>JACCHY010000022.1:0-2400000 GCA_018907195.1 Dolichoris vasculosae | reverse complement strand
GCGCGTGCGTGGATGTCCCGAAGGTGGCTGGTCAATCGGAAGATTCGCGTGGCTTTTCTGGCTTTTCTGGCTTTTTTCGGAGTCTGTCCCGCGTTTCGGAGAGAGAGAGAGAGGCGTTGGCTCGTTATGGATTTTAAAGATGCTAAAGACGCGAAAACGGGAGACAGGGGAGAGGGAACGCGGGCTTACAAGATAAACAGAGCGTAATTATCGGTAAAAAGTTTGCCGAGTCTCGTCCGTTCGTTATCAAGCGGGAGGCGAATGAAAAACGACGCTGACGGATATTACGTCGGTGAGCGCAACGTTGGCTCGATTCGCAACAGGGAATATATATATATATATATATGTATACCTCCACCGTTCCGCTGATACCACAGCCTTAAAATAATCGTTGCTATTGCCCCTTATTATCATGCTCTATCGTATAATCGGCGGCTTTAATGCGCGATTCGCCGGTGGGTGGAGGAGCGGAGGGAAAAAATCCCGCTCACGAACGTTATCGAGCCTTGTTTTACGAACTCAGGCTTTCGAAAGACCGAATTAAAAAAAATTCAACGATTTTTATTCCCTTTTGGTGCTTTTAACGATCGAGGGTCGAGTCGAAAATAAGACGCGATAATTTATCTACCCGTCGCGAATAATTAACGACCCATACGTTGACTCCGAATATACGAAAGATATTAGCGACCGACTCGACTTTTGTCCCGTCGATCTCTCGGAGTCGGCGTCACCGATCGCACCCGGAGAAAAATAAAGAAAAAACCACGGTCGGAAAAATCGATGAACCAAGGCGAGAGAAAAAAGTGCCGAGCTCGCGACGGTCAAAGTACGAGAACGGGAAGGTTCTCTTTTTCAATTTCTTTTTCCATCGAACAACGTGCAAGGACAAGGACGTCGGATACGACGACGTCGCCGACGAACTGCGCTAACGAGGGTAACGCGACGTCAACGAGCGCCGCCAGTGCGGATGGCCTTCGCTTTTTCAACCTTCTTTTTCATCATTTTTTTTTTTCTTTTCTTTTTATCCCCGTCAGTTTACTGCCACCGACGTCCGATGGCTGGCGAACGAGCGAACGACGAACGAACGAACGAGCGAGCGAGCGAGAGCATGAATATTCATCCCCTTACCTAAAGAAGCTGCTCCAGGGTTATTTTTCCTTCTCTCTCTCTCTCGCTCTCTCTCTCTGTCTGCGTCCGTGCCTACCTCTGGATGCGCGCCGCGTTGGAAAAGCGAAGAGGTACAGCAGAAGTAGGGGCGAGGGTCGGAAGAAGACAACGAGACCGAAGGGAGAGACGGAAAATGAGATTGATAACGGATACCGGCGTCGCTCTCGATGCTCTTCGGCTTTTTCACGATGTTTGCTCAAAGCGGACCGGGCGATAAGCCGAAAGGGGTAACTTTTTTCGGAATCAGCCGTTACCAGCGTCGGCGCCATACCGGGAGGCGAAGTTGGGAGGCGAAGTTGGGAGGCCAAAGAGAACACCAGACGAGAGTCGTTAAATTTTCCACCCCGCGTTACGTGTGTTTGCATATTGTTAGGCCTCCGCGCCGCTTATACCCTTGGGCTGGTGTAATTTATCGCGCGAGATCGACGAGCCCGAGGAGATCGAGAAGAAGAAGAAGAAGAAGAAGAAGAAGAAGAAGCAGCTCGATTGATATATTTCGTCGAATCCTCGAGGCACGCGTTCGCGTACGCGAGCGCAAATAAGCATCTTGAGAAGGTTGATGCATGAGCGCGCATTTATCCGAGAGGGAGTCCGTAATTATTGCCTACGCGCGCTTAGTGGCTGGTTAGCCGTGGTAAGGTCGTTATGCCGGCGGTGCGTTCGGCTTCTTCAGCACGCGCGCGTAGACGAGGCGCAGTCCAGGTCGAGTCGGTGTGTGCGTCTGTGCGCGTCTATGCGAGCGAGGAATAAAGAACTCGAGCGGCGGTTTCTTTTTTATCGGTCGCGTAACTTAGCAGCGTCCGCAACCTTTAGCGCGGAAAGGAAAAGGGCTTGGAATCGCGTTTTTCATTGGCGTGCGCGTTTGCTCGCTCGGGAGAATCCTGCACTCGTGGAATTAATGAGTCGCATTGTATAAGGTGAGCACAATTCTCTCTCTCTCTCTCTCTCTCTCTCTCGCGGTCTCGACTCGGGCGGATAACCGAATGCACGTGAACTGATGGATGATTTCTGATAAACGTCGCTTCCTGCGCAAGTCGAGCATTTATTACGATGGTGCACGGATAGGCTCGAGTTAATATCTTGTGAAATCAACTTGTTATAATGAATTATAAAGGAGACCACTCGCACGTTATATTGGCTTTAATAAAATAACGGTTATTGTTATATTTAACCGCTATTGTTCCTTGCTATTTTGTACAATTGCGTGCGGAATTATTAATTTTTATAACGCTGAATGTAGAAACGAGACCGAGGTAAATTAATTTTTTCCATTAAACTTACCACCGATGATATTATCAACGTAACTCGAGCAAAATGCTTTCTTTTTCTTAATAATATATATATATATATATATATCTTAAAATATACACGTATCGATTTAATTCTTACGCTCGGTGCGAATCTTGTACAACAAAGTTCCCCCAAACACGAGTATGAATTCGTTTTCCGTATTGCTAAAAGACGAATATACGATCGAAAATTAAAGCGCTATCGTTCGTTTCTTCGAGATACCGTTGATCCGAACCAAAGTACGATACAGGGGTCGCGTATCCTGCTCCGGAGACAACGATCCACGGTTTCGTCCGATTTGGTAATCCTCGAATACCAGCGATACACGTAAAAAAGAAAGGAGAATTACTCGAGCGTTTGGCGCGCGGGTAAGCTGTGCTTTTAAGGTAAGCTCGAGGAGAAACGTTAAACGGAATTAAAATACAATGGCTGACACAGTGCGAGTGTGGTCGACTCGTAAATAACTTTAATCGGAATCGCTAATTACAGATTACGTTGCGCTACGTTATGCGTACGCTTCTGCGATGCCGTTCCCATTCTTATGGTCGGATGGACTCGCGCGTATTATGCGCACCTTTAATCCTATGCGCGCGAGAAGCAAAGGCGAACGGACGAACGAACGGATGAACGAACGGACGAAGAGGTACGACTCGGCGAACGCGAGCGTTCGAATCGAACGGCGTTTAAACCGAGTCCCGCGCTCCTTGCCCGGATCGAACGACGCCTACTCCGTCGGCTCGGCTCGATGCTTAATATACACCTGTAGGCAGTGCCGAGCGCGTCCATCCGGCGATGCGCGCTCAGATAGGGAAATTAATTACAATAAATTTAACGGTAACGAGAGCGCCGACTCGAGGAACGAAGTCGAAGCGGAGGTTACGCTAACGAAAGCTACGCCTTGGTTATGCTTTTAGGTTTATGCTTTAGCGAGGCCATCGATCCTCTCCTTTCTTTTCTCCCCTTTTGCAATTTTATTTGCACTTTTCGAGCGAGATTTCGCACGCTTCCGCTTAGAGGTGGTTGACAGCCAGACGTACTGGACTTTCCTTCGCTCCTTTCCTTCGCTCCTTTCCTTCGCTCCTTTCCTTCTTACGCAACTTACTCCTCTGTTTTGTAAAATTCGTTATCATTTAATAATCTAAAGGGTATCGCTTTTAAAATTCAGTTCCTGCGATTACGATAAATGTAAATTTTCGAGCTGGTTTGAGAAAAGTCGGATAATTTTGCGTCGCTGGGATAAAGATAGGAAACGATGTTGGTATCGGTGAGGATGCGATCAACTTCCGCGGTTGGTCGGGTGTAGGAAGGTCCAGGGGTTGATGTCCAGGAGGATCGAAAACGGTGTCGATAGTGCGAGAAGCCACGGAAATTCCGAATCGATTCGTCCGTCCATCGGGTGGAAGCTGCGAATACGAATAAGAGAGAAGGAGGGAAGGTTAACCCTTTTCGAAGGGAAGGAGGTGGGCGACTTTCGATGGTCGACACCCTCTTCTTGGTATCGCTGTACTCGAGGTCAAAGGCAATCCGTTCGTCGACTGGAATTTTCCTACGAACAACCGACGAGGGTACTCCTACGTTAAATTGCGCCCGAGGACCTTTGGGACAATGGTTCCCTCTCCTATCCGTCCACTCGCCGGCCACTTTCCAGCTCGGCGTTTATACCTAAGTCAATCTTGTCTTTGGTGGTTCCGAGTAAATCAACCGACGGTCGTTTACGTTTCTCGTTTTATTTTCTTCTCCTTTCGAAGCAGAAGAGACGCATGGGATACGGACGGATCCGCGGGAGCAAACGTGGAAGGTTGCAGGTCGCTTATCCTTGGGAGCAACGTCGGAGAAGCTTTCGGATGGTCGGTCGGTTCGTGGAAAGCGAAAGAGTGAAGGAGGAGGAGGAGGAGGAGGAGGAGGAGGAGGAGGAGGAGGAGGAGGAGAGCGAAGTAGAATCCGAGAAAAGAGAGGACGGCGAACGATACCTCCTTAGGCAATTTTAATTTTGCCGAAATCACTGTTGGGCTAATAAGAATAAAGATCCGTCGTCGCCCTCCTTCGTCGCACTCCTTCGTCGCTGTTGGTCCGCGTCACCGGGAAAAAGAGTAGCCGACTCGAAATATACAACGTCAGCCAGCAGCGACATTAGCCTCGCGAGCGTAAGTAGTAACGGTAGCGGCAAAATCAGACGCTGGCCCCTTCCTGCCTTTGCCTGGCTTTTACCACCTCTTTGTACATCTAGTTCATCTCCTTTTGATTCCTTGCTGCGGCGACGGAGACGTTGTCTCTCTTTCCTTCTTTCCGACCGTGGATGGAAAAAAATATTAATCAAACGTCGCTTCCTCTCTCTCTCTCTCTCTCTTTCTCCCACTCTCTTTCCCTCTATCCATCTTTCGCTTTTTCTAGCTTCACCGTCGCGCGTCGAGATATAATCCTTTCTCTTTGTCACCGGAAAATTTTTAATAAATTTTACCCGCGGAAAGCGGGACTCCGACACTGGCAGAGTTTGAATTCTAGAATTTGTTCAGTGTATAATTAAGGTAGCTCGAAAAGCCGTAGCGGCATGAACGAGATAGACGGGAAGATAACGAAGGAAAAGGAGCAGAAGAGAGAGAGAGAGAGAGAGAGAGGGAGAGAGAGAGGGAGGGAGTATGTGCGGTAGAAAGAGTTGGTTTTGATTGCCGCGGAAAGCTCGCGAGGAGGCTGTCGGCTGTGCACAGCCAAGCGAGTAGACGCGATTTCGTTCCGGATCAAACCGACCGACGATTCATCTGCGAGACGACGCACCAGCGGAAGGAAGGAAGGAAGGAAGGAAGGAAGGAAGGAAGGAAGAAGGAAAGATACGGAACGAGGGGCTGAACACGCGTACGCGTACACAACGCGTACGGAGCCTGTGGAATAGGCTCGGTGAACGAGGGGCGGGAGAGACATATTTATTTGACGTGCGACGCGACTGCACCCGAGTTTCATTAATTGAAGATCGCGGGAATGAGCTTGACAGACTTCGGGACCGTCCTCGCGTTAGACGGGAGAGCCGAGCCGAACAGACGCGCGCTTCTTCGTCTACGTCTATCCACGTCTCTCCGAGCGAACCTTATCCATGGTCCGTTTCTCCTCTCTTTTTCTCATCCACCACGGGCAAACGATTGCGACGAACGAGCGATCCAGGCTGAAGCTGCCGAATCGCGCCCTTGGGTCTTAATCCTGGCTAAGATACTCGGCTCGCTCGCGACACTTGCAAATACGGCACAAGATTTCCTTTCCTCGCTTTTGATTTACTTTGCTCTATTATACACGGACGAGATTTATCCCTCGAAAATTAAATCTCGCGCTCGGAAAAATATCTCCGTTGTTCGTTATTTACGAGGATTCGAGTACCGATACTCCACCCTTGGACGCCCTCGGCTTTAGAACGCAACGAAAAGACGACTCGGTATCTTTGGTCGTTTCTCTTCTCCGCTCCGTCCTTCGACGTTTCTCCTTGGATGTTTCTCCTTCGACGTTCCTCCTTCCGGAAGAACTTCGAATCCGTCCGATATTTCCGTCGAAGTAGCGCAATGGTCTCTGATTAAAGCCGTCGGTCGATCTCCCGGGCAAAGAAGAAGAGAGCGGGAGGAGAGATCGTGAATAAGGAGGGAGGAAGGAGACGGAAGCTGACGCTCGCTCGCGCGATATCGGAGATGGCGGAAATTTCATTTACCCCTCGTAGAGTTATCTAAGAGCAATACCGGGTGGCCTTAATGAAACATTCAGTCGTGAGAATAGCTCAGCAATCTCGAAGGGTCGGTGGGTGGTTGCGCGAGCGGGAGAGGAGGAGGAGAGGAGGAGGTGAGGAGGAGGTGAGGAGGAGGAAAGGCGGAGGAAAAGCGGAGGAAAAGAGGAAGAGAGGTGACGACGCGCGCAGGGCGAGAGAAACGCCGAGTCGAGAGGAATGGGTCTGATTCCTGGCGATGCAATTGCACGTTTAAAGTGGCGTTTCCCGGTTATTTCGCCGTTCGCAACCTGACCTCCGGAGCTGTCGAGAATTCGGCTGTCGTGGAAGCGTCTGGAGTCTGTCGTCTCCGGTCGCTCCAGAGCGGAGAGCCACTGCCTCGGATTTCAGAGTTCGTGACTCATTACGAAACGCAATATTGGACGAGACTTTCGATTCGGCCAGGGAAATAGGAGCTCCAGAGGCGGGAGCTCCGGCTCGGAAAATGGAACGAGTCGCATTCGGGTAGGAACGAAGGAACGAAGATTTTTTCCTCTCTCCCCTGGAGTATCCCTCGTGGATGCCAAACGCACGTCGAATGCACTACTTTAATGCATTCAAATTCTCCCAAGTGCGTAAAAATATTAATCTCTATCAAATTAAATTTTGACGTTTAATTTCGTCTTGAATGGACTCTGCTTTACTTTCTATTTTTTCTTCGACTCCGAGATTGGATTTCCAATGAAAAATTTGAATACTTGTCTTAATTCCTGTATCGTGAAAAATTGTTCCTCGCGAATCTAATAAATTTTCATCTTCGCGAATCCGAAATAATTCACTTCCATTCAACCTCCTAATTCATACTAAATGAATTTAATTAACGAAGTCGGAAATCCGTTTTTTCAACGTAAAATTTTACCGTTCCCTTTCGTACCTTGATACAATGATATTATAAATAACGTAAGCCGCGTAATAATTTTTCGCTGAAACAAAACGAAAATGCAAAAATAGAGCGTATCATTATTATAACTGCGTGTACCCAACAAAATAGATTGTAAACGGAATTACATTCACAAATTACGTCACCATTGAAGTTTGTGCACTTTTTGCGTTTCAAACGGAAAAACAACATCAAAAAGGCGGAAAAAAGAACGAAGGAGTTATACAAATGTACGATTCTCTGCATCGGGAACGTAACGAGCCGACGGAAACAGACGGCGAACGTAACGACCGGCGCGCAATTATTCCATAATGTAGTTCGCATAGCTGAACTCCGAACGAAATTAGAGGGGTTGCAGAAGAGACGGAATGGTCGAGAGAGAGAGAGAGAGAGAGAGAAGGAGAGGGACACAGACAGAGGAATAAAGAGCTAGACGAAGAGTGAGCAAAGTTATGGAAAGTGAAACGAGAGGAAGGGAGAAAGGAACGAATCGCGAAAAGCAAAATAACGCGAGCGTGAGTCGAAGATTTACCGAATCCGAGGAAGAAAGATGCTCGCGAGATGAACGAGTCACGATGCAGATGGATAACCTTTCCTTTTTTAACGCTCGGAACCTTCCTTCGATAGAGTCGCGTATCTTATCGTGAGCTGTTCGCGGTTCCATCGAACCCATACTTTCGAAATTCGTTTATCGCCGGGGTGTATTTATCGAACGAGAGACGCTGGACGTTCTCGAGAGACTCCGGACTCGATGGTTACGATGTGTTTTTCTTTCCACCGAGCAAACTGGAAAAATGTGCTCGTGTTTCAAGTGAACGGATGTTACGATACACAAAGTGGACCGTTGCGATCTTGGCAACTCGGGAAGATTGTAAATAGCGAAATATTCGAGTGCGTTTCGAGAGCTAAAATATCGAAGGCGATTAATAATAAGGAACCGCGAACCGCTTGGAAAGTCTTTCGACCGCTTAATTACGCAGAGTTAAATTCGATCGATACGGAAAATTTTGTTTACGAAATTTTGTTTACGAATCCAAAGTAAAGAAATTCGCAGAGTTTCGATGTAAATAATTGAATAGACGAAAACGAAGAGAAAAAAAAGGCCAAGTTCTGCGTCGCTTCTTTCGTACGTACTTAAGTCGACGTCTCCGTTCGTTCGCATTCGAGTTGAATTTGTAAAATTCATGGTCGTAACATTTTATCATTTAATTAAATATCGGCGATAAAGCATCCTTAATCTCGGTAACGAGCGCCGGCACTTTTGATTAACGCGAGTTGCGCGCCTCTTTTCTTTCTTTCCTTTTTTTTTTTCTTATTCATTGAACGCAGGTTACGTTGACGCCAATGCAGAACTTTAAATTGCACTCTCCCCCCACTATCGCTCCGACGGATGCCCTTTTCGTTAATTATGTTTCAAGAAAAGAACAAAGAACCGTCAACCCAAATTTAACGATCTTTCTCAAAATTAATTCCGGCGCGATAGCGAATATTAAGAAAAATGGTTACTTATCTCTCGGGACGTAAATTTAAATACATAATACATTCGACATTCGACGTTCGACGTAAAAAAAATAAGGTTCGCTCGATCGTCCGTAAAATTCGGGTAATATAGTTTTCCATCGTTTACACCGCGCGTACGTCGAAAAATATTAGATTCCTTTCGTAGACTGGAGAAGATACGTTTCAAGGGCTCTCGAACGTTGAAAGCCCTTTTCTCTCTTTTCTCTCTTTTCTCTCGGTAACCCAACGCGAGGAAGATTTACAAAGCTCATCGGGAATAATAAGCGTCCTCGTGCGCAGGCGCGCGCTCGCGCTCACCATTGAAAAGAAGAATTACCATTCTCCACTGTGTCATCGCAGCATCGTTATTCCCTTAGCCCTGAATCTTCTAAAAAGTCGTCAGCCATCCCTGAATCATCCACGGCATAAACGCAATTACTTTTCGGAGCCCTTCCCGCCTGCGAAAGAAGTAATCGTTTAATGTTCCGGAAGTGCATACCCGAATAAAAAGCTCTCGCTCGCGTGGAGGCGTCGAGTCTGCTCGAGCTTCTGGATATAAGCGAATACAGAGAGAAGGAACGCAGTCGTCGTTGAGTTCTTTAGCGATGAATTTCGAAGAGAGTCCGACGCGTCTTCTCTCCGTGCTTACGGTCCGGAAGAGATGGGACTGCAGCTTCGTTGCAGTCTCGCGAGCGAGAGAATCAACCCTCGCGACAATCGACGACTCCTTTCAAAGAACGGACCGTGCGAGCTGAATTCGCTCGTTCGCTTCTTTCCCCCCCTCGTATCTCCCCCCTCGTACCTCCCTCCTACCACCCTCCTACCTCCCTCCTACCTCCCTCGTTACCTCGCGCCAAAACTAACGAGAACAAAACACCGACTCTTTATTCGAGCGTATTCCGTCTCTCCGAGCCTCGCGCTTCCGCCTAAAGCAGCTCGCAATTCGCGATCGCTATTTTCAATTCCTGCCGACTTTTCAATTAGACTAAGAGGTGTTGCCACTGCCGCTGCCGGTGCCGAGGAAAAAGGGTGGCAACTTCGCGCCGCAGGTCCACCCCAACGGTGAACGTCCCTCGCGCGAGATTCCGAATTAAAGCGATGCGCCGCTGAATTACCGGATCTTCTCTTCTTCTCCTCCTTGTTCTTTTTTCTTTTTCTCCTTGTTCATTTTCCCCCCTTAACGCGAACTTGTACCACCGCCGCTGGCTTTTGTGCTCCCGTGCGAGAGACGAGCCCGAGTCTTGACTCGCGTACCTCCGGCGACATCTTTGTTTTTCCGTGCTTTTTTTTTGCTTTCCCGAGAATAACGATGTCGGATTATACACCAACGCTTGTACTTGGCTTTCGAAGGTGAAAATCGAGGAGAGAAAAGTTTACCTCCCGCACCTTTTCCATCCTCGCGAATCGAAACCGCTTTCCATCTCCATCCGAACGATTCTTTTATTTTTCCGAGTAAGCGTTCCCGAGTTTTGCGGTAAATATAGAAGAAGGTTTACAAGCTTTTCCGAAAGTAACGTTTTTATTACTCGTAATAAAGTTTATTTCTCGAAAATGATACGATAGGTTTTCCAAGTGCCAGTGATTACGGATATTAGAAAAAGTAATTCTGGTTTCGGAGCGTCCCTCGATGCCAAAGGATAGGACGTCGTGACGTCGTGACGTCGACTCGAGACTTCTTCGGTTGGGGTGTCGCAAGGACAGTGAAAGTAATAGATAGGTTTGTAATCCATCCCGAGCTCGAGGCGCTCGAGAATGAGATATTTTGGAAAGGGGTTGCAGCCAGCGACGATATCGGCAGTCTGCGAATGAAATGGTGCGTTTCTCGATTCTCGACGTGCCCGGCGGGTAACTCTAGTAAAAGTAGTCGAATTCTGCCTTCCGACTGTATCTCTCTCTCTCTCTCTCTCTCTCTCTCTCTCTCTCTCTCTCTGCCTCTCTGCCTCCAACTCTAATGGTTATCAAATTCATGAGTCGACTTATATCTCGTAAGCTTGTCTTTTTTGGAAAAGTTGGAATAATTTTTCACCGCGATACCAATCGTCGAAATGAACAATTAAATTAACCTTCAAGATTTATAGAACAAGGATATAAATTTAAAACCAATCGGACGAAGGAAACGTCGAGTTCATTACTGATTTCGAATCGGTAAATGGTGTTGTTTTCGATTTTAAAATAATTCTCCTTTGAGTTGAACCGATGAACGTAAGGAATAATTGAAAATAATTGTCATTTTTTAATATCGAATATCGATTAGTGTCAACAAAGTGATCGAAATCCTTTTTTTACGATTGATAAATATTAAAATTCGTTATCGCAAAATGTATATAATATTCTTATAACTTTATTATCTGAAAAAATAATTAAAAACATGGAAACAATTATTATTATTAATAAAGAAAAAATTCAAACTATAAGTTTTAAGAAAAATAATTCGGTTGAAAATTAGAAACAACATTATCAGTTTTAGTTATATACAATGATTAAAATAAAAAATATATGGTAATGTTTTAAAGCCGCAAAATCCTTGATTAAAAGCAAGAGTCTAAAAGAATATCATTTGACTACCGCGAAGCTATTAACGATGTAATACTCAAGATTAAAAGTTTAATTTCTTCAATTAAGATTTTACGATAAGAAATATTATTTAGCTAAAAAAAAAAATTTAGCAAAATCGTGGAAAAAAGAATATCGTAAACTGGTAGAAAAATTAATAGAAAAATATTTCTTATTATTATAACAAACGATTCGAATAATACGTCTTTTATTTGATATATCAATTCACTTTTTTGTAAGATATACATACCCACACACAAACATATATATATATATAACGCAGAAGATAATACAAAAGCGACATATATCATCGTGGAATAATTCAACAACCCATTTTCCCACCGGTTTCGCCTTTGGCAAGAAAATCACAAGATGAATTTAAGCACCATTCATCGGATCTTGATACTCTCCGCAATCAGAAATCTCGATAATTCTCCTCGTTCATAACGAAGCGCACCAAGATAGATAACCGTTCGGCAAATGAAACCATTTCGCTCGTTTCATTTCGCTTATCATTTTTAAAAAGTTTCCTCCCTTATTCCCGAGGAATGGATTATGATTACTATTGATTTTTTTATCGTGATAATTAACACAGGAATATATCGGTAATCGGATATTAACCCAACTGTATCAAAGTTTATTAATAATTATTAATATAATAATAACATTGTTTTTTATTCGGTAAAAGTTTTACCAATTCTTTTTCCCATATTTCACTCTTTTTTCCGACTCTGCGTTTCTTTCTTAATCCCTCTATTTTAAAACCTACGCATATTTATACATTTCGAGGTATCTTTTGAAAATAGAATCACGATAATTTATAAGCTATTGGTATTGCGTATCGTTATATTCGAATTCAATGCAAACAAAATTCTATAAAAAATGAAAAAAATAAACTTTAACGTTTGATAATAACAGATTATAGAATTATGACGTTTGAAATTATGAAAAATATAAAAATTTAAATATACTTAATATCTCAAATTCAGATCTCATACTTTTATATAAATAGAAATAAGCCAAATACTGTATTTGAAACGAGTTTTTGTACGCGATGAGAATAAGCAAAGATTCAATCTTTATTCAATATTAAATATTTAAACGTACATTGTTTATAATTTTTCGTGCAGTTATAATACCAATACTCGATACAATGATATTTTAAGAAATTGAAACGTTGCGTTAAATATTTTCAACAATTTTTTTTAATCGAAACATCAATTAATTAAAGCGGATAAAACTGTAAATTATTGTGCACTTAATTTTATTTATTTTATAAATAAATCGCGACTACGGTTTACTTTCAGAATCGTAACGTCTCTTCGATAACTTATCACTATACTTTTCATAATAAAACATTATTCGAACTCGAGGATTTGCCATATTATTTTAAAGTTATTACTCGAGCGTAACATTAACAACTCGAGATATTATTCGTGCATCGGCAAAAATATTCGTACCGTTAATATTAATCATCGTATTTTGGATAAAGGGATTAAAATTTACCACAATAAACGTAACTCGGTTATAAATCATAATTCGAACGTAGAAAAAAGATATTTGTAAAATAGGCGAAAGCGAAGGAGTAAAATGTTGGAAATTGAGCTGAAAATGTCGCACGAACGTATTTTCGTCGGAAAGGATTTTAATCACTCTTCGTTCGCAGCCAGTCTCTTTCAAAATTCAATAGAGTGGAGGTAGCAAGTATTACGTTCTTTTTTTCGCGTACCGGAGCAGAGCGAAGCTTCATCGGAGTTGGTTCGACGTTAGCAGTTCCAATATGGCTCGGGGCGACTTTCGGTAGACAATGTCGAAGATTACAACCGTCGGGATGTCGACTACCGCGGCAGTGCATCAACATCGGAGGCTGCGGCGTCGGTGGCTCATTGCTCCGACTCGCAGCTACGAGCATCGAGGACGATTATTGTTCGACACAATAATATTTGTCGCCGAAAAAGCCGCTCGAGGAATAAAGAGCCAAAAAAAATAGAGATTCCATTCCAGGAAAGAATAAAGAGAAAGGAGGAGAGGTGGAGTGGTTGGGGGGTGGGATAGGGGGGAGGGGGGTTATGGAGGTAACGAGAACTAGAGGGAGAGGGAGAGGGAGAGGGAGAGGGAGAATCGACCGACCTGGGCATATCCATTCAGTCGCAGACAATGCAAACTAGAGAGATTCATCTGCCACTGCGTTACTACTCGAGCTCGTCCCGATGCAAACTCACCGATTTACCCCCTCGCAACCCGTGCACGGATGCTACCGCGATGTTCCAGCGCTCGGTTCTTCTCCTCTTCTATCTCTCGATCTACTTTATATCTCGCTCTCTCGCTCTCTCGCTCTCTCGCTCTCTCGACCGTTCTCGCGTGACACGCGCCAAATTAAAAACTCGGTTTCTGTTCCGGTGCTTCTTTTGCCGAAACGACGTTTGCCATCCGATATCGGTGGGGTCTTTCCGTTTATATCGAGAAAACTGCCAACTCGAACGGAAAGCGAAAAGGTACGTATAAAAAAGAAAAGGAAAAAAATGAATAAAAGAACGAAAGAAATAAAGAGAAAAAAGGTCGAACGAGCTAAGGAACGACGGGAAGATAATGGGAGGCAGCGATACTAATAATATTTTAATTTTTAGATTCGCCCATTTAAATTGAGATAAAAGCTTTGAAAACCGCCGACGGAGAAAAAAAAGGAGAGACGAGGAGAACGGTCAGGTTATCGAATGAAAGGCCGTATTGGAAAGATAATCAAGAAATAGATGGAGAAACAAAACGAGCAACGATACGAAAAACAGAGACGCGAGAGAAGAGAAAAAAAATACACGATAGAACATAAAGAGCGAATAACAAAGCTTTGGAGATAAAGGGAGAAAATGGAAAGAAAGGAGAAAAGAATAGTCGTTAAATCAGTAAATTCTTGGGGTGACGTCGCTATGAATATAAGGGAGGAGAGAAACGCGGCTCGGGGATGGAACCCTTGGAGTCGCGGCCCGACTAGTCGGCGTGTCCCATTCGTACTTAGCGAGATGATCAGCGGCAACAGAAGGCAATATCAGAATTATTGTGATTCGCGACTATCTTTCTCGCCCCCCTCCGAGTTTACGTATATACACACTCGTACTACGCGCACTCGTACATACGTACATACGTACATACGTAACGTCGGGAGGATGCGAACTCCACCGACGCCCGGGGCTAAGCAATCTATACGAAGCAGACGCGACTTCCATCGTACCTCGGATTTGAATATTGCGCTAGCGATATCGCTTCGGGCGCTAATAGTTACAGCGAATCGCAGACCGAACGTATAAACGTTACTCTCCTCTTCCCTGCAACGATGCCCGACACGCGTCTGCTAATGCTAGCGATTCCCGTCGACCGTCGATTCTGATAAATATCAATTACCGAATCGTTTTAACGTTGGATACGGTAAGTTCGCCCCTCTTGATGAAAGGCTGAGTATGAGTACCGCGAGAAATGTCTTTTTTTTTTACGATCGCGTAACCTGCGTCTTTGTTATTTGCGTTCTGTAATTATGTGTACTTTGTTAACGAGTGGTCGATGTGTAATCGATTTCGCGCGATCCTTGCAAGTTTCATTGGTCGATCGTGTAATCGGTAAAAAAGATAAGTTTTCGTTTGTGTTTTCAGACGTATTATCGGAAAATTTATGTTGTTGTCCAAAGATAAATATTTGATACGTATTCGTTGATAAAAATAACTTGTCTAGATATTAATTTTTGAAATATATATTATTGATAAGGATACAGTTTTTTCAATTATGATTAAAATATGAGTATCTTATATATCGTTTCTTTTAATAGACCATTCGTTTATCGACTACTTGGAACGTGACATGATTTCTGAGAAAAAGTGCCGAAGATTATTTTAAGAAAGAGGCTTTAAGTAAATTTAAACTCTAATTACCTAATTAAAAAAGAAAATACAATATCCTTACGGATGTTTTAGTTTGTGATTAAAGTTATAATTTATTTAACTTCCTTAAAATTTTGTTTTTCAAATAAAGATAAAAATTTTAAACTTAAGTTATAAATTTAATAGTAGTGTTTTAATTGATTATAATTTTGAATGTGAAAAAATAGTTAATATCTTATACTTCGTTTAGAGACGATTCGAAAGCTCCTTTTAGACTTTTAATAATTATTACTAATAATTAGTTGGTATGCGAGCAATTTTACTTTCTTAAATATAGAAAATGTATTTTATAACTTTTACTAGAGTGTTTTTCGATTCATGAATAATTATAATTTTCTAGGCATGCAAGTAGTACCGTTACTACTCAGAAAAATTATTTCGTAAATTATTTATCGAATTTCAAGATTCCAAGGTAAAATATACTACGGCGATGGAAAAGAAAAACATCTGAAAAAATATGATCGTATTATACAACACTAATACAATATATATATATATATATGTAGATAAACAAATGTACTGGATTATACTTGTAGTTCTAAAAATATCGATGTCTATTAATCACTGAAATATTTTTATTATTTTAACCGATTAAAATTGGAATATATTTATTTAATTCATTAGTAGCGATATAATTTTTCTTAATACTTTTAGTTTTGTAAATTAATACACATTTATATTGCATATATTTTTTCTTATACCATTTTATAATGTTATTTCGGTAAAAGTTTTTTTATTTAAATATACAGACAGAATGAAATTTCCAAACAAAAACAACTTTTATAGACTTATAAATTTAAACAAAAATATAAAAAATATATCGTATAAAAGCATATAAAAGAAAACTATCATTGATAGTAAAAGCTTATGATAAGAAAGTATAAAAATGATATAAGGAAAGCGTATCTTAGAGGAAGTATCGTACACTTGGAATACATTCGTACGAAATATCATAAAATTAAATAATGCAAATAATTTTTCGAGAAGATCAAATATTATTAAGATGTCGACTACTTGGAAAGAAAGAGGTTCAATGCTATTGTATTATACGTCCAAAATTACTTTTATAAATTGTTTATATTTTAAATTTGACAAATTTAAAAATTTTATTAAATTTTAATAGCGATACGAACAAAAATTGTATCCTTTAATTAATTTAAAAATACCTTTACAAATCTTATATCGTTACCTCATCATTTAACCGTTGGGTTTAAATTTTTTCCAAAAAAAGTAGCTTGTTTGTTCTTTTTTCTAAATCGCAAATTCATAATTGTATATTTTGAAAAAATAATAGTTATCAGTTTATTAAACGATCCTCGTTTACAATTCGCGCAAACAATTCGCGAACTCCAATAAAGAGAAAATTCGGTAACTGTACACGCAAAATATATATATTCGCTATTCTCGTTGTAATAATTAAATTAAAAGGGATTATCAGCAAAATAATAAGCAATATATTTAAAAGTAAATTATTTTCCAATTTCTTTCATCGTCATCGTTTATCGTATTTCGGTAGAAAGAGTAAGAGTAACGATACACCGAAAGAAGTTGACGACAAATTAAACAATAGTCTGATTAATGCACAGACTGAAATAATTCTCGGAAAAAAGCCAAAGTAATTCGAGTTTACGTGGTTTTTCTCTTAGAACGAAGAAAGAATAGAAACGAGTCTTTTAGCCATCGAGTCTCGCGTCTCCAAATAAGTTGGATAGTGCGCTTGGGGTGGAAGTGATTGAGATGGAATCGGCGAATAAAAGAGTTGTAAATAAGAGATAAAAGAAGGTGACTTCTTTCGAGAGTGACTGGTCGTGTTTGGTCGTAGCGAGAGCCAAGTTTTATTGGTACGTTAGAGAAAGAGAGCACAGGACCCCATCGGCCAATAAGCCGGCATTTACAGCTTTATAAATGATTTTAGCCCTCCGTAAAAATGCATTAGCCTCGTGACCTTATACGTATAGATTCGCGAACGTATAGAAACGTCGACGGCTTTGTCTCCGGGTAGACTCCGGGTACACTCCGGGCTTTTCTATTTCCGTTCCTAAGCTCCGAGCGCACACCTCCACCGTATTCCGTACTTTTTACAGACTATAAAATAGCCGACGAGGAGCGCTAAACGTGTTCCGAGACGCGAGATAAACGAGCGGAGGGGAGAATAAGAAAGCGAGATCGGGAGACGCGAGATAAACGAGCGGAGGAAGGGCTGGAAAAAAGTAGCAGCTCTCGAAATAAACAAACAGCGAAAGTGGAGCAAGTCGCGGTGAATTATGCAAGGAGAGAACGTAGAACACGGACGGATATATGTGCGGTTTTCAAAGCAAATAATGGTCGGTGCTCGAGCGAAGGAAACCTCGCCGATCGAGAGAACGCAAAGGAAGCTCGGCCGAATCGTAGACGCGAATTTTGCGGTTGGCGGAGGAAGGCGGAGGAGGAGGGCGGAGGAGGGCGGAGGAGGAACTCAACTCAACGTCTCAATCGAGAGGAGTCGGCCGACGGGTGACCGGAACTTTAACGGGGTACAAGCGCCCGAGGAAGCGAGGAAGCGGAGCCATTGTGCGGTGTTGTGCGGTGTTGTGCGGTGTCCAGAGTCGCCGAAACGCCCGTGAGAAGCGGCGGTTCCTGGAGGAGCTCCGAGACCGGATCTAAACTACGTCCGCGATCGTCACGCACGTGGGACGTAACGCGTGACCGGCCATCCTCCGGATTTCGGCGACGCTTCCGTATGGAAAGCTACCGGCTATTATCGCGCCGGTCGGGTCGTAAAAAAAAAAAAATAAAAAAAAAAATGGACGGAACCGCGCGCTTCCAGATGCGAAGGTCCGTCGCGCGATGTCCGGAGGCAGGAGGGCGCAGCGGCAACGTCGTCGACGCGTACAGAGAAGCACGAAGGACGATAACCGAAAGCCGCGGTGGTTGGCAGGACAGGGGAACGCGTCACGCGATCCGTGAGTAATACGTTCGCGAGCCGAGAGTCGAGGCCTGCTTGTTTAACAGAGTGTTATAATCTATTTACGTTAACATTACCAGCGTTTAACGTGCTTGCTTGTCTAGGGAAGGAGGGGGGAGTGGGAGAGGGCGGGAGAGGGCGCAGGGTGGAGGACGAACCGGAGAAAGAGAGCGGGAGCGGTTACGCTATGGAAAAGGGTTGGGGTTGTGTTGGGAGCTCGTGTGTGTCGGGGTGGAGTAGCGGGTGAGTAACGGAGGAGCGGGTGAGTAGCGGGGGAGAAGCGTCGACGGCGGGCGGCAACGTTCTCTCGACTCTGCAGTAGACAGCACTCAAGAATTGTCCCGGGCATGTTAGAGCTTTTGGAAACAAGCGTTAATTCATGCGCTCGCTCTCTTGCATGGCGCGTGCACGTCGTGCCTGCATTCCCTACGCTTGCGAGGTTCTTTCTCTCCCTCTCCCACTCCGGGGGAGATAGACTCTCTCGCTCTCTCGCCGCGTAATTCCTGACTTATGCATGTGTGCAAGATATGTGTCTTTGCGCGATGTCTCCGAGTGTGTTTTAAACGTGAAATAATCTCGAGATACGCTCTGTATTAATTCGACCGTGATCGATACGCGTTTACAAATTATTTAAAAATTAAAACTAGGCGTCTGTTTTAATAAACGGGCTTACATTTGAAATCGTTGGGTAGAACGTGTAAAAAAGATGTGGTTCTTATGTCATCGAATTTATTTAATAGATCTACTCTTTTCGTACGAATTTATTAGCCATGTTTTCATAGTTCCTCTTTTATATCTATGTATACGCGTTAAGTTACAAATAAATATTTAAATATATTTTTGTCTTAAATAACTATATGGCCTAATTCTGTAAACAAAGTGTAATTGTGTACTCGAGTGTCGCAAACTCCAAAATCTTGCTAAAATATCTTTGTTAACGGATAGAATTATAAAAATTAAATATTAATTTACCGAAAGAAGCAAATTTTATTGTTAGAGTTGATATGTTTGAAAAATGTATCTTAATTTAAAATCTAGCAAGTATCAAAAATTACTTAATTATATAATGAATTTGATATTCGTAAATTTTCTATCGTTTCATAATAAAATCGGAATAAAAATTACTAAAAAAGATAAAAAACATTATTCAAATTTATGCATGTGTAATATAATACTATTTGATGATGATATATATATTTAAAAAAATCATTTTAAATTTAAAATCATTTAAGAACTTACATATTATTTAATTCTATACCATAATTGTTTCAATTATATCTTACATTTTAAAAGATTAACGAATATTGCAAATAATGGGACGATTCAAACATTAAAAATTTCTTATATGATATCCCGTTTGAAAAATTTCATTTAATTTTCACATTTGTTCATTTTCAGTAACAGTGCTTACGTTGCGATAATAATTAAAATTCATATTTTAATATAAATTAAATAGTAATACTCGTGGTAAATAATCTAACAAAAAATAAAAATTTCTGTTAAATTAGACTTTAAATTATATAAAACTTACTTACGTACAAATTCATAAAATAGTAAGAATTATTAAAGAAAACTTTGTTTCTATTACAAATGTATCATTGTATCTTTGATCATTGATAACTTCTTACGTAGAATTTTATTGTACATCTTAATAAATCAAAGGATCATCTCAAATGTATATATTTTTTGCATCTATCGAACTCTGATAGAAAATTAAATTAAAGATAAAATTTTATCGAATATTCCCTTATTCAAAACTGTTATACAACTTTGTAGTTCGAAATATTGACTTCAGGAATTTATTATTCGAGGACATAAAAATTATATACATTAAATTATTTATTAATTTAACAAATGTATACATTTGTTCGATATTAAATAACGTGGAACATAAGAAATTAAATACAGCCTATCATCTTTAAAAGTAATTCAGTGTTTAAATTAGTTTTATACACTTTTATAATAAATATCCAGATGAAAATTCAAAATTATATAAATCTTCGAGTTTAAATAATTACCAAACTTTACAAAATCACGATAAACTTCCATATATTCTAATACTTAAGTTATATTTCTTAAAATAAACAAATACTCGAATATATTTTACATTTAATTACAATTTAGTTTAAAAAAATAAGAACTTGACCAACTTTCAAATTAAAATATATAATGTGTACCCGTTTTTTTTCGATCGCTAGAGTTCGAATTTGAATAATCAGTCGATTACCGTATTTTTTTCTACAACCACTTTGCACAAATATTTCGTTACACGTATCAGGGAATAAAAAGCACGAAACTAAAGAATTCTAAACATAAACGAAACTCAAGAAGTAATAAATAGTAAACATAGAGATTGATTTTGGTGTTCCCGTCTCATTCGAGTCTATCCACCCTAAAGGAAAGACGCGAATCAAAGTGTACATCGACGCGTAAACCAAAAGCAGCATCAAATTTCGAATGTAAAAGTTGGAGGAGGAAAAAAAATCGATAGGTCGGATTGAGCCTCGGAGTTGATTCACGGTACATCGAGTGGATAGTTCCGAAGCAATTCGAGTAATAGAATTGCACGTAGAGAAAATAGCGACCTGTAGGTCAGGAGGCCTCGGTTATTCGCCCAGTTGATACAAGAGCACGACGCGAATAGTGGACGAGTTCTCCTCGCATCCACGACAATAGGGGCTCACCCGCCCTCGACTGTCAACTAACTGTTACGAAGCGTCCCCAAAACTTTGCTACACGCGATTATCTGCAGGTTATGTTGCAACAATTATGAGGCTGCCACTCTGGGCAAAATCACGAGAACATCGTCGACTACGGGACAGCGCGGCATGCGCCACCGAGGGGGAGAGAGAGGGAGAGAGAGGGAGACGAAGAGAGAACTTGTTTGCTCACCGCTCGCTTTCTCGCGTGCACGATACAGCATACGTTCGTTCGTCCCATTGTCCCTCTGTCACAAATAATTTTGCGGACATGGGCTAATGGACGCTTAGAAGCGAGAGTCGGAGAGAGAGTGGGAGAGAGAGAGAACACGAATCACCGAACTCGCCTCGGGCAGCTGCGAGACTTTTGCATTTTGTCAACCTTTGTGGACGTTTTTAACTCTGTTCGTTGTGGTTTCCACCCGCGATGACCTTACAGTCCCGTCAAACGCTTCGCGTCACGTTAATTCGCTGGAAGGAAGCGCTTTTCTGATCTAGGAGAGTAATTGCCGTATTGCCGTACCGCCGTATTCGTTTTCGAGTCGGTTTACAAAAACTCGTAATTCTCCGTTTCCTCGGGCCTTTTTACTTTTCTCTTTCCTGCGGATCATTTTCCATCGGCGCTAACGTTAACGAGTAATGTATAAAATGTATAAAATGTATAAAATGTATAAAATGTATAAAATATCTACGAGGTAAAATTGAAAATGTATACGATAATAATTTAGTGTGCAGTTTTTCATTTCGTAGATGTGATTTATTCTTACACGATGCTTTTATATTTATTTGATCGATGAAATCGACGAATTTTTTTGGATTATTCGATACGATTCATACTAATTTTATCTTCAACGTCGTTCGCGTTATTTAATTATCAAAATTATTAAAACTATTTTTACCATAGGTATTCGCGTTAGAATTTTAAATTCCGTCAAATTGATCCTATAATGTATCGAAGTGCTACCTTGAATTTTGGAGTTTGACATAAAAAATGTAGATTCAAGGAAAGTAATCCATCCTAATTTAATAGAGCTCGCTTCCTTTCAAAATAATGTTCTTTGGAAGGTTCGAATAAAATTGTAATTATCTTATATATCGATTGAATTTAATTGGTAAAATTTTCGTGTACGGTTATAAAGAAACTTTATTGCGATAATTTTTTATCTTTATTAGTTACATTTTTCAATCGGAAATAGGATAAAAAATTTAAGAATTCCTATTTTCTTTTCAACGATGATGTCAAATGATTACTTAAAGATTGAATTTGAAGAACGAATAAAATTTAAATAATAAATAATTTATAACGTGACTTTAAATTTTCGTAAAAAATATTGTATTGAAAAAAGCACCTTAATTTAACGTAAGAATAAATCACGGCTCGTCGTCTATATATAAGTGTATAAAATAAATATTTACATACAAAATAAAATTTAAGTCTAAATCTATCGAAAATAAAAATTAATATATCGTATTACTATAAATTCCGCGTAATGATACGATTAAAGTCATTTTTTTAATATTTTGCAAATGTACGAAGTCACTTAAAATTCGATCGAAAAATTTGAATAAAAGATAAAGAACTCGAGAAAATATTATTTGCTTTTCATAATATTCAATTAAAACAGCCATTCGATTAAAATATTTGTCCAATTTAAACAAATGCGTGTTAATTAATTTCAATGAACGTAAAATTAGGCTTATTGCGTTAGGAATCATAGTTATTATAAAAGTTATTTTAGAAAACGAGTACAAATAGATTCTATTACACGAATTAACAAAGTTATAAAACGCTACGATTTAAATAAAAATGTTTCGTTTAGATAAAAATAGAATATTCTTTTTAAAGGATTTTCTCTAAAATCGAGATAATTATATTTGTATTATTTTACTCGAACCTTAAAGACGATATTCGCAATACTACGAATTAATACGTTTTTCCAAAAGACAATGAAACTTCTTACAATTATTATCGTACGACTAGACTACCCGTATCTAAAGGTACGATCGAAGCGAAAAAGAACGTTAACGAGTAGCTCGTAAATATTCGCAAAGCCGCGATACGCGGTTGTTCGATGGTCAGAGACCAGAAAGTTAAACATAAACTACGTACGGCGAAGGAAGTCGCCTGTCATAGTTCGCGCTTAAGTTTATAGGTAACAGCCATTGAACAAGGCTTTGTACGACGATTCTGCGTTGTTCGCATGCAAAATCTTATACAATGCATTCCGAGCGTCATCCGACGGAATCCTAGTCCTTCAATTTTGTATCTTCAATTACGAAACGCTCGAAGCTTATTCTGCGCTTATTCGTTATAATGGAGCTTCTAGCGATACAATTTAAAAATACCGATCGGCTTAAATATCTATGCACACGTACGTATATACGTATATTTTACTCGAGTTTCGATTCCAACTGTTCGAGAATACTCGGTTGATTTAATTTTGCAGAAAGATCTTAGGGAAATCGACTCTTACGATTATTAAAGTTTATAACTTCGAAACTTAGATACCTAAAAATTGAAAAAAAAGGGTAAATTTTAACGAAATCTCATCGTAGAAAACCGATATAAAAAATATCTCTCCAATCGAAACTTTGATCGAAAGTAATAAGTCCGCGAAAATTGTCGAGGTTTCTCAAAATGTTCACCGTCGATCGCTTCGTCGATAAATTATTTCTTCGGAACGTTCTCGAGCTTAATTTCGGATCGACGGCTGCTCCCTTGTCCTCTTAAAACGGTCCTTATAATTGAAAGATTAATCCCGCGGAAAGGGAAAAACGCAGCGTTGGAAACTCGTTTGAAAAAGATGGACGAGTCGATTGCGATAGATGCGATGTAGTTGCGGGAGTTCGCGTACGCGGAGGTAGGCGAGAAAAAAGGCGGACTAATAATACTCCGGACTAATAAAATTGGGCGTAAAAGTTTATGGAGTAAAAGCCGAGAGTAAGGGCCGAGATTCTATCATTCTATCGGATTGTATCGGATCGTGCGAGTCTCGAAAAAATCTGGGAAAGATCCGAGAGCTGCGCCCAAAAAACGTAAGCCTGGCCTATCGCTATCGCTGCGCCCTGGCACTCCGATATTTGCGTAGCTCCGCGTGCGTGTGCGTGTGCGTGTGCGTGTGCGCGGAGGTGTTTGCTCACGCGCACCGCTCGCAAATACACGCACGCTCCCCCGATTTTGGTTTTCTCCCGCGCACACGGTGCAGCGGACGTATTGCGATGGAAAGGAGAGAAACGTCGCAACCTGTTCGTTCGCTGGCGATAAGCCGAGCCTCGGTAAATAAAATGTGGAACAAGCGGTGCCGTTGTGTTTAACGTAGGATAGCCGAGCGGCTGCTCCGCACTAAGCAGACATTGTCGCAGCGCGTGCACGGAAAGTTTTTACAGTCGGTGTTATCTGGGGTCCTCCGAAAGGGAAACGGTGATACGCGGAGCTGCGAAGCAACCGAGCCAACCGATCGTAAAAATTTCAACGATCGAAAGCGGAAAGAGTTGCGACCTTAAGATCCATCCATCGCGATTGCGCGGATAAACTCGCGAAAGCTCAAACCGATCTCTCGACTCGGGCAGTCCCGATTTTCTAATGGATTCGTGTCATTTTTATATTTTAAAAACGCTAGGTGCGTTTTTCTCGTTCGAACTCGTAAATTAAAATCGTTAAAATTACCCCGAATTTGTTGAACAATTTTGACATTGGTTCGAAACGAAATGTACAAAGTATCGTTAAAAGCTGGCTTGTATTTTCTAAAAATTCCAGTCCCCTATATTTTGTGTCTCGCTGGTATATTTATAAAAGGATGCGAAGCTAATAATCAAAACATAGCTCTATAAAAGTAGAAACATCTGTTGGAAATAAAATAGAATCTCGTGATAGTCGTGGATGTATGACCGGAGTAGAGGTGCTTTTGCCTCCGGATACTTTGGCGATATGAGCAGCACGTGCGATCTTCCTCGAGGGTTGCGGTATTCCAAGGCGGAAAAAGAGAGACGGTAACTCCGCACGATTCCAAGAAGAAGAAAGGAGAAGGAGACGAGCGGAGGGTGACAATTACTTGGAAGCTGGCCCCCAAATTATATGATTCACCTGCTTCCTATTTTACGACGTTTATATTACACCACACTGCGGTGAAATCTTGGCTCTTCTCTCGCCAATGTACTCCTGCTCTTATATAGTGTACTTTCGTCTACTACTCCCTTCTTCGCTTTCTACTATGTATTTCCGCGCTAAAACTCCTACTTCACCTTAATGCATTTTCTTCTGCTTTTTCCACATTTGGAAGAAGGAACCGACGTAGCCGAAGTAAGGTATCGTAATACAAAACTATTCCTTTTTGTACAACCGTAATTCCGAGTGTGTATATTTTCGCAAGTATCTTAAAAACCGTACTTACGCGCTTTATTGTAAGAAACGTCCGTTAAAATATGAATCTATTTCGTTCCTAATCGTTCCGGTAATTTACGCGAGATTTTGATACGGAGAATAAATAAGATTTGGATCAAAGGAATCGAGTCGCGTTTTCCCGATAAAATCTTCACCTCGATCGACCTTTTATCATTCAAATAAAATTTGTCATGATAATAACAATAATAATAATAATAATAAGATGAAAATCTCTTAAAAGCTATTATTACGATATTTATTACTATGGAGGTCTTTTCCTTTTCTTTTTCTTAAAACGATATTTATAGCGCTAAAAACATATTCCTTATTACGGAAAAATGTAACGTTATATCATCGGGTGATTACAAACTTAGTAAAATCTGAGCAATAACGCTGATACAAGTTTGTATATAACTTGATATATATGCAAGTACGAAGTCGCTAACATTTCAACGGTATATAGATTATTGTTAATGGTGGTCATGAGCAAGCATTAGTCTGATAAATAGTAATGGGCTTCATTGGCGGAAAATCAGAAAATATGACGTACGTACGGGAATCTCCCTATTTTTGTCTTGTTTCCACCCCCCTTACACCCCCACTCTTCTCATTGTTTTTCTTAGGGTCTACCGATATAACGCCGTAAGCTTCGAAATATAGAGCCTAGTCTTTATTATATTTGCTGGCCATAAGGAGACTTCATCGGCTATTTACTTGATTTACCGTTTTCGGATGCTGACGTTCATCGCTCTTTGCTTTCTCGCGCAACGAAATATCATCGAAATTATACGGCTTCGATATTACCAATTTTATACAACGCTACCGTAAGTAACTTCGATTTAATGGAATCGCTAAGTAATTTACGATAAACCGACGAAACTTCGACCGCCGGTAGTTAAAAATTACAAAAATTATCAACGATTAATTCTTTATAAAACTACGTGTACTCGATTATTAAATTAGTTCTTGACAATTTTTGTCGATACTACCAACCGTGAATAGTTTGAATTCCAAAACCGTTATAAAAGTAAGAAACAAATAAGTTTTAATGACAAAAGACATCGAATCAAATTTTTACATTCGTCGACTCGGAAAATATTTCTTTTCGTATTTATTAGCAACGAGAGTTTTACATTCAACGTACACAATCTTTAATATTTCATCGAAATATTTGTACATTGGATACGTTTGGATCGTTGGATAGAAAAATATATCGATCGATCGCGGATACTTTTCAAACACGGTGTATATTAAATCGAAGAATTAACTTTGATTAGCGTAAACGTTGTAAAGTATAATACAGTTTGCAACGTATAAGCACACCGAAAGTTATACTCGAACCGTTGAATAAATTTGAAGGTGTACGTACAGTACCCAATTAATTATTAAATATCATAAAGTTTTGGAGCACTAAATTAATAAAATGAAATCCGTCAGCAGCGAAACTTTTGAAATGAATGCTCACTTGTTGCTTATCAGTTGCACTTATGCTCGTAGAATATCGTGAAGGATTTAAGCTGAAAAATGTGTTTAAACCAGCACAGCGATAGCTACTTATCAGAACTGCTCTGTTTACATTACACCATAAACCGCGTTATAAAATCCAGACGGTGCGAGCATATACATGTCATGGCATCCTGTAAATTTACGGTCCTCTTATATTAAAAATGCATACACACCCGGACACGTTACAGGCCACAGTCTGATAAACTTACCTGACGGTTGCGCGTACCGTCGACTGGAAACGCGAAAAAGCAAACTCCGATACCCTCGAACGAACGAGACGACGAGACGCGACTCGACGCGACGCGACTCGACTCGACTCGACTCGACTCGACGAGCCAACAAAGAAAAAAAGATACTCGTAACGATTTAAATACCGAAAATCGGAGCGCGAGACGAGAGCATCGAATACGAGATACGACAACCGATAACGATCGAAAAAACAAGGATGAGATGATGAAACGACCGTTAGGAATATCGGAACGCTGGAATCGTCGACGTCGCAACAACGGCGCAACAACGGTACAACAACGGCTCCTCGGGGAGGATATTAAAAATGAAAATAAACGAAAGACGACGAGTGGAACTTGCCTCTGGATTATTCGATTGCCACTTTATCGCGAGGAATAATTCCTAAATGCGATCCGTGGCAGCGGGTGCTCCCTTAAAACCTTCCAACTACCCTTTGTCTTTAACGAATGTGCGCGCGAGAGTTCGGGGCAGCGCGAGAAATGCCAGCGGTAGTCGTCGTTTTAACCCCTTTTCCTCGGCGGAACATAAATAATGATCGTCGCTAATTTGGTTCGTAGTCTCCCCCTCTCGTTCCAACCCCACCATCGGTGTACCCGCTCGCGACCTGCGGAAGGTCTCTCTTATAACATCCACGAGCGCGTATAAACCGTGCAATTATAATGTCCGCCGCATTAGAATTTATTCCGGACCGACTCTTTCTCCTTCTCCGCCTTTACGCCTCCTTTTTCCGAAAGCTTACGTCCTCTTAATCCTCCTCCGACATATTTTTCCACCACGAAGGGACGCACCGAGGGTTTCCGCTAAATCGGTCGAGGATTTTTCTCGCGGTCTAGCCGCATTCGGGTCTCGACCGTCTTTATCACCCGGCAATCTCGCGCTCTATAAATTCAAACTAAGATATTACTTTAATTACGCCGCGCGTCTCCGTATCTTTACAACAACGATACCTGCGTAAACAAGATTCGAGAAACTCTTCCCGCGCGGGGAATAAACACCTCGAGAAAGAAAAGCCCGACGTCGGTTCCGATCGAACGATAAACGCCCCTCCGATAAAGACCGCCACCTCCTCTCGCGATAATTCTACCGTAAAACGCGCGTCGAGAGAGAGAGAGACGAGAGAGCGACGAGAGAGCGACGAGAGAGCGATATTTCCAGTGTGTAACTCGCGACGGCACAGACAATATTAAATCGAATCGGATTCGAGAGTTCGCGCTCGAGTCGACACGAATACATCGCGAATTTACGCGTACAACTGCGAGTAAAGTACCACCTGTCGAACTCGTTGGTCCGGGAAATTTAATCGTTCGCCGTTCGATCGCTCGTCGAACTTGAATCCGCCGACTCGTTGCGATATTACTCTCGACCCTTGCTTTTGTCTTGGAGCTCGCGCGCGTAGTCGAGGAAGGCGCTGGACCATCGATGAGTTCGGGTGGGTGGGGAGGGGTTGACCGGACGGGAAACGAGCGAACACAGGCGGCTCCGATGCACCGGCTGCTCGGGTACGTATCCTGGATGCGGAATGGCACACGCGCCACGTGCATCGTCGATACTCGTCGGGGTTGCAACGTTGCACCGCTGTTCCCGGGGAGTCGCTTTTTTAATCGCTCCGATCGTTATCGTCCGCCGCCTCCTTCGACCTTCCACCATCCCCGGGAGACGCGCGAACCACTCGCGATTTCCTACGTTTCGGGAACCTCCTCGCGTGACTCGCAGCCGTAAATAACCCTTTTTTCAACTTTTCCCGGAGCCGCATCGAGAACCGCAAGAGATAAATCGTAATGTCCTGTGTTTCGTCCGAGCGTTCCTCGAGCGTCTTGGAAAAGCGCGAGAGACGCGATCGAGGAAACTTTGAAACTTTTACCGGAGGATGAAAAGCGGATGCAAAAAGATTAACTAACGTAGGAACGAACGAACGAACGAAAATCGAAACACCGACTCCCCACCGACAAGTTTATACGATGCATTCTGCAACGGTAATTAGAAAATTGACATAGCGTGGCGTCGGGGGAGTTCCGCGCGTATCGAGAGACAGCCAAGGTAATAATAACGAGGACAACACCGAATGTACGGATACAAACTCTCGGATGCAGTGGCGCGTCGCCACATGTGCCGCGTGTTCCGAGGCGGAACGATTTCACGGCGACGAATATGGCGCTCGGCGCCGGCTGCGCGTGCAATAGGCGCCTATTGCACAAATCACACGCATTATTGACTGCTATTGTATCTGCCGACGCGTCGACGAGAGACGAGAGGGAACATTCGCATTGTTCCCAAGCGCGAACCAAGATCCGTTCCCTTTGTACCACGAGCGCGAATTCGCGCCGATGACTCCGGTGCGAAATCGTCTGCCTCGAGCATCGCGAACGTTAATTAAAAACTTCCGACGCGGGGTCGAACCATCTTCCGATCGCGGCTTTATTTATCAGGATCGTTCCAAATTTACGGGGGACTCGCTATTCGTATCGAAGGTCGCGATCGGAGAAAAAACAGATGGATAGACTCGAGAACGAGTATTTGGTATTCGGTGTTTGGTATCCGGTCGTCGTTGGGTTACAACGCAACCCTCGTTCCGGGAGATACAAATAAATAAACTTCGGAGAGATTTGGACGATGATCGGAGCTTGTTTATCCCGGTTAAAATCGTTAAAATCGAAACGAAGAGGAGGAAACGAGTATTTCTCCAGCGACGTTGCATCTTCCGCGCTATGTTTACGCGACTCTGTATCCGAGAAGCAGCTTCCGTTTCAGCGAGCCTTCAAAGAGGGACGCGACTCGCGCGCTTGTTTAATATTACCGTAAATACGGTCGGGCCGCATCCACTCGACGAATTCCGAAGCGAACGCGCGATTTACGATCGTGGCACCCAAAAGATCGGCCGTTAAACGCGACGAGGCGGAAGAAGGGCGGGAAAACCGATTGCCGAGAAAAGGAGGATTTCTATTTTGGCGAGCGTAATTGGGGTCCTGTGGGCAGGCGTTAATTAAAAATTCCCAGGCGAGTACGCGAACGTGTACGCGGGTGTAATAATAGAAACAGAGGAATCGGACCTTTCCTCTTGCGAGAGTTGCGGTCGCGATTCCAATTCAGAGAAATGGCCGAGGACCGCCGGAGTGTCGCGGCGATTTTCATCGCTCCCATAAAGCACTCGCTTCCGGGATACGTCGGCTGGAGAGAAGCCTCTCTCTCTCTCGCTCTCTCTCTCTATCCCACGCTCTGCACCCGCCTGATTCGCACTAAACAGTATCCTGTAATTCGGCGGATCGCTCGCGCGTCCAAGCGCTTGCATTATATAGCGGACGGCCGAAAAATCCGCCCGACTCGGCCGCTAATAAACTAAATACGGCATCGGAAATGACCGCCGGTATTATTTATACTCGCTCCATGACGGCGCTTTTAATGTGCTTCGCCCATTCTCTCCCTCTCTCTCTCCCTCTCTCTCTCGTTAGCTCTTTATCTCGCAAGTGCGCCCACTGCACACGCGGAGTTTATACAACGCAATAACGTTATTAGGTGGCTGGCATCCGGTATAAATTTTACCACTACCAACGTCGACCTCTCCTCTCCTCTCGGCCACTGCGCCGGACTCGCCATTCGTTGCGGCGTTACAACAATTCGTATTTCGCGATTCCCAAAGCTCGACCTCCTAGCATGCTTTCAAAAATTAAGCCAGAAATATTAATCGTTAAGCTTTTCCCGGCACATTAACTGCCATTTTCACCTCCGTTCTCTTCCAAACAAATTACGTTCGCGATTCCTTTTTTTTTTTTGTTTTCTCGTCCTTTTTCCGCATCTCGTCGCCCTCGAAAGGAAGAAAAATATATACTTTCGGCTATTGAAATTTTTCGCTCCCGTGACGAGTCGTTCGAGCGAGAAGAATAATTACGTCGGTAATCATCGAACGGTTCGATCGTTTTACGTTACCATCGATGCTTCCCATCCGTTACACTCGATATTTATCGCGATTCGAACGGTGCCTTTTAAGCAAATAAAATTGATAACGGATCGCCTTCGAGGCATCGATCTCAATCGTTGTTACGATGTAACGGTGTACGCAAACGTAACGAGCCTCGAATGGATCGTCGAATGGTCGGTAGCTTCGTAAAAAATATTAAACGAAAACGGAGTGCGTATCGACGGGGAAAAAAGTTGAGTCGAAGCGGTCGAAATATGAGAAGCGTCGCGTTTACGAGTTCGCGCGTTCATCGGCGAGACCCGCTCGATGCGATCGTGCATATGGAAGCTCGACGAGCAGGAAATTATTGATAATCGCATCAATATCCGTGCGATCGTCGGGCTCACGGCTATACGATGATTTATGGGTAATTGGACCGCCATCGATGCGTTGCCAACAGCGAGATACGTTTATGGATGGTTAAAGAGGTGCGCTGCGAACGAGAGACGGAGAAATAGAGTACAAGAATCGTTCGTGCGAAACATCTCGTATGCGTGACTCGCAAAGTGCAATTGCTCTTTATTGATAAAAGCGTCGTCATCGTTCGAAACTTTATTCGAATCGTGACCTCGTTCTTATCCGTTGCTTCCTTCCAACTTCCGCGTTCGATATCTTCTTTCACCCCGTGCTTGAAAACTTTATGGAGGGAACGAGATTTTTTCCAATTTCGAATGCGTTTTGTGTGTGTGTTTGTGTGTGCGTTAAGTGTTAAATCGAAGTATTTCGCAACGATCGTCTTTTTTACGATGAAGGAATCGATCGATGTTTATTTTTACGATAAACCGGCATCGATATCACGATACAAAAATTTGAATAATATCATCGATAATTAGGCATTATCGTAAAATATTTGAGTATCCGTAGAAATATTATACGCGACGATCGAGTAAATTTAGGAACAGCTTTTTATTAAATTACTAAATTTGTGTCAAGTATAGTGGAATAAAAATCGATGTAAAGCGTAAAAGTAGTCGACGTCGAACGAAAGTTTGATCGATGCCTCTTCGAAGCATTGGATTTCCTCTTGGCAATTTTATAGTCGGTAATAATACCAAGTTATAAGAGCGCGTTAGCGGAAGAGGCAAAAAAGCATAGGGGAGGAACGGAGGAACGTTAATAACGACTTTATATGCAATTGAAGCGGCACCGAACGTTCTCGTTTGTGCAGACGAGCGGGTGCAATCGGTCGTTATTGGAAAAGCGGCTTAAACTGCACCCGAGCGATAGAGAGCGATAGAGAGGGAAAGAGAGAAGGAGATAGAGGGACGGGATACGAGGAGGAGAAAGAGAGAGAGAGAGAGAGACATCTCCATTGAAGCGACGCTTCATTATGTCCGCGTTTGAATGCGTCAACTCTCGCACCCGGTTGCCGGCTTATAAGGTAAATTTTAATGAACCGGTATGTACTCGACTTGATTCTCGCGACTCAACTTTAAGCGGTAAATACGTCATTAGTCACGATGCGATGCAACCGAACGTGACGCGAGAGAGGTAACCTTTCCCGCTCCTCTCTTTATTTCCTATACGCTCTCTTTATCCCCACTGTTTATTAATTCAGTCGTTGAATTGAACGCGTATCATTTGTACCGACGCCGCCAACGCCACCGACGCCGCCGACGACGCCGACGCCGCCGATGCCGCCGATGCCGCCGATGCCGCCGATGCCGCCGACACCGCCGACGCGACGCCGCCAACGTCGCTCATCGCGGATGAATTAACGGAGCAATCGAGCGAGCGAAATCGTGAATACGTTATAAATAAGACGAAGATACGTTATTATAAGCGCATCAATGAGACGAGCCCTCACTTTACAAACGTAAAAATCAACGACCGAACGCTTATATTTTTTCACTTTCAATTCGTTATTACGCGTTCAATGCGTGCACTTGCCGTTACTTACTGCACATAATTAACAACATAATTACAATTATGTATAGAAATACGCGACTAATTTTTAGCAACAGCTTCGAGAGACGATAATAGAACTCAGAGCGCAGATTTACGTGTTCATCTAAAAGTAATTGGAAATAAACTCGTTCCCTGCCATCGGAGAACATCGCACGACGTTTTAGCTCTGTCGTAAAAGAGAAAAATGTAAATCATTTCTACTTACGATCGGAAACATGGAAATTATAAGTAAAAGAGGATGAATAGCAAAATCCGCGTATTTCAAACGTAATTTTAGCGCTATTCTAAATTTATCGCGGTCCTTTCACGAACGAGCTTCTTTCCGAGACTCGACTCTATAATATATATTCTTAATTGATCTCTTTTAATTATCTCGGTTTAAAGATTAAATAAATTCATCTCCAACGGATATTTATATATTGAAAAACAGTTTCAAAGACTTTGGAAATTTATCTACGTGTACGTGGCTAATAAATTATTCGTTTTTAGCTTTACCTCGTCAAATTACGTAAAAACCCTGAGATTTTCAATTATTCCAGATTCCAAAGACGTTATTTTATACATAAATTTAAACGAGCAAATTATTTTATTTTACTTGGCTTTTTAATAATTTTCATGGAAATAATACGTGTAGTTGTATATTCGATTTGAAAGAAACGTTATAAATTTTGTTTCGCAATGATAATTGAGATAAATAAGTTTGAGGAAAGTAAATCTCGAATCTTTGGCGATTCGATTAAAAAAATGTTATTCGGTATTACCAAAACTTTTGTTACGATTAAGGATATAAAAAGAAATTGCCGATACCGTTCGAATGAATTTTCGAAAATTTTTTACTCGAATTTATTTGTATTTTTTATGGAATTATTATTATATTCCGTTTTATTAATAAATTATCGGTCAGAAAAACTCGTGGGTGATATAAATTTAATAATTAGAATTACGGATAATAAATTGTACGTATTAAACAAAAATGAAATTGAAATTTATTATGAATAAATGTATCGTATTTCGAATATAAGAAAATATGAATCAAGTAAATTATACTTGATAAATTTAATTTATTTCAATTGGAAAATATAAATAATATGGCTAATATAGTAACGTTGGTGTTGAGAATAACATAAATGAATTATACGTTTCAATTACTTGTTCGTTATCTGGAAATAAATAAATATTATATATAATAATGGTTGATATTATGATCGAATCACCGGCAGTGATATTACTATAAAAATTATAATTTATTTTATTATTCTCGTTTCCTTAAAATTACGATTCCAGCGAAAATTGAGTAAATCTAAATATATATACGTAGTCTTATTCATTTGTCATTTTAAATTTATTATTGACAAAAATTCTTACAAACATAAGATTTTTCAATACATTATTCCTATAAATAACCGCGATAGTTTCAATTTTTCTTCGACAAACTTATATTTTGTAATAAATTAATACACGTTTGCAAATATTTTCCACCGAATATTACGTAAAATTCGTAAGCTTTTCCCGCAAATTTTTTCTACTTTTATAATTATAAAGTTAACGCAATGAAATTGTTAAATAATATTAATTTTTGCAACATTTTAATTTACGTTCTCGCAATGGGCTTTGAAATACGTAATTTTTACTTGTATCGTAGCGCGATACAAAGTAAAAAAGGTTCCTGGAATAATTTGTATTTTGTGCTCGGCAAGGAAATCCGTACATTTTTATAAACGCGAGTTTCCTGGATATAAATAATAAGCGAATCGAAAGGCTTAAAAATAATCTAATATTTTTCCTTAATAATAATAATAATAATAATAATAATCGTATCTCTGGATCGTTACTCGTAATTCGGACTCGCGCTCCAATAACGATCGACGAAACGAGGAAGATGTTAATTTTAGCCTCGTATCGATTACGAATATCTCTAACGTTTTTATATCGATAACGCGGAGCCAGGGAAAAAAGAAAAAGGTTTTACGGAAAGGTGAGAAAAAGGCAACAATGCGCTTCCTCGGATTATTTTTCTCGGCGGAAACATAGAGTACGGTTAAGTAGAGTGTAAACAGTCCGCTTATAAATTGAGTTTGTTTAAAAAATCCTTATAAGCCTTAGGGCAGAAGCGTTAAGGTGAATTATTACAAACGGCATTTTGTCAGAAATGTAGCGTCGAGGGCGAACGCGGCACTCGCTAATGATAATCCGGGAGAGCAGCGGAAAAACAGAAGAGGCCAATTCGTCATCGGACAACTGGTTGTTTTCGGCGGAATCCAATGGACTCATCGCGGCGAATTTTCGGCGTCGCGTTCTCGCACCGCCAGGAATAAATCAAAAGTGTGAAGCTGCGCGGTTGTATCATATCGTATCGCTGACTGGCCCCCAGGTCCATCGGGCATATTTATGGGGCGCAATTCAATGATACAGCGTATCCCCGGTCGCGTAATAGTCAATATTTCCATCAGAAGCACAACACCCGCTCGGCCAAGTCACGCCCACGCAGCTTTATGCGATTTCGGGGGCGCATTAGACAGAATCGCGAGCGGAGCTCTTGGCGTTTACCAGTTGTTGCTATTTATTCGCGCGTTACATTACTCTGTCGACGCGCGCGGACTCGAGTGTCGCCGCTCGGCTAATTTGCATTATAAGTGCCTTTCGCGCTCCGACTCTCTCCTCTCTTCTCTTTTTCGGTTCGAACCGATGTTATCCGCATTTTCGCCGCTGCGCTCGAGCCGGGCAATATGGCGCTGCTGATGGACGAGGCGATTCCCTTCCGCCCCCGACCGCCCAAATTACCCTATCGATGTATGTGGCCGATATACGATCGCACCTTGTCCTTGCTTGAGAATCGTCTCCAATCTTCTCACTCCACACCCTTGCGTTTTTGTATCGAAACCCGACGCGCATGCGCTTATAAATATTTATCTAATTCAATTGCAATATAAATTACGCGAAACATTGATTTTTTAATTCGAATTAACCCTCGTTGCGTTGTTTATGAAAAATGAGCCGGTTTTGAAAGGACGATGGTACTAAAGATTTATTCGCATTGCTTATTTTTCGCTCAAATAATAATCAACTTGAATTAAATACACGGGAAATTATTGTACGTAGAATTTACTTCAGCCTCGTTAGTCAAATTCACTCTTGCTTCTCGTTTGATACATTTTCTAGAGCTATTTATTACTTCGTTTAAATATTCGATTGTACACACGGTACGTATAATATTTTTTAAAATTAACCTTAACCGAAAATAAATAATAATCGTATTTTATATTAAATAACGATTTATTCGATAACCTATCGGTAACGTATATATTGTTTAAAGAATACAAATACCAATGGATTTCTCTACGACTCGTTTCATGAATTTTACGGATATATTAATTAAACGTTTATTTAGGTTTGTTTTTTATCCAATTGTATCCACAAAAATAAATATAAACGTAAATTTCAGTCATTGCTTTACAATTAATTTAAATATTAACGTTCGTTGGTACAAAATAATATTCAGCTCTTTCGAGTTTAGTTGCGCGATGAAAAACTTAATTATAGATTTTAAATTTTAGGAATTCGTTGCTTCTTCCGAAACGTTGCTTACAAATCATCGCGCAAAATGGTTTTTCGATGTCGCGAACGATTAATCGAAATAATTAACGCGGTAATATTAAATCCCATAAACGTTATCGATGCGACCTCAAAAAAACATGGAAACACCAGGAAAGTGTTTTCGGACGAAACGCGGGTTTTTGTATTTGACACGCATTACGCATCATTAAACGTCTCTGGTAATTACTACTAAATAATTTGACAATTGCCGTGATATTCCCCAAACGCTCTACGGTAGTCTCGTCACGCTCGGTTCAGAAACGAGGATCGTTTCTCTTTCTCCGTTGGCCACGCAGATGTAAATTCCACGAGCTGGCGAGGAAGAGAGAGAGAGAAAGAGAAACGGATATATCTACACATATAGAGAGAGAGAGAAGGTTGTTCTCTATCGCTCGACCCTATGAATTCCGCATGAGTATCCGACCTTTCGCGGCACTAGTCGCTCGCTGTTCACCAGCTCAAGTGGAAATTCAAGTGAAATATGAAAATGCGAGAACGCAAAACGAACTTCGGACATTGCCGAGCAGCGCGTTTTACGTTTTCGCATTTTCCCTTCGGGAAAGATTTCCAACTTGGTGTACCACTCGAATATTTAATCTCTAATATCCTCGAACGACTCTTTCAACGTTATCGCACGGCATTTAGTAGCGAAATTTTAAATTCGATTTCACCTACTCGGACGATCGGTCGAGTGCGGTTCTCCAAAAAATTTGTATTCTTTCGATGAAAGCTTATTTTCGAGAGACCTTTGAGAAATACTAAAAACACGACGATAAATCCACGAAGCGAAAGGCAAAAATAAAGTTTCAAATTTCGAACGAGCGCTCGACGATCTTGATAAGAAATAATTACAATCAAGTACCGCGAGTATTCGCTCGAAAATTGTAGAATCAAAGTAACGCGTTACGTCGAGGTTCGAAGTTTCCAACCAACGTTTTCTCGCTCGTACCAACAACCATCCAACAACTCTTATTCGCCAGGAAACGAAAGCGAAAGTTTACTCGCCTCGTAGCCAACAACAAAATCGATGCAAGCCTCGAAAAACCGCGAAAGATTCCGAAATACCCGGTAGCCAACGAAAGGAGGACGCATCGACATCCGCGGAAGACTCGGGTTTTTCTGGAACGTCAGCTGCGCGAGGTTTAAATGTCTCTCTTTAAACGCCGCACCTTTTTTTGCGTCTTCCGCGCCTCGCCTCGACGAATCTCCGCTAGTTCCTTAGAAATCTATTATTCCCCGTAGCGCAAGGCTCCAATCGAGGTGGCAAAAAAGTACGACGATGCGTCACGAGTGTGCAGCTGCAGCGGAGAAGCCGAGAGGTTTATCGAATAAGTTCTCTCGGCCTCGTAGCGCCAGGCTTATAAGTCTCTCGTCGCGGTCGTCGCGGTCGTCGTCGAGGGCCGTCCCCGAAAGAGAGGCCGCGAACGCAGAGGCTAATATAAATTTCGGAGGTTGGTAAGGTTTGGGGGACGCATCGAAACCGATTAACTCGTTAAATACACTTTTTACTCCCTTCTCTCTCGCTCTCTCTCGATCTCTCGGTACTCGCGTCGGTTGCTGACTTTTTTTCGCGACATTTACGCGCGACCGTAAACGTCTTTCCAAACGGTAAACGAAACACCGTACGTACGTTTCGCGGATATTTTACGAAAGAAATGGTATGTTTCGATCGATAACGAAAGCCCCGACCTCGAGGAATCGAGTGGAAAGAGAAGAAGAACGTATGTACGAATCGGCGACTCGTACGTATCTAACCATCCGGCTACAAATCCACTCCGCTAATTACTCAATTTCTTGCGCTCGGTTCTTTCTCCGACGATTTCTTAACGTTTTTACTCGAGCGCGGAGTCGCGGTTCGCATCGATTAAAGTTCCTTATAGTTTTTTTTTTGTTCACCGTACGCGAGCGACGCACGTGGCTCGCAAAAAAATTGAACGCGATCGTACGATTGCGAACTCGCAAAGCGCCGACTTTGCGGTCTCGCAAAAAAAGGCGAATTATAGATCGCAAGCGATAAATCCGCTTAAATCCGAGAACTATTTCCAGCGGTTACAATTTTTTTTTCGGTTTGGTCGATCAACGCGATCGAAGGGTTCGAATTCAGCGTAGCTACGAATCCACCGAAATAATAATCAAAATACAATTTTATCTTTGTCTTCGTCTGTGGTACGAAATTGTTAGACGTAGATTAGAATGGAAATCTCGCGCGAAGGTTCGCGTTTTAATAAACGAGTATCGCGAATATAACGAACGGGAGTATCTTAAGAAACGCAACGGCCGTTACGAAGGAGCGTAACTCGTACGTTTCGTAAAAGTTTTTATCAGTCGTTTCCATTGAAAGATAAGCGAAAGAGACACGGCTCGTCGTATAAACGTTATTAAGACCTAATACAAGGGTAAGATCGGAGCAGTCTTTTATTATTACGCGCGGCCGCACTTTTCCAGGGCAGGATGGAACAAAAGAGTAATCCGGTGCGCGACTCGGGAAATAGCCTCGTGAATATTCGCTCAAGGGTGCTCGCGTACATTTATCCGTAGGTACACATTTATTTTATTAATATTCTATACGCGTGCATTTATTTATGCATCCGCGCCCGTAAATATAAACGTATGCAAATACAGAGGCGTACGTTCACCGCGTAAAAGTAAAAGCGGGAAAGCGGGAGTGTAAGGTGCGTCGGGTCATAGTCATAACGGTGCATCAATGCGCAAATAATGACACGTGCAGGAATAAAGCCGTCTTACCTTGCGAGAACTTAATTACTCCGGACCCTTTTTCGACACACGCGATTCTACTCGTCGGTCCGGAAACTCAAGGTGTACGGTTTTCGCGCCGTTGTCGAACGCGTAAAGAGAAACGTACGTCGGTACACTTGAAAAGTTAAATGACTTTTCTCGTTACGATTCGATAATTAGAAACGCGAGAAACGCTATTTCCACCTTTCAATATTGTTTTTCATATAATTAATAGTCATTTTATGAAAAGTGCGGACGCTTTATGCGAAATTTCAATAGTTTCGAATCATTCCATAATTTCACGTCCGCACATACGCGACTAACTAACCTTTAAATTTACTTTTCAAAGCGTCGCGGGTTTTATATTAATTTGAAATTAAATTTATGTACCAAGGTTATTCGATTTGAGTTACATCGGTTAAAATTTATTAACGATCGATAATTGAACTGTAAAATATAAGATGCTCGCTTTTCTTTTACACGAGGAATACGATATCCAATTCTGCTGCACTAGAGCTAAAATTTTCTGAAGAATTTCGATTCTTAGCTAAATTATTCAAGATAAAATACAATTAAGTTTTTAAGTTTGAGTAGCTCTTTTTAAAATTAATTGTCTACGGTTTGCTACGTTACTTTGGATATAATTAAATATGTGCACTCGGTATTAAATTTGTTATTTAAATTTAATCATTTTCGCATCCATACTTAAGAATTTCATACAAAAATTACCGAAATAATCAACGACTATTTTTAATAAAATTGTGCTTCGAAAACTCTCGTGAAATAATTTTTGAAAGCTAAAAAATCTAAGATTATCACGTAAATAAGTATATTCGTTTAAAAATAGTAAATATTTTAGCGGTAGTTTAATAATTTTTCTAGTAAATGTGTTAAAAATGCGAATACTGATAAACCGAGCACAGAAACGATAGGATAAAGTTTACCGAAAATATAACTCGATATAGAATACTTTCGAATCGTGGAATGTTTTAAAAATGTTAGGATAGTCGTAGCACGGAATTAGAAATAATATAAGAAAGCGTTAAATCGTAAAACAATTCTTGTATTGGAAAATGATTGAACGGTAAAATGTGAACTAGATTATTTAAAATCATTCGAATTCGAAGAAAAGTTTTACGCTTGGTATCAAATATCTGAAAAAATATTTCTTAATAATTTGGAGGACTGTTGTGCGAACGGTTTGGAAGAGAAGTAAGAACACTTCGAATTCCGTAACGGATAAAATGTGCTTCTTGCCACGTAACGACTCGATTCCAGTTCCGAGGAAAAATTCTTTCTAATAATAGTAAAATACGCGCGTTTGTCGGCATCGATGGTCGAGTTCGCGCGTAGCTTGGATTCGAAAAACGACTTGGCTCGTGAAATGGTGAAATCGCAGTTTATTCCGGCGGAATTTCAGGTCAATTGCTAAATTGATCGACAATTTTCATTCCGCGAATCGAAATCTTTATCTTTATCTATATCCATGAGCGATTGCCGCTCGTATTTCTTACGGGGTCGTTGCTTCCTTGGTTCTTTGCTCGTCGATCTCGGCGTAATTCGCGGTGACGAAGTTAGAGACGTTCGGACCGAGTAAGAAAGAAGAAAGACGTTCTTGTAAAAACTCGGCAATTATCGGTGTCCGCTACATAATTACGAGTGTGCGTGAGAGTCTCGATGAGTTGCCAACCCGATCAAGATATCGAGAAACCGAACGAGAATTTACGACCGTCGCCTTTGTGTTTTCTTTTTTCTCTCTTTTTCTCTCTTTTTCTCTCTTTTTCTTTTTTGTCTCAAACTCGCGACACGTAAGCCGAGATATAGCTCACTTTTTTCAACGAATCGTGTAATTTTCTCATTTATAATTAACTTGTTTGTACTCGAATACATTTTTTTACCAGATTATTTACGAGAAAATTGAAAAATCGTTTACTCCCGTTAATTTAATTATAAAATTTAAAGTTGTACGTCGTTTCCGCTCTATGTAACAACAGAATGTTGAGATTTTTTTAGAAAATGATTATATTTAATAATATCCCATCCGCGACTTCTGTATTTTTCGTAATACCGTTATAAAAGGTAAAGAAATAAATATTTTTATTTTCTTGAAAAGTTTCTCTTTATCTGGCACTTTTGAAATTTGTTATTCGCTTATATTTTATAAAATTTAAAACTTTTGTTTCGATCGTGTTATAATTGTAAATAAAAATTTTAATGCCATAATAAAAACAGAAAAGTTGCATAAATATGATATGAAAAATTTAGGAAATCGTTAAATAATCTTCAGCGTATCCGATAAACCATAATTTTTTCCAAGTACTTAAGAAATATAAAATTTTCCTTTACGATACTTCGTTCTTTTATTACAAAATTACAATTACGATCGTTAGTTTTGAGAAAATATTACGATACGCGATCTTAATTATTATAAACTTTTGGCTTAGTTTCGGAAGAATCGATAACTCGAACGTATTTCCTTGAGATATCCAAAAGAATAAAACACTTTTCAAACAGTATTTCATCGAGAAATCTCCGCTCGATGATACACCGCTTTTACAAAATGATCATCGTCGGGCGTCGGAAACATTCGCAAATATCCTTTCGACGTCGCAGTTACCGAGGTAATAAGTAATCAAGGCGGTTTCGGAAAACAAGCAGCAATAACGGTAAATTTGCGTTCGATCGATTCGAGCGAAGGAACCTAAGTTCGTTCCTCCGGTACGTCATCAAAAAATATGTACAGGGATCGTCGAGCGAGTCAGGGAAGAAAACCAGCGAGAAAGAGAAAGACGAAGAAACGTGGGGTTGGCCGTCAAGAGCAAATTAGAGGGTGTTTCGAATCCGAAGGGTGTTTGTTCGTTGTAGAACGAGTGCGGTGGGAGAGAAAACGCGGAATGAACAAATGAAATGAAATGTTCTTGCTGCTGAAAGAGAGAACAAGAGGGACAAAGGAAGTTAGATAACGCTGTAGAGAAGATCCGAGAAGATCCGAGAAGATCCGTGTGGAGGAGAGAAACATATAGAAAGACAGATTGTTTGTCGTTACACCCTTCGCCTTACACTCCGCGTCGTCCCCTTCCACCCATTCAACTTCTATTTCTACTTCCCGTTAGACTGCTTATTTACCTAATTGCGCAGAGCTCGCGATAAATTTTGACGGATCGGAATTTTCAAAATTTGCTTTCCCTTTGCGAGCTTTAATTTTTTAAGTAAGCTTCGGTTCTCGCTGAATTTAATCGAGATGTTTTTGGGAGAAAACATTTTTAGTCCTCTTCACGGATACCGTACGTACTTGGAAAATTATTTTCTCTCGGCTTTGCGATCGAAAGATCGTCTCTTTCCTGAAAAAAGAACCAACATTTCTAGAAGCATGACGCGGATACATTATCTTCGGTCGGGACTCGATAAAAAGAAAAGAATATGCTTTCCGAGTTGGCAGTTACTATCTTACGAAGAATATGACTTTCTACCTTTTATAAACCAGCCTTCGCTTTTAAGCACAAATGCTATTTTAATGTACGTAAAAGATAGAAGAAATATTCTTTAAATAGACGGACATATTTTCGCAACGTTTTATCCATTTTATTTTATAAAAGCGATAAAGAATTCTGTCTTACTTTACGAATTCGGATTAATCTGAATTTCGTTGGTTCGAGAGAAAACTTTTTCTACGATAATTCCAATTTCGAACATTATTGAAAATGTCTTATCCACGATAATCAAAATACCGAATAAACGTCGTACGAAATTATTAAAACGGAGAAAACGTAAATAAATTTGTTTTTATAAAGCAATTCGTAAAACCGACGTTAGATTTTGACTTCCTTTGAGCAACATTTTAGATGGAAACATAAAAGCTTCTTAGCTACTGAAATTTGATACGGGACGAACGATAGTAGCCTCAGGTTTTTCCTATTCCATTCGATCCCCTTGATTTTATTCAGCTCTTTTCCCACCTTTTGTTCTCCATAGATTCGATAAGAAAGCAACTCGAGGATACGTGTATATACATATATACATATATACATATATACATATATATATATATATTATACTTTTATACGGACGTATGCTTCTTGCCTCGAGGAGTTGACCGATGATAAGTCGTCCTTCGTTCCGGGTTCACCGTTCTTTAATAATAGACGGAGCTGGATATGCGAAATAAATGGCTATCGGTGATAAAATACGTAGCTGATTGTTTTTTTTTTCTTCGTAAGTTACGAAAACGAACGCATACGTTTTTGTATAATATCACCCAAAAAGCCGGATGAGAATGGGAAATCGAGGGTGGAATGAATATCTACCTTTTTATTTTGGTTTATATTACAAGGAATCCCCTTTAGCCTCGTATTATATACACATATACGATACAAGATCTTAGATAATATGAGTAACGATTCGAATTTAACGATCAGTAATCGTTGACCCTAAAATTCTGAAAAATAGGGTGAAAGTATTTCGACTTAAAAACTTGCGATATTCAAATATTTTATTTCTTTTGTGTTTTTCTTTAAATACGTATTAAATCTAATAAAATAATAATAATAATATAGTATCGATGTAAAATTATAAATAACGTAAGAAAATAATTTGTTTAAGTTCAACGTTGTATTTAAGATCGTTAATTTCTGTAAAAATTAATTAAAATAACGATTAATATCGTCCGTTTCTAAGGAATGCCGATAAGACGCGGTAATAATTTGATTAAATTATCTCTCGATATATACTACAATATTAAGATATTCGTGTAATAATTTGCATAACTTTCAAAATTCTCTTCGTTCGAGTGGATTATTTCGAAATACTTCAGAAATCAAACGATAGAATTATATTTTTATAAAATAACAAGATATCGTTGAACCAAATTCAGAAATACTTAATAAATAATTCGAAGAAATTAAAATAAATTCGGAAAGTTCTTTAAATACCGTAACAAATAACAAATACGATCGTAAAAAAATCCCCGTTATTTTTTTACACGCGTTCGACGTTCGATCGACGGTTCATCTCAAATATTTATATCAACATATTTTTCCAAGCTACTGTCAAATATCTCGACATTTCCGAAGAATGTTCCAAGCATCCGGTAGATGAAAACGTTCTTATCTTGCACAAACATTCTTCGCGTATACGTGTACACATGTGTAATGAGACGATGCGCCACGCGAAGAACTTGAGTGGCTATTGAGATGCTCGCTTCTCGAATCCACCCTTGCCTTCAGCTCTGAGAAAAGACAGAGACGGAGAGAAGGAGAGAGAGAGAGAGAGAGAGAGAGAGATCCGTGGAAAGCAAACGAACAGATATTGGAGGCAATGAGGCAAGCTACTTTTAACAAGACGATCCGTCCTCTAGACTCGCTCCCGCTGACTTTCGCTCTCTCTCTCTCCCTCTCCGCAGATGTATCCGTACATCCATCTAGTTATCTCTCTAACGTTCTCCACTTATAGAGTCGCGCAGCATCGTCACGATGGTAGTCCGATACGTTGATAATTTTGAATGCGAGCGCGCGTGCTCGTGAATCCGATGCTCGCCAGCGCGCACGAATTACACCGAGACGAAAAGCCATTGATCCCAATTTGCTAACGAGCTGCGATCAAGGATAAGAGCTCGCGACGCGAGTCATTTCGCGAGTGCTCCACTGCCCCCTGCCTTTTCGTTCTTCCAACCCTTGCCCCTCGCTTTCTTCTCCGCCGCTCAGTTTCCTCCGCTCAGCTTCCTCCGCTCAGCTTCCTCCTCCCGACTCCCTGGCCGGGAGAAACGCGACGCATAATTACGTACGTTTTTTTATTCGGCGATCGATACCCTCGACTCGCGGGTCCGCGATCGAGCAACGAGTGTGCGACGTAGAGGATAAGAGCAGGAGAGAGAGAGAGAGAGAGAGAGAGAGAGAGAGAGAGACGACTGCATCCGCTCAAGAAAATACGGCAAAATTAATGCGTCGCGTCGCGATTGCGTAATAACCCCGAGCGGGCGCTCGGAATTGCGTAAAACGCAAATATGCAATAGACTCGCGTCGCGCGATTGTCTCCCGCTTTTCGGGTTTTCAGGAAATGCCAGCCTTGCATTTCCCGGGGCGGCATTGTAGCCCGAGAGCTTGGGAGGAGTATCGTCAGCCTCCACCTTTGAATCGCATTACGTATTATTGCTTATTGTTCCGCTGCTCGTTCCTTTCTCCCCCCGCAACTTTCCAGATCCCGGGACGGGGATGCAGATTATTTTCGCGGGTTTGATCGACGTCGCGCTCAAAGTCTCTCGATCGTGGTCTCGATCGTGGTCTCGATCGTGGTCGCGATCGTCGGTCGAGCGGTTAGTTATTTAGTGGTTGTATTATGGTTCGTGCGCAGGATCCGCGGATTCGCTTTATCGAGCGAGCGACTCTCGGTTTTTTCTCTTGCTCTCGTTCCTCTTCGCCGAGAGGTAAATCAAAGCTCGAACTTGCTACTCGGGGGATGTATATCGTTGAAAGAAGAAGAGAGCCGTCACGCGCCAGAATTTCTCAAGGAACTCGAGAGACGTCATCGGTCTAACTCAGAGGGTAAATGACACGGGAAATATAATCTATGCCACCCTCCACGAACGAGACTTCGACTCCTTCCCCCTTTTATCCTTCCCCTCTTCGCCACTCGTACTAACTTCTTACCCGTTCGTCTCTCGGTTGCGTTTATCTCGCTCTCGCGATTCGTCCACGGTTTGTTTGACGTTCTATAACTTTGCGTCCTCGTCTCGCAGCCTCTCTCTGGCTCTTGTCCCGAGCACTCTTTCTTCCTCTCTCTCTCTCTCTCTCTCTCTCGTCGTCATCTACGTCAATCCCAGTTGAAAGTCGAAAGTGGGAAGGGCGCGCGAGAGCTTTGTCGCTTTCAAATTGTGCGTAACTGTACGACAATAGTTCGCTCGGATTGGCGAAATTAATGAAAACTCGAGCGACGCAACGCTCCTTAAGGAAATCGGAGCCCTTGGAGGATCGACTAATCGTGACAAATACTGATCCGGGATTGCCGAATTATAAACTAATGTTTCGTTGAAAACTTTGCCTCTGCCATACCACGAATACCATTCCACGAATATGGCTAAATCGTGTATGCTCGAAATTCTCCGAAAGCCGAGTTCTTAGTCATCCTCGAGGTAACTTTCCTTTTTTTTAATCTCCGATTAAGCAATAAATTGATAACTGCGTTAAAACGAATAAAGTTACGGCAAAGTTGTGGCTTTGGCTTTTATTTAAATTCGCCTTTTACCTAAATTTTCCGTTTTTTATTTTCTCGAGACGAACGCATCGTTCGTTCTTATTTTTATCTCGAGGTTTATCGATTTTACAGTTCGGATATTCGATTTCCCGCGTCTTGGTCGATATCGTCGATCAATTTTTCTCTGGTTTTCTCTCGCATTTGTCGAGGGTGCGTCGAGTTTCAAAGGTTCGCGTTTAAATTTCTATTATTTTGCGGAAGGCATCTGCTCCTGCGGATTCGGACGAGTAATAATAAGAGCATCGACGGACGAGAGCAGCCGATGGTCCTCCGCGTTTTCACGAGCCCAGGGATGGGAGTTGATGGCAAAGTTGGCGTGGATAACGCGCTGGGGTTGCGAATCCGGAAAAGAGAGAAAAGCGGAGAAAAGCGGAGAAAAGCGGAGAAAAGCGAGATGGAAGGTTCCTCGTAGTCTGCGTGGAAGAGAACGGAAATTGGATGATATTTCCCGCAACGATCAAATCTTATTGCCAATTGAAAGAGGAAAGTTCGCGGTACATTTGCCCGGAGAAATCACCCGGGCGTCGAGCGCGCGGATCCGACGAGAGGAAGACGAGAGGAAGAGAGACGGACGGACCGACGGACGAAGTACCACGGAGACAAAACGGGGAAAGGCGAAAATGGCTCGGAGCTCGCGCGAGATGTTTGGCGCTGCGGGAAAATCAAGCTATATCGCGGGGTATTGCCGCTCTCGATAACGAGTTTTGAAAATTTACAGCCGCCGCAAAATGCGCTCGTGAAATTTCCTTTTCCAAGACTCTCGACCGAAAACAGCGAACAATGGCTTATTTACCGAACAAAGCGGTAACCTCGACTTACTTTGGTTAACTTGGGAGAGGGAGTAGCAAATTTTCCGAGGTTGTCGAGGATAAAGGAAAAATCGCGTTCGCTTTACATTCGAGGATCCAAGTTCCATCCACGGAGATTCTTACCTACAACAACTTTGCCATCGACTCCGAGTAATTTGTCGACTGGTAATTTCTCGGCTAGTTATTTCTCGGCTAGTAATTTCACGGCTAGTCTCGATAACGGCGCGTCGTTACTTCCTATCGGAATCCGCAAAAAGCGTACGTGTGCGTCCTGTCGGGAAACTCTTACGCTGTCGCCACGACCGCTGACGCCATCCTTCCAGCATCCTTCCAGCATCCTTCCAGATCACGTAGGCCCATAAGGGACGTAATGAGTCTGAAAGCGTCAGCGGCGTCTAATGTCAGGAATTATAGCATATTGCCAATAAAATCCAACGATTCTCCCCGTCTCCGAAATATTTGGGACTTTTCGGTTCGGTTGGGCGTCGAAGGAAAGTTGCGGGGGAAAGTTGCGGGGAGCTTACATTGTAATTGTAACGAACGACTCAGCGCCGAGCCATTAACCTTTACATCTCGGGGGATTAGACGGCGTTTCTCTTTCGTATCCGCAGAGATATTAACGATCGAATATCGATAATATCGTAAAAACACCCCTCCTTTAACTTATTTTCGTTTATATTATTTAGGTTTGATGGACGCTGATTCTCGACCTTGGATTTTGGTATAAACTTATTCGACTACGTGCGATGAATCGTTTCTTATTTACTTATTTATGTATTACGGATGATACGCGATACTCGAGGACATACGTTTTTATTGTTTACTTTTAACAGTCACGTGTAGATAATATATAGAAAGGAATGTACAATCGTAATAAACATAACATTAAAAAGAACCTAAATGTAAACTTAATTAAATTCCATTGAATTCTTCTTCAGCCGATGATAAAATTTTAATTATCTGCTTATTCTTTTCTCTGTAAAATGATTTGTTTTTCACGACTTATCGAAATCATTTATGCGCTCGATTCGTTCGATTGCTCGTTCAAAGTCGTCAAACGATTTGTTTCTTCGGTCTAAAAAAAGACGTACCTCGTACATTAATAATAAATTTTTGATACAGAATGTAAATATTAAAAGTATTATCCACGAAAATATTTGTTAATCAAATTATCGAATGTATTTAAATAAATAAATTTATGTAAACTCGAACGAACCTGTAGATCTTCATCGTCGATGTCCGTAACTACATAATTCTTCTCTTCTGTTTCTTCTTCGATCGTTTCCGAATCTTTCGTCGTAGAAAAATATTTTACGGATTGTAAACTTGAATTCGGTAACCGATTGTTATCGTTGTGATCGAAAAATTCGTAACAAGTTTGCCTTCTGGATTCGTGAATATCGTGTAAAAAATTTTCCTCGTAATTGTGGAAAAAATAGTTTCGTTTCAGAGAAGCTTTTTTCATTTTTTTCGATCGACTATTCATAGTCAGAGCTTCTTGAAGATGTCTAACCAAACAATCGTACCTGTGATAAAAATAGAAAAAATCGAGAAAAAATCGAGAAAAGATCGAATCGAAAATATTTTCAAGTTGACTTTTATTCCATCGAATTTACCTTTGAATCGTGGCGTTTCTGTTTGCCTTGAAAAACTCCAGTTCCTTTTCTTTATCTAAAAGTTTTGCCTGTAATTTTTCTACTTGGCACGATTTGTTTTCGGTGGTATTGCAAATTACGTTTAAAAGTTTTGCATTTTTTTCGAAAATAACCAATCGACTACGAATATCGTCGACTTCCTTATTCGAACCTAGTTCGATATATTTTCGAATTTGTTCAGAAGTTTCTAAATCCTCTTCCATCTTTTTTATTTTTCTCGTTAATTTTGCAATTTCGTCACCAAGTTCCGTTGCTTTTTTTCTATTAGCTAAATTCGTTCTAGTTATTAAACTTAGTTCTGATTTCAACGTTACAACTTGTTCATCGCATTTGTCGAATTTCGTAACTAAATTCTCCGATTGCTCTTCCACATCGAATACACTTTTCGTCTTTTTACGCACTAATTGCTGTAAATCCAGTTTTTCCTTTTCTACCGCCATCAATATATTTTCAAATACATTAACTTTTTCTAAAAGATTATTTACAAAAGTACGATCGTTTTCAAAATTATTCATCTTATCTACAATTTCGCTTATAGTCAATTTCTTTATATTAAGATCTTTTCCTAATTGATTTATTTTCATTACGTGCTGTTTACACGCAAAAGACATTTTCTCTAATTGAGAATAAGCAATCGCCATTTTACTTCTCGTATTAATCGATTTGTTCCAATATTTTTCACAACGTGTTACGGCTCTAGTTTCTTCTTCTTCGTAAACTTTCATTTTCATCTACAATTAAAATTATTCTTGAGTTTATAAAAATAAGATTTAATTAAAAAGTATCTATTTAATAACCTGTGATTCAAGAAGTTTCTTCTCGTATTCTTTACTAGCTTTTTCTAAATTTGCGATTAACTCGCAACATTTTAATTCTAATTCTTCTTTCTCGTTACTTAAGTGTTTAACCTCTATATTTTCGTCTCGAAGCTTACGCTGATATTCGATAATCATCAATTCCTTGGCAAAATAACTTTCTTTCAACTTTGCCATTTCTATCTTTATTTCTTCTAATTCTTGAGATACTTCTATTATTTTCAACGAGTCTTCCAAGTGCTGATTTTCTAAGTCCTTGTAATCAACGTTAGATTGATTCTTGTAACCTTCGAATAAGAAATCTGTTTGACAAGTTTTATCGGCTACTTTGCCAATGGTATAATCTATATTAGAAGATACACCGGAATCGTTTTTACTACTTATGGAACCCGATCTTTCCATGGAACTATTATTTTTTTCCGAGTCTAATTCGAACATACAAAAATGTAAATTGTCGACCGCATGCTCGGAAGATAATCGTTTTTCTGAAATATTGGATGCATAATGTTCTTTGTCCATGGAAGAATTCTTTGGATATACTTTACTGTAATCAAGATTCTTAAAAAATTCTTTCGACTTTGATTTAGTATCTAAATGTTCGATTTCCTTCAACAACGATAATCGACTGGACTCTAATTCGCGATTTTTTATCGACGCCTCTAAAATATCCCTTTCTTGTTGCTCGATTTGAATTTTTAAATCGTTCATTTGTTCCATCTTTTCCGAGTTCTCAACTTCGAGCTTTATAACTTTTGAAACGTTATCAACGATTAATTCTTTTATTCTAGGTAACAAAGTAGTTAATTCGCTATTGATATCTTCATCTTGAACAAAATCGGATATATTTAGAGTATCGTCGATATCCGGAAGTCTTATGAAATTTGGATCTAATAATCCTTGAATTTCTTTAAAAAATTTATTGACTAATGTATATTCGGTGTTGCATTGAACTGCTTTATTACTGCAAACAGCTTTATTTCTTTTTAAAGTTTCGAAATATTTTTCTAAATAGTAAGATTTTTTAACGATAGCCTCGATAGTCGATAGACACGAACTAATATTTTTGTCAACTAAATTTTGTACATCGATATTATTCGCGATTACATTTTTGTTGTTTGAAACGTCATCAAACTTTTCGTCTGGATTTTCAATGCATTCGACGATTGTTTTTAAACCTTTTTTGAATATCGATAAATCCGAATTGCACCAATCCTTCGAGTCGTTTACATAATCTTCCAACAACGAATGTTTAGACGTTGAAGTCCTTAAATTTTCTGGAGTTTCTAGTATTTCTACATCAAGATTTTCTTCGTAATCTCCCCTATCGATTTTTTTACGTTTAAGTTCCGTGAATTTTTCTAATTTATCCTTGTAATAATTTTCGATTCCGCTGATCGTTAATTTTAATAAATTTTTCTTTTCATCTTCCATAGCCAACATCCGATTTTTCCAATTTTCTTCCAAATCTGTCAATTGTTTCGAATAGAAATCCGTCAATTCCTTTCGAACTTCGTATTCTTTTTTTAAATTTAAGCTTTTCATATCTCTGAGTTCGGCTAATAGTTCTTTGTTCTTTACAATTATATCATCAATTTCTTGTTCGTACAACGTTTTCCCTATTAATGAATGGATTTCTTGAACTTTGCTAATGGGAATCGACGAGTGATAATCTTTTGAAAACTCAGAGGTAAGTTTCATCGCTGTCGATGCAAAGTTTAAAACGTTTTGCGTTTCCACAAATAACTCTAAAGTAGGATTTACGTTGATAAGAAAAAGTATATTTTCCTTGCTACACAGCGAATGTTGAAAAAGTCTCGTCAGCTTCGAATCTCTGAACGGGCCAATACTTTGTCTCGAATGGTCTTCGGTAATAACTTTAACGCATTTTCCAAGAGCCAAAAGACTAGTATTTATCCATCGTGATTCTTTAAATTGTTTCTCATTGCCGATTGATTTTTGTATTGTTCCGGTACCCGCAAGATCGCAAAATGAAATGGTGCTTATCTAGTAGAAAATATTTATACAAAATTATTAAAGTTCGTAACTACGGATACGATAATTGTAACAGCAACGATTAAAAGTAAAATTAAATAAACACTTTGTAAAAATAATAAACAAATACATACGATTATTTATAAATTAAATTTATTTGCAAATCCATTGCGTAAACTTAACGATATTTAACGATTAATTACGAAATATTTCGTACGAAGAATCTTACCTCGACTTCGGAAGGAGTAGAACACTTTTCGTATTTTATCAATTTTAATGTAAAAATGGAATGAGATCTTGAACTTTTGTAAGTAGATGCCGATATCGTACTTAGTTTCATTTGTCCGGCTTGTAAAATTTCATAAGCTTCTAAACCAGTCAAAGCACACACACTACGCATTCCTTGAACGTAAGTAAATCCATGTTTGTCGGTCGCTAATTTTAATTGTACATTTTTGCCTTCCTCATCTGTTTCCAACAAATCAAAAATTAATTCATTGTATATCTCTATAAACGATATCCAAATGGAATACACGTAATTCTTAGAGACTTCGTAATTTTTGTTTAATTCTGCCTTTTTAATCGTTTTGAAAGATTCCTCGTACGCGGACGTATCGATTAATCTGCTGGATAAAAGTTTATCTTTGATTTCGATTTCTGAAATTCTCTCGCTCTCGTTTATACCAACGACGCTACGAAAATTCTCGGGCTTGTACAGAGGAAATAAAGTACAATCTAACGAAGAATAAATAAATTCTATACTGCGTGGAATAACCCCAGGTTGCAACAACGAACCAAACAAGGTGTAAGATTTTCCGGCGTCGGTTGTTCCATATGTTAATATAGTTGAATTGTGATTGTTTAAAAAGTCAACGATAGTTGGTTTTATTGCCTCGGTAAAAAATTTTGTTTGATCGGTATTTTGGTTAAAAATATTCGAGAAAGTTAATCTTTTTCTCGTTAAATTATCGCTCGATTTTATGTATTTTAAACGTCTGTTAGCATCGATGTAATTGACTTGTTTAACAATCAACGCATTAGTATCTTCCACCGAATAGACGTTATTCTGATTTTCACGTTCAACAATTGTAGAGCGTGGTCTAATTCTTACGATAACTTTGGTATGCGACGAAGTTGATAACGGCAACGAATCAATCGTCAAAGGTGTTTCTTCCACAACGGAGTATTCCATGTCTTCGTTTTCATTCTGTTGCATTTTAAGCGGTCGATAAGCTATAATTTATCGATGATAATTTTTATGGAAACTTGCGCAAATGTGTAAGAGCGTAGCGAATAATGCGGTAACGATACTTAAAATCAAACAAAAAATTTACGAATACCAAAAATTTTGAAAAGAAGAGATCGACGACTTATTTTATTTACCAACGAGAAACATCGAATGACGTTTCTTCTTCGCAAGATTTTATTTTAAATAAATACCGAGACGAGAGGAACTTGAAAATAACTAAAACTTAACCTAGCACATGTCACTATTTGTTTCTTAAATTACGAAATTACGTTGCAAACTTCATTACTCGGCGTAGTACAAATTAAAAACGTTGAATCGCATTGTTCCCCGATCAATTCCTTCCGAATCTGGTTAATATCCGAACAAGATCCGAACTCGGTTTCGAAAAGAGAAAATAGTAGTGCAATAGTAGCAATGTCGACGAACGCGATATTTTACGAGAGGCTAATAACGCTTGTGCGGATAAAAAAGGGAAAAGCGAAAAGCGAAAAGAAACGCGATACGATTTAGAGCCGAAAACGCGAGACGTTGCGTTTGTCGAGCGAGAGGAAGAATATAAAAATAGAGGCGGGGGGAAAGTATAAAATAACGCTTTCTAGGTGAGAAACACACAGGTGGAGAGTAACCTTGTGTACAGGGGTTGGCACGCTTGAAATATCTTCAAAGCAGAAATGCGGCAATTTATATGCGTGTCGTCTGGCCCATTAAACGAAGCCAATCAAAGCCGAAGCTAATAGCTCCGCACTCGGAGGCCACCGACCGCCGCCGCCGCCACCGCCGCCGCCGCCGCGGAGTAGGAAGGAGGCTGGAGCAAACGGAGATAGAGGAGAGTCGGCCGATGCTCGTTCGTTCGGTATCGCGGCATCGCAATCTATCGAGGGCACAAGCGGAGCCACTGTTACGCGCGAGTTTACGGCCTCAGCCTCCGGCTTCAGATGCCGCCGACAATCCGCTCCTTGTATCGACGAGCCGTCCCTTTCTGCCCTTCCCACCCTCTCTTCTCTCACTCCCTCTCTATCCCTCTAGCCCTCCGGGTGCGCATTATCGACGCGGTGCGATCGCGGTCCGAAAGCTCCTTCGGCGATGATTCGCGGATATCTTGCGGTGCCCGCGAATCCGGCAGCGGCCGCCTTCCGTCAAAGGGAATTTTAGCGTCTTTGTTCACGGGGCGAGCATTAGCCTGAGTAAATTGAAGTCGTAATGATTAATGGGATTTTGATTGTCGGGCTTATATCAGAGATTCTTGCGGATAGGAGAATCTACTCGCGTAAGAAAAAATAAGAAAAAATAAGAAAAAATAAGAAAAAATAAGAAAAATACGGCGAGTCGTTAAGTATTTACGTTGTAATAGACACATCACTTTTGATCTACGGCGGCCCGCGTATAACTCAACTTATAGACCATAAAAAGCTCGAAGGCACTGCCAGTGTAAGGAAGAGAACAAGGGAGAAGTTTCTTCGGCGAACTCGCAGTGAAAGAGCACGCGAGAGAGCCGAAGATGGTCGTAAGACGTTAGCGGTATGAAAAATAACAGCCGAGGTTCGGTGCTGGTGCTGGTGCTGGTGCCGTTGGTGCCGATGGTGCCGTTGGTGCCTCTGCTGCCTCTGCTGCCTCTGCTGCTGTTGCTGCTATCGGGCGTTAATGCTTCCGTAGGATTGATGTCTTGCTTTTATGGGTTATTTATTTAATACTGACAAATTCACCTGGCAATTTCTTCTCCTTTAGTGTATTCTCGCTTTTTTGCCTTTGCCTTTGCCTCTTGCCTCTTGCCTAAGGATTTTATTCCGCTCTGCAACGCGAAACAAAAGAAAACTTCCGACGATCGATCTTTTACACTCAAATCTTCCTTTATTGCGATACTTTCGTATTTTATAGCTATTTTGTGTCAATATGTATCGAACTATATGTACCGAAACTGATATCGGAAAATTGTTAATTTTATTTCCTTACGCTTCGGCGCTTCCGATTATTTTATCAGGCTACCGCAACGAAACAATCGATAGAAATTCATGGATGTTAAGTTTTATTTATCGATACTTCCTTTTCATTATCTTCGATCCTTTATATTTTATCGTTTTAGAGTCAATTATTTAAGAAAATCCTAAGAATTCTATCATTTTTTATCGCGTTTTTAACATTGGTAATAAATATTTTGCGAGAATAATAATTTCGATGTAATCGTACGTTATTTTAGATTTTATGTTTACGTTTAAATAATTGCGTTCGAATAAACTTGTAACGTACGATATTAATATAAATATACGCTTTCATCTTTTCAATATTTTTATACGATTATTTTTAACGGTGTGTACGCGATAGAAATTGTGAAATCATATTCGTATTACATAATGTAATATTTCTTGCTTTCGTAGAGCGAATCTTGTTAATTACTGATTTACGCAATATCTAAAAATGTAAAATCTATGTTCATCGGTAAAAGGAATTTCTACCGATGTGGCGTGCAACAAATTGTGACGGCTGTTTGATTTGCATATCAGTATGTGTCTAAAAGCAATAAGTATGACATTTATGATTGTAATGACATTAAAATGTGAACGAATTAATTGACAATTATCTCGATTCGCAATAAAATGTGCAATAAAATTTAATGGATAATTTTTATCGATTATTTTTCATAACTCATGTGAAATTATATTTATACAATTATTTTCTCTTACAATTTATTACGCTACTAAAAGCTGAGATAAATATCAATTTTTTATGTTAATATCGTAACCTGAAACAATATTTTACGATTTTATTAAAGAATTCGAATATTTTTTACAGATAATATTACATTGATATTTTGTTTTATTACATACATAATTATTTTTTTCTATTTTAATATTCTAAATTTATTTCTGTACGTTTTAAAAATTAGATAACAAAAATCAGTAATTTTTACCGATAAATCCTTAATAATTAAAATTTTACCGGGATCAATATTTTTCACCATATTAATTTTTCAATGTAAAAAGAAATAAAATAAGTAATAATATAAATAAAAATAATGCATTTATTTGAAATAAAATTATGTTTCTACAAACATTCTAGTAAATCTTTTAATATTTATCTACTAATATAAAACATTTAAACCGAAACTATTTCAAATGAAACTGTTTTCCAATATACATCGGATATAAATAATTTTAGTTTCATAATAATAACATCATTTTATATCACGTGTCTAATATTAGTTCACAGGTATCTTTAAATAGACTTTAAAATAACTCATAAAATATTTAATTTGTATTAGTACAATATTTTGTTATTTTAAGCATTATATTTATTAATAATTCATATCTTACCATAAATAAGTATTTTTTTAAAAAAATTATATTTTAATATATTTAAAATAACGAGTCGATAATTAATGAACACTTTTAATGATCTACTGTAATGACTTTTCTCAATTTTAAAGCACATGGTTGTAATGAACCAATTAAGAATATACGAAGTTGGTCTAAGTTAATGTAAAAATATATTTTTCCTAATGGTAAATATTAAATTACCGTCTTTTTTATCTTTAGATATTGCAAAGCTTCATTTAGCGACATATTTTCGTATTATTCTGCTTTAATTTACTACCAAAATGTTTATATGTCTAGCAAATATTTATCCAATTAAAAATAAAAGATAAACTATTTATTATTTATTCTATTAATATATGTAACTTCTATTCAAATAATTATTAATTCATTGTTTACGATATTAGTAAATTATCAAGAAAGCCGAAAATATGTTTATAAAATATCCGAATAATAAATTCAACACATGGCAATATTTGATATTTGAAAATACAGATATTGCCTCGATGTTTCACGACTTACCAGTATTAAATTAGGTATGACAAAATAATTATTATTTACGTTCTTAAAGATCTCGCAAAGATACTGAATCTTCATAAAATTTAATTCATTGAACGATAAAACTATTTAGAATAAAAAGATTTCCTCTATTGCTATATATCAAAGAAATAGATTATAAATTTCGAAGTAAAATTAACTTGCATCAAGGAAAATGACTTTCTACTTAAATATTTGTTTGCATTCATAATTTCACTTCGTTCCAATATTTGTCACGTAAAAAATACTTTATACAGGATAATTGAGGTTTCTATTTCATTATTCCAAAGTATATACAAAAGATCATAAAAACACCAATTATTATTCCTTCGTTTAATTAACGTTAAATTTTGTGAATATTAATAATTATTACTCTATTCGTAATCGATAATTCGGTATTCGCTTTATATCATCATTTTTTCCAGCTGAAAATTCAACGACGCGTTTATTATTTAGATAATTTATACGTTCCTCGAGTTCTAAAAGACTTTTTCAACCGATACAATAATATTATCACATTTATTTTTCGTTCGGTAAAAATGTACACGCCAAAAAGGATGGTATAACGAGCATGAACAAAAGAAAACGTGTTATGAAAACTATTACGGTATATTATTATAGTTCGAATCAATTTGCGAGACAAGGTTGAACAAGCTGATTCTGATGTATGCAGATGGATATCTAGTGGGTGTACTAGTAGTATCCTTATTTATGCTCGATGAATGGGAAGATAATTTACCAGCTCGAATATGGAATAAACGGAAGTAGTGTATTACCATTAAGATCGCTAGATTATGTTTCGTGTATCGTTAGTAAAAATTGAATTAAAAATATCGACGGCAGCACTTCACTGTGCGCTCGATGAATAATGTTTACAAGATTCGAATAATTTTAATAATTCCAGTACTCGTTACTCATCGGATAAATATTATAACTTCTTGATCTTTATATAGCCGTAAATACCTTACCATTTCTTTTATTTTCCTATTAAACATCTTAGAACTGTCGGAAAGTACGATACTAAATATTAATATAATATCGTATTAAACGAATAAAATACTTTTTGGATTAGCATTAGCCAGAATGTTGAATTTCATCTCGTAATATCAGATTTATCCATCTGTTTACCAAAAGTCTCATAAATAAGGTTCCTTTGACGACATCCCGTGAACGAGACGAAAAGAGAGAGAGAGAGAGAGAGAGCGAGAGAATGAGAAAGGAATGAAGATAGAGCGTAAGAGAGAAATATATCCAGTACGTCCCGGGAAAAGGGAATCGATCCTATAGTCGCTTCGCATAGACATCAGTATTCCCAATTAACGGTATCCTTTCATCAAACTCGTGATTCAAATACATCAAGGAGGTGAAAGACGAAAAGATCGAGGACGATACTACGTAATAAATAAAGAAAGCGTACGACTAAAAATGACGATTTTATCAAAACCAATTTATATTTTAATGTAACCGAAGAACAATATGTTATTGTTAATTTTTATCAAATATAAAAGAGTTAACGAGTTTTGTATTTTGTATCGAGTACATGCGTAAATACACGTATAAAAGATAATAATTATAATGGAAAAATTTGTTTATTTAAAGTATTAAACGAATAAATAAATACATAAAATATCGTGTCGTCGTATCAAATAAATAGAGATGTAATTCTTTGCTCAAAACTTTGGTGTATTAATACTTTACACGTATACACTTCGAGTGAAGCAGTTGAAATTGTCACAATCTAGGACAGAAACGTTGGCACATCGCCGGATCGGTCTTGAAATTCATACGGCTGTAGTTGGTGTCCGGTTAAAAACTTGAAAAACGTTTGCAAATAATCGTCTGCTTATTTAAATTTACTGAAAATTTTTCTAACAAAATTTCCGTTACCTAATGGAATCCTATAAATTATTTATGATCGAACTGTTTTTTAACGTGTTATTTTCGTATCACAAAAGAGAAGAAAACTTACTTGTTTTGTACATTATTAAATTGTTTTCAAATTAAATGAATATTCCTTGTTGTATAATAATAATAATAATAATAATAATAATAATAATTTTAGAAATGTAATTATTGTACTATTAAGGCAATAAAATCTTACATCCGAGGCCAATTTTCCTTTAATTTATACATAGAATAAAATTAAGTTACGAACGACGTGTAAAGAATATCTATTTATACAGTTTTACCGTGCGTGTATATTTTGCAAACATATTTTACATCGAGTAAATTGTTTCGTATTGATTGATCAACTACATCCGCGTGTATACAATTTATCACTCGTATTATAGCCATAGCAGTACGCTTATTAAAATTGTAAGTAAAAACACAAATCCGTATATATTCTAAGATTACAGTTCATGGAAAAAACTAGTTTTAAATAAATTATTAATTATTAGACGTCTAGTAACAAGGACGGTAAATATTAAATAAGATATATACTGTCGTAAATTATATAGAAAGTGAAAGCAATAGGCAAAGTATTCGAATGAAAGTTAGCGAATAAATATACAGAAAAGTATTTCTATATCGAATTAACGTTACAAATTTTTACTTTCCATCTAACGTCGACTGCATTCGAGAATTTAAGATAGTATTATTTTATCGAAACAAGAATAAATAACTAAATTATTTACCAAATACAATTGGTTACTTTTATTATCAATCGATATCAATTAATACTATAATAATTTTTATTTCACTTTCCAGTTCGATCGTATATAATATACGTTAAATATTTCTTAAATTATTTCGTAAGAGACGCACAAATCTTATTGCGAATTTTTTAAAAATCGACGAAGCTTCGATACTCGATAAGCGACGAATGGCTTAAAATATCAAAGAGATTTAAGGCATAAGAACGACTTTGAATTGGTTAAAAATATTGTATTTTGAATCATACGACGTACTTTATACGTTTTAAACATTTGCGATTGGACAGCAACGAGTACGAATCGTAAATTAAACATTTCTCGTTCGTCGTTGGTTGTTTATTATTCATCGAAATAATCGCGATTAAAAGAGTTAGAAAATAAAAATGATATTTAAAGCGATTATGATAGACTATAAATAAAAGATATAAATATGAACGTATTTTCACACGACGAAAATAAACTGAAATATTTCCTCGAAATAAATTGCATTAGCCGTCAACGCGTATATTTTACTAAAATCAAAGTTACGCATGTTAACAAATAACAAATATGTAAATTATAAATATATCCTTTCTTTAAGGTAAGGTGCGCTTTAAAGTAAATCGTAGGAATATCATAAATACGTAGCGAAAGAATTACTAGCTGAACTCGAGTACAGCGGAGAAACGAGGAAGACAGAGGCGAAGAGTAGAGGAAAAGAGAAAACGATGGCACATCGGGGATGGGGACATTATAGAGCCGTCGCGAGAGCTGATCAAAGACGATGGCGCTTTGAGGAGGAAAATTGGTAAAGAGGAACTCGCAACGAGCTGCGAGATGTTTCACGAGAGAGAATCTTCGCCAGGTTTCGCGCCACGAGTTGGCGAGAGACAGCATCAAAACTAATACACCGTTATATCGGGAATTAGAGGTGTTAGCAAATTACGGCTTAGTTAGCGTCGAGAAAACTTTCCGCCGTCTCTCCGATCGATTTTAATTTAAGATATTTGCTTTTATAATTTTTATAATTCCCCGATCAAACGTTTTTTTATTCGGTAGGAATAAACTGCGTCGTCTCTTTCCTTCGAACGAACTTTAACTTGTCGGTTTTTCGCGCGACTGAATTACGTTATAAATCTATATTTCAGCATCGATCAATTTTCGAAACTCTTTCTAATTAATTTTCATCGAGTCGATCGATCGAGATAAAGTATTCGAATCAGTATTCGTTGATAAAGACTTTTATTCGTTTAAATTGTTTACATTGGCGTATCAATCTTTTCCTCGAGATCGGCGATTGATTTTATTTTAAATTTTTAAGCATCGGTTTCGGGAATCGCAAAGTCATAAATATACGTCGAACTAAAATTATTTAAAATTATAAGTACGCTCCGATCGTAATATTTTACGTATTTGTTTTATCGTTGAAAATATCGAATTTGACCAACGATTCGCTCTTGACAAATTTGAAACTTACCATTAATTTTAATCCGTAAATTTTGCACGTTCGCTTCGCTACGCGACGATACGAAATACCGATAATAATCGTTTGCTCGTCCAAGAATTTTTATTTTATTTATCGTACATTATAGTATTAGAAACGTGAAAAATGTATAAAGAAGAAAATAATAAATCTTTTCGGAGATGATTTTCCGACGGGAAAATAAGAAGCACTTTCATCGTTCGTAAGGGAGAGTAATCAGGTTTATCATAGTAATAAATTTATTAAATTTCAGCTAGCGTCTTTTCCAGTACAAAAGTGACCTTGCCGAATCTTATGAGATCCGCAAAAAGCCGTAAACATAGGCAGGTATTGAAAGAAAGTAATATCTAGGAGAGCGACATCGTAAAGTCCAATAACCCGATGAAGATACAACGGACGTTTCGGTAGTCGAATCACGTATTCGGGAAGAAAGTGAGAGAGAGAGAAGAGAGAGAAGAGAGAGAAGGGAAATTGGGAGGAAAATCGGGTGGAAAAACCGAGGCGTCGACGAGTCCATGTTCGAGCACTCGCAAATCATCGAGGAGCGTTCGGCGAACGGCAATCAGTGTTCATTAGTCGTACGAAACGCGAACTAGTCACGGAGTTCGGGGCTTTCGGTCCATAGGGATCTTTTCAATAACTCATGGTCGGCCGGTAATTGCCGTCGGGCGATATCTCCGAGTTTCCTCCCACACCTACGGCTACCGTCGCTGTCGTCTTCTCGTTCGGTCCGATGTTCCCGGCACCGGTGGAATGTCGTATATAACAATATTCTCGACTGCTGCCTCGTCTTATTCCTCTATAGATAGAGAGACATTAAGTTTTCGAGTTGCACGACACCGTGACGCGATTCTGGCGGAAACGCGGAGGGGAAATGTTGCGGTAGTTCTGCCGCTATGCGAATGTCACCTTTCCCTAAGAAAACACGTTCCGGTATTTCTGACACTCGTGTAAACAAGCTCTAATAAGCGATTTTTATTCGTCTTCGCGTCAACTTATTGCCATCGTTTTGTATTTTAAAAGCGATTAGATTCGAACCAACCATTTCAATTTGTACTCGATTGTAGCGTTTGCATCCGCTGCGTTTGAAATCGAAACCTTCGAGAATAAATTTTTGTTGGAATATCTAATTCTTTAAAATAGAATTTATGGAAACGGGACGACGTTCGCGAATGTATAGCTGAGATTTCTTTTACACAATTTTTACGCTACAATTTAATAATGTTAAATTTGAAAATATTAAGTTTCTTTTGCCAAATATTTTTATTTCGACCTACTTGATTTCGATGTACGATACGAAAAATAATCGTCGTTGACTCGTTACGCCTCGACTACAACTTACGAGTATAAGTCACGGATTTCGAGAAAATTGTGCAAAGTATTTTTATGAAAAAATAAAACCATCTCGTCGTTGCGACGAACGAATGCTAATTTTATGCAAAACGCCAGATTTATAAGAAAAACTATAACGATTTCTACAATTTTAAATGTATACAAATTAAGGTGTATTAACATATCGATTCATTTAAATTCACAGTTTTATTAAAAATGCAAAATTTTAATCGCGGTAGACGATTATTTTTCTTTCCAATGTAATTTGTTTAAAAAAATGCATAAACCGCGTATTTAATCATTTTTCAATTATTAATTTTAATATTTTACGATCTTTCGATAATATTTCCCAAAATTATACCTATCCGATGAAAATTGAAATATTTGTCGAAGCAATTTGAAAATTATACAAACTTAATAATATTACATCCAGATCGACACGGATAAAAAAATTTACATGAAAATATAACGAAAAACTGTTTCTCCTTTATTCAGTCTCGACGAACGAAAATTTATCTATCGCGCAAAATTTATTTTTACACAATATTAACACGTTACTTCGTATAACTAATCGTTTCGATACGCACGCATTCGTGTAACGCAACCAAACAAGTAAACACAATAAGCAACAAGAAAATCTTCCATTATAAGCCTACGCCTCTGCACTGGTGTGAACAAACAACCGGAATAGTTTTCGATTACTGCATAAGCGAGTTCTTTGTATTCTCTTACCAACAGATAAGGGAGAATCGGTATACACAGCCTTACAGACGAGTTTAGTAGACCGATACCAGATGAAACGTGTACACGTATAAACTCATCTCATGAATACTACTCCTTGCTCCCTACTAAAAATCTCATACATATCGTGTCCAACGGTATTATGCATCGTTGATACAAGCAATATTGCTCTATTTGTTATTCATGCTTTCAATCGAGAACGGCGAACTAAATTTAATCCATAGTCGAGCTTATAAACATCTTATTTTTTACGATCTCGATTCCTTTAATATTTTTCGTTATAAATTTAGCCGAGCAAAATTAATTTTTCCGTCAAAATTTCCATCGACCGAAACCGCAATAACCCGCATTAATAATAAAATTCATAAGAGTCCGAAAAGAGTCGGTAAACGATAAAAATTGAGTATTAAAAATTTCACTCGGGCGAAAAGTCCATACGAACGATAAAGGAAACACTGCATCGCGATAAATTTAAATATAGTGGGAAAAGCAAATTGAATATCCGAAAGCGAGAGGAGAACCACTGCTAGGAAAATAGTAGATCTAACCACGAGAAGGTCACAGACAAACATAGTTAAAGCGAACGAGCGAGAAGGGGGGAGTTAGAGGGGGAGTTAGAGGGGGGGGACAAGGCTGGGACGGACGCACATTGGGTCATAAACGTTTATATTGCGCGCAGTGCGCTAGTAATGCCGATATTGGCAAGTTATTGGTCGCTTCCCATGGTACGAGCGGACACCGAGAAGATCTTTGCTCTGCGCTCCGTCCGATGTCCTCTCTAATCCAGGAAAGTATCGTCCCCGATATCCAGCCGTAGGTTGAACCTCGTCTCGTTCTCCCGGAAACTTAATTGGAAATATCGGTGACCGAGTCGCTATCGAGCCCTTCCCCCTCGCTTTTCACTGCCCGAATCTCCACCGCGCGAGTGAACACCGGCAAGGCGATTATCCTCCGATCCCAAAACTCACAATTTTCACGGTATTAAAAGTCCGGCCGAGATATCAAATCATTTTATCAACTTCGCCCAACTTCGCTTTTATCGCTTTCGTTTACATTATTGTTTTTATTTCCCGTGTTGAATATTAGTCCAGATATTAATCGTTTCGTTTCCTTTCGTTTCCTTTCGTTTCGTTTCAAGAATATCCTGAACGAAACTCCAAATCTGCGATCGCCGAATTTATCGGTCGATGGAGGAGACGCTGTTCCAAAATTTTATTTTTCATGTAATTCCGTAATTTACGATAGTAATCGAAGATTATATTTCTTACGTAACCTGCTTATTATTTATATCGTCGTCTTACGTTGAAGACGAAAATTAAATTTTAACGCAACGATAGACTTTCTTATTTAATTTTTTCCATCGATCGTATTAAAATCTAATTTTTTAAATAATATAAATATATCATTGTATAAAAGTACATATTTATCGTTTATTCGTTGCTATATTTTAATCCTTAAACGTATATATTTTTACGATTTCGGTGAATTCTAATTATACCGAAAAATTGTAAGCGATAAAATTATTGTTTAAGCTACGCGTATCTAAGTAAAAATAAATTTTGAACGTGGTATTACAAATATTTGAATATTTGAATATTTTGCGAGTGCTTTATACATACTTTATAAAATGGGAACGTAATCTTCAATTTTTCGTACGTTCGAGTCGAACCAAATAACGTTTAATATAGATAAAAATTTAATAAAAAAGAAAAAATAATTCTAAAATGGATTACGTAGATTAATTATTTTTAGATGTACATTTATGTTTATTGGCAATGTACGAAAATAAATTTTTAACGTCGATAGCGTTACGACGATTTTACCGTTGACGATAATTTTTCAGGGTTAGTATAACGTAAGAGAGGAAAAGTTTTCTAATATATATATACGTATAAATAAAGTAACACCTCCCAGAATCGATGGTATCTTTTTAACATCTTATATAACGCTTAAACGTTTTCGCCGATCGTTTACTCGATAATTAGTTGTCGAATCGACTCCAGCTTAAAGTCGGATTTTGTCTCTCGATTCGTAATCGAATTATCGGCACTCACCGAAGCAAGATATAAAAGTTGGTCGGAAATTTTCAACGATAGCCTCGTAAACGCGTAATCCCCAAGTTCGAAAAACACGTAAAGTGTCTTTTCCGCGCGATGCGACTTCACCCGGCTAAGACATAAGCTACTGGCTGCTTTCACCGAGACCCAATCAACTGATATCACGCTCTTAAGTTCCTCCCTAAGAGCCGCAACTCCTGATACGACGGTAGTTCGAAGGTGGTTAGGTGGTCTGATCACGAGTTAGTGGTTTCGATGTGATGGCGATGCGGGCTCGGATGGCATATATACGTAGCCGCTCGCTCTAAAGGCGTCGGAACGAAATGAGCTCGAGGACGAACGAAACTATGGATGGAGAGAGCGAGAGAGCGAGAGAGAGAAAGAGACGGGAGCGAAGCCAAGTTTATGTCGGGACGTAAGCCGGTTATAGACGCTGCCGATGTTATTTGATGGCCAAATGCACTTCGCTGGAGGGCGAAACAACCGAGAAGTCACTGTCCCCTCCCACCCTTCGATATTTCTTTGGACCCGTCGCGCAACCTTTACGTTTTCCTCCAGTGCATCAGCTCGAGACTCGCGCGAGAAATCGAGTGGGTATTTTTCCCAACGAGGTTCGTTGTTACAACGATAGAATAATCGAGCTTTGCTCATTATTCCATCACGAACCCATTAACGCGTTTGTGCGAGAGAGAAAAGATCACTGTACGATCGAGAGTCTCGCGTTAAACGTGAAAAAGTCGTGGAAAAAAGCTCGCAAAAATCAAAGCACTCGGTTGTTAAACGTAGCAGGAAAATCGTCGCTCAATTTCACCCCGTTGCACTCTTTTTCTCCTCCGTCTCTTTCTCCGTCTCTTTCTCCGTCTCTTTCTCCATCTCTTTCTCCCATTGGGCGCGTTTTTCTTTTTCCCCCTCGAGTCGTCGTCGTCGTCTTCTTCTCGCTCTCGCTAAAAAAATGCCCTCCACCGCTGCGTATCGACAGCGGGTTTCTTTTTGATCTCGCTAAAGAATTCATTAAGTTTCGCGAGGGTGGTGGTGGTGGTGGTGTGGCGCCGCGATGGTTAGGTATTAATACAGGGCGGAGAAAATACCGAGCGCGTTTTACGCTCGGCTTCTGCCTCGAGTTGCCTCGTTCGCGTAGATGATACTTTCGAGGCTCCGCTTTTTCCCCGTTTCTCTCCCTCCGGATCTTCGTCTCTTTCGGCAGCGAACGCGCATCCAATCCCGATAATATTTTTCGACGGATAGTAATTTTACGCTCGCTCGCAAAGTTTATGCTTCTTTTGTCCAGGAATTTTGTCCAGGAAGCTGCGATTCGAGATATAATTCAAACACATTCGAACACACGCTTAAAACGTCGATCGACGCGCGACCTATCCTTAAAAAAGGATTTTAATCATTTCATTTGCAAGCAACGCAAAGCGAATCTCGTCCGTCCACCGCGAGATTTACCCTATCCGTGCGTTATAATTAAAAAACCGAAAATAAAATTGATGCGCCTTCGTTTCTACTTTGTCAAAGTAACGCAGCTATTCGAAACATTCCTCCTCCTTTTCTCGAGCGAAGGAAATTTCTGAATCTAATTAAAAAATACCAACGAAATAATCGCCAACTCGCAATATTTCCACGCAGCGTTCGCGCGAGTCGTAAGAATTCGAAATTCGTCGATGGATGCACTTTTCCAAGCTCTCTGATAAAGCGTAGCGATTATTGCGTGGAGTATCGCAACCGTACGCGGCTCGGAAGGAATTAAAACTTGGTATCGCGTCGTCGGTGAAATTTCGAAAGGGTCCTCCTCGGAAGGTTCTCGGAGCTTCTCCGAGGTTCACTCAGGTACGGAACGAGAATTGTTCACGACTGCATGTCTTAGGGTGATTGGGAGTTATGACTCCTAAACCGTGCTTCAGGGCGTCGGAAGGACTTGACACAGGTCAGATACCGCCTCGTAAAACGTTATGAGAATTAATGTCATCCTGGCCGCTTGCCTTTGCTTGCCTCCCCTCGCATCTCGGCCGACTGTCTTTCGCTTGCTTCCTTCCTTCCTTCCTTCCTTCCTGTATCGCGGCGACTGCGGCGACGGTCGAGCCGCAAGGAACTCGACCGACCCAAGATGCCGCAGACCAGCCTCCGACCAGCCTCCGACCAGCCTCCGACCAGCCTCCGACCACCCCGTCGGTCTCTTACCTTTCCCTATCGCCAATTTCCTCGTTACGGCAACCACAACTTTCTTAGCTAATGGAAAAGTCGATACTCGATTGCTGGACCTACCAACTCGTGCGAAATCGTAGCTCCTCGTTCCCTCGAGCTCGACGTCCGGAGTCGCGTGGGTGAGCTTTCGCTGATCGTGGGTGAGAAAACGCGTGACAAGCGCAAATAAACTTACGCGATTGGTCGCGATTGGTCGCGATGTCGCTCTTAACCGATTCGTACTAGTTGAGACAAATGTACTTACCGTTTGGAAACTTGAAATTTAAATTAAGACGGACGTGTAATTGACGTGTAATCGTGCGTCTTTCGATTTTGCTCGACTTCTGTGTTTTTCGAGCCAATTTTATTTTAACGCGATCAACGCTTCGATGCTCGATTGGAACATTTATTTTTTTTTTCTACCGATACGAAACTCGCACTGTCAAAATTTTTAAACTTTTCCAACTTTAAGCGTAAGTCTCTTTGTACTGCTGAATTTAGTGTGTATGAATGATCGACTATGAAATTTCTTCTAACTCCTTTCGAAAAGTAAACTCGAATGTCCAATGAAACGAAGTTTATATACTGAAAAAAGTTTCGTTGCCTTGATTTTTAAATTAGCAAACTCTCTTAGATTTCTGTTGCTTTAATATAAAACTGTGTGAACTTATTTAACGAATCCACGTAAATTTTAATACGCCTTTAAACTATTTTTGAAGAAATAAGAAAATATATGATATCATTATTCGATATATTCGTACGATTAAATTTTATAAAATACGATTATTAAATATTTAATATTAATTTCAAAACTTACGTGTGCAATATATAATTCTTTCTTGGTATTTATTCTATGTGGATAGTATCTACAAATCATCGTAAAAGTATTATGTTTTTAATAATTTTTTAACATTATATATTATGATATTGTTCGATAAAAAGTTTGTCAAATTTCAAAAGCATAAAACTACGTTTTTATAAATGCTTGAAAAATTAAAATTCGTATCTTATCGAAAATTATACGATTATTTAGAATTACGATTATGAAGTAATGCATAATTCAAGTATACGATACAAGTATATCGATGTATAAGCAAACCATGTCCGATATCACTAAAGATAATTACCCGATATAAATAGATTTACACAGTTACGAAACTTCCATCTTGTAAGTAACTCTTGTTTGAGAACAGCGTTAAGTTAAAAGTAGAATACGGAGCATCAACGTTCGTTAAATTCGAAATATTATAAAATGTATTAAACGACGTTAACGTTGTTAGGAAGGAAGCAGCGAAAGGTAATATTAAAAGGATGCGATACTTTGGATAAAGTAGTTTTTTTTAGTTATACTCGTCGTCTAAAAACTCTCTCGATTTCGCGGCTTCAACCAAATCGATAAATTGGTCGGTTACCCGAACGCACGACCGGACCGAAGCTAAAATTGCGCTGACTCTGCAGAGGAAACGTAGGTTGGTTGCGCATCGGTAAGACGATTTGCAAAGTAGTGGTAAATACGACGCATCGACAATCGCTGGATGAGTGGCCTCTTCCGGTCGCCCACTAACTCTCGCCTACGAACCGCAGCTAACAGACAGTAGCGCATTAAACGAGAATACTTGTGCCGTCAGCTTAGACGATGATTTAGTGGATGCATTGATTGGGTCGATCAGAGGCCATCTCATCTCGTTTAAGGCCTTCCCTCATCGGTGCCACTATTTATAGAGTCCGACTCCGAGTGTCTCTCCACCCGGTTGCTTGTCTTTATCTTAGCGATATTGGCCGATTTATACGGCGATTGCCACGATTGAAAGATTGCGCGAAATGCTTGGCTCGGTTAACCGAGTTCTACGCGCTCGATAAATTTACGCGAAAGAGAAGCGTGAATTTCGGAAGGATGAATTTCAACTTCCTTGCATTGCATTCCTTGCATCTTCGTTTCTTTCCCTTCGGCCTTCGACTCCTCCAAGACTCGACGATCGCGTATTAACTTGGTAATATTTCACGATATATTAAGAAAATTTCTCGATGCTTTTAATCTTGAACGAAACGTTGCTTATTCTGTAAAAACAACTTCGCAATTAACTCATTTATCTTTTGTACTCGAAATGTTCGAAATGTGAAATATAAAATATGAAATATAAAATATAAAATATAAAGTGAGAAATAAGAAAGATAAATTTTTCATTTAGCTGAAACGTATGATTTATTTCGGTGTGTGCAATTTTTTTAAATCTTATCGCTAAACTCGTTCCTTTGAGAATTGAGACTATTTAAAAATATAAATGAAAAGAAAATTTTGTTGAAAACCATAAATTCGATCTGGCTCATTACATCCCCTACATAAATCTTAGACGAATTTATAGACTTCGCCCCTCCCTGTTTTCATATACACCTACGTACTTTGGCTAAAACTTAAATTTTTTCTTTCTTTTTAAATACTTAAATATCGCGTAGACCGAAAGAAAATTAAAAAATAACAGACGCGATAATTCTTTATGATTTTTTCGGATAGATACTTAACTATAATTTATTATATAAAATTACAATAACAAAAAGGAATGAAAGCAAAAAAATAATATTACGAGCGTGTGTAAAATTAAATATAATTTTATTGATTCCAATTATTATAGTGACAGAAAGAGATAGAGAGAGAGAGAGAACAGAAAAGAGAGCGAACAAATTATATCGTACGATATAAACACAAATTTACTGAGTACAGCACATTTAATTTAAAATTAAAATTTTATTAATAAATATTAACATTACTGATTAAAAACTAATGTATTTTATAAAATATAAATATTTGCGTGATGGATCTTTTTAAAATAAATTTTGATCTTTTACTTTTCATGGTATCGCAAAATGGAAGAAGGTAAATTAAAAAAATTAAACTTTATTATTTTTTTATCGTTTACAACAACTTTTTCTTCCTTAATTTCACGTAAAATTCTTTTAAAATTTCATCGAAACACGATGCATTACCGAGAAATTATGATCAAAGGAAACGTAATAAAATGATAAAATATTATCGAACAATGTAGTCAAAATTTTATGTATCTGCAAATTTGATATACGTTAAACATTTAGTTTCCATAAACTTTAATGAATCGTTGAACTAAGTGAAATTTTATTGATAATGTTGCAAAATATATATATTTTAAAACCTTACCTTATGATGATTAACGCTCGGTATAATTATAATTCATATCGATATTTTTAGGTTATAAATAAATTCCATTACGAAACGTGTAAATCATGCACGCATACAAACACACACGTATAAATATATTTATATTTACTTATTGATTTACTCGAGAGAAAATTATTTAGACTTCATCCAAATAAATTCGTATCTTATTTATTAGACATATTTTATTAGCGTTATATTTATTGTAGAATTTAGAGTCGACTTCTGCAGTCACCGTAAGAAAATCTATTTTAGAAATCATATACATTACAAAATAGTGTCATCTAATTTTAAAAAATATCTATATTTTTAAAATTATTATTTTAGAATTATTCGTAACGATTATATTAATTAACGATAACTTATTTAAGAAATTCTAGATTTTAATGCAAAATTTAATAAAAAAAAGTACAAGTGCTCGAAAAATCATTGCAATCAATTTTAGAATAGATAAGAATTTGCATCAAACGTTTTATAAAAATTACACGAATCGCATTGCCACATATTTCTTAATTATTTTAAACAGCATCTAAAAATAACCGTTCGCTTTTGAAAATTAAAGTTGAAATTCGAGTCGATATTTATTTATAATAAAATGATGAAAAGGTCGAAGACCGTCAACGTGAGAAAATGAAATTCGTAGGAAAAGAATCGATTGTATCGTAACAGATTTTACACCGTGATAAGCCGATCAAAGATAGGATAACAGGCATCGATTTTTTTAATTATCGCCAAAATATTGTCGGTGTAATATAGCTGTTAATATTGAAAGAGGCAGCGACTTTCACCCTACCTAGACACCAAGAGAAAAAAGCGAGGATGGCGATACCGGAGCCTCGATATTTTCGAATTACCGCCCCAATGATTTCCTACCAAACAAAGCGTTCTTCACCCCGGTCATATTTCAATCGATACATATACAAAACTCTCGCACTCCTTTTTCCTCTTTTCCTTGGTGGGTGCCCCCTTTTTTCGTGCTCCATACTCCGTTTTCTGCTCTTCTCTCATCCTCGTCTCTTTCGAGGTTCGCCGACTCTACAAAAAAATCTCTCTTTCCGGGGAGTGCGTATCATTTGTGATGTGGGCTTTGCGCTTCGATTAAAATTAATATTAGAAGCCGTGTTTCTTCGCACAGAAAATATTCGATAACCCCTCGAGTCGTCGTCGTAGTCGTCCTCGTCCCTTTGTATCGGTCGATCGGTCTACTTTTCCTCCTCGCGAAATTCGCTACCTAATTAATGCATACTCCATCGGTTTTCGCGTACGTTCACCGAAACTTATCCCGCGTTCTTTCCCCTCAAACAGCGACGGATTAATTTTAATTTTTCCGCGGATAAATCCATAAACCGTAGCTTCGAAAAGGAAGAGGCTCTTGTCGCGCGATAAATTTATAATTGAGAGAAGCGTGTAATCGAAGGTACCGAAGTTAACAAAGTTTTTATAGGCTCGATATCTCGGTCTCTTTTCCTCTTCCTTTTGCTCGGGGATTTCTTCGAGCGGAATTATGCGGCGAGGGTAGATTTAAGCGTCGGCGAGAATTAACGTCTCTTGTGGCATAAAAAATCTGTGTAATCAATTATCGAACCTTTTCTTTACCCTATATTTCACGGCCAATGAGTCTCCGAACCCCCGAAGTAGTTCTTATTTTCATTTCGCTTCCTTCGCTTATTTCCTTGCTCGTCCTTATCATTTTTACTTCCTACCTTCAATTTCGTTTGATTCATCAAATATTTGTAATTTCAAATTGCGCGTAAAAGTTTTAAAGGACAAAAATCTGAATAGACCGTATAATTCTTCGGTACACGCAATCGTAAGGTCGTGTTTTATTCATAAAACCGTGCGGACGAAATAAAAGAAAATAATTTAATCTGTAATATGGGTAATGAATATTTTATAAAAAATCTCGTTACCGTTGCTCCTCTTTAAGAATCGCATTCGTATCGCTTCGACGTTTAAAATTAATAAACACGCGTTCCATTCTCGATATTCCTGTTAGATATCCCTTGTTATCCCCGTAAAGAAGTATCTACCGAAGTATTACAGTGGACATCTTTACAAGGTCTGACTCCATTTCGATTTCGCTCGTCGACTCGCAAACTCGAGTAGCGTTTTTTCAATCGAGATTCGTTCGACGATAACGCGTACGTCGGTTCGAAAAAGTCAGTCTCCCGAGTTAAGATTCGAAACGAGGTTCGAGTGTAAAATTCATCTCGTCGCACTCGAGGCGATAAGCACTGCAAGTTATCCACACTGCAACGTAATTGCTGGGGAGAAAAAAAGTGCACGCGAAATACCGGCCAATAATTACAACGCGTAAGAGGAACGATGCCTCGAGAAGGTCCGTGCGAACAGCCGTCGTATTCGAGGCTCGAGTTGCGACGCCCGGGAGAAGGGTTGTAAACGAGATTGGGGGTGGGAGTTGGGTGGGAGTTGGGGGGGAGGCGACGGCGTCGTCACCGAGTGTACCCTTTAGCGCGTCCATTGATATGGTATTAATCCAAGCGAGCAAAAGTCAAAGGATCCTCCGTAATGACTCGTCCGTCCCGCGTCTATGTAACGCTCGCGTGAATGTGTTTGTGTGTGTGTGTGTACAAGGTGATGTATAAACGCGCGAGTGGAGGAGGGAAAACGCGTCTCGTTCATCCGTGAACGCTTCGATTTCTTTTTTCAAAAGCTTCGGACTAATTTGCCAACCCTTTTTACCCTTAGGGAGACAACTATCTGTCATTAATTTTCCGCGGGTTTTCTGCAATAACCTTTACCTTTCTCGAAAATACTCGTATTTGATGAACATTTAAAGGTCGTGTACGAGCCGTGTACGCGTGGAATCCCGTTACAAATTGAAAAACTTCTTCCGCGTATTTATTCTAAATATTACCGTCGCGGTAACGTAGCAATTTTACCGATTCGAGAAACTTTCGCTTCTTCGTAATACCGTTACGTTTTTTTTTATTACTTTTATCGTGGCTTTTTGGAATAATACCGTCATCGCGTTCAAATTTTCAACCAATGGAACGAATACGGTAATTTCACATTTCACCGTAAACGTATTCCTCGTTTCCCGATGTAAAAATTTCGTTTTTTACCCACTGCTTGTATTCTGTAAATAGCTACGCGTTATTTATCGTTACGAATTCAACGCAAGTTTACGAGTTGGAAAATAATACGATCTATCCAAAACGCGTTTCGTTAACAATGAGAGAAATTACTTGAAAGGTAATCGAGCTAATTTCTTCATCGTCGTATCAATTTCTAATTCAGCTTTCAGGCTAGAAAAACTTTGAAACTGAAACCGGAAAAAGAAAATGAAAGTACGTTCGAAATAAGAATGCATATATCTTGGAGTTATATTATTAAAGGCGATTGCATTTTAATTGAAAATTTGAAACATCCAAAGAATTCTTTAATTAGAATATCTTAATTTAGCGTCAAGTGTAGAAAATTGATCGTAAGTTTATTGCGATGTCAAAGCACGGGACAACGCTCGCTTTAATAATCCGCGCGCGTTTGCATGTAAACTACCTTTTTTACAACAAACCCCCAACGCGTACAACCTTTAAAGCACGAAGCGCATCGGTTTAGCAAAGTTCACACGGAGAATTTTCCAATATTTATGGGCGCACAAAGTAAGGAAACACGAGGGGAATTTATTAAGAGCGTCGGCGCGAGATTGCTAATAAGCTGAAAATATCGATGGGCGATATGAAAATTACTCGCGCTCGTACGTCTCCCCTTCCCTCCCCTCCTCAACTCGCTCCTCATCTCGCTCCTCACCTCGCTCCTCATCTCGCTCCTCCTCACCAGGCTCCTCGTGTACCTGGAACCCAAGTATTTAATATAACGGAGGAGGGCTCGCGCCCGGAATGTGGATATAAGCCCGTGAAAATAATCGCCGAGGTAAACGACGTCTTTCTCTTCGATAAACGGATTTGCAGTTTAAGATGTTTGCGCTCAGCCCTCGTTCGACGAAGGTGTTCATCGCGTGTTTATATTTCGCGAGGATCGATCGATGATACTTGGACGTCTCTTTCGCGTTCCCGAGTTCCCACCGAATTTTCCACCGAATTTTACACCGAATTTTACACCGAATTTTACACCGACACTCTCAAACGACGCTCCTGGAAAATCCCCTTTGCTCCGTGGACCGAATGTACGCGTATCAGTTTCCGAGGCCATAGAGGTTAGTTACACAGTGGAAACCAAGTTTGTTAAATTTTTGTTGGACTTCGTCCTTCGTCCTGTCTCCTGCGTCGTACCAGCGAGCGAATCAAAGGACGGAGGCGCGAGTTCGTTCGGTACACGCTCTTCTTATTATTCGAGGCTCGTTCTTTCAACTTTGCCGAGCCTTTGAAAAACTCTAATTTCGAGAGCGAACGAACCGTTCGAAAAATATTTCGTATCGCGAGGTAAAAGTTTGCTGAAACCTGGTAAATCCTTGGACTACGGATTCGGTTGCGTCTTTCCTATAAATAATGTGCTCCGCTCTTCCTTTCAATCAATTTTATTAAACAGAGAACAAACTTGTATAAACTTTATAAATAATTTGTCACTTTACGAATATCGATTGTCGCATCGATTGTCGAAACGACAAAATACATTTTATTGGCCATGCAGATATTTCTTAACTGTCAACAAACTACCGTATAAATATATATATATATATATCCTATTATACAAAAAACTATATATAAACTTTCGTAAACGTAAACATCGAGTTTAAAATATATTTCTTTTAATCACTAACAATAATATATCGCTATATTAATTGATATACCAACAATCGAAATAAACTATTATTCAAAGTTTTAACCCGTTCAAAACGAGTCGCCGATGCTTCTCTTTTCCGAGCTCGAGTGAAATAATTTAATATGATTTTCCAGAGAAATCGGTCCCTTGAAGTACTTTTGGCAAATGTCGCAATGAAATTTGTACTTATTTTCGTGACATCTAAGGTGCTTATTCAGTAAATCTTTGCGCGCAAAAGTTCGTTCGCAACTATTACAAGGAAATTTGTCCGGATTCGTGTGAAAAATATTGTGACGTGTTAAATTGTCGAGTCTCGAGTATTTTCGTGTACAAATATCACAGGCAAATTTGTTACGTTCGGAGTGGCACCTTTGGTGATACCGTAAATAACGTTTCTGTGCAAATGACTTACCACAAGCGCAACAAGTCAGCTGATTCGTATCGTCCGCTTGTACGTTCAAATGTTTCTTAACTTCGCTTTCGTTATTGAATTCTTCTTTACAATACGGACAAGAGCTCTTTGATATTTGCTTTTCACGTATGATTTTTTTCAAGAAATTGGGATCTGTCATTATTTGATAGAGGTATGTATCCTTGAATTTGTTACCTTCGGTGGATGGTCCAACGATCGGTGCACTAACACCGTTTTTTACGGTAAGATCCACGGCTTCGACTTTTCCTTCTATTGTAAAAGGCGTCCATTTCTCGAAAATATTATGCGGGATCGTATTCTACAATCAAAATTTATATTCATCCTATAAATCACCAATATTTATTCAGCCTTTTAAAGGAAAGCTGGATCGAGAACTCGTAAATTATATTTGTATTTATCCGAAAATTAAGGAAGGAATATTTATGAAAGGCGTATCGATAATTAAATTCGTTATTTAGACATTTTACGATCGATAGTAATAAAAGGCGAACGTTAAAATACGCGATAAAAAAATTTACGAGACGCTTTTTTCCGAAATTTATTCCCGAACTTTTGTTAACCTTACCTAAAAGTTTGATAAAATATACCGCGGCTTTTACTTTTGTTATATTAACGTACGCACGATGAAACGAGAAAAGGAGTAAATACGTTTACGCGAGGGATGCTCGAAAGATAAATGTTAAAGTGGAATGTAAAATGTCGGACGATTCTTAGAAAAGATTAGTGTTCGTACATCGATGTTTATAAATTTGCCATAGTCGATGATACATCGATCTCGATCGTACAAATCCTAGAAAACTTAAAATTATTCGATCGCGAGAAGCGAAACGAAAATTGATTTTATCTTTTAGAAATTTTAGATAACGAGTTTTCCATATTTCTTTAAATCGCTGCGTAAACTCTTGAAATTTTGGAAAGTAATAATCGTACGAAACGTCTATACCGTAAAGTGTAAATCTGGATATTTATTCGAACGGTTCGTCAGTCCACGTACGATAAGTTAAGGTTAAAATTTATTAAAAAGATTATCGAAATTGTTGATAGTTGTAAAATTACGCTTACTTGCTTGTAAACAGCCAAATCCATTTCTTGAACAATATCGTGGTAATTTGTGAAATTGACCGTTTTCACGTAAGAAGGTTTGCTCCCTTCGAATTTTTTCCCCGAGAAGAATTCCATACCCAGTACTCCGTTTTTTACCTTAATGTGGTTTTGGTTATTATCTTTTCTAGGCAGGTGTCGTGGCAAGCTCTTCACGCGCATCGTGCTCTAAAAATTGTATAGATTACATACTTGTCGAGAAGAGAGATAAATTGTTACTTTTTTTATAAAAACGCGTATCATCGAGAATTTTAGAAAATATAAGGTAAAAATGCATTTAATAAAATTTACGTTTAGAAGGTGGTTAAATAAAAATGAGATACGAAAATAAGGAGGTATCACGCGTGTCACTCCGTCTTCACACTAATCGCTTCGACGATCGAATGACAACGTTTCGGTAATTTGGACGATTCGTGCCCGGAAAATGTCCTTAGAACGTCTTTGAATACTGTGAACAATACAATGGCTTGGCGGAGTCGCAAACACATCGTTTCCACATGAAATTCCATTCAAATTTGATTTATTTTGAAACCTCTCGTTATATTTATCTTCGGATAAATAATATTCTAGGTGTAACAACTCAACACGTTACAATAATTGCATGAAAATTAACGAAAAAATCCTTGTATATAAAAATTTTTCGATATTGTTTATATTACGTGTGTAAAGATATTTATGTATATGTATACGCACATGTGTGTATTTGTGTGTGTTTGTGTACAGAGGGCTGATAATACCGGAATTTTCTTACGTTGGAGAAAAATTATATTTTTTACTATTTGTGTTTTATTTAACGGTAAGGCAATTTTTAAGTATTACGAACTATCCATCTATTTAATTATGCTTAATATCGAACTCGCGTATATTTTAAAATTTTAACCGTATCCTATAAAATACATTTACAATAACTTTCGTAATAAATATTGTTTTGCAACAATTTACAACTTTTATACGTAATAATTTAGAAATAAAAATTACAACAATTCGATCGTACGGAATTCAACAAAATCGATTAAACTTATAATTTGTTTTTAATTTACTTGGATAATCAACCAAATTTTTATGGTTTAAGATTCTTTTTATAAATATTTACAAACGATAATTAAAAGGTGACTCGTACAATCTCGACCGAAACAAAATAACATCGACCTCTGTTCGGTACTCGATACAAAATTAAACGGTCCATCCTTTTTTTCCGTAGACATTTTTTTTTTATTCGAATTACAAATTTAATAATAAATAAGAGAAAATGGAAGTGGAAACGTAAATAGGAAAAGACGAGGATTCTTAAGAAAAACAAAAGGCGTATCGATAATTAGAGTAAAAGGAAAAAAGGGATCGGTCCGCGTATTTTTAATTGTAGACCAGCAACGAATATAAGTGGAAGGACACCGAACGACTCTTGGTATTGTCATACCTCGAGCGATGCTGCGGTGCTTTTCTTTATTTCCCCAGTGGCTGGATGAGGTTATACATTTTATTTTTTTTCGTTCGTTCCCCTTTCCGCTGTTTCTCTCGCCGTGCTCGTGTCCTTTTCCCTCTCGCTTCTTACGGCGCGGGCAAAGCCTCCATCTTCTTATTAGCAAAGCTAATTGGAAATACAAATGGTTATTCACGGTAAGGGAAATGGTGGAGTCGCAACCAGACGACTCGAGACTACGAGGACCGGCTTCGGCAGGGCGGTGGAAGACAGGATGAAGGTGGTACACTTGTGCGTATTAAGCTTGTATTTGCTCCAGATAATTAGGACTTTTTTCCCGGACAATTTGGATGAATAATTGATTTTGTTCCACCGACGTGCGTTTCCTTCTTTCCATCTCTCTCACTTTCCTCCTCCTTTATCGCGATTTTTATAACCATCTCCGTTTTGCTTTCCTAAGCTCGTCTTTTAGCGGTGCTCCATGGATCGTTTCCAACCGCGATCAACTCTGGATGGATCCGAACTAAAAAGCGGATCCTTCCGATGAAATATTCAGCGCGTCTCGGAATTACTCTTCGATGGATGTACCGTATAATGAAGAGCGCGAGTGGAAAGTGGATGAAAAATGCAGCCTTCTTTTAAAGATTCGAGTAAACAGCTTTGCGATTCACGAACGCGAGTTGGTTCATTTTTTTTTTTTGCGTAAAGCGTCGATCGAAACGGAAGGAATTAATTTTATGCGCGGATCCGATTCAATTTCGTAGTAATATTTTACGCGCGTTCCGATAAATATCCTTATAAATCATGGATCGGTTACCCCGCAGCTCGCAAAGGAAAAATTTTTATATAAACGTCGTTCGAACGCGGCAACGGAGGAAAATTACGCGCGGAGGTAAATTTTTTTTGAAGTCCCGACTCCGCGTATCGGTCTTACTCTTGTTCGACGAGGGCTGCTCTTTTTTCCGCTCCGTCTCTCTCGCTCTCTCGCGACGGGAGCAGGTCAGAGCTTTCCTGAAAAATATGAGTTTAATAAAGAAGAGGGTGTGATGTATGGCTCTGTGCCAGGGGGAAGAAACTCGCGAGATCAGCTTGCTTCGATACGCCAGGTATTGTATACGTAATATAAGTTACGCTGCAGAAGGCGAACTTTATAAGGGGCTTAGCTGAAAAAAATAATAAAAAATAACACCTTGCGTGATGCTTTTATTACATTCGTGACGAAAATCAATCGTTATTAAGTATTGCTCGGGAATATAGATTTTACCTGGAAACAATTTTTTTTTATTCGTTCCGGAACAAAATATTGCAAATTCATTTGTTTTAGTGACTCGTGTACCGTAAACCAGAGTAATCCGATGCTGTTTCAAACTTGCAATGCCTGCGCATTTGCATGTGTGTGTGTGTATGTTTTTGTACCTTAATTTTTACACTTTAAAAATTCAAGTAAATTATCGACGTTCGATTCGATTTTTTTAAAAATAAATATTTGTAACGTTTCGAATCGATAAAAATTTGTAATTATTTTTATTTAATCTTATTTGCCAAATCCAGTTTTTTTACCAAAAATCAACGATACGATAAATATATTAAATAAATTAATTAAATAATCGAAAAGAGCATATTTTTGATAATACTTCAAAAAATATTGATAATAATAAAAACAGTATCGAAATCTTCTATTAAAATTATGTACATTGTGTATTAAATCTTTTTAAAAAGACTAAATAAATTTGTTTGTTTCATTTTGTTAATTTTATGAAATAACATCGTACCATCTTTTAAATTTAAAAATAATAATATAAGAAATAATTTTTGAAAATAATTTAATTTATTTATTATTCGTATTTATTAAATATATTCGTAAGCCTTATTGTATCGTAAATTTAAAATTATTTTTTTTTATTTTAAGTCGCTACCGAATTAAAGTATTACATTTATTTCAGAGAAATTTTATTTTTTTATGAAAATAGGTGAATTTTTATTCGTTCTCGCGTTACGACGTAAACTAAGATAGTATCGAAAATATTTTATGATGAAAGCTTGACTTAAGACTTCGTGGATTTATCTACAAAGCTTCCCGTTTGAATCAAACTGTAAAAGGGCGTTTGGACGTTTTTTTACATTTCGCATTCGCTCTTTTTCATATGCTTTTATCGAAAATGAAAGTTCAAAGTCAAAGCAAGTTTTCAACTCTCGAAGTAGTTCCGATTTTATCAAATCTTTTTAAAACCCCGATCCATTTTCAAACGCAACAAATTTCGTGTGTATAATTAAACTAAATTGACGTATTTTTTTTAGAATAATTTCACTAAAAATATACGAGTTTAGATATAAATTTAATAAATTATTTTAATCTTAAAATTTAAAATTTAACCTCGCCTTTTAAGAACTGTAAATACCATTCAGGTGATTCTAGTTTAAATCGATGATACTTCCTACTGAGCCACATTACGTGGCAACTCTCACAGGATGCTCGTAACTTATCCAGATAAGGGGTTGTAAAATGGCGACATATAGCTATCTGCCAATATGGTTTCACCCCGCGTATCGTACAATATACAAGGGAGCAATTCCGTAGGAATCGACGCTATTTGAATATCACTCGGAGCTCCTGTTTTTTTCGCTGTACAGAGCCACCGAAAACTCCTGGATGGGGATATATATTATGAAAGTGTATCTTGCCTAAATCGTTGTTGATTTCTAGACTGTCGAGCTTTATTCAATTTATGATAATTTTATTTAAAAAAATCTTTTTTTAATATATTAAAACGGATAAAGAGAAAATTGTCGATCGTAACTTTTCGATGGTATCTCGGATAACGAATGATAACGAATGGTGGTAACGATACCTTCCGTATCTAAGCTATATTAAATAAATGTGGGAAAAAATTTTGAACTACGCCGATCAATCCTACGAATACGTATATTTTAATTTGCCTGCGTATCTATCGAAAGAAAAGTATCGCCTTACGCGAGCTCGAAAGCGAAAATACAATAACGGCGTTTGCATTTTAATTTAAAAAACGAGCGAAAGCTTCGAGCGAGAATGAAAGGTGAAATAAGTAATTAAAAGGTGCGCTACCGAATAAAATAAAATGTGCAAAGGCGTAGAAAGAAAACGCGAAAGACAACGCGAAAGAAATCACGTCTTGGAAGAATAACCGAGGAACGGAATCTTGGAAGTCTCGATATTTATCCGAGGCAACTCGATAAAAGGGTACATAATAGGAAGGCTAAAACAATATTTGGAACGTGACTACGTAACTCGAAAAGCCTCGGCTGTTTATCAAAGCTGCGTGGATGCAACAGTCGAAGCGTGTGTATACGCCAGTAGCCGTCAATAGCGCTTCTTAGCTTATGCATAAAGCTCTTTCACACGCCCCTGCCTCGACCTGGGAATGCGCGCACCGACCCCATCCTTGTACGGTTATCGAGGCATCAACCCTTCTTCTTCTTCTTCTTCTTCCTCCGCTTCCTCCTCCTCCGTCTCCTCCGTCTCCTCCGCCTCCTCCGCCTCCGAGCGCGTCTCGCTCGCTCGAGAGCTTTCGGATGTATCGCAAAATCTATAACAAAAGGGGGTGAGCTTGCAACTCGCGCGCGCGGATGCGAGTCCCGCGAGAAAGGGACCGAGGGAGGAGAAACGGGGGAGGTTTCGAGAAGGGTGAGCCCCGTCACATTTCACTGCAGACTAATAACTTCTGAATATTCATTTCGTGTTTCTCTTTGCCTTCTTGCGCGGCGCGAGCAGACCTTAAGGCTTCCTTCATAGCTGCGAGTATCCGATAGCGAAGAGTTAAGTTAACGCTCCCATCGATAATACGCGCGCAGTTTTTAACACTTTTATTTACACACTTTTATCTTCGAGCCGCTTCGTTGCCCTTCAGCCCTTCAGAATTGCCTCGCGAATCGCGAATCGTTCGAGTTGCTGGGTTGAATTCGCTCGTGAACCAAACAACGACTCGCGAATTATTCGATATCGAATAAATGTGAGGAAAGCTTTACGACTGGTGGTTCGAATCGTCGGAAGCGAGCAAAACGACATCTGGATAGGTAGTTAGGAAAGATGGTCGCCAGGGCAACATAAATTTGAGCAATCGCTGAATTATTATTGACATTGATGCCTTTATTACTCGAGACTTCCACGCGATTTCGCATTCCCATAGGCTTTTCTTTGTCGCTTCTTCGTACCTCTTCAAATTTCATCCATCCTTTCGCGATTAAAACGGAGACTTTCTAAAAACATTACTTCGGAAAAGCTTTTACAAGTTTAATCAAAACCTGAGTGCTGCGATGCTTTGTGAAAGATGCAGTGTAACGTTAATATCTCACGCCAAACGTTATTAGAGACGAATACAGCCGAGTATTTAATGAAAGAAAATAAAGACGTTAATTATTAAAAGGAACTGCCAATTGTTCGAAATTGAAAGGCTTTAGAAAAACGAGAAAAATTGGAGGCAAGAGACAAATCGTTAGGGTACGGGGAGGATACGGGGAGAACAAACAAACATTTTTCTCCAGCGACGCGTTTCTCCCCTCCGAAGATCGTCGTTCGTGGCGATTCGCAGTATCGCGTCTTCGCCCAGGAAACAAGATAGGATGCTTCGGATGCTGCAACGTCGAAGCGAAACATCTCCCTCGTTCTCCTCTTTTCTCGACGGAAAGCCTTGCTCTCGGAATGCTCCCAGCCAATACCAAAGTCAACCGGGCGCCCGCTTCAATTCCGCGATCTCTGCGACAAATTAGCACAGACAAATTTCCCCTTCGTTCGGTCTCTTACCCTGCTCCTATCTCCGATGCTCTTCTCCTCGTCCTTGTCTCCCGTCCTCCCTTAACGTCGAGCTCTGTGTCACATCGTTTTTCGACTCTCCTCTTATCCCCGAGTTCTTCCCAGCTCTCTCTCTCTCTTTCTCTCTCGCTCTTCATCCAATGCTCCGTTCGTTAATCGTTCCTACGGGACGTCACGCGAAAGAGACATTCTCATGGACAATCCTCTATTTTTTCCAATTGAAAGGAGCGCTTGTATACACCGAAAATACTTCGTTTGATGCAATCTTTTTCGACGAATGTCTGCGTACGAACAAAAGGAATTTTTATGAAACGATAATTTCATATTATTCCTGCTTTTCGAAATTAAATAATCGATCGAGCTGTTTCGAATGAAAACTTTCTACACGCTTTCATTCTGGATTCTAAAAACATGGATAAATAACGCGAGTGTATTTACATTATAAAATTATCCTTGGATACTAACTACAACTTTAATTTCGTTTTTCATCCTTCACCTATAGGTTTGATAAATTCTTTAAAACAAATAATACTTTGTAATTAATTTAGGTATTTTGAACCCTCGTTTTAAATCTCCATACAAATTTTCAATTTTACTACTTCGACTATTTTGTTAACGGAGTAATAAAGGGCGATAGGACAGATCGAATTAGATTGTATCGATGGAGATTGGAGAGACAAATATTAAAAAATAAATTATTATCCGAAATAAACGAAACCGTCTTAACGGCTCTCGTTGAGAGAGATAATATTATCCGCTTAGTTACCGTAATATTATCAACCAAGTTAAACTTTTTGTGTGCAAACCATCGCACCGAAGGGAAACTGGAAGCTCGCAGAATTGTCGGGACTTCCCTTTAAAGTAACGAACAAAATATATCAGAGAAAATCTAAAGAGGATCTTAGGCGCCTATTTCGTATCGTTGGCTACTGCGTCTCGTCTTTAATGATCTTACGAACGGGAGGAGTCAAAAACCTCCCCGAAATTCACCCCGTGTTACCCCCACCGATCAGACAATGTAACGCTTTCGTTCTCACCAACAATTAATGTACTCGATGATCTCGTTTTCGGTACACTCGAGAATAATATACTCGATCCTTGCGTGCGTTATCTGCGTGTATTTGTACCGCGATAAAATAAAAATGTCAACGCCAGTAAAGATTGCCTTTTGGAATAAATCTCGAATGGATTTTTCTATTTTCGAAGAAAAATTATCCGGCCCTTTTTACTCCCTGCATCCGTTACTTTCCGTAGTTCAAGTTTCTCTTTTACAACCAAGTTTAGTGATTAAAAAATAACAAAATATTATAAAAATATGCTCGTGCATGGTTTTATGTACGTTTTTATCAAAAATGAATAAATAAAGGTATTTTAACAATGTGTCATTCGCATAAAAAAACGTTACAACTTTTCGATTAATTTATATACCAATTGTTATTGTAAGAACTAATAAAATTTATAAAATTGTGTAGTTGGAATAAATATTATAAATTTCAGCTTAAACGCAAAACAAAAACAGTTTATCTTGTTCTTATCGAGCATTCGCAATAAAAATTTAAAGTTTAAAATTAATTATACGTAACGAAATAAAAATTTAATTTTTTTACATTAACTCGTAATTGGAACTTTTAAAGCTATCGGAATGTCTATAAAAGTAATGATATTTTTATGATTAAAAGCTATTCGTTTCTAGATAATAAATCACATTAATAAAGAAAAACTAACGATGAATAATAATTACGCGAACTAATGAATAAATTAATTTAAAAATACGGTGATTACTAATAACGGTAAGAATATAGGGTATACGATTACTTGAGCTGATAAGGGAAACTTTTTTTTATAAAGTAAAGAGACAACTTAATTTGTTAGATGACGAGTTTTCTTTTTATCGATATATACTAGATCGTATTATGTTTTACGTATCATGTTTATTCGTACTCGTGATTTTCCATTAGTTACGAGCAAATTAGACGTGTTTTCTTTTTAAAATAATCATAAATAATAAGTTGGTTCATTACCCTCGAATCATGCGTATGTTTTGTAAAATCTTGTTTAGAAATTATTACGTATGTCCACCGTAATTGATTATGTTTTACATAAGAATAATAAATTATTTACGTGGGTGTTATTTCAGTTTAATCTTAATTTTTACGAATTAATATTTTCATAAAAATAATAATAATTTAATTTCGGTTAAATTAATAAGATGTACGTTATTAATGAAAATTAAGATACATTACGTTTACGGAGAAAAAAAATATGAATTATTTACAGCGTTGGACAAAAGTGCGAGAATAATTAAAAAATATTAAAATAATTTAAGGCTTATCGAAAGACTCGCGGTAGAATAAACGTGAAACGCGTTTGCAGTCATTTTGGGTAAATTCTTCCAATATCGCGCGAATCTTTTTAACAACGATGTAAGTTTGATACGACTCGTTAAAATTTGTTTACGCGATAAATTAGAAAACTTTGCTGTGGAAAATGAGGCGAAGTTGGAGAGAATTATGAAGCAAACATGTAAATTTTCAATTGCTCGATAGTAAAAACGCGGCGTAATTCGCTACGGGAACTTATGTTAACGCAGCAGAGAAAATAGGAAAATAAGAAGACGTCCGAGATTTTCGTATCAAGTGTAACGAAAAAAAGTGCAGAGGAAATTAAACATAATTAATAAGCTTTTACTCGCAGTGACCGGAGCGGAGAAGAGCAAACAAGCCACGGGGCTAACGTAAAGAGAAAAGAGAAAAGCGCGAAAAGGAAGAGAAATGACAAATTAAAAATTTCATAATGACAAGTGACATTCGCAAATTCGACTGGACGCACCACGAGCCATTCGGAGGCTGGGAGTGCGCCATTGTCGGTGCATACAGTGTACCACCAATGGTTAGAAAGCGCGAGCACGATAATAAATATAGAGAAAATGAAAAATTATTAAAAACTTCCTTTTTAGCCTCAGCCTCGGTAATCCTCGTCGGCCCCCGAGAGACGCGACATTAAAAACCTGAACCAACCAACGAACGCCGCTCCTCTCTCGCTCTTCTTCCCCTCCCGTTGACTCCTTCATGGGCAACGGTCCTCCGGGTGGGCGTCCGTACACGCGAATTATTTATACGCAGGAGTCTCTCTGACGACATTACCGCCGTGTTAGTATTAAATCATAATGAACGACCTGTTACGAGGAGCAGTGATTCTCCCTTACAACCACTCCTTCGTCGTCAAATATACGGCGCACCGCGTTTTGTTGATTACAGCTGACCCCCACCGCACTTTTTCCCTTTTTTCCTCTCTCACCTCCTCTCCCACCACCTCTCCCACCTCCTCCTCCTCCACCTTCGCAACCGCCACTTTACAAATGTGTTCTTCTACTTTTCTTTTACTCTATTCGGCGAGTTGTACGAAAATGGCGACTGTTTTACGACGTGGCGGGAGGAATTGCCGCTCGGCGTTCGAAAGAAACTGGCAGGAGGCAATGCCGTGTATACAAGCTCGAGACTCGAGACTCGAGACTCGACCAACGCGCAACAACACAAAGCTAATACAATTTTACAATTATACACGTGCCGGTCGTTTCGCCTCTCTCCTTCTTTTGTCTTCGAGAAGCGCAGCTTCGAGACCCGTACACCTCCGAGAAAACCCACCAAGAGAATATTTAACCTCCCCTCCCTTACATACTACACACCTTCCCATTACAATCCTTCCTAAATCGAACCTCGTCTCGTTATCCTCTTTCCTTTCGTAACGAACCTTATCCGTGTCCTTCCACGGACAAATAGGCAAATTTTTATCAGAGAACTACGTTTCCGTTGCCGCGTACATTCCAATAATAATATAATCCGATTATTCCGCGTTGGACGATTTTTACTTTGCGTTATTTCATTCGCGAGCCGATGAAATTTCGATAAAAATAAAAGTACGTTACTCTACAACTACTTATATTTATGTTTATTTGACGAAGTTGACCGTTTCGGTACCGTGGCACAAATACGCGGGTATACGATTTAAAATTGAAGCTCGTTCCTTGATATCGCGAAAAGTTTAACTTTATCGGGTCGATATAAAATTATACGTTTGTGAAATTTTATAATTTTGCTTACTCGTCCGAATTCATATAATTTATATATACCTTATGTATTATTTATGTTGTAGATTTACGAAGCTTCGACTATACAAACGTACATATTTTTAAAATTAATTACGGTAAAATAATATTCGGTCTCGAAACTTTTTGAAAAAAAAAAAAAAAAAAAAAAAAAAATTGGTTTAAAAAGAGCGATATAAATTTTCTTTTCATAAACATTTGCATTTTAATGTTTTAATCAGCTTTAAATAAAATCAAATTGATACTAAAGAGTTAGCGTCATTGAAAACTTTGCTTTATTATATCAAGTTTTTCCTTTCGTAAAAAGTTTTTCGTTCGTATAAATTTTAAATTAGCATAAATCTTTAACGTATAAAAAATATATTTCACGAGTTTTTTAATTTAATCATTCGTCTCGTGTCGCAACGTTGTAAAAATAAATCTTATATTTCGTTTATTCGAATTTCGCTTTGATCACATATTTATTTATAATATAATACGCGTAAAGATAAAGAAACCGTTACGTGAAATTCATCCGAATATTCGAGCCTAACGACGAAAAGTACGATAATCCGATTAATCCAACTTCCTCTGAAAAACCACGAATCCGCGAGTTTTTTCAGCGACTAGAAAATTCCGCGACGTACGTTTTAATTCAATATCAATGGTACAAAGAGGTAAGATAAAAAATTCGAATAAGAAACGCGGACTCGTACGACGAGAGAAGATCGTCCGGTCGTCCGAAATTCAGAATTGCAAATTCTTTAATTCCCAGGAGTCGCGAGATAACGCGCAAGAGAAAAGAGAGCCGTTAAAATACCTTCGCCTGACCTGTGCAAATATCGCACGAGACGAGGATGTGTGTTCAAAAATTTGCATAGGTACATTCTGATTAAACTGTCCTAGAAACCAAATCTAATACTACCCGTAGGTCGAGCTTTCAACCCCAAGGTGAGTCGAAACGAAAGAAAAGAGCGAAAAAGCAAAAAAAAGTACGTAACTAATAACGTAAAAGCCGTCGATCAACTCGAAGCCGTTCGCGAACGCGATTTTGCCTCGTGCTCGAGCGAAATACTGAAAAAGCAGCGGCTTCGAGATGAAACGGAAAAGGAGAGACGCGGAAGGTTCGCTCGCACTTAGCTTTCGATCGCGAGAATAAACGACGTCTTTCATCGGGCTAGACGTTTTAATAGTGGGTACAATGCCCAGCGGGCCGTGGAGCGTCAAACGAGCGTTGTTACGTAAGGGACGCGGGATAAAAGCACCGCGCCGCTCGACGTGGAAAAAACGGATGCTGGGGACGAGGAGGAGGGAGGAGGGAGGAAGGCCTTCCAGATACTCTCGCCGGTGTAATGCCCGAGCCCGGGAAATACGCGCAAGAAAATGACTTTGCGTACGTGGAAAGTTACGGAACGCGAGTACAATTATAATAACGTTACCGGACAGAAATGACGCCGAGAGAAGAGGAGAGCGTTCGAGTGGCCGAGCATTGAAATATTATATCCTCCCAAAGAGAAAATAATTAAAATTCAACCCCCGTGAGTTTGTGTCCGTGTACGTGCACCACTTGCCCACGTAGGTGTGGTGTATTTGTACCGCCTATGGATCGCGTAACTGCGGAGGAGACAGACTACGTACGTACGTACGTACGTAGCACCGGTTACGCGACACCCCGATCCCCTCGCACGCGTATTTTTTCCAGCCCCGTTGGTACCCGCTATGCCAGAAACGTTTGTTCTCGTTACGTAACGCGAGTGCAAGCACGAGCTTTTTCTACGCGATGGACATTACCTACAAGTGCATACCGTTTCGCGCGCTTTCGCTACAAACGGATACCACCGGATGTTGACTTTGACTCTTTTCCCTTCCTTTTTTTTTATTTTACTTTTTTATTTTCCTCCCGGTGCCTCGGGAGTCAACCTCGCTTCTCACCTCGTCGATTCGGATTCGTCGATGAATAATTCCTTCCTCTTCCGACCTTCCGACGAGGATAAGCGGATATTTCACGGCGAAGTTCGAGCGAGAGAGAAGAAGTCGTTAACGGTTAATTGTACGCGCTTATTTATGAACTATCGACTACTCGCGTCGAAATTTCGTTGCGCCGAGGAAATAGACTTCGGATTAACGTTCGTCGCTTTAAATCGGGAGAAGCAAAAGTTATCGAAAGCCCCGAATCTCCGTGGAGAAGCGACGAAGCGTTAAACGGGTTTCTCCTTAAGAAAAAAAAAAAAAAAAAGAAAGAAAAAAATGAATAAACGAGCGAGAGGAGGAAGAGAAGGCAAAGTTGCGGCCGTAACTTTTTAATGAATAATACCGAGGCTAATTTAAATAAATTATAACCGATGGTGTTTGACGTCTCTCGCGATCTGCGGAGCGGTTGGTATTGATGGCCAGACGCCGCTAAACGAAAATCAGCGTCGTGGGAAAGGTGGAAGACGTCGGGAGGGTGAAAAACGATGGAAGCTGTGGAAGCTGGTGGAAAACGCGCTTACCGGTCTGCGGCTTCCATTAATTCCTTTGTCTTGAACTTGTCGTGGAGAAAGTGATTGCGGAAGACTTTTTCACGCGGACTATTAAAATATCAATTGAACAGGCTTTTGTTCTTCCTCGCGCTTCAAAATCTTCTCTTCTAGCTCGCTACTTACTCTACTCTCGACGCGCGAGAGATAAAAACAAAGAAAGGAGGAAAAAAAAGAGGAAGAAATGGAAAGTTAAACGGGGGGAAGAAACGAAGAAGAAAAAGAAGATTTCCATCTTCGCATCGATGAATGCGCGGCAAAACTTGTGGAAACAAATATCTTTCGCCAAGCCGTAAGAGTGCAATTATTTCGCTTTTCAGAAAACGACGAGCGACGATAAGAGAAAAAAAATAGTAAGTTACTTAGGAAGGAAAAGAAGGGAAGAACGGGGAGAGAAAGGGGGTCGAAGAGTACAGGGAAAAAGAGGAAGAGACAAAAGGATGGTATGGTAATACAGGTTTTACGGCAAATCTAGGGGCGAGCTCTCGTTCGCTCGTGCGACTCTGCTTTGGAAGTGGGGGGAAAATTGAAAATGAGCATAAAAAGCATAAAAAGCGAGGCGCGGGCAGATTGCCGTGGAATATTCTTGGGTAAAGAGGGGCGGCAGGACCGAGGCGGGGTGGAGGCGAGGTGGAGAAAAAGCAGGGGGCAATTCATTTTCGTATGCTATATCAATTTCTTGCTTCGCCTCTTTTGCCCGGTGTATATCCGTAACGCTCCGCGTGCGATTTTCCTCGCCGCCCGCGGGGAGAGGAGGAAGGTCGGCGTCGCGGAAGATGCCTCCTCGCCTCCTCGCCTCCTCCCCTCATCGCCTCCTCGCCTCCTCGACTCCTCGCTCGCTCTTCGACCGCAAAGAAACACCGTCGATACGCCGCGCGGTCTTTTATCCCCTAAAATCGTTAACTTCGAGCAGAAACATCAAGGGGAATACGAATTAGTCTGGCGTCTTGTATCGCGTCGATGAGCAATGCCTGTGTAACGGTAAGAGAAAAAGGGTCACCCTCTTTCCGATTTCCAGTGCAAAATTAATCACGGCGCATCAAAGACCAATTTCTACTGTCACTTCGCGGTCGATAGCTTTCCTCCGGAGCCCCGTTTTTTATTTTTATGTTGTTTTTTCTTTTTTCATTCCGAAAGTGGAACGGAGTAAACGGACGGAGCAAATAATTGCGATATCTTTCAAAGAGGAATTAATAGGTCGGTGTCTTGGGAATAAAAATGTCGGCGTAAAGAGAATATAAATAAGAATTTCATAAAAATGATAACCTTACAGCTTTTCGTTCGCGAATCGTTCGCTTGAAAATTATTCCGGGAGAACCGACGTTTCTCCTACAACCGAAATTAAAAAGTGGACTGGACCGATACGTGCGGAGGTTACAGGGGTAAAACGTGCGTGATAAACCGATAGCTGAAATCTGGTGACGGATGGCGATAATTAAATACCGAAACTCGTTTTACGACCGTTTTATTTCCAAATCACAGTTTATAATTACCCGAGCGATCGATGACGAAATAGTAAATAATAAATCAATCGCTCAATGTTATCCGAGAATCTCGAGTTGTTGCGATTCTTAAATTTCGGAGCGACGTCCCTTTTCAATTTCTTATGCCTCTTCTAATTGTATTTTACTTGCTCTTCGCATCAAATTTCACTTTAAATACAACCTACCGAAAGGGCTTGGAATTAATTTGTATTTCAAGATGATCGAATCGACGAGAATCGCGTTATTTTCGAATAATATTCGATGAATTGGAAAAAATGTGATGTACGCTTCACTGTTTGTTCCCTCGCAAAAAATTTTATTAAATTTCACCGTATTTTATTATAAAAATATGTACACCTTTTTTTTCTAAAACTTTATTCATCGCATACCTACACGCGTATAAAAATACACGATAAATTCAAATAAAAATAAAGTAATCTTTATGTACATATTCGCGTTAATGTTTTCATTGATACAGATGGATGTAATACTAACGATAGATGAGCTTTCTGAGAGGTAATATTAAGACCGGGCGATAAATTTTTTGCCTTTTTCCGGAATATAAATATCTAGAGGAAAAAGTTTTATAAAATTAAGTAAAAAATTTATATTTTCCATTCCTTGCATTTTATTTTCTTCGTGTACACATATACTTGTATTTATAGATATACACATATTTTTATATAAACACCGTTACTTGTTTCTCGGTTTAAAAGTCTAAGAGCTATAATAATACTCTCTCGTGAAAAATAAAAAAAATGTTAAATATTTATTTATCAAACGTACCGTATATTTTAAGAAAAACTTTTACAATATATGCACATACATATATATACAGAAATATTCTATTTTTTATACGGTATCGCAGTTTTCAACGACAATAGTTTCAGAAAAATATACAATTATCGAACTTTACATTTACCGAAAATTTTTACCAATTCTTAATATTTTATAAATTTTCGTAAAACGATAAATATACTTTAACAGATATACATTAGTTATTTATTTATTTATTTATAAAATATTTTTCTAATAATTTACTTATAAAAAATTAATATTTTATGTATATTATTTCCATAAATTTTAAATAAGTGCAAACAAAATTTACGTAAAAAATAATTATGGTGCGTCTTTGTGCAGATAAATTCTAAAAACTGAAAATATTTCGTAAAAATTTGAAGAAATGTACATATGTAAAAGATAGTTTACAAATGTTTTGAACGAAAATCAAGTGTTTTAACGAAAACGATTACTAAGTTTATTTCCACGCATATTTCGGTAGGTAAACCATTCGACTATCAACAGTGTGAAAGTTACTATTTTCCAACGCAAGAATACAGAATGAAATTCGTAGTCGCTCACAAGCCAACGGTTTAATTATTACAACGTGAAATATGTACGCCAACGCGAAGGTTGGTACAGGACTGTTTTCCGCAGACCAACCAGTCAGCCATTGTCGAGGATAGAAAGGGAAAAAGCCGCGCGGCTTCTGTTTAATTTCATTTTTAACTTGAGGCTATATTTAATTAAGAAATATCGCGAAGGTAGGATTCTATAGGGAGAGACAGAGAGGAACGCGAAGAGAAGGAGGGAAGGGATGGATAGAGAGAAAGAGAGATAAAGAGAGAGAGATCAGTGAAAAAAGCGAAAGGAAAAAAACTTGAACCAAGTCCGCGTCGCCACCTCGAGGATACGGTGAAGTTGCGTAAGATTAAAATGAAATATCCGCAGCGTTCGATCCAAAAGAAACGAAAGAAGTTTTGTAAAGATAGAGAGTAGCGAAAGAAAGTACAAAGTGGACGAAAGAAAAAGAAACCCAATGAATAATCGTCAAAGTGGCATTTAACGTTTGTTAATAATTTACCGAGATTCGGTCGCAATTCCTTTTCTCGTATTAATTAAACAAAAAGAAAGAGCGGGGGTAAAAAAGCAGAGGAAAAGTTGATTGTATCGGGAAAAACTGTGCCTCGATTGAAAATTATTCTTTCACGTGACTCGCAACATAAGATACAGTTAGGGAGTTACGCTGCGTCGCGAAGATCACGATATAATTCAATGGGGGAACCGAAACTCGCGATGGGGGTGGAAGAAAATGAGAGGAAAAGCCAAGACCAAGCCAAAGAAGAGAACCCTCGCGAGTATTGGACCAATTAATCCACTTCAATCTTATAGACGCACGCGGTCCCCGGAGTATCGAGAGGAGAGAAGCCTTTTTTCACTTATTCGTTGACGTTACAAGACGTATCGCTTCGTTGCCAGATGTCACTTCCTCGAATCTCTTACCTTTTTTATATAAGTGAAATACCTCGTTCTATATTTTTATATTCGAGATTCGTGCGCTTAAATACCGAATTACGCGGTAAAATTTTTTCTCAAAACTTTGGTAATTAAATTAATAATGTACCCTTACGCAACGTATATGTATCATCGTTTATTTTTGATAAATTTTTAGAGAAAGTTGGTCTCGCGCGTTTTAATGAAAAATTTCCCGAGTTTGCTTCGGAAAAAAAATATTTATAATTAAACGTATCTCCAAATCCTACCACCATAAATTAAAAATTTTACGTTAATTTCTTAATAATTAACCAGACTTTACGAAATTATTCAACTCGACTAAAAAAAAAAAAAGAAAAAAAAATAACACACTTCTAACAAGGAAGGTCTTTGTAAAATAACGTAGAATAATAAGTATAACGTAAAGCATAGGAAATAACGGTAATTTTACGTCCGAAGGATAAATTAAGTAAGTCCAAATAATACGTATTAATTAAAGAAAGCGAAATCGGAAGAATAGACGTCCGCAAAAGTCAATGCATAAATAAAGCAAGTAAGTAAAAGATCTCATTTTCCGGTCGCACGATGCCACTGCGGATAAACCGTAAACCGTCGACCGTCGGGATGTTGTTTCGGGTCGACGCAACGTCCTTCGGTAACGAAAGCGATTTCCACGGCGCCAATTACGTGCCTCTTTGAAACTAGGATCGACTCGGCTGACCAATAAAACAAACTAAATCCGCCGCGCCGAACTAATCTTCGGTGGCCGAAGCGAGTCCTTTTCTCTCCTTCCCTTTCTCTCTTTCTCTCCGGATCACACCGATTTTCCCAGATATTTCTGAGATAGTGCCGGAAGAGATTTTAACCCGAGCTGCCGCAAATCCCGGGTTACATCCCCTAGTAACACTCAATTCCGATGTGGATTAATAGCGGTTTATTTCCCTAGACCTCCTCTGACCCCCTTTTGCCATAGCCCCACTCTATCGCCCAACTCTATCCGGACCAGCATCCCGAAAGGGAACGCGTGCACACGCGCTCCGAGTATACTCCCAATTTCCACCTACCAACCAAGGAACCAAGGAATTTCCCATTATCGAACGAGCAATTAGCGGAAGACTGCCTTAATTTAGGAAGGCAAGGCTTTCCTCCCGATTTCGCCGTTTCAAAATACAAAGTCGCTGGGGTTTCGTCTTCGCCTCGTTTCGATCTCGTTAAAAGTGCTCGGATCGGACGCAGGAACCTTTTTTTTATATATTAGAATAGAAGGGGGAAGGAATTACCCTCTCGAGGTTTCGCGCATCTTTACGCGTCGATATTTACAATAATCGAGAAAAGGCGGACCGAGATCGAAGAGGAAGAAGAAAAAATCGCGGAAACCATGAAAATTTATGACCCGGGCAGGAGTATTCGCGGGACAGTGAATTCAAACGGGCGTGTAATTGGCAGTATCGTAAAAAAGAGCGAAGCAAGATCTCGGACCGGAGGGACCGAAGAAAAAACGAAGGGGCAAAAAGAACTCGAGTTTCTCTTTAGGCTGCGCGCGAAAGATCCCCGGGATGAGTAAGACGCAAAAGACGACGAAGCCGAGGAGCGGATAATTCAAAACTCGGAGCGAGAAGGACACCGATCGACGCAGCTACTCGAGGTTGGAGCGAGAAGGAGAGCAACGACGGATTGGCTTAATAATTTTTATCCTCCGAGAAGAAGACTCGTAGCGTATCGTTCGGGTACGCCGACGTCGTCTTCGTCGTCTTCGTCGTCTTCATCGTCGTCGTCTTCGTCGTTTGCCTCGGAAGAACGATATTGTTAATATGCAAAGGAGCATCGGAAAAATGGGGTGGTGAGAAATAAGGGACGTATAACCACCCGGTAACAAGCGGGGGTGCACCGAACTCTCTATTTTCCAAGATTATCCCGTTCTAAGAATATTACGTTGAGAGATCGCTCGATATACGTAATGCCAAATATATGCGGCTTTTGACGTATTCGATGATTCATGCGAAATTTTTTACGACGTCCCGACGATTTAAGGGTTCAATTAAGAAAATGGAAAAAACGCAGGATCGATATTTTTCCACCGAGGTTGTTTTTTTTTTCTTTGTTTTTTGTCAAAGGCGAACTCCTCGAATCCGCGCAATCGCAACGCCGGGTTCTCGGTTTCGAGGTGGCGGGTAATTTTTGAAGAGCGAAAGACGACGAGTCGAGCGCAATGAATTGTTTTGATAAGTCGTAGAGACAATACGTCGTTAAGACGCGAGCGACCGGAGCTCGCGGTAGGAACCGAGAAGCTCCTCCGCAGACTCTCTCCAAGTTTAGATTAAACTCGCCGCGGATAAATATTCGTAATGGAGCGCCTGGGTGCCATAAATTAGCATGCTGCCCTTCCCTGGCCTTTCCTGGCTTTTCCTGGTCTTCCCTGCCCCTTCCCTGCCCCTTCCCTGCCCCTTCCCTGCCAATTTCCGAGTTTCTCTCCACTCTCGCGAGCAGCTTCCGACTTGGAAATACTTGCTCCATCTCCCTAACTCAACCGTACGCTTATTTATTTTATTTTTCCGACTCTTGATTATGCGACCCGGCAATCACAAGGAAACCACGTAAACTGCATGATTTTTACGAGTTTTAATTTTTTCGTAATTTTTTCCTAGTCCCAAAAACTGCGACGATCATTCGAGATTCGGTGGGAGAAAACTTTTGGTCGCTTCTTCGAAACTTTCGTCGGTTGCAAATTTTCGAGAAGTTTCGAGGCACCCGAACAAATAACTCGGACTCGTACGACCGAATATTTTTATTATTTACCGCGAAGCTTTGGAATCGAGAATAGTTTAAGTTGCGAAATGAACGATGAGTCTGCGATAAGGATAGACAATAATTTTTATTATACCTTGCTACTTGGAGAATAATATTGATTGTTACGGCTTTTAAGATTAAACTTTCTTAATTTTCATTTACTCGAAAATTTAAACCTTCGAAAACTTATTGGAACAAATTTAAACTTGTCTTTTTGAATTACGTTATATCTCCTATTTAATAGTCATCTATTTCTTTATCCACGATATAACTTTTTTTTATCGAATCTCGTTACATTTTCTTCTTTTTTCGTTTACTTGCGAATCTTTTAAGAAGTTTGATCTTTGCATCTCGTTATTTTACTTGGTATTCGTGTTTTTAAATTATTTATTCCTTCAAAGTAATAATCTTATTTAATGAAAAACGTAATAATGATAGGATTACAAATATTTCATCTACAAAAGATCTATTCAACTTTTGGTAGCCTATTAGATAATTACTTTGAATGACTTTTCATTTCGATAAAAGTAACTATTTCAAAAATACACCTCGATAGAAATTAAATTTTACGATTAAAATACTAATTAATTTTAATAGATTTAATACGTGTAATATTATTAAACGTACAAATTTGACGTGTACAAGGTTTAGCGACCGAAGGAATGAAAAAATATAAACGTGGATCGAGAATTACTTACAGTACAATACAGAAATTTGATGATTTTTAATAATTATTTAATCTATTTTAAAGAGACTGCGAGACTTTAAAGATGACAAAAATTTTTTTACGTAATTATTTTAACCGTAATATAACGAGTTTTAAAATTTCTACGAGCTCGAACTTTTCGATAAGTTTTGATAATAAATATTATTATATAATCGGAATATTTATCTCAGACGTACGAATGTTTTTTTAAGTTATTTCCATGTAATTATTAAAACAGTTAGGAAAATGTTATAAAATAAAGGTAATCAAACGTTATTATACGTATTTATTCGGTTTACATAAAAATTAATTTTCTGTTAAAAAAACTTGATAAAAGTTTTAGTACAATTTGATCTATTTTTCCTTTACAAACGAGTACTTATTTATCTCGTTTGCAAGTATATTCTCGTGCTTTTACATTTAATAAATATTGATGGATTCCATTAAAATCAATTTGAACTCCCCAAGTAAAGCGCGAATTATACAATTATAGGCTACTATAAAAAAAAAAGTAAAAGACTAAATTTTATAAAAATTTATGTCCAGAGGAAGAATGGAAAAAACAAGCTAATTTGATAATAAAAATATTTTTCGTTATAGATATATTTCGAACGTATTTATCAAAATAAAAAAATGTACGCAATTTAAGAAACGATCGTAATAAATTACATTCCGCTAATTAGAGAAACAAATTTTCACGAACGAAAAATACTGAAAGTTTATATGCATATTTTTTAATTTATATGATGAGTACATCAGAGCTTGATTCTGGAAATTAATGAAGGAAAAAGTGGAGAGTCAGTGTTCTAAGGATTTATACATATGGAAAAAGGAATTTTTTATTTACATCGAGTTGTATTTGCTCGCGCGCTCCGGTAAAAGACAGATGGAGAGAGAGAGAGAGAGAGAGAGCGGTTACGCGGCCACAGATATAAGCACACAAGCCGGTTCATTAGAGACATTCGAGCTTCTCGCGAAGGTGGAACCAGGAGAGAAACGGACGGGCAGTGGCAACAGCAGTCGGAGCCGAGACAGACAAAATCAACAACGAGTAACGAGAGCTCCACGATATTAATCCACTCGTCGAGTTTTCCAACTTCGTACAAAGCGAAAGCCGAGCGACGCGCAACGAACGGCGCCTCGTTTCCTGCATATTTACAATAAAACCATAATCAATATTTTATAAGAGCTCGGAACCACCGCTGCCTAACCTTCCACCTCCAACGGCGCTTGGTTCGAGACGCCGTCGAGAAAAGCTTAATCGCGCTATCGGAACATCGAGTTATTTATTTACTTGGCTCCGCTCAGAGAACGTCTCATCGAGTATTTCATATTTACACGCTGTAAAAAGCGACCGCCTCTCCTAACGCGGATACCAAACGCGGATACCAAACCCGAGCGGTTCTTGGGGATAGCTTTCAAAGAGCGCGTGTTCCGAATATACTTTGTTGATCATTGATGTTCTTAACGAATGCGCGGATGAGTCGGTGCATATTACTCTACGAGCGTGAATAAAAATGTTTATTCCTATGATGTCACCCTCACCGAAATGAATGGCAAAGTACTTTATGAAAGAGAGGCGTTCTAAAAGTATTCCGAGACTCGGGGATCGTTCATCATCGGCGACTTCTTCCACTTCTTCCACTTGACCCCCGAGAGACTCGAGGATATTCTTAGACGTAGCTTCAATTACGGCACGCGCCAATAATCTATACTTGCGACCTTCGCATCGACGAGTCTGACGCATCCTCGATACGACGAACTCCGTATCCGTTGATTGAACGAAATTAGGCTACAAGAAACGTTGTAATGTAACGACAACGTTTCTTTCAACTTATACGTACGTCTATTCGATCGTAACTTGTACGTACTAAGTTAATCGCGAGTTTGATAAACATTTTTTAAAACGTCCTTTTTCAAACGTTATTGATCGATTCGTGTTCAAACTTATAGAGTCGTTAAGGGGCAAACGTATCTCTAATTTATCCCAACGATCGATATCGATTCGATATTCTAATTTTGATCGATAGATACAATACCGCGTTAATATTTGAAGAAAAAAACTCGATGGATCGATCGATATTAAATTATTATCACGGAACACGAAGCGAACAGTTCCGACTACTAAAACTACCGAAGAGCTTCGTATTTTCTTTTACGGGCAGCATCGATCAACGTCCAAGGAAATTAAAAAAATTGAAGTATCGGACCGTTGCCGAATTTTTAGGTAAAGTTTAAAATTGAACCGACGTATTTTTCTTCATTTTGTGTTACCATTGCCGCGTCGAATAAGTTTGTTATTATTTTCGTTCGCACAAGTGTTTGCATCGAACGAAGGTGTGTTTGGGAAAAGTCAAGTAGCAGAATTGCCGCATTAGCATAATTAATTGCGAAATGTGAAACGAAAAATGTGGAAAGAGAAAAAAAGGCTTAAACGTAAATCTCGACTAAAGTATGAGAAAAATCGAGTGGGACTTTCCGTTCGTTCGTTCGGTCCTTCTTTCCGTGCTTTTTCGTATTTACTCGGAATAAAAATGTAGATTTTCCTAAATATTTTTTACATTTATTCGCTCTATCTTGGAGCGTTTTCGTGAAACGGGTCGGGGAAATAGTAAAAAATAAAAGTCGTTAATCTCCGTGGAATTGGTTTTGCAAATAAATATAAAACTCGTTGTAATTAAACGATAATTATTATTATTATTATTATTATTATTATTGTATAAAAAAAAGGCCATCGTTCGGTCGCGTCGCTTTAATTTCACCCGAAGCATCTAAAAATAAGAAAAGTCGAGCCTAGTCGTAAATTAAGTACACCAGCGGTACGGAATTGAAATAGCGGAGACGCATAATTCGAAGCGTAGATAATTCCCAATCGTCGCATCCTTAAAAATTCAGTCATTTGTAAATATAGCAGTGCAAGTTTACGAAGTAGGTTGTATTAATAACCGGAGGCGCCGCTGACCATTAATCCCAGTATAATCACGAGCGAGACGAACCGAGTCATCCGAAAGGGTCACTCGAACTATCGTACCGAATCGATGAAACCGCCTCTTCGCGCGATTCTAATTCATGATTCATTTGATTCCGTTGGCAGCGTCGAAGGATTCACGCTCGCTACGTTTGAACGGTAGCTCTTAATCTACCGTTATAATATGAGGGGAGGAAGCGCGGAGGGAAATATAAGGGAAATATAATATTCATTGTAAGATACGGAAAGACGCGAGGGAAAAGGACGGATGAAAATTTGGGAGAGGAAGGTGGAAGGAAGAGGAGAAGCGAACTTTTACCGCGGCTCGATATTGGTACTCAGACGATCTTCCATCTTTGCCGGGTCGACTTTCTATTTCGCTCTTCCTTCGCTCGCTTTCTTTCCTCGTTGCTCATTTTCTCTCGTTCCAAAGCGCTTCTCCCTCGATGAAAGGAAGTTACTCGACAACTGTTATTTGCATTTCTATCCTATTGAAGAAAATATCTAATAAAGTTTCTCGACGAACGTCGCCTGCCTGCATCGTCTTCGTAGTCGGGGCATCGTCGCGCTCGATTCATGATTCGGCCAACTTCTTATAAAATGTGTATGTCTTCGAGATGTACATATTTTACCGGGTTTCAAAGTACAGGCTGAAGCTGTTCGCGGTGCGAGTGTCGAAAGACATTAGAGACGAAGACGAACCGCCCGAGAAAAAGGACAAAGATTCCGCAAATAAGCAAAATAAAAAGCTCGAGTATTTCCGATGTTTCATCTTCCTTATATATATATATCTTATATATATCTTGTGTATGTGTGTATGTGTGTGTATGGGTAAGCGTCAAAGCTTTAAGACTAACCAGGCCAAGCCATCATCAAAGGCATGAAATATGTATTTCAATATAGACCCTTCGAAAATGTAACGTCGCATTAAATGTTTTCCAACGTGTCTCGAAACGAGGCTATAAAAATAGTCGATGATATTAACACCCTCCGGTATAATAGGCGTGGGTGTAACCGCTATAGGCGGTCGGAGGTAAATTTTTAATAAGATCGACGCCCTTTGCTTTGGAGATATCGACGGTGGGAGTTGGAAGCGTCGTCGACCGAACGGGAATCGAAATTTAAAACGGGTAAAAGAGAAGAGTCTTCGCTTCGAGGATTCGCGAGGATTCGCGAGGAATCGCTTTATTGGCGAAATGAGAAAGGATTTAACAAAACGAGCGGAAGTAAAATAAGCTTCGAACTAATAAGCAGGAACCGACGTCTTTATCCGAACGAAGGCGCGACTCGACGGTCCGTTCTCTCGTTGTTGTTTCCAGTTTACGCTCCAAGTACCTCTCAATCCTATCAGAGAAAGACCAAGAAGACTTCCTGGACTCCCGGACTCCCAGACTCCCGTTGCTGTGGCATTTCCCTCTGTTACCCTTAAACTCTGTCTCGCCACTCACCATCCGCGTCTCCTCTCTCCTTCGTCCTTTTTAATTAAAACAATAAGACGCTCTTGCCGAGACTCTTCGAAGGAAAAGGATCCCCAACTATTTATTTCTAATTACGTTCGATTCCTTAAGCTTCGCGGCTTACGGAATACGATACTCTAGCGCCTCTTTGCCTCTCGCTCTCGTAACGTCTCCGGTTCGCTACTTATTTTCCGTTTATGCTCTTTTCTCTCCGTCGCTTGCTCTTTTCTCTTAAGCGTCCTATTTTTCTTTCGCCCTTTTCTTTTCCTAAGCGATCTCTCGGTTCGACTGCTTTTTCTCCGAGCTTTCTCGCACTCTTCTCGGTAATCGAATAATTAAGCCGTTGATTGGAGCTTTATTACCCAATCCGCGAAGTGACTTTTTATCGACTCGCTGCGGAAGACTACGAGACAAAGACGAAATACATAAAAAAAAAAAAAAAACAAAGGAAGATCTTGCGGTGTTTAAAAACACTCGATTGCTTCTCGACGATGCCCGAAAGTGATTCCTTCACCGAATTAAAATTAAAAAGAGGATTTCTTCCTCCTTGTTCTAAAATATACCTTTCGTTCGCTTTCTTATTCGATTGCTACGTTTACGGTTAATTTTAATTTCGTTAATTTTCTCTCCAGACACTTTCCCACTTTCCACGAGTTTACGTATTTTAGACTAAATTCGTTATTTTCGAAAACAAAGGATCAATAATGTATATAAAATTACGAAAGAGCGATGCATTCGTTGGAATTAAATCTCGTCGTTCGATGACTTACGCAAAGTATATACATTCGCTACTCTTGAGCGAGAAGCGCATTAGAAACGCGTTTTTGATAATTGTGTGATCTAACGAAAGCGGAGAGAGATGCGGTAACGATAAGCGGGAAAAGAAGAAAGAAAATGATAGCGAAGGAAGGAAAGAGGAAAAAAACCGATGGATCTTGTCATTGATTTTGCGATGTAAAACATTTTAGAGGCGACGAGATAAACCGCGTAGCTGTAAGGGGAAAGAGATGTTCGTTGCGGGAATAGGCTTCGAATACTTTTCCCTAAAAAGAGACGAAGGATTATTGATGGTTACGGGAATTTGATGGCATATTGCTCGGCTCGCCCGATCCGTCGACGTAGATCGCATTGTGATGTCTTTGCTAGTGTTTTTCGATGGATGCGAGGGATGCATTCGTAATATCCGCTACAGAATTTTGGGACAAAGAAAAGAAAAAAAAAACTTCGACTCTTCTGTGCTCATCCGATGCATCACGATAAAACTATAAAAAAATATTAAATTCCATAGTATCATATGTTATTTTTTAGATAATACAAGATTACCTTCGCGTCGTGCTTCGGATATACGATATTTAAATATTTTTTATATTTTCTATGCTCGGACGTTTTACGTTTTATTCACTCCGTTTAGAAATGAAAGTAAAGTTAAAAATCATTTTTATCGAGAGAGGCATTTTTTTATTTATTCGGATATGGTGTCACATAATACGTACACGATATTTCAAGATTGAAAAGAAAATTTGTCGTTACTCGCGCGATTCGTTTATACCACTGATACTTTACATGCCGTTACTTCCTTGTAATTTACTTTTATTTTATTCATATATTTTGTAAGGTTTAAAATTTGTTCAACTACTTTACTACCATAGAAGAAAAAAGCTTCGAAGGCTCGATTACTTCCCGGTTGTTTTCGTTTAATTATAGATGTTAAGTGGTTGTATCTTGTCGTTTCGTTCCTCCTTACTAGACAATACTTTATTATTACTTTAGTTATTCGCCTCGCGCAAATTTATGCTCTCAAGTTTGAGGTCTCTTCTTCATTCTTAACTATTTTATCAACGTTTGCTTTTAATAATAATCGTAGAAATTTGATACGTTACGAATATTTAAATATAATCAACGACGAATCTCTCGCTTATTAACCGAATATTTAAAAATTAAACGACTTCAATTTTTTAATATTTAATAACGCTACGATATATCCTTAAGTTACAAAGTTTTATTTCATCGTTACAACTTGTATGCAAACGTAGGGGATAAACGCGATTCAAAATTACAAAGCAAATAAATAAATAGATAAGTAAACGCAAAGTTTGAATTCTACCTAATATTATATTTTAATCATTGGTGTAAAAAAAAAATAAACGCAAGCAATTTTTCATATTTGTATCATTTTTATACATCCTTAAAAATCAATTATTCAAGAGTCTTTAAAAGTCTAAAGTTATGAAAAGTATATTTAAAAAAGTGATATTACTCGAGTACAATAAAAGCATTACTCGAGTACGTAAAAGCTGGAATAAAAGAAGTATTTAGCAATCGTATCATCGAAAAACATACAATAATAATGAAAGGATCAGAAAAAGGGATAGAATTCATATTGCAATGGGATCTCATACAAGTTACACGCTTGGCGACTTCGATATCAATATTCTAAAAACACCCTTTGTCAGTCACCAGAACTCGTTCGCGAAAAGGTTCTCTTCGCTCGAAACGATCAGCTGTCCTTGTTACTATTACGCCTACGATACGGGAAAACGGCGAACTCTTTACCCGCCTCTGTACACTTTACGTCAGCGTCGTTCTCATTACGCTCTCGCGTATTCCTAACTATTAATTTTTCATTACTTTAAAACAGTCTCATCGGCGCCATCCTCTCCCCTTCCCCCCTTCCCCCTTACCCTGCCCAACTTCCCAATCGCTCCGAGCCACCATTAGCATTGTGTCCTTGCATCGGATATTAAAATATTACGCGCGTTTCGAACCGAACCTTTAGAAAAGTACACCGCTATCGGAACGGCAACGGATTGATATCGGGTAATCGTGAAAGCTGTAAAGGACGCGCCGAGGATGATCAGAGGACGTTTTTATTTTCATATCTGGAGGCATAAAACACGATGAAAGGCAAAAGATTTCAATAGCCGATGAAAATAAGGCTTGATAATGCAGAATGAATACTTTATTAATTAAGACGGCGTTACCCTCCCGATCTGGAAAGTAATTAAGAATACAAGAAAAAAAGAAAGAAGAGGAGAAAAAAACGCGCTCGCTGCGAAAGGAGGACCTTTTGGGATAGACCCGCGATCGAGCCGGAGGAGGAAAAAGAAAGACGCGGAGGAAGATGGAGTATAGATTCCGGAACGGGAGTAAATGCTCAAAGACTACGAGAATCCCGAGAGGAAAAAACTAATTAACTTTCCGAAATAATTAAGATAAGGAGTCGAGATCTGGCGAGATCTGGCGAGATCTGGCGAGATCTGGCGAGATCTGGCCGATCGTACGCTCGCAACCCTTCTTTATTTTATTTCGCTTCGAAACTACTCGTTTTTTCTCTCTCGCGTGAAAAGAGAAGGAGTCGAATCGGTCAATTAAATCGTTTGCATGAAAAAAAAAAAGCCGCGCCCTCGTCGTAGCCCAAGAAACGGAGACCGTTTCGCTTATCGAACGATATAAATCTCGGCGTTGTTTGATCAGTGTTTCCACTGACGGAAACCCATGGAAAAACCGTGGAGATAACAAACACGCCTAACCTGCGTTCGACCCTCGAGTATTTTATTTATTTACGATTATTTTATACGATAAAATAAAATATTTGTAAGCTTCTCGCGCGAAAGGGAAGAAAGAAAATAAAGTCGGTCTTTCTGAAATCTCGTAATCGCGCATAGAATTTTTCGTAACGCGAGCGTTTTTCCGCCAGGGAAATAATTATAATGAAGAAAATCGCATAAAGAGTCCGTTCGTTCTTTGTAAAAATAGCAGTGACGGTTACAAAGCGCGGCGTATTCGTAAGATCCCAGGAAACATAATAAAGCGGAGAGAAGGTGCGTGAAAAAATTGCCCGAGTCCGCTTCTGTTCGAGCTCGCCGCTATTACAAATACCGGATCGGCGCAGCGAACTCTTTGCCGAAGAAAGAAAACGCGACCCTGGTCCGCAGTCGTTCGTCCTCGCGTGCCGTCAAAAGAAGAACGAGTACGAGAAAACGTCCGCGCACGTACGAGACTCGGTAAAAATCGTTGTTAGCTTCTGGTTGCTTCTGGTTGCTTCTGGTTGCCAACTTTTTCCCGGGATTCACTCGCTACTTTCCGTTTCTTTTCTTTGCTCCCTTTATCCTTCGGTAATTAGCATTGGGCGGACCGCAATGTAGTGCCGAGACTGATAATTCATAACAATGCGTCGTTACCGCGTTTAAATGTGCACGACAAGTGCATTCGAGTGCGGCACTCCGGGTTTCCGCGCAAAACCGCGGGTTTCTCGCACAAAAAGAAACGAGGAAAAAGTTGTCTCTTTCTATATCTCGGTACACCTTGCACTCTGGCCACTTGCATACGGCTGTCATTGTACTCTTTGTGCCTCTAACTATAGATTCGCTGACTGCGCCCTGTTCACATTTTTATAGCGGAATAATAGCGCGCGGAAAGTCGGAGATATTGAAAAAATATCGGGTACGGGATGAAAAGAACGCGGCTGACTTTTGTAAATGGGAACGTAAGCGAAGAGAAAACCGAAAAGGATATATTTATTCTCGGGAGATAAGCCGTTATTGTGTCGATATTGGTAAGCTAACTCATCCGGTTCTGCTCCTCGAAGGCAATCGACGATTGTTGTTGTCTCCGATAATTTCGATGAATGGGCTAAAATAAGATTAACGTATCTCCCTTTTCACAATATTTACATCGCCGGAAAATAAATAGTACCCGCTCGATCCAAACGCGTTGTTAACCAATTATTTACCAATTCGACTCCGGTGAAAGAACTTGCACTCTCCTTCTTCAAAATTTTAAAAGCAAATCCTTTCGAATTTACCGTTACTTATTATCGAGCGACGCTATTCGATGATCGATGAAAAACGAACAACGATGCCGCGAACTTTTACTCTTGGAGATTCTTTCTCGCGAAGCGATGGATCAAAGTATCGAATCTTGATTTATAACTAGAAGAACTTGGGGAAAGTTCGATGAAAACGTCAAAACTCCCGGTGTACGTTATTCGACGCCCTTCTAACGTCCGGATCTCGAAACGCGAGAAGCGTAATTAAAAAGTAAACGATGGGAAATATCGTAGGAAATATCGAGGAACGTGGACGAGATTCCAAGAGCGCTTCCATTACCAAATACCCTCTGATTATTCCCCGATTCGATAATTCCATTTCAATTGTGAATCCTGGCAATTGGCAATTAGGCCTGAAAAGAGCCATATTTCGCTATTTTCGAGTTGCCTCGAAATGCACTTGTAACATGCGATGCGAAGGTAGAGTCGACTTCGTATCTGAGATATTTTCCCCGGCAACAGGGACGGAGAGAAAAGGCGCGTCTCCTTTGATAACGGGCCGAAATTGGCGGGGAGGGGTAAAAAAACCGGAGAGCCGGTCTGATTTACTATTGACGCGCACTCTCTATTCATTCGGCGTGTATTCGTACTCGTTGCGCACCCGAGCAACGACTGCCAATCAGCAGCGTTGATTGACTTTCGGATTGGATCACTCCGATTCTGCAAATTATGGCGCCGCTCGAGGAAGGAGCGTGTGGGAGAGAGAGGGGGAGAGAGAGGGGAGAGAGAGAAGTCTCTCGGTGCCTCGGCGTGCGCTTATAAACACACGTCCCGATCCCAACGTCGGTCTCTCCCAGCCTCGTGGACGCGTGGGCGTAGGCGGCTCGATTGATCTTCTCACGCCGAGATGAACTTCCTCGGCGGGAGAGGAGACTCGCAAAACACTTATGCACTTCACCGCCGATAATTGCTCGTATTCCTCCCTCTCGGATGGAAGGGAGCGGACGAGCGAGGAAAAGCCTAGCGAATGCATCGAGCTACGACTTCGTCCACCGAAAGTACGTTTAAAGGGTCGTCGATGACTCTCCAGACTCTACGATTGCGTCTCGCGAGTACCGATTGTTTCGGTCGGGCGAGTCTACGGCCATTTGTGTACCCGAGACGAGATCGCGCTTTTGTGTTTGCCTCGGGATCGAATTCCAAAATTATTTTTCGTTACGAATCCGTCCAACTTTTGAAAAGTACGCGGTTGGTTGTATCGTTCCGGGTAAAAATGAAAAGGGAATTTCGCCAGGTTGTATTTATTGAACGATACCACGAGTACCGTTTTCTAAGTGCAACATTGTTACTCTCTTTGTAAATAAAAGTTTGCAGTTTCAGTGAGCACATCGTATTAAGTAAAGATAATTGGATGAAAGAAAAAACAAAAGTAAGAAACATACAGTTAAGAGAAAGAGTAACTTTGAACTGAGCTCTTCTGTATATTTATTTTATAAAATACCTTTCGTTTTTTTCTCTTTCTTCTCTTCGTACTTGCTACGCCCTCGCAATCGTCCAGTTAACTTCATTTGCCATTCGAGGTATTAATTATAAAAAAGTAGAAACTAAATACCCAACGGCCAAGCACCGCCGAACGAGAAAGAAAAACGAACGAACAACGCCGTAATTATCTTACTCGTCGAAAAGTTCTAATCTGTATAAACGTGGAAACCATTAGCGAAGGCCTCGTTTCCTTTCATCTGTCTGCTGCACGATCGAAAGAAAAACTTTTCATGGTACCCGGATTACGTATATTTATTATGATTTAAAGTCTTATTGACAATTAAAATGTTCGCATGCGTTTGTATCGAATAACAGTTTGCGTTTCGATCGAGCAACGAAATACTTCCTAACGAGAACGAACCTTTGAAATCGATATTCGACGTCGTAAAAGAACACAAATTGTAACGATGTAATATCTTTTCGTTTGTGTACAATTAATTCGTATTTATTTATCCGTGGTATTCGTTTCTCGTGGTTTTAAACATTGTTTTTTCTAGTCAATGATGTATTGCCTTGATTAACGATTAATGTCTACGTTTCACTTTCAAACCTATTTCTTACTCCTCTATTTTTCTAAACTTACCAAAACTCTATTCTTGTAATGCTTAGTTAAAGTAGTTAGTTTTCTTAACTTAGTTATCCAGTATTACTCCAATTCTAACCTCTCGACTATTTGTAACGTATAATTTGTTTTTTCTTTTAAATACTACGCTAAATAAATTATAAAGCTGTATAAATACTTTAAAATAAATGTAAAAAATATAAATATTTCGTTCGATTTAATAATCGTTAAACGGTATAATATTTATAGAAACTTATATAAGAAACTTTTGCGCTTAAATTCTTTAATTTTATCTTTACAAAAAACTAGAAAAAAAAAGAAAACGAAATTTTTATTTAGACCAAACGACGTCTTTGCATAAAATTTTTAAGTTAACGAACGTCGATGGAAAGGATTTTAAATTAAAAAATTTCGAGTAATCGATTCCGAGTAACGTAGATGTTCAATTTTGAAAATAAATTTAAACGTTTGTTACGATAAATTAAAAGGCAACGAAACTCTTGACATTCGGTAAGAATCAATAAAATTATTAACAATATTATCCGTCGCTGTAAATTTATAAATTCGTTTTCGTTTATTACACAGGCGACGTAAGAAAAGGATAGTAATTTTCGTTTTATACACGGTTCAACAATTTACCGTGTTTGTAAAATTTAATAATCGTAACGTAGCTTAAAGAATTACATCGAGTTAGTTTCTTACATCGAGTATAGATCGAATCTTGGAATCTGAAATAAAAAGGCGAATATTTCAGAGGCAGGAATCGAGTATATTTTTCTAACGTATGTGAATTTTTATTTGGATGAACGAGAGGAGAATAGAAACGGTACAAGTTTGAACATAGGAAAGCTTAAAAAATTAATTAGGTTTAAACGAATTAATCAAATTCCCTCGCATCTTAATTAAAAAGAGTAAAACGCTAGCCGACGTTATTTACGGCAATAATATGCATCAGGATAATTAACCAACGGAAGTTTACGATAAAGCACCTTATGCAACAATAGACAGACGGAATACTTGGGCCGTTCATCCATACATCATTTTACACAGTAGCGTAAAGACAGTCGTACGTTCAAAGGTCTCCTGCCGCTTTGCCCCCGAGCAATGGCTGACACTGCCTGTTTGTATTTACTTAATTCTAACCAGCGACTCTCAACCCCAGGAGGACCGAGTACATCCGACCGATACCGCTTTTTCTTATTTAACTTGCTCCGCGTTCATCAGCCGAAAAAATCCATTATTCTAATTGAGCATTATCCGAGCGCGACTCACTTCGAATATCAATTACAATTAAAAAAGATAAAGCTCGTCGGAGAGCAACGACCCTATCCATTACGAATACTCTACGTTACTCTACATTTAGAATCAAAGTTTAATAGGTGCGAGTTATCGATTACGATATCGCATGATTGAAATAATTTAGGCTCGTCGTAAGCATCGATGCGCTCGACATGCAACGGAATGCCTTGCTTACGGTGGAGGCGTGTCCAGGTGCTTCGTCGGATACAAGTTCAACGAGAGTTGCGCTGAAATAATATGGAGTAACGAGATTCAACGAGATTCAACGAGATTCAACGAGAAAACACGGAAAGCAAGGGAAAGGGAATAGTAAAAATTTCGCGTTTTCATTATTTTTAGTAAACGCGGAGGAAAAAAAGCAAAGGGAAATACTAAAACACTAAAATAGGATTTTTTCTCCGGAGCCTTTTCGCCCATCAAAAGATCCAAGCGAGCAATGCGAGCTTCCAATAGCTTTTATCCCGCCACTAATGGGCACATCGCGTCGTCTATGAGCCGATGATGAAAAGAGACAGCGGGAGAGGAGTGTTGGCGAAGATAAAGGGATAAATGAGAGAGGAAACATATAAGAGGGAGGAGAATATCGTACAAAGGACTTTCGCTACTCTCTTCTTTGTATCGACTTTATATTTTTGTCGCGAGACGGAGGGACACAATTTGCAACCATCTCCCTCTCTTTATCTTAATCTCCTTTTATTTATAAATCTATCGATCTATCCATCCATCTCTGTTTCTCTCGTCTCGCTCACGCGTTTATGGCCTGTACTCGTTTGCTTTACCTTTTAATTTTTCTTTACTTTTTTACCTCTATTCGATAACGGAGGATACGTTTCTCACGTTTCCCTTTGTTTTTTTCTTTTTCTTTCATGAGAATTAGTCGTACTTTCGTTTGAATCGGAATCTTGAAATTTATCCTACCGTATCGTATGGTATTTGTGTAAACGGTTACGCAAGTAACTATTGCGTTATTCTTTTAAACATTTCGGTCGTTAGCTAATATTTAACATTATACGATTCAACAACTTCGCTTATCGATGATACTTATTTCTATTTCCTTTCTTTTATTTGTTTGTAATCCTACGTTTTATATTTATCGTACACAAACGATTTTTTACGTTGATATCGATATTTGTTATTAATTTATTACGTATTTTATGTAACTAAAATAAACTCGAATAACGTGCAAACTACTAAGATATTTGGTTTAAAAAATATATAAATTATATCCAGTGTATGACAGGAGAAAAAATATGGTGCCATGTTGTCTCAATATATCATTCGACTTTTCTTCGATATAACATAATGGAACAGCCAGGCGTTTGCTTTGGCTGTTTCTTACCCTTTGTGAACAAAATTGCGTGTTTTCATATATCTTCTTTCGTATCGCTGATTGATTCAGACGAAACCTCAGAAAATCAACAATACTTTTTTTCTCGTTGGTAATTATATTTCCTTCGCGATACAATTGATATCGTAAATACGCAATTTTTTTATTTTTTAAATGGTAAACCGCGACAACAATGTACACGAGTGAAGTAATACAATTTTATTATTTTCCTGTACATAAAGTATATGGAATCAATTTAAATACAATAAACGTATTGTAGCTCTTTAAAAAAATCTAGATTAATACATTGAATGAAAATTACAACGAGTTTGATTTGTAAGTCTTTTTCGATGGTCGTAGATTTATATACTAATTATTTTATATATTCTTATTCGCGTTAAATAACGTTTAATACTTTTTTTTACTATCTTATTTTAAACTTATACCGAATAAAATGAATAAGATAAAACTTCTTCTACTAAAAGGAAATTATTATACTCGTTTCGAGCGGTAATAAGAAATATTTAATTAGTAAATTACGTACGTTATATATCCGGTATATTCTAGAAAAGGGCGATAATTCATTATAATTTTAATTTATGCCGACGTATTATAAATAATTAATATATAAAAAAGTATTTCATTTTGAAAAATTAAATACATAATAAATACGTACAAAGAATCAAAGGAAATAATTTTAATTGTTATACGTCGTGAATAAAACATTTTATCCGATACAAAGAAAAAATTTATTTGAATAAATCGACAAAATTACGTAACGGTTGGTTTTATTAAAGAAATTTATATAAAAATAAATAAAAGTGAAATCACATATATATTTATTTTTATATATTTGAACGAATAGAAAACTTTTATATTATCAAAATTTTAAGTAACGTTACCTATTTATTTCATACGTAGTATATCTATTAATATCTTTTTCTCATCAACGTTTTACCTTATAACTTAATAGATCATAAGCTATTCATTTTACATATAAATTACGACAACGAAAAGTTTTATGCAACGCTATTTTTTAATAGGAAAAACTATTAAAAAATGTTTTCATAAAGTAATATCCTTTTAAAACTTTTAAAAACTAAAGATTAAAAAAAAAACTTTCATATTTAAATTATTTATCGGTAATGTGGATTTATATTTTACAGATTTAAATATTTTAATTATTTAAAACAATAATTGATTTATTTTCAACTTAACCTTAAAGCGCTCAAATTTTTTATGGATAACAACTTTTTATCCATAGTTAAAATTTGAATAAATATTGACTAGAAACTATAATATCATATATATTCTTCACGAATTCAAACTTTGAATTATATTTTTTCTAGATAAATTTTTCTGATTTATTGAATTTAGAGTACACAAACGCTTCGAGCTTATAACATTCGTGACATAAATTTTATATGTACACATATTTGATTATAAAATTTTATTTACGCATTTCTTTTTCGAGCAATTTGAATATTTCGATCGATACGTTAATAATGTTCTAAAAATATTATAATTGTAGAATATGACATCTCAAGAAAAATGCATTATGTAAGATTCCAATGATTTTCGTAGATACAACGAAGATCGTTGAATCAATTAATATCCATTATAAATTTTATAAATATTGAAAATCATAAGAAATTTGTTTTAATTCACTTCTTCCAAGAATATATTTTTATTTAAAATTCTAAAAATGTTTTCATTAAATTGTTATATTATGATACTTTAATTTTACATTCTTTAATTTTTAAATAACATTATTACAGCGTTAAATCTAAGGAAATATATAAATGTCCACGAAAGTGTTATCTAAAACGTTGATAAAACATCACGAAAGCCTCTTTAAACACGTTAAGCCTAAAATCACAAGATAAAAAACTCGTACGTAAATCTTTAAGATTCGCGTACGCGCATCCACATTAGCATTACGATGAGATAAATGGCTGAAGGTTAAGCAAAACTGATAATAATATATACTTTATATACTTTTAATTTACTTCATTAAAAGCCTTTATCAATACAGTACGAGTATATTTTCTAACAAGATGTAAGAATTTCATAGTTTGACGCAGTTAGTGCAACATATTATCGAAGAAAATAAATTTATTAAAATATCCATGGAACAATCGTAGCGTTTCGAAAATATATTTCAAGTACTGTCCGCGATGAAAATACGTAACGAGTCCAACGAATTTTAATCATTCGCTTTTCCAAGATAGGCGGAACATAATTTTAACGCTAAAGTAAAAGCAAACTTTTTTAGCCCCTCGGTTCTCGCCTTAAACGAACAACTTGGGCCGATTCAAAGTGAGACGGCGAGAACGAACGGGTAGATGAGCCAAAAAGTATCGCGATCGGATGCAACCGAAGTCGGGAAGGAGGAAAAGTACGGAAAATCTACATTTATCTTTGAGACGGTGTCGTGGAATCGTCGCTAAGGTCACGCGTATCCCGAGACACGGCGAAACCGACGAGGACCTCCACCAAAAGGTCTATGATCGATCGCAGCTCGACACGTCTGATAATGCAATTCTATTTCGTTCGATTCCACGGAGGTAATCGGCTCACCCTGGCGACGATGATGTATCGCCTTCGAGGCACCGATATTAACTTCGGCGCTTTCCTCGCGGCAGTTATTGCCTTTTATCTTAGATAGATCGATTCGGCGTATCTCGAGCTGCCAGGTATTACAAACTTGCAAAGATGAAGCAGCGATCGCGGAAAATAATAAATCAGAATGAATTGTACGATCTATCGTTGTTATATGGAACGTTCGCGGGTACTTTTTTACTTTTTCTGTTTTCGTTTTCAACATCGAGGCAAATTATTCCTCGAAAGTTGGAGGTATTTTTTCTCCGCTGGAAACGCAAACTCTACTTACAAGGTACACGTAAGAAATACAAAGAGCGCTCCATGACTTATTTAGCTCGGAGATAATTCCGATAGATAAGATTTTACGTCGAATAATTTATATTCGAATGGGATGACGTAAGCCAACGATACGAGTCGTACCGCGATCGGAAGATGTTCGAGAGCTTTTAGCTTTTAGCTAAGATTTTAAGCATTTAGGTAAAATTTGTATGGTTGGTCGCAGAGTCGTGGAGGAATAAACGGAGGGTAAACACGGTGTCATCCACCGGGAAACCGTACCGCGATCGATTATTACCGTTCGCAAAAGTTGTCGGGATCGTAAAACTCGGGCTCTACGCAGTCGGCGCTCGTTTACGGAAGCAATCAGCTCGGGTAGGCCATTCGCGAGCGGTAAACATCGACTTTAAATTCGAGATAAAAATCTTGATTTATTCGATCGAGGCTCACGTGATCGTTGGAAAGGGTTCACTTATTACTCGCCTTATTTAAACGCGAATTTCGCTCGCGCCCCGAAACTTGGCGAGTCGAAGGTCTTCGGGGGTCGTTAGCGACGCAAAATAAATCCGAGAGAGCGCGACTCGCTTACCTTCCATCGACGGGGCGTAGCAGCGGCCATTGTTATTAGTGTTATTATTGTTGTTGGGGCCGCATCGACCGCGATCACTCAAACTCGTTAAAACTTTCGGCATTACCGACTTCGACCTGCATTCTCCGGTTCGCTATACCCCTCCTTTCCCTTCGAGCCTTACCCTTTGCACCGTCCGCTGCATGCTCCTTTACTTTTCCATTCGTGCCGATATTACGACCTTGCGTTTCGCTTTTTCCACCCCCCAAGCTCCTCCAGGCGCTATTAAGCGCGATGAAAACTCAAGATTTTAGACAGGAATTTACGAGTTCAAAGCAAATATTTGATTAAAACTTTATCTTGGCGGTACAAGTGGATAATCGTTTTTTTTTTCCTCTCTCCTCCCTCTCTCTCTCACTCTCTCTCTGGGAACTTTGTTAGGCTTCGGCGTAAACTCCCGCGTTCGAGTTCGCATCGATGAATCATAATTTGCGAGCGACGAATCCTTGGACGCGAGGTGTAACGGAGGACTCGAGCCGATGAAAAAAGAACGGTGGAAGAAACGGAGGAAGAAACGGAAGGGGGGAAGGGAGCAACGAAGGTAAAGCTCCGCGTTCGCGCGGCGGACGGGAACGGCAGGAATCCAACGCGTTAATCGTCTCTTCCCCATTGTTGCGGCTACGGCGGTGTACGAAACGCGAGCGATATAAAAATATACGGCCAAGGCAAAAGTGCCGGGACTCCGCGGAAGGTTCGCGCGGTCGCGGAGAAACGGAAAAGGGGAAAATAAAAAAGGAGAACCGAGACGCGGAGGGAGGAAGGAGGGAGGAAGGAGGGAGGAAGGAGAGAGGGAGAGACAACTCGCGGAATGTATGGAGATTTCAGAGTCATGCGATTCAACTATAAAACTCGGCGAGTTTTGCAGCTGGCGAGGCGTCGTACCCCCTTCCCTTCCGCCAGTTCAACGGTTATTTACGGTTTGATTCGCCTTATCTCCTCCCATCCTCCTCCTCCCATCCTCCTCCCATCCCCCGACCCCGGTGCACGCGCGAGAAAACGAAGCGAAGGTCGTTCGGCTCGACTCCGTTCTCCTCCCCTCCCCCGGTCTCGACGTGCTCGACACCCCCGCGAACCGGCCAAAAGCACCTTTGGCTGGCGCCGCCGAGAGATAGCCGCCTAAAACCGGGAGCTACTCGCGCCGGATACCCGCTTTTGGTTCGCCCTCTTCTTGGCTTCGTTTCCGCCGGCTTCGTTGGCTCGACGCGCGTCAGCTTCGTTATTACCACCGACTCGCCGCGAGCTCAGCTCACCGGACGGCTGATTTATCGGCGCGGATTAAACATTCGCCACCGCGCGTCTAACCAGTCCGACGAAGCGATTTGTTTTTCCAGGGGGGAGTCGGAGTCGGAGCCTCCCGTGAAGGAGGAAACAATCGATTGCTCCGTCTCGAAAACTGGAACTACGCCGACCTACGCGAATTCACCCCGCGATTTCTACCCTTGCTCGACTCGCATTTTATAGATAAATTAACTCGATGTTACTTTTTTCTGTTTTTTTCTGACGAGCTTCCTGTTCCTCCCTCGTAGTTTTTAAACTTCTGCAATTTTTATTTCCCACTCGCGCCTTATTCCCGATTCTCTAACTAAATTGGCGATCGCGAATGGCAACTTTTACTCCAGGATTATGCGTTAGTTTGGAAATTTGTTATTGAACGCTACGTTTTCTATATTTTATTGAAACGGAATGCTTGAAAATTATTTTCGGAATATCGAACTTTACGATCGTTTCGAACGAAACGTTTATTCGTTCGTTCAATTTTGTTACAATAATTAACCGCGTTTCGTCTGCGTAATAAAATACATTATGCAAGGATGTAATTTTAACCTTTTATTTCACGAATTTTTTTTATAGAAAATGGCATTTAGTAAAATAACTAACGATATTAATTTTATACGTGTATCGAATGACTCGTTTTTTTTTTATTGTAAGGATGTTTTATTTAAAATTTTTATTTTTAATAACTTGGTATTGTTTAAAATATTATAGTGAAAATCATGAAATATTAAAAATCGATTTTAATATAAGATTAAGCGCGTCGGAAATTTTAATAGATCGTTACTTCAACACATAAAGAAAATCATTATTTATAGCTGCAACGATTACCAAAGGCTATGGTTTTTCCAATCATACTCATTGTAAAGAAAGATAACTCATATGTTGCGCACCCATGAATTTTCCTAATCATATACTCGCTCTAATGTATTTGTTGTGTACCTAGACATTAAAGTATTGTATTGATGTATTTAAGCACATTGTATAGTATCTTTATCACCGAATTAACTCTCTTGTATCGATATTAAATATTGATCGAATAGAATATAAAATGTATCGTTAATATATCAGTTTTTATATTTGAAAAAATATTTTTTATAATCAATAATTGAATAATTTTCTATAAATTGTAAATCAAAGTTTTTTTATAATAACCTAATGATAAATTAAATAAATAAATATTTTCTAAGAATACTAACAATGTTTTATAAATATTACATAAATAATTTACTAAGCGTTAATATTATAACTTTTTAAATGAAATAAATATTTTTTTTAAATTTAGTTTTTTTTAATACATGTATCGTTTAAATACTGTATTTTTCAAATATTTAATGGATATTAAATTAAAATTAAATGAAAAATTTATTAAAAAATATATAAATTTTGATTGAATTATTAATTTCAAAATCATACTATATACAACGTGAAATAAAAGCAAATTATCTTAATGCGAATTTTTTAGTACAATAAAAATTATTTTTTAAAAACTATTAAACGTTACACTTTAAGTTTCAAACAACAAAATTTATTTGTAGTTGTGTATAGGATATTAAAAAAATTATCTAATGTTAAGAAATAAATAATTCTTGTAAAAAAAATAATACAATGAAATTTGTTCGTATTTTAATAATAGTTTTATTCAAACTGTTAATATAATATATTGAATGCAAACATAATTTTAGATTCAATTACGATCAAAATAATATGTAACAGCGAAAATTATATTATAATTCAATATGTGTATGTGTGTGTGTGTGTGCGTTTACAACGGCTTCTTTATTCAATTTTCGTTTATGATTCGATCGTAACAAACGTATTTATGCCATTAAAATGAAAAATGATTGAAATTCTATCGTTAGTTTTAAAATAAAAAAATATTTGGTTTTTTTTAAACAAAAATTTAATACATTAATAATTGCGAGAGTTTCAAATATGTAACTGTTAATTTTTGTAATTTTTGTATGTTTTATTTTTGAAAAAAAAACGTAACGTCTAGTCGCATTTTACGTGGACGAATATAAGAAAAATTATAAATAGGAATATAATAAATGACGATAGTAGAATAAAAGGTTAAAGAAACGAAACTACAATTTAATTAAAATCGGGTTAAGATTAAGGAATAAAGCGCGATATTATAATTTAACCCGTTTCACCGATTCATTACGAATACATATAAGTCTCTTTAATCCATTAAAATTTATCTGCGCTGGCTCTATATAACATGAAACAGTATATTGAGCTTTGTATATGATGCTCGCATTCTCCAAGATACCATTCGGCGCTGAAGTAAACGATAAATAGACCGATGAAGGCGGCACTCCAAATTGTGGAAGCCCAGGAAGAGATGAAGATGTCAATGGTGGCATACGCTCCTAAGACGCTACCCCATTTATAGAAGCCTGTGTTACTGATATTTCCTATATACATGCTGTAATTGAATGCACACACAGTGCGCCGCTCTAGCAAATGCAATCGTCCGACGACTGCGAATACGACTGCGAAGACGACTACCAAGACGACGACTACGACGACGACTACCAAGACGACTACCAAGACGACTACGACGACGACTACGACGACGACAACGTCAAGCTCTGCCAGAACCGGCGGACCTTCCAGGAATCTGATCTTACGGTGAATTCTCTATCGCGCTCACAATTTTCGCGTAATTAAGCTCGACAAATTTATCAAAGATGCATGGAATCCCTTTGAACCGTGTATCCGTTTAATGTACAACATTTTTTAATTAATTTAAAATTCTGTTTTTTATCGCTTTTCTTACAAAACAGCGTACGATTATTCGGTGAAAAAAAAAAACAACAAATGTTTACACCCACGGAAACGGATTTATCTTGATTTTCGATTCAGGACTCGATGTAAAATCGTCTTAAATTATTACGAGAAGACAGGAGTGAGAAGACAGTAGTAAGAAGACAAGAGTAAGAAGACAAGAGTAAGAAGACAAGAGTAAGAGAGAGAGAGAGACGTAGTTTTCGCAGAAGCGAACGTGCGACGAGTCGAGTATTCGAAGGAGCGCTCCTTTGGTTCGGGCGTCAGATGCACGACAACTTTGCACTGGTTGGTGGTTGGTACAGCTTTTGCTATCGGTTGGCTCTGGCAGCGAAGCCTACCTATCCATCTATATTACAATGGCGAGATATTAATTATGAGATATTACGATAAGACGCGAACAATAAGCCCGTATTGAATAAGGAACGATCCTCCCACGCGGTACAACCAAGTCTCCTTTCGCTTTCTCCCGATGTCTTGTCTCTTTCGAAGAATATAAACTAGTTGTAAGAGCTTAACCGAAAATCGCCAAAGTAACGAGATAATAATTAGTCGAGAAAATACGAGGAAGATTCCGCGTTCGTTTAAATAATATCGGGAGGCGGAACGATATCGTCTTATTTCCTCGTATTATTATATTCGTCATCCGTATTAATTTTAAACGTTGAAAAATCAATGCGTCCCATCGATCGAGTTTCCGTCCGAGACAAGCGCCGGTCGATATTATTCTCTTACCGGATAACCATCGCTTCCAGATAATGTTCATTGAAAATTAGCTGAGAATAACGTCGATCCCAGCGAAGATACAAATCATGGGACGAGTCGGGTGGGAGCCCAAAGACATTCGACTCGGATGTCCTTGCGAAACTAGAAAGTCCCCCGGTACAAGACGCGTGGATGGAAGGAGACGGGAGACAAGAGGAGACAAGAGGAAGCGAAGGAAGAAAAGGAAAGGACCGAACGGGTGTGGGAGAAAACACTTGGAGAATCGATCGGTACGAAAGTTCGTTCGGACCTTGCGTTCGTTCGCTCCGTAAAGGTTTCGTAATTACCCGGGATGGACCAAAGGATAAGGATTCCGCGGATAGCTTTACGACTCTTGAACTCGAAGATTTACGGCGTATCGCCTACAACGAAAGCTTCGAATACCCCGGGACTGCTTTAAGAGCCGAACGTAATGCTCCTTCGAAGCCGCTCCTGGTCACTTCAAAGATCTCCCCTCGCACTCGAGAAAAGTCTCTCGACCACCTTTAATGAAATCGTATCGCTAATCTACGACACAAGATACGTCTTTCGTTAGCGTTACGCGAACGTTATTTTAACGACGACGAGTGTCCGGAATCGAAGCTTTTTTTTTAAGCGAATAAACAAGGGATGATTCGCTCTCAGCGATCGCTGATTGCAAATAAACTCGAGGGACTAACCGGAGAATCGTTCGTCGTCGTCGTCGTCGTCGGTGGTTCCTCGAGTGCGGAAGGTCGCGGGTCGAAAGGAATTCCAGAGTTGAGACAAAGAGTTGAAAAACCGACGTTCTTGTCTTCTTGTCTCGTTAAATTTTCCGACTCCTTTTCTTTCTCGGCTCGCTGTCTCTTTCTACCTCTCTCGGTCTGTACCTCACGGCACTTTAATCGGATCCGCTCGTTTCTCATCGGTTGTACTTTAGCTCGTTCGATGCGTTCTGTTATATTTCGAGTGCCGGAAACTTCTTGCCCAGCTAAATTTATTATTTTCAACGGGCGAATAAAACACGAAGGAGAACTGTTTTCTTCGCTCGACGCAAAATATTCGAAAATGGCGAAACTCTCGGCTGCTTTTCTTCCCCACTCGAAGACGAATTCCACTCTCGGCTAGCGATCTCGACTCGTGCATCCCGGCGTTTCCGAGGGATCTCTAATTCGATCTGTGGCAGAGCGACCCGAGATCAGGTTTACTATTTGCGTAGCAGCGGATGCTTTGCATTCCCGAATCCCTGTGTGCAGCTTTCGACGTAGGGTCGATCATCTTGGCCCGGTCTTACCCTCGTCCCTCGACTTGTCATTCACAATCGAAATCTGTTTTCTCAAGGTGTTAGAAATCGGTCGGATTCTTGAAATGTTCGTTCTTATTTCGCTCCGCGTCTTGCCGATGGTTTACGCGTCGTCTTAAATTACCATAGACTTTTCTTGCGTTTCTCACCACCTTGTCAGTCCAAGGCAAATTGAAATTCTTCTGACCAGTGTCCGAGATGCTGATGTCTCGTCCGTAGGCTATTGAAAATACCGATTTGGCGTTAATCGTCTTCGAGATAACGTGGACCGAATCCTTCGAATCCGTTGCTAATTCGACCTTGACGATAGGCGTTTATTCGGATTTTAAATTTAGAGTAAAAAGATTACGTTCGAAAATAAGGATGAAAGGCGATGGATGCGATAATTATTTCTACGAAATTAAAGTAAATAAAGAACGAGCGATGAAAAGTTTGAAAGAGCGATAATAAATTTTTATTAAAATTATAAATTTAAACTCCTTATCGATCCTAATGAATTATCGAGTATTTATATAGTGTTTTATAAATATATATTACGCTTGTTTTATAATTAAGATATTTTATTTTAGACGATGCTTGATACAAAAGATATTCCTTTTTAATATTTAAAAATACAATTTTAATTTAAATTAGCAACGGTAACATTGTATTTGAATTTGAACATTTTACTTATTAGTTACGATTGTTTCGTTAATATTATATCTCTAAAGCGGAGAAATTGAATTTTGAAATTAATTATAATTTTAAATGGAATTTCGAGTCATCGGTTCGCTAAGAATATTTATATTTTTTCGTAGCGCCTTTCAAAAACATTACTCTTACGTCGCGTATCGGAAGTTTTCATCCAAAATATTTTCCAAGCGAACGCATACATTTCGTTCGAATTGAATTTTTAACAAAATTATTACATACGCGTATAACAAAAAAAAAAAAATTGAAAAACTTTTATTCTCGAAAGGAAAGAATCAAACTTAACTGTATTATAAACTACGCGAATTTTATAGAAAGAAAAATGCTTGTAACAACTTGGAATTGAATCCAAAGTCGCGGATACTTTTCGATCTCTTCGTTACTCCGAGTTCGACTCTCGCACCGTATCGAGGTAAATTAGCACCACGAATACGCGAACAGCGATCGGATCGATGCGACTCTGCTCGCGATAAACGATACAATTTAGATACAATGGAAGAATTTGAAGGAGCGAATATCGGCCCAAGGGAAAAGGACAGGTGCACGGAAAAAGGAAAAGGAAAACGACAACGACGTTCAACAAAATTACGTACCGTACAGAAGCTGAGAAGCTGAGTAGGGAAATTCTATTCTTCATCGGAGTTTATTGTATTTTCCAGAGCGGGTAGAAAAGTCTCGCGAGCGTACGTTGCCATTCGAGATGCGCAGGCGAAGCAGTGTAAAAGGAAGCTATTACGCAGATGCAATTCAAAACGAGAGAAACGTATGCTACATTTATTAAAGAGATTGCCTCGAAAGATTGCTGTTTTGCGCATGGCTACGTCCTTGCTTACACCGTTCCTGCAGTCGAGGAACCTTTTTGTCTCGTGCTCCCTCTCTCCTAGATTCCTTACTTTCCCACCTTCTTCTTGATCCTTTTATATCTCTCGTATTTCCCTTCTCGTTCCCTTCTCGTTCCCTTCTCATCCTTCTCCTCGACTTTTTTCCGTTCCATTCGTTGTCTCTCGTCTCCCTCTCGTTCGAAAGTTGTCTCGGTATCCGCTTCTCTCTTCCATATCATCATTATGTCGGTCCCAACCTCGCCGCCGAGCTGCAGCAGGCATTCGAATTACGCCGTCGTTTATATTCAATTTGTTTCTAGAAATTACAATTTGTCGCGAATCGGCGCGGAAGTCGGGCCGAGGATGGGAAAATAGAGAGTTTCTCTTTGCCATTTCTCCTCCGCCGTCCTCCGCCGTCCTCCGACGTCCTCGAATTGTGTTGGTTCGCTCGCTCAGTCGCTTCCAGGGAAACTCTCTACTTTCGATAATCGCTAGCAGCTGCGGCAGCGCAAGCCCAACCAGCAAGACACAGCCAGCGACAATTAAAATCGTACTCGACGGTTTATTATTACTTTCGGAAGGAGAGGTGAGTCTCTCTCTCCCTTCCGCGTTCGAGAGATTTCAGGCGATTTGCTTTGGCGGAAATTACGGTTCGCGAGAGCTTTTCTCGCGGACAAGCGCGTGCGCGTAGGCCTTTTACTCCTCTCGCTTTCATCTCCTTCTTTTTCCCTTAATTAAGAGGGGCATCTTAATGAATTATTCGAGCACAGTTTGCGCGTGTCGTAAGGAGGAAGAAACGCAGTTGCGTTCGCACTCGACTTCTCGTTCACATGTGACTTGGCCCATGAAAGCGCATCGGTAATTATGACGTAAAGTTAATAAGAGAAATTACTCAGCGTCAAAGCAGCCTCGTGGCTCGCGTCACCGAGCACAAATTACAAACCCCTCGGTCTGGTTGCCGACGGGGCTGCGGGCCGCCGTCGCGCGAAACCACCCGGAGAACTCGGTCTAGCCATTAGCGAGCAATTTAGAATCATCCTGCGAGATATCAGAAGAACCGAAATTCCCTCGCGTTTACTTCAAAAATCGCTTGTTCAACCGTACAATCTCATTAACCCCGCATTGTATTTTCTTTCTCCAATTATTTCTCTGTATTTTTTTCCCCCTTCTCCGCGTCGTCGCTGCGTTTCCGGAAACGTTTCGACCAATCCTCCAAACGAATCGGCGGAAACTAATTTCGCTCAACGGAAAATGATGACTCGCGACGATCGCTCGATATCTTAGATCCATCGCCGCCCATCGAAATCGATCCTTACCGGGGAGACAGGGGAGGAGACGGGAGAGGAGATGGGAGAGGGGAAAACGCGAACCTTGGGATTACTCTTTACGTCCGCCGCTCTCGTTATTTTAAACGGAGGCTCGGAAAATATTCATGAACGATATCCGAGCTCGCGTTCGAACTTAGAAAAAGATAAATCGAGGGTGGGGTCGGTGGAGGGGACCGCGCACCTGCAGTAGTAACAGACACGTAGAAAAAGACCAAGTCGATAAAACACGGCGCAGAAGCGGTGTATTCGCGCGTTCCCGGACCCCGTCGTAAAGAGCTCCGGAGCTCCGGAGTTCCGAAGCTCCCCTGCCCCGACGCGCGTGTGTGCTCCGTGTATCTTCAGAAATATTGGTTAGATTTACATATTTTACTGTAAAGAGACCGAAGGATAGCTTGCTGCCTAAAGAAAAGCTTCCGCGGGGGTGGAAAATGGGAATCCCAGGTCTACTTTGAATGCGACCGCATGCTACGACTCCAGAGATCCAGAGATGCTAAATATTAATACCTGCTAGTGTTCCTTTTATACTCCCTCTGTATACGCGTTCATTTCTCCATCTCTTATCACTCTTTGATAATGATCCGTTTCTCTCTTTTCGTTCTTTCTACCTTTTTATATCCATTCCTACTTTTTCCACTTTTCTTCCCAAGCGCCGTTCCACTTTCTTTTACCACTCGCGATGTTGCGCACTCTTTTTCGCTTTATCGCATTGGAACTCGAAAAGAACTACCGTATAGGTGAATTATGCTTCTGTGATAGCACAGCGGTCACTGTGAGCTCCGCTGCATCGGCTCCCTTTTGTTTCGACCGTGTGTTATACGAGTCTGTGAGAGCTCCAACCTTTCCATTAGTATATCGTAATTTTCTATCAACTGTTCCTCCACCGAGCTAAAATAAGTATTCCCGGTGCTTTTCGTAAAGTTTATCTCAAAAAGTTCCCGACTTGCGTAATATTGTAAATTTTTCTCCGCGATTTATTCATTATCTAATTACCCAAGTCGAATCGAATCGAAACCGGTGATAATATTTATCGTAGAAATATTTTTTTAATTATATTACAAAATTTCTTTGTTACCTTTTCGAATCGATCGAAAGCGAATATTTATAACGGTACGATAACCGATACATTAATTAATAAAACGCGTTAGAAAAAAATTTGAAGAATTTTTTTCATTTTCTTGCATATATTATTTTTTAAATAACTTAAATTATGCGTTCGAAGTATTTAATATCCAAGTATAGTATCATTTATAAATTTATTCATCGATTTGTATTCGATTCAGGTTTGAAAAAGTATTTTTAAAGTCACTATCGCGTATTATTAATAACGAAAAAACTTTCCATTTAAATCGTTCCGAGTATTCTATATTATAATTTTTTACCAAAACCTTCAACATTTTTTTAGATAAAGCGGAGATCAAGTTTAATATCTATATTCCGCGTAATATTTATGAAATCTTGTTTTATAAAACTACCGTTCGTCTTATCCGAAATACTGTAGAAAAATAAATATTAGCATACGAGGTAAAATAATTGAATTAAGAACGCGAAGATTACAGAACTTTAAAATAAATTTAAGAAATTTTTGGTTTTATCGACAATATTTTGTGTACTATTGCTCGAATCGCAAATTTCCGCGCACAAAAGAAAAATACACGAAAAAGATAATTTCATTAGAAGCATTTGAAATTAATTCAAAGTGCATCGTACGACATTTCGTCTACTTAATAAAGTTTATTTAGAAAAATTCGCCGAGCGGTTGGTTTCTACAACCTCGACAACTAAGCGTGTAGTTAGTTTGAAACGACGAAACTGTTATACGCAAATAAGGTAAATGCTCACGGTTACTAGAAAGAGAGTATTAATAAGAAGTTGAAGAAATAAATAAAAGAAACGAGCGAATAAATATCAGAACAAACAGGCTGAGAAGATAGCGTCGAGTCGAGTGCCGTGACTGCGAGTCAAGCGCAAGGAAGAAGAAAAAAAGAAAGAAAAAAAGAAAGATAAAAAGAAAGAATAAAAGAAAGGTACACGGAAAGAAGGGAGACGAATGTCACCGCAAAATACATTTTAATTAATATTATTCACTTCTTAGCTCGACGATCAAACGTTCTTCTTTCCGTCTTTCCGTCTTTCCGTCCTTCCGGCACGATATACCGTATGCGTGAACGAGAAAAATGAAAAAAGTTTTACGAGTGCGTCGCGATGCGATGAAAGGCGAAATAAATATTTTCACGAGACGCTGAAACCAACGGCTAAATCGCAGCTCCCAAGTCAATTTTAATTCTAAAAATACGCGAAACGAGCGCGTTTACCCTGGATTCTCTAATTTTCGGATGTACGCGTCGTGAAATTAGTTTGATTTATAGCCAAGGTCACCTCGGACGAGAAAGAATCGAAAGAAAATTGGAAGACGGAAAGAAAAGTGGCAATCGCTCCGTTCGATTTCGTCGCGTGAATAGAGACCAATCGACTGTGGGGGCGTCAGGCAATTTCGAAAGTGGTTGAGTCCCGTCTCTGCACATTCGCAGTCGACGCAAGAAAAGGAAGAGGGTAAAACGAAGGTAGCAATTTACGCAAGATGGTGTCTATTTGACAAACGATCGAATTCCCCTGCCTCGGCAAATAATCCGTAGCGAACGGGAGAGAACGGGGGTGGTTTTTATTCTGGAAGAAGTACGCGTTCGCGAATGTACGCGGGTGGTGGGAGAGATGAGGAGGAGAGAGGAGGAGGAAGCAAGAGAATAAAGAAGAGGAATGGGAAAAGCCAACGATACGACGCGTCTCGTCGCGAATTCGCTCTCCGAATACATTTATGCCGTGGCTGTTCGTCGCGACTTACCGTCGGTAATATTGGCGAGCCGCGTGATGGAAAGCGACGGATGATACATGGAGATACGTCAAATGCGACGTCTTATCTCTCAGAAAATGGAAAAAAACGTAAACGGATGTAGGAAACATTAGGATGAGAAATACTTCTAACGCAAGGAACTTTCCATTTCGTATTTTCGAATGAAGATTCTTGACATCGTTTAGCCTTTTCATCGATAAGCTCCTTAGTCGAGTCTTTTTTTTCACTTTTATTTAATTAAGTGTAATTGCGTCTCTTTTGCCAAAAGCGTCTTGCTCGTAACTTATTTCTAACGCGTTCTCAACCATTTTTTTCACGCTACAGTCGTTAACGTTATCCAAATATTTGTGATTGTTTTATACAATCGCGTTGCAGCGTTTGTCGTCTATTATGGAAAAGGTACTATTTTTAAATCGAACCGCTTATCGAAATATAATTCACGTGTGGAATTTTTGAACGATATCGCTCGAAACGAAAGACGAAAGCCAATTGTACCGATGGTGTTGGTATTTTTTATAACTACTGGTGCAACGTTAAATTTCTAACCAAAAGGGAAGATTTATTTATTAAGATACGCGTATAATCGTAATATATTGTTGTTTGGAATGAAAGAAATTTTTAAAAATCAATGAAATTTCTGTTCGGTATGTTTTAAACCAAAATTTCATTGATATTAAAAAAAAAGTTTTGAAAGTTCTTCGAATAATAGAATCAACGTTCGCTTTAATTCGATATATTTATATCGTATATATAAATTCGATTTTCGAATTTAGGAAAGTATTCGTTGAAATTTTCGTGTTTTTAATTTTAGGCTCAATTATGGATACAATGTATCGATACGAGTATCGTTTCGAAATCCGAATCACGAATATTATTTTTTGAATAAAATATTGAAGAATATTTAAAAGCAACTTTAATAGTTACATTAACTAGATTTTATCGCTACATAAAAATATCTTTCTCAAACTTATATATTTTAGCGTATATATTAAAGGAATACGAGTTTTTTTTACGTGGAGTTTTTTACGCTGGAATAAATAAATAAATAAATAAAATAAATATAACATAAAGCAGAGAGGCGAAACATCGAGAACCGAGTGAGTTTTTAGGAACATCGAAAAGCCCGATACAAAGATAAGTTAAAAAGGAAAAACAAGTATTCGACTCCAGTGCTCGCGTGTAACATCAGACACGCCAATTTGTGATTTTCTCTTTGTCGAGATACAAGTGGGAGGAAAACGCGAAATAAGGTACGTCGGAATATATTGAAAGACACACGAACACGGAAAAATATTCGCCCCAGGAATCAGATTTTGATCAGCAGGAAATCGCATTGAATGCGATAACTCGAATCTAAGGGTTATCCTGTTAGCGTTCTCTCTCCCTCTTTTCCTTCTTTGTATCTCAGCCATCAATAGCGCAACGAAGACGAAGCAGAAGCAACGACGGTAGCGACACGCGACGTATCGCTGCGAATGCCTTTCAACCAGACCACCCGACTGATTTTCCACTTGTGGGATATTCAATAAGGCAGTACTGAAAAGGAAGGTTTCAAGGAGGCTTCAATACAGCGGGAAAAGGAGGAGGACGGCTCGACTCCAAGGGGTGAAAAACAAGGAGTACGGGACTAGAATCGTGCGCTTGGGATACGCGCGAGACTCGTTGCGAGAAGAAAGCGAAAGGAAAGCAGGGAAAAAAAGCAGGAAAAAAAGCAGAGAAAAAGCAGAAAAGAAAAAGCAAAAATCAGACGCGCGAAAGATCCCGAAAACAGAAATCAGGGACTCGCGCTTACGTTTACCCATCCATTCCGTATCGACTCTTGGGCACTTTTCCCGTATATTCCGCGTTTCGATTTTCCATGTCTCGAGGCGCTACTCGAGAATCCGATACAGAGATAATCTATAGTATCTAAAGTACACGACAATAGAGTTGAATTCCCATCACAACTTTTGATTCCGGCAGCGATCGAAATTGAAGAATCCAAAAAGTTGCCAACAATTAAGTTTCGAGTTTCCAAGTAAAATCAGCTGCGATTCGTCGATTGGGATATTTCCCAATCCGCGTTTTACCAAACACCGTGAAATTATGCGAAGCGGTGAGCGCGACTTATTTTCCAATCTAAGTTCGACAGGTTCGATGCTCCCCCGAGAAGCTCCTCCTTCCTCCCCCGCGCCCGAAATAATTGCCGCGAGTTGGAAGGAAAGGAAGGAAAGGAAGGAAACTTTGTAATTGAATGTCCTAGGGAAATCTCAATATGAAAATCATCGGTGAATGGAGGATAGATGGAAGAAAGATGATACGCCCTCTCGAAAGTTTCGCCGAGAAGCCGTTCTATTAGTCATGCACACTCGCTTTTCCAGGGTGCGCCTACGTTCGAGTTAATGCAAGTACACGGATTGAAGATGTACTCGTGCACGTGTATCTTCGCACTTACCAAAGACTAAAGATGAAAGGTGATGCTGCGCATAAAGACTATCCTCGCGTTCGTGGTTCAAATGCTCGAATGAAAGGGAAAGACCTCGCGATACTCTTTTCATTCGACGCGCCCTTAAACAATGCATCGGCAATCTCGCGATGAATTCCTGGAGGATCGACGACGAGTCGTACGCGAGGACCGGGATCGAGCCAACGACTGTCACCCTGTACCCGAACTCGGTTCACGGATAATGTAAAAACCGTCGAGTCGACATCCGAGTGAATGCACCGACCGAAGATCAAACAGCAAACCTAAACTGATGTTTGTTTTTCATCACGCCCCTGATCCTTTATGCATCCGTCGTTTTATTCAGAATTTAGGTTAGCTCTCATTCTCTCTTTCTCTCTTACTCTTTTTTTTACGTGTCCCGGTACTCGAGGCTCGTGTACACGAGAACGCACTCGGTGCACTCGCTGATAGTCCCGTAAAACGTTCAAAAAGCTTCCGTTCGTATCAAATGCTCCCGAATAAGCCCGCGGTAATTACCGGCTGCCTCAAAGTAACGTTTCACTTTTTTTTTTTGCGTTTACAACTTATCGTGGATCAACCTCGTTCGTGTTCCATTCAATTACATGGAAAAACTTGCCAAGTCGCGAAAACTTTTGTCCCCGCCTTTTAATAAATAACAGCTATTGTATTTTTCAGATACTCGCTTCGTCCTTCCGAGGAAACGATACAACGCAAATATAGCGCTTTCGAATACTTAAAAACGAGGCGATAAGTCAAGATTGATTCGCAACTTTCTTAAAAAGTAAACTGGGAGGACTTATTTCCGAAAGTAAGCAAGAGTTTAACGTATAATTCTGCCAAAGCGAGGACTTATTTCTTCGGGGATGGCGAAAAAAAAAAAAAAAAAGAAAAAAGTGAGGCAGTCGATAAAATTTTCCTTTATCCCGAAAGATCCGGATAGTTTATAAGCTAGTATTATAATTTGGAAAACTGTGGGCAAAAAAAAAAAAAAATTGTCGAACCGTCTTTGCGGAAGCTTTCGAAAACTTTTGTTCGAAGTTGTTGCATCGAGCATCGAGCGAGTACTTTGGCATCTAAGCTCCCGCGGTGAAAGAAAAAAGTAAGGTACACATTGAAAAGCTACCGCGAGGAAAAAGTATTCCAGCAGTGGCGCAGCGAAAAGAGTCGTTCGTGTACACGCAGTCGTCGGTTTTCCCGGAAGGATGGAAGAAGCAACGAGCGAAGGGGTGGTATATGGGTGGAGGGGGTGGAAGGGGGGGGGGGGGTGAAGGAGGAAGTCGGACCGACGGGGGTGGATTTCCACGTTATCCCCATATAGACAAAGTATCCGAGAGCATTATCTTCGTGCATAATGCATGCACAGACGCACACCGATGGTTCCCGCCAACCTCCCCCTCCGACAACCCCTCTACTTACTCCGCTGGGTTCTCCACTTTCTCGCCTCTTGTTTTGCCGATTCACAGAACGCCTCCATTGCCCTCTCTCCCACTTCTTTTCCATTCTATCGCTACCTCTCTTCTCGTCCTTTCTCTTTCCTCTCTTTCCTCTCTTTCCTCCTCTCTTTCCAACTCGCGCAATTTCCCCTCTCGCCGGTATTTCTTTTTTCTCTCCGTTGGGCAAGTATTTCGTGTTATTTTATTGTACCGCGCGACTCAATAGTAACTCCCTACACTCTGCTTCCAACGTTACGAACGCTCGCGTTTCTCCTCCCGCTCTCTCCCACTCAATTTATCTATCTATCTATCCACCCATCTATCTGTATACGTATCTTACTCGCTCGTACAAAAAAGACCGTTACAATTGCCTTGTGAAAGTCGCCTCTCTACGAGTTATTCGATGTTATTTCATGCAGGTTATATGCATAGAGCGGGTAAAGCAACGGAGGAAGAGAGACGAAGTACAACGCGACGGAAAGCGAATCGTATCGTACGAGCTTATTCGATATATACCGAGAACACGGTCGAGGAAAGAAGCTGAAAGAGAGAGAGAGAGAGAGAGAGAGAGGGACGCGTGTAACGATGTGTACTGGAGAGGGAGAGAGCGAGAGAGAGAGAGAGAGAGAGAGAGGAAGGGTAAGGAGGAATTCAGGGGTGTATATGCAGATCTACACCGAGTGCTTAACATTAAGTATTCAACGCAAGGGGATCACGTATTATCACCGAGTCCCTCTACGCCGTACACTTATTTATCGCTGGTTGCTACGTACTCCAAGGCCAACGCAAAATTCCGGAAAGAATGCAGAGAGCCGTGGACGATTCGACCACTCGACGAGTTTACTTTTGCTGTTATCCCTTTAGACCGCTGCCTACGCAACGACGGAGGAGATCGAAGGACCTCTACTCCGATCGATCTAATTATCATCCGGGGTACGGAAGCGAAACGAAAGAGCAAACATTGGAAGATGAAAAACAAAGCAACTTAAATATTTGTGGACGACGAGGAAGGTCGACGAAACGGTTTAAATTTTATTAGCACTTTCGCTTTCGTCGCAACGAAAGGTACGGAACGGCAAGGTTGGAAGTTCCTCGGAGGAGAGGAAGCGAACAGCGTGTCGTGATCTCTCGGTACACGGAGAGCCAAGCTCTTTACGAGGTACAATGGCGGATAACTGCTGGGGACCAATAAATAAAGCCCGCCGAAGAAATACGAGCGATCATTAACTTATGACCGTGCTCCTGTTAGTTTCTCCGATCCGACCCGGCCATGTATCATTGGTGAGTTTTCCCGTGGGAAAACGCCCGCGTACCTTTGCCCTGTTTCAAGATCGCTCCTGTTTCATATTTTTATCCGCGTTCCAAACTCGCGCCTTGGTAATTAAAAACTTGATAACCGATCGCTCGATGTCACTTTGTTGCGATTAAAAATTATTACCCGAAGTTTACCTTCGTAATTAACAAAGTAAACGGTCGTTAAAGTTATATCGTATTCTTTGTTTTCGATTAATGATAAATCGCTCCGTCGAGATAATAAATAATAATTGATCTCGATTGCTTCGTTATCGAGATTAAATAATATTTTATACCTCGTTTCGCGATTATCTAATTGGAAATGCCTCGTTGAGTTAATAATTAAATATAGCTTTATTCGACTTTACTTTCGACAAAAAAAAATCAAACATTGAAATTGAACGGTGTATTATTTAAATTGCACGAATTTAATATCTCGGTATTATCAAGAATGTAGAAAAAGGAAGGAGAAAAAATCTTTAAAATACGGTATTCGTAAAAATTATCTTTAATAAAGATTGCCCTATGCGTCTAAAAAAAATAGATATATTCATGCTTCTAGGAAACTTTCACCAAGCTTTCGTGGATTAAGCAAAAACAAAATGGAAAAATACCATTAACCATTGCCATTTTCTATACCTTTCTTCTCGTACAATAGAAACAAAAGTAGTAAAAGAAGCTCGTAAAAAGCACTGCTAAATAAATAATAAATAATAAAATCCAGAACATTTTCTATTTTATAAGGTTAACTGAGTGACAGGAAGGAAAAAAAGAAGAGAGGCAATCGAGAAAGAAAGCTGCAAGTCGTATCTCAACTGGATAAAAATAAGAATAAAAGCTTGCGAGTCTCCGGTAGGAAAAGCTTGGGGAAGAAAAGGAGAGAGACAGAGAGAACTAAAGTAGCTTTCGGAAAGAGGGATCGGAAAGCAAAGAGAGAAGCCAAAGAGAAGTAAGCAAGACGATCCCCGGAATCGCGAGCTTTCCTCGGTCTTGCGATTTGGTCGGGAGAAGGACGGAGCTTGTTTCGCAAACAGTTAGGAAGCGGCTAACGCCAAGGATAAAGTGGTATCGGAACGAAACGATCGTCGAACAGATGCCGGCCCATAAAACAAGCAGCTAGCTTTCTCGCACTCCGGTATCGCTACCAACTCCGTAACTCCGTCGAGAGCCAGCCAACAACTATCCGTACTCTTAATGGCCCAAGACAAACTGCACTTTGGTCCGCCGCTGCCTATGAATCCATACCATCGCCGTTCCCGTGCTTTTCAATTTGCTCCGTTCGCTTCTTTCGCGCGATGCGTTTCGAATCGATCCAACCTTCGCTTCCCGATTTAACTTTTATAAATTACTAACTTTTGTTATTATTATATATTACTATATATCCTTCTCCCCGAGCTGCGCATTTTTTTTCCACTTCCCGCGAGACAAGCGTTCGCATATTTTACGTCTCGTTCCGGCCATCGAGCTTTTTCCGAATTCGAACGCCGAGATCGAAGGTTTGATTAAACGCTTGGAACGTTCTTCTTTCCAAGTCGATCGGAGTTTGCAGCACGAAATCAAGGACCAAGAGCACCAAAATCGATCGAGCGTTCCTGATTCGCTACGGCACCGAACGTTCCAAACGAAATAAAAATAAAAATGCGATTACGGTGATGGAATTCGATAAAGCAGAATAAAGATATTCGCGAGGGACATCGAATGCGGGGATTGAAAAGGACCGACCGACGCGTTGGAAGTAAGGTAGTGGATGGATCGTTGAGATCGACGGAAAGGCATCAGCCTTGATCGCAGCCCTTTTTGACCCGGACCTTCCCTCTTTGCTCTCTCGCGTGTATTCGAATAATACTCTGGGTGAGTTCGCGCGTCCACGAGGCAACGGTCTGAATATATGAATAACATTGCGGATGCTAACAACCACGGCATATTGAATGTCTACCGACGTCTGCGACTCAACCCCTCGACGTTGATTACGAGAATCTGTAACTTCGTTAACGATGATGTCTGCGAACGGAGGCAACGTTGCCCTTTCCAGCAGCTCCTTTTTCACCCCCTCGGAATTCGTCGAACGCTCGAGTTTTGCTGCCTCGATCGCCGATAAATTATCCTACGAATAAACACCGAGACCAAAGACGACGCAAAACTGATAAATTCTGGAGCTGGATTGGAGGACCCCTGCGACACCCCTGCGACACCCCTGCGACACCCCTACGACGCCTCCAATCCCACCCCCCGGAGTCGCGGGTGCATCATCCTCGAGAGCTCCGACGCGTGAAGAAGATCTCGACGCGAATCAGCGACGCGGTACGAAATGTTTTGCGTTGCTCCGAGCCGCGTTGAACCGCGCGAAGAGAGCAATCGAGAAAGCGAGGAGATAAATTGAAAAATTGTGCCCGAGCACGAACGACGAACCGATTGCGCGAGACTCGGTGAAATTAGAAGGTGAGCCTGCGAGAGCCTGCGAGAGGGTCTTGATTATTTGTATTTTGCGGATTGTGCACTCGAGTGCGGCCAACGCGCAGCCACAATGTCGGTGATAGGCGGGTGGAAAAGATAATGACGAGTCGTGCGTCTGAACGGGGAATACAAACGAATATACCACGATGTCACACCTCTCAATCGTTCTCGTTCGCTCCACTTTTTCAGCCGGCTGTCGTTTGCCTCCCTCTCTCACCCTCTCCGTACCCTCTCCGTACCCTCTCCGTACCCTCGATGAATCCGACACTTCTGCAATAATGCCAACGCGATGAACCCCTACTTTTTAATGGGAAATAACAGTCCGAGATGTTCCTCTGCACTTTAACTACATCGCTGTTGTTTCTATTTTTTTTTAACCTTTTCTTTCTTGTTTGTTTATCGCTTATTCTCCCGCGCCAGTAGATACAAACAAGCTTTTTCGGTATTTCTCTTCGATGCGGATTCGCGTGAAACGCGTGAAAACCGTCAAACGTAATAATTGCGTTTCCTTTTGTTGCGTTAATTCGATGTTACCTACGCTGCGAATATTGCATTTCAATTAAAATAATACCCGAAGCCTTGACAACAATTAATTCCTTATAAAAGGACACCATTTCATAATGCGAAACTCTTTCGATTATCGATAACGTGAATAAGGAGTTATTCAAAATTCTGAACGATTAACGAGAATTTTACAGAAATGTATCGTTTTTAGTTTTTTCGGTTATAGACACGCGTGTAATAAAATATTTATTACCTTCGTTTTGTATACACAAATCGGTTACATAATTTTAATAGTCTCAAAATTGTTTTTATTAATCTTACGTATGTTTATAATTATTTTCAGTATTACAGTTTCTACATTGTTCGAGACATTTTTACGATGCATCGTTTGTTCATTGTAACTGTATTTAAGAAATAAGTTGGAACGTTTAAATATTAAATTCTCTTTGATAAATTATTAATTTCTGTGTATAATAAATCAATTATTTATCTATAGATGTTCTTAATTGAAACTTTGAAACGTTACGTATCGTTTATTTATTCACGGTTTTCTACGTTAAAAATCTTGCGATAAAAATATCTAAAATTTCGATAAAATTTCTATTACATATTGGCAAAACCTCGATAAACCATATTTCAAAAAATATGTCAAGCAGGAGTTTGGGTTCGATCGAAGATACTCCTATCGGATGATCAAAGGATTCTAATTTTTCAAACCTTATCAAATATTTACAGAAATAGTATCCTATTTTCGGTTTATCTCGAAACAAAACTCGATCGAATTAAAATTAAACAAATATTCACACCGAAACATCGATACCGTATTTCCTTTAAAAATGTTATCCTTTTGTCTTTCGATCGTTCACAATACGTACTCAAAACATTCGAGTATTTATTTATTACCCGATTTATTTACCCGAACAGACGTTTATAAAGGAACATTTGTTAACGAATATTAATTTGAAGCCGTAAAAAATTAAACGACCCTTGGTTTGAATTCTTTATCCTCTTTTTAATTGGACACGTTTCGAAAACGATCGTTAATTTATAATCTAACGTAATAAGCAAACCGCGTATAACTTTAAGGAATATTAAAATTCACCAGAGTAACCCCAAACTTGTTTCTCGAACAACTTTGAGCGAAGCCTACGAACGAAACAAGTACGTTTAAAAAAAACTTTTTGAAATCGACTGACTCGAGGTATCGAGTCGGTAAAGAAATAAAAAGCAACGAAGAAGAAAAGAAAAAAAGCTTTGCTCAAAAAAGCCTTTCTCGCAAGCCGAGGAGAAGAATGGCTCGATGCGCGGATCCACGTATCGAGGGTTCAGGTGTAATCGCGGAACCCGGTAATGCGATGAAACCAGGGGAATTTTCGACGGACAACCGTAGCGCATCGACGCAACTCATAAACACGTCGTAGCCCAAAGCCATATCGACTCTTGCAAGCTGCGAGTTCGGCCTAAGCTTCGACGGTGGTTGAAACAGCAGTCGGGGCAAGACCTGAACTGTACACAGCCGTAATTACCGGTACCCTTAATTATCTATCCAATTAGCCCCAAGCTATTATGATTAAACCTTATACTGTAAGTTTATAATAACAATTAGTCGGCATCGATCGACTCGAGATACGCTAATTCTCACTCGCCACCCGTATAATCAGTTTCGCTCTCGTCTCTCCTCGCGCCTTCGTAACACCGTCCGTGATAGCTGATAGCGTCGATAACGTTGCGAGAGGAGCGGAACTTTTTTTAATCCGGACGTAGACCGTCTAATCGCGAGATGTTCCGACCGTCGATCAAACATATTCCAGCGACATTAGCCGGTTAAAGCGAGCGTGACGCGTAATTAAGGCAGAAACGTAGTCTTGCTTAATTTACCGTTTACCATTACGCGACAAACTAAGAAACATTCGGTACTCGTTCTTGTAGCTTTCTCCCCTTCGAATATACAAATCACGAATTTTTCTGCTCAAGCACGTACAAACTAATTAAAATTAGTACGTTCGGAAGTACGGTTCAGAAGTACGGGAAAAAAAAAGCGACTGTTTTATCCGTAGGAGGACGAGCGAATCGTTAAAAGGTCGTTAAGATTTTTCCAATAATTACCCGTAATCTCTCCAGTTTGTTATAGTTTAAAGAATTTCTTGTACGCGAAACATCGACTCGTCGTCTCTTCGCACGGATAATGATTTCCGTGAGAACGAATTATTAGTTCGTTAGATGAGAAATCTTGGTAATGGCGTACAACGAACCAAACCCTCGTCTTATTTTTGCATAATACTCACTGTAAAATCGGTCGTGCGCACACGCGCTGATGATTAAATTATTTTCCTTGCAAATTACGTGCGAGCGACTATCGATACTCGCCGAAGCGAGATTAAGAAAAAAGAGAGACGTAGAGAGAGACGGGATAAAAATTTGTAAAAGGCCAAAAAATATGTAACAAGTTTATTCGCCAAGGAAAGTTAACTTGTGCGTCGAATCATCTTTTATTATATTTTCTTGAGTGAATGATACATCTTTAATTTGTGGTTTTCACTGTGCTGTGATTTGGTATAACCTTCTTCAATTTGTCAACGATAACTTTACCGCCCTCCTTTGCGGAATTACTTATGCTTTGCCAGAACGTCTCTTCTTCTTTTTCGTTCTGTATCGGACAATAAGATATAACTGTATCGATAAAAAAAAAAAAAATTGAAACGTACAAAGATCTAGTTTACCAAATGTTTATCGAGGTCCTTGACGTCGACCGTGTCGCTCATAACTTCCTCTATGATAAAAATCAGTAGCGGGAACAACAACAACGTAATTTTCATTATAATTATAAATATGGAAAAATTAAAATTAAAAAAAAAGTTCTTGCTACGGCAACCGAGGTTGGAACGACTGTAAGTTTCGAAAGAAAAAAAATACTAGATAAAGGAGGTCGTTAAAAGTTTAATCAAAAACATAATCAATGTTTTCATTAAAGGAATTAAGATAAAGACACGAACCGACGGTCAATCAAATTTTCTAATTAAAATATAAGCTAACGATCATCGCAAAATTCGTCATTGATTTTATTGTAGGAACGTGACCGCGTTTAAACCACTTGACTATGAATGGACGAAAGCGAAAATTGAAAAATAAAGAAGCAAGTACAAAAGCGAGCGATCGACATTCGTGCCAGAGGAATAAAAACTTGGGTAGTAATACTCCGATGGCAGTTCTATCGGAAACGCAAAATATAAGTAAGGTTTAAGTAGCGAGTAAAAGGAAGAAGGAGGAGGAGGAAGAGGAGGAGGAAGAGGAGGAGGAAGAGGAGGAGGAGAGAAAAGAAGCTGAAAGGGCTTTTGGCTCGCGTATGTAAAAGAGCCGATGGCAGGGGCGGCTCCGAGGGGATTCCACAGGAAGTTAGACAAAACGATATCCCGCGGTCTTCTGAATATTCTGAATCGATTAAGTAATCGAAGCCTGCCATCTAGACGTCTGCTCTTGTTCAACGGCCGTCCGCCACTTGCGAGCGAACCCGTACACAGGCGCAAGAAAAGCGTAACCGCGAGTACGCGAACGCGTTTCGGCAAAGGCCACGAGACGCGTGTATATGCACGCGCCCCCGTATCCGCCGAACGCGAGAGACAGAGGGAAAGAGAGAGAGATAGAGAGAGAGAGAGAGCAAAAGGAGCACGCGAGCTCTCGTCGACGACCCATTCACTCGCTTCCTTCTTTTCATATTCAAATAGTCCATTGACGCTTCAATGAATAATACTCAATGATAAATTTGTGGGCGTATTCAGGATGGACCGCGAGAGAGAGAGAGAGAGAGAGAGGGAGAGACGAGAAGAGATTAGAGGAGAAGGGCGTACGAACCGACCGAGAGACCTTGAGATTCGAACGCTCAAACGCGAGAATCCGACCGAAGATCGAAAAAAGGCGAATGCGGTAGAAGAGCGCGTTATTCATGTGCAGAATGTAAATAAACCGGAGTCGCTTTTTTGCTCCCGTTCTCTCCTCTCTCTCACTCCCTCGCTCACTCCCTTTCACTTTATACTTTTTTCTTTCATTTTCTTACATGCGCTCCGCAAAGTACCTGCATGACTTTTTTTATAAAAGTGAAAAGTTTCGAAAGAAAAACATTTTTACAGTCGAATCATTTAATTATGTGTTTATGAAAAAAATTAAGTTACTTTTATCGAAATTTACTTCTTTGTAATTACCTTGCGTTAATCCTACTTGCAAGTTTATTCGGTATTATCGTCATTTTTATATGATAGATGCACGCTTATCGTTAGGATACATTCTTTAACGTTAAAAAGAAATTTGATGACATAGAAATAACTGATAATATTGGTACGGTTCGTTAATCGTGTAACGAATGTTCCAAATACTAAGTCAAAACGTTACAATTTTATTATAGGATGCGTAAAGAAACTCTAGTCGATTATAAATATAGTTTATTTTGAATAAAATTATAAATGAAAATATAAAGAAGAGAAAATAAAGGGTAAACTTGATAAATATTGATTATAAAAATAGTTAAGATACAAAGAAAATGAAAATATTTTTCAATTGTATATAAATTCAAAACATTGATTCATTTTTACAAATTAATAATTGAAAAAGGTTCACGTATCCGTTATGGTTTGCTTTTTCACATAAAGAAGTCAACGCATACCACCGAATGCATTTTGATACGAACATGAATAATAATACGTATACCGTGCACAAAAACTCGAGTCATACATAATTCTAGAAGACTGCACATCGGAATAGTAATGTGCTGATTCTTATCTAAAATTTTACTTTTATGCAGCATTTGTATTTTATGCGAAAACCATTTTTTTTAATAATCGTGAATTACGTATCGTTCGATCGACAATTTTCATCCACGTGCAATAATTTCGAATAAAATCGAGACGCGATCGAATTCGTTCGTTGGTACGGTAATCGATTGGTTAAAAAATATTTCGATATTAACATATTCGAACGATTAATATTTTACTCGAACATAGTTATCAAAGACTAATAAAACGAAAAATTTTCCCGGTAAAATTATCCTATATTTTCCGTGCGTTAAAAAAACCTGGATAAATAAATCCAATTTAATTCTGCTTTATTAATAAGTGAAAATTTAAGCTTTCAAAAGTATCCGGTGATGAATTATAGAAAAGGAAAAATAAAATTTTATAACTTTTCTCCGTCCTCTTATAATAGCTTTAAAAATTATACGTCGATAGTAAAAGGTAAGTTGTTTCAATTTCAATTAAAAATAAATTTTAAAAGAACGATAAACAAATTTTAATATTCGTTGGAACGATGAAAAATTAAAAAAGGCTGTACGACACTGAGTTTTCGAAAGAAAAGTCGGATCGAAATTAAAAAAAAAAAAAAAAAAAATGGCATTCCGAGTAGAAATTTCGAATGGCGAATAAACGATTGAAAGATACGCGAAAAAAAGTTTTAATTTTAAGCAATAATAATGATATTTATTCAATTATCAAGTACATGCAAGTTCGGTTGGTCGAATTAAATTAAAATTTAATAAGTCTCGAACGGATGGGAGATTACTCGAAGAAAAATAAACAAAAGAAGTAAAATAAAAGCGAAAATAAAAGTAAAACGAGCTCAAGAACGAAGCATCTAGAAATTTGAGATAGTCGAGAAAATAAATTGAACCGGAGCTGTAAAATAAAGAAATCATAATTAGATTATTATAATGCGCATACGAAATATGTATTCGAATCGATCGTAATTAACGATTATGTCACAATCGGCTTAGTCTGATTCGAAAAGCGGGACGGAGAATCGGAAAGCCCCGAGAATAACAAGAGGCGTCGACGTCATCGGAACTCGTTATTTCGCACACAGCGGGAACATTGGGTTCCCGGTTCGATTGTGGAAGGCCGACTTAACGTAACATCGAGTTCGGCTAAACGGATCGCGTAGCTCGGAGCTGGAAGACGCGAAGGCGAGTGATTTCGAGAGGGTCCAAATAGGATTGTCCGCACCATCGGCTAGGAATCCCATCAAGTGTATATCGTCCTACCCCTGGGTTATACGCCGAAACGAACGAGACTCGGAGAGGGCGCAGCTAGTTAGAGTTTATAATAAGGATCGGCCGTGTATAACACTCGCTGCCTGCGTCGGGACCATCTATTTATTGGGTGAAAATGTCTTCGGATCAAATCCCCGTGAATTAGGGAAGGAGGCTAGTGAAAGGAGTGCACGAATTCTCGGGCGATGGACCATTGTTGGCCTAAACCGAGGTACCCGGCCCGGAAAAATCGAATACCAGGCCGTAAAGATTACACCAGCCGAAGATGAGTCGCAATTCGGTTCTGGTCCAGGGATCTATGGAAACTGGGTTAGTCCGTGCCTCGTCAAAGGGTTGCGTTCGCTCGCGCGCGCGGACGGATCGCACGCGTTCCTTCGCCTCCACCGCGAACCGAAATAAAAAGGAGAGCGAGGAGAGAGCGAGGAGAGAGCGAGGAGAGGAGAGAAGAGAAGAACTCCCTACCCCTCGATATCTTACGCGGTAAAATATTAAAACGTACGTTAAAAATTTAGCGCTGATTACTAGCGAACTCGGGCTTTTAAACCGATCGTTTATTTTGCCGGCTCTCGTTTACCCATCAATTTCCGCTAACTTTTCAAACGACTTTCGGAGAAGGGGGACATCAGCTCCTCGTGAAGGGGGCGTGGGAGAGAAAGAGAGGCAGAGAAGGAGGACTCGATTTGCCGCACCTCTCGCTGTTGAAGCAAGCGAATTAAAACCCGATCAAAGTTTATAAATTGACGTTTCAATATTCAGGAAGAGAAGAGAATGAGAGAGAGAGAGAGAGCGAGAGAGAGACGCTTCTCACGCCCTCGTTCGCCTCGAGTTGGGTATGACGGACGAGGATATTTTTACTCCTCCACTCTCCGAAGCATCGGGCGCGTCGTTTATTGCATTTTCGATGAGATGAGCAAGAGACGGAGAATGAGCGAGCGAGAGAGAGAGAGAGAGAGAGATCGAAATCGCCTTCAAGAAACAACAAAAATTATCAAGTTTCCAGAGCTTGATGATCGGTGCCGAAGCGCCTCTCACTCGAACCCCTTTTCTCACTTACTAATATATTAATATTAATATCTTTTTCATCCGCAGGCGATGTCGAGAACGAGCTTTTGATTAGATACAGCTCCAAGGAATTCTATTCGAAAAAAAAATAATCTGCATACCGATCGGTGCTCTGCCGAATCTTCCGGCTATTATTATATCGATCTCCAGATGTCTTAATGTCCACGACTTACATTTTTCATATTTTTGCGAAATGGACTGACGCTCGCGTACCTGTTGAAAACAGCGGTTTAATATTCTTCCCATCGGTGTAAGTTCGAAAGGTAGGAATTATTCGTAATAAAAACGAACTCTGCCCGAGCAAGCGAAAAATTAATCTAACGAATCGAACGTAATCGTAATCAGCGAAATAAATTTTTTTGCACTTTGCTGAAGTTGTAAGTATTTTCCTTTGGTAGCGATAATTATCACCGAATCCACTTCGTTATAATAAAGTATCAATCTATTTAAAATACGTTCTCGTTCATCATTTTTAATAACTCTTTAAAAAGAAAGAAAAAAAGAAAAAAAAATCAGTGTACGCTATTCCGATAAATTAAGAAGAAAAACAAATTTCGTTGGTACGTTTAAAAATTTTTAATTAAAAATTTGAAAGTTTGGTCAACCGATGTTTCGCGCGAATTAACATAAGTTTAATCGAATCGATCGAATATTACACTTTGAATTACACGAATTAAATTACAACAGTTTTAGGCATTGCCGGATTGATATCGAAAAAAGTAAAAAGAGCGTAAAAAGAATTTGAAAAAGAATTTGACGCCATAGCCGAAAAAACCTCTTATTACCAAGCATTTATTATCGCGTTCTCATAACTGGAAATATTCGAATTAAATTTTGTTGAATCAATAAAAGAAAGGATACGTGGCAACGTCGTGTCACAGTTTGTTACGAGGCGGTCGGATGCGCTTGTCGAGACACGCATTCCCCTCGGCAGCCTTAGTCTTTCCTCGCACCAATTTCCTTGCGTTATCGTTAAACTATACACCGAAAGGCAAAGCGGTTTGCTGAACATCGATGTATAAATTGGATTAGGATCTCTGGGGAAAAAAAAAGAAGTCCTTCTCTCTCTCACTCTCTCTCACTCTCTCTCTCACACACACACTCTCTCTCTCCGAGCTCCGATGATAAAGTTGGTCGCGCGATCGATACGCGGATCGAAAACCCGGGACGAAAGGCGTCGCGCGCAAAATTATCAGCTCGCCTAATCTACGAATTCGGAAACGAAAAATAGATAGCGAGTTAGGGCATTGTGTTGCTTTATAAAATATGTATTTGCTTTTTAAAATAGCACGGAAGAAGGAGCGCAAAAGCGAGAGCAGGATGAACAAAAGGTTCGGTTGTCGAGGCGGAGAATCGTAGAGGGTGCCATAATGAAGTAAAAATGGCTAATTTGCAAACGCTCCAATAAATCTCCGTGGTCACCGTGAAAGGCTTTTGGGTAAGAGCAAAGAGGAAAATAATAGTCTTTTGTGATAAATTCGATTTTGTGAACGTGAGAGCGGCGCTCGAAGGAGTTACCGCGCGTTAGATGTAGATAGTCTCTTACCGGTCTATCCGCAGCTTGGGAACGTCATAGATGAATACACGTACGAAATTTCTCGACCAGGAACGCGAACAATCGGCCGAGAGGCGAACCCGTGTAGAAGAGAAAAGAGAAGCAGGAGGCGGTGGTGAACGGCGGTGAGCGGAGGTACACGGAGGTACTCGCGCGAGTCCAACGGACGCGTTGCACAATGGCGCGCGCTTAGATGTACGCGTGTGGTGGTGTATCGGTGGGGTTACGCGATCGCTCGGCATTATCTAACGATCGGCCATTTGAATATAAGCCCGCGCGGCAAAGAAAGAGCGAGAAAGAGCGAGAAAGAACGAGAAGGAGGAGATCCGGGACCGATGATCGGCTGCGGCGCATTTAAATATCAGCCTCCTACGTCTCCTCCTATTCGAGGGATCGCAGGTGCATCCCGCGGGAAACGAGAGCTGCCGGCGCTCGTTTCTCCGACCTTGCTTTCTCTCTCCATATCTCCCCCTCTCTCTCTCTCTCTCTCTCTCGCCCCCTAAACCGATCGAGCCGACGGGGTTGAGGGCGCGCCCGTCGGACGGAGATCCGAACTTAGTTTTGATTTCACGTTCCGGCGAACGGACTCTTTTTATTCTCTATTTAAGGCCCTCTTCCTCTTGTACTCCGATAGAAACACCAGCATCTTTTTTTTCTCCTTTCTTTTATTTTATTTACCGGCAGCTGCGCGCGATACCGCCGCACCCCTTCGCTCTCTGACTCGAACGTTTTGACCTTTTTATTCCAAGACGCATCCTCTTCGCTCCGTCGGTCGACCGAACCGCGATACTCCTCTCCTTGTAACGCAACCCTTGTAAACTTGTGGATTGTAAACTTGTGCCCGCGGCGTTACCTCTGCCAAGAGAATAAAGTATCCCTCGGTCTTCAACGTTGCGTTACTCCTTTCTCCTCTTCGATCCGCGGTGCTTCCTTCGAACGATTACGAACGAGTTCGCTCCAACCGAATCGATCTAGATCTCGTACTCGCGAATTGGAACGACTCGTTTTACGTATTCGGTTCCTTGGCTATTGGACGGGTCGTGGGTGGAGGAGAGACTGCCCAGGACGTCCCGCTTCTGATGAGAAAAATTAGCGGATACAAAAGAAGGACCATCGCGAGCTCGTCGAGTCGCGATTATACGAAACGAATGTTACAATGATACAGACGAGAGGATCTCTCGTGAAACCTTTATCCCTTTTGCATATTCGTTTTAGACAGTCTTGCCTTTCTGACGTGAAATAATTCAGGCATTTCTTTTTTCTTTTTTTTTATTTCCGTTGAAAACTTTGTGTACTTAAATTAATCTTCGATATTATTACGCTCGTTTGGTAAGAGTCGAAGTAATTTGCTTTTGTGCTTCGACCGGATGCAAACGTTTCGACTATTTCGTTATAAACGTTTTGGGGATGAGTAATTGGTTAAGATCGATCTATTTTTAAAACCGGGAAAATGTACGCGATGTCGAGTTCTTAGGTTGCTCGTTGTAATTAGAAAAATTAATTTGTAAAAATTAAAATATTTGCATTAAAAATTCAGTGAGAATTTGGTTGGAATTTTTGGAATTTAACGTAACTTTTTCACCGTGATATCATTAGCATATATTACACTTGGCTGAAAAACTTTTTTCGGCTACGAACGAAAGTTTTAAATGAATATTTGGTGCAAATGTGCCATCGGTTTATTATTACGTACAACTACTCGTTATTTCACATTTGAACGAATAAAGTTGACCGAGAGAGTAAATGGAGTACGAATTAAATTTGATAAGAATAATAATCGCTTTCGCGAACGATTACTCGAATAAATGCGATGCTCTAACCTCCAATCAAGAATGTGTAGCTCGCTTAAATTTTATAATCAGAGTATCTTTCCTCGTAATTACTATCTCTTATTATTCCGGAAAACTTAACGTTTCAGCATGTGATTTCAAAGTAATATAAATTTAAAACACCCTACGATACTTTACAACGATGTATATAACGATTTATACGATGTAATAAACTATTACTTTTTATACGTAACGCTTCTTCCTGAAGGAACGATCGATCGAAACTCGGTATATAATATCGATAATTATTTCATTCAAATTTCCAAAATAACTTTTATCGTAGTTTAACTTTTCTCAAATTTATCTAGAATTAAAATTAGCGTCTTCGGATTAGTTAGTTTGATTCGCTGATCGATAATTTAATTATAGGTTTAAACCATACCATTAAACAGAGCTAAGGAATTAAATAGATAAAGAAAATTTCGAATTTCTCGACGTTATTTCCTAGAGCGGAAGAAAATTAAAAATAAATGTAAAAATATAGTTGTATTACTTTATTCCATTATCCAAGCATCAACCGATATTCTCCGAATCGAATGAAACATTTCAAATCGCTGATATTTTACAAAAAAAAAAAAGTTCCAGCTCTCCGACAACGAGAGAACGTTGTCGACGTTGATGCGCCCAGAAACCTCAGAGTAGCGATATAAAGCCCAACGTGCACGTAAAATCTTAACTATGTGTATTTCAGCATGTAATTTATGTTATATGAGAAAAACTGTTATAGAAATGATATATGAATGCGACGTATGTACATAAAATAAATAAAATATAACACTATAATTACAGAAAGATACGAAAGCACCGAGAAATTTTATTAATCTTATTTACGATATGCTTCTAATGTAATATAAATTTATTATATACCCGAGGTTATTTTTTTTTCTTTAACATATAGTTACATAAATATTGATACAAGTGAAAATCATTGCATTCGTTTCAGAGATTAATTATACGGTACGCAAAATACGTACGTTAAGTAAAATTACAATTTATTAGTTCTTGGGAATTTTCCATTACTTTTAAACGCTATTAATAATAAAACCAACTTTAGAATCGATATCGAAACGTAAATATCGATATTTTAAACACGAATAAATATTTATAAATTATTTTATAATCGAGTAAAAGGTTACGCGAAAAGATTTCGTACACCTCGCGAAAATGAAAAAGCAAGAATATTTTAAGAATAATACATGTTTCGATAAGTTAGTTTTGTAATTTTCCTATAATATAATAAAATTTCGTGAAATTACAAAACAATGACATTAATTCTCGAAAGTTAGCAAAATATACTAAAGTTATAATGATTATCGCGCACACAATTAACAATTACTAATTACGGAGTAGACAGTGATTTAATTTCTAAAAGCTTCGGTGATTCAAGTTTACGAATATCTAAGCTATACCAAATAACTTACACTGGCGTATATATATCTTGAAATTTAAATTGTAAACAAAGTTGGAATAAGTGATCATAAATGTAGCGTTAATCGCTTCGTAGAAACTTGTTGAATACTCGACAATTAAAATAATGCAACGTTCACCGATAATTACAGGGAAATAACATAAGGAACTTAAAGAATGTCGATACGTCGATAGATAAAAAATTATTGACGTCCCCCACCGAAAAATTAGATAGAAATAGACGGAGACTCGAGGAGGAGAAAAAAAGTACATGGAAAAAAATGACATCCTCCAATGTAAAGAGGAGATGCTTCCTCTTGGAAAGAGACAACGTAAGCTGTTATCGCATCCCGTTACAAAGCAACAGCTGCATCTGGTTATTGCGAAGGATTCGCGGAGCGCCTGTGGCTGCTAATGGCCTTTGAATTCGGTAACCAATGAAGTCTTGCGTCGCTAACTTTCTTGACGAGGTTGCGCTTTCTCAAGGCTCGTGGAAGGCCTTCGTCGGCTACTTTGATACCTCGGTCCCGGCGCGCAGCAGCTGCGGACGAATTAGGCTAAGCAATCGGAAAGCTCGCGAGCGGCGTCGCTGGTCCGTTGGAATTGTCCGAAGTTCGCAGGGTGGAAGCTCGAGTGTACGTAGCGGGTATTTCCCTTCGAGATGAAACACTCGGGTGAGCCAAAATGGCGCCTCTGGGTCGACGGGAGGTTACCGGGGAGGATACCGGGGAGGTTTCTCGGGAGGTTTCTCGGGACGTTTCTCGGGAGCTTCCTCGTCTTCTCTCGCAAGGATATTTGTGTAATATTCCGTTTGTCTGGTGCCTCGAGAGCATCCGCTAATGTACACAACACGGTATTGAGGTAGAGAGAACACTGGCGTTTTACTTGGTTACCCGAGTAGGAGGGAGGAGGTGGAGAAAGGAAGCGGGAGAGGCCAAGACCACGACAGTCACCCAACAACGACGACAGCTACTAGAATTGTTATTGTACAATTTGCTAAGACCAAGACACCGTCTTGTCGAGTGCGAGGGAAGCAAGCACCTTTGGACATAAACTCGGTGAGCTCTCGCTCTCTTTCCTCTTTCCTCTTTCTCTCTACCCTTCGCCGCTCTCGCACTCGCGCTGTTTTCACTCGAGACGGGAACATCTATTGTCTTCGCTTCTCATTTGACGCGCGAACGAGCCGCGGATCGAATTAGTCGATACCTCAATGATATCCCACGTAGCAATGAGGTCTAATTAAAACGTTCGCTGTCGCGCGATGTACCCAGATTTGAAACAGAAATAAAATTAGTGGAAGGAGAAATTAATCCGGCCGATGGTGGGTCTAAATTTTCGCTGTTGACTGAGATCAAAGCGAAGGTCTGGTACTCGGAGATCTACGATGGTGTCTTACTGCACGCGAACTCGAAGGTCTTTGCTGTGTCTAATGTAATAGCAAAGACAGTTGTTAGTCAGTGATTCGGCAAGTCGCGTACAAGGTTTTCGAGGATTCCGTTAGCAGGGACGGAATTAGTAATTTCGAGAAGATGAGCAATCTCGATGTTGACAACTTAATTTTCATCAAGGAGAAAAGTTTCCGGTGAAATATTCGAATAAATAAAACTCTTGTATTTTTCTGATAAAGTTCGCGGAGAAGCGTAAACTAATAAAGTTGCATGTTTGCGTTTCTGTCCTCAAATTTGTATGTGTAAGACCAACAAAATTAAGCACCAAAGTGGTACTTCTTGGATAAATAAAATAGCACTTAGCAGCGTGCGCTTAATCTCGCTCCCATCGTCGTCTCTCTCTCTCTCTCTCTCTCTCTCTTTCGCACTCCAACTTTGCAACAACACAGACAATGAGAATAGAACGCCAACTCGCGAGTCTTAGAGCTCTAGGAATATTTTCGGTGGAAGGTTGGCGATGTCTTTAAGCCGGATACAAACTACTCGGAGTTGATTCAACGCGAATTTATGAATTAATTTTTTCCGGGTGAAGCGTTGTTTACGCGTACGTAAACGTTCGACTAAAAGGATGGAATTCGAAGTTGAACGAAAGCGGATGAACAAACTACTATTATTAATTCTTTTATTTCGTTCGTTACGAACGCGAGGAATTGTTGCACTTGGCGAGATGTAGACGGTAGAAAATAAACGAAAAACGGTTTAAAGGCAGTCGCTCGCGAGAAAAGAAGGAGCAAGGAGCGATAAAGAGCGGTAAGGATACGAGTAAGCTCTATTTGAGGTGAGGGGGAGGGGGTCGATTCATCGACCACCCGGTACAAAGAAAGAGCAATTCGTAAACGCATGTAACGCGATATGAAATGCACGAGTTTGGACGTTTTGGCATCCGGACAAGCAGACAATCAACTCATCGAGGCGTGTGGATGCATTTTTATAATATATTATAGACTGCCCGATGCCTTCCTCCATGTCGTACGTCACTCACTGTGTCAGTTGCTAACGTACCGTCTCGAACGTATTTGATATAACGGGTGAACGCTAAACGATCTTCAAAGATTATCGAATACCAAACTTCGCATCGCGCGCCTTTAAAATTACCTTTCTTGTTTTTTTTTTATAGAGTAATACTCGCCGCGGCAATTAATACGAATTCAACGCGGTAACTCGAATCTACGTCCGCGAGAGAGAATTAAAGGCCAAAGGTATCGGAACGAGTTTCGTTTGCACTCGATTATCGTACGATCGTAGGATCGATCGTATTTTTTTTATAGAATTTTTCCGTCGATATTTTTTTTAAGAAGAGACGCGATCGTTGGAACGAACGGCGAACTAAATTAACGGAATAGTTACAAAAAAAATGAAAAGTTGAAAAGAAAAAAAATAACGAGCGTTCAAAGTTATTTTGATAGGTAATAACGTACGGTTTAAATATAAATTTATAAATTTTTCGCCGTTGCGCTGCAAATTACGCTGGATGATTAATTTGATATAATTTACGTAATTTAAATACGAAAGGTAAATAGTAAAGGAGCGATAGAGAGATAGGATCTAAATACACAAGTATAATGTGTAATATACATTATGAATTAAAAGAAAAGAATGTCGTAATTTAAAGATAAGTAGACGGATAGTAGATCAGATAAGTTTGACGCGAATCACCCAGTATAACACTCGAATAGGTGTATCGGCCATATCTGGCTGTATCAACCGTACACATAATTACCATCTGATAGAGTCCGTTGTCTGTCGGGAGGCTGATTTTAAACTTGTTGTTCTTGTTGGGCCCGTCAAAGCCATCCCTCTGGCGGTAGGACGGCTCCGATCTCTCGGAGGGGGCCTAAGGGTCCCGTCGCCGTAGTCTCCCTACTCCCGACTCAACCAATCACCGGGCCCTTGCTCCTTCGTGCCAGCACGAAGTACAAAAAAGAAAGCCGATTAGACTCGCCACGCTACGATGCATTGACCACTTCGGAAGGAATGGACGCTAAGGAGAGGAAAGGAGAGGAAAGGAGATACGAGATGCGCCCGATCCGAGTATTCCAATAAGAGCCGCTCCGATGGCCGATCAAAACTCAATGAAATTGCTATGCCATTCAACTCACCTTTTTTTTTTATATCAAATATTGCACAGAGCTAGTTATTCGTAAACAAGTTTCTAGCTCGAGAGATCTTTTCGGTCGGTTGCGAGATTTTTATAAACGTGATTTCATATTTTCAACTACGAGTGCGATAATAATATGGTTCGAGTTGGTTCGAGTTGATTCGAGCGGTCGAGAAAGTATATTCGACTTTTCAAAAAATGTTGATAATATCGGTCGAAACCTTACCGTGGAAAAGGGAAATCGAATCTTGATTTCTCGCGATTACGCAGATATTCGTGAATTTATCGAACAAATGTGTGTTTTGATTTTTAGGAGTAACCAAGGAACGTCTTTAAAATCGATTGCATATTTTTTCCAGTATTTCTTACAAACATTATAATTACCAACGTGAAATTAGTATGATTTATTTATTGGAATGAAATTCTTTTCGCTCGGGGCTTGATATTTGATAAAACTTATATCATCGATATAAACGTGGTAAAAATAATAACTTTTTTGGCTCGTATAACGTATTCCATTAATCAAGAAAATTTTAATGCACAAATATAACTTTATAAATTAATCACGAAATTTATTATCCATATTCACAAATCTTGGTACATTAACTTTAAATTATCGAAGAAAAATTTTTTGAATTAAATTAATAAAGTATTTAAAATTTTACGACGGTGAAAAGAATAAAGACGACAACTTTTTTCCGATGAAATTATAATTTACTAATGCGAGTGCGCATACGTACAATAATCAGGCGGAACGAAACACATTCATTTTTCCGTAACATTATAAATTGATCACCGTATTAAAATTTTCGTTATTTTATAGTGATTTTAGTTAATAAAAAATTGATGTATAAAAACGCAAGAACAGTTTTTATTTAATTATTTACGGAATAATAATTTCACGTTGTCGTATATATTTTTCGTATTTAAAATGTTATTTACGTTTTAATTAACAAGTTCGAACGACTTCTTTTTGATTTAAATCCCGTATTTAAATCGTAATTCGAAACGCGAGTTACAAGAAAATTTATCGATTCGATCGAACGAATAGATTATCGCATTTAGAGTTATTTTTATAAAAAAAAAAAAAATTGTAACGATAGTTATACAAATGAAATTTTATCCGCGTAAAAAATACGGATATTATAAGGTTTTTCGGGTTTTAATACCGCGATTAAAGAGAGTTATTTCTCGTTAAAATAAACTGCTTATAAAGTCTACGGTTATCGTTTAAAATAAGCTCCGTGGACTACTTAAGAATAGGCTATTTCGATTGAATTCCGTTCATATAGAATTCGATGAAAAGAGGCAGCTTTCATAAAGGATTGGTTGGCGACGCGAGCATAGAAACAGTAATCCGCAACCAATCTGCTCCACCCACATTATTATCTAGATTTCTCTAAAAGACGCGTGCATTAAAACGGGAAGAGAAGAAAGTCATCGGAAACGGTTGCGCGGAATTTCGCAGCGCCAACACATAAACACATACGCGGATTCGCACAAGCGTCGCGATGCAAAAGTGTTCTTTGAAGTTATGAATAAGGAATCGTCGCCCTAATTTTGCAGCGAAACAGTCAATTCCGAGGAAGCGAGCTCTTTGAAGGCACGTCCTAATAATAGTGGTAATCGGTCTTTCATTCGTGCGTGAGCGATCCCTAGGAGAGTTCCACAAGAGAGGCCGCGGGTTCTCGTGAGAACAATGAGACTGTCGCACGCACGACTTTTTTCCTTTTCTCTTTTTCTTCTCTTTTTCTTCTCTTCTCTTTTTCGCGGTGCGACCCGACCTCGACGCGCGTATTGTCACTTCTCGATCTCGGGAGACTTTCCAGTCTCCCACGCAACAACCCAAACTCGCGATCGAACCCGTTTCTCCTTTCTCCTCTCTTCGTGGCTTTTCTTTGGCTTTCCTCGGTTTCTTTCCTCGGTTTCTTCGCTATTCGACACGCGATAAATATCCACTGGAGGTGCAATAAAAAAAGGGGAGTCTTTTTCATCGTAACATCGACGCGTTTCGCTCCGCTCGAGCGATTCCATGAGTACAACGAGTAATCTGGCTCGCACGCATTGTGGTTACTCTCTCTCGCTCTCTCTCTCTCTCTCTCTCTCTCTCGCACTCGACCAGTCCCTAATGAAATGTAAAAGAACGAGGAGTTCCTTCCTCTTACCGATGATTTTCTCAACAATGAGCGCGAGCACTAGCCGGATGGTAATTTTCAACGTGTTTTTTTTTATTATTATTCGTCGTTTTTTTCCCTTTCTCAGCCTTGATATTTCTGGATTTTTATTCGTAGATTATCATCGCTACATTCAGCCATTGTAAGGATCATTGCTTTCGCATGCGATGCATAACCGGTCTTACTTTGTCGAGATGTTCGTTGAACCGAGAGCCGCACGCGGGCGCTGAGATCATCACCGTTCGCGTTGAGCTTATCTCGAATCACGTTCACAAAGGGACACGACCTGATATCTCGCGACGCTCAGCCTAATATTTCATGCATAAATATAAAGAGACCTACAATTGAATCAATATACGACAGGATGCACTTCACAATGCCAACGGACGATTATCGGAATGACGAGACCCGATTGAGACGTACTCGACAACTACGAGTTCCCACTGTTTTTTTTTTTTTTTTTTCTTTTAACCCGACGCTTATTATCGATGCTCCATATTGCTTCGTCTTAAATTGCATTAACATCTTACCCACTTTATATTTCTTCCGAGCAATTTTCTTACATCGATAGCCGTAATGTATCCAAATTTTTACGTTTATTCTACGCAATTATCGAATTAACGATCGTGTACGTTTTATTATCGAGGATGACGTTGTAAAAATATATGTATCGGGACCTAAAATTCAAAGTACATTTTGATCCGAGGCGGATGCGTTTTAAATGTAGGTTGAAATTTATCGATTAATTTTCATGCAGAAATATTCGTAACTTTCTCCCCCGTTGATTTAAAAAAATAATCAGAGTAAACGTATAATTAAACGCAGAAAATGATTATCGTCTATTTTTCATTTAATTTACAACCGATCATTTTATTCGATTATATACGAAAACTCCAACTTTTCGCTTCGAAAGATTTTATTTCAATTGGAAAATAAGAAATAATTCGATATTTCTACGTTTTTTCATTAAATATTATTATAATTTTATCGTACTTTTCAATATTTTACATTGATTTTACGTTATTTTTCACGTTTTAATACATTAAAATCTTGATTACGTAGGAATAAAATTATACCGAAGAATGCCAAAGGGTAAACGATCGTTAATAATAATTTTGCCTAAAAGTTCGTTTAAACTATGCAACGTTAAAAAGTATTTGCGATACAACGAAAGAATTCGTAAAGAGTTCATAGATCAATGATCGAAGGTTTTATTATATACGATTTTTTTAGGATTTCGCTTAAGCCATGCGTAAAAGCACAGACCAACGAACATTCCACTTTAAAAAATAATCTTCCGCCTTCGCAATTTTCGATAAATGCCCGAATCCCTTGGATTTTCCGTTACACTCTACCTACGATTCCCAATTCTTATAATTTACGCAACAGCACTTCTTTTGTTAAGCTTTTTCTTGCCTGCCTTGCTCGTCTCTAAGTGTTCAAACTACTTCGTGAGAAGCCTTTTCGAGTGCTCTGATACTCGTTGACTCGGCACCGATATCAGTCGAATCTTGTTCGACTGTACGATCTAATATTTTACCCCAAAAAATAGGTGTTACGTGTATACACGTGCGTACTTCGTTTGAAATACGAATAAATTTTTCTTTTCCGTTTTATACAAAATTACCGAAATTATAAAATTAATGAAAATAAAATTCAATTTATATGGACCGTTTTACACAGTGTATCTAAAATTTATTTAATTGTTCAAACATCGTTATCGAATAATACTATTTTTAAAAGAACGGAAAGTTAATTTAAAAATTTAATTGATATCCGTTCGCTTTTTTCATTTATCTCGTACAATTAAAAAGCCATTAATAATACTTTGCATACTTCATTATATACTTTTTACATTAATTATGTGGCAATAACAATACTTTTATAATACTTATTTTTAGTTTATTCAACTTCTAATTCGTTTGAAACATAATTGAAATACTTTTTTATTTATTTTGATTAATTAAAAAATTTTTGCAAGGTAAAAGTTTTTCATGGCTGATAATTATTGGAACGATATTATTTTCGAAGGTGGATAAATTAAAAATGCGACAACGTAAAATAATAAATTTATTGACATTTATCTAATATTTAAAACGTGTAGTTCGACACGTTTTTTATAAACTCATTTACTTTGACCATTATTTTTATAAGACGATTACATTTGTAAATATCGTAATATCGAATGGAATAAGCGATGCTAATTTTTATTCCAAGAAAAAAAAATCCCGAATACGCGCTAACTATATAGAAATCCGTTAACCAAGCGCAGATTATATTGTATCGGATATTTAAATTAGCGCGATAAATACATTACGTGGTAAAAGCGAAGGATGTAAGCTAATAATAAGAAAAGAAGACAAAAAGATGATTTTTACGAGTACCTAATTACCGATGAACATCGGGGAAAAGTATTTATAGCCGAGGTTACCCGATAATCTTGGCCTTTACGGGGTCCATAGTTTCAGTTGAGCTTGTGGCGTGGCACGTTGCTGAGTAATCAAACAATTACCGCGCGGGTGAAGAGAAGAACAGAGAGAGTGAGAGAGAGAGAGAGAGGGAGAAGGAAAATGAGGAGGTCGATGGGTAGAAGTACCTCCGCCTGCTTTTCTACAACAACGAACCGAGAGAAGAGCTCGATCGTAGGGCGCGAACGAGCGAACGAACCAAGTTTCGCACACGGGAAAGTTAGAGACGAGGCTCCGGCAGAAATCCAGGAATCCAGGAAACTCGAGTCTCTCTATGCCCGCCGTTCATGCGGGACCCCAAAGCAGCCCAGCGATTTCAGCAAAATAACGCTTACCAGTCGATATTATCGCAGTCGAGTTCGGCAGCTCGAAACGCGACCTAATTGACTGTTAAATTATCACGGACGGGAAATTCTCCCCGTCGGTGGCTCCTCCGATATCCCACCCCTCGTCTTTTCTCTTCACTTTGCTCTTTCGCGCTGCCAACTGCGGTGATGATTAACCCGACCGAACTTATTCCCCCGAGGATCGTCGGAGCGGGGACGAGGGTAGCTTGGAAAATGCTTCGTAAAAAGCGTCGTTTGCCTGGGTGTTCGTTATTGGTAAAGGAAATCAAAACTTTAATCCTAACGCTGGAAGCCCGAGTTGGTCCAAACGAATCTCTCTCTCTCTCTCTCTCGTTCAATTTTTAACGGTTATCTTACGATTTTCTAATTACGATTATCGATCGTCGAGGAGGTTAAAACCGAGATTTCACGCTTTGCAGCTCGGAATTTTAACCCACCGATACGCGCGCTTTTCCTATTCTCGAAATATTCTATTAAAACAAAAGATCACCGGCGAAGGATGAAAAATTAAGAGAGCGGAAGGGAATTATTCAAATTCGACGGGACGATCGAACCCTCCTCGTATAATTTATAGCGAGAATTTTCACGATTATTAACTAACTTTTCTAATTCCTATTATCAATTTAGTTTTTATCGTTATTATTTTTTCTTGAAAACTTAACACCGAGCTGTCCCCTTAAGGACGGCCTCGAGCTTTATTAAGTGAGAAAACAAAGTACGTTACGCGTATGCGAAACTAATAAGCCGGACGCTATAATCCCGAGCGGTGGTGGATCTGCCTCTTTACGAGCTATAAAACGTCTAAAAGGCAAGCCGGAAAGTATTCGCAGAAAATTGAAAACTTGACGGTATGAATATTCATGCGCGCAGGCTTTAATATATATTTTATGACCGGACCCTTTGAGAGAGTGCGTGCACGTGAAAAGCGCACGGGCTTAGACGCAAAAGCACAGGGCATCGCGGCTTAAGCGTACGACAGTGTGCACCCAACCCCCTTATTCCGCGTCTTTACATTCTCTCAATATTCCGCACTATTGGCGGGGTACTTTGAATCCCGTGCCACGATATTTATCAGAATAATCTCCCGAAGACCGCCGAGTAGACACTTTTATTATACGACGTTATTTTTTCTAATTATTTGTCCTTCGTATTATATTTCGTCCAACTTTTCCAATTCCTTCTCTCTTCTCCAACTCTCTCCAACTCTCTCGAATATAATTATTTACAATGTACCAAAGTTAATTTAGTATCGCTATTAAATGCATTTTCATCGGCAGGCACGCGCTAAACATAAAATTGCAAATATTATATTTTGGACGTTCGGTCGTTGATTACATTTTTTTTTTTTTTTTTTTTTTTTTTTAATATTCCAACCTTAATCCGATTGTTGTATTAAAAAATGTAACAATCAATTAAAATGTAGTTTACGTGGACTATATTTACCCGGAAACGGTATGTGAAATGCGTTCAAAAACAGTAAAAATTTTTATGCTCCATCCTGTATAAATCTAGTTTCCCTTGAGCCTGATCATAGCGAAGGTAATAGCTAAATTAAAAAAGAAAAAAGGATAGAAAAGAAAGAAAACGCAACGTTGACTGCGATAATTTTCGTAGGCTGCGAGACGAAGAAGAATAGATCTTTTTTCAGATATTTAATTTCCATAATTTTTAATTTATCGCATTTCAATAGGACGCAAAGCACTAAAAAATGCGCGTCGTTACTCTAATGGGATAAGAAGAGTGAAACAGTGATAAAGTGGAAGAGCCGAGGTTATAGTGACCCTCGCTGAAAAATTGATTTTAATCGAGGCTCGACTCGTGATTCGAATTTACGGCGAAGCTCGGCTGTTTGACGGGCCGATTTAAAGCCGTTCGACGTCCGAAACGAAATGGCGATTAACATAAAGTACTAATAACGCTCGCGGGCGTCTACGTTTTTCCCTACATAACGAAGCCTTTTTTCCTCGGTTTATGCGCCATTAGATTTTACGATCGAACCGAGAAATGGCCGGGCGATGACGCTCTCCCGGTATAGAAGACTTCTTTCTTGCACTTTATTGTCTTTTCTTTAATCCCCTTTCTCCGCTCTTTTCCCAACTACAAAATCCCATTTCTTCTACTGTTTTATATTAACGACCCAAGAACCTATTAACTAGTATTAATATTTTCAAAAATTTTTACCATCTATACTCTTATAAAAACGCTGTTCCAAATCAAACAAGCTATTTTACTTATTTATTAGGCTATAAAGACGAAATGTAGTAACTTTACAGATTAATTCTTTCACCGCGTCTAAATTCGACGAGAAGAAGAAATCAAAGCTATAATAATTAAATTTCTAGCTTATTTTCGAATACTCGTTCCTTTATTTACTATTTTGTTTTAGAAAACGTTTAGATTAAATTTAATAATTAACGCGGAATAAAATAATATCGAATTGTAATTATTTTTATACGGTAAATTATTTATGAGAATGCATAGGAAAAAGAAGATTATACATCGTAGAATATTTAATCCCGTAGCAAAAAAATAATATCTCAAATTTATTGAATTATATACATGAATACTAAATAAATCGTTCAATTGTGGCTGACAGTTTTCTTAACAGTTCAGAACTCGTTTATCTCGAATAAACAGATCTCGAGGTAGGCATTGAATTAATATTAGGAATAAAAAGAATTACAAATAAAATACACGTATAAATTATCCTCGTTGTATTATTATTTCATGTAGTATTTTAGAATGTATCGCGATAAATTTCGATTGTTTTCGAAGACTCCCGAGCGAAATTTTTCTGCGAACTAGTTCCTAAAAAAGAAAGGAGGGTCTGCGTCTCGTATGCGATTCGCTTGACACACCCAACTCGTTAATACTTATCATAATTTTTATTATTTCATCACTCGTAAGAAAAAGTTCTTTTATTTCGACGATCCTTCCTTTCGCGAAAAATGAAAAGTACTCGATTTTGACCTCTTTTCGGAGCTCGTTCCGATTTAACGAGCGGAATGGAAACAAATATTTTTTAATCGTTGTTCCAAAATTAAAGCGGTAATAAGTTATTTTAAAACAGATTTCCAATATCTCGACTAATAAATCTAAAAATATATACTACACTCGTATACGTGATTTTTTGCTCTATTACGAACCCAATAAAAAAAATCGATACGAAAACAGTAAATAAAGGTGGTTTTAAGTTTTATGCTCGAAAAGGAGGAATAAAAAATTTGTAACGTATATCATACCGCTTTTATGCGTATTTAAAACTCGAAGGAGATATTAATAGTCCATAGTAGTTGAAAATTAATAAAGCAGTATACGACTTTGTTGAAAATACAGGTATATAAAACCCGAAACAATATTTAAAAAGTATCTCGTGTAGCGCCGAGTTAAAAACTAATTCTCGACGAAGCGATTGGAAAAGATCGGCTGGACCTCGTGAAAAGCTCGGAAAAAGCTCGGGAAAAGCTCGGGAAAAGCTCGCGATAACCTCGCAATAACCTCGGAAAAACTTAGCGGCAAGGGCGAGGTGAAGGGGTTGCTGTTGTGCTCGACTTCGCCTACGATCGGGCAGTTTCAGTACTTTCGAGGTCGAACGAAATTCCCGAGGGTTCGAAGGCGGCTGAGTTACGGCGGCACGACCCCCGCCAGGTGGCCTCCATCAAACAGGTCTCCGCGAGACAGGCAAGATAATCGAAATCTGAATAAATAAAAATATGCTCTCTCTTTCTCTCTATGCCTTGCTTGTCGATCTCTTCCTTCGCTCGCTCTCCCTCTCTCTCTCTCTCTCTCTCTCTCTCTTGCTTTCGTATGTCCTCATCACCCCGCACTCGCTTTTTTCTCTCTTTGCGTCGTCTTTTTTTTATATATATTTTTTTTCGTGCAGGGCTCTTCTGTCTGGCTGTCAGGTAAATCTCGCGAGGTTTCGAGGGTTGGGACTCGATGCCGACCTTCGAGTTGAGACGAGGATCTGTACACAAAGTCCTCATTGGGAATTACCTGCTTATTTCTGCATTCATCAATTAACGCATTTTTTTTCTTTGATTATGCTTCCACGAGCCCCAGTTCTTTGAATTTTCTTCGATAATAATAGGAATACTTATCGATGTGTCAATTACCGTCAATGGACAATACTAGATTACGCTGTTACTCAATGCAAGCGTAATGGATATCTGTCAGAAGCCTTTAATTAATACTTCCATTCAATGTAAAGCGTTCGGTCCTGCTAAAAATAAGCTCACATTTATATTCATTACGAGTACTATTTTAGTATCGAATAACGAATAAATAATACAATCGTTATTCAAAACTAATCTTTGGATCTATTTCTATTGTAAGTACTAATAAAAATTATATAATTTCAGTAATCGATAACTAATTTAATAATATCATCGGTATTTTAACGATTAACAAATATAAAAAATATCTATTATTCGCGTCAAAATTAATTCCTTTGAAATTTATTATTGCTAAAATAAACTCTATGAAAATTATATATTTGTTCTTCTTGAATATCATTTCCTAACTCAATTGTTGTATGCAATGTAACTTTGATATATAAATTATTTTAAATCGTAAGAAGATTATATGGACTAAAAGTTTTCGAAATAATTCATTGTGATGATAATTTTCTATTGTGAGAATTATTTATATCATTTGTTTGCATTCATCTGATTTTATAAATAAAAAATAATTTACCGATATATTATAATGTATACATATGTGTGTATGTTTGTACACTTATACAGTTCAAATAAATCTTATCTTATAATGCATCTAACGAGAGAATACATTTTTCCAAATAATAATAATAATAATAATAACGATAAAATCTGTAATAGTACCACTTCCTAAATATTTTTTATTTCAATGAAATTTATAAATAATACAAATCGACGTGGCTTAACTTTGTAGATTGAAATTAATTTTGGAAGAGATAATTTTCAACCAAAGCTGCTTTAATATTACATTAACAATTATTATTACCAAAATATAATTAAAAATGTAAAGGTCTCAAATTTTCATAGATATGCTGTAATATTGATACAGTAATTATCACAATTTATAAATAACCTTGATTATATTATTTTGTAAATTACATTGAACAATACAAATAGTAAAAATATAAAACGATATTCAAAAGGAATAATAATAATAATAAATTTCGCTAATATTGAAAATACAATGACATTGATTTAAAAAATGTTAATCGAATGTAATATAAAATACATATTTTTAACAAAAAAAAAAAAAAAAAAAAAAAATGTTTTATTAAACACTAAAATTTTTAATTAAATATATTATATATACAATACTTACCTTAATTAAATATTTAAATTTTATTCTACTTATGAATTCGATAAAACTTGTTTTCAAACCTTCTTTCTCCGTTTGACAGTGACTGTCTCTGTTCTGGAAGGACTGCATGTTAGGCGAGACAAATAGGCAATGAAGTACGTGACCACTCTTCATTACACCATGTAAACATAAGGTATGTTCGAATTTAGAGTAGTTATAAAGTCGATTGCTCGAATTTTCAACAACAGCCATTATCCGGTTAAGTCTCATTAATTGGAATTAAAATTTATGCACTCGCTACTTTTTACGCTATTATATCTCGTATAATTAATTCGTTTAAAAAATATATATTTATATTTATATTTATATTTAAACCTGAAACGTCTATAATAGGAGTTAAGATATTTTTAAATTCTTCGATTCTTTAAGGAGATTTTTTAGTACTTAATTACTATTTGTTATTGATAATTAATTTCAAATTATTATAGCAATAACGTATTATTCTAAAAAATAATTTCTGACATGTATTTTCAATACATATACAATTTTTTATGGATTATTTAAAAACAAAACGCCAAAATAGTTTCTAAGTTTTTCTCTCGTATATATTTGAGATGTTTTAAAAAAAATTATTAAGCATTGATTAAAATTTAATAATTATTTTATATTTTTTTCTTAATATATATATATTATCTATATTCAATGTACTAAATGTATTAAAAATTATGAAATTTACTTACGGTCTTTTTTCACAAGTTTTACCAGAGAATTTTTCTTTGTTGAAAGAAAAATTAATTACTGTTGTTATTGTACGTAAATTTATAAATATAAAACATAGTAATTGTTTTCGATTCAGACAATTTATGATTTTTTAAAATATTAAACTAAATCATTGTTTACAATGATTATTAATTTTATACAATTTTATTCGTTGTATACAAACTACGTGTAAGTTTAAAATTTCTCGTTTATTTAAAAAAAAATGTTTTTAAAATAAATTATAGTTTATAAAATTCCTATATTTTGATAAATGATCGAATAAGCAATAATATTTTTTATAATACAAATATTTATTTTTTTAATTGTACAAATATAAGAGTGTACTTGTAAAATAAATATTAGGAAAATAATTATTTAAACAAAGTTATTTCGAATAGCAAAAACGGCTTTTTAATTAAATATTTACTTAATCTTTGTAATAAATGAAGATTATATTTCAAATTTAAATAATAAATATTAAAACTAATTTTATTAACATTGTCTTTAAGTACAGAATAAAATAGTTATGTGGACATAATTAAAATAGCAAAGGAAATTAAGAAGTATATTATTCATAAAATTCAAAATATTTTTAAGATAACGATTATTTAGTTAACCAATCGATTATTATTTATAAGTTTACAATTATACGCTAATATATATTTCTTTGTTAATTTTTAATATAAAAAGTAACTTTAACAAGTTATCAAGTTTCGGTAAGCAAATTGAAACCAAAATTTTTAATAAATAACAAAAAAAGTTTGAATAGGTTATATAAACCCTGAAAAATATTCAAGTAAGAAAGTCCGATGAATTCATCAGATATATGATATGTGTGCTCATATAAACTCGCTGTGCTTCAATCAAACCGACCTTTTAAATGTATGTTTATCTTTGTTTATAATTCCAGAATGATTATACACACTTTATTAATTCATATCAATCTTAAGCGAGTATCTGTTTTCACTCTCGCGTATGGAAGTATGTTATAATTTAATAAAATTAATAAGTGTAACGTTAATGTATATATTTTTAACGTATGTAATAAAACATAAAAATATTCTATTGTAATTAAGAGCTTACCTCGAATTTTAAATACACCAATGATTTAAGGCTCGAACAAAATTTTGAAAAACGTGTAGTCATTCTACGATTTCCATGTAGAATAAAAATGCGATGATATCACGATGATTGTTTCTCGTTACTTCATTTTCGTGTAAAAATTCGACGTTTCCGTACGAGTCACATTTTAAGTGATACTTCACATCTACAATTTTTACTCTCGTTAGTTGTTAATTTTACATTTTTATTTTAGAAATACACGATTTACAATATTTAATAATAATAATACTAAAAAATATACAAAACAATTGTTCGAGACAAATAAATCTACGAAACCTTTGTTTTTTTTTATTTTTCACCTCGTTGAAATTTTTTTTACTTTTACTCGAAACTTGTTTTAGTCTCGTATTATGCAAATTGAAAATATAAGATAAATAAGACATTTTTATAGTTTTTATGGATAATGCGTTCTTTAATATAAGCTAAGAAATTAAATTACACAAATTGGTATTTTATCTTTATTTTGCTGAGTCAGGGTCTAATTACGTAACATTTTAACTCCTTGTGAATTACTTTATTCACGTTTAACAGTTTTCAAAATATAACAAATATTTGTTTATACTTTAATTATAAATACCGAATTTTGTATCTTTTGACATAATATTTGTGAAATTCGTTTAAAACGCGATCGTAAACTTTTGAAAAATATACATAATAATTTTTTTTTATTTTTTGTAAATGAAAATAAGCGTTGAAATGTTTACGATTTACGATTCGATCGAAGCCAAAAAACTTATCGATCTAATTTCGACTCGTAAATAAAGAGGATTATAAACATTTGAAAAAATTTTGTATCCATTCGGTAAAAAAATGTTGACGATATTTAAAAAATGATTTAAGCCTCGATCAACAAAAAAAATATAATTCGAAACGTGTCGGTAGTTTATTCATATCAGAAATTTATATCGCAATCAAATATTAATCACAAATGAGCTCATTGTTATTTTGTATTCGAAACGGCTTCGTTTTACATTCAAAGCCAATATTTTTCCAAGAATTCGAGATTACGATCAATTTGTACAATAATTTAATCGTCTAATAACTTCCGATACACACGTGCATACATGCACGTACATAAATATACATTTGTCATACAAAATATAGCAAAGGTTGAAATAAAACGTTCAAGAATGTTGGTAAAAAAAGAAAGTCACAAATGAAGACTATTAAGAACCATTGCGGTCAACAAAGGAAACAAGAAAGACCAAGAAAGACAAGAAGGATGGCCGGAAAGCAAGAAAGAGAAAAGAGAAGCAGCCGCTGGTAGGAAAAAAAAAAAAAACACGTAGAATTAAGCGGCAATGTCAAAGTGTATGATGCATGTAAATACAGATTCACCGCAGCGGGGCACCAAAATGGCGAGACAGCACCGAAGCACCAAACAAGTACTAGTCTCTCTCCGATTTACTTGCTTATTCATCGCGCGTTATATTTTAGCCGGCTCGTCAAAAAATCGCCTCCTTTCCGCGAGACTCTCGTTTTTACGGCGTGAATCGCAAATGCGTTTTCGGCTCGCAGAAAAACCTTTCGTGTTCTTTCCCTCCTCGGACGCGTCGCGTTGGCGGTTTTTCGAGCGTCGCGAGCAGAGAAATAGAAAGAAGGAACGAGATCGTATCGCGGAGATTTAGAACGTGTCTCGGCGATCTGGTAGCTCGAATCCCGCTCGTTTGTTCGTGGAACTCGACGGCTAATTAGTCAACGGTTCGCCTCCGAATACAGGGAACACGACCCGCTTTAACGTCGGACGCGCCAGGAAAAAAGTCGAGAGTGCGCGAGTTCGGCGTCAAAGTCGAGCAGAAACAAAAAATGAGCGAGAAAAAAAAAAAGGTCCCTTCCCCCCCGACGGTGGAGAGTTTCGCGATCGAGGCGGCAGGGAAATTCTTCTCAGGGAAGTTCGATTCGCTCTCGGGACTGACTAAAGAAGCTCCTTTAATTCCCGAATCGAGAAAATCCTTTATCTTGGAATCGCCGGGAACAATTTGGTCGTGTAGACACGGCAAATATCTGTACAAGAGATCGGAATAAGGGCCGGAGAAACGAGCTTTCGAACGGTAGTGGCGGGCGGTGCAACGTGCAACGCTTCCCAAAGACTATGCGGGCGCGAGATCACTAATACAGCAGATATTTGCCAACCTGTTAATAATGCCGCGTTTACTCGCTCGGGTTATTAGTGATGGCAAACAATTTAAATTGTTAGACCTGGAGAATTGCCTATAAACCTTGAAAATCCCATTGAGCAGGAACGATTTTTGTCCCCTGACCCGTGTTTCCTGTAATTTCATTTGCAAATGCCATTTTACTCGGTCGCTCGTAGATAACGTTTTTAAGCCCGAAACGCTTCGAGCACTTTCTTTCCATTAGGCGGAAGTTAATTAAATCAAATGAAATTCAATGTTGAACCTTGGAGGAAAATTAACCGGCATTATCTCTCTTGCATGAGGGTGTAAACAGTTTTGTTGTACTAGCGAATTTCGATATTCGCGAGAGAGAACTCGCAAGCAAAGATAAGATCCGGTGCTGCTTTTGCGCAGAACCGAAATTTCTCCCTCTCTCCGTCTCTCTCTCTCTCTCTCTCTCTCACTCGTTCTCCGTCGCTCGCTCTCCGTCGCTCGCTCACCTAGTCTTCGGCTGGAGAAAGTCAAGGCGCGAGCGACCCTTCCTCCACTCCCGAAGTCGAGAATCCCTTAGGATCCGCCGTGAACACATCTCTCCACGAAAACTAAACTGGTTTAGCTTTAAGCACGTTAGAGCCCCTTTAATAGCTTATAGGTAAACAAAATTAACATATCTTAACAGCGTTAAGAATTTCCACGTCCTCTCGCTGGAGCCGCACACAGTGACGTTCGTTACCGCCGCTGTCGTCGACCTTACTCCGTGTGCCCGAGTGGAGGGCGAGAGAGGCGAGAGAGAGAGACGATTTTCACTTCCTAGTTCTCGCTAGCGATGCTCCGCACGGGGCGCCAACCTCTTCGTGGCTCGGGGAGGGTAAGTTCGTTAAGTAGCGCCGAGGCGAAAACCGCCATGAGCCATCCTTGAAACGCGATACCTCGAGGCTAGAGGCCATGCGATATGTTCCTCGTCGCAACTTCTGCTCCTCCGCGAACGCTTATATTCTTTAAAAGCCTACTCTTTTCGCCATTTATGCTCGCGACCATTACGTATCACGAGCGATTTTTCATTCTGGATTACCTTCTCGTTTCCCTTCACCTTCGGTCTACCTCGAGCGACCTCGACCGAGCCAACAACGGTATTAAAACTTCAAATTTTAAGTTTATCGCCAACTCGAATTTTTACTATTTTATCGCGAATTGCTTCCGCGCAACTTTTTTTCCTTTTTATTTTCAAGGAATTTTACGCGCATCCCCGAGAACGCGGATATCCGTATTCCTTAGCATCGAGCTGTTCTCGCGGGAAGAGGATTTCGGTAAAAAAAAAAAAGACGGATTCTGTATCCGCTAATGGCATCGCGTTTTTAATACGTGTTTCAGCTCGAACGCGGTTACGAGGCGGAAGGAACTTTTTAAAGAGCCGTACGATCCGATCGGTCGCCGAGACAATTTTTATCCGTCTATGGAAATCTTTGGCTCGTGGAATAAATATGTAAATCAAGCGAATTTCTTTAAAGAATTTCGTCCCATCTCGGAGCGATCGACGATCGAACTCGGGAGTCGTGACTTTTACCCCCGAATCTATTTACTCGTTGTTTCGCCGATATCCTAGGAAAATTTCGAAGATGGTTCGCGTTCCTACACCGACACCGAGTCGAGGCGATTTCGATCGAAGCCCAAGTATCGAAAATAGCAGCTTCGTGCCTTATTCTTAATATAGCGAAGACTCGCGATTCGCGAAGAAGCGAAAGACACCGAAAGTCTCTTTTCGCGTTCGGTTTTTAAACGTAAAATACGACCGGATCCAGAAGCGGGAGTTCCAAAGATTAGCTACTCGAAAAATTCCAGCGGAACAACTCGAAACTCCTCGTTCGAGTACCGTATAGTTTCCTCGAAAAGAAAGAGGAAAAAGTGTCTTGGACCGGGAGGGAGAGACGTCAAACCCAACCGCCGATGGATAAGACGCGAAATATCCCTCCGAGTTTATAATTAAGCAGCTGCCGGGGACAAACGTAAAGTCGGAAAGAACGATTTCCGAATCGACGTCGGCGGTGGGGAGGAGGAGGAGAGTGGATGAAGAGAACCGGTAAAATAAAGAGCGCGCGTATTGAATAATAAAGGCGATTAAGCAAACGCGCGTACCTCGAATGCGTCATCCGAGCAAAGGGAAAAGAGCGGCGAAGATAGAAGCGGCACCGACGAGTGGAACGCGTTACGTTTCTATAAATCTGCAGGGTTGAGAGGCGGTGGAGGCGGTGGAGGCGGCGGAGGCGCACTCGTGAAATTCCGCGGAGGGCATCAGCGGAGATCGCGGGATTGGCTCGCTGACAGGCGACGGGCGATGCGAGTCGGCAATTCGTTCCAAGTCGAACGCGGCGCATTAATATTCTGGCAGCGTTCGACCAAGTGCGCGAGCTCTTTCCACTTTGCTCCGCACTAACGTCTATTTCTGACTCCGAGCCGCGGCTCCTTTGTCCATCCCGACGCGACGCGCGTCCCACGAACTCTCGGGACCGCGGGACAACGTCGACGACGCGAGCGACGATCCTTTCCCCGATTTTCCGAGCGCTGAGACAGAGAGAGAGAGAGAGAGAGAGAGGGAGAGGTCCCGAATCGAACCAAGGACAACACTCGAAGGTGGACGCGGAAGATCGAAGGCGTCGATTGTTTCCCCTTCGAGCGCGTCTCTTTGTTTCGATGGCTCGAATCGACCGGTCGAGTTTGCGTCGCTCGCTAAAATTTACTCTTCGAGAACCCAATGACTCCTTTTACGCGAGTCGTAAACTTGTTAACGTATGCATTCTCGGCTCTAAATTGATCGTGGAAAATAAATTTACGAGACCGAAGCTTAATTAGCTGAACGTACTCTTCCGACGTCATATTTTTGGAGAAATGCCGCACTTTTTTGCTTTCCGCGTAGAGAAGTCTGTACGTACGAATGCGCACAGACGCGCACAGAGGTAGGATTCGGAGAACGGCGCAATGCGCGACGACCACTTATTATCGGTATTTTCGTCGGGGACGTTTAAAAAGGTGCTTTGTGCTCGAGCGGCGTCGGCGATCGCGAACAATGGCCGAGAGAGAGCGACCGACGATCGCGAATATTTCGGGCAAAGTGAGTCACGGAGTCGCGGCGATGATGTTGCAGTCGGGTCGTATATTCGGCGGAGTCAATGCCAGAAATAATATCCGCGCACCCGAGTCTGCCAAAGAGAGAGAGAGAGAGAAGACTCGAGGGTGGAGACAGCCGGAGACATCATCGACTAACCAACTATATTTGTCTCTGGACTCGTACGTGCCCTTCCGCTTCTCTCGCTCTCAGGTTCTCGCTTCAAAAATTATCGCTTCATTCGAGAGATATTTTCTCCTTCGCCTATTGCGCCTTTTAACTCGCCTTTTAACCTCCTCGAAACGCGTCCACGTTTTTTCCACCGAGTATCGAATTATCGTTGAAACGCGTTTTAACGACGGTCGGAAGTTCGAACGAGTTTAAAATTACGTTTGCGAGGCGATTCCTCTTCGGGTGCGTCGAGAGCTGAAGAAAAAAATTTACCTTCGTTCGCGTATCGCGGAACGATCCGTCTTACTCCGGTGCGTTCAGCGGTGCACGGGATCGAAGACACGGTGGATGAAAAAAAGCAAAATCAATTTTAATAAAGAGAAACGGTCGGTCCGGTCTCGCGATATCGAGGGGAATAAAAGTACGCTTGGTAAGATGAGAAGAGTAGCCGTTCGGGGGAAAATACAGCCGAGAGATACGAGGAACAATGGCAGGAGTATCGATAAATTTCGATGGCAGAGAGGGTGAGAGCGGAAGGGGAAACAAAAATAAGAAAACCGAGGACGGAAGTGGAGGCGGGCGTAGAATAAGACACAGAATAAGACACCGAGAAATACGTTATCCTCGCGATCGGTGGCGCTCGAGACAAATGCGACCCCCGGCAGCGAAGTTACTCGGTGAGCGGACGGACGCTCAGGGGTGGCTGGCTGTTTTCTCGGTTGTTGAATCTCGGACTCACGGGGGCCGGTGATAAACAGTGACGCTCGTTCGCAATGACCGGGGAACACGCATTAAGCCCGGCTAATACGAAGTGTATTAATGCCCGCGGTATTGTTTAACCCCGCGGTGTACACGGCTACTGTCGCGAGGGTCCGATCGACTCGGACGCAGATTTTATCGGGGCGGTCTCGTCGAACGAAAGAAGGAACGATCCAACCGACGAACACGAAAATCCATCCGATCGTTTATACCTTGGTCTTCCCGGGATGCTGCGGTTACCGCCGATCGAGTCCCGGCGTAGGATATTTCTGCCCACCAGACTAAATTATGAGGTCGCCGGCTAACTCGACCGCGCGTAAATGATTGCTCGCGTTATGTTAAACATCCGAAAAGAGAGCGGATGAAAAAGAGTGCAACGAGCCGCTTCCTCACCCACACGCGCTCCGGACCTCCGAGTTAGCACTCCGCAAAGAAAGGGAGAACGAGAGGAGCTCGGAGGCGGGTAACGGTTATTTATCTCGGTCGGACGCGCGAGCCTAGATTTTGAATGATTTTAACAAGAAGATCGGCCCGGCTAAAAGTACGACAAGACTGACGACCGCCGGTCACACCCTCTTCAATTTACGAAAAACCACGAGCGAACCAATTCCGACGTAATTAATGACGCTCGCGATACATTTACAACGTTTTAACCTCGAATTCGGGCGTAAAAACATTCGCATTTTTTAATTCGCTTATAATTTAACTCCGGTACATTCGTCTTCGTAAATTTACACGCTCGAACCTACGAATCGTTATTATTATCTTTTATTTATAAACTACCGGATTTCGATACTCTACTTTTAGCCTCGATGCCTCGTTTCGAACGAGTCGTACGTGTACCGATGCAACGACTATCGAAAATAATTTACATTTTGGAAAGGAGGAGGGCTTCGACCGAGCGACGCATCGCCACACCGACGTACGCAACGACACATGGTATTCGAGATGAAAAGAAAAAAGGGGGAAGAATAATGGCCGAATCGATAAAACCGCGCGCGTAAGAAACGAGAAAAGGAGCGAAAGGAGCGAAAGGAGCGAAAGGAGCGAAATCGAGCGCTCGGTTGGATAATAAGAAATACCGTGGTGGGGTGAAGGGGGGGGGGGGAGGGATGTTGATCCATCGGCCGCTGTTCGAACGTTGTGTGCATAGTATGGCGTAACGTAGCGCAGCAGCATCGTGGAAAAAGACATATTAGAGACATCATAATGCCAGGGCGAAGCTGTGTTCTAATTTATAATCGGACGATATCGCGATAGAGTCTCGGGTTCGAGGCATTGTATTCCGCGGAGCTTTGGTTCCCGGACGCTTGCGCCAGCGCCTACCTACTACATCCAGTCGAAGTCGCTGGGTGGGGTCTATATTCTCTTCCCCCCCCCTACCTCCCGTCAAAACCCCTCCATCTCTCTCTATCCACCCATCCATCCATCTATCTATCTATCTATCTATCTCTTTTACTCTCAGGACTCCTTGGTGGCCAGCCCGGGATATTCTTTTGATATTCTCTTAACTAATGCCGGCCATTCGTTACGATGCGGTTCTCCGTCTTTCTCTCTCCCTCTCTCACACTCGTTTTCTCTGCATGTAACGAGACTCTTTCTCTGATTCCATTCCTTCGAACCGCGTCTCTCTCTTTCTCTTTTACTCGCATATATCCTCTACTTTTCATTTATCAAAACCCAACTTTACTGCCTACTTTATGAATTTGTAGCTGTTGCAAAAGTTATCGCGTATATTCGTTATTTGCAATCACGGATAAATTATTTTTATAAAATGTTACCAACTATTTTTTTACATTTTAATTATGCTATCGTTCCTTTTGATAAATTTGATTATTAAAAGTTGACGATGCCATAAAGATCAAAGTATCGCGTCTTATAATTAAATTTAAAACCTTTGTCGCGTATACGTTATAATTATTAAAAAGATTATTTTCGCGTAATATAATCTAAATAATTATTAAACTCGGAGAACGCTTCGACCAAGTACGTAAACGCTTTCTCGCTACATTTGGTTAAGACTTACATTAAATGCATCCAAAGTAAGTCACTGTGTTAAGATGTCGTTTAGAACTTTGAGCACAAGTTTGAACTTGCAATCAAATATAACCAATGATTACAGGGTAGAACGTTGAATCGAACTTTGCTTATAATTTGTCGGTCACGGTACCAACGCGTAATCAAATTTATTCGGGAAAAATTACTTTTTTTTAATCCAATTATTTAAGTTAAATATTATAAATATTTTATTATTATTTGTTTTATTTTTATTTTCAATTTTATACGATTAAAAACGTATTCGATACAATATTCATCGACATATTTTAAAAACGCGATACGATAAAATACACGGAACGTGGTTCTAAATATACAATTATTGCATAATTTGATCAAGGCTATTACTCTATTACGTAGAGCGCAAACCTTCCTAATTACCGAATACATACGAGTGAATCATTACTAATCAACCGACTTTATTAACCTCTGTGCTAGTTTACTCCCATACTATAATACTACTATCCAATCTTCTAAAATATTCAACGGACGTACACACGATTTGCTTAAATAATAAATACAAATAGCGAAGTAGATGCGATCGTTACAATGAAACCGTTGTTTTCTTAAAAAAAAATAAAAAAACATACAATTATACATATTAATATTCGGAATAAATTTTTAAACAAAAACATACTGCAAATTATTTTCTTAAAACAAGTAACGTTTAAACGAATTTACATTCGGATTCTTGGAAAACTGAAGCAGAGTTAAAAATCGAATCCTTTGTAAATTTAAGATACGCGTTGTTTAATTATATAAATTACATAAACTCCACTTAAACTAATATACATCCAATTACGTACTTTACCGTTTTTACTTTTGTAGAAAAACAGGGAAAAGCCGTCAAGCTCTGAAAAACAGTATTAATTCACGTGTAAAATAGAATAATAATAATTTAGCAAAGTTAACATTTCGTAAGGTATAAAATTTCTTTTCAACTAGAAAACGTACGTTTCGTATTTGCGAATACAACGGAATTGCCGGGTATTCGTGGTCGAACGGTCACGGGAACGTCCTGGAATTTCCCGTGGAACAACGATCGCGGAAGCGTCTCGATTTTCGACGATATTCCTCGATCGATCGGACCTGTAAAAATCGCCGCAGATCCATGCGCGCGAGATACGAAACGGGCGACGTGGACGAGCCTCGAGGACGTCGTCGTCTTGGTCGTCTTCGTCGTCTTCGTCGACTTCGTCCTCGGTGCTCGCGGAACGTGTCTCGAATCCTTGATTCACTCGCGCGCTTCTCGATTTTTTCCTCTTCCATCTGCACGACGTAAGCGTTTCTTCGCCGTATACTTCATCCGTACGAATCTCAACCAGCATCGCGCTTCCGCGGAATTTTTTTTTTACCTGAAAACGGCTATTTGCGGAGTCGTGCGCACCTCCCCCTCACCTTCACGGGAAAGTTAATCTCCGAAGCTACGATTTTTTTGAAAAAGGTCGAGGAATCGAGAAATAATGGAAGGTCGATTGGAAGCTCGAAGAAACAAATAGGAATTACGACCGTTTACCGCTTTCAAGTTTTTATTACAGCGCTAAAGCTAGAAAAATGAAGAGAGGAAAGAGTTTAATAAGTGGAACGTCGGATGAAATGGAAAGGAGGATCTCGATGCATCCCGGAGGTGAATCGTTTATCCGAAGCGGACCGCTCGGCCGATCGCTGGTGGGGCAGTCGAAGAAGAACGTCTGTCCAGACAGGAATCAGTCCGGTAGGCGGTACCAACGCGAAGCCAGACCTTCCGAGCGAATCCTCGCTAACAATGAGCTTGCATTGTCTGGACTGGCGATACGCCCGTGCTCCTTTTGCCGACCGCGCAAACACGCAACACGCGCACACATACGGTTACAACCACAAGGAACGAGGGGTTGTTAACTTTTACTCCCTCCCTCCTTCCTCCCTCCCTCGAACGCCTTCTTTCCCGACGATCGCGATCCGCGGCAAATTACGCCGAGTCGAGACCCTGGGAAATTATTAAATCGTCGAAAAATCCAGGGATGCGTCTCGCGGCCTAACGAGTAAGATAAATATCGAGTTTAGCGCGGAGAACAGTCGCTGCGATAGTTTTCGCTTTACCTTGATGCGGGTTCTACGCTCTTCCCAGGAATCGCGAGATCGCTCAACGATCGCTGCGGGATCAAAGGACGGACGGACGGACGGACGAGGACCGGTCGGCTTATCTTAAGAGCGACTCGTGCAACAACGATCGTACAGCGCTTCGATAATCAAGATGCAACGTCGAGAGATGTTTCGGAGCTTACGTACGTACGGTCGAGACCAAAAATGGAGCTCGGTAAGGATTTTCCTGAGCTTTACTCCTGCGTTTCCCGTGTTCATTTCGATCGCTTTCCACCGGATCCTAAGGTAGGTCGTAACGAGCTTGCGATGAAAGACGGGCACCAACGGAGCGCGTGACGTATGATAGGCACGAGCGAGTCGGCAGGTATACCACGTGACCGCGAGAGGTTCGCCGTGGATAACCAGTTCTCCGGTGATTTGTGGCTATTCCCGGCCGATTCGCCGCGCGATAATAAAGTGGCAATGGGCCTTGTTAGCGACGCGAGAGTTCAACGAGCCGTCGACGTATTATTGTACTCTCGACGTACGCCGGTGACTTGCATCGGTCATCGACGCGCATTCGACGACACCAGGGCGACGAGATTCCTTGCCACCCGCACATCGAACCCGACAAATGTATACTACAAATACGGGCCGTATCGATTCTTTCTTTTCTTCGCCTCGACTTACTTTTCATTTTTGCGGCACTTTATTCGAGGTTGGCTCATTCGAACCTCGATGATATTTTTTTTTCCGATCCGAAATATTCATCCAAGTGTTACTTCATTTTTGAATAAGCACACTCCGAGAAAATGTTTATTCTTCATTTTACTTGTGACCTAATACTTTTGCGGAATGAAATTCTACCCATTCCGAGTAAAATTACACTTGAATAATGCGTCAAATGGAACGGCTCCGTTTAAACGCTATATTTTTGTATTTCGAGTGTATTTCGAGAATATTTCGATGCTTTTTTATGAAATATTAGTCTAACTAAAATTTAAATCGCTAACGAAAGTTGAAAACTTTTATTGAAATGAAATTCTAATATGAAAATATCGCGAAAATTTTACTTTCAAATATTGAAACGTGATATTCTTGAAAATTAAAACAAATATTCGTTAACGTTGATGAATAATTTGAAAATATTTAAACGCGAATGGACGTAAGTGTGCGAACGACATTAGAATGTTGAGTAAAATTGTAGAGAATTTCTTAAATTATAAAAATCTAGATGAATTTTATGTGAACTTGTATCGCGTCTCAAAATATTCGAAACATCTCGAGCAAAACAATTGTTTTTAAAATTTAATTTTTTCGATAAACTTGCGGAAAATGTAATCGATACATAGATTATCAAAAGAAAAAAAAATACTTCGCGAATGTATAATAGCCAGAATTAAAATTAGCTTAATCGATATTTCACAATGTAATAAATATTAGCGATTGAATTGTATTGGCTTAAAGATTTAAATATATGTTAAACATTGAATGACGATATAATATACATAAATGTATAAATAACGTAGATCGTCTTTAAAAGTTAAACTTTTTCTAAAAAAATTTCGGTTCTGATAGATAATAGAGAAAAATTACGTTAACTAGTGAAAAAGGATGTCGGGGTAGAATTATAATAAATATTTTTCATCAAAATTTTCTTCCTGTAAGAAACGCGAGTGAGAATTCTTCCTTTTAAACAAAAATAGAATTGAATTTTAAAATAAAACTTATTATTATAACAAGTGGTAACGGTGGTGAATAGCTTAAAGGCTTTAAGTAAATATTAAAGTAACAGTCTTTAATTTTGCATTTATATTGTTTCTACATAATTCAAAAAGTATATACGTGTATAAATTAATTTATATATTTGAGTGGGATGAGAAATATGAAGAAAATTGCAGTATCAATGAAATTAAAATTCTTTACGATATTATTACAAGCTTTTATATCATTTATCGTTTTTTAATTACAGAAATTTACATTTTATAGAAACAGATGGTCACATTTTTCCTTTATTAGTAGTAAGCAGTTATCTTCCAATCTCGCAGGAATATCGTTAATAATTTTTACTGTATTTACGATACATTAATGTACATTTTATGTATCAGGTACCATAAAGTATTCGTAATTCGTTTATACAAATACATTGATAAATGCGCGTTAAAACGATGATGTCTACGGGTACGTTTTTATACGTATAGAAACTTTGTAAACGTAAACTTTCTTGGTAAATGATTAAAAGTAAGAGATATTTTAAAGCGTGGAAGAAAATTCTTTGTAATCATTGGGAGGATATTAGTTTCTGATGTATATTGCCGAGAATGGAGAAGTTAACGCGCGATTAATCGCTATCAAAATACTTTACTCGAACCGTAACAACGCGAATATACGTAGTAAGCGTGTACGTGTACGGATAAATTAAAAAGGAAATATTACAAATTGCAATCCATTGTTTGTATCTCGTTCGCGTAGATCAACGAATCCGAAAGTTTGCATCGCGAGAGTAACGCTGGAATGTAAAGTAAGCAACGATAATAATAAAAATACGTCGTTGCGCGAATAGAAAAAAGTTTTACTTTCGATATTTCGACCTTGCTTTTATCGAAGGCAGCAACGATACGCGCGGAGAAGAAAAGGTTCCCAGGAAACAAAAAACAGGTTCATTACCTAAGGTCCCGAAATAAACCCGGAATAAGTGCGATAGAAAAGACTCGAGTAGTTTCCACCGGAAAGAGTAAGTAGCTTAAATAGGCCTCGAAGGAAGGCGTGGATCGAGGAGCACCAGGAACACCAGGTGAGCGGGAACCAGGTGTCGTCCACCTCCCCAGTAATCTCGCGGTCGGTCGCGGTCGGTCGTGGTCGGTCGGTCGGTCGCCATCCTCCGCACAGCCGGAAGTACGCATTCCGCCAGAGCCGAGAAAGCGCGAGCGTCCTCGGCGACGAGGTTCGAGGTTACATCGGCGACGTCGCGACTAGATCCTCGCTTATGACAAGCGGCGCATTGCTCGGATGTCGAGCAATCCCACCGCGGGCTTTGTCGAGTCTAGTTTGCGCCAAGACGCCATATAAGCCGGGCAGTACTCGGGTAGAGAGACACGCTTAGGTAACGCATACACGTAGGTAAGGTTTCCCTGGCTCCCGAGTAACTACGCAGCCGCATAAAGGCCGACGATAGCGTATCTGTATCAATTGTATGCATATACAAGAAGCTCCTCGGTCGGCATCAGCAACGGCAGCAGCGGCGACGCGCATTTGTCGCGTGCCTAGCCATTATACGGCTTACCCTTATTGTTCGGCGGTAATAGCGGTCCCCTCCCCGGGTGTTCGGGGCCGGTGGAGGCAGTCCTGGCAGTCGGCGGGAAGAGAGGAGCTACGTATGTACCGTACATACCGACGTAACCCCCATTAAACCCTCATACCTTATGCGATCTTCATTTAAATACGATTATGGATAAGGCGATCGCTCGAGAGTCACGCGGCTCCTCGCGAGCATCAATTTGATATTCAAATGGACGATCTTTTGTTCGACGACAATTTTTCGATCGGACCGGAGTCGCGCGCGCTTACGGGAGGACACGCGATCGGCAAATCGATTTATTCAAATGGGACCGTCGTTCTTTTGTTCCCCGCGCTCAGCCTCGCCGTAATTGTTCTTGCGAATGAGATTCCAGCGCGAGCGAGACAATAAGTGGCGATAAATGATAAATCGCGTCGTGCAAGCGTAATAAACTTTTAGGGACGCCGACGACGACGGAGAACGACGGAGAACGACGGAGGACGAGGAAGGCCTTGAACCGGGGTATTAAGGTAGCGTGGGAGGGGTACATTTTTCCCGATGCGTTTTCCCTCTTTTTTCTTTCTTTTTCCTTTCTTTTTCCTTTCTTTTTCCTTTTTGTCATCGGGCGATCCAGCAACGGTCCAGGATAGGCGCGGGTTACGTCGCCGCCGCCAAAGCCCAGAATCGCGGGGGCGCATTGTACCAGCGCGCGCCAAGTATACACGGGGCCTATAAAGATACGGCATCGGTGACATTTCTATACCAAATACATCGCACAAAGGCCGCCGGCGAGCAATGTCATATTAAATATTATTTATGCCAGGGAACGGTATAAACATCCAGGTTCTGGAGCATTGTGCGCCGCGGATACGTTGCCTCCCACTTCCCCGAGGACTCTTTTCCTCTCCCAGCCTCCCTTCGGTTACGAACGCGCACTTTGTACGCGTTTCCAGTAGGTTGGCTGTTGGCTGTTGGCTGTTGGCTGTTGGCTTTGAGCCGACCGTGCACGTAAGAGCCTCTTCGGAAGCGCACGCGCGACTGAAAGGGAGAGATATTCTCGATCGGAAAACAATATCGATCCATTGTTCGGGACGACCTATAAATATCGTCAAATAATATCGGGATGAGAACCGACGCGTGCGAGCCGATCTTTGGAGCGGATCGCGAATGTAAATGTCGTGCCTTTGCAATTCCTCGTCGATTATGCAAAATCGAACGCCTCTCGATAGGGCAAAGATGCCTAGCAATCTTTTTATGCGAGATACGTTTGTGCTTTTTAAACCCGAGAAAATAGAGAACGAGTTTTTAAACTTTAAACCGAATTACCGCTGCTTCGACCAACGAAAGTATTTTTTTTTTTTACCGTTCAAGAACCAATCTTTCTATCTACGTGCGAATACTCGTTCGAAGGAGTAGGTGATAAAATTTTAAACCGAGAATACAAAGAATTCGATTCTTCTTGAAACGCGATTCTTCCGATACCGAATAATAATTGAATCGTTTCGAGTACCGCGTGTAATTTTATTTTTTCTTTTTCCATCGTGTTTTCAAAATAATATTTTCTCGACTATCGAATCCGATGACTCTGAATTAAATTAAATACAACGACGATTTATCTCGTAAGTTTTAGCTCGGTAAACAAATAATGTAAGACGGCGATGCAAAAATTGCTTACGTTTCGAGTTTTTCTTTGTCATCCGAGATGTGCACGTGGAAAAAGGACTTTATTTTCAATTTACGAATCTAATTAAAAATTTATATCGTGAAAAACTACTACTTTTTATAAAGCTAACGGAAAAACATGTCAAATATATTTCTTTTAATTGCTTCGTATTTTTTGTTTCGTAAGAATTGCTTGTATTTTGATATTACGGTTAATTTAAGCGATGAAACTGAATTTAAAACTGAAAAAAAATTTGATTTACAAGGGTCTTCGTTTATCTTTATGTTTACGTAAGGTTTTAAGATTACCTATTTGCATTTTATTATTGTGTAGATAAACGTTACTTTTTTACATCTTTACATAATTAAAAATTATTTTAGACGATATATACCGATCGAATGATCTTGATAACTGATAAAAACTATACTTTATAAATGTGTAAGAATTAATCAACATTGATTATAACTTTGTTGAACTATTTTATATCCATATCTTTTAATTAAATATTTTGCGCGAATCGTTTTGATTATATATATATATATTATAGGTTTCAACAATATAGACAATTACATATTTGAAATATGATTCATACATATCTATTAGTTAAATATTTTCTACCAATCACTATGATTATAGATTTCGTACGTATTTCTAGTTATATATTTTTTAAATTTTATTTACTCATGCGATTAACGGAGACTGTTTGTAAGGATTTAGTTTATTTCGATAAAGTTATGAATAGAATTCTAATACGTTCAATTTTATTATTTCGAAATTATTTAAGATTACATATTCGTTTATGATTCTCTAAAGAATTTCGATTGTTCAAAACAACTCGTAAAATTTTACTGAAAAAATGACGCACTATTAGTTTATTCAAACATACATTATTGTAATTTTAAATTTAATTCACTATGTATATTTAATAGTATTTAACAATGACGTACTTTTTTTACTGGAATCGCGATATATTTTTAGATTGTTTAATTTTTTTATTATAGAAATAAGATTTTCGTTCACGTTTAATGTAAGATTCAACAAAAGATATTGACTACGGAAATGTTAAAATCATCAAAAATATTAATATAGAAAATACTACATTACAAATATTTGTTTAATAATGAGTAATTTCTAGTATTATTAACTTTTTAATTTTGAATATATATTTATTTTAGCTTGAAATAATATAAGTTAACGATAAATATTAGACTACAATAACTTATAATCATATAGAATATATACATGAAATAAAAATTTCTTTAACAATTGTAAAAAGATATTATTACTAAAAATATTCTCAATTATTGATACTTATAAAATTAATTGTAATTATTTAGGTAATATTTATGCGTGTTTATAATCTTTACTTTTTTTTTGTTATTAAAATAGCAAAAGTGAAAAAGTATTCAATTTAATCGAATGAAATTATTTTAAAGTGTAATATTCTAAAATGAAAAGCATTCGAAATATCCATTTATATTCTGAATTCGATGATATGGAATATTTAACAAAAAACATGAAGTTTTATATATAATAATAATTTATTATATCGTTTTTTATAATTCAGATAATAAGGCTAATATATTAAGACGTTAATATTATTGAACATTTTTAATTCGATAATTATCTATTTTCATTTTTTCAATTCAAATTACAATTTAATTAATATTTAGAATAAAAATAGTAAAGAAAGTAGAAAATTGATTTTAGCTAATTACGATATATTAAAAAATAGCTTATTATATTCTAAAATATGAAATCTGTACTTTTAACGTTAGAGAAACAAGTTATTTGATATATTTTTAAACGGATATATTTAACTACGCAACAATTGATTAAGATGAAATAATTTATTATATTAATTTTATTAATTAATATTTATTATCAATACTTAATGTAATCGCCCAATTCAGTTATATAAATTTATTTGTGTAAGAAATTTTAGAAAAAATAATCAATTTACAATATAATTATAATTCATTGAATATTGTTAAATATTTTTTCAAGCACATCGTTTAATCTATTTTCTTACTTCGTATCATTGCGTGAAATAGATTTCGTAACTTGGCAAACAAAGGTAACTCAAATTATGTCAACTTTATTATTTATTATAATTTAAAATATCGAATATATCATCGCTCAAAAAGCAAGAGTGAAATTTCCGAACCAACAATTATAATTTATAAGTAAAAAATGTATGTTTTGAAAGTCAATTTTTAATCCATTTTAGGTTTCAATATATGATGAAAACATTCAAAATACATTATTAAAGAGTAGAACTGAAACGTAAATATTTACTTTGATACGTACATACAGTAGAGTCAATACGATAAATATTTTGATTACCAAAACTTAGTCACGGTAAAACAAACTAAATTACTATCAAAATTTTGAACTTTGAAATTTTGAAATTAGTTATATCATAAGTAATGTATATAGAATAAACTTTTATTATCGTATGTTATAAATCATTGTAATAATAAAATAAAAAAATACAAAAAACCTCAATAATTACTGAAATATTTATAAAAGAAACTATTTTAAGATCAAATTAAAAGAAACACAATTTAAATTTTATTACAGTAGTTCTACTTTAATAACGTAAGACATGAAAAATGTCAAATGCCTTTCTTAAAGTAGTTTAAAAACACGCTATATAAAAAATCAATGTAATAGATTGATGACTTTAATATCACTGTAATAATAAATTGTAATTAATAATCGTTTAATAAATAATTATACTACGATTTATAGTTTTTTTCCAAATGAAAAATGAAGTTTAATATACTCGATAACACATATATTTGGATGATTAATAATTTGTTTAATTCGGTATAATTATTGAACAAAACTTAAACGTGGTTAAAAATCTATAACGAGATTTGGAATTAATATCAAGTACAAATATGCGGATACAATTGGACAACCAACGCCATCTCTTGTAACGAGGACAAACTTCAAGAAACTCAGTGATACTCAATTCGAGGATACTTTTATGATCTAAAACTACAAAATTTCGTTCATTTGTAATGAAAATTTGTAATCGTTTGGTATTATTGGAATATTTCCAAACGTGGAATTGTTTAAGAAAGAAGAATTATAAATTTCTTACAAAAAATTTAAATACTTACATTTTATAAAAATCTACTTTGCTCGTAAATCTTACAAAGTTTTTAAAAAAATCTTTCGAATAAAATATTTCTTTAAACTATATTCTTTAAATATAATAGAAATACACATAATGTTAAAAATAGAAAAAACTTTATTTTTAGTTAACATTTCTATACCGTATTATTCATAACTATAAGTTAAAATTCGTACGTATCATTATGAATTATATTTTTGAAGGAATTTTATAAACTTTGTTAGAATAATGTTAATTAAATTTGCTATTTAATATTATTTATCGTTTATAAAAACGTTTTATCGATTTATACGTGTTTATTTCACGATAATTATTAATTTAACAGAATTTTTCGTTTTTTTAAATAAGTTTGTTAAAATATAGTTACAAAATTTGTTTATTTTTCAAAAATACTAAATATATTTACGATTTCTCTTTATAACTACACAATAAAACATTATACTTTTTATAAATACCAGTATCTCTTATAAATCCGATATTATAAATCTGATTGTATAGACACTACACGATTCTGCTGTTTCTATTAAATTTACCATGAACTTTAGTTTAATACCCTCGAGTAAATACTAACATTCAATGCCTTTATTTAGAATTTGTTTTTAAGTAATGATTTTTGAAAAAATTAAGAAATTTAATTAAAACGAGTATTTGGTTTATTATTAGTAGGTATTTATATTTTAATTGAATAATAATGCTATTTACGATATATTTATATACATTATTAAAACCGGTATTATTCAATAATTTTATAAAATACGATTTCTTTTATTATAAAAGAAAAAATAACTCAAAATATCTGTTCTTTAAAAAAATTTAAAGTTAAGGAAATATTTTTTTATTCTCGATAAAATTTTGTTGCTTAAAATTGAAATACCCTCATTTGAATATGCCTCACAGTTTCTTCATCGTTCCTCGAGTAATTATTAAGTGGCGCACACAAGATTTCGATTTTGTAGCATCAAGTGAAACTTCTCTACATAGATTGGCACATATTTTAGACCACTAATCAATTAGCCTTATTTTTTATACTTCCCTATCTCTCTCTCTCTCTTTAGGTTCAATTATATTTTGCAGTATTAAGTATCTCGTCGTATGCATTTATACGAAGATAATTTTTTAACGACCCGCTTTACTGCGATTTACATATAAACCTTCGTATACAAGTGGTTCTCAACTCGATATTCTATTTTGGTTTCGTGATTTCTTCTCCTCGTTACGATCAATTAATGTCAGTTCTTAAACATTGGTTTTCTTATTTAGTTATTTCGTAATATTTTTGTAGTCCCTTGAACCGGATACTTAATAGTTGACATCAATGGTCTTGTGAAACATTTGTCAAAGACATATCATAGTATAGTGTGACATATGAGACGCCATTTGAGATAATATAATAATATATGGCGATGTTGACCTTTACTTTATTCTTTCCTATGATATACCTCTTAAAAAGAATATTGCTATAGTTAAACCGAAACCTTTAAAAAATCTTTCCAAACTTTTATTTTAACCCTGCATCGCCGAGATTTAAAATTTTTTTTTCCAAATATGTGAAATAATAAACTGTAAGCTTTAACGTTTTCCAAGGCTATGAAATTTCTGAATTTCGGATATTTTCCTTAAGCGCTCTCGTCGCGTCTAACTTAAATTATTTTCATACGAAAATATTAATTTTCGAATCGTAGCTTCTCAATATTGACTTTTATACTCGACGATGAATTTGTTGCTTCGATCTTGCTAGATATCAATTTACGGAATAATTCATTCGGTAGTACCGACGTTTGTATTCCTACTGTTTATCTTGTTAATAATTTCCATACGTAGTTCTATTTAAAAGCTCTGTATATTATTAAACAGTCAATTTAGTTAATATATTAGCTGGAACGAGACAATGATGTCGATTTTGTAATTGCGTGTGCAGAATTTCATCCGAATTGTAAGAAAGAACATAAAAAAGTTGACGAAATTGACTAATTTTTTTTTCCCAAGGTTTTAACAACTAAGATTGCCTTCCTAAAAAACCAAGATTTTCCCAAAAATAATTTGATTCGCCATTTTGATACACTCAAGTAACGACAGCACAGTCTTATTAATGGTAGTTAAGTTTGTTGAGTTCGACTACAAAGCCTCAAGTACTACAGTGTTATGGTCATTACCGAGAATACTTGAGGTCAATTCAACTTCCTCTTGAGAATCAGCGGTAATAATTAAACTTGGAAAGTCGAATTACACAAATATTGTATTATTTGGTTCGGTATTTTTTTTTTTATCACGGAAACATTTATTCGTTGCGTTAAAATATTTTTATTTTACATTACAGAAGATTTTTTCATTTTATTTTATTTTTCAAAATATAAGCCATCCGTACGTTTTTTTTTCTAGTAATAATATTTACGCATAAATAATTGATCTTGCGACAAGGCTTTCGATTACTCTTTATTTTATGTAAATTTTTTATCATAGTCTTTTACATATATTTAAATTTATTTAAAAGGTTCGGAAAACAAAGAAACTTTTGTCTGATACGTTGTATTTACTTCCGATGAAAATATACCTCCTATAAATTTAACAAACAACTGACGATTACTTGGACAGCTGGATATTAAAAAAAAATCTGCCTTGTATTATTTGCTAAGATAATGTTAAGTGTTTACAAATATTAAGGGCAATCGTAAGCAAACATATAATGTAAGGAAAGGAAGATTTATTAAGCTCGAGACTATATTATATACAGAGAAAAGTTTCCCAAGACTACGAGTAACGATTTTGTTAGTATTTTCAACGAATTGTCGACATTGATTTAGTAATAATCTTGTTTTTATTAAATCAACTATAACGAAACAAAATAATAATATTACGAGTACAACATTTTAAATCGTTATTTTGGGATAAAATTTTGCAAGCGATTAGAGTTGCTTTTAAATTCGATCTACATTCAAACTACGTATACTAAAATAAAATATTTTAATAAATATACTATCAAAGTTTAAATTCCTATTCTTTCGTAACGTGAAAATGCAAACGTACGATTCACCTTTCGAAGCTTTTCTTGAAAAATTCGAGAAAAATTCGAAGAGCAATGTAATCGACGCGAACCAAGTCTGCAAACTTGTTAGTGAAAATCAAAATTTATAGGGAAATCATAAAGCGTAATAATTAATCTAATGAAGCTTTCTAAATTTAATGTCTATTTTGATAAAAGAAAGTGATTTTCGTCGTATTTATGAGAAAGAAATCCCACAGTGACTATACAACGAGCTATTGTAGCTTACTTCTACCTTATCGATATTAGCATAGAAAAGCAGTTCACAAAATCGTTAGACGCTTTGAAAGTACACACCTGGGTACACTAAGGGTATCTGTCACCGTATAAAATTGAACCTTTAAATTATCAAAGGATCCTTACACTCTACAGTATTTGTTGTATGCATGCATTTGTTCCACGTCGCTGTGCTTTGGGATAATTCACCAACTATTTTATATCGAATACTTGATTATACGACATTAAAAATTAGTGCTACGGAATGCGAAGTACTCGGAAATAAAATAAGAAAATTTAATTAAAAAGTTCGATCCAGTGATTATGCTTTCATGAAATTTACAATCCATAATACAAAACCTTCCTTGTATTAAAATAATAATTGGTCGAGACACAGAAATCCTATGGCATACTAATGCAAGTCAACGCGTCGGTTATCGTCTAAACCAGTGAAGAAAAGTAAATAAAAAATTTAAACTTTATGCTGTTGAACAAACAGAATATACAATGCATAACGTTAATAATTAAAAGTAATTATCGCGAGTACATATATTCTAGATAATGTACCGATGATATAACCAAACCAAGTATAATCAATGGTATCGAAAATATAAAAGTATACTTTGAATATCTAAAAGTAAATATTCAAAATAGCTAATGCTAATTTATGCTGTTAATTTACGAAATAACGTTACATACGTTTAAAGAGAAACAAAATTCAAAATGAAGTTTAAAAGAATACGGATATTATATTTAAGCAAGAATATTCAAGAAATACATTTTCTTACCGAGTGTAAATTCTCTTGAAACCAGAATTATTATAAGGAATGTAAAATCAAGGATATTTAGAAGAATAATAGAAAAAGAATGAAGACATCGATGTATTAAGAAACATAAATAAAATAAATATAGTTTATTTTACATGTTACGTCTTTAATAAAACATATAATAAAGTAGAATTAGAACTGTGGTAAGAGAAGAAACTACTTAATTACGAGGATTAAAAATTCCAACTGTTTAATCTCGTTAATTCAAATAATTTTTATATTGTTATTCATGTAACTTAAATACAGTATAGCACGATGAAAAGTCTAAGTTAAGATTCATAAATATGCCGAGATCAAAAAATGACAAATTAATTTTCTAATTGCAGTAATATGACTTTGACTCAACTCCGTAACGTATTTTGTATAATAAAGAAATATATAGCGATAGGATAACAACTTTGTAAATTCCTAATTCACGTTTTTACTATATTGTAGTAAAAAATAGTTTTATATTTCAAATAAAGTATACGTATCGATCGATCCGATAATAACTTGGCTAATCCGTAGATTCGAGAAAATTAAGGCTCGATATAAGTTTTTATGTAAGCATAATTTGAAAATTTTTTTTATAATTTGGAGAGTTTTGATAGAACTCGCGTACAGAAAACATTAAATGTAGAAGTTTGAAAGTTTTCCAATTATTAAAAAAGATTTGTGGCAGAGCGATAGAATAAAAACGACAGACAGATTATGGGAAGTAAAAAATAAAACAAAAAGTGCAAATTCCTATTGAAAGTGAACGGAAGGTAACACTTGAGATCGCTGCCAAAGAAAGAGCGAGAGGGATAACTTACGAGACTCTACTAAATCCATATAAATCGTCGTATTGTTGGAAGACCGAAGCGCATACCAATTTGAGATACCTACATCTCACGGAAAGTCTCCGAAAGAGAAGAATCTCTATACTTGCAGTGCGGATTCGATGCTCTTTACCGAGGATTAAGAAGGGGTCGATCCCCGATTTTTCGAGGATTAGTGATGGGGTCGATCGAATTTGGCGATGTTGAATTTTGATTTTTATAAAAAAAAAGAGATTCTTGCTTTATACCTTGTATCTCTTTTTTTTTATCGAATCAACCATCGTTATTATATTTCTTATTTAACGTTTACGTGTTTTTATGTAACGCTGATAAATTTTGATAGGAAAGTAAACGATAATTAAAATTATCTTCTTTTAAAAAAAATATGTGACGCATCGTCTGTCGTTTTATAGAGTAAACAGCAAATGATTGGTAATAGAATAATGGAATTTCGATACGTGTACACTTATAAATTACAATATTCGATGGTAAAGAATCGATTAAAATAAATATTGAAATTTTTGTTACTGCGATGTTTAACGTGAAATAACATCGAGTTTTCCTTTATGTCGCGATGACCTTTACGAAAAACACATTTTACGGAGCAAGTTTGAAAAGACACGGAAAAATTCGATGTTATCCCATTTTTTATCGATAAATTTTACGAACTACGTTAAAAACATCGAGCAAAGAAAAAAGTAAGAAAATCTTCTTTCGCGTTATAAATAAAATATTTACGCGAAGAATCCAATGATTATTAATTTATTAAATATAATCTAGCTTTACGAAAAATATAAAAGCAATAAACATTACAATGTATTAAAATAACTCGAATAATTTAAAAAAATTTTATTTAAGAATTTAAATATCAAGGCGCATAAATTTTAGATTTTTCAAGTGTTTAAAAACCGAGTATAATATGAAATATTTTCGGATACTTAACACTCGGTCGATTTACTGCTACGCAGAAGCGTTCCACAATAAATGTTGCGTTGTTACTTATTTCTTTAATCAGCATCATAATTCTTTAACGCTTTGGTGAAACTCGCGGTCTAAAATTTTTGCGCTACAGTCCGAGAATAGAGCAATAAAACGAGTTGCAATTATTATTAAATATCGTAAGAGTCCGAACGGAAAACTGGATGCAAAGATAGGAATTACAAGATACAAGGTTCAAATCAGTCAGAGCGAAGGTAAACAAGAAAATACATTGTATAATTTCGCACTGATCGGTTAGAACTTTATATCTTATATCCGTATCTTGCAACTTTTCAATTTTGAAGCATCGGCGTCGTTGAGCAACCAATAAGGGTAAATTTGCAACTTTTATCAAACCTCGAACGTTAAAAATGCAGAAATTGCTCGATTCCTTGTATCACTTATCAATTTTTACGGGATATTTTTTACGAATCAACGTGTTTTATAATACAATACTTGATATAAGAGTTTAAAATCCATTTGACTGCCAATATAATAAGTAAAAAATAAGAAAGGAACGGAGGTAGAAGCACGCGATAAATGTTTTTAATCTCTTCTCGGTTGTAAAAAGGTAAAGTTTTGCAGTTATGTACAAGGGACAGAGACAGATGCAGTGGTTTCGAAGGCATCGAAGCAGCAAGAAAGCAATGCGAGGCAATCGGCTTAACCTGCCGCGAAAATATGTAATATGAAAAATGCAGATATTTATGAGAATCGCGACATAGAGGCTAATCTTCGACGTGATCGCAATTTATTGGCCTTTCTCGCCAAGTCATTCAGTCGATGACGTCGGATATTTAGTATTCGGACTTACCACGTTACTTTTTTAAAACCAATTAAGCTTTAAAAACAATTTATACGACGGAGTTTTTTATGCAAACAAAAGCGTACTTAATGCTCGATAAATACGAGTAATCCGACCGAATAAAAATCGGAGGATGCGACCAATTTTTAAATAGCTGAAAAATCGCGTATAAGTACATCGAGCACTTAAAACGTATAAACATCGATAAAGGGATATAAATATCGGGAGGAGCGCGATGGAGCGAAAGTTGCTCGAGGTGGTGGTGGAGGAGGAGGAGGAGGAGGAGGAGAAGAAGAAGAACACTTTGTTTCGATCGCGAAAGAACGACACCGTAAAAGATACGCGTGCGTTCCGGTGCAGTCGAAAGGAATATAATCGAGGATTCGCACCTTCGGGAAAACGCATTTCGCTCGAGCGTCCGATCAGATTAAGATCTTAAATCATTAAAGGTCGGTGGATTAAGCGGGCCGGTCGAAGCCGTTAACAAGAATTACGTTTTCATCGTGTAACGCAATTTTGAATTTCTAACTTTTACCTCCTCCGCTTTCTTTATCACCAACGAGATCTTCACGTCCGATCAATTTCGAAAATCTCCAGAGTCTCGTATGGGTTCGCACCCTTGCGTCGCCTCGGTAAAATGGTAACAGAATATGAAAGCGGTCTCCGGGCAGGAAAAACTACGCTCTACGTGCGCGCGGGACTCCGGATCGCGTTCTCGCACTCCCGGTGATAAATAGCGAAAGATTTGCAAAATATATCGCGGCTGCAACGTCCTGGGTACTACCGAGCTCGTTCCACCTCCGTGGAGGTGAGTCGCGCGAAAGCGTATAGTATTTCGCCCGGCAATAAAAGGCGAAGAGGAAAAATACCGAAATAAGCCTTCGACGGACCTTTTTTCCTCCTCTCGCAGCGTCAAAGTAATGGATTAACGTCGATTTTCGAGCGAAAAAACCAACGAAAAAAACAGACGCGCTTTGTAAATTTTTCTCTCGTTTATCTCGTTTTTCTCTTTTTCTCTTTTTCTCGTCGCTTCGTGCGCGGAAAATTTTTGACATAGCCGCGTAAATGCAGATTTGTCGAAAGAGGAGGTGGAGGAGGTGGAGGAGACGAGCTGCGAGAAAGAAAAGCTGAAACAAGGGAGTGGCATAGGCTAGTGGCGGTCGTAAATAACCAAACGTAAGACTATGCATCACCGGTGTATTCGAATCGCATTGTTATTCGACGTACGTCTCGATCCAACGCGCCACTCGTTTATTCCAAGGGACGATGGCTTATTTCTGGGGATTCGCCCAAAGTTCAAAATCATACGAAAGAAGTTTGCGCCGTGCGTTATTGTGTTTCGAACGCTGAAATCGGTTAAACCGGTTTGCCGGCTGCCGAGACTTTTAAATTCAGGCTCCAGTGAATACGAATGAGTGAAATATGATAGGTCAGCGGGTTATTTATTGCGGTGCGATCGGTATTATTTTGAGTTAAGATTATTAGTTACTAATACATCGGTATATCCGCATTACGCGTGAAAAATTGTATCGATAAAATAAAAATAAGCGAACTCGCGTTCGGGAAGTTTGGAACGTGGCGGGAGTGGGGAGGTGGGGGTGGGGGAAGAGACGCTTTCGAGTATTTTATTATTATGCTCGGCATTATCATCGTAAGTAAGTCGTAAAAATATTTCATTTAAATCACGCGCGCTTTCGGGTAGTTTTGCTTAAGCTATAGACAGTTTAGCGATATTTAATTTTACCTCTTTCTTAATTTACGAACCTATAAACTTTGATGTCGCTAATTTTATAGATTTTGGAATATACTAATACTTAAAACAAAAATATCTACGCCGTCGAGAATAAAAGCGTAAACGTCCTTGATCGGCTCGCGCAAAAGTCGCGTATCAAGATTCTTACGTTCCTCGACTCGCGGACACTCGAGCGAAACTCTCGTCCGAGCGTATACTTTTCTTTTAATATCGAGGAATGCATCACAGTTTCTTAAATCGGAAAATACCAAGAATCTCGCGGAACATCCAACGACTCGTTCCAACGACTCATCGACAAAGTACGCACTCCAAGTTACAAGATTTGGAAAACGATCGTCGATCGTCCTCCGCCGTCGGTGCGCAAACTCCAAAGTAACGAAATCTCGGGTTACGAATGAAACACTTGCCATTAGTAAGGTACGAAATTGGCGATGCAGTTTCGCGAAAGTGGAATAAGTGGGATCTATGGGTGGCCGCGAGACTCGTGTACGCGTTTATGCGTCTCGTTCGTCATCGGCGAGAGCTGGAGAAGGAAGAGAAGGTCGAGAGGAACGGATCTAGGATCGAAGGAGGGAACGAAGGAGGGATCGAAGGTGGCATCCAGGCCGGCGTTCGCGACCCTCTTCCTCTCGGTGGTCCTTCGAAACCCCGCGGCGACCGCTATTAGGTCACCCAAGGTGGTCTCCGAACGACGCCCGGACTCGCTTACTTTTCTCCTCGGCCCTTCGCTTTGCTTGTGCGCAAGCTCATTGATTTTTACGCCGGGCTACTCTCGATGAAAGCTCGAAGGAGAGCCTCTCTCGCCTCGTCTCCGGATGGGACGCCGCCCTGGAAAGGAAGGAAGGAACGAGCGAGCGACGAGGATTGGGCCGAAGGGCTCCCGTAGTCCCAGCCCGGTCGTCAAACCTTAATACATTTACAGCTCGCGCTCTATCCTCGGGCGGATCTTCTCGGACCGTATCACGTTTGCGCATGCGATCATCGCGAGCGCGTTTCTTGCCGTCTGTGTATCTAAGCGGAAGAAAGATGACCCGACTCGTCCGTCCCCAGCGGCTAACCCCCTGATATATCGTTTACGTGTCTCGGCGTGCGCGCGTCGTTTGAGACACATGTCTCTCCTCCTTCTCTCTCCTTCTGTCTCTCGCTCTCTCTCTCTCTTAGTCGTTCGTTTACTCTGCTCGAGCGTCTCGACCAACGTCTTCGCGGAGCCCTATTTTACGAATTCAGGGAACGAAAGCGAGAGGATGTTTGCCCTCGAGGAAGACGGATGCTTGCTCGAACGCGACGAATCGGCGTTTATTGCACGTTTCGAGGAAAAATACACCTGCATCTTTCCTCTCGACTTTCCAGGTGAATTCTAGAAGACCGTTGGAAGTAAACTGGCTTTTTTCGAAAATCGCGCGGACCGACCGAAAACGCGATCGTCCGGAATCAACTAATAATCGCGTCGTGTGTCTTCTCGTTGCTCGATTACTTTTCTAATTAATTTCTTGTCGGTCTTCTCGCGAACGCGCAAAGACTTTACTCGGCCGTTAACCGCGAAGATCCGAAAGATTGCGAGAGAAGACTCGGAAATGCATCTTTGGTGTTAGTCTTGTTCTACACGGACTTCCTTTGAGTCGCACCTCGATAGAAATAAATCCTCGTGAAATATCCCAAAAAATGCGCGAAATTTTTTTCCTCGTTCTTGGGACGTTCGTCCAAAAGTATTTAGACAAAGATACAAAACTTCTTATAAAATAAACTCGAACGTTTTATAAGATTCGATAGCGTAATATAAGAAGATAAGAATTAAGAGCACTTTACATCATTTTGTTTGTTGTAAAACGTAAATTGCGGTTGAAACATATTCTTGTGTATAAATATTATTCGAAGATAAATAAACGATCCATATATCTACGTGCGGAGATTTTACGGAACGAAGGTGAGAAAGAGAAAGAAGGAATGAGAGGGAGAGAGAGGGAGAGGGAGGAAGAGAGGGAGTGGGAAAGAGCGAAAGAAATACTGATAGAGCGAAGAGGGTGAGCGGGGGCTTAGGCATAATCTGAAATATATTGGCGCTGGGTGTTTGTCCACATCTCGTTGACCGGCATTATAAATCGGCGAAGCGTAGGCATTCGTTCGCGAACATTAGTCAAAGGCCGAGTAATGTCGTGCGCGATAATGCGCGACTGATATCGTACCGTACTAGCGCGATCTTTCCTTCGCGTATCCGCGAGCCACGAGGACCGAACCAAAGAGAAGTAGAAAATGAGAGAGAGAGAGAGAGAGAGAGAGAGAGAGAGAAACCTTCCTAACTTGGAATCAGAAGGTTGCGAGACTCTCGTCTACCACTATACCACCAACGATTTCGCCAGACCTCGAGAAATATATATTTTTCTGATAATGAGAATCACTCGGTGCTTCGGTATTTCTAAAAAGCCTGTATCATCGAATCGTATTTGCAAACACTTTGGAAGATGTGAAACTAATTAAGATTTATCGAGTACCGCGTTAAAAACATACCGACGAGCAAAGAGAAACGTTGGAGGAAGATCCAAGCGATTCAACGGCGATTCAACGGCGATTCAGCGGTGATTCAACGGGAAATTTGATACTCGACCGTTAATTTCGCGTACAATGTTTTCGTGCGGCCAACGGGGAAAAAAGCTTACAATTTTGAAAGGTAGGCGAAAGGTAGGCGAAAGGTCGAGAAAAGGTCGAGAAAAGGTCGAGAGTACGGAGTCACCGGCGCGAATCCGTCGAGCTTGATCGATTCAACTCGGAGCTTGGCGAAGGTCCTCGCTCGGGGGTCCGTGGCGAAGCCTACATCCGGCACCTCGCTCCGGAGAAGCGACGAGGAATGTTAGGAAGATCGCGAAGAGAGGACGAAAAAGGTTGGAATAAGTCGAGGGGACTAGTCGGAAAGCAATATAACGCGCTAAGATAGCGCGCGCCGAACGTGTGTAGGAGCGGCGAGTCTCTCTCGTTCTCTCTCTCCGGCGTCGTGGCTTTTGCCCTCCTTGTCTCCCCCGGCCGCAGTAATGCACTTATAAATCAGGTTCAGCCGCGGACCACCATAAAGCATTGCTATGTTTCGATGTCCGTAAGCATTCCTCGACTGGATTCGCGCCTTTCATTCACTCGCGCGTCGCTCTCTCGCGCACGCACACTTTTTCTCTCGCGCGACACGACTCTCTCTCTCTCTCTCTCTCTCTCCTCCCGGCCGTGCGTGTAACCGAGAGAGCGAGACCGAAGAGCCAGCGGCCGTGAGAGAACTTGTCGCCCCAACGATAATGCTTTATTTGTCGCGGGCGTTCGCACACGCGAGATATGTTCCGGTTTTTCTTTTTCCTCCCTCCCTCTCTCTCGCTCTTGCTCTTTCGCACACTCTATAAACCAAGAGGATTGTTTATTGTGCGAATCGCGCGAATCGAACGAGATAAAAGTTCTACCTCTACCTTTATATATTTCTGCTTTTCGTTGCGCCCGCTCCGCGATTTTGCATTCGCGCACGTGCAAGCTTTGCAAATTTTATTTATCGATTTGATTAATGACTGATTAAACTCGATGTAAATTCACGTGCTCGCTCGGTACATCGAAAGCCCTGGAAGTAAATTTAGGAGAAGAATTTATCCTGCTTATCTTACACGTATAAGCTATACATAGCTTTTAATTGTTTCAACCCATGTTTCTTATCTGATAAATTTTTAAGGATTATTTCGCAATAAAATAAAATAAAGTAAAACCTTTGGTGATATATTTCCGTGCGCATATTAAATACCATTCGTTATCTCGATACATTTTGTACTTCTTCGAATAGATGTAAATTATTTTAATACGATACGCGTTGAGTCATCGGCGCATCGACGATATCTTCGATTCTACGTATCCGTAAAACGAGGAAAATGTACGGTAATCGATGAGTTTTCGATGATCGGCATCGATCGAGAGGCGCGAGTCGACCACTAAATTCTCACCGCTAACGCCTTCGATCGTCGACCGAGTCTCGATAAATAAATCTCCGACTCGTGACTCGTAAGCCGATTCAACGACCTTTTCACGCGATGCTTAATTTACGCGTACAAAAATGCAAACTAGTCTCGCGATTAGCCTGAAACGTATACACGTATTTCAATCTCCGATAACCGAACTCTCCCATCGATCCTCCACCGGTTCGTCCATTAAACACAAACCGTGAAACTACTTGGATCGCGTTTCGCCTCGACGCTGCATCGAACCGATCAAAAAACGCCCGAGTATTTTTATCGTTTACCAATTTAAAACGAATCTCAACGTTGGCGCTATTCTGTCGAAAAATTTGGAAAATACGGTGTGAATGATACGGAAGGCGAGGTTAAAAAAGAGAGAAAAAGAGAGAAAAAGAGAGAGAGAAAAGGAAAGAAAGGAAAAAAAGGAAAGAAAGTTAGAAAAATGTAAATGTTGGAAGGGACGAAAGAACAAAAATAAGGAAAAAAAGGGCAAACGAAGCTTTTCGGAACGACCGCGTCCCTTTGAATGCCGAAGTATCTAGAAAATGCTATTAAGTCGGGCCTTATCGGCCAATTTGTCCGGCGATCCTCTCTACAACTAATGAGCTCGCAAGGAGACGCGATACCGAACCGGTCGACCGGCGGTCCATTGCCAGGGTGGCATCTCGCGCTATTCGCGGGACTCGGATCCGAGGGACCCGAATAACTCGCTCGTTTGTCACGATACAACGACGTTAATAATGCCGCGTGGCAGCTTATCGCCCCGTAAGTAATAGCTGCCAATGGGAAACGAGAGGTCTTATCGCGCGATCGCTTAAATGTTCCGCGACAAACCCGACGACGATTCCTACCTTTGAGCAAGACTATCGCTCGAAATATTTTATCTCCGATCTTGCATCGTTGCGGATTTTTCATTTTTCCCCGAGGCTCGTTATTTTTCTCACGAGTACTCCCGATAAACGCTTCGACGTATTAATTCACACTTATTACTTTTTTCCCCTCGGCCTCGAATATTTATTTACCGCGAAACAAGCGCTTATTACCGCACTTTTTGCCATAAATTACAAAGTACGCGTACACACGATCCACGCGATCCACACGATCCAAACGATCCGGAATTAGATATCGGCTCGGTGTTATCGCTCGGGAGGCACGCGCGATCGAAACTCGCCAAGATTTTCCAAGGCTCCGACTCGCTTGGGTATATACTCGCTTATATAGCTTATCCAACGAGGAAAATTTTGAATCCTTCCGGTGTACCGACGATGTATCCACCCGATGATCGCGAGAATAACGAGACCTTTGGCATTTTAGATGCGAGTGGCTGCGAGTCCGTTAGAATACAAAAATAAATTATCCTCGGATGCGTCCTGAATCCATTAAATATTCAATTATGTCTTCAGTCATCGCATAGGTCACCTAATTGATACTTATTATCGTGGTGCGATTGCGATTAATAGAAGGGACTTTGTCGGCGCGCTAAAGAAAACCGCGAAATGCGGTCTCGCAAAAGTGCAGAACTACCAATAAAGATACTGCGTGTGGTGCCGCCACGTAGATGCTCATTATGCTCGCGGCGGACCGCCGTCGCCTTTCACGCCCGATTCGTTCCTTCAATATTTCTCCACGAGGTAATTAGTCTCCTACGCACCGCCAATAAACTCGCCATAGACATAGCTTTCTTTTCATTTAACCAATTTTCATCCGTCATCGCGATGACAAAACTACAATCGCCTTCCTTTTTCGCACTGCGCTTCTCGGTCCAAGAAATTGCACTTGTCGGCGGATGCTAAATTTATACTTTATACACCAATTATAAACTTTGATTAAACTTTATCAACTTTTTAAGCTTTCGACCGCTGCGCTGATGTGGAAACTCGTACGTTTTAGGAATTTATCTGTCCCGTGCATAATAACCATATAACAAAACCAATGATTAAAGGCACGAGCATCGCGCGAAACAAAACTGTTTACAAGGTGCGCAATTATATATTTAACGACGTATAAGGTATTCGCGTGTATTCGTAACATTTTTAAACAGCGCGTAGGACTTTAGACTTTGTTTAATGTCGGGTGTAACGTTAACGTTTAGGTGGGGTTTCATCGGTCGACCTTTGAATAACGAACCGCCGATATTAATCAAATAAGGCGAGAGCAGTGGGAAAGAAATCGCGAGACGCGAGAATAGAGAGCGCGTAATAATCTCGTCGAGAGACTGGATAATTTGACGAGGAGCCGCAAATACCACCGACGACACCGACGACACCGACGACACCGACCAGCACCGAGACGAATAAATCCTTTTCTCTCGTATGTAGTATTATAGTATATAAGAGTATACGTATCCTCCCGTGTATTATTAGGTTAACGAAAGCAGCCGAATAGACTTGGAACCGGGGAAAATAGTTGTCACAGTTTCTGGAAAGCACAAAGAAAATATCGCGCATAACTCACGGGAGGAAGAATCGCTCGAGCGCAGAAACAATAAATCCCGCAATTCTCGGTTGATTCGATGAACGATTCCCTCCGCTTGCGGATCGGAGAGCCTCCTCTTACAGCCTCCTCTTACAGCCTCCTCTTACAGCCTCGTTCTACCCACTCGCGATAAGTCGGAGCCGTGTTGCGACTCAATCCCGTGCTCTCTTCCTTATAAATCTTGGTTCTCGGTATAAATCAGCGCGAGGCTCTGCGGCAGGCGGGCGACTCGTGTGTGCGATACCAGCGCTTCGGGGACCGCGTAAGGGGCGAGGGGGGCGGGGATCCGAGCGCGACCCTTCGATTTCAGGCTTCCTTCGAGAGGAGGAAGACGCACCGACACCGATCCCACTTAAGAGAAGAGCTCGTCGTGTTCCTGCGAGGAGGAGTCTAGAGATGCCTCGGTTAGCCGGCTTATACTCCCCGAGGCCGACGTCGTTGGTCAACTCGCAACTTCGCCTCGTGGATTATTTCGACATCGAATCTTACCTCGCGTTTCTTACCTTTCTTACCTTTCTTACCTTCTTTGCTCTTTTCTCCTATGTTCGCTAATTTTATACGTATTCTTAACCGACGACGTTTAAGTAATTTATGCTCTTAATAAGACTAAACTCAAGGACTTGGCGTTGTCGATATAATAGTTTCAGCCGCGTCATTTTTTACTTCTTTCGCGTACGGATATAAGATACTGAAATATCGTTCGTATAAGCGTTTGACGGTAATAATATTTACAGTTCGCGCGTCCTTTACACTTTTTAAACGAATTCGCTTTCTTTAAATACTCGTTGGAATTTATGCATCGTCGAAGATCGAGATACAAATTTTAGTTGTTGGTAAGATAAGGAAAATGTTTCACGCGCGTAAAAAAAAATTAAGCACGAAAACGAATCAGTCTTGTTAAAATTCGAATAAAAAATTTATTCGAGTTCGAAAAAAATAATTTCTTTAAAGACGCGTCCGATTACGATCGATAGCTTTTTCCCTTTATTCTTATTATTATTGCGGAATAACGTAAAAATATAATTAGCACAAAAAATACTATTATTCGCCAGACGCGATATTTTAATTCCTCGTTTACGATTACACCTAAAATACGTTAACGCGACAAATTATCGAAATAACGCGAAACGTCATCGTTCGATTCGAACAAAGTTGGACACGAGGATCTCTCGAATATTAAAAGCTCGCGACACGGTAGCCGAAAAATTAGAAGTATTTAAAGGGAATACGGGAACTTGGAAAGAGATATAAGAGCCTAATGGGGATGATCGAAGAGAGAGAAGATTTAATCGGCACTTTGGGGGCCAATTCGTTTTCGGGCATACGGATCGAGTCGCAACAGATTCGAGAAAAGTTAAGCGGAATCCGATCGCGCGACTCATCTTGATGGATGTTCTTCCGGAGTGGAAGAAGAACCACATCGCCCAGGCGACGGTGTGTAAGCAGCAGCGACTGCAGCACTCGAGGGTTAAAACGCCGGAAGACAAAGTGCCCTTCGATAGTCCATTGGCCGCTTTATTTCGTCGTTCTTGCTCCGACTTTGTCGCGAGACGAGTACAAGTCCCGCACACTCTACGTTATTTACGACTGCTGATTTATCGGTCGAAGGAAGCGACGTCGGCTTAGCTCTCTTTATTCTCAGCCAGGACCGTCTTGACGATACGAGAGGGAAGTATCTCGAGAAGCTTCCTATTTTTTTTTGTCTTCTCTCTATCCCTTTCTCTCGTTTGTCTCCTCGGCAGCGACGCAATTTTCTTTATTTTCCGTGCTCTCTCTCTCTCTCTCTCTCTCTCTCTCTCTCGTTGCTCCTCGTTTTTATCAGCTCGGCTGTCTTACTCGTCTCCTATCGTTAATTGATACCCGAACGAGATGCGAGTCCGGAAGTACGTAAATACCCGACTCTCCCGCTTATCTCGTCCTCCTTATCTTCTCCTCTCCCGGATAAGATCTATCGATCGTCAGGCTCCGCTCGGACAGGTCCGCGTCTCCGCGTCCCCGCGTCGGCCTTTAATTAAAATTCGCTGTGACGCAATCGGCTTTTTACAGCGGAGAAAATTGAGATCGCGTAAGGTGGGGATCTAAGGACGCGACTGGCGCTCGGGGCAATATTGTCTTGGTGCTCGTGTGTGAATTTGCGATTTCTCGCGGGACTACGGCCTTTGAACGCCGAGACGTAAAAATAATTTCGAAACCGCAAGCGCTGATATACGAGCGAAAAAAGGCGGGCACGAGAGGGGATGAACGCGCGCTCGGAGCGATCGTAAAGTTTTCTGTCTGTGCGGCGGGTCCTTAAAACCGCGAACAAGCCTCCCGGCTCGCACGACCGGCAAAAGGGCACCGGCCCTTTTCCTCCCCGTTTCCGCTCTTCGATGCACTCGGCTTGATGAGAGAAGAGGAGAAAATCAACGAAGAGCCATTTTTTCTCTTTTCTCGCCGTCGTTAATTTCCCCGTCGCCTCGTCTTTCCATCCTCTTTCCATCCTCTTTCCATCCTCTTTCCATCGCTTACTCTTTTTTAATATTAAATCGTATTTAATCGCTAATTGATAAGAACTCGAAGACTCGTAAAATGTAAGGCTGCCGCGTTGTTTTTACGAGGTCCGTACACGCAAGGACTACCGTAATTCTTAAAAATTCTTTTTTGATAAGCAGTTTGTTCGAGTGAAGAAACGGAGGAAGGTATACGATCCTCGCGATATTATTATTTATTCGCGTAAAACGGTGAAACGCGGAGGAAAAAAGGGAAGAAATGCCTTCCGTGTCCGCGTGGATGAATTTACGGTAGGAAAGAAAAGGAAAGGAAAGGATCGGGGCGTAGGAAAAAATTACGCTCGCACGGGTTCGTTAAATCTTCTGGTCCCGGACGATGTCATAAGTTTGGCAAATCGTCGAAGAGTACTCGGGATTTTATTGCCGGTCGGTGGAAAACTGGCTCACCCGCGGACGCGGACACTCGACTAGGCAGACCGGCCATAAAAGTAAGTGGTATAGATTCTCTCGCAAGGGCTGTCGGACGGTGAGGTCAGTAGCGTCGATGGCGTCGCGACGCCGGTTACGAGCGGTGCGTTCAATTAACGTCGACCAGTACCAACGGCCGCTTCGGGGTAGTTAATGCTACAACCGTTACCTACTTACCTAAGGCACTTTCTTTTTATTGTCTGGAACCGCAGCTTCTCGAAACTCTCTTTCGCTAATTGCTATCGAACTATTATTCTACATCATTAGCGAACGAGCCGAGACTTACGATCTTCCCGTAACGGCATCGATACCATTTTCCGTCGGTTTCCGCTTCTCGAAACGTTTCCCCGATTCTCCAGCGACGACCATTGGAAAGACCATTTTGTTAACGCGAACGAAGAACGTTTCGGTAAAACTGCTTTCTAAATCTGAATATATTTACAAATATACGAAAGTATATATAAGCAACCCTTTGAAGTACACCGACGACCTAAATTACTACCTGTTTCTTTCCACTGTTTTATTCGTTATAATACTTTTAACTACGAACTAACGTTTCGCGTGCGCTACCTACAAATTAATCTCTAACGTATTCGAGCAAACTCGTTTCATAAATTGAAACAGCGTTTCGAATAAACAAATCCGAAAGTTATATTTTTTGAGAAAATACACGAGCCTCGAGGTATTAAAGAAAAGGATTCGTAACTGCGGATTCGAGTTTAAATTTTAAATCTAACTATTTTTTGTGTCGTCTTTGATACACGCGTTCCAAAGATCGATGTATTTTCTATGCATCTCGTTAAACGTTCGATCGAAGTTATTTAAATTTAATAAACGAAGGACGAATCGATTTGGAGTATTTTAATTTAAGTTATTATTTTATTATTTATTGTCTCTGTATTACAAACGCTTTTTAAATTTCGATAATTCACAAGTATTCTAAAATATACGTACGATCGTTATTATTTTTACGGACGAGACAATTTCATTATTATACGTAACAAATGTAGAATTGTTCGGTAATTATCTACGCGTAAATTTTGTTGTTGTTTCGCACGTTAAAAGTACTGGAAAACGCGGAAAATATTTTCGTTTCGAAAAAATAAATGTACCATCGGTTTCGATAAGCCTTCGCGCGTGAATCTCTCGTACGAAGAATCAAAGTTACCGTTCGGTATAAAAATAGTTTTATACTTCGTTTTTACTCGAACTTTTGTAATGAAAAATTTCATATAAAAAAGTATCAGGATACTTATCTCGATAGCAAGGTCGTTCGATCAGGGAGAAAATTCGGGATCAAAAGGTAATTTTGATATCGTAATATAAGTTCCCTCTTTCATTACGTTTTAACATTCGAGTTGCATAATAGAAAGTTAAGCGAATTTGTATTTAATTCGAAAAGCAATAAATCGCGTTGAGCGGAGTGAAGAAATGATTGGACGAGTCGCGCGAACTAAATCCGAGCACACGATGAAAATGAAAAGTCCGTCGAGGAGATTCTCAGTCTCTTCGGGTGGGCAGCAAAATAGCAACAGCAGGCGGCTGAAAGGAGCTCAGCTCCGCTCAAGGGGTGGCGGATATCGGGAAATATACGACGGAGAAATGCGAAAATTATTGATATTGCTCGGGTCACATATCATTGTCTTGGAATATAGACATCGCTCCGCCTCGCGCGCCCCCAAATAACTCGACTCCTGTCTCGCACGCCCGCTCGCATCTCTCGTGGAGAGAGGAGAAGGGAGAAGGGAGAAGAGAGACGGAGACGGGCGGATGAACCGGGGAAAAAGAGGAAGACGGAGAGACACCGAGAGGGAGAAAGAGAGAGAGAAGAGACGGAGGGTAAATAAGAGAAACGGAAGGCGCGAGGGATAAGGATGGAAGGGTGCCGACGGCTCTGATATATTCTTGTAATATTTTTCGATCATCGCGTGCCGCGGAGATTTATAAGCACATGGAGGCGCGCGCGCGCGAGTGTCGGAGAAAGTATGCGAACCACCTGATCGCGAGTAACTACCCCACTCGGATATACACATTCCTAAGGCCCGGCAAGAAAAGCCTCGCAATTTTCTTCCCTTCGGTGCTTTTTAACCACCTCGTCTATCCCCCTTCCCTCTTCGCCCGACCTCTGTATTTATTCTTTTTCTTCGGAATGTATTATTTTAACGTTTGAACGATTATTGCGTGTTGCCGAGACTTGCTTCGATACGAATTTCAAAAATAAACTTCCCATTATTTTGCCGTACGTTTCTTGATCGGCTACTTATTTTTTTGGTAACGTGAAAAATAAATAATGATACCGTTTCTGCTTCGTCGATTACGTTCGAAACGAACGAATGTAAAGTGATTTTTTTTTTAAATCTAACTTAATTATAACGAAGGATTCGTGAGTGTGTACAAATTGATAATCGGAGTGATGTGAAAGTCTATTCTTTCGTGATATTTGTTCCGATATTTTCATAGATTTCGGGACTTTTGCGAATCCTTGCGTTAATTTATATCGCGTATCGTTTAGAAAACGGTCGAATTTATTCCAAAGAATTCGAATATCGTAGTTTTCGGAAAAGCTTAAATTTATGTAAAAAATTGTAAGTTTGACATCTTCTTCGATAACACGTGATTACCTTTCAAAAATACTAACGAGATTCTTCCACTTTGTATTAAAATAAATTAATGATAAAATGCATGGTAAATACGTATAAAATAAGAGAAACGTACGTATATCAATAATATATCTTTATACAAGGGTCCGAACGTCGTAAACATTTTAACGAAAAATCCGAAATAAGAGTTTCCTTAATGTTCTTGCAATTTGTTTTGATGTTATTAGGGTTTTCGGTAGCATGGGTAAGAAGCATCTATCGAACGAATGAACCTTTTCGGCTAACGGCCTATGAAACAACATCGTATCAAAGATCCACCCCAATGGTCAAAGAATCGCAGAGCCTTCGATTAACCGAATACGCCAAACAGCATCTTAATACAACCTTTGACTTCGCTTCGGGTATTTCTATTCGTCTGTTTGACCTTCCTCTGATATTTCGGTCGGTCTTACGCAATTAAAACATTTCTATTCGGAAGCTACTTTGACCATGATTTATTCATTACGTTATTTACTTCTCGATTTCTCTTACACGTGTATTTTATGTAATAATCTCTGATATACTTTAATGAAATGATTTATTCGTGTATATTAGAACGCGAAATTACGAGTTGACGACAGAAGAAAATAATAATAGATTCTCGTTTAATACGTAATTCCTTTTATTTCTAAATTACTTATTTCTAGAATAAAAGAGAACATTTTATCGACTTTTATATATTTCATTAAGAATTGGTTCTTTTACATTTATAACAGTTTTAATTTTCTTTGTAAAAAATCTTTTTTCAATTTTTAAAGTAGAATTTTAAAAATAATAACTATCAATGGGAAATTGTAATCTATTTTAGAAAGTTGGAATACCGATAATAGTTAATAATGCTCGTAACATCGTCGTAAACATTAAGTTTAGATACATAACTGTTCTTTTATATAGAATCGAACGTCGTATACGTTATATTCGTAGCGAATTTAAATCAAGTGTTTCGGTCGATGAAATAAGTCGGTAAAAGATTAGAACGATTTAAATATTAAAATTTATAAGATAAATTGATCAAAATTCGAAGCGTATAAACGTATTTGCCATACAATTATTAATTAGAATTTGTCGACTATGCGCTAAAAAGTAATTAATACGTACGAATCAATTATTAAGTAATTCCATTTTGCTCGAATAGACAGAATACAAAGAGATACAATCATCCAATTATAGCACGAACATATCGATATCGATTTAGGAATATTTCACTGCATTCAACAGAATTTATGGCCGCTAGTTTGCCCCCGTTAAAACAAACGAATCGAAAAGCCTTTCGTTGAAACGCATTGCAATAAAAATAATTAGCCTCTCAAGAAACACCGTTAGCTTGGGTGGAAAATAATTTACGAGCGAAATCGAAGAATTTGAAAATATTATTATCGAAAAGGTCGACGAAAGAAACAAACTAACCGCTGGCCAATGTAAATTCAGCTTCAGCATCAGCAAGATTTTCAAATGGAGCATCGGAAAGCAGCGAGTGGAAAGTGGTTTTCTTTGCGTAATTCCCAAAGGAAGCTTCGACCAAAAGTGGAATCCGGCGCAAGCAAGGCAGGGAAGTAGATCTATTTGCTGTATAGGTCGTTGGCGGTGGTCGGAAACTGGGAAGGGATCACCGTCCAGTGTCCAAGCTGCGATAATGCCGAGGGACCCGGGTTTCCTAACATTACGATGTCCGTAGCTACACGACGCTACACCAAGGGCCAGTTAAACTGTTTGGAAACTCCCTAGCTTTCCAATTAAGCGAAGATCCCGAGTCTGTCCGCCACGAGAGGCTCTATCCACATCGACTGCTACAACGCCCGACCACATATTTAACACTACATAAATCGCAACCCATCTTAGGTCGGACGTTAATCTAATAATTTCCCGATGCCGGAGTCGAGATAGCCAATAACTCGGCTGACCTACTTTATTTTTTCTCGCTTTTTCCAAGACGCAACGCGACTTCCGCCCGTATTTATCCCATGTATTTACGTTATCTGCCTCGAGCTAATCGGTTCCCGGAAATTCGAGGACCGTCTTCGAGAATTTCACGTGCGCTCGATGGTAAATTTTCCGTTTCTGTGTTTACAGTCGCGGCCCTGCAGCGGCCTAAGTAAACCAAACAAAGTCTGGAGTTGGTGAAGGAGGCACCTGTTCCTCGGAGGTCGGTGACGATCAAACGAGGCTCGGTTCTCACGAGCCAAGGGATCTTCCGGCGTTTTTCACCAGCTATTCTTTGTGTACGCACCGAGACCTCGAACGCGAACCAGAGGTAACTGATAATTCCAGGGCGTCCTGTGCGACCACCCATTCGAAAGGAGCTAAAATACACATCAAAGATATCCGTTTATCGCGAGTGAATGTAATGAACTTGTATTTAAGAAATAAATCAAATTAGCATGCGAGATATAAAACTTTATGGCCGTTCGACGGACGTAAGAGTCACGGAGACGAGAAAACTTTCCAAAATCGTAAACTGAACTATATCCGAAGCCGGGACAAAATGCTTTTAATCTCGCCATTAAAAACACTACATCAACGATCGATATCCTAAAACAACTTTTCGGACGCGAACGTACATAAGTTACGCGACCGGGTGCACACCGTTAATTTAAAGCCACTTTGCGTTATCTTTCACGAATGACTTCGTTACCGCTCTCTCGGCTTCATCCCGCGTATTAACGCCTAGACCCGTTCGCACGGGTAGGCGATAAACGAATACACACCATCTTCGTTCGATAAGTCGCACGCCGTTAAATTGTTTTCAACTTTTCGATCCTTCCCGCGAGATGCGCGATTCGCAAACTGTACAAAGGATCCGCGTTGACGATGACGCATCCGCGGACGACGAGCGATAAAGAAAGGACGCGTTTAACGAAGGGTGAAAAGCGAAGGTGTCGGATGAATCGATCGTAGAGTTCGAGGGATGGAAACGACTCTTGTTCGCTTCCGTGCGAGCGAGTTCGATAGGCTACTCACGACCGACTGCACGGGCCATGTAACGATTACCGAGAGCGACCTTGGCTCTTTAGCATAAAGGGTACTCGGAAGCTGCTCGCGCGAAGCAATAAAACGATCTATAAATTGCGATCTCCCGGATGCGAGACTCGACGGAAAATAGCAGCCAGACGGCGACAACGACGGCACCGACGACGCGAAGGCGGAAACGGGGTGCGATCGGAGACGAGCCTGCGAGAGGAGAAGAAGAACAAGAAGAAGTAGGAGAAGAAGAAGAAGCGTGCGAAGAAACTTCGAGAAGCATCGGGGCCAATAAAACAACCGACCAGAGCGCCTAACCAACGCGTGTGTGTCCCTATCGCTCGCTCCAACTCTCCAACTACACGCGGATGTATTTTCTTGCTCGCTAGTCGCTTCGGAGAGTAGTTCTAATTGATTTTACCGAGGCGCTAAGTGCTTATTGCTTTCGAACGCTTTACGACGCAAACGCGTTTAAAGATTCTTACGAAATACGGATACACCTTTAATTTATATCCACACCCAATTTGAATTTTTGTCAGAATTTATCGGTTCTCTCCTGTATCAATAACGAAAGTCGTAAATCGAACGTTTGTTCATTCTTCGTGTTTACTTATTTCGGTTTTATTCGTGCGAGACCAAAGATAAAACGCTTCCCATTATCCCGCTAAATTTCAACTTTCAACGTCGTAAAAAAAGAATCGAAAGTTTTCGTGATGGGATATTCAAATTTGGATCTTTAAAGAGCAAACGTTAGAAACAACGAAGATAGGGATATTTTTGTCGTTGTCCATCGAATCGGTCCAGCAGCTCGCGAACGACGGTAACGAGTAACAACGGCGAATGGCGGATGATCGCGTCGATGCGAGAATATAATGGTAAAGTTGGAGCAGTTGGAGCAACTCGTGGAAGAGAACGTAGGAAAACTGCGACCATCTCTTAACCAGTGAATAAAAGAAGCAAAGAATTTTAGCGTAGGAAAGAAGGAGGGTGCGGATCCTCTCCCCCTCCCCCTTCCCGCCCCTGGTCGATGGGACAGACGACGCGAAGCACCCGAGCAATAATACAACGATATTTCACATCAAGATCACATTCGCCGCGGGAAGAAATATGACAGCCACGTCACGTTTCCGCAGGTTCACTCGGCCTCCCAGGCGAAATTCATTTTGACAGATTTCATACATTGAATTGATGTTTATATGTCGCGTTTGTCGAAAGATAAGCTTCCCGCTGAAATATTGTCCGAGTCTCGACTCGAGAAATTTCGATTATTTATAGTCAAAAGTTTTTCAGCTTCATCCCGTTGCAATATATGATGCTACGTACGTGGGATCAAACTCTTGTGCGCGGCTCGCGATCGTTCTAAGATGGAAGTCGAGAAAAAAATAGAGAGCGCAAAAAACGAGGCTTTTCTCCGCGCCTCGTTCGCAGAGAGAAATGCTAATGCTATAAACACTCGTTTCGTATGAAAATGTTCTTTAATTCCGAGTGTAATGTACGGAGAGAAATAATATTTTCATAAATTTTTTAATTAGCAGATAATTTATAGCCTTTCATCACGGCGGGCAAGAAAAAATCCATAAAGGCAAAGCGTATAAAATACATTTAAATTCAAAGAACGTAGTCCCGATAAAACAAAGTTTTCTACATAGCCTACTTAATGTTAATAGCTGAAATTAATTAAAGTCCGCGTAGTATTTTTCAGCTGCTGGGGGTAAAAATTCTTTTACATTTTAAAATCTATTTTGCGAATAAGTTTTAAAAATCGCATCGTGCGCATCGTTTTATTTTCTAACTATATGTAATTATGACGCGTGCGGTTCTCTTTGATTCGGGGATGTCTCGAAACAAAAGATTTAACATGAAAAATTGAAGCGTTGATATTTGAAAAAATAATTAAATTTCTCGGGGAAATAAGAGAAAATTGGAACGAGACCTTTTATTTTCTTAAAATTATTCTATTATTATATTATTACATTATTTTAATTTCTTTGTTCGTATCAACGAGTTCTCCTACAATAATTTAACCGAATATTCCATTCGTGCACTTCGAGTCGAATAAAATTCAAACATTTAAGAATTAATAAATATCTCTGCATGCGTTCGCAATCAAGTTAAAGCGCATGAGCAAGTCATCCTGTTTCATTAGGAAAGTTTTTGAAAGACAATTTTACGTAAGTAAATAATTCTGACGTTTAAGTGTTCCAGAATCACGTGCGTCGGTTCAGCGATAACTCGATTAAAAAGCGAGTGGATTTTGCAGACGGTAATATTAATTTTCTCGAATGCATCAGCGCTCTGATTGATTTCAAAGTTCTCTCTTGCCCGACAAGACACTTAGCTCGGATGTCTCCCCTGTTCATTTCTCACGCGCATTCGTTGTACGCATTCGCGTATTTCCCTACAGACTTCGCGAATTCATCGCGAATATTAACAAAGAACCCAAACTGATCAAAATTCGAACCATCGATAAAAATTAGTGCGCTTTGAGAGCAACATTTTATCCATTTTTTTTTTTTTATAATTTACGATTGTTTCTTGTTAATCGATGGATATTTTGTATGTGTTCTTTTTTTACAGATTTTTAATAATAGCCGAGGGTTCAAAACTGTGCAAATGAAATCAGAATAGAATATTCGCTGTAAATATTAATACGGATTAATATAACTTATTTAATGCTGTATATATACGAAAAAGAAAATAAATAAATCAAACAACCAGTGAATATATGTAGAAAACGTGACGTTTATCGTACCGTTGCAAATGAGAAAATGTACATTTTATGAACGAAAAGGAAATTCAAGAGAAATGGTTAGGAGAGAATCGAATCGAGGAAAATTGATAGAAGTGATTACAGAAATCATAAGCTAGTAACGTATTTAGGTATTTCAGGAAAAATGATGAATTAATGCTGGCGATAAGGATAACGAGATCGATGATTGGACTTTCGCAATTGGATTGGCTCTCGAGGGAACCGCTGATAGGATGACCAGTGATCGATCTCTGCCCGAACGATCGCTTCCCTCGTCGAACGAATTTATTTTCATCCCCTCAAAACATCAATAAGCCATGCGCCTTGATAACATGGATCCATGACTCGTGCATATCCGTATTTAACTTTTGAAAAAGGTGGATGAAATGTTAAAAGCGATAAATATGTTTTCAACTTTTTCTAATTTTGTGCAATTGTTAATTAAAGAGGAAATTTTCGATAAACTAAATAATTATTGCGAATTCTAATATACTTCATTTTTAAATATTTCATTTTAAAATTATTCGCTAATAACTTCAATGTATACGGCTTTAAAAATCGAGGAATGCATTTTCTCTCCAAAAAAGATTTTATACAAATTTTATATTTCAATATAAAAATGTATTCAACATTGTAATTCAAAAATGCCATTTTTATGTAGGTATGTCCATACGCTAGTATTTTATACGTACAAGATCGACGATGCTCACGTAAAATTTGAAAGAAAATCTATAAAATAAATTTCAAATATTACAAAATGAAATTTATATTTATATCAAAGAAAATAATAAATGATAAAAGTGATTTTTTTAATAATAAACGATAAATATCAAATTTATCCTACTTTCGCGTATTTTTATTTTAAATAATTATATTTGATATTTACAAAATATATACGTAATAATAAAATTATAATAAAATTTAAAATGATATAAGTGTGATATCTTTTATTATTTAAATATTATTCGTATATGTAAGAAAAATTAAAAATCTGTAATAAAAAGATTTTAAACTAGAAAATTGTAAATTTTACCCGAAAATATACGGAGAATAAAATTTTGTTTTTCAAAGTTTTTAATGTAATAATTTAAAAATTTTGATATATTTTAATTGCGTAGTTAATTTTACTCCTTAAATTATATCAATTGAATGTGTAATCATTGTCTTTTAAACTCAAAAAGAAATTTTTCATGAATATGTAACGCTACGATTGTTCGAAAGGAAATTTGTTGAATCGTGTTAGATTTAAATAAAAAATGATTGGAAACGTTAAATCGATAGTATACAAATTTTTTTTGTTAAATTCATTTTTTAATTACCCAATTTTATGATAAAATTATCTCCTTAATAATTAAGAAATTTAATATTTTTAAAAAGAATATTGCGTTTCTAACTATTTCCAAAAAAACTAAGATAATGACTTTATTATTATTATAATATTTTATACGATATGAACATGAATACGACTATTTAATACGTGTTTTATTGTTTTAAAATAGGAAAATTACTAAATAATGAGTAACTGATATTAAAAAGACGATTTGTAATATATCTTCTTACATAATTATTTAAAAAGTTGAATCACTATAATTATAAACGATAATATAATACGATTTAAATACTTTACTATAAAAATTTATAAAATCCATATTCGTTAAAAAATAAACTGATAACTACGAACAACATAGCATTTAATAGTGATAACAGCGAGTAATCTTAATAACTGCATCAAAACACGAAACTCTTAATCATTTTTAATTATCGAAATTTATCAAAATCACGTCAAAATTGTTTTGCGCTAATCAATTTGACTCGGTTTTGTCGACGCGTTTAGAAAACATCGTAGGAAGAAAAAAAACGTTATTCCGGACTTCGACTGCTTGCAACGTTGCAAATCGTACGAACCTCTTCACTAATGAACGCCATACGGCCAAAAGGAAAAAATGAAGCAGCAATTAATTGGTAGAGATACGTCAAAGCCGATTCACTGCGAGGATGTTATAATTAATTAATTATATGATCATTGTCGTGAACTTTCTTAAAAAAGTAAGGGGATCAAGCGTCGGAAACAGTTAAGTGATGACTTAGTCCGAAACTATCTTCATGCTTAACTTATCGGCTAATCTTCAAAATTTACTCCAAACCGACTCATCCTTTGTTTGTTCATTATTAAACTCAATTTTTCATATTTGTAAGCATTTCTACGATTCTAAATCCTCGATTATTCTTGAAAATACTTGAACAATGTACAGAGAAGAAGAGACGAATCTTTTTGCGATTAGAAAATATAATTCACTCGTAGACACTCGATCGATTGGTTTCATTTAACTTTTTTATTCTAGAACTTAACTGCGTTAAGTCGCACGATATATTGCCGAAACTCTGTTCTCGCGTTATCGAAAATTACATCGTATACGCGATGCTCCACACTTTTATGCACCAAATTAAAAATACAACGATATAAAGACATACAAAATAATCGGGAAAAACTTGCGAATAGCATGATAAACTGCCTTCACCTATATTCTCGTTGCAGGGAAATTGGAATTTCGAAGTGGATCTGGCAAGAACGAATGATATAGGAGCCATTCCCCGTGACACCTCGAAATAGACTTTAGAGTATTACTATGCCGCATGAGCTACGAAATTTCTTGAACGAATTCAGGACGTCTATGCTAATAGCTATTGGAACTTGTTACATTGGAAATATATTCAAAAATGCGATTTTATACTCCGTTGATACCAAAATAGCCAAATAAATTTTTTTCTTACTATATATTATAAGATTGTTTTCGTGATAAATTAAGGGAAAAAATAACCAAATTAACTAAAAACATTTGTATAAAATAAATCTAGCTAAAATTTATGTATACGCCTGTATTTATATACATATACATATATATATAAAAACATAAATTAAATAATAAAGTATAAATTTATTTCAAAATTCCAACTGTTTTTATAGATTTAGAATCATAAAAACCGACTAAAATAATTCTTAATGACTTCTAGATTTGAATAAACGAAAATATGTTTAAAAAAAAATTACAAAAGTAAAAAAAAGAACCAAAGAATATTTTAACGAATTAAAATATTTGTTATTTACTTTGGTATTGTTACATAACAATATTTATAAAAATAATTGTCTTTTAGATAATATTACCGTGATTTACTATAATTTAAATAATTGTATTTTTAGCAATTTTAAATATATTTTTTAAAGCGGTACATCTTAAACTTGTGTGAATAAATATTTTGTGATATTTAAATTTATCGAATAAAAACTATCATTTTCTTATATTTATAAATTTCATTGCTGCTAAATTGTTTTATTAATATTAAAAAAAATTATAATACAAAGCCGTTGAATATTATTAAGGAATATTAAGACCGTATAATAATCATAAATCTATTTTCTTGTAAGCTTAGAGTACCTAACGGCCTATAGAATATTATACAATATCGATTAAAGGAAGAAAGGTTTTTCACCTTCAATTACACGGAAGCACAATTATTCCACTCTATACTTTGCAGGTAGTCACAACCTTAACAAGTTTTCTCAAAACAATTTTTCCGAATTAAATTAAACGACAACGTTAACAAATGTTAATTATTTATTCGATATTTTAAAGACAATAGTAAAATTATATTATCTAAAAAGATTTAGAATTTTTCTTTCGATACATTTTTTTTAATAATAATCGTCAATGTTTATTTTTTACTAGAAATTTCTTTAAGAAGACAAATTTTTCCAAAAATTAACTTTTTAAAATTATTCTATAGCTTAGTTTAAATATTCATACACGAATTAAAATTCTATTTAACCTTTAATTCTAAGCCACAGCTTAAAACAAAACTGTTTCTACGATTAAACGAATCAATGTATCATTTATAAAAATTATTTAAGAAAGTTTTATATATATTCAAATAACTTACATATATATATATATATAAATACATTGAAATAGATTTTTAATAAAATTATTGGTTTTTCATAAACTAATTTTGAGTTTTAGTTTACTTTAGATACACTTTTTCCACCGTTACTTACGTTAATATTCTAATAAAGTCTAATTGAATAAGATTTCTTACAGTTGAATGAGAATTTATTATTAGAATATCATATAAAATACATCTAAGAGTTTCTTCGATGTCATTTTAATAGCATTAGTTCAACGAATTTCAGAAGTTTTGCTATGATTTAGCGCGGCTAAATATAGTTCTAAAGCTTATGAATTGAAATTCAGACATAAAATATAATTAATATATTTGTTGAAAATCCTCGAAGTCATACGGTAAGTAAATAGACAGAATTCCGAGTATGCAAATCATTTGAAACTTCTAAAACAGTCGATAAATATTGGCACTAGACGCAGCGGCCATATATATAAACTTACATATTTTGGCATTGCCGGTAGCTTCGAGAGAGGTTCGACGATTGATATAAAAGAGTTTGCAGCTGGTCGGTGGACCTCTAAATCCCTTGAATCCCCGAAAAAAGCCGCTAAATCACCCGTGGCGAGGGTTAGCGAGCTGTGGAGAGATTTGTGCGGTTGTAAACCGAGTCGACCGATGTATCGCGAACGATTAGGTGGATAAAGGGATGCTGCACCTCGAATCCCTTACACCAATATCTCTTTTTCCGTAACTCCTAACGAGGCCACTCTACTCTCGATTGCGTAAACTCCATTATTTTTGGAGCCTTTTTACTCGGTCGCCAAATTAATGGTGTACGCGTACAGTTTGCAAGAAAAGTTGATAAACAAACTTTACGCAAACTTTGCTAATAACTACGTTTTCGATAAAAACTCGCACTTTCATCGCTCGATAGTTTAATGAAATTTCTATAGCAAAAAAAAAAAAAAAAAAAACTACGAAACAGCACAACGACGCTATTCTCCTATATACACATAAAACTCGGAATTTTTAAAGGAAAGAATTGAAGAAACCAAATCTGCGGATAAATTCATAATGCTATTGAAAACGAACGAGCTATAAGCCATAAGTTTCATGGGTTATTTCGCTCAAAGTGCACGGAAACATCCCCTTTTATCGTAGAAATATCGAGTTACTTTAAAGTCGTTGTGTATTTTTTATATAATTGCCCAACGTATGGAGTGGCGAGGTTAAAAGCTGAGCGATCATCGTAAAAAATGAAGCAACCTTTATTAATACTTACGTTTCGTTCAATTTCGAATACGAGATTAAAGGAAAAATTATTAAACGTTCGCAATTACTTTATCAAGTATTAACATTGCATTAAAACGATAACGATCGCGGTATCTGAAAATTTCGCTTTATTTGCCAAGAATTAAATTACCAGAGTGTAATAAAGTAGACGAGTGTAGAGATAACGAAAGAGAGCTAATTTTGTTAATTTGTGTATTAAATGTCTGAGTATATAATTTTCCGAGGTAAAAAGCAGAACTGTTTTGGACGAGGCTCGATCGAAGCGCTACGAGCAAATTCACTCAAAGGCTTTGGAGTAACCGGAGGACGGGGAAAAAGTCGAAGGATGAAAGACGCGAACCGGCGGTTGATCGCATCGCTGGTCTTCCGCTCCTTCGAAGTTCAAATATTCACCTACTTATCGAAAATTAAGCGCCGCGTAATCTCACTCGCCGTCTGACGAATTTATCGAATCTCTCCGGTCCTCCGTCTTCCCACTCGGTATCGCACCGAGGTTTTCGCCACTGCTTCAAGATTTACTTTTTCGATTGAACTCCACCGCAAAGGACGAGCCACGAACGAGGAAGGAAGATCAGACATCGACGGCGAGTCGAGCGAGGAGACCGAGAGCGGCTCGAGTGACTTTTGACGCGCGAGCGATCAAAGCCCGGGGGAGAGAGACGGAAGATAATCGGCAAAGGATGCTCCCTTATAGATTTCTTATTCGGATTCAATTTGGGGGCAGCGGAGTGCGTGATTCGCGGTAAGAAATCGCGCGGCTCGCCTCCCCCGCAGCCTCCGCATTATCGAAGATTTATTTTAGCAGCGACCGACCTTCTGGGAATTATCCCTTCGAGTGTCGTCTGGTAATTTGGGGAAGGACAGAGACGGAGCTTTTGCTCGCGTGTGGGCGTAAGCGTAGGCATGGGGCAAGTAACGGGAGGAAGACGGAGAAGGAACCGAATAACCGCATGTAGTATGCAAACCCATTGCCGGCGGGTGCATCCCCGAATGCACATAACGTCAGATTGCACGCTTCCGAATTCCACGAGACAATGCGTATAATCGCGGAAGCGGGTCGGCGACTCTCGCCGCATCGGGAATCCAATTGCTTCGCGCGGCCACTCCCTCGTCGAAGCGAGGATGGAGCGACGTCGGAATTCCCAGCGACGACGCCTCCGTTCCTCGGGAAACGGCGACCGGGGAAAATTTCGAAGGCCGGAGCGCATTGTATTTGCAAGTCGAAACAGTCTGGGGCTACGGGAAACTCTTCCGGAACGAAAACGAGTATCGGCAGTGGACTCGTCTCTCTCTCTCTCTCTCTCTCTCTCTCGCTCTCCGAGTCGCTACGGGAAAGTTCGAGCGGAGACGCGAATCGCGAATCAGGAATCGGAGGTATTAAGCAACTACATATCACCCGTATTGTATTATACGTCACCCTGTACCCGTGGATGCCTGTGGATACCAGTGCTTTTGCGAGGTGCCGAGTCTGGGGGTAATATCCGCTTCGCGCCATATTGCCGATTAACATACGCATGCGATACGTCGAGGCTCCGTTCCTCGGTCTCGAACTGGGGTCGGAAGCGATGTCTCGCCGCGTTCCTCGACGCGTCGGTCGTACAAAGGACCGCTTGAAACGGCGTATGAAAGATCGACTATCGTGCAGCCTCCGAGGTATCTCCTTCCTCTCTCCGCGCGAGCCGTTCGCTTTCGATTTCGCGTACGGACTCTCGACCCCTCGAAGCTCCGGGCGCCAGAAATCCCGAACGAACGGAAGCCCGCGAGCGACCGGCGCCGAGAAATACGCGAGAGAGTCTCTCCTATATAGATATAAACATGTATTTCGCTGTACCAGCGCTGTAGGTCAGCCCAACTGTTGCTGCTGGCTAATACTTTATCCACCGGTAGCCAATTAACGGTAGTTTTGTTCCGGAAGAAGGCCGGTGAAATATTTTTCCAGCGTCGTGCGGCGAAGGTATTTTGTCTAACGATTTATACAACTTTGTAATTATCCATATTGGGTGTAGTAAATCGAACCTTACTGGATGAATTATGTGGGCTTAACTTTGGATTTCTCTCTTCCGAGCCAAACGCAACTTTCTAATAAAAATATTAAATATAATAAGATTATTAAAGCTGTATATACATACACATATATATATATATATCTTTAATATTTTTTTTAATATGAGTCAAGTTAGAATATATAAAATATTTGCTATGATTTTAATACGATTAAATTTTTTTACCAAAATATAAAAGCTAATATAAAAATAATTGGAAAGTTCAAGTATTTTAGTGTATGAAACTGTCGAGGTTCGAATAATAAGATCATTCGTAATTTAAATAGATTTATCTTTAAACGAAAAAATCATTTGTCCTTTATTTCGATACTGCTTCGAAAGATTTAATTCTGCCAGCTTCGTTATGTGAAAGGATTATCCCGACTGAGCTTTAAAATAACGAAATTATTAACTAAGCTATTTTTTTAAAACAAATCATTTTTTGTAGTTTATAATTCGTTAAGAATTATTTACGATATTTGTAGTCTACGTATAAATCAAATTTTTTAAATATAAATTAATCGATAATTCTTATATTCATCGAAATACGTAAAATCGTTTAAATGTTTTATAATTAAAGAATACTATCGTTACCTTTCAAAAAACATATTTAGAAAAATCAACGATAAACCGAAAATAATTTTTACTTTTTCTACAAATCTATAACGTATAAGCAACCCTTTCTTCGATGTATCAATTTTCTTGAATTTATAAAATGAAAACAATACGATATCGTTCGTTATAATATAAAAAGTAAGCTCGTTAAATAAAAGCAATATTGCTTAGATGCCGTAAAAAAATACTAAGTAATTAAAATATTTAATATTATGATTGAAAATTGTTCTTTTTTATCGATAATCTTAAAATTATATATTACGTATATAATCATTATTTAACGATAAGTAATAAATACCGTAATTATACAATTATATGTATATATTGGATCTTTTTCCATAAGTAGAAAGCATAATATGTAAAAAAATTGTAGTACTATCATCATTTGATCGAATACAGCAATTTTCCAAAGATCGTATCGAGTAGACTTACTACTTTTTTACCATTATTAATTCAATCGATTAGTAATTCAACGTTATTACGTTGCAATCGTTTATTTATATCACATTGTATTTACTCGTATCAAGGATAAACGTGCGATCGATATTCGAATAAACTCGGGAAAAAATAAATGTAAATAACGCGTTAAAGTATAATATATTATTCTTTTATTATATTTTTTATCAGAAAGTACATTTTCACGAGGAATAAAATTTTATACGAATATTTTCAATCGAGTTCGCATAAAGCAAAAATGGCTATTTTAAAAAGATAGTTTTAAAAAGAAGATTGCATAATGATATAAAAATTAGCATCTCATTGTAGGAGAAGATCGGGCACGAGTTCGTAAGCCAGAATATTTTTTCGATGAAGCGAGTTACGTATTTCATCCTCGCACTCTATTTCAGCTAAGCTCGCCGTTCGAGGCTTTGACGCTTCCGTTAATCCAGACGCGTGCATACGAAGAACTTTGGATGGAGTAAGAGAGAAAGAGAGAGAGAAAGAGAGAGAGAAAAAGAGAGAGAGAGGAAGAGGGAGGAACGGGGAGAAAAATGCAAAAGGAACGAAACAAGGGACGGACGGAGAAAGACTGAAAAAGAGGAAGATAGAGAAAACGCGAAGAGAACGAGATGGTACGTAAACGAGGGCCAAAGCCGAGGACGAGGTAGGCGCAAAGGGAGACGGAAAACGAGGGACCCGTTTCGTGGGAAGAGGAAAAGAAGGGAAAAGGGTGCAGGGAAAGAGAGAAAACGACAGAAGGCACGGAGGAAAGGCAAATGAACGAGTCGGTCCATGAAAAGAACTCGTACAGAATCCGAGAAACCCCATACGCGAGGCCAGTGCGACACGAGCCGGCCAGCGACTAATTGGAATTCGTCCGTACCAGTCGAAGCAAGCCTTTCTATAATTGAGACGCGGCCAGACCGCCGGCAAAAAATCTAAAAGGGAAGAGGATACGCTGCCTCTGCCTCTGCCGCTGTCTCTCGCCGAGGAAAATTTCATCGCTCCTCGCTCTCGCTCCGCTTTGGCACACGAGTATCAGGAGCGGTTCCACCAGAAGAAAGCATAGCCGTACACTACTCCCGCTGGCACCGCCGACGATTTCAGAGAGAGAGAGAGAGAGAGAGAGAGGGAGAGGGAGAGAGAAACAAAAAATACGGTATTTCCCAGACGACTCGGCCAACGCCGCCGCGGCGGATAAGAGCGGCAGGAAAAAGCGGACGTCTCGCGTTACTCTCGCCGCCAAAGCCGCCGACTCCGCCGACGCCGCCGACGCCGACTCCGACGCCACCGCCGCCGCGAAATCAAGGTTCCTGGCTCGATTCGGATTTCGAACGCACGGTTTTTCCTTACACGCGAATACTCCTCCCTCGCTTCCCCACTTTTATTTCGCTCTTCGCTTTCCGTCTCTCGATTTTTCTTCCCGGGCACGAGCCTCTCCGACTGCCGACCGTCGACGTACGTGTTGTGCTCGTCCACCCAATTTTTATCTCCGCGGTTTGTCGTAGCTTCGAGTCCAGGAAGGGACACGCGGTAAAAATCCTTTATATTCGCCTTTCCTCCTTCTTCTCTTTCACCAAGCGTGTACGTGCGTACGGACGTCGGTATCCCGAAGCGCACACGCGCGCATGCGAGGAAAGCAAAGCGAGTCAGAGCCAGAGAAAGAGAGAGAGAGAGAGAGAGAGAGAGAGAGAGAGAGAGAGAAAGAGAAAGAGAGAGCTGTAATTGTAAAATTAATTAAGAGACCGGGAAAATAATTAATTTTTCTAATAAGTCTTGCCCGCGTTGTTATATTTTCCCCGGTACCACCACCACCACCACCACCACCACCACCACCACCACCCCTGCCGCGAGGGTCGAAATAATTTCATAAGGGCCGGCGGGTGGAAGGGGAAACGTCCGGAGGTCGAAAGGGTAGCGCTGACGGCTCGGCTTGAGAACCGCATCTACATTCGCGAAAGCATATTCCCCCTTCGCATCTTACCCCTTTCCTAACCACCGAGGCGCCACAACAAAGCACCGGCTCGCTACAATCCATACATCCAGCTGCACCATTTTTACGCCTCTATCTGTCCGTGGCCGCTTACCTTATACTTTTCGAGGAATACCGAGCACGAACCCCGAATCAACCCGGCCTCTCGACGATTCCACCTCGCGAGATTTACAGTCCTCGATCGAACGCGCGATACTCGCGTTAACATTCAATTGTAGGCTAGCGTTCCAAAGATAGCTGATTCCGCGTGATTTAGGAGCGACGTTGAAAAATCTTGTATCGATAACAGGGTCGAGACGCGGAAGGGAACCGAGTGTAAGCCAACGACGGAGGCAACGACGGAGGCAACGACGGAGGCAACGACGGGGAGGGGATCGCGCGTGGGTTAAGCAATCAATCGAGCTAAATATAAAGCTGCGAAGAGATGGACGGAGACCCGGGCCATCGGAGGAAAGCCTCGCGAAAATTAATGAAAATGAGAGGGAAGCGAAGAAGGGAGGAAGGGAAGAAGAGAAGAAGGCTACGGAAAAATACGAAACGATAACCGGGAAAGCGCCGGGAGAAAGAGCGAACGAGTCGGTACTCGTAGGTACGCGGAGGCAAAGGTGCGGTGGCTTTTATGCGCGGTCGAGACATACTAGCGTTTGGTCAATCGTAGAGCATAAAGGCTCTCGAGAAATTAATTCTGGCTGTAGCTCGGTTCCGCAGAGCGAGCTTACGCGCGCGGAGAGACTCGTAGGTGGACGTCGGGACGAGAGGGAGACCGAGAGGGGGACCGAGAGGGAGAGACCGAGAGGGAGAGACCGAGAGGGAGACAGAGAGGCGAACCAGGTGGACACGCTCGCGTTTTATTATTGAATGGGCTCCTTCTCGAGACTGCGAATACCCGGCAATTGGTTTATTATAATTTCATTGTGTTTTCATTACCCGGGTTAATTTGCCTCCGCCCCGCTCCCCCTTCCCGTCTCCCTTTATTATCCGGAAACGACGCGCGGAGCGACTCTGGAGCGGAACCTCGGACGTCCCGGAGTCGGCGCTCCTCGCGTCCTCACCGAGGAGAAAAATTAAGAAGACTGTGTAAGGACTGTACAGAGACTGGATAAAGACTGGATTCGTCGGAGGCTCGAGGTGATTTTACGATCGGACAATTTTCGATTTACTCTTCTTCCATTAATCAACTTGGTCTCGCGTTCTTAATTCGAGGGTAGGGGAGGGATCGACTTTCTCCTCTCCTCTCCTCCCCCAACCCCGCGTATTTCCTTCGTTTTTTCATCCGGCCCCACCGACGCTTCACGAAAATCCCGAGAGCGAGATCAGGCAAACTCGTTCTTTAACGTCGTTACGCCTGAAACGCACAGACGCGACACCATGATTTTCGGGGAGCGGACTCGGCAAGCTCTTTTGATTGACTGTTTGAACGATTTTTACTCGGTCGCTCCTACGCCCGTCAGCCTGACATTGATTATCGCTTATTGAATTTGCTCTTTCGCGAGCCAACGCTTCTCCCCCGTCCACCTCCTGTCTTGGATCCGATCGACGGAGCCGTTGCTACCAACCGGGGAGCCCTTCCAGTCGAACGCAACCGACACACAGACACTTTAAATACTTTAGGGGGCGAATTTCAAACTAGGAAATTTCGGCTTCGCCCCCTCCGCCTCCGATATAGACGTCTACCGGCAACTGCAAGCCGTGCTCTTTTTACCCTCCGTCGTATCGCTTCTAATTGCGTTAACGCGAGAAAAGTATACATTTGCGTTGCTTCGTCCCAAGACTCGAATCGATTTTCGCCTTTTTCTACGCGTTAATCCTCCAGACTATCCGAACCTCCGCGTCAAAATTACGCCTCGCGATCTTTTACATCGAATATATACGCATTAGTGCTTTATATCCTTTAAATTTCTTTGTATGCAAACTACCGCAATCCCGGTTTATGATCTTCGTCGTATATTTTAATGCGCTTTCGCGTGCGCATCGTTGCTTCAATTTATTACCGTATGTAGATGCCGAACAAAACCGAATCGTTCCAGCGGTAAGAACAAAATTATTTTACGTCGATGTATAAAAATTACTATTTTCGCTGATAAAGCGTTTATTTGTTACGATTAATTCCGAGTTTTCGAAATAATTCGACTCGGCGAATAAAACAAATTACTCTTGATTATAAACTTTATAGACGCGTGGGTAAATTCAAAATTAAATTATGAAACTAATTTATCGACTTTGTAATCGAATACGGAGATTAAACAATGAATTTTATACAATTTATTACCGTTTCCGATTGGCAGATTCTCTTGATTCTTTACTCGAATCACCGCGATAAGAATAACGATAGGCGTTTTTAAACTTGGCGCATTTTGAAACTAAATTTAAAATAATACGAACCGGAAATTGAAAAGTAAACGTCTCCGCATCGTAAACCAAAGATAATACAGACACGCGAATTGACGAAGACAATTTTTCTTTCGTTAATATACACAAATATTATCTATTTAACGGAGTAAATAAATATATATATATATAAAGAATCCGTGAACAACGACGCCGGTGCAAACAAAACCGACTTCCAACAAAAAAAATTCCTTCCATCTCGTCGATCTTAAAGAATAAGAAGATTTTGATAATAGAGCGAAAAGAAAGAACGACGCAATAACGACCTTCCATAAATGAATCGGAAGAAAAGGCACCAGTTTTCAATCCTCGTGCGACTCTAAAAGCTACAATGATTCAAAAAAAAAAAACTCTTGTCTCTACAATAGCAATTGAGGTAGAGCAGCGAACGAGCGAGTTGAAAAATCGAGTTCATTCCGGCGCGATAGGCAAAACTCCTCCCCCCCCCCCAATTCCGCCATCAGACTTGGCATGCCCCATTTCGGGCTGTATTCGCAAAATAGATTCTCCCTCTCCATCTCTCTTGATGCACTCCGACCGGGTTATTCCCCAGAGTGAGATGTTGTATAGGCGAAAGCGTGCGTAGGTGCGCAATTCCACCCCCGAGAAATATTCGGTCCGGGTGAAGCGCTGTTTCGTTCGCGTCTCGCATTCCTCTGTCTCCGTCTCTCTCGCTCCGCGAGTTTATGCTTACATGGCTCGTTCGCAGTAAACTCGCGCGTCGCTCGTGAGGATCCGTTGCTGAATTATTGAGAACATGCGGGATCGGACGCGGATATCTCTCGGAGCTCCAAAGCGGCTGCAACAGTTCTCGCATCTCCGGTTGATCCACCTTCCAGGCTTTACCGCGATCGGCTCAAGCCGCTTCAAACTTTGAAGGAAGAAGTGGAAAAATTATCAAGTGCCGGGGCTATCGAGAAACTTTTTGGTCGAGGTCAAATGCTCAAAGCTTCGGTTTCGCCCTACTTACCAACCGTTTTAATTACTTTTTATCCGACGAATCCGTCGACGTTTCATCGGGAAAAAATTAATTGTAATTTTTGGTAATAAATTTAAGGTTCGTTGGAAGCGCGATAAGATCGAACAAGCGGATGCCGACGAACGTAATAAATAATTATTCGGGGTAATGTAACGCTTTATGCAAAGTTTCTTATTTGGTAACTTTAAATAATATTGTATCGTTATTAAAAATAAACACATCTCTCGTAAAAAATTTAATATCATCGTTAGAGATGGTATTTTTACGAAAACTAAAATATCGAAGAATATATTTTCGTTGAAAATGCAAAATTAATTCTTTTGTATTTATAATCGCCATTTTGATCTTGTGGCTTTCGAAATACTTCGCTAAATACTTTCGTGCTTTGCATTCTTGATCAGAAACGTTACTTTTTATTATTTCACATTTAAATACGCAATGACGCATTTAAAACATTTTTTTAATTTTAATCAAAGGTAAATTTTTGCATTTTCGTATCGTTATAATATCCAAAATGCACGAACGGAACGAACTTTTACGTCCGAAAAAATGCGTTGGCTTAAATTTTGTAAATGCAACTCTTACCGTACATTGATTTTAAATAAAATGTTCTCGATTCGTACGTAAAACTAGGAAGTTATCGGTGTTTAATTTAAACGAGGTTTATTTGAGAGATCGAGAAAGAAAAGTACGAGTAACCCCACTGTGAATTTTCTTTTATTTCCTAATTTATCGTCGCCATAACTTACATTCGTTTCTCACAACACGATCGTCGATCTTAAAATAGCATCGGTGTTTTTACGTCGAAATTAAATGTTAAAAAAGGCTTATCGAGAAGGAGAGAGAAGGATGGTGAAAGGGCGAATGGAAGTGGAATGACATAAAAAGCAATAGCTTAAAAGACGCGAGACGCAGAAATCGAAAGACACGGCAGAAGCGAGCGAAGAAAAACAGGAAAGAGCAAAAGCAGAGCGGCGTCGGTACAATATAATATTTACAAACGAGCTCTAGCGAACCGAGACGGAAACCTCTCGCGAGTATACTCGTAGGAACGAGTGGGAACGAGTGGGAACGAGACGCGTAACGCACGAGTGCGAGAGTCCGTGGTCCAGTTCGGCCTCGAACTCTCCACTCCGAAATCTCATCGGCCCAAATGGCGCATCAACATCCATTATTAAACGGCCTCGGAATATTAACGATACAGTTACCGTATTCCAGGAGCTAAATTAGCGCGGATTATTACGACTGAGCTGCTTTTCTCTCTCTCTCTCTCTCTCTCTCTCTCTCTCTCTCTCTTACTCCACCCATCACACTTATAAATCCCTTCTCCGTTTCATCTCTCTCGTCTCCCGCGTCCTTTATAGTTTTGTTTTTGCAAAGCTTTTCCGTTCGACTATTCGCCGGTAGCTTACTCGACTCGTTGCTTGTTATTATCTCTTGTATATTAATTGAAAGGAAAGCTCTGAAATATATACGAGACGAGTTTCGAAAAAGCTTCACCAGCGGAAGCTCCGGAAGGTGTAGTAAGTTATGTAAATGACGATTTAGCCGTCTATATGACAGCGTGAATGGGGCCGTGGATATTTGCAATCCAATTGAAGGACCCTGGGGAACACGCGAGCGAGTTTCCACATCCAATCTCAATCCCTGTTTCTAAAATCGCACGTCGTCGACGATATCGAAGAAGCTGCGGCGGTACATCACATTTATGGACTGGCACAGAAGTCCGCCGTCGACTTTTCAATGAACCGGTACCCTTAGGTTTCCCCGTGGGTCGTCTTACGAGACATTCCTTAATATGTCATTTTCGAATATCCTCCCGTGTGGAGAATGCGAGGGACTCGATTGTCTCGCTGCGCGTCCTTTCAAATCGAATCTAAGGTATACCGAACTGATCGATGGGCTCTATAAAATTGAATTTTATTAAAGCTTTGCTTGATATTTTCGTTAAAGGGGCACTGCCATCCAATTCGTTGCTCTTTGCTCCCGAAGATCGCACTCGAGTCTCGCGTTCGGGATCGGTATTTCGTTAACGTTTCTCTCGAAGGTGCACGGAAAACGCGAAGGATTTATAAAAAAAAATATCCCCATCGTTGGTCGAGGGAGTTAAACGTCGAGGCGTTCATCGTTTCACCCACGAGTTATCGAATAAATTTGTCCACGGGTCGACCGACCGTACGTTAAAAAAATTCTACGTATCCGAGTTTCCGTAATAATCGAATTAACGCTCGTCTCCGCTCTAAATGTTGTGTCATCGAAAGACGCATCGTCGTCGTTTAAAAGAGCGAAGCTCAGCTCCCGATTCGTCAGCTCGAAACGTATTCGTTATCTACGCGAATCCACTGCCTTGCGAGGACGGGTGGTACGGATTTATTGGGTGGATAGTCTCGGGGGAGAGTCGTTTCGATATTCCTTCTCTTTTTAGGCTTCGCGTAGGGCCAGCGAGCGACGCCACAGGACCTTTATTGACCCTTTTATACATCTATTTGTTATGTCGCGGCCCTTTGTACGCGAGTGGCCCTTTGTGTATGCAGGAGGAGAATCCGCCACGCGGCACTTGCCCCTCTCTCTTTATTCCTCCGTGCTACGCTCCCCAGGCTATATTTGACCAGCATTATAAAAATCAACCGACCGATTTCCTTCGTGAATTATGTTCCCTCGAGCGCAGCTTGAATATTTTATCACTGTCCACGAGAGCGGACCCCTTTTTATCCTCGAAGCTACTTCTTTTCCTCAACTTTTTCTCAATTTCTATGTATACTTCGAGGAAGCTCTACTACATTCATTCGTAACCTATTTTACATATTGCTCGTGTTCTTGTAAAAGAAAAAAAAAACAAAGTCAATTTCTATTGAATCGAGCGAAAGCGGTGAGAATTTTAAGATTAATTTTAAAGTAAGAATTACTTTTAAGGTAAATAATTTTCTTATTTAGAATTTAACGCAATAGAAAAATTATAACGTTAAATTTTGTCTTTCGAAATTGATTTATCAAAGTTATTTTTATAAAAATCGTTCGATGCGTAGAAGAACTCTGAGTTCGCTCTTTTAATTATACGTTCGATATCTTCAAAGCACACCTAACTCATCTGCTTCTAATTCTACTTTATTTATTATCCGTAATCGTCGCATATTCGTTCGATAAAATACTTTGACCGCTCGCTACGAAGTCACCGAGTCAGCGCTTTATTCCTTTATCGACGTCAAGGACCCACAACGACGAACGGAAATTAACGATTTCGGATAGATCGGTGACGTGTCCATTCCAATATACGCAGCTCGAAATGCAACACGGGGTGCACGTACGCACGGAGGAGTTATAGACGCAACGTCGCTGTAGCTAATTGTCCATCTATATCTGGTTGACGTAGGCTCGCGCGTCTCGATGACCTCTCGTATGCAACCCGTATACGGAACATTGTATCGTCCGAACAGACGGTCGGTCAGACGCTTTCCTCCCCCCTTTCCCTCCCTTTCCTCCCTTTCACGTCCCCTCTCGACCCTCTTTCATCCTGCCAGGATAGGGCGAGAGCGAGCTTCGGTGCTTCGGTGCTCCTCGCTGGCATAATGGTCCGAGGGCCGGCGAACGCGTGCATTCCTAATAATGAAGACAACGATAAATCAACAGGAGAATACGCCCGCGGATGTGCGCCGAATATCCTATGCATAATATCGTCTCGCTGCGTCTGTCTCTGGTGCTCGAGCGAGCCACGCGACCTACCCCAACTGCACCTGCAACCGACTCCCGACGAACTTCCTCTCGTCTTTTATCGGGCCTCGGACCAGTCTCTCTAACTTAGAAGAGACTTCGCTCGCTTTTTATCGGAGAGTACAGGAATCGAATCCGATCGAAAGTTGCGGAAAGACGGACGAACGAAATAAAATTAACCATCGACGGTCGTAGTTGAATCGTTCCTCTTCCGACAGAACGAAAATTAAGAAGAGCGAGGGAAAAAACAGCTGCGCGATATTTCCATAAAACGCGACAACGAACGGGGAGGGATTCGCCGAGCGAGCGAGACGGAGTTGGAAAGAGAGAGATGGGTTGAACTGGTCGGAGGCAATGACTGATCGCGTTTTCACGATGATTGGTTGCTCGATACCGGTCGACTCTGGCCAGAACATTTGTTCGGCGTGGTGGCTCGTGACGCTGACCATCGATCGGCGAATATACCATCCCCGTTCCCCTTTGGCGAATTGCACCCTTTGCGCGAGCGGAATCTCCCCCGATGTCCCCCTGTCGACCGCCGACCGATGATTTGTCATCCCTCCGACCGATGCACCCTTCGCACGCAATGGGAAATCAATCGCTGCTTTCGGCTCTGTTAGCCTTGAGACAATGTCACGCGATGAAACAATGCCGAATATTACTCGGTTCGACTGGTTCCATGTGGCTTTTCTAAATTTTGAAAGACGAGCGGTTTATTGCTCGTTGAGCGGTATATTGGATTTGGCAGATTGCGTTTCGGTACGATTTTTATTGATATACGATCCGAATTTACAAATGGTTTCCTTTCCGCCAATTTATCCAAAGTTTTAAAGCAAATTTCAGTTTATTTCTATAATTCGTTTGCGATCGAGTCTTTTTTATACGTATTTGGAAAGAACATCGAGCGACGCGAAAATAAAAACGAATATTAAAAGTTACGCGTAAATTGCAGGATAAAAACTATTTTTCTTAAAATAGGGGAATGGAACTTTCGAATAATAAATAATTACGTGTACGTGTAACGTTAAAAGTAACATTTACGAAGATTTGTAAATTGAATTTCTTTGAATAGCATATTCCTAAATTCATTGTCTACGCTTACGTTGATATTCTAGTTTTCTTCGATCAAACTTTCGATACTTTTTATTATTTTTTCAAGAAAATTAATTATTCACGATACTCGAGTCTATATACGATTATTTTTTAAAAAAAGACGGCGTAGCATAACGCAACAAATTTTTTAACTCGAAACTAAAACGTTCGCTTTATTGATATTTGTAATTAAAATTTATGATAGCTTAATCCTTAAATTTTCCTTAAATCGCCTTAAAACGATCCAAGAGATCAACGAGTTAACGATGTTCGTTCGATGTTGGTTCGGTAAACGCTTTGCGAAGAAGAAATCGGAAGATTTAATTCCGTTGTTCGATTTCGTTTCATTTTAACTTACAAGCGGATAAAAATTCTCAAATTCAAATATAGACGATAGTCTCGTGTGTATAAATAAATTCACGATCCACTTCGATAAATCAAATAACGTGTTTAGATAGAATATTTGAAATAGTACTAAATCTTGCATTCGAAACAAAGAAAGACGATCGTCTCGAATCGCGATGATTGTGATTTGTAACTTTCTTTATAAAAACTATATATTATTTGAATTAAAATAGCGATAAAAATATTGGTCGAAAGATTTCGGTATCGAAGCGAATAAAAAGTAAAATAAAAGTGAACTCGTAAAAAAAGAACGAGGTGGAAGAAACCGAAATAAAAAACCGAAACAAATACGTTAGTTTAGCAGAGTCAATAGAACAGCTTTAATACACAGTTACAAAAACTCGAACGGAAACCAGAATAGAGATCGGTAAGAAAGAAAAAAAAATATGGAAGTTCGAATTCGGTAGAGAAAGACACGCGACGTGGTTTTCGCGTATCGACGGAAGATCCGTCATCCGGTCCTGTCGAGTCTCGGTCGCTCGTTCCGCAGGTACGCTCGACGGCTCCCTCGAGGAATACGAACCTCAGGATGTGGCGGAACGAGAGATATAGAGAAAGAGAGAAAGAGAGAGAGAGAGAGAGAGAAACAAAGAGTTAAAAATCCGGTACGGTAAATACGGTGACGCGAGAAGCGAAAGGAAAACGGCAGGTGGATATCGCGGTTACCTCCACGCGGTCACGAGGGATCGTCTTACTCTTTAATCGCGGACGATGGTCTCGCGGACGATGGTCTCGAGGAAGAAGAGCTTATCTCCCGTTCGTCTCCGATGTTAGCGTAACGGCGAGGCGCTCGAGCGAGTTTCGACGAGTCGCGCGCGTGTGTCACGAGTATCTACGAAACGACCTCCAAGAGTCGCTATTATTCCCGAGTTGGGACATCGAAAACCGCGGCAACGCCCGCATGAAGTTCCTTCTTTTAAAATTCTTCTCTCGCGTGAAACGGACGGGGTGTCGCTGTGGGATATGGAACGTACGAATCTTTCGTCGAATCGTTCGTGTCGAGCCGACGACGCCGGTTCCAAATTATGCAGGAGGCCGAGACTCGCGCTACCGATGCTGACTCATCGACAGGTTCGGAATTTCAAGTTGATAGCGAACGCATAAATAAACGGATTCGAAATAGAAGCTCGTTTAAAGTCCATTGAGAAACGAGGAAGAATGTCCGAGAATCGAAGGCGACAATGGCGACAGCTCTTTATGGTGTACGGCTTAAATTATAGCGCGAACCGTCGACTCGCAACGATCGGTTTTCGATTGGCTCCGGTCGTCCGCTCCCCTTCCTCTCACGCAATTTAATAATTCCATCGAGCGATGTAACGCGACTACCATGGCCCACGTATATCTATCTATATATATATAGATATATGTCACGACGTCCACGAGTGATGCGAATACGAGGTAACTCCGTCTCTCTTGGACGAAGGCGCGCGTCCTTATCATCGATGCGATCAATCCCACTCAATTAGACTGATCATTGATTATTGCCTCGGTATATGCTGCTACGACTGCGTATGACAAACATCGTGCTGAAATTTTGCCGCGTAAAGGGAATATGTCTTTCTCAACGCTCCCATCGTTGTCAGCCGTAGTTAATAACAATAAGCGAAATAGCCTGAATTTAACATCGTTGGCTACTCGTCCGTTATATTAGGTGTATCAATAAACCATAAATATATCTATGTCTTATAGATGATAGAATCATTAATCTTACTATTAATATAACGCTCGCTTGTATGCGTACGTACGTGAGATTCGATATACGTTTCGATACGTACGTTTATTTATCGTTCGATTTATTTATCGTTTTCGGGACCCCTTTTGTTCGATTTGTTTCAAAATAACGTTGAAATCAATTTTTTTAACGATCGATAATTATATAAATATGTCGGTAATTATGTCGCCTTCGGTTTACAAGGAACGTAATTTATACTTTTCTTTGACAAAATCAGTTTATTGCGCGTAATAAATTGCAATTAAATCAATCGATGATAAAAAATCTTTCGTTTATTTCTCGATTAAATCTAATTATTTTAACCTTAAAATTCTTTCGAATCAAAACTTTTCAAACGAATTTAAATACGATTTCTATAGGATAGAATGTTATTTTTTATTTATCGCATCTATCGTCGCACGAATACCGATTATTCCGTTACAGAATTATTTTTAACGTTTCGTTGTGTTTTCAAACGTTATTTTGTTCGTGCCTTTCTAACTGGAATAGTATCTATTTATAAGCGAGACTTACGAACCGAATCGACAATCTCTAATAAATGAAAATAAATGAAATTCCATTCGATTAATTTTTTTATTTTTGTAATTTAAAAAGGCTACGCGAACGAAAACAGTTATTTCATTTAAAATCGACTATTCGTTTTTTTCATAATTAAATCTCAAGAATATATTTTTTATTTTAAAAGTTTTAAGAATTCGATTAAATTTTAAAGTTCGCAAAAATTAAGCAATCGTCGTATATTAATTTTATTTGAACTTATAAGCCTGCGTATAATCAAATTAATAAACTCCGACGTTTGCGTTATTAAAATCCATTTTGTACAGTGTACTATATATTTAATATTCATAATTATCTTAAGTGGATACGAAAGTAACGGTAGACAAAACTTTTTATAGCGCGTTCGCGCGACGCTTGATAGTCGTATTATCGAATAAAAGCAGTGCGAATCGAAATAAGCAACGATAAAACGAAAGGTTAAAAAAGGAAAAGGGGAGAAAATAAAAGAGTAGAATCGAAGGATGAACAAAAATTGAAAGGGTAATCTTTGCCTTACAGCCAATTAAGCGAAAGAGTAAGCGAGTTGGATTAGGGTGAAGAGAGAAAGAGAGAAAGAGAGAAAGAAAGAGAAGCTGTTGAATCGACGAGGTGACGTGAATTTAATTATCGAAGCTTCCTATGGTAGGTATCCGCTCTCGTTCCGCCGTTGGCCAGTCGAGTGCAGCATCGAATTGCATATCGGGAACGCGCATTAGCTCGGAGAACTTTTAATACTTTCGATCCATCGCCGCAAGTGAAAAATCCGATAGAACCGAAGCGTGCGGGCAAATATTTTCCCACTTTCGTTTCTACCTTTTTCCCGCGTTTTTTCCTACCTTTTTCGCTCGAGCCACTGCTGCTCTTCCTCCCGACTGTACCTATCGGTTTTGCAGCACGAGCTAATACCCTTTGATAACCAATTTACACGTACAGGGAGAGAAGCCCTCCCGGTACTCTCGGTGTTACTCCCGGCGTTACTCCCGTCCTTACTCCCAGTGATTTTTCACTTTGTATACAGCAGGTGTTCCAATACTTCAGTTTAACGGTCATATATCGCTCTCGACGTTTATCCCATTCCACCGAGTCCGCGAATAAATCTGAATATTGTTATACCATTAAATGCGTTTAAAGATTACACGTTAAATAATCATTTGTCTTTTCCTCTCGTTTAACGAATGGAAATATTTAAAAGCCTCGTTATTCATTTTAATACATTCGTTTTCGACACAAGATAAAAATGCGTAATCGATATTCTCCGTGTATTTTCTTTTTTAAAATGTTTTTTGTTTTCTTCTTTTCTCTCTTCTTTTTTTACGCGAATGTTTAACCGACGCGATAGAGTTGGTTATTATCCGTTTGATTATTCCTAGTGCTCTATAAAAACGCCAAATAAAAGTTTCGGAATTATAAAGAAGTATATGATGAACTTTACCAGAGGCTATAAACACATTCCCGTGGTACACGTGTGGTGGGTCGCATCGATTTGCGGCGTAAAAGGTTGCACTTGATGTATTTTTATTTATCGCCCGCATACATATTGCGTATACGCGGCGATCGTTCTTTCTACCCTTGGCGCGTTAAATCGCATTACGCAGATAAATTACATTTCCAGGAACTCGCGTAGCTTTTTCTCGCTACGAATTGAAATTGAATTGTTTTGCACGGTTATTCGTTCCATATACACGCGGATGATGTAGACAAATTATTACAAACCTTTTTAAAATAAATAAATCGTTACCTCGTTCGTCACCATTTTATAATTACCCAGGAAAGGAATTTCCAATATCGCCGTCTGCTTATTCGAACGATATGCCGGATAACGCCGAAATCCGTTCCAATTAATCATATTAAACTAATATACCGTCGACGATAATGCATCGGATCTTCGTCGATAATAAATCGACCGTTTACGTTAAAAGCTTTTTACACGAAAACGCGCTTAAACTTATTTTAACGCAACTTGTTCCTTCGTTTCGGTACGTTCCATTCTTACAAATGTTATTCTATTATTTATATCGCGAGTAATTATAACTCTTCTATTCCATCGGTGCATTCTAAGCTATTCCATAAAATAAAGTTTATTTATCAAAACGTGGAATTTTCTCAAATTCCACTCGGCCGTAATTTTACCTGCAATTACGTCCCGATAACGCATCGATGCAACGCGTAATTACTCGAAGAAAAGACGAAGAAAACGAGAGCGCTGATCACGGGAGTCGATCGTACGCGTAGAAATCGATACTAATTAACCGGACTCGGAGCGATACGCTAATCGAGTTTCGATCAGCGCACATCCGACTTATCAACCTCTCGCTGCAGAGCCGTCAATCGAACCCGCCAACACGGGCATCACTTACATGCAAATCCGCGGATGAAATCCCTCGCACGGCAGCAGGAAGACAGACATCGAGAGGGAGCGAGAGGGAACGAGACCTCCGACGTGCTTTCGCTCGAACGCGTCGGTCATCGAGCGGAGGGAAGGAGGAGAGGAGAAGAAGCCGATCGAGACGCGAAGCGCGCGAGAGCGAAAGAGAATCGGAGGCGTCGAACGAAGAAGGAAACCGATAACCACGCGCCGAGGCCAAAAAAAGCGAGTTAAAAAAACCTCGGTAAACGAGAGTGAGAGAGAGAGAGAGAGAGAGGACGAGTCGAGCCAAACGAGTGTGGAGCCGAAGAGAGCGAGGACGAAGGGGTCGGGAAAGGCAAGGACGAACTGCCGGAGGTGGAGAGGCGCGATGTATTAATTACCGATATTGATGTCCATTTGCAGTGAATTGATGTGTGGTCGGCATTGCATCGTGCGTTCGCTCTCGGACGTTCCTCCACAGTTTCACGCGCAACACGCGACCGCGGCAAAAGCGAAAGGGGAACGCTGCACCGGAACGGGAGAGAGGGGCGGAGATGGAAACTGTGTATCGAGTTCTCGTACGCTTGCAAATATACGCGATGATCCCCGATTCGACGCGTACGTTAGCTGCCGTTGTTGTTCCCAGCTTCCGTCGTCTCCCCCCGACCCTCGCGACAGAGAAACGCATCCATCGTTGCTCGTCCCTCAATTTTCCCTCCTCGTCCTGTCGTTTTCTCCTCGCTCGTCCAACTAGATTCGAACGCGATCGTTGACCGCTTCGATGAAATCGTTTCTCGCTCTTATTTTCCACCCCGACGTAACGACTGTCTTAATATTTATCGTTGGCTCTTTCGACTCCGTGGCTGTCCGTGACTCCGATACCGATCTCGCTCGGTCTCCATCGTTTTTTACCCATAAAAATTCGAATAAAATGCTCGGAGGAACGACAAATTTGAAACCGAAAACTTATAAAAACGTACGCTTGGAACGGAACGTTCGAAAAAGACATTAATAAAACTCGATAAAAGTTTAAATTGCCAAATTCAAATTCGATTTTATCCGGCCGAAATTCTCGATATTGTATTTCGAAATTCATTTTTAACTCTCGGGAAAATACAATTTAACAAAAAATCACGCCTCTCTTTGGTTGATTCATCGCCTTCAATCCTGATTCATGAAGCGAGTGTATTGTATCGATAAAAATTTTTCTTTCGAGAAAACGACAACCGATATACGAATGCCTCTGGGAATATGTAAAACTTGCACTATAAGATCAGAGATTTCAGGGGTAAAAAATGTTTCGACTTGGATAAATTTACAGCATCTCCCAAGACGATCGTAGAGACCAAGGGACACAACGAGCGAGAGAGACGGGAGACCGGGTGGGAGAGATAGCAGCTTCGCGATGCAGAAACGGTCGTTTAAATTTATGGGCAGCTAGTCATGGTCCTGGGGTCTTTAGCCGCTTATTAGCATGCGGTATATCACTGCGAGTGGAGCGGCGCAGTCCGCGACAATAATTAGATAGATAGGAGACGCACGCGGAGAGACGCGATAGTAGTGGCCAACGGGAGCCTCAAATTCTAAGCGAACGTATCTATCTATACGGTGTCAGCTTGAGTTTCGAGACGGAGAACTAAGCGAGGAGGAAACCCGGACGCTTCCGTCGTCGATGCACTACCGGACCTTGTAGTTGCATGCAAATTTCAGGTCGTCGTTGGTCGTCGTTGGTCGTCGTTGGACGTCGTTGGACGTCGAGTCGCGGGAAACAATCACAGATTTTAACGCGTTTTTGTATTTTCCCTTCGCTGCTGACTCACCTGAATTTGAAACCTGATGAATTTTGAAAACTAGGTGTCGAGGAAAAGGAAAATGTTATTTATTACAAAATTATATCTTACCCGATGCAAAAATATTTAGAAAGGACTATAAATTATAATTAAAATTTCTTCTCGGTCAAGTTAATTTACATTATAATAAATTTAGAGAATTATAAATAAGATGGATGTACCGATTAATGACTTTTCTAAGTAGCTTATCGATCGGATTTTAAAACTTGTAGCCGTTTTAAAACGTATATCTAGATTTATCCGAGCAATAAAATTTAATTCGATAAAGTAGTAAAAGTATTTATTTCCGATAATCTTACGATCGTTTAACATGGCTGTTATTTTTCGATTACCATCGTTCTTAAAAGTTTTATAATTGTGTCGATAACGTATCCCGTCTTTTTTTTTCATGCCGCAACTAGCGATACCATTTTTTTCGAATAAATCGAATAAATTATATACACTCACCCGATAAAATCGTCCTTTTATCAAAATAAATTTCACGACTCTAAATATAAACGTATCGACTAAACTACGCGTTTCGATACTTTTAATCGAAACGGATAATTATTATCAAACGCGTCATCCGGAGAAAAAGAGGACGAACGATCAAAAAAAAAGAAAAAAAAAGTAAAATCGTATTCAATTAATATACTGACGTATGCATGCGGATGGCTCCAGATATAGATATAGCGATGGGGGATTATAGTAATGGGTTAGACACGTGATAGACAAGAGCGAAGAACCTTGATGCGGTTATTGCAATGTTCAATCGAGAGCGAGAGAACGATCTCTGTCTACACCGATGAAACGCTTGCGCGGAAAATCAGAGACAGTTCCGCTCGGGTGAGGGTGGTGAAGAGATCTTACCGCAATGGCATGCGGTCGAATCGCTCCGATGAAATGACGGATCCTGCGAGTGACATTCGATATCATGTTTCGCGGCTGCCCGGATACGCTCGTGTACCTGGTTCGAGCGAAACTATAACGAGCATCCTTCCTTCGTAACGACCTGCACGGTAAATAAGACTGTTACGAATAAAACTTGGCTTGCCTCCCAAGAATAAAGCTATCGATCCAATGCGCGACCGTCGCAGAGTTTACGAAAAATGTACCTTTTTATTTTCCAAGTGCGCGCGCGCGTGTCTCTAGTAAGGACTCTGCGATATTTTCATGAGGAAAAACTCGTCGTGGATGCTGCGAAAGGATTTTGGTTAGCTTTGGAAGGAAGATCGTGTTGAATCTACGATCGAAACCTTTGACAAAGTCGGTCTTTCGCGCAATCGAAACGTAGACGATTCTCTATTTTGGAAAAGAAACTGACCTAAGGTTAATATAAACCAAAGGTTATCCATAAATCCGAAAGGAGATGTTCCGCTGGGTAAAATGCGTCGGAGTTAATTTTCGCGATAACTACGAGTTCGATCGCGTTCGGCCTTCCGGAACCTGCATTAGAAAACAATGAAAAAAAAACAAGGTAAAAGAACTCGTAAAATATTCTCCAACTCGAAAATGACGAAGGGCCTCGCTCGGTACCGAATAACGAATTGATTTGATTGATAGTATCCGGCGAGGACGACGGCTGCACATGCGCGAATGCATATGGACGCGCGCGCGTGTGATATATCCGGCGGATCCATAACCTTGCGCAAACACGCTTAGAATCGCATCGGCCGCGCGTACGTGTATGCACGCGGGGGGGTGGCCGGTGGGGGAGGTCGCGAGGCGAGACGGCAGGTGAGGTAGGAGGAGGTGGGAGGAGGTGGGAGGAGGTAGGAGGAGGTAGGAGGTGGAGGCAGGAGGAGATAGGAGACCCCGTACACGTGTACACGGCTCGACCGTCGTTTGTCATCGTGGCTAATTTGCCAGGTTCTGAGATACGGTGACGCCTCTGACGGGGTCATTATTAAGATGCGAATTAGTAACAATTTGCGCTGGATTTAACCTGGACCTGAGCTGTTTATGGCCAAACTGGATTAGCCTTCCGAGACCTTCGCGCGTTAATCAATATTACCCCTTACCGTTCCTCTTCCGATCTACCCTCCATCTCCCGTTGGTGAGCGTAGCCTTTAACGAATATGCCCCGTCGAAGCAGATCCGATAATCGTAATATCGATGCGTATTCGGTGCGGGCTTACGTCCGATTCGGTTCTTCGATACGAGTCCAAATATCTCCCGAACGTCAAGCTTTGATATCTCGATTACTCGATGGAATATCCACGCGATATCAGCGATCCTTGATAAGCTCGGATCGATCGAGTCGATTAAATGTGCGAAAGAAATTGCGCTTCGATATTCTTCGTAAGACCGAAGATTTTTCTTGGAAAATATTGCAAACGACGAACCCACGCGTTACATTTTTAATTAATAGATGCACGCAGGATATACCGATAAATCATTTGCCATAAAAAATAATTGTACCATCGCTTCCCGAGCCAAGTCCACCGAATGTAAAATTAGTAACGCATTTTCAGCGACTTCGCGTCACCCTTTCGGATATAAAAGCCGCGCGAAGAGCTTACATGCGAAGAATTCCCAATAAAGTAATAAAATAGCTAATTACTCGAAACGCACTCTAATAAATTAAAAAAAAAAGGTTAAAAAAGGTTAAAAACCAATTTCCGCGGTTGAAAGACGGTAGATGAGTAAACGAAGATATAATTTCGTTGAAAATTCGTAGCGACGTTAATAAAAAGGTAAACGAAGAAATAAAAGTCCGGTATAAAACCAATATTCGTGAAAAATGTGGAATCGTCGCCGAATCGCGGCGTCGATGACAAATGTAGGTGGCAAGCGAACAGAGAAGACCGGTGGTCGCAAGTTGGATTTGTTTCGGCACAGGCGAAAGGGGAAAAAAGGAGGAATACAGGCTGTGCGGCGGCTGGAAGGAACCAAGGGGTGGCATTATATTGCGGCTTGTCTCGCTTCAGAAACTTTGCACTGCGGTCTCGACTGAGCACCGACACGGGTTCGAAAGAGGGCGTTGGCGAAGAGAAAGAGAAACAGTGCCACGGAAAGAGAGAGCGAGAGAGGAAGGGCTGCGCGTTGCCGGACCTCTGAATACGACCATTCTTTACGACCACCCCAAGCAAAGATCGTCCACGCGACGACGGCATTTACTCGCCCGGAGTGTGTACGATACCCCGTCCCTCGATTTGTTTGCGAAAAATTCTTCGATACCGAGAGACTCCATTTTCCTAAAGCGTTCCTCCGCACACAACGAGCAATTAATCTTTCCAGCGCACGTTTCGAATGCGGGAAACAACAAAATAAAAACTAGGGCTAGACTGTTTAATAGGTACAAACGAACGAGCGGAGGAACGAGACGAATTTTTTTTTAAATATGCGTGAGTACGCGATCGAGGCGTTAAAATATAGGTTTCTTTAAAAAAAATAACAAATTGGTTCTTGCCCGACGATTAATTAATAAGCCAGTGACGAGCGAAAAAAGTTAATTTAAAGTCAGCGACGAATGCAGACATTGTAAACGATTGTAAACGATTGTAAATAATTGCAAATAATTGTAAATAATTGTGAATAATTAATTGTATATAAGCAGCCGGAAAGCGTAAAATCAGTTCGATTCGATCGCGTGTATTTTCTCGAGGAAGGATACGCAAGCATCGAGTGGTTCCATTGAACAAAGTAAACGAACGCGTAACTGAAAAGATTTTTATAGCCTTACTTAAGCTTTGCATAATTAATCAGTTCGAGGTATTGAAATCGAGACCGAGCGAAATTAATTTTTGCAGGGGTCGACGGAGACAGCGAGAGGAAGGCAAAGGGATGTATGGAGCACCGAGAGGAAAAGACGAAAAGCGCGAGGGAAGAAGTAAGGGGCATTTCCGAAAGAGAGTCGGTGTTTCTCACTCCTTTCTCCTTTCTCTCTCCTTTCTCTCTCCTTTCGAAACCGGTGCGCGCAACGTCGCACAATACCAACGCGGCACTGGACGCGCCATTGTCTAGCCTGAATGGGTCTTGCAAGATTTATTTCGTATATTTCACTTGTCGTTTCAATGGCGATAGCGCGCAAACATACGTTAGCGCGGTACGAACTTTGACGACTGACCTTTCTTGAATATGCCGCCACCGTTCCTGAAATTCAGCAAAATTGATGTGTTTGCCGTACCTCTACGCACTATAATAGAGAATATTTATCATTTAAATTTTACATACGGGCCGACTTCGCCCTTTAGCGTTTCCCGCTAAATACTGCAAAAAATATTATATACACTCCGTGCGTTAGCGTTCTTGTGTTTTTTAATACAACGAATAACTTAACGAATAACGCAACGAATAATTTAGCGAATAATTTAACGAATAATTTAACGAATAATATAACGAAATTCTTTCGCGCTTTCCGCCCGTCTCGTTAATCACGCGAAATTTAGATAAAATTCTCCCCCACTAAAAATCGCGCGTGCGTAGTCCCTTTGTTTTGGACAAATAAATCCACTCCGTATTATTAATCTTCGAATTTCAATCGGACGATGAGTTTTTACCCCGAAGAGATGAGTATTCCGTACGTGACGAATCCGAAAGGATGTAAATTTCATTAGTCTGCGAATCCGAGTTAAAAAAAAACAACAACAACAACAACAACAACAAAAAAAAGAATAAAAAGAAAAAGAAAAACAAAAAAGAAAGAGAAAGAAAGAAGAAAAAAACGGCAACGACAAATCGCCCATTCGTCTATGAAAAATGGGTCGCATAAATATTTATGATGCTCGGAGAAAATATTAATGGGGATTTACGTTGCTTTACACGAGCACGCGAGCGGTGCATTGTGGTCGAAGGGGTCGAGTACGAACGGCGCAACTTTTTCACGATATTAGCCACGCCAGCGAAAAATATTACGCGTATAAGATAGCTCTTCAACTCCATAAGTGTAAATACGCTATGTAAAATTCAGACTCGCCGTGTTTTGCGTTTGACCTAAAAAAGAGGAAACTCTCTATCAATTTGTATCGGTATCAGGGGGACATTACGGAACCGTTAACGCAACTGTTTTAATTCAGGAGCACCACGGTTTCTTCGTTCGCAATTAAAATACCAATTATAGAAGATAAATAATACCAAAGGGGCTCCGATAAAATTAGCATGAAGTAGCAGCTACGACGCGGCCCTTGCGAAAAACCCATGCGCAAAACCCATGCGAAAACCCATGCGATGTCCTTGGAACATTGGAATGGAACATTGTACGGAAGAGGCCGAAGACCAGTAAAGTCCTTATCGCGGTCACAAATTAAAAATAATTATTTTTTAAGCCGAATCCTTAATCAAGGGAAGGAGAGCGAACGAGGGACGCGGGTGAGGGAGGGGGAGAGAGGGGGAGGGATGTTGCGAACCAACCGTGGATGTTTCTTCGCTCGGTACCGAGAAAACGCTCGCCATTATCCAGCCGATGAGATTCTTGTCAATGAGTTATTGGCGTCTTCTTACCGATGTAGCGAGAACAGTCTCTACCCCTTTTCGTCTTTATTGCATCTCAACCCTTTTTTCTAAAGTTCTTTCGCTAAGGTAACAAGGGAAGCGTCGTTGTCTACTTCGGCCCCAAGGGTCTCTTGAAACCCCTTTTATAAGCCCTCGGATAATCGAAAAACGCAGATCCACACTATAGACGAGGATACACTTAAGCAGCTTTTGATTTATGCTAGTCATTAAAGATAAATACGACATAGTTAAGCTCCGGTTGAATTTTGCATAAGTATTATCGATTTGTAACTTGAGATAGAAATTCTTTTATTTTATCCGTTTGCAACGTAAAAGAAGGTAAACATTTAATTTCATAATTTATTAGCGATTCTTTTAGCTGGACGAACGCAAACTTCTCGCGATATTCGGATGTTTCTCCAATTAAATTCCAAGCTTTCGTTTTTCGTTATCTTCTTCAACGACATCGTTTATTTTTCAATTCGCAAAGTAACGCTACAAACGGTATAAACTGTTCAAAGCAATCGATACGTTGCCCCGTTACTTGTTCGTCAAAAATTTTGTAAGCTCGAAAATTCATGGACTGCCGAGACTCGATCGAAATTATAGCATTTGGGATTAAACCACGAAAGGTTTCTTTTTTTTTAAAAAAAGAAAAGGTAAACGATCGTTCGAACAATTTTGAAAATTCAAAATTTATTTTTCATAGCCATGCGGCTTTTTCCAACTTTTTTTTTTCGTGGTATTAGACAGCTTATTTATAGTCTTTTATCGCGATAAAGAAGGAGTAAAGAAAGGAGGGGTGAGAAGCATCCGGGGCGCAACGCAAAACAGGGCGCAATTATTTTCACGACACTTTTTCCGCAGTAGTGCGGTTCTCTCGCTCTCCTTACCCAGAAAAAGGAAGCAGCCCTTTTTCGCTCGATCCCTTCGGTTTCTTCGCACCGAAGATTTCCGAGTCGTCGCGCGGCTCAGCCGATGCAAATAAAAGCGTCAAATAAATTTCGATACCGATCTCCAACTTTTATTTCTTTTTTCCTCTCAGTCAATATGTCTATATATATATATAGAGGTATATAGAGTCAGCGAGAGAAAATAAACGAAGGAGGGATCAACCCTTTCTTTTCCTAAGTCGGGATCCTCCCGCGGGGTATTTCACGAGGTTCGCGCGCATTCGCGTCTCTCTTCTTTATTCATTTGGGATTAAACTCTCAAACACTTACCGATCTCCCGCTCGTAAAAAGGATCCTGTCTTCTCTTTGCCCTTATTCGAAAGAAGTCACGGGACTTCATTAATTACCATCCAGGAGTAAATGGGAATTAATGGTAATGAATGGTCTTTTCTCACTTTTGACGATGACGCCGTTTCGCGCATGTAAATTTCACTTTTTTCTTTTAGCATTTATCATTTTTCTTCAAAATGTGTAATCGTATCCATGAAAGGCTAAACAAAAGAAAAATTAGTTTTTACGCGAATACATATTTGTTTAGTATTATTTTTTTATTTCAATTTGGTGAGTGTACTGCGTAATTTCAAAATTAAAATTACTCGGTTTCAATAAAATACAGTTTCAACGATTCTTAAAGTTTATTTTATGAAAACTAAAATCATTATCGTTTCATTCGAGAAGAAATTTAATCTTACGATTAAAGTTTTTTCCTTGAAAATGAATATTTTAGTTTATTTTTCTAAAAAATTTAATTCGATAAAAATTTATGTGCACATATGATTACATAAAGATAATCCGTTAAATTATATTTTCTCGTGCAGTTTTCATTGTCTACGTCTTTCTTTTTTTTATATACTTTAATAAAATTTAAACTCTATTATTCCAATATACGTTAACGACGAATCATCAAATTAGATTATTCAAGATTCTTTATAAAATATCAATCTAGTAAATAATGGTAGGCTTAAAATAATATAGAAAGTGAGTATATTGGTGTTTGTTAAATATAAGATTGCGATACTTTCGTTACGATTTTATAATTATCGGATAAATTTTTAATTTATAGATATATTGTTTTAGATAAAAAAAAGGATTATAGTAAATATAAGTATATATTTTATTTTGGTAATATTTTTTAATAGATCATAAATACTTATATTATTCAATTATTAAAAGCATGAATTTTTGAAATTAACGATAACTGATACTAATTGTAAGTGAAACATTTTCACTTAAATAATTAACAGTCACTCGATTTACCTTATAAATTTTAAGTATAATTAATACCCGTACTATTATAACTGCACTGAAATATACAATTTCCTATTGTAAAATTCATTATAATTTAAGTAATAAAATTAATGAATTATTCCTTAAAATAATTATCTCCGAATTCGATTACAATCTTTGACAACGGAAGAAACGAGATTTTGATATCTGCCAATACGTTATACATAAGTTAATAACAAATTCTAGAGTATTGTTAACCTAACCTTATAAAATTTTTCGTACTTAGTTATAGCATTATCTTAAAATTTTAATTCAACTGTGAAAAAAGTGTTAAGCTCTTAAATTAAATATTGAGAATCTAAATTTCAATATTTTTAAACTTTCACTGAAATTACTTTTAAAACAATGTTTTTTAAATAATTTTTTTTTATAAAGTTAATAATTTCTAAAATAAGTAACTATATATATTATATATCTACTCAGCTATTTTAAATAATTTAAAAGATCGCTACATTACGTTTTACCAAAAAAATTTCACGCTATATTCCTAAAAAAGAAGTTTCTTCACGTATCGATCGTTGTTTATTTTTTTTTTTTACGGTAAATAGTTAAATTATAAAAATATAAATAATATATATTATATTTAATAATATAATAGTTACAGTATGAAATGATAGTTTGAAAAAGATAATATTTAAAAATGCACTATAAATTTAAATATAAATATAAATGTTACTATAAATTATAAAGTACAAGCGAACATTCGTCATTGTAAAAATATTAATTTATTAAATCCATTACGGACCTTAAATTTAGATTAATAATTTAAATTATAATCTTTCATAAATTTTTTAAAAACATTGATGTATTTTACATCGAGAAATATTAATATGCAAACACGATAATTCACGTTTACTTAAAAAATATATTTTTTCATTTATTTGTGTTTGCTATAAATAAATTATAATTCAAGTCGATGTTCCGTACAGATGATTTTTTAAATAAAGTATTTTAAATTGTATTATTTAAAATTCTTGATATGTTTGATACTTTTGTTTTAAATAAAAATACATTTTGTATATTTTACGGTAGTGTATTATGCTTATTAGTATAAATTGGATCGTGTACGAAAGCTTTCGAAATATTTAATACGAATTATTTAACATTACATCGCAAACGCATAAAATAAAAAGTCTCGTTGTCGGCGTTTCTAATTACGCGAATTTAAAGTTTACGCTCGCAAACATTTCCATGCAAATAGTTACATCGGTAATTCTACAATAAAAAACCAGGAAAATCGACCGCTGCTTTCCTTTTCCTTTATATTATTATGGTTGAAATCGTAGGCTACGATACGCAATCCCGCGAGTAATCGACTATCCCGTAAAAGCGGGTAAGAGTCAATTTTCATACTTATCGAAGGATCAACGAATTTAATTATTGGAAACGAATAGAGGGCAAACAGTTCCTAAGAATATACGGAGGGCGAGCGCTAGCCTGGAATACCATAAAGTAGCCATTGAAGCGAGCACATTACGCCGTGAATTTTAATATGTCGAGCAAAACGCGCCCGAGAACGCAGATAATAGACACAAGAGTCCGGCACGTACGCGTATAACGCGCACATATATTCGGGGTGGGAGACGCTAGAAATTCCGAGCGCCTTTGCGGCCAAGCGCAGGAAGCGAAGGGGTCGAAACGTTGGAATAGAAATTGAATGCGCGTCGAGGTTGGTCCAGGGCAAGGCAAGGGTCTCGCGAAAACGGTTTGTTGTCAGTCACGGGTTCGGGGCTTGGACGCGTCGACCGTGTCTTCGAAACGAACGCACGACTGGTCCAATGTATAGCCTAATGCCTCCCCATACCTCCCCCCCTCGCCACCCACTCGCCTCTCCGTAGGTCCTCGGTGAGTTTGGCGCAACGGTAGAATAGCTTCAGAGACGAGGAACACCTCTCCATTGTACCGTGAACTTCGCTTCGAGTTTGCCCTCGCACCCGGAAAAGGCTGGGTGCCGTGTTTCTCCGTCGGTTTCGAGGACAAGTGGCTGCGCGAGCTTTTGTCACTCGTGGACGAAGGTAAGAAGGGACTCGAAAGCTCCGACGCTTCCGAGTAAACGCAACGTTTTTCTTTGCTGTATTCTTGACTTTCCGCTTACGAATTTGGCGATATTTTCTGGACCGAGTGGAAGAGCTATCGGCGATCGACGACATCGGATGTGCTCTGATTTTGAAAAGGAGCGAATCCAACTATGAATTATAATCTATTAGAAATATTGTTCGTACTTTTGATCTTCTATCTCGAAGGGAAGCTGCGTCCGATCTTTGAGAGTATCGCTCATTAAATTTTCAACCGTATCGCGCGTTTGTCTATATTTTACCGATAAGTTAGATACGAGTTATCCCTGGATAAAATTGAGCGATTCGAGTCTCAAAATACGGATCGGAAGTTGAATTAAAATTGTACTCGATCGAATCGAATACGGCAAATTATTCGCGAAGACGAATAGTTTTACTACGATACATCAAAGCCTGGAATAAAATAGAATAAAATTATTCGTAAAGCCTAAAAAAAACTAAAAAACTGGCATTAAAAAATTAATTCGAATGCAAAACTACCGTACAAAAGTACAATTTTCAGGGAGGAACGAAACGAGAGTAAAATGTAAAAATTTGAAAATGTCGAAGGTCGAACGTCGAAGGTGGGTTCGATGATCCGAAATCGGTACCGGAATAAATAAAATCTCGATACTCTATCCGTAAATGGGATTAATTAAATTTTTAGCGAAAGCGAGATAAAGTCAGAATTTTGATTATGTCTAGTAGATAGATGAACATAATCTTTTTGAAAAAAGCCCAATGTACGAAAGTTCAAGTTACCGTCAAGTTTTTAATTAACTGAAAATAGTTGAAGCCCTTGCTTTACATTTTAAAGTTGTGAAATTGGCCTGCGAGAGGCGGAGGAAGGGGAAAAGAGAGAGAGAACGATCGCGAATTACAAAAATACGCAGCGCGGATGAGAAGGAGGAGATGCAGCGAGACTGCAAAAGTTTTGACGAGAGCTTAAGAGTTCGCTACGCTCGCGCCAGATGTCAGCACCGGACGGGGCTGGATTATGCATTACACGAGTTGAGCGAGTCGTCCGGTAATTTTTCGACTTTCTTTACGAGAGATTTCTTTATTACGGGAAGAGGGAGAGGCGAGAAGTTTCCGGCGGGGGGAAAACCGAGCGAAGGACGCGCAGCATCCGTAAAGTGCTACTCGGTGCCGAGGAGTTTACCCAGGAGTTCACCCAGGAGGTCGTCCAGGAGGTCCACGACGAGGATGACTCGGACGCAGCGACGAGGTCTCGATCGGACACCGACGGTTCGACCTCCGCTCGCAACCCCCATTTATGCTCTATTACCACTATATTAGTCTACACCGAGGGATTTACGATACCGTTCTTTAAGTCCCGCTCGATCCCGTTATTCCGGACGTCGGCGCAACCCGTCGTAAACTTGCGAGACGATTCGAGCCCGTCTTATATATTCGGCTAATCGAATTAATTTGGGCGAATTCGTCTTTAAACCGCGAGCAGCTGCGAATGCCTCGCTCTCTCGTCCCGTCGTCGGTCGTCGGGATCCGGGTGCGAGGAACTTTCGCCAAGCATCCACGAGTGCGTAATTGACTGGGTTAGTCCGTGCGGTGCCTTCTAATTTCCCCGAGAATTTTTTATCCGATCGATGAGAGTTCTCGAGGCCGTTTCTCTCGGGGTAATCGCAAATTATGATAATTGTAACGAATTAAGCGTCCGCGACGGAAAATTCCTCAAAAAGAAAAAACACAAAATGGAAGGGCCTCGTGTACTTTTCCCTCCTCCGAGGTGTTTTTTCCTCTCCTCCCCTCCCACTTAAACACCCGTGCGTTTAATTACCGCTATCTACCGAAGCGTTTCGCAGCTCGCGACTCACTCCGGAATCGCATGGCCGATGTAAATTACCCGCTCGACCGACAACACCGCCGCCTTTTTATCTTCTTTATCGCTCGAGTTTTTCCGTCGGTGGCCCGCGATACAACGCACGAAACCAAATTAGCTCGGGCTTAAATGAGAAAATTTTTAATTATATCTTATCGAAAAGCGATCTCCCCTCCTTTACCCGCCGAGATCAACGTGCGCTTACTTATCGTATTTATGCTCGCGTCTTGAGTTTCCTCCGCCGACGACCATCGTCTTGGTTACAGTGCACGCGTTCCATGTATTAAATCGATCCTCCTTCCTCGACGATCCGCCGAAATCCGCTCCTTCCGATTCGGCGATCCCCCGACTTTGCGATTCTCCAGCGATTCTCCAGCGATTCTCCAACCCTTCCCTCCCGTCTCCTCCAATCCTGCGAAATGCCATCGCGTTCCGTCGAGGAACCAAACTTTTATTTCCTCGAGTCGCGGTTCGTTCCCAAGGACGCGATTATTTATCGGTGCACGAAATGCATTTTAATTAAAATACAAGGCTTCGATATAATCACCGTTGGTCGCGAAACGAGTTTAATCTTGTTTTACGCGAGCGGCGAGGAAAGAATCGTCGGATGATTTTAGGAATTAAAAATCAACCCGAGCGTCGGTGGCGCTAACTTTTTAATAATTGCATTTTGTTTGTTAAATCTTCCGGAAATAGAGAGAATAATAAAACTTAGGTGAAATTTCGGAAGGAAAATTAGAGAGATAAATTCTGAAAAAGCTAGAAGTAGGAAAATCTCGAGGCTGGAAAAATGATGAAAGCCGAAACAATCCGCCAAATTAGCGGAGCATCGCCAGGGCAGACAAATATATTCCTCGGGCTCTGAAATATGACTTCGTAAAATTTCGGCTCTAAAGGAGAACGGGTGGAGAGGGTGGAGAGGGTGGAGAGGGTGGAGAGGGTGAAAGGCTCGGTCTAAATTCTCACGCGGCTGCGAGAATATTAAAACGGCAGGCCGTTTTACGGCGTGGCCGAGCCGTCGATGATAGGATAAATAATTTAGCTTGTTTCGCGGGAGCCTTATTAGTTTGGATAAGTCATAAAAAAAACTTATTACTTACGCAGTCGGCGCCTTTCGCCCCGGGAAGCCTCGCCGAACGCGGCTTTCCGGGGCCGAGAAGACGAAGAGCCGCAACCGCATCAACTATTCAGGGTGTTCGACGGGTGGCGAGTTTCCACCCTTCTCTCGCACCCCCGATCGAGTCCCGCTCGGGCCTCGACCGCCCGCTTTTACGGTTATCGATGCGACCTTTCGCCTTTACTTCTCTCCTCTCCTCCTCCCCCACCCCGCCACGGAAATTAAAAACCCCAACGTCGCAGCTTCCCTCGCTTCTCCCGGTCCAGCCCCTGCGAGAAACCACGTCGCCAACTCGCGCGGACGTCGGTGCGCCGAGTTTCAGGGGCTCGGGTGGCTCAGGCGGCTCGCGACAACGCCGTCTCCGAGACGCCGAGCTACGGAAAGGAAAAGGAGGAAACCGCCCGGAGCCTCGGGATGCGCCGAGATGCGCCGCCGAGTGGAGGAGCGATCCGCAGCCATTTAGAAGTTTTAATAACGTTACGATCTCTGTGCGTATATAGCCTCGTGGGGGGGTGGGAAAAAGAAAAAAAGAAGACGCGGATCGACGGGAGCGTCTCTGTCCTACGGGGATGCGGTGCCTTTTTTTCGTTCTCCTCGACGGCGCGAGGCGTGTCGTCTTCTCTCCCTCGGCCGCATCAGCGGGGTGCTCCTGGGAACATCCGAGGACCGAGGCAAGAAGAAAGTTTATAAAATATTTAAAAGTACGGAAACGTCTCCTATCGCCGGAGGCGATAAATTTCCACTTACATTTTATTTTCGTTTCGCCGTGTTCGTTCGTTTCGCCATGCCTCGCGTCGCTAAAAACGAACGGGAAAGAAAAGCGAAGAGACGAGAGAGAGAGAGAGAGACGCTCGTGGAAAAACACCAAGATGGATGTATCGCGAGGGGCGAAACTAGACGGTATAAATATTATCAATTAAAAAGTCCGCGTCTCCGAGTGCCTCGGAAGTAATTTCCTCGAGGATATCGAGTGCTCGCGGACGACGAGGCCGATACGTAATTTCCCGGAGAAATAGAGCGCGAGGATCGCCGTCGCGTGGCGAATGAGGACTCGACTCCCGGGGAAGGTGCGCGAGAGGAGCGCGTGTATTTTCCGCTCGACGATGCGAGACCTATTTAACGGGCGCGAGTCCGGTAATGGGATTCGAACGCGGTCCTCGCGGGAGTCGTCTCGTCCCCGGCTTCTCTCTCCTCTCCTCTCTCCTCTCCTCTCTTCTACCGCCCCCCGATCACCGTAGCCGTCTCCTCGGAGCGGAAGATGCTCAGCAACGTCGCGCGGCTTTTCCAGAAACGCGACCGCCCAACTTCCACCCGTCGACCCGACTTCGATTTTGCGGCCTTCCAAGGGGCAAAAGCCCCAAGGCGAAAAACGAAAAGTCCGCAGTCGAGGGGGCGTTAATGCAATTAGGGTTAGCTTTTCAATTACGGCGTCAGTCGTTTGCCGGTCCCGAGCCGCGCGAGCGATAATTCAGCGGTCAGCGAAGATTTAACGGCAAATTAGCTAATAATTACCGAGCCCGCGCGAAAACCGGACGCGGGCGTTGTTACGTTAACTCAAATACAATTGTATTTCTCGCGTGAGTTCGATAATGGGAATGCAAGAGCCGAGGCCCATTATCGAAATAGCAATTAGAATAAATCAAAAGTGTGAGCGCGCGATATCCGCGCTACGATTTCCCAAAGAATTATCGCCTCGCTTTAAAAGCCAGTCATTCCATTTTTTCCTCTCCGCTTCGAGGGTATCGCAACGGAACTTCGCGCCAACGTCTTTACTATTTCTCACCGCTTTACGATTTTTTTTTCGAGCTTTACCTTTCGCATCCGAAGATCGTTATCAGCGGTTTTCAATCCGCGCGAGTTTGCGATTCGTTCGTTGGATTACAGGTGATTTACGCGCCAAGCTTCGATTTGATTTCGGCTCTTCGCGTAAAACCTACCGGTGATAAAAAATATTTTACGCACCAATCGAATCACCGACGATATTTATAAATGCTTCCGAGCGTTTCGCCATTTATATCGCGTATTTTCGAAAAAGCGTTTTATCGTCTTCGTTCGTTCGTAAGAAACAGCGTTCCTTAAAAAAATACCTTTTACCTTTTCGAAACTTAGTCGTCGTTACGTTACGATGAAAAAATACGATACCGTGGAGCTAAAAATAAACGACGAATAAAACAAATTTCTTCTCGTTTTTACAACTTTGCCAAACTCATCGACTATAAAACTCAATTTCTAATTGCACTTTTTTCAACGTCGCGATATTTATGTACCATGAGAAAGATTAAGAAATTCTCTTGATTACCTTAAAATAATTTCTCCCATTTACGCAACAATGAAAATTTGAAAGATGTAGCGAAGCACGGAATAGAAAAAAGTAGACTCGTTGGCTCGTTGCGAACTCGGAGGCCACGAAGCGACTCGATAAGTTTATGTGTCGCCGGGGAAAGAGCAGCGAGTCAACGAGGAGAGATGGACCATAGTTCAACGTAGTCCAAGAGAAAGAGAGAGAGAGAGAGAGAGAGAGAGGGAGAGAGAAAGAAAGATGGCAGGGAGAGAAAACGAAGCGTCGGCTGGCCGCTCTCGATCTCCTCGATCCAATTACCCCAGCCTTCGTCTTGCCAGTCCCGACGGAGACTTCCGACGACAATACTCTTGGCTCGACGATATCTCTCCCTTCCCCGAATAAACACGAACACACAGGGAAGAGAGACTTTCCGAGCCGCAGCTTCGCTTCCATCGCTACCAAAGTCGCTTTTATTCGCGACGGTTGATAGTAAAACGAGAGTCTCGGGTTCGGCGAGCGTTCGCGGAACGCGAGGTCCGGGGGTTTCTAAGGACACCTACGGGACATCTACGGGATACCACGGGTTACTCTCGGGCAATTATAAAAATCCCGAGCTTCCCCCAGCTCGCTTACCGGGTGCATCCCGGACGTATCCCGGACGTATCCCGGACCCATCGACCCCGGGAACGCGTTTTCGATCCTCCGGTAATTGTTAAAACGCTGGGTAAATTACTTCCCGCTGCTCTTGGAAGAACTATGGTATTTGTACTTTAGCATAGTGACCTCGAGCGTAAAAAGTCAACGAGCTCGACCGAATTTGGCGGGTGACCGCGAGAATCCGACCTCGACGGAGAAGGTACACACGGGCTGGATCCGTGGCTCGGAACGAGGATGGCGAACCGATGCCCGATCTTAGGGCGGAGAGTAGAGACCGAGAGAACCAGAGAGAGAGAGAGAGAGAGAGAGGAGAACAACCGTTGCGGGCAGCTCTAACTCCCGACGACCTCCGTTGGTGGTTTTGCGGGGGTACGAGAAGGGGTTGAAGGAAACTCGTACCCTAGCCCTCGACTAAGCGCCCTTTAATAGACGCGAACCCGGTACTTTCGTTCTCTGATCGATCGGATAACTTTATTCCGTACCTAGCGAATCGTGTCCACCGAACTTGCCGTGAATCGAGATCGTTAAATAATTACAGTTATTTTAAAATAGTGGATAATACGCGAGAGATAGATTGAGACAACGAAGAGATCGCGAGGCTCTTTCACTTTTAGATACGTTTTCCTTCCGTCGCGTCATCGATTGGATAGAGTCAACGACGACGTCTTGGTGGAAGGTGGAAAGATACGGATAGGGCGGGAAATCGGACGAAAAAAAGGGAGAAAATAGCGGAGAAAAACGCGAACGAAAGGATAGAAGAAAGGGCGAGGTAAAAAAAAAAAGACGAGAGAAATCGAGAGAGAGAATGGGGAGAGTGGGGAGAACAGACCCACGCCTCGTTTTCGCTTCTCGCTCGGAGTTTCTTTTCCTATATTATTCGCGGTGAATAACGAGAACACTCCGTCATTCTTTCCAATTTAAGTGTAACGAGCCACACCGATACGTTTCTTCTTATTCTTTCGCGCGCCATCCCACTCCACCGGCCATCTCCCGCGTAATCCCGTACAATCCAGACATTTTTCACCATTACTCGCGGCGGTGGCGGTGGCGGCGGCGACGGTGGCGGTACGGCGACGATGGCGTCGGGGGTGTCGGGGGGTGTCCGGGGGGCGGCGGGGGCGGTTACCACGGGGGTGAGACCGAACGCCGGTCGACGCGGGGCTGCTACCCCAGCTAGTCACCGAAGCTGCGAGCCACGGCTGTATGCCCGGCAAATAATTAATTTCTCACGTAGCTAACGAGCGCCGTCTTTTTTTTTTTGCTGCTCCCGGCGCTGCTCTGTCTTTTTCTTTCGAGCCGCTTACTCACTCGCCCCCGCCGTCCGATGCCCGAACCTACGCCCTGGACAATGCGCGATGACATTTGATGTTGAAAAAAGACAACCCACCCCGGACTTCCCGATATGGAAGGAGGGACCGGCCACGACGAAGACGTTTGTCGACGGCGAATGTCTCTCACCCTGACAACGTCAGCCTGTCTAATCTCTTTTTATATATTCTTCGCTTGTCCTTTAAATTGCTATTTTCGAGATATCTCTGCACCGGTGCGCCTCCGAATAAGAGTATCGATCATTTTTTCCACGTTTATTTTCTTTTTATTTTCGCTATCGCTTTTTCTACCTTCGTCCTTATATCCATTGAATAATTAATTTTAAAAATAAACTGATTTATGGTGCTCGAGATAATTTCAAATAATTTATAAAAATGCGAGGATTACGCTACTCTTTTCTTTTACAAATAAATCTATGTTTTTTTATAAAGAGAAAGTTAAATCGAATCGTCGGTTATACGCGTAAAAAAATTTAACTAACGCAACGAATACGTAACGAATGCTCGCATTTAAAATCTGGACGAAGCGTAGGTTCTACGATATCGAACGGATCGCAAAAGTAATAACTCTTAAAAAGAGGATTATACCTTAAATTTTTAGTAAGAAATACAATCTAATCGAAAAAGTTTAATTTTTTAAAAATAGTTAGCACAATTAAATTACGCATATTTGTAAAATCTTCAGCACGGAATTTAAAGGTACCGATAGATTTTTATTATTATTTTTCAAAATATCAAACTATTATATCGAGTTATGCATACATAAAATCTTCTTAAAATATCTATTAATGAAATTATTTTTAAAAATATAATTTCGAAAACAAATTTTTTTACAGTTTGTTTTCTTTTAAATATAAAATAGATAAAGTTCGATCGTTTACAAAAATAAAAGAAAAAACAACTTATTTTTACAAAGTAATAAATTTAGAGCAACAAATTCATTCGTTTAAGCAAAAATTTATAAAAAATTTTAATAAGTAGCTTTTAAATACTAAGAATATCAATGTATTTTAGATACGAGATTATATATAGATGTGTACTCATTTATAAAGTACTCCTACGCACATTCGAGTAAGACTATATGATTAAAGTAAAATAATACTAACTAGCATATTATTAATAAATACATCATGAAGTTACGAGAAGATAAAATATTATGAACATTTCGTACAACCTAAATAAATAAGATACATCATGTAGTAAAATTATAGACTGGAAATTTTACACTGTACCTAATATTAATATAGTAATTTAATTAAGTAAATTAAGACGAACTGTACATGTAACTAAAATAAAATTAAAAAAATAGTACGTACAATAATAGTAGTAGTCAAAAATAAAAGACCCTCGAGTCAGCAAACACAATGACGAAACGATACATTAAATTAAATTTTCAAATTACGTTAAAATCAAAAATTTTTAATTTAATTTTTAGGCTATAACAAAGAAAAACGTTTCCTTTAAAAAGATAAGTTGTCGAATTGTAAATTTGTTCTAGTTACTTCGATATTAATAATAATAATAATAATAATCAAAATAATAATAATAATCAGAATAATCAGAATAATCAGAATAATAATAATAAAATATGCATACGATGTTAGCAGAGAACTGACGGTGTCTTGGTACGACTAAACAATGGTACATAATAAGCATATCTGTTGAGACAATAGCACCCAAACTTTTTTTCTGCGTGAATAATGTCTTGAATAATTAATGTTTGTAATAATAATTTATTAATTTAGAGTAATAAATAATTTTGAAAATCCGAAAGGGAACCACATAATATAAACAATTTTAAAAAGCATATCAATTCAATGCAATGCTAAATGTTAAATGATAAAATATAAGGAGAGTCGAAGAATGAAATAAAAAGGTGTTAAAATTGTACGTACGAAAGATGAATTCTCTGAAACTGGACTAAGCGCAAAAAAAATAAAACGAAGCTCTTACGAATTGTTCCGTCGTGAATTTTTTAAAGAAATAATAAAATGCTTAATACCTTATTCTAACAATAATAATAATAATAATAATAATAATAATAATAATAATAATAATAATAATAGAAATTATTATTTTAATAACTACGCGTATTTTTTCTGATAATTTAATTGGCAATTTCCTTAAAACAGAGTCACAAAAATCGTAATATTAAATTAACTCATAACTATAACTGGTACGGTATAATTGTCCTATTATGAATAATCGTGAACAGAAAAATAATAATTATTTTTTGAATAAAATTTAAATTATTCAAATGAAACGTGTAAATAAATAATAACCCGAAATGTGTATATAAATAATTGAAAGTAATATTCATCCGATATCAGGAGGCGTTCGATAAATAAGACGACAACAAAGTAAACAATCGTAACGCTTCCAAAAAAATTTTCCTTACGAATAATTAATTGAAAATCTCGAATAAAATAAATAGGAAACAGGAAAAGGTAAGAAACAAAGAGCAAACGTTGGCATCGATTCCTTGCGCTTGTCAGACAACAACTAAGTCGGTCACGGTATGCCGATTCGGAAAGGTAGTAATTCTCTCTCTTTCTCTCTTTCTCTCCGTCCGTATGTCTGTCTGCCTGTCGCGAAGAACCAAGAACGAAGGGAAGCGGCGGTTCGAGTGCCATAAGTCGTGCGGCGAGACGGAAGCACGGGGGTGAAACCGACCGACGGTCACTTGGATTTGTGTGGTGTGAACGTAGGGCGGACCAGTAAATCCACCCTTTCGCGGTCTCTTAGTGAACTCGGGTCATAGATCGTCCAAACTATCGCGCAACATCCACCCCTTCCACTCGGTCTCGCTCTTACACTTACCGGAGCCGCACTTCTCTCTTATTCGAGTTCTCCCGCCGGTACTTGCTTAGCTTCTCGGGCTTTCCGCTACTTCGGCATACTCCTAAGTTGACTTACGTGTAACTTATCCTTTGTTCCGAGATGATGCTCATCGGACATAAATGATTTATGCACTTTTCGAACTCGAGCATCCCCGGAGAAACTATCTTTGTTTTCGAGGAACTACGAAGCTCCAACGTCTATTTTTGTCGATAATCACGCGTACGTTTTTCGAGCTTTAAGCGTACGCGGTGAAATTACTCGATCGAGTTACGTTCGTAAACGCAACTTCGACTCTCGAAAACCAGGGAAATTCGGTGCAATATCGATCGGGACTATTATAAACTCAACGTACAGAGAAAGACGGAGAAATTATAGACCTTAGCCATGGTAATTGCGCAATGCGCAAATCCTACTTGGCGAGTAGAACGCAGGTTAACTTGGAACTCAACGAACGAGAGTGATAAATGTATTCGATACAAAAACCCCTATTTTCCGCGTGGTACCGCTGAAATTAGCGCGATAACTCGAAACGCGACGTGGACGCGAAAGAAGTTGGGAAATTTGAAAGAGTCGTCTCCGACGTTCTTGGAATGCCTCGAATCCCGACTAATAGTTCCCTTCTCGTCTACATAATAATTCGAACGCTTTAAATTTCAATAACCAATGCACATAGCCAATGAACTGCAAGCACGAATATCGCACCCTCGCGTAAAAGGGAGAATCACTTTACAACGATATACGATTCTCTCTCCGTTATGCCCGATAACTTGATACGTCGCGTAAACATCAAGAGACTCCGCCTTTGAGGCTCTAATGAGTGCGTAAGAATTTTTCATTCCGCGCAAGACGGCCTTCGAGAAAAGTACGAGTGAGCAATGAGCAAATAAGAAAGAAGAAAAAGACGGTGGAGGAGGTTAGGAGGGGGGTTAGGAAGGGGGGGTTAGGAGGCATCAAGTAGGAGGGCTAAAGCAGGAGATACTTAATGGCGTGTGGCGATATTAAAATGGCATAAAAATGAGCTGTAATTTGTATCTGGGTTCAAAAGTTACCCCCAGAAGCACGTCATCAGCTCGCAACCTAACCCCCGCGACGTCGCTTACTATTATTATTAATATCAAGAGTCTCGCGCACTTAATACCCTGAAAAATCATCGTATTTCCGTATGAATTGATGCGCCCTTCTTTAAGTCGACGAAAATCATATCTCGCGTTATATAATTTATACTTGCCGGATAAACGTATAATCTCTGGTGAAATCTTATATTATTTTTAATAATTTTCATGCCTAAAAATATCTTCTTTTCGAGTATTATCCGTTGAAATATACTCACCCATCGAAACGCGTCGCTTTTCACAAATTAGTTTCACGATAAGTTGCTTTCGATTTTTCGCGAATCGGTATCTCGCGTCGGACGCACAACTTTTCGGATTTTTGAATCGTCTTTGGTCCATCCGTTGCTACGATCGAAACGCGATTTATCTCGACGAGCGATCGGGCAAAATTTTTGAAAAATTCCCAGCCATTTCTCGAATACAATTAAAACGAGTACGAGCTTATAAATGTTCATAGAGAAATAATGATTGCAGTAATACAGGCGCTTCTTCCAACGAGTGGGATGAAGAAACGAAAATCCATGGTAAAAGCACAGCGTGTCGAGTCGAAAAACAGAACAGTCTCGTAAGAAATAACCGGGCGAAGTAGGAGTTACGAGTTGAGTGGAAAAAGTGTTACGACTATATACCGTGCAAATGCCTTTAAAACGGATTCGTGCCAAGGGTTCGTTACTTTTCGAGCGTTTTCGACATAATGCCTTCTCCGATAACGCGGCATTAGCTTTCCCAGCCTCGCTTGGCCCTCTCTTTTTCACCCCTTCTTCTCCCTCTCGCAGTTTCGCGTTCCGTACAAGTCGCCTAGACGTCCTTGCCATTCTTGCGACTCCGTGGAATCCTTGCACTCGAAAGGAGGCTCGGATAAAAATACCATTTGAATACTCGACGAATTCGAGTTTCCGAGCGACGGTTCGCGAACGAGAGAGAGAGCGAGAGAGAGCGAGAGAGATCGGGGGAGAGTGGGGGGAGAGGGAGAATTCGACATCATTTATAACGCGTGACAATAAAGTGCTCTGGCTGGTAATAATCTTTATGGCGTGATACATGTCGTTGCGGCCCAACACGCACACACGCTCCCACGCTCACACGCTCACACGCTCACACGCTCACACACGAGGACTCGAGCACTCTTTTTACGATATGCTAAGCGCAGCGCCGGAAGAAGAGGATTCAAATTTTTACCCCGCGCGATCTTTTACCGCAACGAGCTCACTCTTACCCGATGATGCTTCCTTCGATGTTATAATGGCTTCGAAACGGAAAGTATTTTCTGGCTACTTAAGTCTCGGATTAATGACCCGCTCTATCTGCGTATCTGCGACGAAATATCAACCGAGGGAGGATTCGAGCGCAAAAATCTCGGGCTTTCTTACCGATACTAACATTTGCATGATAAGTGCACCGAATATTAAATTGTCGAGGAAAATAATAAATAGCGAGGTACGCGCATTATTTAACTTGATCCTCTCGCTCTACTCTAATATATACGGTGTCGTTGCCTTTTTCAAACGTAAAAGTGGATATTTCCGAGGAAAATGTCGCAACCCGAAGCAAAGAGAAACAGATTTTTTACGGTATAATATCGAGTTTTGAGCAGTTTTCAGTTTCATCCTTTAACCTTCCAAGCGTGGAAGATGTAAGAACGTCGGTCGATCCGGTCTCGCAGAGTTCGGTAAACGAAGTCGTTGATTCGGCTGAGAATCGAAGAAACGAAAGGACCGTTTCAAAAGTAAGTTTCGGTATCGCAGTCGCGATTATTCAACCGAGTACGGTTTGTTTGTAGTAGGGCAGTTGTTTGTCGGTGCCATCCAATCGCGCGCGTTCCTTGGTAACGTCGGAGATGTCGGAACGTTAGGGTTGCGTTTCGGATTGGCCTTCATTAATCCAACAACCCCGGTTCCGTGGCTCCGACCACCTCGCGTATAGCAACAAGCGCGAACGAGATGTAACTTTCGTACAGCGGAATATATATTATAAATCGCAATATACGTATCTGCCCGACCACCGAAGATATTCCTTCGGTGTTCGCGCGTATGGCGAGCCTAGAAAGCTGAATATTTCAAAAGGTAGGCGAACATTAAAGTCACCCTTCTTACGCCCTGCTTATTAACATCTGACACCCCCGATCCCCGATCCCCGATCCCCGATCGCGCGATCCCAATTTCCTTAACGAACTAACGAACTCTAGTCGAACTCTAGAGATCGCTTGGGCTGCCCTCGATTTCAGTGCCCTTTTCGAGACTTTAGAAAATCGAGAATCGTTCCATCGGTAGATTTCCGGCTGCGATTGTACGAAATCCAATTCTGAAACAAAAGATAAATAAAATCGATTCTCGAAAGGCAGTAAAAATTCAATTACGTGAAGCAGATTCCGATTGTAATCTAACGCTGTCGGTAGAAATTTGTTCGACATCGAGAAATCGCAACTTTGTCTCGTAGAATATCGTTGGATAAAAAATCTTGGACTTTTTGTAAATATCTACGATGTCCGGTTTCATTTGTAACAACTGATTTTTTTATCGAGCTGCCTTCGAGTAGACGCGATAACGGTGAAAAATCTTTTTCTTTTCGCGTCGAGCTTTCGACGACGAAAATGCCGTTCCCTCGTAAACTATTTTATTAGCGTCACTTATCTTGGATGCACATACGCGCGTGGATACACAGGATTGAAAAAGCAACGGTTAAAGTAAATTCTCATTTATCGTCGAACGAAGCGAAGCTTTGGGGGGATGGATTAAGATGAAAGCAGCATTTTGAAAGCGCCGAAATGTAATTTTATGCCGTTTTTACTTTAAGCGAATTAAATTCCCGTCGTTACATTGTAAGTGTAAAAGCAAAGCTCAGCCGAAGGAGATTCTAATATTCTGATATTCCGAGCGCAAGCGATCTTAACGGCTGAGCGCAAAGGGGTAGCAATAAAGATCCCCCATCTGCCGATCGTAGTTATAAATTAACGATCTTTCGGATAGGGTAGGAAGCGCGGGAGTAGCGGTGAAAGGGAGGGGGTGGTAAAGGGGGGTAACGACGCAGCGAAGTAGCAGCGGTAAAGGGGGGAGGTTGGACGGGGAGGAATCGGGGGGAGGTGCAGGGCCAAGAGAGAAATATCATCGAATAATGAATATTCATGCTGATGAGTTGCGGGAGCGAAACGAGAGATAGAAAGGACGAGGACGCGCTGAGGCGCCGGGTTGTAAAGTTGCCCCGTGGAGGATCGCATCGGCCACTGCCATATTTTGTACGATGTATTTCGCAGACTTCATCGGACTTTCCTTTCCGTCCTGGAATGCTAACCCTTTACATTCGTCCCTCGATTCCCATCGAATGACACAAGCTCTCGTCGCTTGCGCCAAGCTCATTTTCTCTCGAACCGTGTCTCGTTCGTTCGTTGGTTCCTTCGTTCGTTAGTTCGTTCGTTCGTTCGTTCGTTCGTCCCGTTACTCCCAAGTCGCTCTATGAATCAGAGTCAAAGATTTTTGAATCGTGACCAGGTGAAAAGAATTTTGCGAAATACGTAGTTTCGGTGAAATCGCGCGATTATTTCAAAGCGCAATTTATTTCCTAAATTATTCCGACGCAAAAGTAATTTTTAGTTCCCATGCTTGTTATTAAACAAGAAGCTTCATTTTCTAGTCGAACGATCCTCCGCGCAGCTATGCATACGTAGACGGTGATGGACATTCTCGGACAATTAAGAGACGATACGGCTTTCTTCGAATATAAATGCTCGATATTAACGAATGCTATAAAATTGAAACGCAGACGCTCGAATAAAAAATGGACCGCATAAACAACTTCTATATTTTACGTAATTTAATTATACGGTAACGGAAATAAAAAGAACTTATATTTCATATCGAGAGGTATAATGTAGAAAAAGTGTAAAAAAATAAAAGCAATGGCACTCGAATAAGTCATCTTAAGAATTTTTATTACAATTCTACGATAGTATCATCGCCCAATTGGAAAATTATGAAAATTATTATGGATCCTTTTATACCGGTTCTAAATTAATAATGTATTTCAAAAGTTCTAACGATAAGTTTTAATTTTACTCGCATTCTTTTGTTCGGCATCGAGAGCATATTAAACTTATCCCCGTGAAAGAAAATAAACGAGTGAAATAAGATATCGCCAACGAGGGAAATAATAACGCCTTTCTGATTAATGTAAAAACTGCGGAAGAAACGCTTGGACAAATTGCGCGTCATTCGAAGGGATTCCATCTATTATCGCGAATCGGTATAACAGGTAGATATCTAATTACAGTTGGTAGGAAAAGGCGAAGCGAAGAGAGAAGAGGAGCAGGAGAAGGTTCGGAAAACGGACGGCGCCAAGACAACCCTTTCGAAGAGAGCGAAGCCGGAGCATCGGCGACCCTCGCTATCGTAAAGCCACCCTTCGCCCGGAGGACAGATTATAAAAATGCATTATGAACACACCGCGAGATATAAATATAAATTAGTCGGGGCGAGCTTAAGGCACGTTCGCGACGAGTCGGTGCGACGGCTAATGAAGTCGTGTGCGCTTCGTCTACGCCGCCTCGAACCTCCAAGAAAGGGTTCCGAGCGCTTTCATCACCCGGCAAACTTTCATATTATATTTTCTCGCCGTGTACAATCCCATAAATACGAATGAATTCGTATACGAACGCGCGTCTCTCGTATCCGATAACGATACCGTGCTTTTTCCAACAACAGACCTGTTAATCAAGCTAATCCGCGTCTTTCGTGAATTTCGCTCGCTTTCGACAAATAGGATCGATCGGGACCATTTAAATTTACCCTGATCGCCAATTTCGACGTCTTCGAATCGTTGCTTTCGCGCATTTTCGGAGTATACCGGAACGGTTGGATCTCGCGAAACGTTACTTTTGCAAAGAGTTTCCAGCTTAGAACACCGATCGAACGATTTCTCGAAGTGCTAGGGATTTACGACAATAAAAGTTTAGCTTGGATCCGATATCTCGTCAACGTTCCAATAGCGGATACGGAATCGAAAAATCGACTCGATTCGTTACTCCTCGAGTTGGAAAAAGAAGATTCGAGCGGAGAATTCACGCACGAAAATCGTCGTACCGATACTCCGCGAAAGTATCGTTCGAATAATTCTTTTGAAACTTTGACACCGGCTTTCGAGACAGCGGACAAAGATCGACGGTCGGACAACATTTACACCCACCCGGAAGGCCATTTCATGCGAATCTTTTTTCCCGGTGCGCGACGTTACGATGCCGAGTAAACCTTCGCGTTTCACAAGCTGGAATTCTCCGTTTTATGCATCGGTTAGAAAAAATCCCTTTTCTCCTAACGGTGTAAAAATATACTTTAAAATTCCGGAAAAAATCCTTGCCATTTCAGCGCAGGTTAAGGGAGGGAATCTCGAGCACGTGCATCGCCCGCGGATATCTCCCCGAGTCTTTCGGTCTCCGCGGAGCTCCGTACCATAAAAAAACCGGAACAAAACTCAAGATTTTATAGGCTAATACGGTGCACGATGACATCGCGGAACGAGAGAGAGAGAGAGAGAGAGAGAGAGAGAGAGACGCTCCTCGTAGTCCGTACCGCGAGCGCATAACTCCGTGGATCGAGATTTTACGTCGGGGAGGAAAAAAAGGTGGAACGATCCGTGGCCGCGGCAGTCGTACGTTTCAAATGCGCGTGTGTCGGTGGGGGTCTCGATTCTTCCGAGGACTCGCCCGCATAAGAGGGCTTTAGATTTTATTCCAGCCTCTTCGATGCTCGCGTTCTCGGAGCTGCGCCGGCGACCTTCTTATCGGAATTTAAATTTCATATCCTCTCGCGTGCGAGGCGCAAACTTTTCCGCCAGTAGCGATGCCTTTTCGCTCGTATATTTCCAAACACCGTCCGCATCCGGATCCCGGACTTTTCCATTTTCTTTTCGTTTCTTCTTTTCTTCTTTTACTCGTCCTAGTTTCCGACCCACCCGAATCATCGGCTGGCTTTGCGTCTCCGCTGCTTTACGTCATTATACGACGAACATCGTTTAACTGCCGTTCTTTAAAATTGAATTTTCAATCTCTTTTCTCGTCGTTCCGCGAGGCGCGAAATCATTCCGAGAATAAATATCGTCTGCGCCTCGTACGACCGTACCTCCTACTTTATTAATACACGCGGAAAGGGGGAGTTTAACGAACGACTTTAATATATCCCGAGGCGAGCCATTGCCGATACTAATAAACATATTAATCGTTTGATTATACCAACGAGGCGTCGTACTTGTCCACTATTTTATCCCTCGTGCTTTGAAATTTCCCCGAGTATCTCGACGCTGTTTCGCTCCGCTTCGCGATGCGTACGAAGCATCGACTTCGTCGTCTGCCATTTTCTCCCGCCGAAGACGCGAGAAAAGAGCGACTCGAACGCGAACGAACCAAAGTCTCCGCGAGCGCGTTCAAAGGGAACCGACGTTAATTAGCTCGAAAGCTGAACGCGAGCAACTCGCGGAAAAATTGGAAGCTCTTCGATTCAGCGCTGCGCGAGCGGAAGATATTTCATTGGACTGTTTCGAATAGCGCCGAGTTCGTTTCGCTTGGCGAGGCTGCGAATCCTTGGAAAAATTCTCGCTCGCACGTAAGGTGCACCGAGAGGGAAAGGAAACGAGACGAGCGGGGAGAGATTGCGAGAGACCAACCGAATTTAGCGAGAGACCAACCGAAAGGCGACGAATAGAACGAGAAAGTATAGAACGAGTCGTTTTAATTATCATTAACAAAGCCAGGCGGGCGTACATAACTCAGAATTAGGCATTTATACGAAATAATACGAGCCGCGAGCTTTCGCTTCGTGGATGCGCGCACACGCGAACTCGCACACGCGAAAATGGGAGGCTGGAGCGAGCTTCGGATAATAAACGCTCGAAGAGAGAAAAGCGAGCGAGGAAGGAGGAGGAGAGTCGATTTTCCGCTCGTCCATCCGTCGGAAGGGGGGAGGCTAGAGAGACGAGAGAGACGAGGAGAAGCGCCAATTCCCACCTTACCAATCCTATTATTAACAATTAGCTTTAAACTACTCTTTGCATATAAAACAGCGCGTGGGTGGCAACTCTCGGGCGGCTCCGGTCGCTCGGTCCTCGTAACCGTGGAATGGAAATATACATACTGTATGTTTACGGCCTCGAACGCGCGCGTCATTGGCGCCGGGGACGTCGCGGGTGGACCGTCGATTCGCGAATCGTAAAACGCGCTTTTCCGGACTTTCCCCGGTCGAGGAGAATCCTCGTACATCGCGGCCGATACGGGATCAGCGAGATTTTGGTTGGTGTTCCAGCGGAAGGAAAATAAGATCCTTCTCTGCTGCGGAATCTCTCGAGCGTTAATGGACCGGAAAAGTCGATAAGATTCGTAGTTTATCCTTTAGACGTTACGATCGCGCAATTTTACGCGGGCGAGAAACGATCGCTCGAAATACGCTTCCTCGAAATTTATTTCTTTTAAATATTCCGTCTAAACGCACCCGCGTAAAAAGTGGCGTCTCCTACGAGCAGTGAAAAAAAAAGCCGAGCCCAAGAACGGCTGTGATTTTTCATACGAGAGCTCTCAGCTTCGCTTCCTGCTTATCGCGGCTTTATATCTTTATCCCCCGAGCCTCGCGTCATAAAAGCATCTTCGGCCTCTTCTTCTCTCTCGCTTCATCCCTCCTTCTAACTGATTTCGCTCGACACCGTATGTCCGGAGTATTTATAGGCAAATCGTCCCGTTTTTATAGCCGCGAACGGACGATAAAAAGGCTGCTCGAATTTCCATATTGTCGTGAGCGCGAGCACCGGATACGACGATATCGTATAGGTTCGAGGGACGGGGAGAGAGAACGGCTCGTTCGACGCCGCCTCCATCGATCGCAATCTCGAGCGTCGGACAACCGCGCGACGACGCGGACGGGCGATTCGTCGGCCGATAAGGGAATATCTCGATGGGCTGCGCTCGAGAGTCGATCGCGTGACGCGCGAGTCCGGGAAATCGATGCTCCCGAAGCGAAAAGACTCGGGATTTTCCCGCGCGCCCGTAAACCCGAGAGCGGAACCAACACAAAGGACGGCTCGCGTTAACTCGGCAGGACGACGAAGGGTGTACGGGAGTAACGCGATCCTGGAATATGTCACAAATTAAGCGAGAGGGAGAAAGAGAGGAGGGAGTTTTGCCATCGTCGTTTGCATCCTCTCGCAGTCGTCCTCGCTTTTATTAGAATTATCTTTGTCACTTTCCCAAGTTTATATTTACTCCTTGACGACGAGGCTCTTAAAGTCGGGAGCCAGCGAGGCAGCCACTAGGCTCCGGAGGGAGGAGAGGATCCTTTCGAGAGCGAATAGTCGAGAGAGCGCGCGCGGCCAACTTCCTCTCCGCACCCCGAAGAAGAATCTTAAAGCGACGATGATTCCCGCTCCGGTGCGAGTGTAGAAGAGAAAAGGAGAGAGAGAGAGACGGGGAGAGTCGGAGGAGCAGCCAACCACCCCCGCTTATTATCTTTACGAGCGGCAAGATGGAATTAAACTGAGCGCACCTAGGAATGTTCCCAAAATGTAATAATATTCATTACTATGCTAATGTCACGCGAGAGCCCGCGAAAGGTTATAGCCGAAGGAACTTGCCTCGTATTTTTGTTATCTGCCCACTCTCCTTCCTCCCCGCCTCTCCCCGCCTCTCCCCGCCTCTCCCCACCTCACTCCGCCACCCCCATCTCACCCGCCACTTCGCTGTCCTTCGAATTAACGCGCTTATTCGTTCCAATTTATATTTCTCGAGTCTGCTCCTTCGATCGCTCGAGTAAATTATTGTTTACCGGTATCCTTTCGATCGTTGGTAAATTGGTGCGAAGCTTTTGCGCGGAGATGGAGGAAACGACCGACAAATTAATTGAGCTGGACACTGATTTTGCTTATCGGGAGATTTTATCTGTGCTGGGATGAATATGTTTTCAAAGTAATCCGATACTTTCCGTTTGTGAGGAGCGTTTAGGAATTTTTTTTCGTAACAATTATAACGGTGAAAATGTTTGTTGTACCGTGTGTTATAAATTTATAATAATTTTGGATAATAAACTCCGTTCGTTTTTCGAACGTGTATACTATTGTAAAAGTAGCGCGTTAAATAAATAATGAAATAAAATTTTAATTCTACCCATGGCGCAACGAGGATTCAAAGTTCTTAAATCTCGAATTCTACTTTACAAAATAAGTTTCGTTATAAAATGTAACGAATGGTGCAAAAAATTCCGAGGACACTTAAAGTTCCTGTACAGTTTGGTATTGTTGCTTCCTTTATGGAAATAAAAATTGTACTAAATTCCCAAAATTATTCAAACTTTTAGAGACAAAATTTGATTAAAATGATCGGTACTTATTATTACATGTAAGGAGCATTTTACAACGACACTCATCTTACCCTCGTTTCTTCGCTACTGTTTCCAGAGCTTATCTAAGACGTCAAAATTATAAGCGCTACAGAAGGAGAAACTCCGATGGCGGGTCGAGATGCGAATCCGAGTGCTTTTGTCGCGCGCAATATCACGGATTGTTATTAGTATCGTTCCAGACTACTAATTTGCTTGAAAATTAAAAATTTATTTTCTTACTCGGTGGTAAATTATGAATCAAATTTTTTAACCTTAACGAAATTAGATTGCGATTTTTGTGTTCGGTATTTTCACTAAATTTTTTAACTTATTTGTTAATACCGATAGAAAACGTGTAATTAAATCTAAGAACCGTTTAAAACTGATCGTTTCGTTAAAACTTTACATTTTTTGAAATATTTTATTTTAACGTAAGGAAAAATTCTCTTCGATTAATTTTATACTAATATAAAATTTATAATTTAAATTATACATTATCAAAATCAAAGGTACGAAAATATAATTACAGAGTTTTCAAAACATAAACATTCGCATATTTATTTAATTCTTAATCTGAATTTATTATAACTGACTCTAAGAATATAAAATATATTATGCACTTATTTGTTAACATATTAATACCGGATATTTCCATATTTACAATTAAGAAAAGACGAGTATTCTATAAAAATTTAATATTTTTGAGATTAAATATTTTGAAGATTAAAAAAATATATATATTACTATCCTTTTATTATTATTGACTATTTTACTACTATTATTATTTATTTACGATGTATTTAAACATTTTCGATCGCACTTATATTTAAAATGTAATTTATTTTTTTTATAAAGGGATATCAATTGTATTAAATTTATTTACACCTAACTGTAGTGAAATATTGTATACGATTCTGTATTACGCGTTTAACAAATTTCGTTTTTAAAATGATATCAGTTGGTCAATAAAAAGGGATCATAAAACCAGATATGACCGTAAATCCTATAACTTTAGGAAATCCGAGTAAAATAGGTGTATTTAAATAAGCTTTAGCAAAACGGATAATTTAAAACTATACCCAAAGTAGATATAAGGTTTATGACGGTCATGCACAAATTACACCCATGCTAACAAACTTTATAATTATTTGAATTATGATCGTGTCTTATTAAATTATCATTTGCGATTAGTAATTATCAATTGTATCAATAAATTGTGAATAAACCGAATGTAAAAAAAACTTATCTTTCACACTATACTACGTAATGCATATTTTATCACCTAAAAAATGTTTTTAGAAACAGGCAGCAATTTTATATTTATAGGTGCTCATAAATTTTAACGTACTTTCGAAATACGTACAATTTCAGGACTTTGCATTGATTCATTAAATATCTCATAAATAAGATAATAACACAAAGAAAATAATACATAGATATTTTCTTTCAAATTTTAATAATTATTTTTATTTTTATTTTTATATAAATTAATTAAACTTTTCATAAAATTATTAGTATGATAATACATATATTACAAAATAATTGAAATCGATAATGTTAACATGTTTTTTATACAATTACCGAATTCTATATGGATCTGAATGTAATTTTTAACTTGATTCTCTTATTCTTTAATATATATATATATATATTTCAATAATTCTCTTACCTTATACGTTTATACCTTTTAAGTACTATACTTTGTCTTTATAAAAGTGACGTAGTGCTAAGAGAAAAAGTACTTTTTCAAAATGGGAGCTGATTTTGACGAGGGTATAAAACTGATATTTACGTTTCTCTAAATGTCGTTGCTGAATCGAAATTTTTTTTTCATTCTTGTAACCGATTACCGCGTACAGCAACAATTGACTCCAACATTATTAGATGAACCAACGAATATTGATATTCTACGATATGATAAATGAAGAAAAAGCTGTTTATGTATTAAATATTGTGCAAAGCTATTAATAAAAAAAAATATTTTGTATAAAGTTTATTAAGCCTAAATAACTTCTAAATAGAAATTTTCTCGTAATTTAAATTCTTGGATATTAGTGCAATACTTCTGTGTTTCTAATCGATTATTTTCTTCCTAGCAAATAATTGTTGTGGAAACATACGTTTTTTTGATTTTTTAGATATTTAAAAAATAATGATCGAAACTTGTTCATAAAAATTTACAATTTTAAATTAATTAGGCACAAATGAAATCTTCTATAAAATTATTGACTAATGTGCTTTTAACTGTTTAATGCCAGCACTGATATTCAATCTTAGGATATTCAAATGCATGGCTTCACATTCGGTGGCACTGTTATGAAATATGAATACATTTAAACACATGCACTGAGCCTAGTTGAAGATTAAAACCACATCCTCATAATATTATGTAATTACACAAAATTCATATTTTAAAAATAATGATTTTACGTATTTTATAACCAATATATTAATAATTTCATGAAAAAATTTGTTATTCTTTCAGAAATCATTGAATTCGTGACTCTAATGTCACGTTAAAGATTATTAATTTTTTTCTTGCAAAATATTACCAGAATAATTTGTTCTAATTAAATTATACAATATATAAATAATTAAGTAATGATTTGAAAAATCTGTGTAAGTCAATGTGAAATTACAAAGAAACTCCTATTACGAATTTTAATACAATTTTTTTTTATTTAATAAGATTTTCAAAAAATAATTAATTCAAAAAGTAAAAATAAACATATTTAAAAAGCTTTTAAAATTGTTTTTAATAAAATATTTTTTACAATTTTCAACATCATTACTGGAAACATAATCATTTCTATTATATTATACATGGTCTTATATTTATTTTAATTAAAATTTATTTATCAAATATAAAACATTAATGTTTACTAAAACAGTAATAAATCTAATTCACTTTAATAACTCTGAATCTTTATAAAAGGACAATAATATATTCGTTCAAATTAATGAATAAATGAATTTATTGTCATTGATAATATCTTTATTTTTATTCTCATTACAAAAAAGTAAGTTCATTAAAAAATTTGATGATAATAAATTATATTTAAATATTTTATAGTTTTTAACGATAAATTTTTTAAAAAATATTTTTTTTCAGATGAATATTAGCGTTCAAAATGTATATATTTGTAAAATTATATAATGTAAAATTATGTTTGTAAATTAAAATTTATGTAAGTAAAGATATGCATAATTACGTAAGTAGAATTATTCTTTGGACATACATATAAACAAGTGTTCTTAATTTACAGAAAGTAGAGCATTATTTATAAGATTTTGTTTTGTCTTAATACAGATAATGAGTTTTGAAACTAACAAAATAGTTTTTTGGAATTTGTAAAATTAACTACTTAAATTTAAGAATTACTACATATTAATTACGAACTACTTTATCCGAATTAAGATAACTCCGACAACGAAAAACTTATCAATTTATAATAAAACTAATTTTCTTCTCTCGTACTTTAAATTTAAACAATACGTTATTAATATGTTGTTGCACAAAATCTTTTACAATGGCTATATTAATTATATAAGTAGTATCGTGTAAGTATATTTATTTAAAAATTAATAATAAATAATCGAATAACATTCAAACTTTGCTACGTAGGGAAATTTAAGAAAGTTTAAAAAAAAGTAAGAATTAACAGCATTAAAAAGTTATTTCTTAAAACGTGTTCTAAAATATATTTTCGAAGACAAATAAACTCTAATTAACGATGTAAACTGTTCCTCTTTTAATCCCTAAGATCGAAAAACGAAGAAACCAAAAATGAGATAAATGTACAAGTTAAAATGAAAAGTGCTAAGATCAGAAACACAAAGTCCTTTTTATTTAACTCTGCGGTTTTGCAAAGACACTGATTAAACTTTAGGAAATATCCTAGCCAGCATACCTTAGATCCATTTCAAAGTCGCGTAGGCGAGTGTTAAATATCAAGGAAAGGATGCAAGGAAGTACACGCGAGGTATTAGTTTCATCCGAGACACGAGCAAATTTAACCGTGATTTTATCGATGCAAACGTTTACTCGTCAACGCCACCTGCCTTCATCGGATACAAGCTCGTAGCCACTCACACGCTTGACCATGAGTTTGTGCGAGTAGTCTCGAGTCGGGGGGTGAAGGCGGGGGTGAAGGCGGGGGTGAAGGCGGGGGGTGAAGGCGGAGGCGAACGCGGAAGGTGAACGCCGGGTTGGAGGGATGGAGCGCCTGGCAGGAAAAGGGCTCGACGCTCTTCTCCACCGTTCATACATCCGACTCCATCTTATTACAATTAGCCTCCTTATATATCTAATTAGCGAGATTCTTGGCTACGTGAGGTTTCAGTAGCTGCCGAGTGAAAGACGGCAGTTGCCACCGGAGCTCTTGTCGCCTTTCTCTCTTGCCTTCCTTCCTGCTCTTCCTCCCTCGCGCGGATTTCTCTCGCTCTGTTCCCCTGCAATCTAATATAACTGCTGCGACATCGCGAACGTCGGAGAGCGAGGAAACGTAATATTGCACGTGGCTGTTGTCGCGGCTGTGGTTGCTGCTGCTGCATTTACTCATTTTCGCGTTGACTGAAGGATCAAGGGAATTGATTTTTGTCCGCGCGGTAGTTCACTTTTTGCATCCAAGCGGGAAATATTCAGCACTTGTTAAATACGAGACGCGCGATCGTCGATAAAAATTATGGAACTGTAGGTGTAACGAGTCGGGGTATATCCAGTCTACGGATGCAGTTATATTATCCGAAGAGAAAACTTGGGAAACACCGATGACGAGAAGTTCCTTTTCTTTTACCGAGTTAATGGAGATAAGCAAGAAATAGTCTAATGATAACACTCGGTACTTTCTTTCTTAATATTCTTTTTTCTTCGTTCTTTCAATGAACGAGACACGAAAGTTTACTCAATTTGCGTCTTCTTTTTTTTTATGTATAAAATCGCGAATGAGAAACTCAATAAGACATTGTCGGGATATTTATTCAAGCATAAAAATGATGTTGTAAGGATCGCTTTACTCTCTACTAATTAATACATATGGTCCTATTACTCGCGTTATTTACTATTGTAATAAAAACTTTTATAAATTATATTAAAATTAAATTAAGTTTAATTTAAACGGATATCAATTACATCGAAAATTCAAAAATAAAATTAATATCCGTGTCAAGGAACATTTTAAATTTTACGTATTTTAAGAAATTTATTTTGAATCGTTAAGATAATTTACGCTAAAATTGAAATTAATTAATTTACGTTTTTGTAAATATAATTAGCACGATATGGATACGATATAATAAAATATTTTCAACGAATAAAAGCGATAAATAATAATCGATTCGGTATTATCGACAATTTTTTAAAAAACTTTTTCCTTCTTTAATTCAAGAACTTGAAAAACTCGTATTTTCGATGAAATTAGAAAATGGATACTTAGAGATACAAGAAAATATGTATCGACTATTTATGCATTATAATAATATAATAGATTCCTATCGTAGATTAAATAAAATATAATATAACTTATAATTTAATTCGTCGCATGCAACGACTGTAAAGTTTTATCGAATGAATGAAATCCATCTAAATCATAAGGAGTTTTTTAGTCACCGAGCTCTTTCCTCTTTTTCTCTGTCTTTATTTTCTTTTCTTTTTCTTTGTAAGTAGTATGAAAAAAAAGTTATCTTAGCATTGAGAGAAAATGCGAAAATTATGAAAAAAGACTTAACAAAGCTTAAACGAGGCTTTTTTCTGTAATGGTAGTAAGGCATTTCGAGAAAATAGTTGCTGATTCTTTTTGCATTACAGATTAAATCTTAGCACTCTACAAAGTAAAAGTCGTACTCGCGCGAAACGACTACTTACGTAGCTTAAAAAAGAGATACGTACAAAAAAAGTGAAAAAAAGTGAACAAAAATAGATACGAGAAAAATAAGAGCTTGAGTTTGAGAAGAAAAATCGAAAGAACTTTTGCGTGCTTCTTTGAAATCACTAGTATGCGTCTGTCGACGAAGGAACAAGTTTGAAATGCATGACACAAATATATCCGAATATGTATGCAAAGAAGAGCAAAGTCTAGGGAACGTAACTAAAATCCTTGTTTGGTAAGTTCACTTAGATGACGGCTGAGTAAATTAATGCTTATTAAAACAACAACGATTCTCATTGTTCGCGGTAAAGCAATTATTCACACAAATTTTACAAAAACAGGATTCACTTTTTTTTTATCCAAAGAGTACGTATAAACAAACAAATCATAATTTGTAAAATTAGAGAAACTTTTTTTTTATTCCAATATAATATTAACGGAATTAATAATTTTAATATAAATTTATCGTAATTCCAAACATCGAACGACAAAAATGTTATGGCGACGATAATAAAAATTTTGATATTAGTTGATAAATACCAACTTTTATAATTAGAATCGGTGCTTTTGTTCTTTTTTCATCGAGTTGCAGCGTAACGTTACTCTTTCAAACGAAAACTGTTATTACGCATGCATTTATGAAATATTATTTTTCCATTCCACAAAGGTTGGAATTTATTAAAATTCAGCTAAAAATCGCAACGACATTCGTAGAAAAATGTATACCGTATCCTGTAAAAGAAATATATGCGTGACGGGAGGCACAGTTTATACGAAAAAGTAAAAATATTCGGAGAAAATCCGAAGATTAGGAGTACGATTTGCTTTAGGAATAAAGTTGTAGCGCAGGACATTCAGAATTTTGCACCGCGTTAAAAATTCACCGGCTATCCTTCCCTCCACGTTCCTCCGTACACTAATCTTGAAAGATCCGGTCCAGAAAGAGCACCCGGTAGATGAAAGTCCCGGGCTTAATTAAGATATGTATTTATTTTAATTCCGACCGGACCACGGAGATGGTCAGCCTTGCGCAGTCGGTCCCTCCACCCGACCAGGATAACGCGATTTACTTATCGCCGCTCGCGAACGTGAGCTACACCTCGATTCCCTCGCCTTTACCCGGACGTTTTCGAAGCGTTTCCTTCCCCGGAAAGAGTTCTCGAACGAGACGTAAGAAGAGCAAGAGCCGAGCGATGTAAATAAGGGCCAGGCTTTTTAGCCGGTGCTGTCGCTCGATCACGACCCGCGAATCTAGAGCGAGTCCAAAGGACGACTCCGAGGATACGAGGAATTTGGTACTCTTTCTGCTTTCCGCGTTGGGAAAAAAGTATTTTTTCTTTCATTAGGGATCTTTCCCTGAAAACGTACATCTTTTGATTAGCCTCGCACTTTCCGCCTTCGCGATTAATATTCGACCTATAATCTATTTGATTCGCAGCTTCCTTGTCTTCTTGCATTGCGTCGTGCGCATTATTAATAAGCAAATTATCATCGATCTCTGAATCGTTCATCAAAAAATTATTATTTTCCTTTTTAACGTTATTTTCTCGGTTTTGTTCTGTTTGCGTTGTTATTATCGCATCATCTTCGTCGCCAAAATAGATTTTAAAATTTTCCGGAACATACGTTATTAAAAAAATAAATACAAAAATAGAATTTTAAAAAATCTTTTAAATTTCGTAAAATGAGATTACATTTTTTTCTTTACAAAAATCGATTAATCTTTGTTACGATCGAGGTAAGAATTTTTTTGCCTATCCTAAACACTTTAATCATTCTCAATTTATCTCTAACTTGATTCGTACTCTTTAATCCTTAATAAAAATATATCGCAAAATTGTTAAGTACCGAAAAATATATTTCAAATCCGAACGAACGATTCAAAACGAGAAATGTCTCGTGCAGATATGTACAAATTTGAAAATATTTACGCGAAACAATTTTTTTCATTTATACGTGACAAGTTAGTGAAACTCAAATTGATCCTAATTATTTTATAATTTTCGTATAATCAAAAAAATTGTTAAAAGATTGAATATCATTTGTCTAAAAAAGCTTCGAACCTTTACGTGAAGCATAAGTTAAAAAAAATTTGTATATCATGCGAGAATAAACGGAAAAATCTCGAATACATGTCCGATAAATTGTATTTTACATTTAATAATCAATTATTCTTAATTTATACAAACGATATTCTTGAAGCACAAGAATCGCCAACGGTAAAAAATTTCTTTAATTATCTAAATTAGAAAATTCTACCTTAAGGTAAATCAAATAATCTGGGTAATCGTGTCGGAAAATATTTCCATTTTAGGCATTATTACGACCTTATCCGAGTTAGCGTTTAATATAATTGAAGAGACTCTAATTTATATTTGAATATTTAATATACAAAGTAGCAGCTTTTACACATAAAGATACAACGCGCGTCGCAGTTCGCGCACGAAAAGAAGAAAAGGAGCAAGGCAAACAATCGTAGCCAGAAAAAATAAGGGGAAAAAAATGAGTTGAAGAACGGACGTAATTTGGCGCAGCGTCGTGTTTTAGAAAAGATGAAAACTCGGAAAGTCATAAGTATTTATATTTATTTAGAAGGCGAAGCAGTTTACATCGATTTATGATCGCCGGAGATTTATATCTACCGTTGGAGTCTAAAGGAGTCTACCGTCTCCCGACTCTCAAACGCAGGTAAAAAGTTTTCCGATTGAAGCGGAAAAAGCTTCTCTCCAGCGGAGACGCCGGTAAAAGTCTCGAGGAAGCTGAGATTTCTCGAGGTTCGCGAGCACGAGTATCAAAGACGAGTGGGAAAACAAGAAGTCGAGCCCGAGTTCTTAATTCGCAGATGCGGTGAGCCAGGGTAATTGATACGAATGGCGCGAGCGAGCCGCGGTGGTGGCGGCAACCCTTTAGCCGGGAGAGCGAACCGCGCAACAGTAGCCTGGTCCTATAAATTAATAAAGTATCCTAAAGTTTATTACAACTTTAATGGAAATAATTATTAAATATTATGCGAGCCGTGGTGTCAAGCGGCGGCGGTGGTGGCACTCGTCGCGCTCGCGAGCAAAGGCGAAGAAGAAACAAGTGCGGGAGACGAGACGAGGCAGACGGAAGGGCAGAGGCCAGCTGCTCTCTTGTCTCTGAAGAATTAAAATATGGCCGGCAGTACGTTCTCATTGCGGCGTAAACCGTGACGCGACTGACGAAACGGGTTTATATCTACGGCGCGTATGCGACCGAGAACGAGGCGTGGACATTTCCTTCTGCTCTTCTTTGCTTCCTTTTTCCTTCTCTTTTCACGCCCCACCCCTTGGCTCCTTCGCTGGCTGCTATGAATAGCGACCGAAAGCAACAGCAGTTGCGTCGATAATGCATTGCATCTTCGTGACTTCGCTACTTGCTAAAGTTGTGCCATATTAGTGTCGAGTACGTGACTCTCTTTCAGCTTTTCAAGGAAACGAAAGAACCGACGGTTTCGAGCTGACGACGAGTTGCGAACGAGCTCCAATATTCCGACCGTTCGGGTGAATGTCGATAAACTCGAGTAATTATCCCCGGAGCTGTATTTTGTATCGGACCCTGGACTGTAGATTATGGACTGTCCACTGTGGACTATAATAGACTGTCGACTGTCATAGGTATCGAAAACTGCTTGCTTCGAATCTTCCGTTTTTCCAAACATTATTTTTAATTTTGATTCAACTTCGATCGAAAGTTAAAAACTCGACGAGTATTTTTCCTTTTCTTTCGAAATCTTTCGTTTTCTATTTCCATTAAAAATCGCACTTTCGAAAGTTTCGTGATTCCAACACAAGAGTCTCATTTAGGAAATCAAATATGACAAACGAATATAGCAACTGAATAACAAAATTAATTTTCATTACCGTTATTTCATCGCTATTTGAATGAACGCGCCTGATTGTATTTATTTTATATTTAGTACTCTAAGTCAATTCGAGAGTCAAAGCTCACAATACTAACAAATTACTTTGCTCAATTTAAAATACTGAATATTAAATTAAAAATTTGAATATAATAATAAATAGGATAGTTATTCAAATTTTATTCTAAATATATGACTATTTTAAATATGATAAATTCAACATCGCCTTCAAAATCAGTGTTTCGGAAAATTTACGAGAAACGTATTATTTTAAATCGGTATCGAATCGACATTTTTCGATATCTGGAATTACGTAAATCATTGATTTTTGCTAAAATAAATTTATCGAAAAAGGTAAATCGATAAACGCGGGTTCGTGTCGTTGAATTTTATAATTATAAATGCGTTTTTAAAATATGTTACGCATTAATTTTTTGAAGATTTGATCGTTATAAAAAAAAATTAATTAATATTTTTTTAAAATATGGTATGGCTCCTCCCTACGTAAAAAATAATCAGATTTTTCTAGAAATATTTGATAAACCTAAAACATTGCCGGATTATTTAATAAAAGAGTAAATAAATTTTTTAATATTCGATTTATTGCAGAACAAGTGTCGGTAGCTCAGAAATTTGCGAAAAGGTCCAATAAGTTAAGAAAAAAGTAACGTGGCACAATATTTAAAAGTTCCCAATTTGTTTTAAAACATATCTCTTCGGTATTTAAAACAACGTATTTCTCTTTTATAATTTATTGGATTCAATCGAGATTTACAATAACTCGAATAAGTTTAGGAAGTGAAATTTTTACGTTTGGCAGCGTTGATACAATAATAAACGAATCATTCCGAAAGCGGATCAACTTTATTAAACCGAATAATCCAGTCTTCGTCGCTAAATTAGTCTCAGTTTCGTAACGATGATACTTCACGGGTCAATTGCGTACGAAAGTTTGAAAACTTTTTAAAGCAACGGTGCCGATCGTTCCATCGACGAACAACTAAAAAATAAAAATGTTACGAGCGGTCGACATCCGCGGGGTGAAACGATTTTTGAACACTAACTTTTTAACTCGCCTTACTTTGTACCGACTCTTACTCATTTGGCATAATTAAAAAATATACTTTGTACTTATCCCCGGTGGTGGATGATACCAGTTGGCGGAAAGTTCAAGTGAAAATTCATGTTTTTGAGGTCGAGGTGCGGCCTCGTTATTAGCCACGACTCGCACAAGCCGCTAAAGGCACAAAGCTGATGAGACGGGAAAAGGTCTAAATGCCTTGCCGCACTCTAGAAACGAGCGAACCTACGCGCGTGGCCAAGTAGTCCCACGTATCGCGTGGACGGGAAGAAGAAGCCAAACGAGACAACGAAATTTCGCCCGACTCGACCCCACGTTCCCCTAGCCCGAGAGAGAGAGGGAGAGGGAGAGAGAGAGAGAGACGCGCAGACACAGAGTCGAGACGCGAATCCGGACTAAACGACTATTCCGTCAATTTGTAGGAGCAAAAAGCGTTTCTGCCTCTCTCCGCGTCGCACCTGCCACTCTTGTCGACCAAACTTTACCCGTCTCGGTTAATTAAAAGAAAAGAGCGCCAGGCTTTCGACGGCTCGGGCTTGATTCTTTCACCGGAACGTCCCAGGCGATAAATGTTTGCGATTCCTTCCTCGAGCTCGTTGCGACTCACCCATCCTCGCGGTTCTCGCGCGGGCGAAGCTCAAAGGAGATAAAACGGGTTGCCCCTCTCCGCTCGCGGTACACGTGGCTGGGCAAAAGTAGTCGATTACCAGCGAACAAAAAACCGGCTCATCGCCGGGGGAGTCGAGCTTTTCCAGGAGCAACGACTCGCTCGAGGAATCCGAATAAACGACGGAGCGACGAAAGTAGGGTTCGCGCACCGACGCAACCATTGTACCAACTCGCGGAGGAATTAACGCCCCGCGACGTAAAAAGACCAAAGGGAGAGAACAACTCGCGACGCATCGAGCCTTGGTTCGAATCAAAGGAGGACACGCGCCTAAACGAGGAGTCATCCAAAGAAACCTCGCGGACTCCTTCCGGGCGTTTCCCGCGGATCACGGCAGCTCGAGCTCGAAAAGCCCGCCGCGTTTAAACAGCCGCCGGGGAATAATGTCGAACGCGAGCATTTAGCGGTGCTTTTTCGCGACGTCGAGAGAGAATAATACCCGCGAGGAAAACCGGCCCGGTTCGCTGCGTCTCCGCCTTTTCCGCCATTGAGAAAGAGTCGCGCGTCGAGCGCACGTCGCGTTGCCTTCGAATGGATTCCGAGGCGGCGACGCGAGACTCGACTTTTTTCCACGCAACTACTCGCAACGGGTGTATCCTCGGAGAAAGGACATCGCCGGATGAAAGCGCGGCTTTTATTTCCTTTCGCAATTAAGCCGGCGGCTCGCTCGCTACCTGACTCGGAGAAAACTGATGCGTACCTTTCATCCACTCGCACCTGGAGGATATTGGAACCCGGGGATCGCTTCAGCCGACGATCCATAACGAGGATGAACAAACGTTCGATGATCGACGGAAGGAGTTTCGCGTAGAGTCTCGCGACCCGGGTGGAAAACGATATCGAGAATCGAGCGTTTCCGCTGATCGTCGTTCCAACTTTGACTTTTGTAACGAAAACTCGGTGGATGTTGGTGGATGTAAAGCCTCGGGATAAAGAGGGCTTACGCTTCGTGGAGGTGCGGGAGGTGTGGGAGAAACGCGGAATACGCCTCGTATCGCGTATCGTTCGGTATTAGGTTGACGACGACGGAGGCGCGAGGGGAAGCGTGGAAAGCGAGTTTCGGGAAAGTTTGAGTAAGCCGATGCCGAAAATGACGCGAGCGAAGGTACGAACGCAGGAACGCAGGATACTTTGGAGGCGATACAGAGAAGAAATGCCAGTCTATCGCGCGCGAGCGAGTCGCTGGAAGTTTCGCGGGGGGTTGACGGGGGTGGACGGGGGTGGATGGGGGGTGAGCTCTCGCGCGATACCGACGTTAGTTTGCCGTATAATAAGGTGTCGTCTTATCTAATAGGGTCTGCGCGGAGCCACAGCTCGGAAGAGTGTATCGCCATGTATAATAGTAATTACGCGTTATTAACAAGCCTCTGGGGGTGCGGACAGAGCCGAGCGCGGGGGGGAGGAAGCCGCTTGATGGCTGCCTCTTGTCTAATTAACTGAGTTTACCGCGACACCTGCCCCTACCCGCGGTGTCTTCCACAGCTCAACCGGCAACTTAAGATTTACGCGCCGAGAAGAAAGGCTTATCGCACCGCTCGCCTTGGATTTCCGTTGCTCCGAGTTTCCTCTCCCTCCCCCCCTTCGCTCTATCCAACACCCCGTCGTTGTATTTTTACCGAACCGACTCTTCGCCTTCTCGCGGGGAATCGATCGCATCACCTTTTCATCGTCGCTCGCTCCGTGAGTCGTACCGAGAGAGAGAGAGAGAGAAAGAGAGAGTAATTAGAGAGAGTAACGATTATTTTTTTACATTTTTACACGTAACGCCTACGTGCGTTATTCGCGTGCAATAATATTGACTGTGCGTTTTGGGTAATCTAACAAATATTGATTTTGTAACGAATGGATTCTCCGTAGTATTACGGCATGCTTAGAGAGTTAATGAAACATCAAATTTATTTACATTCGTTACATCCTATCAACGCCGAACATTCTCTTCGGTGTAAACTCCAGCAAAGTAAATCTTTCGAGAATATGAAATTGCACGAGGAACGTTGAACGTAGGTTATCGAACGGCGATACTTTACCAAACGATTCCGTGAGCTTTTTTCTTTGGATTCATTAATTTCTTTTTTGCTAACACGAGTATTGGTTGGACTATTCGGTGAATATGATTTACGATTTCCTAAAACATTTCCGAGCGCTCGGTGGAACAACGTTTCGGAAATTCCTTCGTTAGCGAAGCTTCGAAAAAACCTCGTAGTAAAATATAATATTCGTGTTTGATTTATCGATACAACATTCTTGCTCTTTATCCTGAAAATAATTATTTCGAATCGTATTCGTCTTTCTTTTCCTTTCAATATATATAATTGCGAGATGCTCGAAAACGTCGCGACTATTCCATTTTTCAATCAATGTTTTGAAACGGTTGCGAAATTGATGATAAATATTTCTAAATTGAAACGGGAGAGCGAACGATACTTTTGTTTACGAAAAAGAATATCCAACGGTGGTTAACTCGACTCGAAAAGCCCGAGTTAAAAGGTGTTCTTTAGCAGCGAACGCAACGTAATTGCGCTCTTAAAAGTGTTGCATTTAAAATTTGCGTATCGAAAAAAGACGAAGACTCGAGATAGAAAAAAGCGGTGTAGCGAAACAGGTTCACTCCTAAGGGTGTAACCGAAGAGGGTGGCAATATTTCTTGGAGCGATTCCCATCAAAGCGCACATTGGCGCGACTCCCTTTGCGGACTTCAAACTTTAAAAGCCGAAGCTCGTTACGCGAGGCAGTTCGACGAATGCCGATAAATCAGTCGACATTGCGAAAAATAGCGCGTCGAGGGAGAGACAGAACCGACGAGCTAACGTACGGAGAAAGCATCCCTAAGGACGACGACGCCGTTCGCGAAACCCCACAGCGACTCGATTCAGCCCTTCCCCGACTCATTAAGTACTCCGCGTGCCCTTATATCCGGCCCTCGCAGCGATCGCCGACACCCGTATGCAGATATACGGGCAATATGTGAGAATATGTGAGAACGCGCACTTTCGAAGGCGTCGATGCTTTTCAATGCCTCGCGCGTTCTCGTCTGCGGAGGTGCGGCGATGTGGTAGATTGGGATCCTGGCCGTGAAAAACCTCGGAAGCGACGCTCTTCGCCAGCTAGTGATTACGCTTCGTTACGCCCGGGGCACTCTATATTGCTTCGTTTCCAACCGCGACAATGGTGCACTAGTGGGAGGCTTTTATACGCGACTCGGTCTGTACGGCTTAATGCTCGGGATCGAGGATATTCGAGGGGCGCTGTGAATCACTCGCACCCATCGATCGATACCATAAATGTCATTTATCTCCTTTCTTACCGTCGTCTTTTTCATAACGCTCCTCATTAATCACGCGGCTTATGCGTTCGCATCCGCCGAGCCGTCTACGAATCCGATAAATATTAAACCTGGGATGTCTCTTGATCGATACGCACGGGATACTTTCTCTAATTACGATTCCACTTCGATCTCCCACCTTTTCGCAATAATGTTTGTCGTCTGGGGTAAAAGGAATCTTAAATTTTTATATTACGAGTATCGAATATCGAGTTTTATATACGAGTCGAGCCAACCAAAATTATTTCAGCTTTGAAAGCTTTACGTTTCTCGCGGTCGCATCGATACACTTTTACAAATACCCCGAGTCCAAGATAAGATTGTAAAATCGCACGATGTATAATATCGTGGCGAACGCGAACGTAATTTAATTTAATGGAAGTTATCGTTAAAGTAGCGAATATCGAGAAATAGCCGCAACGTTTCGTCGAGTCAACTTGAAATATCGCGAAAGTACCGCGAATCCCTTTGCCTTTATCTCTCGCATCAAACATATTCAAATACGTTAACAGGCGCTATGATTTATTCGCAAATACTTTGCGCTCCGTTCCACAAAACTATACCACCGTGGATTTCGTGCATTACGTTTCGCCGTATAATATTTGAATATTAATGTTCGCAAGTTCCGCTGCTTCTCGGACAAAATACTTTAATACGCGAATAAGAACTCGAATTAACTCTCGCCTTCGTCTCCGCGAACAGCTTACGAGTATCTTAAAGAAAGTTTGTACGAGCGATCGGTTAAATATTTCGATGGAGAAGGACGAGCGACGTTTGGTTTGTTGTTCGGTCGCGGTGGCGGAGAGAAACAAGAGAAACAAGGAAGGAGAAACGTATCAAAGTTGCTGTAAACGAAACAGAAATACCGAATGCTTTCGTAGGGTGAGTACGTAGCGAAGAAGTTGGTCGTTCCCATGTGTATCGCCAATATGAATATCTCGCGCTCTCGAAAGTAGGCTTTCGATGTTTCCGTTACGTCGCGACGCACGAGGACGGAGAGATGGAGCTAGAGGGTCGATGCAAAACAGTTTCGAGCTTGCATTCGAATTTCGAATATTCGAATTCGTACCCCTGGCTTTTAGCTGATTTATCGACTTCGTTACTTATTCCAATTCACTCCAGCGTCAAATTCGTTTATCTTTCATTCAAAGAAATCCAATCGAAAGCTTCGAGATTGTTGACTTTTGAAGCGTTGTTTTTGAACAGGTACTTTGCTGTAATTGGATTGTATTTTATTCATACGTTCGAATAAAATAAAGTAAACTCGTAATCCAACTAACCAAAATATTGGTTTATTCCAACTAATACCCCACCCAAATAATAAAGCAAATAGAATAACTTGGAACGAATAACGAATAACGAATAATATTCGTTCCAAGTTTTAAAAATACTTAATTTAAAAAATGAATCAGCTCGTACTCGCTACTATTGAAAAGAAACTTTTTAATAAAGTTTGGGTATATAAACCGAAGGGTTAATCATTTGTAGTTTATCGGTCCGATTAACCGTTCGCTACTGAGTTTCTTGGCATCGAGAATAATAAACAAGAATAGTCAAGTTCAATGCGCTTATCGGTATTGCGTACTTAAGCGAAATATCTATATCCCATCCCTTGGTAAAGCTCGCTTTTCCGTGCAATTGCCTCCTAATTATCGCCGTCAACTAATAACTCGCGTTAATTTCGAGCGATTTAGTGTGGCTGACGCGTGCGCGAGTATCTCCGCGGTATAGAAACTAGTTCTCTCCTTCTCCCTCTTTCGCTGCCACGTGAATCTCGATCCCTTTCTTCCTCTCTTGTACACTCGCGACTTTGCCGAGCTTCGCCTTTTCTCTCTCTACTACACTTCTACCCTTTCTCTAATTCTGTCTCATTCTATACCCAAAGTTTAAATTGAATTGAGCTGCTGGCACAGTAGTCGGTTAGGATTTGGATGCCACGCTAATTTCTCAAACTATGTACCGATAACTGCTCTATGTTCTTTCGGTCAAATTGGAATTGACGTATCGTTATTAGTTACAATTATTAAAGCATTAGCACAAAATATACCCTACGTATTTCAATCTACGTCAATATTTTAATCGAGCTGTATTCATTTGTCGATGCGTTTATCGATCGAAAGATTATTTTATGAAAATAGTTAAATGATTGTTTAAGATATATTTTCTTTAATCCATAATTATAGCTCCTGATTTACATTTTATTTTTCGATAAAGTGTACCGTACGCTTTATTAAAAATATTATACAAATACTGATATTTGTTTTAGCGTTGCAATTGACTTTCCAATATAAATAGAAGCTTCTTTGATATTTTTTAATTTAATTCAATGAAATTTTATTAATTTTTATGATTAAATTCAAGTGGATTTATCTTTTCATTCATGTCTATAAAATATATGCTCGTTACTTTTTATAGCTTTATCGGAAGAAAAAATATTTGACGATACGCATGTATATTTACTTGTACATGGCCTTTAAATATAAATTGATTTAAAATTTTGTCAACGATTTTATATAAAAACGCACTCATTTTTAAAATCCTCGGTATCGTTTGATCGTATCAACGTAAGATTTAATCCAGCTACAAAAAATTTTCTATATGTTTATTTTAATTATAATTTAAAACTTTGTGAACTTCTACACTTTTAAAATACGAAAAAATGTTGATAAAGGAAACAAATTATTGATAGAAATATGTCGGTTTCCTAATACATTAGCTCTTTATACCAACGACAAAAAGTCGTAAATAAATAAATAACGATTTCAAAAAATTTATAAATATATTAGAATAATTAATTTTTCATCACATAAATAATGTATTATATAAATATTGAATGAGTATGGTAAATACAGAAATACTAAATTTATGCAAGATGATTATTCGCATTACTCTTTTTAATATTTCTTTTTGTGTATCGTTTTATAAATTTCGAACAGCTCGCGTTATTAAATAAAATAAAATTCCCTTAATCGCTTTGCATATTAATTATAAAGAAAAAATCTATTTAATCTCGTTTTTTAACCCAATAAAATAAACATGTTTGAGTAAATAAGATATATCAAATATAGAATTAAATTCGCTGCTCAATTTGTAAACAAATAACCAATAAAACTGCATTGCCTTATTTTATTTTTATATTTCTTTTAAAAAGTATTCGTTTCATAATTAATCGTATCGATACAATTTTTAATATAAAATTTTTTTATTATTATAAAATCTTAAAGTAAATTCATATAAAATAATCAAAGAGTTTGTTATATAAACATCATTTTTTTTTCTAATTATATAAACTATATACCAATCAATAATAAAGATATTTCTGCAATGAAATTTAGAAAATATTTATATCTTTATCTTATAAATCAAGCCGTTAATTTAATGATTTTTACGTTACATCGTAGGAAGAATACAATGTTTTTAATTTCATCTCTAATCATCGATATACCGTAACGGTAAAATTTCTCGAGAAAAAATTCATAGCGAAATAATTATTTTTTATAAATAAAATGAACCAACCTCAAAAATACTCTTCTTTTTCGCGAAGAAGTAAATTTCGTGAAAACGTAACGCTCGTCGACGAAAGTATTTCATCGGCTCGCATAGTTAAGCATAAAAATTGGAAGCATTTTAAAAATCTATACATAAATATCTTACGATAACTCGCAACTCATTCGTAGGTAGAAAACGTAGAAGAAGCTCATCATCCAAGTCATTATAAATACCGTAGCGAATAAACCGAAGCTTGTCGGAACCAGATTACGACACTTGCTTTATTAGTTCGGACTCACTGGGAGGAAGAAAGCAAATGCTTCAGTTTTTGAAACGAAAGTTTAGCGATTAAACGTAAAGAGCCGACGATAGCACCGACTCGCGTAAATTGCAGCAGGGAACTCGAACCAGGTCGCATCCGAAGATCATCCAAAATATTGGTTAGAGAAGAGCTCTGGTCGCCGAGGTCGTCTGGTTCACGAGGGAAGTCAGATAGAGAAGACCGAGAAGAGTCGGTAGTAGCTCGCATTCTCCGCTAATGCCAAACCTATCCGAAACAGCGACGATTTCTCGGGTCGAGTTCGTGTGCGCACGTATCCTCGAATCTGCGATTGCGCTTACCTCTCGATGTAGTTTAAGGCGAGTGGGTGGGCTAAATAGAGGGAGCACGAGGGGGTCGAAGACAGTTTCGCAGGGTCGGACTTGCAGATACATCGGTTACAGTGTTTCTTGCTCCGGCGAACGAGCGACTACGAACGACTACGAGATCCTCGCTTATCGGAAATGGCGCGCGAATGTGGCTTTGGTCAGGTCGTTAGCAAGTTGTCGAGATTAAATGCCTTCTAGTCGTATTAGAAGCTACTGCGCGAACCGTTCCTTGATTAGGCCACTTGCTCGACACGCCACCCTCCCTCCCCGTCTCACCATCCCTTGCCAGTTACTGATCATAGGTGAGGAAGCCGCCGAACTTGCATTTTAGTTGGCTGGCTAACTCAAACTTTGCTCGTTGCCAGAAGCACATTTTTCTCTCGATGAGAAGCTGACTGTTCGTCCGTTGGTACTTTCGTGACGCTGTTTGAAAATTAGGATAGCTTTTTTGCCTCGAACGTACTTCGCGATGAATCATGGCTTGGAAATTTACTATAAATTGGAAGATTAATTCCCGCTCATTGATTTTCTACGGATTAATTCTCAAGCGTTACTTCCTTTATTCTGACTTTATTATTCTATTATCATACCTTTGATACAATTATTATTTATTTATTCGTAAATGTAGATCGATACATTTATTTTGTATATATCCTTATTACCGTATTTAATAAAGCGTTAAGAAGCAAAATATGTTTGGATAGAATTTAAAAATAACGCATTTTTTAATTATGGAATTCACTAAGGCAGACGTATTTTGTTTCGAATATATTTTTAAAACTTTTTCTAATAAATAGTTAAAAGCCTAAATAATATTTTACCAAACGTAACGGATTTCACACGATTCGATAAGATTTACGCTGAAAATTTATGTCATTGTTGTGTACATAATAGTATGAAAAATAAAAATATAGCGATAAATTGTTATGATATATAGTATTCATGATTTTTGTTTGTGCATGATTATTATTTCATAAATCGTACGTAAAGTGTTATTATTTAAAAAATAATAAATTATAAAAAATATAATTTATATTTTTTTTTATTATTTAGATAACGATAATAACCAAATAAAAATAATGTATAAATATTATTGTTTTAACAAAATCAATAGTTTAATTTTTTCTTTTACGTACAAAGACATATTTAGAAGAAAAAAGCATAAAATAAATTTGATACTTTTACTATATATTATATATTTCATAAAAATATATCTATACAATTTTTTGTATCTTGTAACGCATAAAAATTTGGAAAAAAATTATTCGAACGACACACGATAAAACTAATCTTGTGTTTGATCCTATTATTCCAAAGCAGTCTTAAATATGCAACTATAAGAAACTATAAAAAACTATAAACGTTAAAAAATTAAAAATTAAAAATTTGTAGTAAATATATATTTTACGTTGTTACGAATCTGCAAATTATATTAACTTTTATTTATATAATTATGACAATCGGAAAACAAAATGTACAATAAACTGAGAGCCATTATAATTATTCAATAATTCATACGAAAGAAATACACACGATGTATACGATAATAAGTATATAACATTATTACATAAGTATCGTGTAAAGAACAGTTAAGATTATTAATAAATAAAGGACGTCTTTTTTACGATTTCATATTTTAAACGATTAAAAAAAATTCGATGCTAATAACGCGTTTCTTTTATAAAATATATCAAAAAAGAACCGAAAATAAATAGAAATTGCTATCCTATGCAAAAATCCTTATTCATCTTTTTTGGTAACTATCGCATCGTACTTATCGTAAATTCGCGTGAATATTCTCGAGGCAAATTTATTTAATCACGACGGTTAAATACGATAAGCGATACGATTTGCAATTTCAGGTTTAATTATTCACGGGTTTTTCTTTTAAACGAAGCTCGTCGAGTCGAGCAAATGATCGAAAGGGGCAAAGCGTAGAATTTGAAAATGATTAAAAATACAAGTATTTCAACGGAAAGTTTAACGCGGCAATTTCACCATTACGATCAATAACGTTGTTGGCTCTTATTCGGAGGAGCTAAGTTTGCTCGATTTCTTTAAATCAGTATCTTCGACGTTGCGGGAACGCAAAGATCAGCTTTAAATAGCTGTTTTTGATTCTTATTTTACGACAACTGTATTTCTTTATAAGAACAGGGATATTTACGTGTTTGCCGAGACATTGGAGAAGCTTCCCTCGTGGCTTCGGCGGGGCGATTCGTCGATAAAAACGCTATGCAGATTAGATGTCGCGTATCCAAATGGGGGATAGAGGAGAAAAACGACGCGTTTACGGTACAGAAAGGAAGACACGTGTGCCATTGGGTTCTTCGTAGTTTTTTCTTATATCGAGAGAACATCGCCGTAAGAGCAACGGGGTAGTAAACAAGTCGATATGGCTCGAGCCTCTATCCAATATTGAGATTGCTGTCTTGTCTGGAATATGCTAATACGATAATACATACGAATGCTTCCATAAACTATAGAATTTTCATAACGCCCATGCAAATGTTATATCTGATATCGGTGAAATCGCCTCTGCTGCAAAGATTTTTTTCCGTCAACGAACAATAGAGAAATTTGATGCGCACTTTCAAAGCTAAAGAGTCAATCTATCCTTCGCCCTCCAAAATATTTTTACGCAAATTCCACTCGTATTTTTTTACTTACTCGGAGAGCTTACTTTCCGTATACCCAAATTTCTAAAATATTATAATCTTATATCAAAAATTCAATGTATTTCAACGTTTGCTATACTATAAGTTAACGATATAATTTTTTAAAATATACTACTATCGATCGGTGGTCGAGGCTTTATATTTATATTTACACTGATGGTACTGTTGCTAAAAGTAATACTTGGATCTAATTTTTTTACTGTAAATTCGATGATCGATACACAACGTCGAGCGATATATTTCGATAATTTGTAATTTCGCTCAATTTAAATAATAAAATATAAGTTGTCGTAGAATTAACTTTTAACGAATTGTTTTGTACTCTCGATTGAAACGTATACATAAATATTTATAGAAAACAAATCAATGCGTAACATCAACGAAATATCTTAGCTAATAAATGTATAAATCGAAAGCTCGATAATAAATGTAATTAATAGTATCGCTGCTTTTATTAATACGCACTTCAAAATATGTATCAACGATGTACATTAATTACAACCAAGTTAAACGAATTAAAAGAAAATTGTGAAAAAGTCTTTGTATAAAATTTCACAAATCTATGGATATAGCAATGACTAGAACTACAAGACGGATCGAAGACAGAGTGGCATTTCTTAAAAGGTTACATGGTCTGATATTGTATAAAGTGCAAAAAAATCCTCGAGTAATAGAATTACTCGACGCGAGAGGCTCGTAAACGTATTCCCAGAGCCGATAGCCATTTTTCTCGGTCAAGGGGCGAAATAGCTAAACCGCACGCGTTTACCCGAAGACGAATTGGGAAAAGGTACGCGTCGGTATCCTCTCACGGTTTTTCGAGATGCGCTTTAGCCGTTAATCTTTCCACTGCTCGTCAATAAAGAATAATGTCGAAATATTAATTGGTGAGAATTAAGTTATCACACAAGAGAATCATTTAGTATCATCGATAAGTAAATGCTTTGATTATATTAAACGACACCTGCTGGATTCTTTTTAAATTTTCAAAATTAGTTTTCTAAGACAATGTTTATCAAGAATTATAATTTATTTTGTTTACTCAAAATAAACGACTTTAACATCGATTGTAATTACTCATTTTATATTGTTGATGAATAGAGAAAGGTAATGTAAAATCAGAGTACTTTATTTCAATTTTAAAGAAATATAGTTTTTTTAATATCTTAGATATTTTTGTAAGTGGAAAAAATTAGTATAATATGTCAATGCTCGTTGTAATTGAAAAAAATATAAATATTTTTATATCGATACGTAGGCACAGATGCTACTGACTCATTTTTTAATCCGACCGCTTAAATACAATAACAAATCATAAAAATTATAGAATAATATCGGTATTTTGAGTTTTTTAAAAGATAGCATTTTTTATATATATTATTAATATGTAATACAAAATTGCGAGTGATAAAACAAAGTAAAATCTTTTTATCGAAAGAATTGTTTATATATATATTTTTAAATATAATTGGGAAAATATCACCAGAAAAACTAAAAGTAATTTTAATTCATACGTATATCTATACCAAATAAAGTGAAATATTGACTTATTCAAAATGAGTTTTTAAGTCTAACTTAATACTATTTTCTTATTTCAATCTTAGCTTACTTAAATGTCTATCGCACTAAGATTTTCTACAAAAGCCCAATATATTATTTTCTTACTTATCTTCATTCGTATGTACACTATCCTAATCAACGAATATTAATTACGCTTACAATATTAAATGAACAATACGATTCCCTATTTCATGAATTTTATTAGCGTAATATTCTATATTTATTACTCGCTATCCCAATTCTCATTAATTCCAAATGTTTGTTTGAAAATTATATTTCTCGATACATCATTTTATTATCTTTAGATTTTAATACGTTATTCATTATATTACATAAATAACGATCGTATTATTCTTTTCATAAATCCTAATATTCAAATAAAATACTAAGAATCCTACGCTAAAATTCATCAGTTTTTGTCAAAATAAAAGCATACTTTTTTCTTATATTGCAACATAACCTTTTAAGTAATATAGTTCACAAATTTTATATAATTTTCACGACTTAGCTTTTACAAATACTAGTATTTATTTATCGATCTAAAATATGAAAAAGCTTTGTATCCTATGTAAAGAAAACATTGAATCTTTATTAAAACGTGTCATAAAAACTATTTTTATTTCTTTATTTTACTTTTCATGATTTATCTAGCATTTACAAAAATATACGCGTACATTTAAGCTATTATAATAAGAAAAAGTAGTTTATTTTATCATATTTTACTATTAATGTTTATTATACATATATGAAAATGAAATTTTTCTACATTTTTTCGAATTCTTCCATTTAAAATAACGTTGGAACATTTTTAGCTGTTTATAAATATAAATTACATTATAAATATAAGAAAGTAAAATATTTTGTGAATTAAAGTAATTTTTGGACACTTCATCTCTTAGCCAATAAATAATGCAACGCAAATTCTCGTTCCAAAGACAAACTATCGATCGCAGAATTCTTTACTCCAAAAAGTTTCGGCCCTCGTTTTATAAGGAAATATTAAAAACTAAATATTTAAGTTTGTCCTCGTTTTTTCGCTATTCGGTACACATAAGAACTAATTCTGAAGTGTAATCGATACGCGAAAGCGGAGGCGGAAGAGAACGACTGGGAAGTGCTCTTAGCTCGGTATAATGAAAGCGAGAAAGGCGAACGATATATTCTCGAAGATTGTTTTCTCTCGTCAGGTAGCCACATACGTCACGGGGATTCCCCGGAGGAGCTGGCCGAGGGCTAACTCACTCCATGGAATATAGCGGACATAGATCACACAACTCGCGAAGGCTGCGGTGGTCCCACGGCGAATCGTGGCAAATCAACTTCCGTCATTGTCCGCCATCTCGAACCTAATGCCCGGCATTTCTCTTCGGTCTCCGAAGGAGCTCCGAACCCTGCAACCGCCTTCCACCGAGCTCCACGATATCTGCTATCGCAGCCTTCACCCAAACCAACCAACGCTGTTTTCTTTTCGATCGTTCGCTTACTCCGCTCTAACTTGTAGCTTCGCTTAATTACAATTATCGCTGGCCATTTTAAAGGAAACAACTCGAAATTGCTTCGAATGGTTCCAACGTATAATGATACACGAATATTACACGATACGTAACAATTTGGGCTTTTTTAGGATCCGAAGATGACGGATCGCGAAAGTGTCGAATGTCTTATATCTTGCCAAAACTCGTTCCTAGTCGCTCGATAAAGATAGTTGGCAATCGCTTTATAGGATATAAATCGACAGCGTAATTGGTGGCAGACGACGAGTGGAAGCAGACGCCGATGTTTTTTGGAGGCAAATGGAACATGCGAAAATTTATCGGTATATCAGGAAATGCCGGAACGAGTCCATATTCCAATTAAAGTTCATTCTACCGGAACGAGTTGCACGTTGCGTTTTCTTCCCTCTTACTAGCCTGCTTTTTCGATGCTATGCCTTCCACTCCATTTGGCGCTGTAAACTCCAACTTTACAGCTAAAAGGCAAGTAGGAGTAACGCGATTCGTACGCTAAGTAGACGAGATAAGAGAGCGAGGCGAGAGAGAGAAGAGAACTATTGGCACTGAATAAATATCGAGTCATCGGGACATCGAAAACATAGAGTCTTTTCTCGAACGGTTCTTTTATCATTTTTATCTTCGGGGCATTTAACCTACATTTTGAATTTGCTACAATTGCGAAAGAAATATTTGGAAATCATAAAACTTGAGTCACAGTCTTCGAACTTGAGTTTGCGAATTGTATCTTTATGCTCGTTTTCTACTACGACTAGTTTCTTTTTTCATATTTTTTTTGGTACTTAATTTCACGATATTTATGTAGAAAAGTTTCCAATGTACTTACATTGATTCTCCTTTATTTTTCTTCGACGTTAATTCCAAATTTTTAACGTTAAGAAGACAAAATTTTACGTATTCCAAACGATAGACTTTTCTGAAAAAAAAATATATTGTTAGTTACGAACTATAATCGATAAATATTACTTTGATCAGATACATCGTACTTTAAGATAGTTTACGTTGTTTTTTGAATTATTAAAGATCAACTATCGCATAATTCTATTTGCTGTTTCAAAACGCAAGATTTAAGATTAACGTTTCTAAATTACCTAAATTTTGTAAAAAGTTTAATATTCTTACGTGTTGAAAAAAGTAGCGGATATTTTCGTCGTTAAATTGAATTTATAAGCAAATCGAAAAAAATATCCCAATTTCTCGATTCCTCGAAAATATACTTCTTTCGAGCAACAGTGCGATAGTTTTACGTAATTTAGTCTTTACTACAGAGTAAAGAGATAAACGATACGGGAACATTTATAAATCGATACATTTTGTAAAGAAAACAAGAGCACGCGTAAAATGTAATAGAGCGATCGTTGAGCGTGAAAGATTTGAAAGTTAAAAAGAAAGAGAGGCAAAGCATTGGACGACACGACACAACACTGTTTTCCTCCGTAACGAGATGCGAGACTGCAACAGCCAAAGTTAACGCGCTACAGTGGCGGAAGCTGCCTTCATCCCTCTCGCCTTCGTAAATATTAACGAAGAGAGAAAACGCGCCGCTTGCAAGTTGGAAGTGGTCGCTCGGCTCGAGGAGCCTAATATCAAAAACAAATTTCCCTTTTAAAAGGCGAGCCAACACAAAAGTGAGGCATTACTTCGTTCATCTTGCAGGAGTTCCCGCTAATGGCGTCGTTATTCTAAAATACCGCGATCGTATATTTTTACCGAGCCAAAGATGGCCGCGAACCTTCGCTAGATACGAACAGCCTGCCAAACTCTCCCGAATAATCATTTTATATTACGAAGTGCTAATCGAATACAACTTAAGCTTTGTCAGCACCTTCTCTCTTAATGAAACTTCCGCGCTTCGACCCAACTTTCAACCGCCCACGTTTCAACCCAAGTACGCGGAAAGGGTACGCGATCGAAGCCAATTAAAAAATGATAAACTGCGAGCATCCACCGAATATCTATTACTATTTCTTTTAAGCAAGCTCTTCAGAGCGAAGAGTTCGCTTCGCTCGATGACCCCTCGATTCTAAATCATACGAGGATTACGACGCCCTCGAAGAGAAAAACAAGAAAAAGCGGGATCGTGAACGGCCCGACGGCGGGGAGGAAAAATAGCGGAGAGAGGGGGGGAAAAAAGTGAAAAAGTATACAGGACTAGAAGGGAGAGTCGTATTTTGGGCAACATTTAAATTCTCATACGCGAATAAATAGCAAAAATTTCACGCGCGATAAAATATAGATTTCCCTACGAACCCCGCGGCGAAAGGAAAGGAAGGCGCACCGAGACTCGTACCCCGACCCTCTCGCGGCAAGCGGGAAGGATGCGGTCATAAAATCATTGATATGAAAATATAGCGACCTCTCCCCTGGAGAAACGGGAGCTCGCAACTCGGCCCGGAGTCGGGAGTCGAGGGTATCCAGCCGAACAACCGGAGCCACCGTCGCCAAAGAAAAAAACAATGAGAAAGGAAAGATGGCAATCCTTTTGTTTTATCCTACCGCGACCGTTCTTCTGTTTTTCCACTCTTCTTTACGTTCGCCTCTCCGACTTTAAACCAAAAATATCTTGTTTTTCGAAGGCTGGCTTTGGTCGTCCTTTTTTATTTCCCAACATATTTCGAATACTCGCGCATTTTTCGCTACAAACTATCGATTTTCTCCGTTCTTTTTTCGGTTCTTTCCTTCGAACGTTTACCGCAAATTTACAACGTTCCTATCAAATTCATTTGCCGTATAATTTTTACAAGTTCGCGATCATTGGCTGTTCGATGTCTCTTTCAAACGTCCAAGTTACCACCGTCGTTTCATCGTACCGTCATCTACGGCTCGTGTATGACTAATTCGCTCGTACTTTTATTTACAAAATTTTTACGCAAGTATACGCGTACGATATTTTGATGCAAAATAATTTTTCTTCCCTCTTCCCCTTCCTCTCTCTCTCTCTCTCACAGTCTCTCCCTTCTGCTTGTTCTACCTTCTTCGCTAAGTTTCTTTATCCAACTGTCGAAAATATCTACGTTGGCAAGTAGAGTATATTGTCTTGAAAGTTTTTGAAAATATGTCTAACAATATTACTTTGAAAGTCTTAAACTAAAAAGCGAAACTCGCGTATAAAATAATTTTAAAAACAAGTTTATTCGTCGATAATATATTTTGTATGGAATTTATATTTTTTACACGCGTTTATGCTTAAAATTTTCAATTTAAAAAAAAAAAAAAAATATCTCGTTGAATTCGAAAATGAATAAAATAACAGGACGATATAACTTTGTTCGATGAATTCGAAAGAAACTTGGCTATATTCAAATATGTGTAACTTTGCTCTACCTGTACCAGCAGATTATAATTTCAAATATATGCAAGATAATATTCTGATAATAACACTCGGAAAGACAAAACATGACTTGCTTTTGTGAAAATATTAGCAGATTTCAAAGCGATATATACTCGTACGGAAATTGTAACCATCTACAGCGGCGGGTCCAGCAAATCATAAAAGATGAACAGCCACGTAGAAAATCAGTGGTGTATGCAAAATACAGAAGGCAATAGAGTACAGAGGGGCTTGCGACGCTAGCGATCTAATCCAATAATTTAATTTTGAGATCCTGGCTAAAGGGGATTTGAAGTATTAGCCTTGGAATTTGTGTATCTTTGATTAGTATTCCGTTCGAGCATCCTACTCGCTCGATTGCGGCTTCAAATCCTAAATCAACTTGCGTGTCTTTGCTTCTCCGTCAAAACGAAGAATAAGTCATGAATCGATGACAAACAAAAAATTACGTTTTAAAGATATTTGCTCTTTCGATCACATGCTTAACCGGGAAATCGTACGCTTCCTTAATATCGTAGCGCAGCCTCTCGTTATCGTCAAAACATTGTCCTCGTTACGTAAAATAACATCGAAAAAGCGATACGATTTTTTACGATCGACATTTTTAAACACGCCTTTCCGTTTCACATTCGAAAGGTCTTTTAAAATATCTTTAAAATTGCTTTTCGACTGTTTGTCTTTCTTACGAAAATAATTGCTCCTTTCGTTATTATTGAAAATTGTCGATGATCAACTTTGCATATTTGAACGAAGAAAAGTAATGAAAATAAAAAAACTTTTCCGCTGATAAAACCGATACAAGTTTGCGTACCCGGACCAAGAGACGAAACGAAAGTTTCACGATTGAATTTCGAATTTGTTTGTCGCGGAAAACCAAGCCTTGTACCATCTCTTGTGTGTTATTACGTTGAATTATATCGAAGAGGACCGGGTTTCTTGTATAAATCATACATATTCAGACGCCGACAACGTTTCCTCGAGTAGCTACCAGTGATCCGTCTAATTTATAGTTTAACTTATCTAAATGCGCGCAGTGCTTACCGCGCTAAAGCAAAGTAAGACTGGAAAGCAAGGAAGAGAGGGAGAGAGAAGAGAAGCACACGGATGCGGTTAGAAGCGAGATGAAAAGCGAGAGGAAAAGCGAGATGAAAAGCGAGAGGAGAAGATCGGGTAAAGGTGCGGCTGCGGAGGGGAGAAACGCCGGCACATGGGGATGATCCGCCGACAGCCAAGCGACATTCGGTGCGCTCAACCCTTCGGATGCTGCTTAGCATTCCATCTTCGATCTCGCAATGTTCAACTTTGTTCGCAAGCTCGATAGACCACGAGGGGAGGTTCGTTCTCGTCCCGTGCGTCAGCGATGCTTATCCCTCGTACTTTCCACAAAAGTGAGAAAAAGTGGAAGCGCTCGACGCCCGATGATCGAATCGATCGACCGACCGTCGCCTCTGTTTTTATCCGAGATTAATTTTCTCCGTTCGCCGTTCTTTTCCTCTAACTCATCGAGCCAACGTTCTTCCTTCGTCGCTAGTTATTCCCTTAAATATGCCGACTCGACCGCGCTCGGCCAATTTGAATAATTTCGAGTCTGCGAGATACGTTACGCGTCACGTGGCACTTTTCTCCTCCACTTCCGAATATCGCGAGGAGGAAGGTAATTTATTAGTATTTTTAGCCTACACGAGCTTCCTCATCGAGAATATGCTAATGTTGATACTTCGGTTTATCGGAGGATTGAATTTTTATGTTGATTTTACATTTTATTATTTTCAAAGTGTAACGCAGCCGCGACAAAACGTTGGCTTCTTCCGGCGTAAAATATATTCCAGGGTAATCGGTATCCAATGATCCAAAAGATCGCTCGACCTCGAGACTGGAATACCAATTGGGCGGTTGTCGGGCACGCGCTTATTTTCCAGGGTAGTCGAGGAAAGCTCTCGACAAACTCTCGGTGATCGGAGCCCGAAACATCCAAAGTATCGACGACCTTCGATTCCTCGCTCCCGCGCTTTCCAAGCCACGTATACATTTCTCCGGGGAGGCGGAACGGATCCATGGCATTTAGCCCGGTTTAAGGTTTTAGAATTCGTCTCGCGGCCCCTTGTCAGCCGCGGGCTCTCTTCGGCGATTGTCTCTCTTAGAAAATAGGTACAAGCGAGCGACCGGCCTTATCCGCTCTCGACTTTATACTTTAAATCCCGGCCATAAATATCGTGCCCGAGCGAGCGAGCGAGCGTCTGCGGTGGCGGGCGTACGTCCTTCGGATTTGGGGCTGGTTTCCGAAAGATTGGCTCGCGGTATCCTCCGTGGGAATCGCTCCGAGTCGCGCGCGCGCGTCGATATATCAGGGGATGAACGGCCGAAAGAAGCCCCTCGGCTCTTGGAGTCTCTCCCCCCTTCCCACCTCCTTCCCGCCTCCTTCCCACCTCCTTGTCCCACTCGACCCCTCGCGCTTACGACGTCCGCTCTCGAGCCCTCCGACGATTCGTCATATATCTCCGGACCTCTTTTTCCCACTCGTAAAAAAGCTCGAGAAATCCCGCAACGGCCACGATTACTTCGTGATTCGAATCGTAACCGCGCAATGTCTCGACCTCTTCGACCGGAAGATCCGTATTTCGTTGAAAAATTAAACTACTCGCGTGGCTATGTTCGTTACCTCTTACCTCTTACCTCTTACCTCTTATCTCTTTTAGCGAGCGATCGTCGTTAATGGATATCGATCGCAGCGAAAATTATTACCATTAGACGGCGGCAGACGATGGTTTACTCGATACGGCATAATTCCGCGGGAGAAGCGGAGTATAGTCGTAACTTCTATGCAAAGCAGGGAAAATCAAAGTCGTGTTCGAGTAAAGCGTCGAGTGCGATACGTACAACAGACGTACGTACTTTCCATTTCCGATAGGACGAATCGATACATCGCGCGTAAGAGTCCCGTCCCGAAGGGGCCTCGAAAATCTCATTACCAACTATCCTCGCGAGCGCCGATAGAACCGCGTCGACTACTCTCCACCGCTCCTTCGATAAGAGGCGAGAGCGAGACGGAAATCCCTTGCATGAATATGCAAATCCTTATTTTCGGATCGAGTGCACTCGAAACCAAAAACCAACCTACGTCGAAACCGAAGCCGTTCCCCTACTCGCTACTTTGCGGTGAATTGATTTATTAACTCAACGACCTCGAAACATCATTTTTGTTTGCCGTATAATCTCGTATGTACTCACCACGGAAGAGACGGAAGAAAAGAAACGTCTTTGAGTATTCAAGAATCGAGTCAGGTTTCCCGCAAAGCCTTACTTTCTATACTCAAACATTCCGTACTTACGTATAAATCCTATTTTTTTCGCGTATCCGTTATTAGCATAGACATTTTCTCTTATCGCTTTCTAAAAATATAGCGTAAATATAGCGTTCCGAATTCGCGAAAGAATCGCTCGGATAACAAGTGATCCATTTATCGTTCCAATGAATTTTCGTAATTACTATCGAACGTGCAATTTTTAAGTCGTTCCCTATTTTCTTATCTCTCCTGAATATTCATAAAGTCGACGTATAAAGTAACCGATAAACGTTCCGTACGTATTCCTCGGTTTCGCGAAAACATCGCGATAAACAAATAACGAATACGCAATGAAAAATCAAAATTTGTAAAGGACAAATAAAGCAAAGACGAGCCAAGCGTTACAAATTTTACGATAAGAAGAAGAAAAAAGAAAACTTAACGCGCTAATGGAATAACGTACCGACAGCGGTAAGTTACCCAGGAACCTTTACGCGGGTAAATTCACGGGGAAAAAACACGACGTGGCTCTTTGGCGCATATTATGCAAAGAGAAACACGGGCATTTTAACGTTTTATTTCCCGGGCTATACGGCAAAGCGTTTTGTCAGCTAGTCGCTCGACACGAACCTCTCCACCGAAGCGACAGCGACAGCAACATCAACGGCACGATAGGGCAATATTCGCGACGAGCCTCGATGACAAATCTACCCCGAATCCTTTTCATTGTGCCCACGAGCTCCGGATAAAAAGACGAAAGAGCACGAGGGAGAGGAAGGGAGAGAGACACCGGACATCGACTGCACGAGTTTTATCTCGGGGCTAGTCCCACTCCCCCGCGTCCTCGAAAGTTTTAATACCACTTTCGCGGCTGGAGGGTCGAGCAGAACGCGCCGAAGACGGAGAATCGAAGAGGAAGAGTGGGTGAGACGGAGATGCGAGACGACGATGCGAGACGACGATGCGAGACGACGATGCGAGTCGATGGAAGAGGGAGAGAATATTTCGGGTGATTGGTATTGTTACCGAGCTCTCGTGGCTGTATATTCAAATGGGGTGGCCATTAGAGTTACGTTAGAATATATTGATTATTGGGGGGATCAAAGGGTAGGGGTGGGAGACAGAGAAGAAGAAGAAGAAGGGTCGAGTAGAGAACAAGAACGGGAGAGACACTTGGATTTCTAGTTTGCGCGTGCCTCGAGAGAAGTCCGAAATTGAAATGCACGCGGTAAAAGCAATTCTCTAATTTTCAAGTTGGAAACGGCGTCGTTCCACCCGCGATACCAACAACGAGACGCTTTTGCTCCTTTCGCGCTCGCTCGGCTCTCGACTTTGCACGCGGACTCATCGGGCCAGGACAAAATTTTAATACTAAAAACAAGAAGAAATAACGAGGGAGTCTTAATCACGCTACGCTCGGGCAAAAACGTCCTTCCGCTTATTTTTATTTGTTAAATATTCAAACTCCAACGGCGCGCGCTTAAAAAGGCTCGCGACTAATGCATTTAATATATCTCAGCCTAGCGCACGAGACCCGAGTTTTTCTTCGTGTAAAAAAGGAAGCTAAGTAGAGGGACAATATGGGAAAACGACGTTGCCCCTCTCCGGTTTTTGAAGCGCTACCGTCGACTCGTACGGTGTCGCGACGCCGGACAAATTAAAATAATAACTCTTGCGTATCGGTGACTCGCGCGAGGCGAGCGGGAGAGAGACGAGAGGATGCGAGAGGGTTCCATCTCTAGTCACGGTACTCGTAAAAATATCGGAGCTACGTTGCGTTCCTTTCTTTATTTTATTTCTTTACTTCCTCGAGGAAAATTAAATAAGCGTCGGGAGTAAAAATCGGGCCGAGTTCGAACGGGAGGCGTGAATTTTTCCGCGGTGCGTGAGAGGAACCCATTGCCAGGCAAGCGAGTGTAATCGGGTATTAGCCGATGGCTCTTCCGGGTGGAGAGGCGAGGAAAACTGAAAAGAAAGCACGAGCTCGACTCGGTCGCTCGCCGTCCAAGGGATAAAAGGGTGTAGGTGCGCGGAGGAGTACAATCGATGAAAGGGTTGGACGTCAAACCCCTTCGTGCCACCGCCGCGATCTTCTCTCCCTCTCTGCCTCTCTCCCTCGTCCTCCTCCTCCTCCTCCACCTCCTCCACCTCCTCCACCTCCTCCTTTCGGGTTGCAGCACACGCGCCACGTCGACATCGCCACCCCCTCGTTTTCTCTCCCTTCTCTCTGCTCGACTGTAACTCAGCGCCACGCGGTAGCGCCCTTGCCGCGTACACATTTACATAAATTATTGATCCCTAAAACAGCAAGAGCGAGAGAGCCGGGGAGAGCCGGGGAGAGCCGGGGAGAGCCTGGCCAATACCGCTTCCACGTCGCGTCGCCTCCTCGCGAGAGGTGCCAGGATATAGCCATTGAGCCAGTAAGCGTAAAAGAATGAAGGAATAATGCCACCCCAGAAACTCGCCTTAAACTCGCCTTTCGAGCCGCGAATACTTTTTTCCAACCAAATCGTATCGATAAGCAAACTTACGCTTATTTTCATTTTTACGAGCTCGTTCCTTTCCGGAAGGAGGAAAGCCTTTCAGCCGCCGAACCATTCTTTGCGCTGCAAATGAAAGAAAAATATGTTATTGGTTTATTTAACTACGCGCTGCGAGCAAATCTTTCCTGGGATCATTTTCCGGGGGGTCGTGCATGCGAACCCAGCCTCGAAGGTTACTCGCGAAAAGTGCTTTATTTTTATATCACTCCTATAAAAATAAATATATAACGCGATTCCTTTCCTTTTTTTTCACAACTTTATTTACGAAAAATTCCTGCTAGAAAAGATTTATATCGATAGAAAATACTTTGATATCGTAATTTATTCGCTTGTGAGACTGTGAATTTGAAAATTTACCTACAAAATATAATTATCTGCTGTCCGATGCAGAACTTGGTACGCGATGTACAGCCAAACATATTTCAAATAGAAATTTTATTATAGTTTTAATTTCGTATTATTATACCTGAAAAAATTTAAATTTTGTTTTAATGTCTTTGGTTTCAAATAAGATTACGTAGGATTACTTCGTTGGGTAGTAAATATTTTTTTTAATTCTCTTCGTAAAAATATCGTTTTTTATAGAATTTTTACGATTTCCAAAGGCAAAATATTAAAAATAATGGTTTATTATTTTTCACTCGACCTATCCTTATGCATAAACACACGTACAAAAATAACCATTCTTGAATATCGTGATAATTTCACTGGCCTAAATCGATACAAGCAGGACTTTGCGTCGAATGTACGAAATTCATACGTAATAAAAATTTTTCTCGTGCATTTTTACATAGAAATTTTCAAAATTTTAATTAATTTAACCTATTTATATTTAAGTTTCGAATAAAAATTTTAGAAAATATTTTCGCGTATCGCCCGAAATTTTATCATTAGTATTCTATTCGCGAATGAAAATGAAAAACAACGAAGCAAAAATAAATTTCATACCATCTCAAAAATAAAAACGTATTCGAACAAATTACTTCGTATTTCTTCAAAATATTTTTAACGGTACAGACGCAACGAGTGTGTCAAATATTACATCGTACGATCGTTGTAATAACGAGCTTTCAAACTTTACGCAAAAATTCGATCGTACCAACAAATAATATATAATTATATACAACATTAGCAATGGTATGATAATTTTTGAGGAAAAACGTTAACGTTAAAATAAATATCGAACGATAGCGGCATTAAATTTAATTTCGACGCAGAAGCGGTGCTCGACTGACTTATGCTTTTACAAAACGTACATCTTCCGAGCTTAAAAATTTTGGCCGCAGTTTCGTTCGCTACTTAAAAAAAAAAATTGATCTCGCTGATACTCGGCGTCTACGAAAGCTACAGCGTCGAACAACGGCTGATGATAATTCGAACGGACGGTACTCGTATCGCAATGAAAACTGCTCGTTCGTACGTAACGAAAGTTAAAAAGAAAGTTAAAAACCTGGAAAAATGAAAGTACGGGTTCCATAAAAAAATAAAAAAGCAGCGCTTTACGGATAGTCGCGCACAGGCGAGAATCGGACAGAAGGTGCACCCATACAGATATCGTCAAATATTTTTTAATTACAATTTATTATCTCGAGTGCAGCGAGAAGGTCGCGGTGTTGCAAACAGAGGAAGCGCGGGTGGTAAAAGGGAGTCGAAGCGGGGGTAAAGGCTCGGGAGAACGCGACGAAAACGCCATGCAGCTACGTCATTAAGCTACGCATTGTTCGCAGTGAGCTGATTGTCTTGGCCGCTCGTTTCAGCCGTAGCCAGAGACAATTGTTCAATATTCCCATTGATCTGTGAGACGCCCTCAAGGCTTTCGGCGCCATCCGAAGCGATCCCTACTCTCGCGCAACTCGCACAACTCGCTCTCTCGCTCACTCGCTATCTACGCGAAACGCGCGCGGACGCTTATATATACACAGCCTTTGTCAATATCTCTATTTTAATGATATGAGACTCGCTTTTCCTCTCGTCGACACGGCGTCTCGACGCGCTCGCAAAAAACCGAGCGGAGAGAAAACCTGGAAAACTAACTCGCTTACCTTTATTATTCTTATGCAAACCGGTGTCTTTTCGAAAATTAAAGAGAGGAAAAGCAGGAGGAAGCAAAAAAGATGCCGGAGGAGGGAAAAAAAGAGGCGCGAGACAACAATGTTACGAAACGCGTCGAGCTTCAAGAGAAACGCGCATTTTTATCCACCGATGACGCACGTACGGACGTCCGCGTAAGCTACGATTTACCAGGGGAGCGTCATTATTCCCTTCTTTTTCTTTTTCGACGTTTTCTCGTCATTTTTTATGTCCCGGCCCCGTTTCGTTGTTCGTCCGCTTTTTCAAAAAAAAGCCCAGCTTCCCGGCGCGAATCGCTTCGAACTCGGAGTCGCGAGCTTTCGTTCCAAAGTGCTCCGCGTGTTTCACCCCCCCTCCCTCCTAAATCTCTTAAATATCTAGTTGTCGCGCATCGAGTAACGAACTCCCGCTATTTATTCCCGTTGCAGGCTGACGTCGAGCGGAGAAAGAACCGTCGACGGCGAGAGAAGAAACGCGAGCTTCGGTTTTACTTTTACCGCCCGTGCAAAACCAGCCTCGGGTTCTTATCTGGAGCGACCCGAGCCGTTGCAGCTGGCGATATTCGGAATACGCGGGGAAACAACGGGCCGAAACCGCAGGCTCATAATTAACGGACATAAATTATCAATCCGAACATCGGTCAGCGGCTCCGGGGCGCAGCCACGCGGCACCAGAGGCAACGGAGAAGCTCCGGTCGAGCAAAGTGATTGATATAGAGATGCGCTCGTTATAGAGGCAACTGCTAGTGCTGACTCTGTGACGTACGTCCGTACGACTATCGCGAGGCCCGTCACTATCCTGCGACCGTTGCGCGCGGTCTGTCCACCCGGAACTCATCCGGAACTCACCCTCGCCCCTCGGTCCACGTCCAATGACATAATCTAACGAGAAAGAAGCACGTCCGAGACTCGATCCCGCTCGGCTTCTCCGCCCTTCGATTTTCCCCTACCCTTTCCACCTCGGCTTTTTACGGACGTTCCAAGTGCGATTGAGATCCCAAGCCTCCAGAGTTTTCGCGAGTTTTTCGCGAGTTTTTCCAGAGAATCTCGCTTCCATCCACGCGCCGATCACCGAATTAGCCCCGGGTTAGCAACGTTCAAGGAGCTCAAATTCGTAAGGGAACGGACATCCGATGACTCCGAAGTGTAACGAGAACGGTGAGAAGCTGTTGATGGGACGAAGGGGACGAGCGGGAAGCACCGAAACCCTCGCGGTTGTTAATTAAAATACATATCGCCTATATAATATTCCGGATCGTTGATGAAAACCCCGAACGAAGGTGTAGGGAACCGAATCCCGAGATTGGGGGAGGGGGAGAGAGAGGAGGGAAATAATGAATAATTTCAACGGCTCTTACTCGCGCGCGGACATCCAAAATAAAAAGTGAGGCTGTGCGAGCGTATAAAGTTTTTATCGGCCGTCTTTTTGAAAACGAATGAAGTAGGGAAAAAGAGAGACCGAAGAAATCGCCAGAGGCCGAAGCAACTCGCTCGATCCGGAGCCGACCAAAGGGGTTTGGCCGAGAGTCGAGAGGGAGAGAGGGAGTAAAAGAGAGAGCACAGGATGCAAAACGGTCGCAGCCGCAGCGCCTTAATGAAATATGAAAAGCCGCCGCCGCCGAGCGTCGGACTCCGCATCTCCCACACCCTCAGGAGAGGCAGTGGGAGGGGTGGAGAATGCGAGAGGGCGAAAGCGCCTCTCGCACGACTTTCGCGAGAAGGACGCAGGGAAAAGCGAGGATCCGATCCCCGATATATATCCCGGGCTAGCGAGACGCGCTCGGACTCCCTCCCCCGCTCCCAGCCACTCTCGTACGCTTTAATTCCTTCGACGGCTTTAATTCTCATATTCGTATTCCGCACTTCGTCTCGTATTCCATTGCCGGCGTCGGCGTTCGCTCCTCGCGTCTCCTCGCGTCTCCTCTCGCCACCGGGTGACAGAATTTTTACATTTTTATTTCGGTTAAATGCTTTTCGTTCAGCTGACTTAGTACACCGAGCGCATAATATTCTACTTTGCGAGAATCTAGAGAGGAATTTCGACGGGCATCACCGCGTACAATTAACATCTACTGTACTCTCCTCGACACATAATGCGCTCTTATTAGACCCGAGGAGGACGACGGTTAAGTTAGGTTAAACTAACCGTCCGAACGTTGTTCAATTAAATTAGAATATCGCTTCGCCCCTGATTCGGGTATTCGTTTCGCAGTCCAACGCGTATTTCCCGTAGATCGCGTCCGCGAAATCAGCGAGAATCCTTTTTCTAATTATTCTGAATTTTTCGCTCCTGCGAAAGAACGCGATCGAAAGGCTTTTGTTAGCTCGTCCATCTTCGTACGGTTTAACGGTGAAGCGGTAATTCTTCGATTCGGAGTCGCTGACCGAAGATTATTCGAATTAGAGGGAATTTTATCGGGTAGGATTACGAAAACTATATGGAATCCTTGAATGATTAAAGGCGTTCGAACTTAAATAACGAGCGCTTCGACCTAAGGATAATTTATCGAAGCTTTCGCGCATCGAATTCGTTAGTTTTTTTATACGGACTTGGAAGGATTCGATACCGTTTCGCGAAACGGAATCGGAATTTCCACCTGCTTATTTATAGCGAGAACAGCGAGCGAATTCTGGACCGCGTTACTTTCGAGTTACAAAAAGGCTGAGCGAAACACGGGGAAAAAGAAGAAACGTTATTAATACAAAAGCAAAAGCGACAAAGAATTCGTAAGCAGAATTATACTTTGGAAAGTAAAGTAAAATGGAGTACGGAGGATCATTATCCGCGGATCGACAACGAACGCGAGAAGCCCTGAATTTTCCCTTTGGAGTCCGAAATATTCATCTCTCTTTTCCGGCGGCTCTTATCGCGACTCCGAAAGAGAGCATCGTGGAGAGAATCGTGGAGAGAATCGTGGAGAGAATCGTGGAGAGAATCGCGTCCGCGCGTACCAACAGCAGCATCAGCATCAGAATCAGCAACAACAGCAACGGAGGGCAACGGAGGCGGCGTCGAAAGACTCGAGCTTTCACGTGGCGAGCACAGCGGAATTTATTCCGGAAATACGTCCCCAGCACGCGGAGGGATAAAGATATTCCGGTTTTTGCATGGATTAGTAATGGAAGCTCTCCCGGGATAGAAGCTCTTTCAGGGAATGCTTCGGCAAGTCGCGAGGCATGGGGTGGACGCTTCTCTCTTTTCATCTGCCACCCTCTGCCTTTTCACTCCCCCCGTGCCATTCCTCCTCGACTCGTTCGCGTTGCCAATCTAAGCCGTGACCGTCGTGCGAGCGAGAGCTAACTAATGCTCGATGAAAATTTTCACGCAGCTGAGTCGACTGATCTGAAGCTTCCGCCGTTTCCGCCGTTTCCGCCGCTTTCCGCCGCTTTCAGCCGCTTTCGCCGCTTACGAGCATAAGCATTATTTTATCGCAATGCCGCTCTGTGATAATTCACTCTATCGAATAACGAGGAAGTCGACTCTCTCGAAATATCTTGGTGTTTTAATTTTCTGCTTACTCTGTTTAGTAGACGCGTTAAATTTGTATCAACCGAGGTGCCGAGCTTGTTTCGTCTAAAATTTAATTTAATTTTGAATTACACGCGAGTGTTAAATTTGATAAAAATTAGCCGCGCGTTTTATCGGTCTGGAAATCATCGAGCGATTTCATTATATAACCATGAATATATTTGGATAAACCGAGCGCAGTTTTAAGAATAAATCGCGGTATTGTTAAAAAAACTAGAGCGAGAAGATGTCGAGGCTGTTCTCGATTGCTCGTGAAACTTCGTTAAACGTTGTACTGGAGATATTCAAAATTACCGTGCTTTGGAACGATGCGAAATATAAATAATCAAAGGACGCTTCTATTTTGCGCTCCGTCTAAAAAGCTGTTCAAAGGAACTTATACTTTGCGGGTAATGATAAAATCTCCAAAATTTTCACAACTCGCCTAATATAAATCGGAATATGGGGAACGAAGTTGATGAAGTATTTTGATGAAATGCCTCGGACCGCTTTATTGCGTATTCCGCTAAAATTAACAATATGATAACGCGAATAAAGCCGATGGAAGTTGTAAATAAGAAAGAATAAAAATTGGTAATTCGTAAGGAAAACTTGGTCTAAAATTCGTCGGTTCAAAGCTATTCGAAGGAAAGCGAATATTTCTATTATTTAAAGACTACTCTCTCGTAAGAGAAAGGGAAACAAAGAGAAAAGGAGGAGAGGAATAAAAGGCATTCGCACGGCTCGCGAATTCTTCCTCTCCTTCTCTCTTTCTCTTTGAGGGAGCTTCAGGGTGTGGCTAGTAGAGAAGGGTTGATGTGCTTATATGTGTACATACGAAAAAGAGGAGACGCCTCTACCAGAGCGTAAATATCACACACGAACCGCAACACACGGACGCGCTCTCGCAAAGACAGAGACAGAACGGACTAGCTCGACGACGCCGTCGGGAAAAGAGAAAGAGATAAGCACCCCCGAATATAAGGGTCGAAAGGATATAACGAATATGACGTCAATTTTAAGGGATGCCAGAGAAGCAATCAGCGGTATAGCGAAAGGGTATGCGGGTACAGGAATTTAAATCTTCGAGTAGCGATAACAAAAAATTTGTTTCCTTACTTTCCAAAAAAACTAGAAAATTAAACGAGCGTCCAGAGCTTTTATCGATTTTATATTCCATTTTCTTTTTTTCCTACATTTAACTATGAAATAAATTCATTTTACCGCAAACTGACGCCGGAATGGCGTTGGAATGGCCGAAATTCAACTATAAGATTAAAAATAATTACGATTCAAAATTACAAATAATTAAAGGACTAAAATAAAAATAAATTCAACGTTTATTTAGTTCGGGTATTTCGTAAATTAAATAATGTTTTTTAAATTAAATATAGTAAAGGGAATTTTTTTCTAAAGCATTGTATTGTTCACGGAGAATAAAAAATCGTTTTTTTAAATTTATCGCAATTATTTCAACCTGATATACTATAAATTTAACGAGTATTTTAAACAAATGATTTTTTTCTTTGATTAGATAAATGCTTAAACAATTACATTATCGATGCAAATAAATTTATTCGAACGAATTATTTCTTTTTTTCTCAAAGTTTTATAAACCTCGAATAATACGGATACTATTTTATCATCTAATTCGTTCCGGTCATCATTTATTCGTAAAATCTTTATAAATCAGTGGTCGTGATTCGGAAAAGATAAATTACAAAATAAATTACATTATCCAATTTTATGATAAAATATACAGAATTTATACATATAAATATAATTTATTAATTCACAGCTAATATTTATCTAATTTCCTAAATAGAAATAGAAAGAATACGACTTTGTGAATCGAGTTTAATTATAATAAAGTTAAATTATTACAAAAAATATTTAAATCGCTAAGAAAACACTCCGAGATTGAAATAATTATTTACGTACGTACGTTGATAATAGTATTAAAATTCAATACGCGTCGAGCTTCACCAATGTATACTATTTTAGCGTACGAGTCATAAAATGCTTTTAAATTAAATTATAATAACACTTCTCTCGATATATACATCGCGTAATTATATTTACAATATTTTTTATTTCATTAGATTTCAAGGGTTCTTTACAAAAGTTTAATTTTTATATACTTTAGAACATCAAATTTAATTTCAATATTATATTTTTACGTTAAACCCTAACGGTTTCGAGGTTGTACCAAAGGATCGGAATAAAAGTACGAGAACAAAACGGAACGTAATGAAAATTTTGCGACGAAAAATAAAAATGTAAAGAATACGATTCGCTTTAATTTTTATTACAATGATTCCTTTCAAACTCTTATCGGATAAATTTACCGGAAATACCGTTGACTGAAAAGATGAAAATTACAAAATTACGCGTGAATAAAAAATACGTACTCGTAAAAAGTTCGATGGATATAATTTACAAGTTCGCGTAGAAAAATACGCGACGCGAATTAATCGGTGTATCGGATGTATTTGCATAAACGACATCAACGAGACGGAGGGAGTGGAAGTTCATCGGTGAAAAGAAAAATTCGAAATCGAGTAAATCATCCGCGCGGAGAACAATAGAAATATAATTCATAATTTAATACGAGGAAGGTACGCGTAAAGCTGCGACGGATAGAAGGTAAAAGCATCGGCAGACGCGTATCTCCGAGCGAGAGTCGCGTGTACGGACAAACACAAGCGAACTTGGCGGAAGCGCACACAGAGAAAAAGCTCCCAGACACGAATACGGGAAAGGCTTAAGTGGTGCATTGGAATCGCTCAAACTACCTCCTTTCTCCATTCGCGTCCCATGTGCTCTTACTCCACCGCCGCAGCCTCGTTCGTCTCCCCCCGTCACCCCCCGTCTCTCCCGTCTCTCCCGTCTCTCCCGTCTCACCGGTCCCATCGGGGCGAACGACGACAGCCTATTGTTTCGCCGTATTAGTCATTCGACTATCGCAAAGTGTGTTGGCGGGCCTCTTCCCGCTCCCCTTCCCGCTCCCCTTCCCGCTCCTCTACCGTTCCTTTTCCACCCCCAAGCGATCGCCGAGCTTTCCGCCCCCGCCGTCGAGCGTCGCCAGCTCACGGTCGCCGGGACCTCCGGAGTCTGCGACCTTCGCGTCTTTTATCCTTCTTTCCTTTTTTCACGACCAGTCCACGATATCGGTACAATATCGAGCCTCTCGGAAAATTAGCGTTTGGTTCCTTCCGTCGATAGCTTTTACGATCCGACGAATACGAATTAACGGAAATTAACGAGCCTCTTAAATTGTAGTGCGCAAACGTATCCAACCGAATAACAACGTTCCAAGGTGGCAATTCCAGAAGAAATTTAACGACCTCGGTAATACGCAATTCTCGCTGTAACGCTGTTGTCAGTGATAGAGGGAGAGCTCGAGTCGGACACGGAACGAAGTGTACGCACGCGAGCGAAGAGAAGGTCTTCTTCTTTGAAAGTTATGCCAACGATGCGATGCTCCTGCAGGACAAGATTGAGGAGAAACTGCGTCGAGAGTTATACTTCGGAGGTCGAGCAGTAAACTTGTGAACAGCGCGAACGCTACAAACACTACCCTTTATTCTACCGGTTCGTTGCTGAAACGATTAAGCGAGCCGAGAACTAAATTGAGCTGCGCCCGCCGCGATATCTTACACTGGAGAGAGAATTGATGAATGAGAGTTGGTTCCGATGCGATGCTTCGATCGCGGATAAATCTCTAGTCGGACCGGGCGTTGCGTATTAATTCAATTCGACGTAAACGGAGGAGGAATTTTTTCAACGCGAGGCAGAGTAATCGTTAATAACGAGGCATATGTGCCTCGTGTGCGGTTGCCAGAAACTTTCGGCACGCGGATAAGCCGTATTCCTTTGCTTTACCGTGCATATTTCAACTTTGGCCAGCGGGAATTCGGTTCTCTTTACCGTATATCGTATATAAAATCGTCTTTGGCAAGACTCGCGAGACCCTTTTAGAATTCTCACCGCAAATCAAAATGCATTTTCGTATACGGTCTGCGAAACATCTATTTCGCAAAAATACCGAAGAAACTACGATACACTTCAAAGAAGATTCGCTTTTCCGCTGCTGATGCGATTAATGTAAACATTTTGGAAAATTGTCTGCCTTTTCCGTAAGGAATGCTTTACGTATGATATTATTTCTAGGTAAAACATTTAACCGACGTAGAAAATGGGTGTTGATTAATTTTGTAAAGTTCGATAAGCGAAGGTAACGCGAAGAGTCTCAACGATTATCGGTGCGAACGCGTTGAGTTAAAAAATACTCGAAACTATTTAATCGATGCTCGAGCGAATCAAGTAGTTTCTTTCTCGCAAACGAAGACAAAATACCTTTACCGTATTTGGTGTACGCGCTAAGTGCAACTCGATAATTTATTAATGCCAAACAAAATTATTAAGAAGGCAGAACCCAGTGGAAAACTCTGTATCCTTGTACTAACATCGTTCGTTCTGTTTCTTTTCGGATGAACAGAAATTTGGCGCGGTAACAATGCGAAGGAAACAAATGTAATTGTGAATGTTTTTTGTAAAAGTTGACGGTGTTAGAAGTGTCGTAATTATCGGATTAATGGCTGTAAAGAGAAGGGAAATTCGATACGCGAGTTGTAGCGGAAAGCGACTGGTTTGGGTGATTTCTGAGATTTTACTCAGAATTACAGACCGGTATTGTTTGTTCGACATGGTTGCAACGACAGTCGTTGGCCGGTGGCGGTAGCAATAGAGGGAGGCGAAATCTGTTTCTTTGCACAAAGAAGAATATCAATTGTTAGAAATACAAAGGGCGAGAGAAAGAGGCGTAGTCTGGGTCGGGAAGTATAAGGCGCTGCAGACTACTGCCTTAAGGAGTAGGAGTCGAGGGTGCCGACAGCACGCCCCTATACAAACCAAATTCTTAAGAGAATTTAACCGTTTGAATAGCTCGCAAATCCATTGCAAATGTTTACACGGCATTTCGAGCGGGTTATCGTGCCTTTCCCTCTTGCTTTTTCAGTTCCGCGCTCCCTTTTTCCTTTTTTCCTTTTTTCCTTTTTTCCTTATATTTTCGTCTTTTCCTCTCTCTCGACCTAACCACTACAGTTTCCGTATTTACGGCTTTTCTCTAATGGCTATGTAATTACGTATCCTCGCGTTCCAAGTACGAGACTCGCGGGAAGGCCCGAGTGCAGCGAGGAACCGACGAGGAGTAAGAAAAGCGCTTTGAAAAACGGGAAAATACTAAATTGGTAATAAACTTTTTTTTCAATTCGTTAATTTGCAAAGTGGTATTTTTTTTTTATCCAGCGCGTTCGAAGGTGAAGAGGCTCCGTCGAATCTCACACCCCGCGGACTCTAAAAGACTCGGCGGCTTTTTTCGACTTTCCTCGGGGTTAGGCAACTACATTGTGGCCACCCGGAAGGCAGGAATCAGTCTACTGCGAATACGGGACCGCAACGATCAGTAGTGCATGCCGTGGTAGTTCGTCTCCGCGGTTACGATGGCGCACTGCTGCCCGCGTGTACGAGGAGACGAAAGAGCCGCGAGGTGCACTGCTTTACCTCGAGTGCCTCGGAGAAACGGAGCGGTGGAGTAGTAGCGGTAGAGAAGTCGAGAAAGAAGACGTAGTAGGAGAGAAGGAAGCGGAAGATCTTGGGGGGAACGCGGCTGCCCCCTCAAGACAAACAGTGGTGGTGTCTTAACAAGTGGACCAAGCTGTGCCCAAGACAAAGGGTAATTGAGGGTAGGGATTAATACCCCTATACAGGAGAAATCCAGCCTCTTCTTGTCTCTTTGGAGTTGTCTCTCTCCTTCCTCTCTATCTCTAACTCTTCGTCTCGAGGTGAATCCCTCTTCCCGGTCCGTCGTTTCCTACTCTCGATCCTTAGCGAGGCCTCCTTGCCTTGCCTTGCCTTGCCTTGCCTTGGCTTGGCTTGCCTTGCCTTGCTCTCCGAAAAGGAAGAGGCGTCCTCTTCTCGAGATGCTCCGCCGGGAAATGCCAGGGTCATCTTACTAATTAAACAATCAAATACGGGTAACAGCGAATGGCTAGGCTCTTTCGTACGAGTCGTGCTTTCTCTTCGCTCTCTTTATCTCTCTCTCTTTGCTTCACCCGCTCTCTTGCTTTTCCGTTGGTCGCCTATCTTGCGGACGAGACAACGGTATGATCGATCGATTAACTTCTACGAACCTCGATTGGACCCAGTCCCTACGGTCGACCCGCATTTTCGCCAAACCATCATCTTTGTGTTACATCGATACTTTAACTTGTTTCGCAATCTTTTAATTCGAACTCGATAAAGGCAACCTACATCTTTTCTTCGCTGGATCAGAGTACGCGATTTACGCAGGTTAGAAAGTATGTGTAACAAAGATAAGGCGCAAATTCTCATTTTTATACGTTACTATTTCTTTTTTTTTTTTTTATATAAAACCCGTCAAATGTTTCTGTTTTAAACGCGTTATTATAGTATTTATTAGAAAAATTATATTTTCGGTGTACGTACAATCGTTATTATTAATTATTGTTTTAAAACTCTTTTTATTTTTGTTTATTCTATTTTACAAATACAAAATGATTATTTGAATATTCTATCAAATAAATTTTAATATACTTTAAATTTCATTTGCAACGTATATTTTTTAATCGATACGCTGATTCGAGTTCTGTAAATTAGAAATTAAGCGGTTGTTATCGATTGGTTTCTAGCAGAAATAATGTCTTTTAAATAACATACGATATTCGTATTCCATGATATTAAATAAAGATAGTAAAAAACGATTAACTACCTTTTTTATTAAATCGATCGCATGATCGCCGTAATTATTATTATTATTACTTATTTATACAGTGCAGAATTTTTTATCGTTTCCTTTTCGTTTTTTATTTATTTAGTATGGATGTGTTTATGTTTTATTTCTAAATATTTAGTTATTTAGCGAAGAGGTTATTATCTTTTGTTTCCTTAACTTGAAGTAATATATTTACCAACTCGCACCTTCGATTTCTTATTTGCTTTCTTCCCAAGTTATTTGTACAAAAAAAACTTGCAACATCTGCTCTTATTTACATATATTTTTATGTAAGTTATCATTATCGTTATATTTAAATTTATATACAAAATTTTATCTATTACTTATAAAATCATTCCACTTAAAATAAAATATAATATGTTGTAGCATATGTTACATCTTAACCGTCAACCCTCGAGTCAAACAATCTCCATTATTTATTCTTGTACAGCTCGTTATAAAAATATGGATGAATGATAAATACAAAATTTAAAATCTTTTAAAGTCTAAAATTAAGAAAATATACATTTTTCATCCAATTTTAACACAGCAAAAAAGTGCATTGAAAAAATTTGATCGATGCTTTTTATAAAACCGAAATATACAGCTTCAAAAAAATTAACTCTTTACTAAATCTTCGGCATATCGAAGAATTAAAAACAGATATATTTTTCAGAACAGACAAATAACTGACTATTATATATTAATCACTATCGGTGTTAAATTCTAGCAAAACGATAGTAGAATTACAAACTTTCCAATAAAGTTCTGTAAGTGTATGATTATAGCGTTCGTAATGTATATTTCTCTAAAGCTCCTCACTGAGTTACTCTTGAGAAATTACGGGAGTTAACAATAATGATAGATGTAAATACAATCGTTAAGGAAAAGATGATGACGGTACTAACTAATACTCCTAATACTTTAAGATATGTTGATTCAAAAACTTTTAAAACAAACATAATGAAAATCACTGATGAATTTTTCATCGTAAATATTTCTATACTGCGTTGCTATAATCAAAGGAACTTTTTTCTTGTTAGGCAATTAAAAAAGTATCAGAAGTTAAGAATAGTAGAAATTAATCAATTTAAAACAATCGTTAAATAAAATCTTTGCTTAGATATCTCGTGTTGTTCCCCAAAACATATAATGATACCGAAATAATGAAATTCGTGTAGAAGTTTAAAAAAATATTTTTAAGTTATGGAGTAAAGCAATATATAACGGCATTTTTTATACATTAGTAACATAAATTCGAATTTCCTAGCAACGTCATCTGTAACGTGATCGAGAATTAATCGATGAATTAAATTTATATCTTTGTCTTCTTTTTAATAATCCGAGTGAAAATTTATAAATATTCATTAAACTATGACTTCCACAAATCCTTTTCTTGTATCGAATAGATCTTAAGTACACTTTTGGGAGTATATTTTGTGATTTAAACTATATTAAACTTTCTATAAATCGAAAGTAATTTCTGTGTACACATTTCCGACAAAAAATATTGTTTTTAAATAGACTCAAGCATACGCAGATAAATCCAATAAGGGATTTCTTCAAAAGTTTGGTGAAATCACGAGTCTGTATTATACATCGCCCCATTGGACCCCATTCTGATTTCGGAATCCTAAATACTTTATCTCAATATAAATACTTGTCACTGTATATAAGATTTATATTTTATGTTCTGTTAAAGAAATATTTAGATATTTCATCACGGCACGATAAATACTTGTATATTCTTTCGGATTTATAACAGACATCCCCATGCATCAATCATGCTTGAATGTCCTTGAACAAGAATTTCCGATTGGTCTTTAAAGAAAATCTTTTTCATTTCCAAATCTTTGAAATAGTTTTTCGGTTTAGTCTTCGTTGCTTTAATAAGTTAAAACGATGCGCTTTCTTATTGGATTATGCTTTACACTTTGCTTTATGTATTATTTTTTACATTTTCGTGCTACTCAACTTTATTAAAACAAAAAACCACAGCTTAACGAAGCTGCAAAATATATACATATATATATCATAGTTCTAGATAATTCAGTAAAAATGTAATTATCTGAAAATATGTAATAAATCCTACGTGCCACGTAGATTCAACGCCAAAAAAGGATAATTCCGTAAAGGAGCTTCGACTTGTTTACGACTGCGCATGCGTCGATGTAGTTTTCGCGAATTCGTAATTAATATAGGATACAATCGTTAAATTGAATTTAAAAAGGAAAGATTATCTTTAAGATGTGAAAAATTACTTTGATCAATATAACGTATAAAGTTTTTCTAAAGATCGCCTTCTAATCTTTTTCTAATCACCTCGATGTGCCGAACATTGGATCACACGACGGACATAATTTGCCAAGTACGGAAAGATAAACGGATTTTATAAAACTAGGTAAGACGATAAACTATTTCGTAGTCTAGCTGCCCGCACGCAACGAGTCCTCGAGGAATTCGCGAGAAGTAAAAAAGGTGCAAAGACGGAAGAACTATGCGTGTATTTGTGCGTGTATTTGTGCGGTGTGTCGAGTGTAGAGGTGAATTGTTGTAATTACACTTTACGAGGACTCTTCGTGCGTGTGGCGTTGATCAATCGCGATCTCGAACGAGCGTGCCTTTATTATCGAATAAATTTTTTATTTATTAAAATCACGCGCGTTTCATCCTGCGGATCGCGAATTATTACAGTACGTTGATACAAATAGTAATTTAAAATAGACGCATAATAAAAACATTAATATCAATTTTCAAAGGCAGCCTCGTTCGGACATAAAATACGCCATTGATAAATTTAAACGAAGTAACACCGTATTTATATAAGAATACAAATGTTTCTTCGTGTAACGTAAATACAACGTTGCGTTATATTTTAATTTGATACGGTTAAAATATGCGCATCTACAAAAATAACAACGGCTAATTAATTTCTGCAACGGGAAAGGTTATTTTTCTTCTTCAAAATTATCAGTCTATAATTAAACTTGGGCAAATAATTACGCATTTGTCAAATTAAATTCTTGAACCGACGCTGCAGGTTTGTAAAAATCGATTCGAGTCAACGTACCTTTAGAAACGTACCGTTAGTTACAACTTTATCAAGATAAATTCCGTGATCGAGTAAACGCCGAAGAAAAGTGTTCGCGAACGCATCGTACACAAAAAACCTAGCAAAGATTTTTCACTTTCCGCGTCGAATTCTCAAAAATATTGCAAATTAAAAATCTTTACGCGGTCTCGGAAAATAAAAAACAAAAAAGAAAAAAAAACTTGGGATCCGCATTCGCGATGGATATCGAGGTACGTGATTGCGCGATTCTTATTGCTCCAGGGAGGAAAGACAATTTCAAGCCTAAGATATCTCATGCTCGTCGAAAACTTGGCGAGGCTTTAAGGAGTCAGCGAAGAACGAGGGATAGAAAGAGTGAGTGAGAGAGAGAGAGAGAGATCGCGAGCAAACCCTCGTTCGCGTGCTCGAATTATAATACAAAACGCCATAACTATAGTCCTAATCACACTTTATTCTAACAGGTTCCCTCGTAACGAGACGTCGCTCCTGCCCCTCCGAGTTCACTCGTCCTCCGGAATTTCCTCGAAGGAGACTCGTAAAACGTAACCACCCCATCGAGAGACGAGCTCGCGCGACGTCCTTCGATAAGCTGTGCCGCCTTCAACTTCCGCGCTCCCTCCAGCCTCCAAAGACTTTCGTATAGCTGCTCATTCCGCTCTCCTCTCGGGTAATCCCCGGCCGTTTCTAATCACAATTTTAATGTCGAAAACTTTCATGATTTCTCTGTTTACGCGTCAACATGTGCGCGAGGAACGAAGAAGCTATCTCTTTCACTTTGTCTTAGAGATGCCGCTGCTGCTTTCAGATTCCGCGTTCGTGCAAAGCTTTCCATAAACGGAATAATATATTATTAAGGCTCGTACCGAAAACTTAAATCCGAGCTCATCGAGTTGGCATCGAAAATGATCGCGCGTAAATCATTTATTTACGACTCGCGTTCGTATCGATGCGAGAAAACTCGAGCCGAACTTGTACGAAATACTTGTAAAAAAATCTCGTCTTTTCATCCGAGTAGAAAAGTACGAGTAAATATATACGTTACGTTGCGGGATTCCATAGAAACTCGCTTATCGATAGACGCGAACCCGGACGAGATACAACAACGAAAAGAAGACGCGACGATATTGAATTCCTTGGTTCTTATGCTCCAACTCGACAGCTTACGCGATCGTCTTATATAGTGACGTGTATTATTGGAATCCTTAACATAGCTTGTCATTCGACATCGAGAATTCGAATCGCGGTCGAAGGGACTCATCCGAAAGTAAACGTATACATTTCTCCCCTCGTGTCTCAACTTTATTCACGTAAATTCCAAAATACGTAGCGAACGTTCCACCCTTCAACGTTTTCGCGATTCGAAAATACATAAACGGGAATCACTATAGATGAGGTTTAAAGTTGTAAATGGAATTTCCTTACAGACGAACTCCGATAAACAACTTTGAAAATTTCATGAAATTAACGAGCGTTGTTTCTTAAATTACAGGTATTAATTAGGCTTGTAACGCCATTTGTTAATACATATATTAATACATATATAAAACTTTATTATCGCGTTGGATTTCGATAATACTTAAATCTTGCTCGATTCGCTTTAATATTAAAGACGGGAATTAAGCTAGTAAAATGTATAAGCTATCAAAGAAGTTATTTTTCACTGGAAATGCTTGCGAACGATAATAATAATAATAATAATACGAAGCGTGCTTTGACTTTACTAGATGGTAATTTAATGAGTTTATTATCGATTGAATGTAAATATCTTGATTATTACACGCTAAAAAAACTAATTATTTACGAATTAATATTCTTCCTACCATAACTATTTTTAATCGTTGCTATAAACTATCTTTTCATTCGAGCGAGTGAGTTTAGTTCGATTCTAAGATTTCGAGATCGAGATAATAAAAAATTATGTTTTTTAGACGTATACAATCAACCGACTGGTCTTCTAAAAATTGATCGAAATCCATGATCAATCGGCTACTCGTTCTCCTCCCCCGCACAACCGGTGTTTGCTATTGTAATTGCTTAGCAACAATATACACGTACGGTAAAGTCGATACACCTTAATTGTCGAGGTCATCGCTCTGCGGTACGATGAAAAGTCGTGTGACTGCTTCGATATATAATATGAGATACCATCGAACTTCCACATAAAAATTTAACATTCTTCGCTCGATATGCGGTTTTGCCATGTATCATCGACTTGTATCGCGTATAGACTATTTCATTAGTATCGCGCATTGCCTCCATTCGATTCTAAAAATTTATAAACGTTATCCGCGATTCTTGTACGCGTCACTATTCCACGTCGTCAGAATTGAATGCATTTTATTACAACGATTAAGATTTTCTATAAAAATTTTTGAAATTTTCGGACTCGAACGAAACATTCTGTGTATAAATAATTATACAGTACGAGAAATAATAAAATGAAAGCTGTATTTTTCAAGAATGCAAACTTTTTAGTAAAAGTACAATGTTCGCAAAAAATTTTAAAACTTAAAATTTTACAAATTTTTTTGCTTTTATCCTTCGATATACGATAATTTTACTTTTGCGCAATATAATACATTATTATAAAACAAATATAAAATTAATCAAATACAAAATTAAAGTAAAAAGAGATATTGTTTAATATTTTAAAGTAAATTTCTCTTTATAGCTTGAATTTCAATTATAAATTCTTTTGAAATATCGTACGGCTTTCAATTAATCTAATTATGCAATATTTCACTTGTTATCAGAAAATTTTCTTTAATCAGTCAAGTGCATAAAAACGTTAACAAAATATTTGTTTGAAATTTTTGAAACTATTTTTATGCAACAAAGTTATTCGAGATATAATAAAAACGTAAACCTGCACTGATTTTTCTAATAAAAAATATTTTGCGAACAATTGTAGTAAAGATAAAAAATTATCCGTGTAAACGAACGTTATTCGAAATATTTTAATTACAGTCCATTTTTCGAAATATCTATTTTTTATATAAAAAAAGAAATAGATTTTGAAAAAAGTTTACAGTATAAATTAATATTTTTTATATAAAAACGAAATAGCCATTATACATTATTTTAAATGAAGATTTTAAAACAATTTTAATGGATTCAGTGGAGAAGTACATAAAGTTATATATTCTCAGGAATTTAATATATAATTTATCTCTATATTTCAATTTCATTTCAAAATTTACATATTATATGTAGACTCTTTGAAATATTAAGTGCAATACGAGTTTATCACAAATATAAAATTAGATGAATTATATTTTATGTATTCAAAATAAGAATACGATAATAACAAAAAAATTTTCATTTTAACCATTATCGGGGATAAATAAAATTTTAATACAAAATACTACTGGTACGTGTCTTTGAAAGAAATGCAAATTTGTAAGGGTCATAAAACGAAATAAGTTTTACGAGAGATATCAAATGTAAAGAACTTCGGTAAAAATTAATAAAAGAAAATCTGTAACTATGTATATAATTATTTTTTATTTCCTAACAGGGTGAATTCAAACGTTACGGAAAGGTACATTAACCCACAATGGATGAATACATTTTAGCTTCATTAGAATAAGGGTAAGTCTAATCTAATCGCTTTAAATAAATAAAGCTGAAACGGTAAAATGTACTTGTATTTCGGAGAAAAATTCTGCAATAATGAAAATAAAACATTGTAATTGAAAAATAGAAATTCCGTAAGTAAATAAGATAGGAAAAAATATCGTTCGCGGATAGAATAGTCGGATAATACAATTAAACTACAAAATAGATACGGGGGTTACAAAATAGTAAAACGGGGTTCGAGAATTTAAAAAATTTTTTATCCGCTTAGGCGAAGGTCCCGTATGGATCTCCGCGCTCGCATCCAGATACACACGCACACCACAAAATCATAATAGCACGATCGTGCCTCTGTCCTTTCGCTTTTAATGGCTAAACGTTGGCACGACTATGCATCGTTCGCCTCGTCGAAGCCCTTTTACCGCCTCGGCGTGAACTCGGTTATCGGTACTTTAAGCTTTCACTTTATTGTTCGATCAAGTCCCAGCCGTCACCTCGGTGACACCCAGGGGCGGATGAAGGGGGTGAGGTACAGGTTATTAGAAAGTTATTAGAAGGTTATTTCATGTCAGAAGCTTGAATTACGCCTTTCACAAAAGTCAATAAACCGGATCAATTTTCCATGGGATATTAAATTATTATGAAGTGCGTTTCTGAAGGCAACAATGAAGCCTTTACCGAATTTATAAGCCAACCTTCGCGAGAGTGATATTTTTATCGTATCCCGCGTTTTAAAACATCGGGAATTCGATGACGGAGAAAAAACTTTGGGATTTCAAAGATGAAATTTCTTCTTTTTCAAAAAAGATGCTTGGTTCGATACGAAAATGCAAATATTGCAAATAAAATTATAATTTTCTTGACCAACGATGTGGTCGACTTTTTTTAACTACCCAATACCGTAAATAAATATTTAAATTATGAAAAACGAAACCGTTAAACTTACGAAAACGCTACCGAATATTCGTGTCGCCGGAGATATTTTGTTCTCCGAGCGAACGCAAATAAAAATGAAATTAAAAATCTGATTTATTTTTCGAATAAAATGAAACGCGTTGGGTACGTTCTAGTTTAAAAAAAAAAAAATAACGCGTTATAAAGAAGCATAAATCATCCACGCCAGTGGTAAAACAAAAAAAATGTAAAACGAGTTTATATTAATTGAAACACTTAGCGGTAACATTGATTATTAGTTATCTCAGCCGTTAGGAAGGAGGAAGGAGGAAAGGGTACTTTTACGTCGGTAAGGCACTACTCGTTTCTTTTTTACTCGTGTCTCTCCCATACATCCTGCTTTTTCCTGTTTTCGTTCTTTCCACCTCTCTCGGACTCCGTCGGAGTACGCATACATCACTCGACAGCGCTGAGATAAGAGTCGGATGGATCGTTATACCGGGCGACCTATGATTAATAATTACTCGAGTACGCGAGTCTTTATCAGATGCCAGACGACGCTAGAGTTACCCCGATAACGAGTAATCAAAGCTGTTGGCTGCGCCTGCAAGGCGCTTGCACCGATTTCACCCGATGTATAGTAACCAACTAAACGCACCGCGACTCGAGCGGTCCCTTAAAAATGTGTATTGTTCAAATTAATTTCGGTCGTTACGTTTGAGTATAAGAGTACACGAATGGTTTTTACATATCGATCGGTCGCCGAGCCGACCGAGGAAAAAACTAACATTATTTAAGCGGACGATCGGACGATGGTCGTTTCCTAGTTTAACCCCTCTTTACCCTCTCCAGAGTTGCCTTCGCGCCCTTGTAAATGCAAATTTCTTTAATAACCAGCGTAGCATATATTTCAAATTAATACTATGTTTCGCACCCAAACAACCTGTACAATAGTGTGTGACTCTTTTTTTATTTTCCAACATCTGACACGCACTGGTCGGATTAGCGAAAGCCTCGCGGACTTATTTTAAAGAAACTCGACTTATTTCCGTTCGTATGAAAATTCGAACGCCTTTGATGAATCGATGCTTTCGAAAATACTTTTTGTTTTAATTTGAGTTTTAACCTACGATCGTTCCAAATCATTATTTATTTAATCGGCGATCGAGTTTAATAAACTGCCCACCAATTTGAATGAATTCGTTTGAATAATCACGAAAATTCATTTGTGTTATTTTAGATTTATTGACCGATCGCATGGGTAAGTCTAGTTATCGGGGAAAGTACTCAAAATATAGTTTATGGATTTTGTTCCGTTTATACGGTTTTGATTCGCCGATAAATATAAGAAAACCAAATTTACTTGCCTTTTAATTTATTTCCGAAAAGGAGAGATCGTCGTTAAATTTATTTTTAAAAATCACTTTTACCATTCTCGACAATAATATTCGGTATTTCATTAATTCTCTTAATAATAATTGAATAGACGAAGTTTGGAAATTATTTAAATCTTTTTAACTTGAAAATTGGCACAAAAACTACAATACATCGTAATTCCAACGAAAATTATGGTAAAGGCTTGAGTATTCTCCTTACACATATACACATATATACGTGTACAGCTGAGATTTGTACTACGAACGAATATAGTCGTAAATACATTAAGGCAAATATTTATGTGAAGTATATCATCTTTTGCTCGTCACATTATCTATCGTTATTTTTAAAATTATTTATTTTCTATAAATTCTTAATATTTTTCGTAAATAAAATTTTGACGAGAAGAAAAATAATAATTTATTTATATAATAATGTCTATAATACGTAACAATGACTTCTTACTTTTTCCTTTTTTTCAAGTAAAATGAATCTTTCTATATTTTACTTATGGTAATATAACTTTTCGTGATTTTCCACTAAAGTTTTTTTCTCAACATTTTATATTGCTCCGTTTATTACATCATTTTTTTATAAATAAGACGAATAATCGTGTGTTTGTATATTTCTTATTTTATCGTTTTATATAATCCTCGTTTTACAAATTTTACAGTAGTTTTCAATGTTGAAAAAAAAAATTCTCGAGCAATATTTGCTACGATATTCATAAACTATACAACCAAGAATAAACTTTAATGGTCAACTAAATTTTAATAATATAAGCATCCAGTGACACGGAAATTTTAACGAAAAGTCCGAAAATAAAAATTATATCCCAGTTGGCTGATTCGATAAAAAAATAAAAATAAAGAAAAAAACGAGTACCTTGCATCGGTTTCGATGAATAAAAGTATAATTTTTCTTAAAAAAACTTTCGGTTACTCTATTATCTGGGTAATGATTATTAAAGGAAGAAGCATGTGCTCGTATCAGAGTGAAAATTCGAGACGCTTCTCTAATTTTAAAACAACCTAGGGCAGCCGAGCATGAAAAAATTTTACCGGCAGACCGTGGAAAAGCAAACATCGATAAGAACGTTAATGTCTGGTAGTAGAAAAGAGAGAGAGCGAGCGAGAGAGCGAGCGAGAGAGAGAGTAGAAATCAGAGAAGTGCCTTAAATTATTGACTCGCATTAAATTAAAAAGCGTAAGCCGCGCGCAACGAGGTCCTTCCTTTGTCTCCTCTTCTGCTTTTCCTCTGTCCTTCGTAATAGTACGCGAATGTATGAGTTCTCCCTATCAATTTCCACCCTCCCCCCTCTGCCGAAACAATATCTCACAAACGTTAGGATTGAAGAGGGTAAGAGGAGTTGCTCCCCGTTGATTCTCCCGCTCGTATTATAAAATATTGAAGCGCATCGCCGATCGAGTAAACGAAAGCGAAAGAAGACGAAGAAGAAGAAAGTTTGCCCGTGACTGTATTCATGAACGATAGCTCTCCTTTGGCCTATCGGTGGAGAACTCGGCTCCTCAATAATGCAGTTCTCGATTTTCGAGTTTTCGAGACCAATTTTGAAGGCCGCATTTAACAGTCTATACCATTGAAAATATAGCGAGCGTGACGCTCTCCGAGAGTGACAAGAAACTCAACTTTACCCTCCCCTCGGACTCGGAGCTCAACACGTGAAAATCCAATTGTCGACTATTGATAATTCATAGGCGGATGTCGAAGGGCGAGCGCAAGAACGAACGAGATCAACGGAAAGCTTTGGCACGCGTTTATTATCCACCAGACGATAAAACCCCGTTTTCCTCTCCTCCTCCTCCTCCTCCTCCTCCTCCACCTATCGATGGCGGGGCTCGCGCGCGGGACTCCCAGAGATGTAACGAGCGGGTAATTTTCCATCGGACGAACGAAAGCTCGCCCCGCGTTCAGCCAGGTAAATGGGAGCACGGAATAAAGTAGGAAAAAAGGCAGAAAAGACGCGACAGAGCGAAAGGGAGAGACCGGACGCGAGAGCGAGATTTAGATTTCCGCTCGGTCTCTTTCAGACGAGCTTGAGGGCTCGAGCACTTTTTAAAAGCCGGTTTCGGTAAAAAACACTCGCGAACGAGATCCGCAAGGGCGGCGCTGAGCTTCGACCGAAGTGAGAACGAGAGGAGAACTCGCGGCGGCAAGGGAACGGAAGAGGGTGAGTAGTCGGTCCGCGGCTGATTTCGATTGAATAATTTATGTTTCATTACGAGCCGGAGCTTATAGGCGCCTTGCGAACGCTCTTCCGTTACATTCAGAAAGGCCTGAGCACACAGAGGCTGCGGGAATCCACCGCTGCTGCTGTAACGCCTTTCACATATTTCCTATAGGCTTTCAACGGACCTGAAAAGAATTTTGTATCGAGGGTATTGAGGCCGTCCGACCGATACCGCGGCTTCTACTCGCTCGAGACCTGCTCTAAATGTAATTCCGTCTCCCTCTCACCCTCTCACCCTTTCACCCACTTTTCCTCTTCAGCGCCTTTTATTTTCAACCTGCCGAAAGAAAACTCGGGAGCAGAGCAAAGACTCGTAATTGGTTCCCTCGATTGCTTCGGCTCCGAACAATTTTTACCCTTTAATTATTCAAGGAGGTGTACGGATTGAAAAACACACGGTACTTTTTCGATCTCCGTTCGGACGGTGTCGAAGCAGCTTCTCCACCTCGACGGAAAATCCGGGGCTAACGAATCCGCGAAACCGAGAGACGGACTTTGCGAGTAAGCGGTGACTCTGGTTAGCCGAGGAGGAAGATCTCGCCGACTCGGTTCATTCGAACCGCGAGCGACTAATTAAAGTCCTTGCTCAGACATCGGAGGCTTACACCCCCGTATTTACGCAGAGGTACTTGGAACGCCCGCGAGATGCGAGGCTTTTTCTCCGTCGGCGACTTGGGATTGTTGTTGCCTCGCGTTATTCGACAATAATTCGCACCGCCGCTTATTGACTTTCCCTTGACGTTCCCTTGACTTTCCCTTGACTTTCCCTTGACTTTCCCTTGACTTTCCCCGACTCTCGACCGAATCGCGATGTTGTCGTAAGCTTTCCCGTTTCTCTCGATGCAGCTGCCGAGGCCCGAGCGACTCTCACGAGCCGCTAAGCTTCGTTGCCAACTTATGTTTCGCGGCGTCGCTCGTCGCTTTATTTTACCTCTATTCGCGCTTTATTTTCCTCCTAAAAGTAACTGCAGCCTCGGCTGTTTCGAGCGCTCGTCTCGAACTCTCGAATGCGCGAACCGACGAACGTCGCCCTACATCTAATTTTTAAATGTACAGTATCGCTTGGGAAATCATTTTTGTACGAAACTTACGTTCAGCCACGTTGAATACTCCTAGTTTCGCTAAATTATTTGAATATAAGATACCGGTGAGTTAACCATACGTTGAAGAAAATTCGTGGTAACCAGCGGTTCGTAAAATTATAGATTAACGAAACATAACATTAGGACAAAACTTTTCCTAACGTATTTAACAATTCACGATATCTAGAATTCGATATAATTTATAAATAAAAATTACTGTTTATAGATATAAATATAAATATAATTTTGATGTTAGCACGAATTAAAGTATTCGTGTTTCTACGGTGTAAAATATATATACATTTTAGTATAAATTTGGTATCGTTGAAATCCGATTTTGTATAAAAAAATTTTGTATTTTTCTTTTATAATTCTCTTGCGATATTAAAAAGAATGTATTTAATAACAAAATTGAGAATAGTAATAAAAATGTAATCGTTTCTAGAAAATATTGAATTTTTTATTGTAATGAAAGTTATTTACTTTCGTAGCATTTTTTACACCTTACAAATAATTATCGATGCATAAAGTTGAATATATTTAAAAATATTAACGCAACGTATTAATTTAATCAATATTTTGAATAAGATGCTCGAATTCTAATATTAAATTATATTATTTATATGAAAATAAATATTCCGCGCAGGTAGAAAACTGATCGATCAACTGTATACGTAAAAACATTTTTAATTCTGCTTAATTATCACTAGTCTTGACTAAACGACCGTAATATTTTAATGAAATTCTTTTTTCATCCTGAATTTCCATTATTCTTTACATCATAATTTATTCTCTAAAAATCTTTTATATTTAAAAATGTAATGAATAATAATAAAACATAGCTTAAGTAAGAAAATATTTTTAAAAAATATAATAAATAGTTATCGATGAATAATTTATATTACTTATTCAAATATTAGTTATTAAAATGATTTGAGTACGTAAGATTATAAATACTCTAATAATTTGAGCGTAATTCAAAAATATTCGTTGTAACTTTAAAAATCTACTCGAACGTTATTTATCGAATAAAATTGAAAAAAAAGGTTCGATAAAATTTTAAATATATATTAAATCCGTAAGGAAAAATGTATCAAAATCCAAAATTATCTTATTTCTAAAATACTTAACGAATACCTAATATCGTAATTGTAGAAGCGATAAATTGAAGTTTCAATTTGAAAAAATATAAATACGAAAGGGTAACTTTCCATTAACCTACGCAAAACTGTTATTTTAAATACACAAATCGATGTAACGTTTCACCTTTTACATTTACGTTATCGGAAGAAACTTCGGTAATAGTCGAAGAGTGCTTTTTCAACCTCCGCGAGTTTATCGAGCAATATCAATCGATTTCGATATAAATAATTTCAAACCTCGTACCAACAAGTAAAACTAAACGTTTTTTATTGCAAGTTTTAAAAAAGACCGAAAATCCCGGACGGACGGAAAATCCAGGAGGACATAATTGACTCCGAACCATTCGCAGCAAATTTAGAAAGGGCGAGTAAAACATCCGAGCAAGTTTGGAAAAGGGTTCACGCGGGAAAAGTATTCGGTCGTCTGCACCGGACACGAGTGGAACTCGAGGAGCGAGGCTCTCGAGGGTCAGGATTCGCCCTTCGTCCGGGACGATCGCGCCATCGCGGCAAGACAATCGAAGCCGCCGCAAAAAGTCCGAGTCGAGCCCAAAGTCGTCGCTGCCGAGCTTACGAGGGATGAAAAAGCGCGGAAGGCAACTCGGGACGCGCGAGCGTATAGATTTTTATGCAAATTCCCAAGATATCCGATCTCGACGGACGATAGCGCACGGAACATGCACATTGCGGCGATACGTGCCTGCCTACCTGGAAAACGACCCTTCGATCCCGAGGCTCGCCGCCACCCCCTTTCCTCTGCCCCGTCCCCGACCCCGTACCCCTCGTAGACCCTCGTACGATTGCGATTGGGGCCGATATCGCTCGCACCGCTCCGCCAAGACTCGTTTTCATTGGCCGCGCCGAACTCCTTCTTTTTCGCGCGGCCGCGACGAAGGTGGCGAGGGGCAGAGGAGAGAGAAAGACTAATGAGAACGTGATGAATCGCGATTACGAGCGCGAGTTTGCGCTCGACTCGTACGTGCCGGGCAGCCCGGGGCTACTTTAATTAAATATATGTGCTTTTTAAATCACTCGATGCGAGAGTCGGTCGCACGTAGTTGCCGACCAAGTCCCTCTCTCCTCTCTCTCTCTCTCTCTCACTCTCTCTCGGTGCACCCGCCCCTGGAACAATCGTACATTGTCGCGGGATAAACGATAATCCGCGCCTGGCGATCACGCTAAAACGCTATAAATGCAGCAAATGTATTTACGCCTCTGATGTATATTCCGCTCGAGTTGGCATTTTTATACTCGTCCGCTGGTATCGCTCGCGGCCCCGATAGACCTTGGACGAGAGCAATTTATTGGAAAAGCCTTTTACGCAGTGTTTCGCGGTCGTATTTTTCCTTTTTCCCGCGAGATAAACCGACGTTTTTATGCCGCTCCGAGGAACGCTGCGACCAACTCGGTACAACCCCCCGCTCGACCCTTTCCCGATCAATGGAACCTCGAGAAAGTTAAAAAGTAAACAAAAAAAAAAAAGATCCCCCGTCTCGTCATCCGTTCGGATCGTTCGGACCCGCGAATTCCGCGCGAGACTTTGGCTGGATCGCGCCCTTATGCGGCAGCGACGTCGGTCCGCTACCCCTTTCCTATCGCGAAGCTCGGGGTTGAAGCAGTTTTCCAGTCGATAATAAGGCGTGCTGGGTGTCTTACCGGCCCGACTGCCGTACCGACCGAAGTCATTTTGCTTATTCCGGCCATTCGCGCATCGCCTCGTTGATCCGAGCCACCCGCGCCACCCGAACCACCCCCCTTCGCTACTCGCGCGCCTCCCCCGGATGCACTTCGGCGGCAGGAATTTTAACGGGGCTTTCGCGTGCGATGACTCCCCTCCGACTCCACTCCGCACAGATCGCGATCGTTGTGCCAATACTCGTGGATGGACCCGAGCCACGTGTTCAAAGGGTTATTACTCTGCGTCGGAAGCACGCGTGTTTTTAGCGCCTCGTTCGATAGCCTGTGACAAAACCAAGTATTTTATCTCCGGACAACATCGAGTCATGCGTGCTGCGCCAAATTACGCAATAATGTATTAACCTTCCACTTATACGCGAGCGACGCTATCGTAACGATTCATCTTATTTTCCTTCGATGTAAAACACGTTTTATGCGTTTTACGCGGAGTCTAGAATCGTCGGTTTCCTTCGCAAACTTTCGCTCGATTTAAACAAAGAACGATTACCGTTCGACCCTAACGAGTACGATGAAATTTCCCATTCGCTAAACGCGCTTGAAATTCAACTTCGTATTCGTATTTTCGCGGATAAAAGTTTTACTGGTTCCAATCGCGAACCTTCGACGAAGCAATTATGATTTACGATGAATTCGACGAAACTGTAAAACATGTTCCAATCGAATAAAATTTGTAAATCGTAATCTACCTCGTATTATCTCGTCGACGTAGTTTACATAGTTGCGTGTGTAAAAATGAAATTTATAATACGTTTGTCGAACGAGTGAATTCTAACGATATTTGCAGTCGTTACGTTAAAATAATGTACCGTATACTTAAGTTTTTAAATATATCTACCGATTTTTATTTTATTTCGTATTTTGTCTCTGTATGTTTTCCAAAGAAGTCTATTTTATTCGGTATTGTTCAAGTATCTAATCCATTTAAGAGACGCGCGCCATCGATTATAAGCTAATATTCGAAATGCGTAAATTTTTTGCATTCGAACCATTGGGATTAGGTACGTTGATCTAAGTATAAATTTTATTAAACCTACCATAAATCTGTTTTCTGATTTTAAAGAGCTTAAGTACTCCACGAAGAAAAAACGCAGCAACGACGAATTAAGCATCCATTATTTTTTCCATACAACGTGGCCATAAATAACGCGACACTCGAAGTAATTTTTTAAGCGTTAAAAATAACTACGAGAATCGTAGACGAGATTGTTTCGATGTCAACTCGAAGAAAGAATAAAGGAAGCCAATGATTTTACGAGTGGAGCCTTTAACGTAAATAACGAGCTCGACTCGGCGAACGGTGCATTGTAAAAGTATAAGAAAATAAGCGGAGCAAAGGCACAAAGATTCACAAAGATTCAAAGCGGCAAAAGGATTCAATTTCCCCGGGGCTTCGGAACCGAGCGTTGCAAGTCGCTTCGCTTTAGCGCATTAGAACCCCCGCGAATTCGACGATGCGAATTGAACGAAGGAAGCGTTTGTTAACCCAAGCTCGATGAAATAAATCGATCCCTCCTACGCCTGCCATTTATCCCCGTCCGCGGCAACGCGCCTATCCGGATACTAATGTTTTATTTTCGCGGGGACGTCGTTCGTTTACTCACCACCACCGTCCATCCATCGCCGATAGTCGATCGAGTCGGCGAGTGGCGCTCGTTTATCTCCTCGAACCGATGAGTCGCGAGCTTTTCTCCTCCCGCGCGACAAACCCATTAATAATTACCCACCGACCGAAACTCTTCCGCTCGGTCCATATTTTTCTTTATTTTTCTTCGTATCGTTCCCCCTGCGATCGATCACTCGTCCAGGGGATACAAGAGGGACCTTCGCCATTTTCCGCGTGATCGATTCTTTCGCGCGAAAACGGAAGCTGTTTGTCTTCTCTCGCGGACCGAACTAAGACGATCCATCTTCGCGATCGATCACTTAGCGCTTGAGTTCTCGCGAATTGAAATAAATATTTACCGCGTGAGTTTATATCGAGCACAGCGAACGGACTTTTATCGATCGAAAACAAAAAAACGACGCGTATCCGTGTGCATCGACAATTTTCTTAATTCTCGATATTTCGACGTCGGTGATTTCTTACGATTGATTACGTGTATTTGTAAACTTTGAGAATAATCTGATTAAAAAAAACAAATTTTGATCCAAAGAACCGAGAACAATACGACGAGATCCAGAGAATTTCCCTTTTCGAATAAACTATTGTAAATTTAAGTCGGAGATCAAAAAATAGATGGAATCGATAAAAAAGTAACCGAGTATCAATTTTAAAGAGGAATCCATAGTTTTCTATGCTTGTGAAATATTAGCGTTATCTACGCAAGCTTACTTATACATAAGCGATAAATACTAAATAAGCATCCCACGAAAAGGAAGAAAATCGAGTATATCTACTCAATAATCTCGTTATCTTGTATTTTTAACAAAATGAAGAATTTTCTTGGTTTGCTTCAGTTCGAGCGATTCCACCGACGTCGATCCAAAATTACATCGCGACTTTTTCTTTTCGAGAATCCTTCGAATCCCTCGTCAAAGCTCGCGACGAACCGATTTAAAATTAGACGTTTCATAATTCGTTTGGATAATTTGACAACATTTTCCGAAATTAGTAGTTAAATTCGAAAGAGAAAGAGGTAATTGTCCGATTGAAAAGGTATGTTTCGCTCGACGACTCGGTACTGCAGAAGTACAATTCGTACCTCCTCGAAGCAAAGGAAGTACGAAACTTATATTTTCCTTCGCTATTCCACGCATTTACTCTCGCTAAGTTAAGCACTCGCGCACTTTTCTCAGTTTCGAGTCAAGGCAATCATTTAGGAATTCAAAGTCCGCAAGATTTTAATTAAAGTAGTAATTAAAAATCAAGGCTCGCTGGCTCGAATGTTTTTTCCTCTGGCTTGGGTAATTTAATTTTTACGATCTTGTAAAAGGGAAGGTCTTGGAGAGAATTCCGGTTGGCGAGCGAGGCAAAAATGAAATGCGATTTCACACATAGGAGTCGCTGGGTCTCCCTTCTCCCTCTCTCTCTCCCTCTCTCTCTCCCTCTCTCTCTATTTCTCTCGCTCTCTCGTCTCGCGAGGGTCTGAAAAGATCGGAGGCACGAGCATAATAGGGCTCGTATCGCGCGCTCTCTCGCATTGTGATCGTTATGGCGCGCACATGAGGAACGTCGGAGAAAGATGAGCATCCGCTTTACAGAGGCGCCGTATACCTTAGCCAGCCAACGCACGTTCGCTCGTGGCTCTCGCAAGCTCGCAAGCGCACACAGTCAACCTCGCTCCGCTATAATGTATGTATAATATTTTTAATTGTGACGTTAAAATGTGTTCTCCCCCGGTTTTTGTCTTGTTACCGTGTTCGGAGTCAGGACAGAAATGCTCGGAGCTACCGCGCGTGTGAGCGTCGCGCGAGCGGGAGGCCGAAAAAGAAGGAGAGTCAACGGAGAGAGAGAGAGAGAGAAATACTCGTGTGGACGCACACGTTCCGGACGAGCCCTCGTTATTTATTCTCAGGCTAAAGAATCGCCCCCGATTTTCTCGCTTTTTGCTGACCCTTTTTTCTCACTTATTTCTTTTGACGGTAATTTCACGAAAAAATATCTCCTTGCTCGTACATTCTCTTAATTGGCAAATGCTTTCAAATTCTACCTAAAAATAACAACAATGCCGTATTTTAGTGTATTTTTCAATTTTATTCCTCCAAATGTACGTACACCGAGCCTTTTTTCTTCTCCAGCGAATAAAACAAGCGCGAACGTTGCTTAGCATAATCGTACTAAATTCCGCTATCGCGTTTACCTTCGGAAAAGTCTGCGAAGGAAAATTACGAGTTCGACTTCCGTTACCGCTTCCTCTAATCTTTCGCGAATGTAAACGGCGCTGCGAACCCGTAAATCAAATACCTATAAACGATATATTCTCGATCGGATCGAGCAATCCGAATATGCTTCCGAACGCGTACAAAATAAAATCAGCCGATCATTCATCTTTACTTAAAACCGATCGAATGCGTCGGTGACGAAAGGATTCGAGTCGTATACACGCGTACGTAAATCGAAACCATAGTAATTACGCAACGCCGACTCGACGTACGCAAACCCTGGATTTAGAGTTGAAGTTAGCGCAACGAATCACGGCCGAAAGTTGATAAAAAAAACAAAAAAAACGAAACGACGCAAAAGTTTTATTAAAGAACGTTCCGAAGTTTCGACATCGGACGTCCGCGTGTTTTACATACGGTCCGACATCTCGAGCTCGTCCACAATGTAACCCATCGGAAACCGTCTCGCGTCAGCTTCCGCTACCCGAACGTCCGTCGAGCCGTTTCCTCCGACGATACCCGAACCAGTAAAAAAGTAAAATCTTTGCCTACCGCATTTTTATGCGTAAAACTCGCGAGCTCGATGACTTTTTACCCTACGTCCCGACGTCCGAGATGCTGTACGTCTCCTCCGACGTCAGCAATACAAAGACGCTCGGTTCAAAAGACGCACTCACCCAAGAAGTCGATCGCGTTTCGCTCCGCGTAACTACACCGGGAGCGAAGAGACGCGTGCCGCTGCTAAAAATACGTCAATCGTCACGCGACGCTTATCCCGAGGAAAAGGTTCGACGACGACGACGACTCTAATTAAACGCGACGATAGCGTAAACGAAAATGCGACCTGGACAAGGAAATGCAAAAAACGACCCAAAGTACAAACGTAAACGCGATACGAGGGGATCGAACGGACCGCTGAAGTAATTGCCTCGTGTGCGCGTAATGGAGTTCTCACATGCCGAAAGACTCGCGAGGATCGGCAGCGTTTACTTGGCTGCCACTTGAATACAATTGAGAAACAACCGGGACAAGTGGGGCAACCTCCCGATAAATCAAGAGTCTTAATGAAAACGCGACTGTTTTCGCGCTTTCGAAGAAGCTTGAGCTGCCCATCCTTTTGGTAAGCCGGTGCCAACGCGCCGACTCGTAACCCTCGTCCAAGATGAAGCCAAAGAAATAGAAAAAAAGGCAGAGAATCAGCGAATCCATCTTATTCGTCCTTTGCTCCGGTTTAGCCGAGAGCGAATCTTCGGGCGTCGTTGGGAAAACAAGAGGTACGAAACCTGCGCTGTTCGTCCTTTTGCAAAAAGAAACGTAATTAGACAAGACAGTCGCGACGTTAATTACCTTTTGCATCTCGCGGGATTTTGCGCTATGATTCTGCGGAGATTCCTAAATTGAAGAAACACCGAGCGATGCGGTTTTTTTTACGAATTTCTTTATCCGCCGTAGAAATATTCGAGATTAAGGACTTTTTCCATCTTCGCGCTCGAATAAAATTTTAAATTTTCTTCGCGAGATTCCTTTTATTGCACTCGTCGTTTTATACGCGTTAAATGCCTGGAATCTCTCGGATTAAAATATTATTATTCGTCGATCTTATTAGTATTCCGAATACCAGACCGACGCAGAATTACGAGTTTTTAACGCTCGTACTTTTATCGCCCGCGTTAACGCGGATTCGACGCGAATTCGGTCCATCGATTATTCGATAAACGAGAATACGATTCCTTATTACGATGTTTAATAAAAGCACGATGTACGTTGATTCGAACGCAAAGCACCGAATCAAAACCAAACTTGTACCAACGTCTTGTACTTCGATGTTTTTATTTCAAACTATCTCAACTTACTTTTCCAAGATGGTTCGTTTCTCAACGGTGTTGATCGAAGACTGTAAAAATTGAAGTAGAAGAATCCCCGCGAAAAAATAAATTATAGAGAAATGGAAGATACGAGAAACGAAACGAACGCAAAATGTGCGAATCGCTCGATGGACGGATACGATAACGTGGAAGAAACTCCATTTATAACCGAACCAACGAATAGAACCACAAGAGCATGTTTCAAAGTGCCGACCGGAACAACAACGGAGAAGACGAATCGACGATACAACCACGAACAAGATCTTCCTCAGTTTCCGACAATTTATAAATTCCTCGATTTTGCAAAGAAATAGAAATGTGTATCGAGCCTAGTAATAAAGATAATTGATTCGCAATTTGCTTGGTTAAAAATTTATTCCACCTTTATCGTTGTTCGTTACATCGAAAGAAGTACACCAACTAAATATTACAACGAGTTCTATTACCTTAAAAGTGAATGTTTTCGAACGTATAACGACGTTTTCGACGGTATCAAAAATAACGCTGTTTACGTAAACGCAGGAAATTTCATGATTATTTAACATTAAAAACGATCTCGGGTGATTAATTTAAATTGCCACAATATCTTAAAATGAGAGAGTCTAAAAAATAATGCCGTGTAAATTATAAGGTTAAAGAAGCTTAAGATATTAAAATTAAAAAAAGAGAAAATTTTAGCGTAAAAACTTGGTAAAATTTAAATGATTTAAATTTTTGCGATAGCAATAAAACTAAAGTTCATAATACGCTAATGTACAGCTCGAGTTGTTTCATTAATAGTTTGATTTAAGTAGCCTCTGCTTACTTACGTAATGCAAATTCAAAATTTGTCGCAAGTCGTAGCATGACCCTTTGCTCATCGCGTGCCGGTAATGCAAAACTCGCTCCGGTAAAAGTACGTATTCCATAGATCGTAAATTCTTTATTGTTAGTAATAATCAGATTTCTCGCAACGATAGCGAACGCGGCAATTTTTCAAGGGACTCGAGCGATTCTCACGTGCGAGTGGTACATAAAAGAAGCCCAACCCGACATTCTCCTCCGACCGTTGCCGCCAAACTCTGGAGGTTCGGACTCTTGCCTGATAAAAAATATAACGTAAACGCCGATGAGAGACGCTTAGCGAAGAGAGCCGAATTTTATTGAAATCGAAAAGAACCGGGAACGCCGAGTCGAGGGTGGAAGAAACGCCACCGGAGGAAAACCAAACGCTATTCGATAAGCTAAGTTTACGGGCGGTAGGTAAGAAACAACAAGAGCGACTCGCTGCTGTTGCTTTGCTCCCCCCGAGATACCGCAAGAAGGAGATCCCGTACAGATGTCCGTTTAAAGTCGTAGGTACTAATTAACAGCAGCGATTCAAGTGCCAAGAAAGGGCTCGTAGGGGTGGCGGGGGTAGGAGGAGGGGGAGAAGGAGGGGGGAGAAGGAAGTCTTAAGACCGCGCGACGTCCCTGGAGAGCAGCAGAGCGTCGGTAGAATTAACGGCGACTGCTACGATCTTTCGGCCCTCCACGCTATCTCCCTAATAATAAACTGGTAATTCCCAATGCTCCTATAAGTTACTCCCTTTCAGCGCCACAATGACCTACGAGTGCAGCCCGCCACGGCGACTACAACCTGCCTACTAGAAAGTACACCCCTTAAAAGACGGGGGAGGAAACCTACGATCGCGACGCGCCTTCTTAAGACTCCGAGGGAGAACACCGGAAAATATCGAATCTCTTTCGCACCTCGGGAAAAACCGCGATTCCTACGACGTATGCAACTCGGTTCGCACCAGCTTTCTTCCTTCAAATTTTCCTCTTTTTCCTCTCGGAGTAACTTTCAACGCACGCTTGCACCGGAACGAGAGAAAATTGTTTTGCGGTAATAATACGAGCGCATACTTTGCTGGTCCAACTATCTTTCTCGCTCTTCGTATGCATTATGGATACGTGGCTGTTCATTAAAACTTCATATTGGTGGAGTACGCATAGTACCCGGAATACATTTTCCTTGTCTAAAATTAAACCAAGGAATAAGTGTTCAATTCCGTTGCCGCCGGAATAACGAGCCGCGCGATTCGCCTGAAAAATTAAGAGGGGAACGCCGCGTATATTGGCTTCTTACATTTATAAACAGAAACGTATACTAGAGTGTAGCCCACCAAAATTCCAAAAATGTCTTTTGCTTCTTTTCGGGTTATCTCGCGAAACTGCTTTTAAAGTAAATAGATAATTTTTGGATTATACGTTTAAAGCGAATATTAATATTTTTAATCGCGCGACGATAGTCGGGATGATTTTATTTTACGTATGCTTGATTCCAAACTTCGAAATCGTGTAAAGGTGAACGGATGGTTGAATAAGTATTGAGAAAACATCGTTTATCGAGATATTAATTTTTCACGTTATAATCAATTTTGCATTCATCTATTAAATGGAAATCACATTTAAATTTTTGTTTATTTAATATTCCAGTCCAAATTTAACATATCAAGTTTCAAGCATTTTTATCCAAAATTAATTATATTTTCTAAAAATGTTATTCGAGTAAATAAAAAAATGATCAACTAAAAAATTTCGTATTCTAAACATTGCGTGTGTACCAAAATATTTCATTGATGCATCGATCTTTTATGAACAATTCTACATTATTATCATTCGTACGCATTTCGTTGATACAATAGTCGTTCAATTTATACTCTTGTAATATTAATTTTTTCGTTATTTATATTCTTTATGAAGAATCGAAAAACATAGATCTAATCCTTTTATTTTAATAACCATTTTTCCAAAATGATATAATTATTTTATCTTTCGTTGCGTTAGATTTTGTTTACTTTATGTCAAAATTGTTTTCATTAGACACATGCTATTATAAGAAAGTAATTATAAAAATCCAGAATTTATTCCTACAACTTATTTTAAATATAAATATATTGCAAACGCTTTTGAATTAAATAAGTTATTATAAACTATAGAAAAATAAAATACAATTCTTATATAAATACTAAAAGAAAGGGAAGTCTAATGAAATGGTGAAAGAATACTCGCGTATAAAAATTCGATAAATTTCAAGTTTGATAACTTCAAAGAAGACACCGAAATTTTTATCTATAGAATAAAATTCACGTTTTAGAATTCTTCTTCTTGACTAATTTATGAATCTACCAACGTTTATTGACTCACGAATACGATTCAAATATAAAAACAAATTCACGTACGCAAAAGTTGATAAATGGGTTTTAGTAACAACGAGTCAAGATTATAACAATTTACAAGAAGAATTTTCTAGTACTCGGTAACGAATCACGATCGTAAAATTGAGTATCGAGCTAAAACAAAATATTACTTCGGCACTGTTTTTGGTTTCTTAGCGTGCATAATTCAAAATATCTAATAAAAAATTAACATAACGTAGGCTGACACTACTCCGAAGAAAACAAGAAAGAGGAAGGAGTGTCATAAAAAAAGAGTAATAAAATAACAACAAATAAATTCCATTTAATATCTATGAACATTTATTTGCACTTAGGCAATTTATACAAGCGTCACGAAACGACGCTATGAGAAAACTCCCCTCACTTACCCGGACGGAAATCAAGCTCACCTCCCCTCACCATCACCCACCATTCGCTAAATTACGGAACTTATGTCCCCCGCAAACATAAGTACGCCTTCTCGCACTCTCTCTCTCTCTCTCTCAGGTATATACACTTTACAAGTACTAGCAACCCTAGGCTATTTCAATTGCTTTACCCGCTATTAATGTCCGACATCATAAAACCTATTCTTTCTTTAATGTAAATATTTTAAACACTAATATTTTATACGTTATATTTGTTAAAACGAGAAAGTATAATAAGCTAACGAGTTTTGTAAAAGAATTATTTTATATCTTTCGAGATTATCAAAGTTTATAAAAATGTTGGTATTTTTTTAGATTTTACGTGTGTGTTTCACTCGTAGATAAAGAGAAACATTTATAAGATGTATACAGATTTACCGACACGATAAAATAAAATTTTGAAAGAATTTTCGTAGCAAAAAGTTGGAGAAAAATTAAACTGCATTGCGTATGAAAATTTTTGTATACAGAAACAACGAAAGTAGGTCGATCAATTCGCTCGATGAAAATAGTTAAGAAAAATATACGAATTCATCGTTGTTAAAACTAATCGGTAAAACTATCAAACATATTTCTTCTAATCCTGTCATTTTTATCTATTTGTTATAATTTAAAACAAATTCAACTCGACTATTTTCGAATAATTAGTTTTTATGCTTTAACTAAATAATAAATGTTACTTTTTAACTATAAACATTAATGTAAATGTAAACTGAAATGTAAAATTTCAAAATTTTATAAATTATATTAAACAATATATATATATATTTGAATATATATAATAATTTTTATTATAACTTTTTAGTTAAAAAAATTCAAGTAATATATAATTTTTTTTTCTATTTTAATGTTCATAAATTTATATTATTAAAGTAAAAGAATAATGTAATAATTTGTTGATTCATTTATTCAAAAATTAATTACCTAAAAATAAATAGGAACGAGAACAAACGACAATTTGTCTTCATTGTTTATATCTTATATTTTTCATTAATTATAGACATATCTGTATTTGATCTTTTGAAAAACCAGAGAAAACATAATAAATTGAAATAATAGTTAAAAATAAGCTACTTAGCTATTTTTCTAATTGCATTATTCTCACTCGTATTATTATTTTTAACAGGTTAGTTTATAGCAGTTTGATCTTTGATAAACATAATGTTTAATACTTTATATTATTATTATTATTATTATTATTATCGCAACATTATTAACTTAATAAATTTTAATTTACAAAATACATTATACTTTAATCTATCGTTTAATCCATACTCTTGATCTTTTGTAATAATATACTTACGATTTTTAAATTGTAATAGAAAATTTATTCAAAGGAGTAATCGATACTATAAACTTCAAAAAAAATATTGAAAACATTTATGTATAAATTATGCAATATCATGCAAGTATTTATATATAAAGAAATACTATTCTTTTACAGTAATTTATAATAATTCGAAGGTATACATTGAGAGAAACGCACTTGAAAAATATGCGTTACATAAGTATTTGAAAAATCTTAAAAGTTATTAATTTTTATATTATATTTAGTTTATTATAAATTAAATTATAATCAATGTATAAAATATTGTAATAAGTTTTGTTTATGTTATAGACTGTACTATAAGTTTGAATAAAGACTAATTATTCTAAAATATAAATGCTTGTTCAAACGTGAAATGTAGAATAAAGCGATTTTCTATTTAAATAATTAGGAACGTTTGCATATAAATTAATATATACACGTGAAAATAATCTTATTAATAGCTTAGCAGAATTCGAATATTCGGGTCGACGTTAAGAGCCTTTACAGTCCCAACTACAACCATGAGGGAATATCCATTGTCTGCTACATTACCTGTAGCAACTCATCAACTCTAGCCAATCGTCCCCTATCCTGGTATTTACGATCTGACCTGGTTTCCATCGGTCAGCTTTAGCCCTCGGCTTGCGAGTCCTTAATTACGTCATTTTCTCATCTTCCGATCGTTCGCTAGAGTAATACTAAATTACCAGGACAAGAAGATTACTACAAAAGAAAACGCAAGAACTCGATCCATCGAGTTTCCCTCGATCGATCGAGTATTTACGCTCCCTTACCATAAAAATCCGTAAAAATAGCCTGAATTTTATAGATGAACGTACGGTAGAGACAAGAAGCGATCGGATATTTGATCGGTAATTGGTTTTACGTTGAATCCAACGCTACGATAATTCACCTCTATTTAAATTATTTATCGAGGCACATGAGAGCATATGTAACACAAAACATCGGTCCTAACGCGGATCGTCTCATCGAACTGCCGAATAAAAAACACGGCGTTGAAAAGCACAAAGAGAAAGGACGAGATGTTGGAAAAATCGACAACACCCGGGATAAAAGTCAAACCGCCCTCGGGTGGACTCGAACCGCCAACCTTTCGGTTAACAGCCGAACGCGTTAGACAATTGCGCCACGGAGACCTGATCGTTGAAAATAATCCGGCGTGTAACGAATCGAATGTATAAGTAACTGATAAAACGGGGAACTGACGTCGTACCGCCGAGAGTATAGAAGTTATCACCGACGTTTTAGCGATAATGGCTCCGTAGCAAAATGGCAAAATGCACAAGGGGCGCCAACAATTCACTTGAGCTGCTCGAAAAAAAGCGCTACAAAGGTACAATTTTTATTCAAACGAGATGATCGAGAGAGAACAGCTTTTGATCTCAATTTTCATAGAAATAAAGTTTAAGTATGAAATATACATCGTTTATGTTAATTTATATCTTGGTTTTATCTGGGAAATAATGAATATTTTTCTATCGCGGTCTTAAACGAAAAGATATTGTGAGATATTTTAAGCCTTGGATGTTATAAAAAAAATTATTAAATTTTATCGAGTTAACCTAATTCGTATTTTCGTTCGGTATAATGGTATTTTATATTCGTATTTCAAAATCTTGTTTTTTTAATAGTCGAATAGCGTTTAATAAAAATTTTTTGATTAATCGTATGAAAAATTCAAGAAACATTATGCATCGAATCGTGAGTAAAAAATAATACTTACCCGTTATTATACGTTAAAGAGATCGTTTAAAAAATTCATAAAAATATTTTATCTTTTACTTCGTACCTAATTAAACCTTTGATGTAAAGTTTGTTTTATTTCTTATTAATTCGGACTTATATTTTATCAAAATAATTTTTCGTGTCGATCGATTGCGTTAGGAATTATTTTTCAAGATCGTAAATTCAACCGTTAAAAAAATTAAACTGCTAATATTCCGTGTTGTACGAATGAAGTATTAAATCCATAACGATCGATCGATGTATAATTAATTAAGATACTTAATTTTTTGTTAAGGATTGAAGATTAATAATGATACAAAAAAATTTCAAACTTTATAGCATTTTTTCTTGGTTAAAATTTTTTAAACTTTTGATACGTTACTTGCTTACGATAACGGTATTAACAAAATTGCAATGATGGCTATTAACGCGAATAATAATACCGAATAATAAAACTTACTTGGTCATACTTGTCTTACTGTGAAAATTTAATTTAACGACTGTCTCATCCATTGAAATTTATTTGAAAATGTTAAACATAAATTAAAAGCATACATAAACATTATGCCATCTAAATTTTTTCAATTCGAACAAAATTTATTTAATTTTTACAGTCTAAACTACGAATCATGAGACATTTACGAACATTCTTAAATTAATAGTAAATTTTTGTAATTAAAATAATTTCTCGTCTTTGTAATCGTATTATATCAAACAACGGTATACTATAAGATAACTAGTCCAACTAACCAGATAATAAGTAGGTAATTTAAAAAATTGCCTTTTATCCTCTAATTCTAAATACTGGTTGGCTTATAAACCTCACAAATGATTCGCACAAAAAAGAATTTAATAAGCTGTCGACGATTCAAAAATACACTAAGGAGCCGAAATGATTTTAAATTTAATTTTAATTTTGAATACGATATTTACAAAATATGTTATCAGTTTTCAATTAGGAATAAAATGTAAAACAATGTAATTTATCATAAAAATTATAATATTAGAATTATTTATTCGTTTTCTCAAAAATTTCCTTTTAATTAATATGTATAGTGACATTATTTTATAAAATATAGAAAACAATTGGCGAAGATAAATAAGTACAATGTAAATCAAAATAATAGTAAAAACGGTAATATGTAGACAATTAATAATAGTGTATATGTATGCATATATAAATATACGATCAAAGTCACGAAATCGATTAAATAATCGTTTAATACATTAAACGTAAATTAAACAGTTGATTACTTCGATATAAAGAATAATTTCATCAGTTGTATATTTAAATCCTTTAGCTTATTAAAATGTATAATCTCAATTTGTACTATATAGATACATTGCTAAAATCAATCATAATGGATACTTTACTCTACATCGACTATATTTTTTATAAATGATAATTGTTAAAGAGATTCTTTGTCGCTGGAGTTAGTAATAATATAGTACAGAAATGTGTAAAAATCTACAAATTTGAAATAAATTGAAAAGATTTATTCATATATATATATAGGGTTATACTTACATATATATCTTTAAAAAATTTATAAAAAAGGCATTCATAAATGTATATTCGCATTTTCAACATAACCTAGATTGATTTTTGTCCACCTTAAAAGTGAAACAATATCGTTCGTAAACATTTTTTGAATAAAGAATTTGTATTGAAATACATAATTAAGATTTTTATTTTGTACAAAATACTCTATGAATATCAAAAAATTATAATAACATAGCTCTTTTAGGTATTCGCAAAAATATTTTATGTTAACATTTCTATAACTTTAATAACCTATTCAAATACAATTTGAATAAAATAGTTAGAAATATGCGAGAAATATAAAATAAGTTTCTGTTTTAAATACCCTTACAAAAAATGAAATTAAAATCTTAAAAAATAACTCATATAAAATTCTTTATAAAATATTAACGTTTTCATAAATTTTTTACGATTTGGCCCCTAACTTTTATGAAATCATAAATAAATATGCATCACAAGCACAATTTAAACTTTCGTAAATTATTTTAAGAGTATAATACTTTAAAAATATATTTTAGCTTTTTACTCTATAAAATAAATTTAATAATTGTATAACATACAAACCGTAATACGAATACTTTTTATACATAATACAGACATGACCTTGTCCGAATCACAAGGACATAATAGAGTCTCGAAAAATGTAAGTCGGTTCAAATTTTTATGAAAAAATAAAATCGAACTTTACTAATAAATGCACAATATTTTAAAAGTGCATATCACGACGAAATTTTTTTTACAATTTTTATAATTGTTGATTTTTTATAATTTTTAATCGTTAATTTTTTATAATTTATAATTGTTGATTTTTTTTTAAATTTATAATTTTTATTCTTTTTATAATTGTATCTAGTTTATATTAAAGAATTCAGGCACGCAACATCGTACAATTGCGTATTATTCATAGCTTATATAAAATATACAAACACTTCGTTTTCCTGGAATTATTTGAAAAGTTTCAACGGTTGTCGAACGAACGGTTATTTGCATACAAACTTTTTTATCGTAAAATATAAACGATATTTATTTTAAACTTAAAAGAAAATTTTGAGGAAATACTCGTTGAAAATCAGTAATCAAAGCAGATAAATTTATTTTATATAATTTTTAAGTTAAATATAAAACGAAGATCGAAGAACTATTGTCTACGAAAGTTCGTGTAATCTGCATTATTAAAAAATTTATAAACTGTTTATTGAATATTATTTAGAAATATTCATAAAACATATGAAAAAAAAGTAAGTTTTCTACGAACCTCTGTAAAGACCCTTTATAACATTTGAAAAGATAATTGGAAAAAAAACGAGCTTGTATAACAATTTGTTGCCGGTAAATTTTAATACGTAATAAAATCGCGATTTTCGGGACACTTATAAAATTATCTACATGGAGGGACTCGTGATTATCGGCTAAATTCACACGAGTAGCCTTTAAAATCGTTCGATGTTGTACGGCGCATGCGCAACGCGCCGGAGTAATTCGCAGCCAACTTCGTTGTTTTCTATTCTCGGTAAAAACACATGTAAATTTGGATATTCGCGGGTGCCGACAAAACTTGTTAAAAATGTCTTCGTGTACCGATCCATTGGGGTTAAATGACAAGAAAATGTTTAAAGATTTGAAGAACAGTTTACCAAAGGTTACTAAAGACACGAGGAACATACTTGAAATCAGGGATGACATTCTTTACGTTTGGAACGCTGATAAGTGTTGCATTCTTACGCTTGATCTTGCAGCAGTTCGAGGTAAAAATGAAGAGGTTCCTTATCAGGTAATTTATAATTACTAGCTTTTTTAAACTTAAATCCATTAATGTGAACTGTCGTTAAAATCGTATTTACCGCGATGCTTATCATCATTGTGTGCCGTTACACTTATTTTTGCCAAATCTAACCTCTAAAGCCGTAAAAAGAATGGAACAATTATTACCAATTTAGTGTTTAAATTATGTTTCATATTTATAATCTATTTATAAATATTTTTATTTTTAAAATATATAGTTTAAAAAACCAAACTTGTTTTTAAAAAGTAGAAATTTTATTATTTTTTAATTTATATAAAATTTAACTATAAAAGTATAATTACTTTATTGTTAATATTATTAGAGAATGCTTTAAATATCATTTATTACACGAGAAATTATATTTTACAAATCAATATTGGTACTTTTAGTTATTATCGATATAAAGAATAGATATATTCGTTGTTTTTTTTCTTATCTTTACATGATTTGTGTTTGTAATTCGATAAATCGACGTCTCTTTGATTTCAATTTGAGAAAATGTATTTTAGATATTAATGTTTATAATTATAAGTTTAATTAAGTTAAACTCGGAGAGATAATATTTATACATTGAGCTATTTAAATAAGTAATAATATAGTATAAGGCATATTAATAATTGAAAGATATTATGTTTTAAACATCCGTAAATAGTATTAACCTATTTCTTTCAACGATATTAAATAATTCCTAAATTTTACCAATATAATTAAGCAATATAATAAAAGTAAATACATTAGAAAAAAATATTTAAAATATGATTCGTATAATAACCTTAATAGTTTACTCGCTTGAAATGTTTTACTCGATAAAAAGAAAATTCCTGGATGTGAACCAAGGAGGTACATACGTATATAGATATAGATATATATATATATATTTCTCATTTGAATAAGCGCTTGTACATTTAAAGCGATGTCTCGAGTGATTAAAAGAGAAGCGAATTTAAGCAAAGTTAAAAGAGAATTACGATATTTCGTTCGTTCTTCCGAATAACCAAGTTTACCGTTGCAATCAAAATTAATCTCGAAGCTAGACGACACCGCAAATAACGTCGGTTTCATAATTCAAACTACCCTCGAAGTTCGGAAGAGACGCAACGACCGCAACAAAGTGCACTCGAACGATCGAGAAAATCGATGGGCAGGTCGAATCGAACCAGGGTGGGAACTCAGACTCCAGGAACGATTACGCGATAAACGAAAACGAAGCGATGGCAAACGGTTGACGGTATCGGCGTAAACAGAGGTTCGCGGAGAGGGCGAAAATCGTTCGCGGTCTCGTCCAGAGGAGCGCGGGAACGAGACCAGTTGCCTTTATTTAATTTGAACGGCAGCGCTGGATCAGCGAGTACATTAATGCCCGGCCACACTCGGAGGAAGAGGAGAGCAACTCGCGGGCGGGGATAATTTATAGGAAATGGCTTGTTCGACTACGCTCTCGAGTAATTTAATTAAAATAAATGTCCGAGCGCCGCGCCGAGTTGGACTACAACGGCGAATAAAATGCAAATTCAGTCCCTTTTCGCGTAACCTACACGAGCGGACGTAACCCGACAGTCGCTGCGAAGAAAGCACCTCTTCCCCTCTCTCACTCTCTCTCTCTCTCTCTCTGTTTCCCGTTCTCTCGCGCGCACTCACACACGCTCGGAGCCGTAAGAGGATCGTAAAAGTGCGCGCGAAGCGGCTCCATTCACCCGTTGATTCGATAAGGGAGGACCTCCGCTTCGGGCGATTCGACTTCCCTCATTTTCCACTTTTTGCCGGACCGCTTTCGATTTTTATTTCATTCCGCGGTTTTATCTCTTTCCGCTGTATAACCCTTCGACCGCGCTCGCGCCACTACATTTAAATAAGAATGAATTGCCGTATTCGACAACGCGACCCTTTTTTCGAGTTTGTCCGCGCGGGTTTTGGGCGTCTCGAGCGAAAGGAAACGAGGGAAGAAAAGAGAAAGAGGAAAAGCCGTGCATTAGCGTGGGAGCAATAAACGTCGATACGGTGGTGTAAGAAAGAAAGGACGTCGGTGTCCGGGTGGAGGACCTATAGTTCCTCCGGTTGCTCCTCCGGTTGCTCCTCCTGCACCTACTCCTGCACCTCCACCTCCTTCGTCTCTCTCGGTTTTCGTCTGGCGCTCGCGCGGCGCGATAGGACGTCCGCTCTGCGGTAGTAGTCGCGAGGCGGCTGCAATATCAGTCGTAAATAATAAAAGTTAGCGAGGTTCCTCTCTGGCGCGCACGCCAGGACTTTAAACCGGAAGATAGGTGTCGCGGGCTGGGAGAGAGCGCGAGCGGGCCAAGGGAGACAAAGACGCGCCATTGTCAACCGCTCCGCCATCGGAACCGCCATCCGCCGCGGGAAACTTTGAATCATTTTTATTGCATAGAGTTATCTTTGTTAGCAGCGCCCGCGAACGTCTCTCTTTCTGCCTCGGTCGATTCTTCTCTTTCAGCCGGGGCGAGAGCTTCCTCTCGACGAGGCTCGAACGAGCCTCCGCCGCTCAGATAATGCGACCTCGAAAGCATTCACACCCCTTTGGCTGCCCAAATGGAATAAGTTCTTTAATTCGCGAATTTACGTCGTCCGCCTCGGCTTCCCCGCTCCTTATCGCGGCCCGAGATTCCTCGCCGACCAAAAATATTTCACCCGCTTCCACTCGCGCAAATTATTTTCCTCCGAGAATTAGTCTTTTCGTCTACTTTTCTTTGCCCCGAAAGAAGAAATTCTCCCAACTTAGATTACGCGACGCTATCAGCCAGTATTTTCCGCGGTTTCTTTCTCCCTCCTCGGAACCCATTGAATTACCTCGGCGGGTCTCCCGAGCGAGACGACGAGCGAGACGACGAGCGAGACGAGAACCTCTTGGAAGCAAGCCGGAGCTAAACGGCCTTGGCTCTCACCGAACCGACCTCCGAGTCGATGCGGTGAAAGGGACCGTTTATCGCTTATCGTTCATCATTTTCGAAAAAGGCAAATTCGCTCGTTTCTCTCCCGCGGAGCAACTCTCCGACTTGCACTTGTATTTTTTTCCTCTTTTTTTTTTCCTCTCTTTTTTCCTCTCTTTCTTCCTCTCTTTTTTTTTTCATCAACCACCGGTGAAAGGGCCGCGATGCGTGATGGTTGCGTGGGGACGATGTAACGGCGCCATTGTGCGCGTCGATAATAACGTTCGACCGGAAATAAACGGAAGACGCGAATAGCTCCAATATACCGCATGCGGGCGTGCACCCTATCGAATGGGATGCGGGGGTTGAAAGGGGGAAGCAAGTGTGCGCGCCAAGTGTGACGAGGATCCCCATAAAAAGGCGAAAGAGAAAGAGTGGCGACGTTCAATAACCCGAGCGGAGCCTCGGTAAAGCCCCTTTCGCTTATCCGCGTATTGTCAAATCCTCTCTTTTCTCCTTTTCTCCTTTTCTCCTTTTCTCTCTTCGCGCCCCGAACATTCGAAGTCGGTGCGAAAGCGCTTATAAATGTAAGATATTCGCCCCTTTCCGTGGCTTTTTCAACGAATGCGAACAGTGGCAACATCGACTCTCGATCGCTCGCTGTAAAACAAGACCATTTCACCCAATTCACGTTTAATTTTCAGGGTACGGAACGAGTTGCGAAAAAAATTATTTCTGCGCAAGTTCGCGCGATAAATTACTTAGAAAAAATTCACCTTCCGTTCGATGTATCTTGTCGCTAAAATATGTCCCTTTTCAGAATTTATCGAGAGGTTGAATTTTATACGCTCACTATTTACGGTATTATAACTTTTTCTTCTAAAAACGTTATTTGGAATTTTCTAATTGTTACGATTATTATTTTGTTATTTCGTTTAAAATATTTTTATTTTTTTAACGTTCGACTTTGCGAAACTTTGATAAAAATTTTCGATGTAAATATGTACTGACAAATTAAATGATACGCGATCGATTGACGTATAAATTTTAACGAAAATAATCTAAAAAAATTTTTTTTTAAACGAGTTGTCCAAATTTTGAATATAAAATTACTTTTATCGTTCTAAGTTATTTCTTTTATCGTTGCAACTTTTGTAAATAAGAATATACTACGTTTCGCGTAAAAAAATACGCTATAAAAAATTTTATTTTTTTTAAAACGTTGGTATCTTTTGCAATTAAACTTTGAAAATAATATTTTTTTTAAATTATTTAATTAAAAATTCCACTTTTTAAAATCATACGCTTCCGAATAAAGCGAGTTCGTTTATTCTTTACTATTTTAATTCGAATCGAATGACGATGAATTCCAATTCGATACCGAACATTTTAGGTAAATATAGATACAAATTTGTATCGGTATAATTAAGTTAATATTATTAGAAAAAAGAATGATACAGATGTAAACCAAAAAATTAAATATATTTTGATTGTCTAAAAATAGAATTACTTGATAATATCGATGTTTATAAGAAACTAATTTAACATTTATCCGTCAATATTATTCTAAATCGAAGTACAATTATAAAAAAAGGACGGAATCAATATGTAACAATTGCCAACCACTGGTGTAACTTTTTACCGGTGACAACTTTTTATCGCTCGATGAATATTTTTATTGTAACCCTTCGCAACGAGTTCAGCGTGAATATAATGATAAAAAAGAAACAAATACAGTAGATACAACCTAAAATATTTGGTAGTTGTTAAAAATATACTTATACACGTTTCAAAGCGTATATTATAATTTGAAATAAAAATCAAGGTAAAATATTAAAACGTATATCCTGTCAGTAGTTATATTCAAAGTTTTTTGTTTAAAAAGAAAAGAAAGTTAAAGAAATATTACATTAGATATCCGAGGACGGAGTGTATAATATCACCGAAAGGTGGCTGTTATAATCTAAATTAAAAATGCCACAGAATCTCGCATACGAATGTAGTGAGAGTAATCAGACTCCAGACGAAATAGAAAATTCCTCTTGGACTCTCGGCTTTGCTCAACGTTCTCTTCCTGCATACGTATCCATCTCCCTTCTCCCTCCTCTTTATTTCTTACTCGCTCTCTCTCTCTCTCTCTCTCTCGTGCGCGCTCTCCTCGTCTCTCTTCTTTTTCGTATCCGATGATAAGTAAGAGACGACGCGAGCAAAAAGAAAAAATATTGCTCAGCGCGACCAAAATGGAGTAATGTAATAAAAGCGAAATCCGCTCGGTGATAATTAAAAAGTAATTTCATCCTTGTGCTTCAACCGCTAAATTCGCCGTGCGCCAGAGTAAGGAATCAAAGTATACCTTACAGAGAAATACTATGCCGAACCAACCAGAGCACATCAGGTAGCCTCCGCGGAATTTGATGACGATTTTTTCACATTTTAATCCAATTTTCCGCTCCAAAAACGACCCCTTTGAAAACGGGAATTGTTTATTTATCTTTTTACCCGCGTGCACTTTTTTACGCGTGTTAAAATGTACTCAAAAAAGAATTACAAATTTTTTCTTTATTACTATTGCGCGTTCAATCCTGTCGTTGTTACGCCTCGAATTATGCAAAAATCACTATTGATAAACTTGCAAAGATCTTACGACTGGAGCAGAACGATTAAAACGAAAAAACTTTTAAAAATACTTTTTGCGTTGGAATGAAAAGACCTCCGACTAAATGTAAAGAGATTAAATTTAAAATAAACAAAACGACTTTCTTTGAATTTAAATAATTTGATTTTTTTAAGAATTGCATTGTAAATTATTCGTTACATTTTTAAAAGTAAAACTCGAATAATCGTCTCGTGAACTTATCGAGCGCAATTATTCATTTTTCACAGCAAATAATTTCTACCTCGAAGCGATATAGAAAAAGCGAACGAATCAAAATCACCGGAACTTACGTCTACGATACAGGAACCAATTGTACACCGCTTTCAGGATAAAATACGTAAAACGTTGAAAGAATTATCGTTAGAGCTACGCTAAAACACCAAGTGTTATAAAAATTAAAAAAAAAAACTTAGAAACGTTAAATCGTTCGATCGTTGAAAATCCTCGGCGTAGGAATTATCGATGACCACTCGAAAGTAATCTAGAATAATTCGCGTTCGGAAACGAATGTGTAACGCGCTTACGGGAAAAATCTCGGGTGAAGGCTTCGAGAACGATGGAAGAAGATTTTGTAATCGATGTTTTATAAAAATAAACATAAAATCATTTAAACCGGAGAATGAAATAAACTGGAAGAATGAAAGAGCCGAGTAAGTATTACCGTAATTTTTGGCTTAGCCATTAGCTCGAGTCCAATTATTAAGGATGTCGTTATTATCAGTGAATTAAGTATTATACAGTAGGAAAGTTCGGAAGCGAAAGTCGCAGTGCATAGAAAAGCCGGAGTGAGGAGGTCACAAACGAAGGTACCGGTAATAAAATTCATGGAAAGTGTTTTACATGGCTGTTGTCGCGGGTTGGTGTGAGATCGCACTCGCTCTACGTGAAAAGTAGGAGCAGAAGATAACGGGATCTCGGGTGCGAGAGAGACACTTGCGGAGGGTGAAAGAGGAGGTCATGGGGAAGTGAAGCGACGGTACAGTCACGGTGAATTCAGTAAGTGGCGAACAATGGCTTTTGTGGTAGACATTGGCCCTTGGCATTCGTATTTCATTCCCTCAACGGTTAGATACATTTTCATCCCACTCCATTTCCCAGCTTCAACTTTTGCACACCAGTTTTTCTCTCTTTCATTCTATCTTCCTCTCTGTACTTCTCTCTGTACTTCTCCCTGTACTTCTCTCTTTCGCTCTCTCTTTCGCTCTCTTTGGTTAGGCGACGAAAGCAAAAAAAGCGAAAAGAGTAGTGCCGAACGACACAAAACGACCTGAAAGAATACTCGTGCCGGTAAAGCGATAAATACTCGAGCGTTTAAAAGCAAACCAAATGCTTTAGTCGAATTTCCCTTGGTGATGCACAAAATCGTTTTAAAAGTGCTTTATGTAGAACACATTCGTTTTTTAAGCCCTTCCTGATGCAACATTTTTTACGAAATCTAAATAATCTTTTTCATTTACTTCCATTTTAAGTATATTCGTTATTTATTTGACTAGCAAATAATCGTTTTAAAAAGTACCGATACTCGTACAAATCTCGTCGTATTAATTCAATTCACCTTTTTTTTATAAGAGATACAAGCAAGGAAATATTACGATTTGTGAATTTGTGAAATACCGATTGTGTATAGAAGAAATCACGTACGTAAATAATTTGCGTGTGTGGATGTACGTTTGCTTTTTTAAATCTATCTATAAAAGCTTATTTTATTTGCTTTAAAAATAATATTTCTTAAATATTCCTGTTAACCGTTACTTAAATGTAAAACTAATTTAATAATAAATTCAATATCGTTTTGAAATAATTCTACTTATCTTTTATATTTTAAAAGTTTTAATACGGTAAAACACAATTGACGCAATTTGTTTTTTTAAAAAAATCAAGATTACGATTTGATAAAATTTTAAAAATTCTGCAAAAAATTATGATTAAACTGTAAAATCCGCATAAAATTATGGATCATTTTCAAATATTTATAAATCAATAACATCACATATTAGTATTAAAATGCTGTATTGAGTTTTATATTTCAGTTACATTTGAAAAATATATTTTTAAAATAAATTTTGTAAATAGTATTAAAATACTATTATAAATTTTTAATAGAACGTACTTTTCGTTCGAGAAAAGTTGTTTTCGATCAATTAATAATTATAAATGTAACTTACCAATAATCACTTATAAATATAAGATTATCGACTTTTCAATAAAAATATTACTCGAAAAAATTTACCGTTGAGATTAAACAAAGTGATTTCAACAAATATTCGGTGTAATTTACAATTAATTATTTTTCTATGTAACCGGTAGAAATTAGTCTCGCGAAAATTCATTTTTTCAATAAATATTTTTCGAAACGCGAAGCTACAAGTAAAATAACGTACGTCTTTATTTACCAATAATAAATAATTATAAAACCAACGGTTAAACGTGAAATTTGAAAAAACGTTAAAATAATCGATAGTTAAACACATTTACCGTTCAAAATGAAATAATTAATAAATGTATTTAGCCACGGCACAACGCTTATAATTTTTTTGCTTTCAACTCGAAACGAAACTAAGTTTAAGACCGCGGGAGAAAAGTTTACATCTTATTTAAGATTCCGCTAAAACGATGTTAATCACGGTCGGAGCATTCGAAATCGATAATCCTAAAATATCTCGCAGCTGTTCGTCAGAAGCCAAGTGGCATAATAGAATCAGATGGTCTTAATTCGAAGAGATAACAAGAAAGAGACGTTACCAGTCTCCGAGAAATCGGAGCATCGAAGCCCCGCGATATCTTCGTTGGTGTCGTTGGTGTCGTTGGTGGGCTAATGCATTTCCTTTACAGTTTTAATGGGCATTCGTAACTAAGTTTAATAACACGAGGAGTGGGAGGCGAGGCAGCCGCTCCGGCACTGGTTACATATCTAATAATTTCTCAACTGCCAGTGTCTCTAAAGTACCTTGGAGCGGAGCCTTGCCCGTGTAACGGATTTTAGTCGCATGTTGTTTGATCCCCGTGCGAGCAAATTGCTTATGCAATTTATTATCTCGCTACTATGCAATTAAAATTAAAATTTTCGGTGCTTCACAGTTCTATGAATTAACCGTGCTCCAAGAATGAGAACCGTTGCAATTTCATAGTCGACTCATCGAGTATTCCACCCGACTTTTCATCTTTTTCTCGAATCTGTCGCTCGGCGATTATTCCATTCCCCGCAACTTGCAACTCGATCTAAATTTGCGAGGCCGCCTTAGTTTTTCATAGCCGGAATTCGCTGTTTTTCGAAGCCGACTTTATCCGAACGACGTCGTAATTATTTTGGTTATCGGATGAGAGGCGATTATCCATTGTTTTGGTTTTGCAAGTAAGTTTTATCAAAACATTCAGACGCGTAAATTTTACGTTGATCTTCGCTAAAAGTGGAAGTTGACAAAAGCAAGAGTCACAGCCTCGTTATAAACACGCTTGGATTGTTTAGCGTAGCAGTGGCTAATTAACATTACAACTGCGCTCTTCAATTCACCACGCTAACGTACCGCGACACATTCCGACGCGCGCGCTTCTCTCCTTTTCTCTCCCTCTCGCGCGCTTTTGATACATCAGCGTTCGAGTCCTCCTCTCCCTCTCCCACCCTCTCACTCCCTGGGTTCGTGGGTGCCGAGGTCGTTATTTAAGTGTGCCACCGAAGACGGGCGTTTTCTCTCGCGTTCTCTCTCGCCGTCTCTCTCGCGTTCTCTCTCGCCTTCTCTCTCCCAACGCGATGCCGGGCATTATCATGGTAATTTGTTAGAAACAAACATTATAATTCCAGGCTGAACGGACGATGAGATTTCGCGCGCTCGCTCGGAGACGATGAAAGTGGGAAAGGGTTGCTCTTGCTTTTAAGGCGGCGTCAGACTTGCCGAGCTGCCGCCCAACTTAAAGGCGTAAGATCCCGCGGTGTTTTGGACAGTGTCCATTGTCTCGGGATTATTTATCGGCTACGGCGTTGCTTCGCGCGAAGACCAACGCTAAGACGCCGTTTATACGGAGATACGCTACGAATTTATACCGTCTCAACTCGCGCTACCAACGTTTCGCGAGAGAGACCTTAAGGAAGCCATTATGCAATGCCCTTGTCTCGCTTTCCCGGGATCCCCTTCGCCAAAATATTATAACAAACTTTCAGCGTCTGATAGCCGACGTTTCTTCTATTACGTCTTAGTATCGTAAGAAACAACGCAACTTGGTCGAACGCCGTGGGGAATTTTATCTCGAGCTCGGAGTTCGCGTCTCGTCGCTCTTCGATCTCGCGTTTTCCTCTCCTGCTCGGATGTAAAATAATAAACCGCGGTGAAAACGTTAAAACGTGAAAACGCGACTCTATTTTTATTTCGAAGCTACGGCTTTTTTCGTCGTTTCACTCGAACGTTGAGCGCGACGCAACATTTTTCGGACTCTCGTTCTTCCGTAGTTTAAGCTTTGATTATTTTCGTTTTTCGCTCTTTTTTCGCAAAATTACACGACGTTGCGATGCGGAATGTTGGAAAGAACTCCAACGTTTTCGATCACCGATCGATTCAACTTTGGCTTACCTGTTTCTTACGAATGCAAGTTTTTCGTACGCGCAAATACGACCTACGAAAACAATTAATTATTTTAATCGCTGGAAAGGAAATATCTCAAACGAAGCAACGGTCTAGTTTTTATCGCGCGATATTCGGTTAAAAAAATGTGCAAATTACAACTTTTTTTCTTACGATTCGCTTATATCACGATACCATCCTTGAAAAATTCGCCTTTTATCTTAATTAAATCTTAAAATAATTTTCAAGGTATTTCGAATTACCGAGCGTATAATTTCACGTAGACAACAACAAACTATTCATCGTATCGCTGCTGGAATAAACGTAAAGCTAAGAAATTAGCGTCGGCGATGAATCAAAGAAAGAAAATTTTGACCGTATCGTATGCAAATTGATTATCGCGCTTATTCGAAAGATGGCCGAACGAGGCCGGAAAACGCGGAGCGAAAAACAAGTTAATTCCTGTAGAATACCGCGTTTTTTACGTAACAAGGAAAGAATAATCGAGAAAAGAAATATTCGAACATAAAACTTGTAAACTCGGCACAACACGGCTCTTCGTAAAACGGAAACACGGGAGGGTGGAAGAAGGGTGCGGTCCGCGATGAAAAAATCGTAAAGGGTCTTTACAACGCGCAACGTGACGGTGTACCGACAAAGTTGCCAGGACGCGAGAGCGAAAGCGTCCATTCGGTTTTATTGGGAAGTCGCTCGCAAGCTCCGGTCCCCGACTCTTTATTAGAAATTCGCAATGTCGCACCGGTACAACTTTTTCAATACCGTATCCCAACGACTCCTGCGTGACTCGCCCTCCGCGAATCGTGCGAATCGTGCGAATCGCGAGAGCTTATTTTAAATCCGCTAAGTATTGCGACCGGTTTACGATCGCGGGTACGTATGTGTGTGTGTGTACGCGGAGGTACCTATACGTATTTGGTTTATACATGCCGAGCGCGAGCGAAATTTCCTCGAAGCAAAGTTGGCTGAGAAACGAAAAATGTACGCGATAAGCGGCGAAGAAAATTTTTCTTTCTAACGGATGTATACGCGGGAGAAGGAATAGGTAGATAGTCGGATAAATAAATAGATTGTTGGAAAGGGGGCGGGGGAGGAAAGGAGAGAAATAAAAGCTTGAAAAGATCTGCGGAAGAACTCGGAGCGTTTCCTACTCCCGGCAGTAAATTCAGAAACGGTTTTACGGCCCTACCGGAGATAATGCGCAATCATTTTGGAATGGAAATTAAAATCAGATGATGAATCCTAACGATGCCGTTTATTATTTTAATTTTGCCGTGCGAAGACTGGAGCGCTCGCCTCGTTTCGGTTCTCTCTCTCTCTCTCTCTCTCGACCGCACGCAGCCTCCGTTGCTACATTCCCGACTTCGAGACACTAAATTACGTTCCTATTAGCCGTATAATTACAAGATGGCCCCGGTAATTTCCGTTTACTCCGCGACTTCGTCTTGGTTTCCCCGCACCGAACGGATCTTCGTCCTTTCGCGAATATATTTTTGTGCGCGTGGCGGAAAGTTCGTCCGGCGGTATCGAACTCTTGGAACGACGCGAGACTCATCGACGTTTTCTGTCTCCTTTATCGCTACCCATGATTTCTCGCGATCGAGTGGCTTTTTCACCTTCGTTCTTGTTAATACGAGATCGCTATCTTTATTCGCTCGAGCTTTAACAGCGTCGTCTTTCGCGTTATTGGTACGAGTCCTTTGTTATCCCCGATCTCTTAACAAAGGGATTAAGCACTTGTTTTAAATCAACGAACGAACTTGGAAAATGGATCGTGTTTCGTAAATTTAAATAAAAACTATGGAAAGTAAAATGAAACTAGAATACGATTATCGTTTCGGATTTCATAAAATAATCCATCCGCGATCTTACCGTTATAAATGTCGTTTTGACGATTATTTTACGATAAACGTGAAACTATCCTTTTATTGGTATCAAAAATAAAAAAAAATAGGTGAAAATATATGTTGTATTCGATAAATCAGTTTTAATTTTTATGTATAGTAAATTTTTGGTTAATCCAGTATTTCACATTTGTTAAAAATCTTATTAAAATTCTGATTAAAAATCTAAAATATTCTATTTTTATGGGTAGATATTTATTTGATAAACGACGAAAATTCGATTATCAAAATACTAATATTCGGATAAAAATGATGAAACTGTATTAAAAGTTTCGCAATGCTTTATTAAATATCGTTTAAATGTAATATCATTTTAAAGTATTAAAAAAAAGCAAAATTCTATGAACCTAAATAAATATAAAAAAAATATGAAATAGGGATAAAATAAAAACTTAAAAACTGATATTTAATTTGAATTTGTGTGTGAATGCGTGTGCGTCTCTTTGATGATAAAAAAATTTATTAAACTGTCTTGTTTAAATGTTTTTATCAAAAATATAAATCTTTTCAAATTCGTTCGTTATGTAAAGGCAGACGTAAAATAAACGTTGCGAATTTTAATTTTTATTCTTATATTAAAAATACTATAATAAATTACGAGATGAAATATTATAAATTTTTTTCGAAGCCTAATTTTATTAAATAAGTATTTAAAAATTTGACAAAATTCAATAACGTTTGGTAAAGTTATATTTTTTTATTTTTCCTCGATTTAAAAAAATGTATTTTCATAAAAGAGAATTTGACGTTGGAAGTCGTCGTAATACGTACAACGGAATAATTGCACCTTTTTGCAAATAAAAATGTGAGTTAAAAAAAATGTATTCCATTATTAGGCACTTTTTAAAGAAAAAAGAAATTTATTATTATTTTCCATGGTTTTACACCTTAATTTAAATAAAGACGTAAAAATACGTTAACGACAATAAAAATAAAAGTCGCGTTCAATCGAAAGAAAACGAGATAAAGAGAAAAGCAAGTTTTTGTATTCAAACCTATCGACGTAATTTTTCCAAGCCACGGTTGCCTTTATTAGGATATTAAAATATGGAGCTTATGTCAATTATTCGAGTATTTTGTTGAACAAAGGTTGGGACGACTCGTGAAAACGAAGTCACGACTTGGACTCCATTATGCGCCAATAATGGGGGATTCCGTAGTTTACGATCACCGATAAATTCTTAGCGAGGCGCGGAACATCTCTGCTTTTTTTTTTCGCGATAATACAACTAGTAAGCGATTTCCGAGCATCACGTTCGAAACAACTCATTGCCTTATTCGCGCGTCTGCGGCATTTCACCGCGCGCATTTATATTTACAGTCTCGTAAAGACAAAGTCGTTCGCGCCTTTGCCGAGCTTATTATAATGTAACTATAACTTTTTATGCCTCTCGTAAGACAAGCCGGTTTCGCAGTCGCATTCGACGGCATCGAACTCGACTCGATTTTACATCCCTCTTCCCTCTCCATTCCAAATTTTCTCCTCGGAACAACTACGGAGTTCCTCTCCGCAAATACAATTTACGAGGGAATTTCCAGCCGCGCAAACATCGCTCAGCACATAAGAGCGCGCAAAGACTGGCTGGAGGTGGAGGCGCGTATCAGGAAGAGCCCGGAAAGAAACTTTTTAATTAAAGATCTCTTTATCCGCGTTAAAGACGCGTAGGAGAGCGTAGGAGAGCGTAGAGGAATGAATTTTCTTGCGGCGGGATTTTCCGCGAATTATTCCCATCGAATGTCGGCGCCTGCGCTCGTACCGCTCTTACATCCGGTCCGAGTGGAGAACGCGTACGCGACAACGTAATTATTTTCTTTCTCGTTCCGTCTCTCCCCTCTTGTTGGCATTACCGCGTAGTAGGTAATTAAAAAGCCTCGAGTAGGTAAATATCCGAGTGGCATACTACCGCCTCGCCAGCGAAGAGTTGAATATCTAGCGGAATAGGTCGCCTCCACCGACTTATAAAAACGGGATGGATGCTTAAAAACGACCGGCCGGCTCCGCTATTTTTCGAGTTAATTTGAATTTCGTAATTACCCGAGGCAACCGGGCTCTAAAAAGAACGAGGAGTAGCGTCGGGAGAGGCCGGAAAGCTCGCGAGAACCGAAAGCAACGGCACCGACTCGCGGAAGGATACAAAAAGATTCCGACTCTCTCCCTTAAATACTCGCGAGAATTCTTTCCAACCCTTTTCGCCGTGGCGCGATGCGATTTCGCGAGCCGGAAAACATACCAGAAAAAAAACCCGAGGCTGGCGATTACGTACGATACGGATTAGAAACGTAGAGAAACGTCTTTCGATGATTCCGCTTTCGTATAAATATGTATTCGTCGCATCGAGTTTGGAAAATGTCTTTCCGAAATGAAATGAAAAGTTGAAAGACTTTTTCAACGTTTTTCTATCCAAAAAATAACTATTTTCGATTTTGTACGCGACCCTTCGGCTTCTAGTTATTTAATTTCGAAAAAAGTTACATCTCACGCGCGTAAACTTATTTCGCAAGATCGATAGTTTAATTAAGAAGATGAACCGCGTTATTTTTATGCTCGTTACACTTAACTGCTTTTAATAATTTTCGTTTAATTGAATAACTAAATTTTTATTGATACGATCGTTACGTTAATTATCCGAGCAGTCGTCGCAGCAACGCTCTGTAGGTATACAAAAAAAAAATTGTAGAAACTTTTCTGTAATTACGAGGTATTTTCAACCGAGTTTCCCCTTGTGTTGATTAATATTCAATTGCAGGGGACCTGGAAAATGAATAAAAAGCACTGATTATTTTGCAAAATCGTAACCTAATTTAACTATGAATATAACATGACTTTTATCGTTGGTCTTAAAATTTGTCAATGTTTACCGAATTATCAAGGAAAATAATAAAACGGAATCGAATATCGAATTTCTTTCGCGAAGAAGCGACGAAAGCAATAAGAGTCCATCGAACGAATCGCGATATCCACCAATAAACACGCGCAATAATTTCCCAACGAAGATCAAACATTGTAATTTCAGGCAATAAAAGTGATAATAAGTAGACGGGAATGGCAGGAGCATCAGAGGCGACAGGAATGAGAAGCACTTTTAGGATAGAGAGTCGAGTCAAGGAGTCCACGACACCTTATAAACTCACGCCCCATTTCGCAAAAGGTTCATCTTTAATTTCTCCTCGTTTTTTTGCTCTCGGGCGCTCGGCACTCGACACTCCTTTAAATTCAACTCCTCGGTAACCTCCTCTCCTCCCTCCTCTCCTCCCTCCTCTCCTCCCTCCTTCGTTACCGGTTTCACCCTCATCGCGTCTTCGTGACCAACCCTCGGTAGCTGCCCTGTTCGCTCATTTCTCTGCTTGTCTTACGGCGATTAACCAGACTGGCGTAGTCTTCGTTATTTTTCTCTTTTTCTTTTTCCAACGCTCCCTGGATTTCTTTCCTACACGCTCGCAGGGCCTCTCCTTCTTATTTTTCGTTCGCTTCTTTTTCTTCTTCGCGTCGAGAGTAAGCTCGAGCTCCTTCGCTGCTTCTTTTATCTTACGGTATTTTCCCCCACCCACCCTTTTCCTTCAGCCTAGTCACATTCTTAATATCGTCTTTTTAAGATTTTTTAAGCGCCATTAGTGAAACTATATTGCCACTTTTTTAGAGGAGTAACGAAGAGCGAGAGAGAGAGAGTTTGGAACAGCTTTTCTTAAGGGTTCGTTCGTGATAGCGAGCCTCGAGTACTAAGATACGCGAGGAGAAGGGATAGATTGCAAAGCTTTGGACACACGCGCTTTTTCACGGCGTTCTCGCTCAAATTGCTCAAATAAATTTCCTTTACTTTAATCGCCAGTCTTCAGTCCGACTCGTATTCGCTCAACGGCAGCTCGGATCGGCTCTTTCGTCTCTTTAACGATAGACTCGAATGAAACGGTAATTTTCTCGAGTCACTTAACGCCCTATTCTCACAAATAACAAATTTAATTGTACATATAAATAAGTTTGTAATTGATCTTCTTTTTTGTTTTTATACGACCGCTCTTTCTTTCCTTTTTCCTGATACGTCCTTATAATTTCCGCGTGGAGTAATTTTATTTCTAGATGTAATAATTACATTCCGGGTGTTCAAATATACATACGCCGGTCGACAAATATAACTCGTACCGAAATATCAAAGTTGTAAAACAATGGACCCGACGAAATGAACGAGTTCTTATATACTCGTTTTCTAACTTGCTCGAAATGAATGATCTTGTGCAACGTTACGGATTGTATAAACAAATCTAGAATATAAAGTATCATAATTTTCTTTTAAATATTTATTTGGGTCGAATAACTCGCGTTTACTTAAAATTGTTTTCTTCGTAATTTGCTAAATTTTATATTTAAGCTATTGTAAATTATTTTAAATTAAATTAAACGTACATTTGTATAATTAGCTGCGAACGTTGTGCATAAGTATTATAAAAAATGTATATTCGAAATATATAAATTATTTAAATTACCAGTGAAAATATTCCTTGTTTCTCTTATTTTTAGAAAAAATTATCAAATCCTCAACATAAATACAAGTCATGCTTTACAATTAATAAGGATATAAAAAATAAAAAATATAGCAAAGATCTACAACGGTTTAATAGAAAATTATTAAATTAAAACATTGACAACGAAACTATTTTTTTATTTACTCTAGTTTAGAAAAATAACGTTTTTCGAAGATAACGATCTTCTATAAATATTTTACCTAGTTTTTTATTCCCCGCGGATGTATAAAAAAAATTTATAGCGAAGCATTAAAATCTTGATAAAAAAAACAGACGTTCTCCCAAAGTAGAAGAAAATCAGTGTTCCATGAAAGACTTGGCCTGGAGAATACAAATCTAGTTGTCAGTCCCGCGTCAGCTTCCTCCGTCTCCATTTTACCTCAGTGTCCCATTCCGAGAATCTCACTTTGTGCGCGTCAAAACAACACAAAGTATATCACTTAACTTTTAGAGTAAATACTTTGCGCTCCGGAATTAAAATTTTAACCAAATATCGAAACACGTAAATTCGCCGAACGATCGATCTTTCAATTACAACTTTGCACGAATCGGAAATTATCTCTGCAAATTTATTCGAGTACACGTATTTACCGACTATGTACGATAATTCTTTATAAAATTCTTATCGCGAAACCCAATCGCGGAGTAATCGTATATTTTGCAACGTTTCGGTCGCGGACTAAGGTCGAAACGTCTTACCCGCGCCAACGAAACCAAAACGAGGTAATTTCTTTCGCGAATCAGTTTGCAAGTTTGTAAACCCGTACCACGATGAATATTTGAAACAGGTGTTACTTAAACTCGGTCCCGGCTGTTTATATTTTCTAGTGAAACTAATAAAGATTAAAAGAAATTGATAGGAACTCGAGGTAGCATAATACAATTCTAAAAGGTAATAGAGCTTGCGCGAGCTTTTGCAATTAGACTTTTTAATTTTTATTAGTGCGCGACCGCTGCCTAAGCGTATGCATAATGCCATGAATATTTTCGTCGTAACTCTGCCAACTTGTCTCCCAAGGAATTAACCCTTAAATTAGCAGCTAGCTCAGACGCAAAGTCCCTGCATCTTTCGCTAAGTTTGAGCCCTGGCTTTTTCTCCATTCTCCATCCTCCATTCTCTCTCGCTCTCTCTCTATCTCCGTTCGCTCGATACCCCCCGCAAGCTCTGCTTTTTCGACCGTCTCTGGCCGCATCGGAACTTTCCTTGCCCCTTTCGCGTCGGTGAAAACCTCGAACCGAGCCGGAGATTCAATCCATCGGGAAGCAGTTTGCCGTTCGCTACGTCCGAACGATAGAGATTTCAATGCCGAAACAGATCGAAGCCACCGATGCGCTTACCACTTCCTCTTTCGCGCTTCTCGCGGTTTTCCCTGGAACCGAGTCTTTCGCGCTCTCAGCCTCGTCCAAACAGACATCGAAACGGACGGTAAAAGCCGCTCAACGGATAATCGTAAGGGTCGTGCGGTGATTCGCGTCAAGTGCCTAAAAACTGCAAATTGCGACGTTTTCGTAGTAATAAAATACAGATACTCGCTCGGAAAATACGAACACTCCGCGAAATTTGATTAAAAAAATTGAGTTATTTATTCTACAACCGGGAGTTTAATCAAAATCACAAGCGCGTCGTGGACCATCGAAAAAAAAGAAACAATTTTCAGTTTCGATGGCTCGTATCGTTTAAAATTTTCTTCGTAAAATAACGAAGCGATACCCGAGGATCAGATTCGATTCGAAATATAAGGCAAGCGCCGAGTTGAGAATCTCCGGTGGAAATGTGACGCGAGTCTGCCGTTGCCGCTATCGTCGACGTCGGCGCCGTTCTCCACCTCGTCGTCATCGTCGGCCACTGGAAGTTATTAGACTCGTGCGCGTTCACTTCCGAGTTTCCTCGACGAAGCTCGCGTTCGCCTTCGCGCTACGTTCGGGCTTATTTAAGCTGCCTTCCTAAGTGCGCATACTAAATATGATAATATTGCAACGACAAAAAACGTCAGCGGTATTTAGCCCCCCTAATTACGGAATCGTGACTCGTTTGCGAACGGTTCATTTTGTTGCTCTTTAGCTAGACTTTCCTACTTCTAGCTCTTATTTTATTTTACTCTAACTACCTGAACATTTCTTCGCTACCCGCCGTTGCCTTTTCCTTATTTTCATCACGCTGAAGGTCCCTAGACTCGCGCGAATCACCTCGGATATTAACGATATTTATACAGTTGTTGAAACGCTGAACCGTCGACGTATTAAATCGACGAGTAAATTAGAATCTTTTAATTTTACTTTTCTCGAGAAGATGACAAGCTAAAGGAGGAAACTAAGGTCGACGGATAGGAAATATTTTTTTTTTAATGCGTCGCTCTTCCATCGATGATCCACCCATGTATTCGCGAGACGCAGCCAATGTTTTCCTTCGCCCGGTAAATTTAATTAATATACGTCGAATCAAAGAGACACGGACTCGACCGTCCTTTATTAATACTCAGCGGATCGACGAAATTAATTTAACCGTAATGGAATTCAGCTTTAAAGAGTCCATTAGTAAAATACGACCTTCGACTTTGACGCGCCATTGATATTTTATGATGCCATCGTCGCAATATCGCAAAAGTAAAAGTCTCCTTCGAAAAAAGAAATCGTAAAATGTTTATCTTTGTATATTCTCTTGTATCCTACGAAAATAATTAATACTCGAAAGGGTAGAACGTGACAGTGTGTTTTAATAAATCAGCCCAGGGAATTATGTAAAAGCAGAGTTAATTCGAAAACCTGTAAAAAAAACTTGAGTAGAATAGTGGATGCAAGCTTGCAGTCTTAATATTTAACAAATCCAGGCTTTCTTTGAGCATCTCGATAACCGAGAAGATAAAAAGGGCGGATTACGTGCAAGTTGCTCGACGGTGGAGCGTCGGGTGGGGATAGAGGGTTAGAAGGAGAGCGAGAGAGAGACGAGAGAGAGGCGAGAGAGAGGCGAGAGAGAGGCGAGAGAGAAGCAGCACGAGAGGAGAACGCAGCAGGTTTTCCGTAGCGCAGGAGCTTGCGGGGGCTGAGAAAATAGTGGTGGCCCCTTTAACGGGCGGCACGGGGCGGCCGGACCGGCGCGATGGACTCGGTGGGTGGTTCCCGTTCGAAACCCGGGATGCCCCGTTCGCATGCCCAACCCCATCCCACCCCTCCCCGCGCAAATACTCTCAGGCTGTCCTCCTCCGAACTTCTCTCGCTCTTCTCCTTCCTCCTTGTCCACCCGCTCGACTCGGAGAACCCGAGAGTCGAGCGCCTCCTCTTCTCGAACCCGGACACATCGACGCTTCCTTCTCGCGTTTTTATTCTCTCGGCTACTTTTTATTCTCCTAACCCCGTTCTCGCTTTCACCCGATTTTTTAAATCGTGTCCTCCGTTGCGCTCGCGTTCGATGCCTTCGATCCTCGGATCCAAAAGCTCCGTCCAACGAACTCAGCGCTGAAAACTCGGTGGTAGTATCCCTGATTCCGTTTCGTTATCTCTTTTATCTCCTTTATCTCTCCCAGAGTCGCCGCGGGGGTAACGATACCGCGACCGAGAAAAATAATAGACGGGAAGCGCGGTTCCCATTGTCGGGGGCAAGGAGCCGAATCGAGCGAGCGCTAAATTTCGATGATAATCTCGTGGCGGAGGGCAAAAGCTGGTCTCTGCGCAACGGACCGCCGACGATAGCGAGGAAGATAGCGAGGGAGATGGCGAGGGAGATGGCGAGGGAGACGGCGAGGGAGAGAAGGGAAGAGCGGATGACTCGTGGCCTCCTCGCGGTATTGTCCGCAACATCCGCATCCGCATCCGCGAGCGCGGAGAAACGGAGAAGCAGAAGCAGAAGCGGAGAACGGAAGCGAAACAACGGCTCCGTCGCAGTCATCGCTCGGGTAGGAGAGAGAGACGGTGCAAGGGCACCACCTCCAAAGAGTCGCTCTCCTCTTCCCTCTCCTCCTTCTCCACCGGTACCACTATCCCCCCGTCGACACGAGCGTAATGATTTTGTTTTAAGGGCGTGTTTAATTATGAATCCGCACCCGGGCGAGGCTCCACCCCGCGCCGCCGGTGCCGCTGCCTCGGGGAAGCTCGGGAGGACGACGAAGAGGTGTGGTGGCGGCGCCTCGGCTGTAAGGTGCAACGCCGGGAAGGAGAAGGACCGCGAGCTCTCGAGACACCCACCGACGGCCGAGGCTGAAAGCTCGCGGTGGTCCTCGCCGTAATTACGAGCTGCATTATCCATGCACTCGGTGCATTTCCCAATTACCCGCTCGGACGAGCGCGATCGGCTACGAACCTCGATTCCGAGAGGGATTCCGAGAGGGATTCCGAGAGGGATTCCGTTCGGATTCCCGTACCTCCGCCGCCGTCGAACGATAGGAAGGAACGAGACTCGGGTAACGCAGTCGTTGATAAATTTCAAAAGAATCACTCGGATTCTGCGAGACGTTCTTTCGCTCTTTCGCTCTGGAACACTCGTATTTCGAAAAAGTAAAATTTAGCTCGGAAGCGTAAAGAACGCGAAAATGTCAGGTGCACGTGCGCAGCGAGAGGCGTTCTTTATCAAAAACATAACGACCCGCGAGTTTACGCGAGTTTACGCTCTCGTTGAGAGGTGGCGAGGGGGAGGAGAGGGGGGAGGCGAGGGGTGGCGAGAGGAACGAGTCGGCCGCATCCCGCTCAAGATGTCAGTCTGAATCCGCGGGAAATCGCATCTCCGAGGAGAAAAAGCGAGCACTCCGGGCTTCGTCGAGTCGAAAATCGCGGTCTTTTGAAGGACAGGAGGCGGTTCCGTGGAGTCGCTCGAGCGCGAGGGGAACATGGCCAGGGTGAAAAGCGAGAAAGCCGGGAGGTAAAAGGTCGTTGCGGTGCGAACCGGTGGGAGAGCCGAGCCTTTTGAGGTTAACCCTCGACTCGCCCGAATTAATTTATCCACTCGCGGCTCGTTACATTGTAACAATACGTTTGGCCGTCGTTCTTTTCGTTCGGTACTTGGTGCCGTCGCCTCCGTTGGACGCCTCGACGTCGATGGAACGCGACCGGGTAATCGACTTCCCCGTTGATCGATGAATTTTTGCTCGCGTGGAATATCGAATCGTCCCTTCGTGCCTTCGACGTTTGCGGTTGACTTTCGCGGTGGAGTTTTTCTCGGGGTTACCGATGTAAATAACGATCGGTTGGAAAATGTTTGATCGATGGAACGCGTCGATCGAAATATGAAATCTGGTGGTTTCGCGGCAGGTGCATAAATAATTTACTGCTTTCGGGAAAAATGTCTACCGCTAACTTTCTTAACTTTTAAATTCTTACATCGATTATTAATTTCTTTTGTAACTTACTTTCGAGTAATTATTATCTTGAAAAGTTTTGTAACGACATTAGATATTCTTCATCTAATTAAACTTAAGCGCATAAATCTAATAAGATAATAAGATTTTAGAATTGAAGACGAAATTATATATCAAGTATTATTTGCAAATGTGATTATACCCCCAACGTGGAAAAACTAATGATGCATTTTGATAATGGAAATCTCTTTAAATTAAGAAAAAAACGAAAAAAAATTTTGAAATATTTAGATTCGGTATTTTAACACCTTATCGATAATTGAAGTTTTTTTCACAAATATCGCAATTTTAACTATATATATTTTAATTTTATGTTTAGTATACATTAACGTACCATTTAGATAAATATGTATCATCGAAAGAGTAATATCCATTATTTTCCATAAAATACGTTGGAACGGATGCTTTTTTTTTTAAATATTATATTTCGATGGTTTTATTCGTAAAAATATCGACTGCTGCGGTTAGTTGTTTCAATGGTATAGGGATCGAAAAAAAATATCGAATTATTATTCATTTTGCAACGTACGTAAGAGAAATTACATATTTTATTCGTTTCGCGCCAACTTCGATAATCAAATTATTCCAAATCCGATATCCATTAAAGTACGATTCGATTCCTTTACCGAAAGAAAATACGTTAAAAATTGTATTTCCAACGAAACCGAAAAGCTTCCGTTGGCAATGTGTCAATTAACGTGGAATCGATACTAACTTGATATTTTATTTGAAAGTGCAGGAAACAATTAGGTTCTATTTATTCTACTTATTGAGCTTTAAATTGGGGGTAACGTAATTTCTTTCGTTTGATTTCGATATCGGTATCGTCGACACCGTCGAGGCAAGAAGCCAAAAAACAGTTAAGGAGGGTGAACGAGAAATTCTCCGACTCGCAATTTTTTCCGCGGCCGGTGAAAAATATTCGAGGCGCACTCGCGACTCGCCGGTAATCGAGGCAAATACGAAAATTGCGGCAATTACGTAAGAAGAGCGAATCCTCGTAGCGGGAAATTACGAATGCTCGAGCGGCGCCTCGCGCAATCAGACCTCACACCCCCCCAACCCCCCAACCCCTAAGAGCGCGGCCTTTTGCGATTCCTCGCATCACGAGCTCGCGGCTAGAACCGGGTGAACGGGGGAGAACGCGTTGGCGGTCATTCCGCCGTCCCGGACGTAAAGAGAGGCCGAGAGGGATGAGAGGGATGGGAGGGTGGTAGCGGAGGACAATTAAAATAGCTGCGCTTAGCCGGCGCGTGGTGCTGAGGGAGAGAAAGAAAGAATGCGGCCGAGGGAACCAACGCCAGACGACGACGGTTCGGACGGACGCGCCACCGTAGCTGCCGCTAAGTTCTTTCCGCTCGGCTGCAGGCAGAAAGGGAATTATTTTAATTGCGGACAGCCTCGCTCGACCGAAGCATCCCCCGCGCTACCCCCGCGCTACACCCTCGTCTTCCCCTCGGCGCTCCCTCAGTGACCCCCGCGCCCCTCTTCCTCCTTTTAACGCTGCTCTCGGTCTCTTACGTTGCGCTCGCAAATTTCGGACCGCCTACGTACACACACGGAGCCCCGCTCGATCGTTCGGTCCTACCCTCTCTTAATGAATTCCTCTTGTGATTATCTTGTTACTTTTAGGCTTCCTCTTTCTGACCTTTCTTCTTGCCCTTTGCCCCGGCCGCGCTCGATCGACGCGCACATACCCGAGCTCTCGTTTCGCGATTAACCCGTTGCCGCGACCAATAAAAAAACTGGACGTCCGTGTTTACGCGAGACTTTTAATAAAACTTAATGAAGATTTCTTCGTAATTTCGTTGATGTTTCGCGAATTTGACGTTGGCGAGGTGACGAGGTTTCCGGGTACGTTCTTAGCTCCTAGGAAGTTGTTCGTTTGATAAGACCGGATGCTTCCACTCCTTCTAGAAATTATTTTTCCCGATCCGCCGATGCGTATTTTGCTTTTATCTTCCACGTATTTCTACCAGGTAATTCCTAATGCGTGTTTATTGCGAGAGAACGTTCCTTCAATTTATTTGACTTGAGAAGAATCGTGTGACGAGCAACGTACGTAAATACAAGTCCGCAATATTCGCTGGATTCTTCCGTATGGTTCTTCCCACGAGGAAAAGACAATCTTGCTCCTAAATATTTCTGGAAAACGAGGCCCTGTTCAGTCGCAAACAACCGAAGCCCCTCGTGCAAAACTATCTTAGCACCTCCCTTAGGATTACACAACCGCTTTATTTATGTACTATTGTGCTGGACAAAGTTATTAGGGTCAGGGTAAATAATCATCGAGTGACCGTTCCAAATATTTCTCATATTTTTAATAAATCCGAGAATTAACTTATCAACTTTAATGCCTTAATTATATTCTTCTTGGATTCTTTAATTTTATTAAATATAATTTCTCTTAAATAACGTTGATTTACATTGAAATTGAAATTTTCTTAAATTGTGGAATAACCGTAAATACATCTTATCTATTTTGATTCTAGGATTTTTATAATTAAAAATATATATATTATCTCTATTGCAGAAATCGTAATTTTTTAATTATAATTTATAATAAATTATCGGACCATTTACGTTTAGAATGTTATTTGAAATTAAACTTGATAAGATTTTTAATATAACTTCGTTTATCGATAATAAAATATACGAGTCGAAATGTTTACAATAATAATTAAATAAACAAAATTATCTCACAAATTATTTAGAGGTTTTTTAAATATTTATAATTATATAAATGTACAAATAAAATAAATAATTTGTAGAGTAATATTTTAGCTTTTTGATGGAAAAAAATTATATTTTATAGTAGAATTTCTAATACAACGAACAAAAATATTAATTACTTTTTAACAAACTATATTTTATTATTTTGTTAATTAATATTTTTTTTAATGAAAAAACTTGTAACATATTTTAGTAATACATAATAATTTATAATTTAATATTGAATGACACTGTAAAAATAATAAAGACAGGAACATAAATTTGTATATTGCGGATTTTCAACGCGAATATTTCTTAATCAATTTGACAAATTTTTTAATACAATTTCCATTAGCATTAATAATCGTCTATCGAGATTTTGATGAATCTATTATCAAAATCACTTTTGATTTTATTTTACTTTGTAAATGAAATTAAATTCCTAAACCCAAATTTGCGTCATATTTTCTAACTTAGTCATAGTTATTTATTACACTCTTCCGACCACGTACTAACATTAACTCGCATAATGAAACTCTTTGTTGCACGTACAAATAACATTGTTAAATTTAGCGAACGTATGTAGAGTCAAAATCTTTAGCTCGCCTCGTGAAAAAATTTGCGCACGTGGAGATTAATTTAACTTCAGTAATGAATAACATTGTTGCTGTATCCATACTATATTTGCTAACAACGTTAATTTAATTGCATGTTTGATATTAAATTGGTCAACCAAATACTAAATAAAAGAACAAAAATCCTGCCTTTCCAGCAAAGCGCAATTTAATCAAAAATATCGAAACGTGCGTGTGCAATTCTCTTAAATGCAGCGCCTCTTTTGAGTTTTTTCTCACAGTCTACTAATGAAAAGATCCACTTTTGATGGGCACTCACGTATGCGTCATGTTGTCTCTCCGTGTACAATAGAAAATCGTTGCTTCGCGTGCTCGGGACGAATTTGCATTGCGAGAATTGCGAACTCGTGGCAAGAAATGTCAAACGCGTCCGAAAGCTTTTTATTTAAGGTGCGGATAGATTGATATCATAGCGGATATCGGAAACGCGATTTTATATACTTCTCATTCGATACATCGGGTGTTATTTCGCGCCAAATGAACTCCACCCGATACGGACCCGTGCAATTTGAGATAAGAAGCAAGTGCTTTCGAACATCTCGTACGGCTGTAGACCGACATTCGAAGGGACTTCGTACGTGTTCGGCTCACAAAGCGGTAATCAACTTGTCGTCCACCCTAACAACGGCCACAAAACTCCGAATGCGACGTACTTTATTTCGGACGCAAAGATTTTATTTTGTTTTTTTATCTTTGGATGGCTTTTCGGATGCGAGTCACTCTTATTTGAAACAAAGCTATACAATTACTTATTCATTGATGATTGATTTAGACGTTGGATTAAACATAAATATGGAAAAATTTCAAATTAAATGTTACAAATTTATTTATCCCTGTGATTACAATGTACATAAATATATTTAAAATCGCGGTATAGGCATAAGTTCAAAATTTGATGAAAAATTACCGTAACTAAAATTTAAATAAAGTGTGTAAATCCGTCGAAAAAAAAAACTCAAATAGTATTTTTATTCTTAACTATATTTCATCTCATTTTTTTAGTACTCAATGTGCGCTATAAAATTTTTATAAATTCACCGATTTGAATATATTATTCAAAAAAAGCGAAGCGATAATTTTAACCAAAATCGTAAAGTAGAAATTAAACTAAATTTAACGAAACTTACGAAATAAATCATAAAAATCAACGATATATTTAATAATCCATTGATTTAAACTTACATTTTTTACCATTTGATAGTAGGAAAAAGTGGAATTATACAAGATTTTCAAATATTTCCTTCGATATATCATATTTTATCACATTTGTTCTGAGACTGCATTATAATTAAAAAAATCCTTATATTTAAAATCTGTAAAATGCTTACACGATCATTTTCAAATAGTATCGACGATGATTTCCAAGTACTTAAATATACTTAAACTGAAAATATAATAATTCTTGATTCTTGAGAAATTTTAGCATACACAATTTTTTCCTTTTAATATTATAATAATTCGAGGTTTATTTTTGAAATTATCCTAATTTTGCAAAAGAATGAAACACAAACAAAACTATTATTTTTTAATTTCTATAAAAATTATTGTAGTTGTCGTTGTTTTTGTTTTTGTTATTATCTACATCATTTAAAAATATGGTTGCAAATTAGCTTTCGAATAAATGAAATAGTATTTTGAGTACAGTATATTTAAAATATTGAAACGATAATAAATGTATACATAAATCAATTTATAGTATGACTAATGTATCCTTCATTACAACAAAGCGTCGTAAATTTTGTGTAAAAATTCAGAAAAATTAAATGATTTATATTTCAGATTTAATTATAATTTTTTAAACTTGCAGACGTCGGAGTATAATCGTAGAGTATTTTTGATAAGGTTATCTTTATTTTGAAATCATATTACTTAATATATTTTAAATGTTCTATAATCCCTTTTCCTCTCTCAGCGAATGAACTTTTTATTTGGTTCTGAAATCTGAAAACAAAGAATAAAAAGTAATAAATGCTAGCGACTTGCATGAATTATATGCATACACATAAATAAAAAGTTACCTACATAATCTGTGCTAGTGGATTGTTGGCTTAGGTACAAAGTCGTAATATGCCATGAACTCTGTACCCGTAACCCTGATACATTCTCAGTATATATCTACGCATGTGTATAATCTATACATGTATCTGCATACATAAATAATACGATTTTTATAAAATCCCGAAACATTGTATTTCTATGTAACGTGAGAAAATACTTGTATCGAAGACAAGTTATAACTCAGATTACGAAAAATATTTTGTTACTTTGTTTGCTCTTAACGATGTCACTGCTAACGAAATAATACGAAAAAAAAGTCTTTCTCAAAATAATGATTCAAAGTATATTCTTTTTCGGTACAAGTATTAATTTTTATTTAAAAAATTACACGTATAAAGGCACATTTAAAGCTATTTTCTAGAAAAAAAAATAAGCATGAATTACGACTGCTCGGTATTTCTTTATTCTGCAGTTATTATTATTGTCTAAATATTTACATGCAAAAAAAAAACTTTATAACCATGAATTTAATATTTATGAAAACTAATTTTTTTTAGTATTGAGCTACCGTAACTTAAAACATTAAACCATTAAAACATTAAAACATTACAACATTAAAAAATTAAAACGTTAAAAAATAAAATAATATAATAAAAAAAATATTCATAAATTACATCTAAATTAGAAATGACAGCATAGAACTTTTAAAAATTTTTATTATTCTAAAAAAATCCACGAATTGAAGATTAAATTAGTTAAAATACATTTTTTGGATGAAACACTCATAATTACATAATTTCGATATAAATTTTACTTATCGATGATTCATTCACCTAATAATGTAAAATATTGTAATATTAAAATAAATAAAACTTCTCCAACGTAGATATACAAATGGAATACATGAATTAAATGTGATAATTTTAATAATATAAATATTGTCAAAAGAAGCGCTATTGATTAATGCAGTGTTACGCAAGGAAAGTACCGATTCAAAAGTCGGAGAAATTTTTCACTTTCGATAAATTATAATCATCTTTTGTAAAAAATAGATAATTCATAAAGGTGAAATTAAAACGAATGAGAAGAAAGTACAAAAAATTTAAACGTGCTTATATTACAACATAGAAACATAAAAAGGTCATCTTTATTTTTGCGTATAAATTAAATACGTGCAGCAATTGGTAGAAGATATAAATCGAGGCTAAAGAAATTCTTCGCGATAAAAGGAATATATTTTAAAAATGGACTAAGAGACTGTTAATAAAAGTCCAAGATATTAAAATAATTCGGAATGAAATCACATAAATTTTAACACGAATAATAATTTTAATAAACGTGAAACAAAATTTATATATATAAAAATGTCACGGTACGATTACAAAGTAAATTTATCGATAAATAGCTCGAACGATATTTTCAGAGGTATATTATATATCTATTATATATATATATATATATTATACGGATATACTTTCCGTATCGTGACGAATTATTTCGGTCTCTCTCGCTCCCTCGATCAATTTTTTTATTTAAAAATCAAAGGAGATTTGATTAAGAAGAGGTAAAAGAAAATAAATTGCTCGATAAATTGAAATATACAAGCCAAGATCAAAGGAGAGAGAATATTAAAATTTACACGAGGTTTGCACCAAGCTTAAACGAATACAGATAATTCCGACAAATTTTTTTTAATCATTTCGAGGAAAATATTATTTTCATTAAAAAACTTATTTGTGCTTAATATATATAAAGTAATAAACTTTGACATTGTAGAAAGTCTTAAAAAATGGCAACGTAGTTACTTTTTAAAACGTAAATGTAAATGTAAATTTATTTTAAAATAAAAAAAAATCCGCTATACACGTGGCAATGTAATAAAGAGACGAATGAAAATTATAATCTTGTTCGCCGGGACCACAAATTGAAACTTATCGTATTCAATTTTTCAAGTTTCGTACGTCAAGCATTAAACCATCACCAAATTTACGAATATTACCCGTCGATCGAATTCCATAAAGTTATCCAGCCTCGATTCGCGCTGCTCGGATCGCATCTCCTTCCCGTAAGGAAATAAAAGTTCAACGAAAGCCTCGATCCAGTGGAGGGAAAGGAAGTATTAGAACGCGAAAAGCGAAAAAGACCGAACGGAGCACCGGGAAAAATCAGTAGCGCACAAAAGAGGAGCGCGACTCGAGTAAAGAACCCGAGCTAAGGCACTCATTGAAAATTGCAACTTTGAAAGAATCCGAGGCGGAAGTCGGGCCAAAAGGGAAGCCAGTAGAAGGAGCGGAAACATCCCTGGCTTCGCGCTCTCGAGCGGTCACGTTCGCTTCGTCTACCATAAAAGCAGTCGAGTCAGCCTTATTGTTAAGAGGCGAGCGAACGGTCTAAGGTGACGAAATTACCCGACCAGCGGGAATATAATTAATGACAATTAATCTCTCGTGTGCAGTTTCACGCGGTAACGCACGCGAGTAGTAATTATTCCCGGATTATAAAGGTCGAGGGTCTCGGTGCACCGAGAGTGAAGGGCTGTTGCTCCAAGCGTTCGCTTGGCATTTACACCCACCTTACACCCACCTTACACCCACCTTACACCCACCGACCGAGCCAACCCTTTAAATCGCTCAAACGTTCGCTGTCCTTTTTTACACGAGAACAATGCGTTTTCGAGCAACCCGGCTTTTTCTCTTCCGACAAGAGCTCACGAGTCGGCGCTCGAGAATTTCTCTCCCTTTCGAGTTCGATTCGACGCTCCTGCGGATGTTGTCCTCGATCCTCGCGGAATTCGCGAGCCCCGGGATACGAATACGGAGCGAGAGGGTTTAATAAAAGCCGCTTGGCCGGAAATTCGGCGCAATTTCATGATTCAGTCCACCGAGGAAATTAAGCTGAAAATTGTTATCGCAAACAGTCGGCGTTTGTCAATGTGATTTAACCAGCGGAGGACTCGGCTATAGACGTAACGACGTTCCGCGGTCTCGTTAATCGTTGAACGAACGAGCTCGTACGCGACGTGTAATGTCGATGTGCATTCGTGCGCTCCGAGCGCGAATGCGGTAATGATTATAGCCTCCTCTAACTGTCGTAAACGTTGGGACCTGGTTCACGAGCTCTCGCGACCGTTTCCTCTTGCAGTTGGAATCGAGTCCTTGTTCCTCACCGCGGACGACGCGATGCCTCGTTCATTCAAGATTACACGGGTATTCGATTACTCGCTTACAATACGAATCGTTATTGCGCTCGAACGAGTAATTATCAGCCTCCGCTTGTAACGGGGAGAAGTTGTGTACAACTTTGTTTCGAATTGCGCTTCTGTTCGCTTCTGTTCGCCCTTTCCCCCTTTCTTATCGCACAGATAATTTTCTTTCGCGTCGTTAAAGTTATTTATATTTTAAACTTTTAATCTACGGCTTCTTAACGTTAGATCCTTCGTTTACGCGTTCGCTTTTATATCCCGAGAAGAATTTTCTCAAAGACGAACGGAATTATTCCTAAAATTGATCGTATCTTCTACGAGTAACAGAAACGGAAATACACGTTTGAAAAAAGTATAAATTAAATAAAAACAAACTTCAATTTATTCTAGTAAAATTAAAATAATCTCACTCGTTTATTTTATTTTAATTTTATAACTATATTAGCGATAATTTTCGTAATAACGATATTACGGACGGATTTAACAATACATAACAATAGTTTTAACGATCGAGTTGTTTCATACAGAGGAAATAAAATTGTAAACGATTTTATCCAAAGTACAATTTTAAGGTACGAATTAATTTTATGCGACTCGAAATATTTGTGGATCGTTCGAAGTTAATATTCGAACGTAAATATTTATTCATAAAAATAGCGTAAACCACTTGGATACGATTTTAATTAAACTTATAAAACTTACAAAACTCATTATCGATAAACGTGAACTTTTGCTTTTATAAATATTTTACTTGGATAAGCGCGTAAAATTACGTTGAGTCGTAATGATTTATCGGTTAATCTTTATAAGACCGATAGCGAGAGAACGAAACTCATTTTGAAGTATACGAGAGTATTTAAGAGTCTGTCTTATTTATCCAGATAAATAATAGGAAATAAAAAGTGCCGGCGAGTTTGAGTTCGGGATAAAGCGGAAGCATCGGTATCAGCCGAAGCGTCGGTATAATGAGAAAGAGGAAAAGAACAATGGAAGATGAACTCGAGTCTCGTAACAAATGTTCAGCACTCGATCTAAATTGAGTTACCGGCTGCTGTCTCGGTTCTCCTCTCACCTTCGGTCGCTTACCCCTCGTCCGAGGATCTTACTCTCGGGCAATATCCGAACTGCCCCTAAGCTGTGCATAGGATATCGCTATCGTCCCTAGGATATCTTAGTCGAGGACTCGGTTTCTGCAACACGCTCCGATTTCCCTGGACTTTTTCTCGGGACCTTTTTCTCCTTCCCAGAGGGGAGGATAGATTTTTCTTTGCGGACTTAATCTAAGCCTCGAATATAAAGGCGAGACGCGACGGGCAGATTCGACGTTGAGCTCGAGCTCGTTTCCACTTGGAATCCACCTCCGGATCCACCACCGAATCCACCTCCGAATCCACCTCCGAATCCACCTCCGAATCCACCTCCGAATCCACCTCCCAGTGTACATTTCGATTGTAAGCGGAATTTAATTAAGTGCTGAAGGATGACGTCGATCGATCGCCTCTTTTTTCAAAACGAAGGAACGACGCGTGCGACATCGTCCCGAAACGAAAATACGGGGTGTCGTGAATTTTTTCCTCCCCGCGAGTCGTATTATCGTAAGTCGGTTTTCGAAACGTAAAAGCCTCGCTCGTATTTAATCAATCGTCTACTTTTATCAAGACGACGATATTTCGAGTCGCAATTCGAACGCCCAAAGCCGACAAAGTTTTCCTCGGTGCGTTCACCCAACCACAAAAACTACAACTTTTACGTCCGAGGCGAAATAATAATACCGTATTTTTATTATCCGTGCGTAAGAAAAGCCTTCGAGCGTCAAAGTGTACTTTACTTTTTATTCATGAGACGAATTCATAGAAGAGGAAACGTATCGGTAGGGCTCGTCATATTAGAGACAACCTGACCATTAGTTAGGCGGTAAACACGGACGATAAACACATTCCGTCATTTTTCATCTATTATAGCTAACCGATTAATCATTCGCTTAATAAAACAACGGCCTCGGATCGAAGTCTTCCCGTATATTTCTTCCCGTATATTCGGCGGTTCGTGTACGCGAGTAGTGTCTCTCTCCGTGCGGTGGAGGAGACGCGGTGGAGGAGACGCGACGAAACCGACGTCCCCTTTCCTCGCTCCCTCTTTCGACGTCCGTACCGCCTCTCACTCCCCCAAACATTTCGTGACGCGTCCCTTTTTTCTGATTAATGATATCACCGGGAACTGTCTCTTCCTCTCCGTCCTTTTCTTTTATTTGATTTTCCTCCGAATTCTGCCTTTCGACTCGATGCGACACTGGACATTTTTTCTTCCTAACGTTTTCCTTTTATTCTCGAACACGATGATAAAATATTCCTTATTATTCGAAATAAATTCCTTTATTACGAAATTCAATGTCCGCTCTCCCTCCGATTTCTTTAATTCGGGATCTCGGATCTCCGAAAGAAATAGGTTTCTCGTACCACCGCGACCAAGAAATACTTATCGCACCGCGAAATCGTATCGAACGTGCGTTATTTATCGGCGAATGCTCTTAAAGATGTTTAGCGAACTCGTTAAGCGATAAACTGATTACGCGTCGGTTCCCTCGAGCTTTGTTCAGCGATTCGGTCCATTGGGAGAGAATCGTGGAGGAACGTGGAGGAACGTGGAGGAACGCGAGGAACCGAATCTCGAGAATCGGACCTTTGCCCGCAGCATCGGCGGACCGACGCGCATAGAAAATAGGTGAAAGATCTTTTCCCTCGCGACTTTTCTCTTCGACGGGCCTCGTAAGAAACTGCATTGTGATTCCGCTCGCCTGCGAACTTCCTAACGATCCTCGAGCGATGCTTCGCGACTTCCTTAGCCAATACTCCACAATTAGCTTATCCTGTTAAAACGTTCCCTCGCTAGAATTTCGTTAAAATTAACCTCCGCTCCTAGACGCAGTGGCAATTTCTTCCGCAGCTTCGTCTTCTTACGCTTTGCTCTCTTTGACTTCGTGGTCTGCCTTCGAATCTCGATAAACATAAAATCGTTGATTTTTCGAGATCTTTTTAATGTTTCCACTTCTAACGAACTCCAACCGCGCCTACGACGTTTAACAAACTTAATCTCAAAAATTATCTTTATCTATTATATATATATATATATATTCTTCTTAACAAAAATAAATTAAACTTTGAGCATTGCATCTTTTAGCTTCGTTAAGACTTTGTTGATTCTTTACGATAAGACTCGCCGAAAATATCTAGACTTTTACATCGAATTCATCCTACGTTTCGAATTTGCTACGAATAATTTTACGGTACGGGATAAGATTGGGTTTCGTTCCGAAGATGTAAGAAATGGAACGGACGACCGAACGTGTATATAATAAAAGGTAGCGATCGAAATTAATATAAAACTTGTATTCTCCGTCACGGAAGGGTACAAAATTGATTCTCGACTTATTTTTTAGCAAAGTTGCAACCGCCTCCCGCGATTCTATTAAAATCCAAGATTCCTCTTCTCCGAGGCAAATTTCGGTCGGTACACGCTTGGAAATCCTCTGGAATCGTCGATTTCTTTTTAAAGTTGTGCGTTTGTCAGTCGCACTCGATGATCCATGCGAGCTCGGTAATTCGGCAGGCTGGGGTAGAAACAAAGAAACGCAAAGAAACAAAGCAATTCTGATTTCGACAGTCGATAATTCAGAGGCAGAGAATAAGACACTTTTACGAATTGAGCCGGGGATACGATCACGAGGTTCGCTCGCGTATACGCGCCTTCGTACATCTGTTTTGGGAGCTAGGCGCGAGGATTCGGGGGTGACGATGGCCTGCCAAATCCCTGCAGAGCTTTACAGAGCGGCTGCCTTGCGTATATATAGGGTGCCATTATCAAAATGGACTCGTTTTTCTTCTCCTTTTTCCTACTCTTCAGGCTCTGCGTTCGCACCGCCGTTTTTATTCTTTATTCGTATGGATTTTCGCGGCTAGTCTCGATGAGACCGGAGCAACGTTGATCGACGACGACGCTCGAATTTCACTTTATTTTCCTCGCTTCGAAAAATCGACTTTGACTCGACGGAGGAATTTTATTTTTTATTTTCGGCGAGTCGTACTTTATAAATCTTAGCGAGGTATTTTCGATAAAATCGATCGACGATGCAACGAGAATCAAAGCTACGAAATTTGTCCATCTTTCCGATCTTTATTATTTCCAAAATATTAGATATACTTATAAATATATGAAAACGTCGGGCTCACGTATCACTTATCGCGCCTGGAATGACAATGTATCCGTTGATAAATTACGAAGCTTTGTATCGCAGGGGTGATAATTCAGTTTTCTCGAAATAGATCATCGACCTAGACGTAAGAAACTGGTCAATGGTTGGCTTATAAAGTATTCCTGGCTTATTCTCGCTAGATCCCATAGGAATCCGAGTCACCCTCCCTTCGAATATCCCCTCGAGGTAACTATAAGTTTTAAGCTTCTTACCTTGTGTCGTCACGTATTTTTCTAGTACGTATACGAAACGAACGAAAAAGCAATGATCAACGTACCGTGACTAATAACGGAAGGGCGAAAAAGAACGAGTATCCTCGATGACGTTTTCCAACGGTACGAAATTATCATTTAAATTTTTCAATTACGCAACGAAACAAACAACGAAACCTCCCCCTACATTTACGCATAAACGAGTTCGCGTTTTCGAAGGAAGATTGAAACGTATCCGTAAGAGTAACTTCAACGAACGATCGGACGATCGAAAAAAAAAGAAGAAAAAAATCACGAACGACGAAGGATCCTTGTAGAAGCCTGTCAAACGTCAAACGTCTTGAATATTGTTTTACGATTTAAAGAGCGAAGCTAGTAAAAACCGTGATGTTACGGAAGGATTGATACAGCCCCAAGGGTGGAATCCAACTCGAATAAAATCTTGAAAATTTCATTTGAGGTCGGCCGGACCGAAGGGCGATTCCCCTCGGTCTCTTTTTTTTTATTTAAAATTCCTTGGGTCCCGAGTCACCCAAGTCACCGACCGACGCCCCGAGAAAAAAAAAACAAGCTTCTTCGACTGTCCAGAACGTACAACGGTTGTAATAAGACGCACGGGACGAGTCGACCGAGCGAAACGTTGCGGTCGGTCAGTCGACGATCGAGGGACGCGCGTTCCGTGCAACCCCATCCCATCCCCCTTGCATTCTCGAATGGCCTTCGAACTGTATAACCCTCGTTATCCCAACCCCATCGTTCCGTACGCAACAGGTGATCCTTTCCCGATATGGGCCCGACAGAGAGAACCAGCGGCTCGCCACCCTCGACTCTGTATACTCTATATACGCCAGTCACGTGCGCCGGCCGCTGCAAATTTTACGGATATCCCGCTAAGTGGACTCTATCGGAAAATGGAAAATGGCCTTGGTAATTGATTTTCGACCCTCGAGGGAATACAGGATTTTCCTCCTTTTGCGGACCGTAATTACCGCGCCGTTAACTGCTAATACCGTCAAGCTGTTGACTGACTATTTTACCTGTTATCGCGCTAACGAAACATTATAATACGAATATTGCTTTTGCAACCTCGTTACTTTCCTTCTCTTTCATCCGTGCGCCGAGATTCTCTTTATCAATCTCTTTAATACCTTCTCTTAATACCCTTGCTTTCGCGAGCTTTACGTATTATACCATTGCTTTTGATCCAACTCGATATTATTCGATCGCTGTCGGATAAATAATACGTTAACGTAACCAAGTTTTTCTTATGACTCGCTCCGGTATTTACGAAAATATATTTTATTTTCAACGCAAATTTTCAACTTATTTTTCAACTAGCGGCTCGTTGGAATAGATTCGCGATAGATTTCGCGTTTGTAACGAAAGTTTTTGATACTTTTAACCGAGCGAACCGTCGCATTAATATATAAAGCTTTATCGCGTTTCGTTGCGTCTTCGTATAAATTTAGCTTTTATTTGAGTTCGCTACTGCTAATATTTGCATGATTTCAGTAATGATGTCTCCCCGGCTAGAGGGAGAATATACAGGAACGCGGAGAGCAAAAATTACGAATTGTCTCAAAGTTGAGAAAACTCGCGTCGGTGAAATCAGCCTTTGTTGTAATCGACGACGGTCTTACGGCGCTCGCAAAGTTAAAGTAGCATTAAATGCATTTTTCTTTTGAAACCATCAAGATTCGTGAAGAGTTAAAAGCCGAGGCCAGGAAACTAAACCAGTCGAGTGAAAATTCATCAACGATCTCGAAAAAGCCGTACGCGGTAATTTGCATGGTCGAGGCTGGTGGAGTCGGAACGAGTGTCAGAGAGTCGAGAGTCGGAGGGCGTCTTGACGAGCTGCGAGCCCAGAAGCTTAAGGCCCTGCGCATAAGTATCGCGACTCGAGACGTTAACGCAATCAAGTTTTAATCATGCGCTCCGCAACGGTAGCCGAGGAACCGGGGGAGGAAAAGTAGAGGAAGGACCGCAACGATCTACGATACAATTACCAGTGCGCAGGCGAGACAGCAAAGGTCCTTCGTTCTAATTCCCGTTTCTCTTTCTCTCTCTCACTCTCTCTCTCTCTCTCCGTCTCTCTTTGTTTCACCTCGACCTCTCCGATAGGGACCATCTCGCGCATGCACGAGTTATGCCGCGCGTCGCATACGCGAGAAAAGCGACTCGACGGGACGCGAATTTGCCTCTGCGGAATGGAAATTCTTGGGCTCGGTCGAGACACGCGGCTGATAACCGACGATCCGTTGAAGCTGCCGCGTGTAATGTGAGTCGGATGCCGCGAACCTAGTCTACTATATTAATCCATGCATCGGGGCGTTGAGTCGGTGGAGGAACTTATTTAGTACTCGGGGAAGTTTCGAGACTCGAAAGTTTTCGTTCTACGTTTTTTCGCGTTATCGATTTTTCTCCGTAATCGTGGTTATCTTGATCTTACCGTTAAATTGTCTTTCATGTTAATTATTCTTCACCGTTAAACGTTTCGTTGTAAAATTTTGTCTTTTATTAACATTTACAGCATCGATAAATTTTCGTTCGATGACAATTACCCTAATTTCAGTCGAGAGAGAGATAATATTAATAACATCAACGTTGAAACAAGTTTTACTTCGAGTCTAGATAAAAGTAAAATTATTTAATCCAATTTAGGATAAGAAGCTTTTCACGAGTTGATCGGGGTGTACTTAAGTCGATGTCATAATTTTCAGTTGATTAAATTACAATTTGTCTTTCGTCTTTTTCGTCGCGAGACTTTTTGTTCTCATTTTGTATTAAATTATGCAAGTGTTGCGATAAATAAAAGATTTCCGAACATTTATCGAAAATTTCGATTAATTTTAGATTATCGAAAGACCACGTTGTTAAAATTTGTATCGCATGGAAGATTGAAAATATTATTAATTACTAGGATTTCTCTTTAATTCGTTTAAATTAAAAGAATTAAAAATTACTTAAAAAATGTATTGTATTTTATTTTTGAAGCGTGAAATGAAATTAAAAGAATTAAAAGAACGAAACGAAAATAAAGTCCTGAAATTAGTTTCGAAGCTTAAAAGATAAGACTCAAAGTTTTATAATTTTATATACTGTTTACGGTAAAAATACCGAAAATTATTTATTCGATAATAAATATTATCAATTATCTTCATCTTTGTATCGTAACTTACCCTTAATTTTTAATGTACGTACGCAACGATGCTAATTTTTTTTTTATTTTTGAGTAAGAACCATCGTTGCGAAATCGTAACGAATAAAAAAATTCTTACATCCTCTTACAAGTATAATATCAAACGCCACCGAAATAAATAATACCAGCATTATAAATCATTAATCTTCGTAAGTCCTTTATGCAGTTGATAGATTACGAGCTCAAACGCGTATAAAGTATTTTTTTTCGAAAAGGCAATAAGCAAAGACCCACGATTCGACAAAGAACCATTAAGATTCGGAAGTATTCAAAGTCATTAGAGGCATTTCAGAAAATTCGGTCCCACTTTTGTGCGCGGGACGATCGAAGTATGGAGAGAAAAAAAGTCGCTCGTCAGAAATTTCTCGAACATTGTTGAACAAGACGTAACGATAAATCGAGAGAAGATTCACGTAAGAACTCGAATCGCAAAATCGCCGATCGCGTCGATCCTCCAGTCCTCGTCGCTCCACGTCAGAAACACAGACCTCGACTCGCGCAACGAACGACTCGAATCAAAGATGAAAATAATAAGCGAGAGACGAGGGCTTAAAAGCCGATGCGAAAGGGGTCGGTTGCTTCTCCCCCACTCCCCCTTTGCCTTTTCAGACGCTCTCCTCGAGCGCACCGATATCGCCGCTTTGATTTATGGATAAAAAGCCGCCGACTTCTGGCGGTGACACCGTTTGCGGCTCCCGACTGGAAAGAAAGAACGATGATGAATACGAATGCGATAAATTGCGCCTTCCGATAAGACTGGCGAACGCTCAAAGTACCGCTCGAGACAAAGGCGTCGCGCATTTATCAGCGACGACTTCGAAAACAAAGCATTGATAATTAATAAGGCTGCACTTGTACAAAAGAAACGAGGAGCGAGAAATAACGCCTGAACGATATCAGAGAAAATTTAACGATAAATATCAAGGAGTCTCTTCGATGGAAACGAGGAGACTTGGCTCCTCGTCGAAGCGTTCGACGCATCGATTACATTTTCAGCTGTTATATTACTTTGACCTTCCTTCCTCGTAACTCGGAGGTGTTTCAAAGGCGCGCGTCGTTAACGATTCCGTTCCAACGTTTACTCGAAAGTGAGAAACAAGAAAGAAAGAAAGAGAAGGTTTTCGACCCAGAATAATTTGAACCGCGTCGCTGTACTCGACACTCGGAAAAGCTCGGTCCGATAAAAACGAAGCTTTTACCGTCTCCTACGCAAATACGCGAATACGGTCCGATAACCAAACGAACATCGACGAAGGAGACTTGCGAACTTGTCGGTCGCAAGTCGCTAATAGCCCGATGCCGTTGGCATTCGCCTCCTGGAAAACGTGAAGTACACGCCTTAACCCCCGCTGGAACGATGTAAAATCGAGGTCTCGATAATTACGTCGTTGGCAGACGGTCGAGAGATCTGCTTCTGATTCATAGCGAACGACGCTTCCAGGAAAGGCATCGAGGAGAGAGAGAGAGAGAGGGAGGAGGTTACGAGTTGGCCTAATCGGAATTCAATTAAGGCATTAGCAAGGCGGGGGAGGGATTCGAAAGCTCCGACCTCCGAAAATCGGAGCCGATCGAGCGATGAAACGATGCAAGAGTCCGCGGACCGCAGGCATTGATATTCGTACCACGGAATTCTCGGAGAAAGAAAGGTGTGGAGGGGAAGGGAAGCGGAGCACTTCGTGGGGTGATCCGAGCCGAGTCCCATACATCATGCGTAATGCCGGATCCGATTCTCATATTATATACATGTCCGCGCGTCCCGGGTGCAAGACGCGCGGGTCGCGTCGATAGCGTCTCTCTTTTTCTCTTCCCCTGTCTTTTCCAGCGACGCCTCTAATCCGCCGAGTACATATACGCGTATAAGTCACTCGTTGGGCTCCGCTCGCGTTGCGTGAGCGCGTCTAAGCTTGATAAATGGAAAAAATGTCGGCGTTCCTCGGCGCCGAGACGAGCGACTCCTTTTGCCGTTCGCGCTCCGATTTTCACGCGTGCGGTTCTCCTCCGCTCATCGTTCGGGTTCGGGAGATAAGACGTTCGGGGGAAAGTCTTATTAACAACGAGACCTTGTACGTGATTCGTGGAATATTATGCCGAAGAAAGTTCGCGTAAGACGCGTTCGGAGCTCGAAAAAAGCGTTTTTAATTTGAGTCCGCGGCGATAAAAGCGACCGAGACAACATTTTTCATAGGATGGAAATAATAAAGTCGGATGCGAGGAAAGTGTCAACGCGTAAGAAAGAAAGCTTTTTTCTGGCTCCGCCGATACGCGGGATACGTGATATCTTTGGTGTTCTTTTATTCTTTCCCGCTCTCGTCGAAGTCGCGGTGTGTATATATAAAGTATTCCGTTTGTTCGCGATCCGTGACTAATGCGTAGCCGCGTGTGTGACTCGCAACCGAAAACGAAAAAGGGGTCCGAGTGCCAAAGTCAATAGTACGCGGGAACCTCGTCGGGGTTGGGTTGCGTTCGTTTACTTCGTTTCGTTCGACGCGAATCCTGATAACAGCGATGGACCTCGAACTTCGCGACACCGGTAAATTCTTTAAGCTAAAATTTGGTTTGTTTACGGTACGAGGGATAACGAGCTCTCGAAATTCGCATCGGATCGATCGAATTCTTTACTCGTGTTATTCGAATGGAGCAGGAAAAACCAACTTTTGTATTTTATAATATTCGCGAAAATTTTGACAAAAGTTTCCGAAAACCTAAACTTGTGCAAAACTTTTCTGTACCGTAACATTCTTTGTTTAGATATGGGTTTTATCCTTTTCAATCCTGAATTTTTTGATAATATAATTTTACAGGAAACGATTCGGTGGTATCTTTTTGGTTTTCTCGGGTGAAAATATATTACCAGATATCTAGATAACGAGTTTAATATATTTTGAACGCTCGCAAATTACATTTTCTACATTTTTTTTAAAAAATGCAATAATGATATGTATGTATCGTTCAAGTATAAAATACGTCATTGATAGTAGATAAATCATATTTAACGATCGCATTTTCTAATTTTAAGAAATATTAGTGTCACATATTTGACAAAAAATTATTAATAATGTTGGAGAAAATGCAATGAAAATAATTTCGGTTGATTCACACTCGAGAGTTTCGGCTTTGAAATTATTCGCACGGTTTGAATAATCATCCGTCCAATCCTATCCACTGCCTTTACGACTGGATGAATCTCTCGATAAAAACTCGAACATCGCTATCCGTTGTCGTTTAAAAATCTGCCGTATTTCATTAAAAAAACATCTATCTATTTACTTATCCCGAAAAAGGAAAATACGACGCTAAAATAATTACCATTATCAATATTAATATTTGATGTAAATCATTTAATAATATCTTTTCCCTAGAACAAGGAAGATTCATAAATTATAAAAAGCTATTTCCAGTGTAAAAAAAAAGTGAATCCATCAAATCTACATAGGGATGGCAATTTTCTGAACAGCACCGAAGTAATGCGTAACGGCCCTTGATTTGAATTTTACGAGGCGTGCGCGCAAACTTCTCGAGGAATTTCGCCCGAGCGATATCGAACCGCTGCGCAATTTAAATTATAGCACCTATCTGTACATAATTTATGTCCTTGTTTTCTAGCGCTGACTCGTATAGGCGTAGTTGCTAGTTTCGATCTCGCGAGAGAGAGAGAGAGAGAGAGAGAGAGAGAGAGAGACGGAAAGCAACCGAAGAGATTGATACATCAATTTAAATTATCCTGAATAATTCGCGGAATATCGGATCTTTATGGCTTGGAAAATACCGTCGTCTTGACGCTTTCCACCTAATGGCGATTTCCCAGTTTCCAAGCTTAATGGACTATTTTAAGCTGTAAACTGCGTACTTTATCCTTCGAATATGATCGCGAATCGCTCACAATTCGACTCTTCATTTCCAGAGCTTGCGATCATCGTTTTAAAAAATAATTATCATCTTTTATCGTTGCAGTCTTTTTACTATGATTGCAAGAGATTTTTAGCTCGAACGAAGAAAGTTTCTTTAAGAAATTTATTTCTTTTAAAGAAATAAAATCTAAATTAATTGCAATTTACGAGAAATTCGAAAATTCGGCGTAAAATTGTTATAGTATCGTATGAATAATTAAAAAAAACCCGTTACAATTCCATCGATCGTTTTACGAATCATAATTTTCCAACGTTATCAACTTGGTTTTCGAATAAAAAATATGATTGATTAATTAAATTTTTTTTAACGTTAATCAGAAAAAGATTTTACAAAAAAAAATACAAAAGAAAATAAATCTTAGCTCAGAGTAGAAATGAAAAACTTATTAGAGAGAAGAAATCTTCTTGTTACTCGAGCTTCTTAGAGCTTAATTCAGCCTTGCATCATTTTAATTATACAATAGTATTTTTCCAGAGTACCAGAAGACAACTTTCAAATATTTTTAATTATTTCTACGTTCTTACGGCGAAAACGAGTACTTTGATAACAACGCTTGGAACGATCGAAGCGTTACGTTCTCTTTTCGTTGGATGCGTATCGATAAGAATACGAATAATCGGAAGATCTTCCAACTTAAAACCAACGCTCGGGAGTTTATAATTTGTAATTTTAAAACTCGTTAATTTTCGAGCAGAAACAAACAAAACGCAAAACACAATCTTCCATTTCTATTCGATAACGATACGAAAATCAAAAAGTCCTTACACCGCAAAACTTGTCGATTCCCGAACAAAAATTAAATATTCTAGAACCGTATATTGTAACCGTATATCAAGGGGTTCGGTTTTAAAATAAAATAGTCGTAAACGGGCGCAAATAGAGTAAGTCGAGAGGCGCTTGGAGAGCAATCGAGCGAGTAAATCGGAGATCAAGGTTACGAAGACACGTGTACGTTTACTGGAAAAGCGACCGTTCCCTGACCGTCCCCTGACCGCGGGCGAATAGGACACGGCGGAAGAAGCGAGAGGGGAAACGGAGGAATCGAGCCCGAGAAGAAGCGGAAAGTATCAGCCATTCGTCAGACTGTCTCGGTCGGCGAGAGGCTCCCCGAACAAATGGCGGCGCAATCGGAGAGACGCCGCTGAAATACCGAATCGGATCGTCGGCTCTCGCATTATCATATCCAGAATTTGCCTTCACGCGGAGGCGGGACGATGTATCACCGGTGCGACGCCTTGCCTTCGCGCCTCCGGGCGAGGAGGTAACACCTTCCTTATTTCCGGGCGGCGGAACGGATGACAGGCGCGTGTATCCGCGAGCGAGACTTTTCCGGAGGAGCGTCCAGTTCGGAAAATAAACACAAGTATTTCCCGGACGGAGACGCGTGCGTCGTTAATTTTCGTTTCTCGGGGAAAAGGAATAAAGCGCGTTTCGTAGTTGAAAATGATATTTATAGAAGGGAATTTATATTTTAAATTGAGCTCCATTAGGGAACGGGCGAATTTGAAATCCTTGCGTCGGCTTAGAGAGTCGGAGTCGGAGTCGGAGTCGCCGACGTCGCCTCGTCGCTGACGTCGACGCCTTCCACGCGTTGTGTATCAAACGCGCGTAATAACGTAACAAATGGCCACTTTATGCGCTCGCTGATGTAGGAGCGAGAATTCCTGCGCCCGGCATTACTGCTAATGTCTGACGTCATTCTTCCCATTCTTCCGACACTCCCAACACTCCCGACCGTTCGCCCCTGCTGCCCACTTACGTGCCTCTCTCGCATGCTTCCACCGCACCTCTTATTCACCCTTTACGTACAAATTCGCTGGATACATTCAGCTTCCGTGACAACGTGTTTTCGTATGAATACAAAGCGGTCGGGTTTTTCCTCGCGTCCCGTTCCTAAACCGCCTTGCCGATCTATTATTTATTAACTCTAATTCGGGGCTTTGGATTTTTTCCCGTTCGCTTTTTACCTTTTTTTTTTACCCAATCTTTTTTTCAACTTCCCTATTAAGTACGCGGATACTTTGATACGTAACATTTTAATGCGCCGTTTCGCCCGGTATTAATTCGTCTCGAAAGTCGTTATCAAAAAAAAATTTATCCGTAACCGCGAAATACGTAAGAGCCGTAAATTCGTAAATAAATATTTCTGTCGGTTCTCTCCCTTTATCTCTTACATAACCATTTGCTATAAATTACGGGTACTCGAGTAAATTTTTAATACGAACCATCGAGTTGGATCGGTCTTTACGATCCTGTACATACTTTTAATATAATTAATTTGACTGTGTAAACAGATTTACCGTTTACTCGAAGGAATTACTTTTCCGGATTACGCTTACTTTTGACGTCCGCGAAATTTACGTTGTAAATTTCGAGTAAATTTGACTAAAAATCATTTCGGTAAATAAGATTTAATGCTTTAAAAGCAACGTATTAATATTTATATCCATTAATTTATATATAAAATACGAAATATATTTATAATTTTAGTAATAATAAATATATTTGTATAAATATTTATACACGCGGAGACTATTTATTAAATTCTGAATATTTACAGTAGTAAACAAGCGCTTGTACAAATTGAATATATTTGAATAAGCAAAGCTCGTTGCAAATACGACCTTTAACAAATTAATTTAAAATTATAAATTACGTTGTATTTACGGTTCGAGTCGATACAACGAATTTTCCTCGAATATTCGTTGTCCGTAGAAAAACGCTTCGGTCTTAATTTTCGTTGCTCAAGAACGAAACTCGCCGATTACTTATTTTCTTGGATCCCTATAAATTCGTAAAAGTACTCGAGCTCGTCGCCTGGAAAGCAAAAAAACGCCTGAAAAAAAAAATCTCGTACGAGTTGAATCCAAGGCGTGGGAGTAACGGAGCCGCGTAAAGTTGGTCCCGAGCAAGGAAGTAACGGCGACTCCACCTTACCGATCATCGCTGTCGCTTTAATAATATTTGACGATCGTCCCGGTAATTTATCAATGACGCGTAATCCAACGCAGCGGACGCGACTCGTTCTGGAAATTATCTTTGTTTCGGGCTAGCAAAAAGCGCAACGGGAAATCCTCCCGGGGCAAAAATGTGAGTAACGTCCGTAAATAAAAGCCCGTCGAGTGTTATTAAAGAAAGTTACGAAAGAAATCCGTGTCTGCGCCGGTGTACACATCTCGGAGGCAGGTTCTCGCCGTAGTTTCACCCGGTCGGCAGCTCGCGACGAGTTACGACTGCGCCGCCTCGCCCCGAAAGTCGGGACACGCGAGTTTCCTCCCTTCTTTCCTCTTCCCGACGTTTCTTCTCTCCGGCTTTGGGTTCTTCCTTACTTACGAGAACTTACGAGAACTTACGAGATACTTTGGGCAAAGCCCCCACGGGATCGCTGCCGAGGTTTTAGCGCCTCTTCCGTCCAGATTTCGATTCGATTCCCCGAGCAACTTTTTCCGGGGAGTCGAAATATGAAGTCGCCCGGCTCGATTATGAAAATCGAGGACTAGATCGGGAGTTTCCGCCCAGCTCGAGAAACGAACCGTTAAACACCTCGAGAACTCGAATGCCGGCTTTATCCGTCGTTAAAAATCAGAATCGGCACTACTTACGAAGTTTACAGCTCGTATTTACCGAGTTAATTGTCGCTGTCGGCGTTACGCTTGTTTTACGCCTTTGTAAAAATTGGCTGCATTTTTCCCCGAGTACTCAAAACTCGGTTTGTCAGCGACGTAAAAATAAAAAGAGCTTGGGCAATCGACGAGCTCGCGAGAAGAGCGTAAAAGAGCAAGAGGGAACGGAGGAATGAGAGGAGGAATGAGAGGAGGAATGAGAGGAGGAATGAGAGGAAGGAAAAATCTTCGTCTCTCCGCGAGCCCCGGACTAGAGAGTTCGGGAAATTTAGTACACGGAGGTCATAGAAGGGGGGCAGCCAGGTACTTGTTTCGTGGATGAGATTTAGTTTGATAATAAGATCCGCCCTTCGCGCGAAGGAGGTGGAGGAAAGAGAGGAGAATCTCCCGGAGCTTCGGTGGTAGGAGGCGAGCTGAGATACGACATTCGTACCGTGGTTTTAACTCTTGGTTATATCCGTAGTTATGAAACTGCCGGATTCAGGGAACCGCCTGCGCAACGGCCGCGCCCCTCTACCATCACTCGCCTCCCCCCCCCCCGTATATTTCTCCGAGCGAGCTGCTTTACCAAATCTTAAGCCTCTCCCTTTTCCTCTTTTAAAACACGACTCGCGCAACGCTTAATAATTTTAATTAATCCGAACGCGCGAACTCCCGTGCAGCCAATGTCGCTCAGCGGGGTGAGGACGAGAGAAGCGGATCGAATGGACCGAGCGATCGCTTACGTCCAGCCTCCGAGGGCTAACTAGGCCTTTTCCCGTGTTCTCCCGTGTTCTCCCTTGGTGGCAAGGCACCGCGACTCTCTCGATCGGACCGGATGAAATTTCCCGGGCCTTTCTCAAGAAAGCCATTTAACAATCTAGAAAAATTGAAGCAGGTAAATATTCGAACAAAAGCCTTTTCTAATTTACACGGCAAAAGCGCAGAATATTTTCTACCAGCGGTTCTCTCGAGCCAAACAAAAATTCGTATAATTAACCCCTTAATTATGGCAATTTTTCGTTATTCAGCTTCCTTCCGCATTGTAGGAAAAAATTCTCGAGTATTTTTGGTCACTTAAAGCACAAAGCTCGGAGAACGGCCGAGGCGCATCGAGCTGCACGGAGGAGAGAAAAAAGAGAGGAGAGCGAGTGAGCGAGTGAGCCGGGAGCGGAGTTTAAGGGAGTGGAGCGCGAGGTCGAATAAAAGGGAAATGTATGGAAGGAAAGATCTAATTTGTTCTTGTCCGAGGCTGCTTCGGAGCTCGGGAGGTGGGAAGTCGGCGGAAGGCGAGTGAGGCCAGGAATTAATATTCATAAGCGTCCAGAGAGGTCCCGAGGGCGGGGTCAACTTACATGTATCTTTCGCCACTGACCCGAACGCTACTGGCCCTCCTACACCCCCCCCCCGTTCACCCCATTCACCCCATTCACCCCCTTCCATCCCCACTCGGGCGCACAACTTCCCGTCTCTTACCGAGAGTCCGCGATAACGCTCGGGAATGAAAATACTGACCGCAGCTACGCCGCTTTTAAACCGCTTCTTCTTCTCCTCTCTTCGTTTTTCGCCTTGCGTTGCCTCCTCTGCGATTAATTCAAACTTCCCCGGCCTCCTCCCGTCTATTGGATTCCCGGTAGAAAGAGCTGAGTTGTGGCCGGCCAACCTCCAGAGATGCGAATAACTAACGGCTTATCGGGTTATCTGACCGCGATTTTTAATGCTTTCTCGACCGTTCTTCGGTCTTTAATGATTTATTAAGAAGCAGGGACAAACAGGGAATAAATTAGCGAGAGCTCGCCCTCGAATGCGTTTCACCCCATCGTTTCCTTCAATTTTCTTTTAAGGGAAACTTGGATTTTTTACCTTTGGTATAGCTTTGGCTAAACTTGGCTAAACTTCGCTTCCTCCGAATTTTTACTATTTCTTTCCCTTGTTTCCTCGTTACTTTGCGGTTTCACGCCGATCGAGAGTTGTCGATATTTTCGACGAGAGGACTTTGGATATCTTTTAACTTTAAACGTACCTGTTCTCGTGGATTTGTGGATCGATGATCGACGATTGCCGAACGCGAATCGATACTTGAACAAACTAAACCTTTCGGATTTTAACTCGATAAAAAGATTTCCTTGATAAAATAAGGCAGTGTATTCGAATTATAAACTTACTATGAAGAAGCTAAAAAAACATACGTTATTCATAAATATTTGAAAAATTTATTTAGATGTAGGTACAAGTGCAAAAATCGTTGAACGCAGATAACGAAATTTCGGAATCCCTTACGTAAACGCGACGTTGGACGGAATCTGTAATTTAATTTATTTTATTTTGATGTCCTACGTGAAAATAACTATCGTGAAATATAACTCGATAGAAATAAAAAAAAAATTAATTAATGAGTAAGAAAAATGCTGTATTTTTTAGAAATTTATTTTAAAATTTTATAAATTAGCGAGAAATCGTAGTAATTAAAAATTTTAATTTTTCAGATTTCTCGAGAAAATTAAACATAAAATTTTTAATGATTTACTCGTTTTTAAAGATAAGAAGTTTATTAATAATGTATATACCTACCTGTAATATTACAAAAGTACATAGTATTGTTTAAAATTATTCGAATGCAAGTAACGTAAGAAAGATTCATTAGGACCATTAAATTATGTATAACAATTCATGTTGAAATAATAAATTTTAAATTCAGAAAATAGCAAATAAAAAATATAATGAATAAGAGAATTCTAAATTCTTTTATTATAATATACTCTAAATAAATAAAATGCATACATTTTAATGAAAAAGCATTTTTTTAATTGAAATAGCATAATGTTAACTTAACTTTTTAGTTTTACATACTGAGCGGTTGAAAATTATGTAATTTTTTTCTGGAAAACGAATATATATATAGATGTTCATAAATACGTAATAAAAAAATACAAGGTAAGTTTTTATTGTTTCGTTCGTTAGTTATTTTACATTTCCTGCTTTATTTAAACCTTATTTTATACTAAAGACCAACATTGTTGGTATTTTCAAAAAATTGTTTTTTTTTTTACTTAAAAAAACATAAGAAAATAGAATATGATATAATTTTAATTGTAAGAATAAAATTTTTTTTATCGTATTTCGTAATATTATAGTCATGGTAATACACGAGGACTTGCAAATTATAATAAAATAAAATTTTTAAATTATGTCATTTATTAAAAGACTTGGATTTATTTTTTATGGTAACAATTTTATAATAAAAGTAATTTTCCAGTGAAAAAATTTTTTCGATATGTGTACTATTGATATTTATATTAAAATATATTTACTTGAGATAAAATAACAATTTTTTATTATTCGAATGTCAATTTTGTTTAAGAATTTCTTCCTTATGTCTGAATAAAAAAGTAACCATGTATCTAAGTAACATAGTCGTGATTAAGTACGACGTGAAATATAGTAATTAAAGCTAAAACTACTACTGTTTACTTTACTATCGCACACGCATCGATGTGTATTAGGGATTTTAAATACGAATTTAATTAATAACTTTATTGGATTTAAATAAAATATGAATTTCATTGAATTCGATATAAAACGATTTGAAAGTGTAATTTTGATAAAATAATTGTATATTTCTGTACTTCCTTATATCGATTGAAACATTTGATTATCCTTTTTTTAAGTAATATTTTCATAGTTTACATCATTTGTTATTTTTTTATTCAACTTTAAATCATATGAAAGTTTAGTAATATCGTTAATCTTACGATGATAGTTTTCGATGTAAAATACGTTATAAATATTCATCTTGAAAATTAATATCATTTTTAAAATAATCCAAAATTTCTTATTGCCATATGATCAGATAATAAAGATTAAAATTTTGAACTAAATTTATAAGAAAATAAGATCCAAATATCTCAAATTATGATATGAATTTCAAATGTTATCTGCACTGGTCCCTATAATAAGTCATTGCAATTTATTGTAAGTCTATAAATTTGATTTCGATATATTTTTTCGATGTTCTTAAAATTGCAACTTTCTAATATTAATAAACTTATAATTTCAACAATTAATAAGTTTAATATATTTTATATTATAATAATTTTTAATAGTTTGAAATATACAGAAACAGTTACATTAAAATTTATTGTATGTATTTAGATAACCAAATCATTTGTTCTCTTTCCGATTACTAGAATTTCTAATATTTTTATTCCTTTACGTTGTCGTATTTTATTCATAATGTTTTTCTCTAAATGATAAATTTTAAGATTGTTTTTCTATTTTTAAACAATCGTTCGCTTCCTAATCTTAATATAATAATTATTTGATGAGAAATCAATTTATGATTGTTTATAAAACATTTGTATTGTATAACAAATAAATTGATAAGAAAATAATAAAATTTAAGGATGAAATCTCTATAAAATAATAAAAGTAATATCAATTCAAATTTTCAAACTACCTTTATTACTTATTATACTATAGAATTTAATGAAGAATATATTGATTTTTGAAAATGAATATAAATACCGAAACCTTACAGATTATTAATTCAGTAGGGTAACTATCAATGTGAAAAGGCTTCGCCAATTCTAAAGTCGTGAAGTCGAATCCTCTTGATTCGATAAAATTAATAAAAATAAAATGATCGTATATATATAAATAAATTTATAATAATAATAATATATTTCTGATAAATTCGGATTAATTAATATAAAATAATACGTAAATAATTTATTTGAAGCTATTGTATATGGTAAATTTAGAATGACAATGATACTTTATACAAGACTTTAATTAAGCAAATTTTATTTACGTAAAAATAGAAACTAAAACTAAATTAGTAGTTAATAAAATATTTAATAAGATTATAAAAATTTAAAATATGTCCAATAAAACGTAATAGACTTCAGAATCTGAAGAAAAGGCAGACTTTACAGTATAAAAAAAATGTAATATATTAAAGTAGAATACATTTTTTATAAATAGTAAGAATATTATTATAGGCTTAATAAAGACATAAAATAAGATAAATTTAATATAATATGTGCGTAAACGACTGAAAAGTGTCTTTTATGAGTTTTAATAAATCATTTAATCATTTTCATATTTGTTACGATTGATTTAGTTTTAAAGTAGGTGTTTAATTTAATATCATAATTTATATTTTATTTTTTATATTGTATATTTTTTATATAAAAAAACTATAAAATAACTAAACAATCGAATAAAAAAAATTCTAAAGTAAGAAACGTCCAAGAATTAATTTTTTAAATTTAATTTAATCAAGTTACAATACTTTTTTATATTCGATTATTTAAATTTTATAAAATATATTTTACATCCTTGCCAATTTTATAATTTATAAATATCAACGTTTGATCCATTTCACAATGGTTTTATATTCGGTAAAACGATACTTACATTAAAAAATTGTTCATTTTTTTTGCTTGTGATATATCACGCGAATTTAATCGAATGCGATGCAATAAAAGTTAAAACGTTGTATTTTGCATTCGGTACATTTTATATTAGTTTTTGGTAGATTCGGTAACGTTTTCGTTCTCATCGATAAAACATATTTAATAAGCATAATTACAATCAAATCATCTCTTTATCAATTTGCGAATGGTATATTATTTTTTAAGTTCGATCGCACCGATATTTTAAACTGCGTCGAATTGTTTCATCGTTTCATAATCAGTTTAAAAGAAAAAGCAACGAACCCTTTTCGAGGGAACATTTGCTAAGAACTTCACAAACTGACAAACGCTCGAATCGCGATTTCACACCTTTTCGTTAGTAGACTTTCGCTATTTCCAACAAAGTTTAAGATAAAAGGAAAGAAAATGAATGGATAAATCGATTCGCGACTAATTCCATTCCTATACGTACGCGTAATAAAAACTGCTGAAACGAAAGGAAACGCATCGAACCTTGGTATTAAATAGTAGTACCGAAAATGACGGAAGACCACTTATCGATACGCGAGATAAAAGAAAGCCTCTCGAAAAATCTAAAGCGAAGATCGAATAGTGTAGGACTCCCCATCGTTAGCGAAGCAAGGTTAATCGATCGAGAGTGAAAAATATTGGAAAAAGAAGCCTGTGAAAGAAAGATTAGCTTGGGTTAATCGCGGGAGCCGTTGAGGCCCAGAAAACGCTTCGATAGCGATTCTAATACGATGGCGGATGGCGGATGGCTGAAGCCGAAACGAGCCACTTCTTCCATGGCTGCGCTTCGCGGCAAACGAGTCTGCGAGTAGGCGACTTAACTTGCCTGGCAATAATAAAATGATATAGGAGGCAAAATATGCATTTAAATTATCGCCCCGCGATAATAATTTGCATACCGCAGCTTCGCTCGTTCCACCCTTCTTTCGAGCTTGCGCACCGCTTCGATGCTCGGATGGTGGCGGTGGTGGCGACGGTGGTGGCGACGGTGGCGGCGGCCGTTCGCTCAGTTTAGCCCCGTTTAATTTAAATAATACTTCTCCGTAGCTCCGAGCCCGAAGATATACATAAAATCGCTATAACATTGTAAATTATAACTGATACGGCTTATACTCCGGCAACGTAAGCGCGCGAGCGACTCGCCGAGAACGATTAAGCAAGGGGAAATTAACGCACCGACTTCCTTTGAGAAGCCGCGACTCACCAGTCCCACTTTTTACTCGGCAGGCAATTTCAATTTTGGCTCGGCTTCAGCCCGGCTTTGTTTTTACGCGCTGCGGGACTTTTTGCGGATTTGCCGGTTCAACGGCTGCGAGCAACGAGATCCAAGCGCTTTTTCTACCCGCGCTCTAGACTTTTCGTGTCGGAGTCGTCTTTCGATCGTCGCCGTCGTTGCCGTCGTTGCCGAAATTCTCCTCGAATTATAATCGGCGCGCGGATTAAACCGCAGTTTCGCTCCCAACAAAATAATCCCCTCCGCTCGAACGCTCCGAGTTTATCTTGGATTTTCTCGCGGCTCGAAATTTTAAAATCTTATACACGGAATCGTTATTTATTCGAAAGTCTCGGGGATCGCGAGGATTTTATTACGTTGATGTACATTTATTAGGTTGATAATACAAAGCTTTTAAAGCGCATCAGTACACGTTACGAGGTACTTGGTTTTTGTACAAGTTACACAAAGTTTCGAAGATACGAGAGCGCAAAGTCGTAGCTCGCAAATGGCACGGGAGCTTCCGTATTACGTGGATTAGCAGCGAAGCGAGGCGTCGCGACGCGTCGCGTCCTTTAACAAGCGCGCGGAACGGAAGCGAAGACATAATGCACGCGAGCAAGGCAAACGACGCGAGAACCTTACGCAAATAATGCAAAGTACAAGCGCAACGCCTCTGAAATATATTTAGACATTCGTTCACATTAGGAGCCCGTTCCATTCGCCCGCGTCCAATCATTTCTCGAGTTTCCGCGAGCAAACAGGGACCAAATGGAGACTAATCTTGGACTCCCTCGCCTCCCTCGCCTCCCTCCGAGCCTTACCAGTCGCTTTTTCCCGTTTCGTATAATCATTTCTCTTACTTTCGTTCCAAAACTCTCGAGGCGGCCGATTTTTCGAATAATTCCCGTCGAAACGCCGAGTTTGACTCTCGATCGTTGCTCGAACGTTGCTCGATCGTTGCTCGGGGTAAGGATCTCGATCGAACGAACGGGGAACCGTCGCTCCGTCTCGGGGATGAAATTATATTCGCGAGGGACGATCCGTCCGGTGGTGGAGGCGACGAGGGCTCCGACGGAAATCCGAGGCCGGTGAAAGTACCGCGTGCGTATCGCGTGCACGATCGCTAAATCGTAAGAAGCCACGTTTAGGGTTTCACGCTTTCGCAACGCTCGTCTCCGGTCTCGTCCTCCGCGCGGAACTTTAAAGGCAGCAGCGGCGCGCATAAGTTGGAAACTAATAAGCCGAGGAGACGCGTCATCCTGCGGAACGAACGTATAAGAGCCGGAGGCGCTTCCCCGGCCGATGAAGGCGAGGTACGAGCGAGTCGAGCTTACGACGGCAACGGGACACCGATTACTCGACGTTGATCGTCCCCGAGAACACCGCGTCTAAATTGGCTAACTTCGAAGGACGAGCCATTCCCTCCACCTCCTCCACCTCCTCCACCTCCTCCACCTCCTACCCCGTCTCGTACACACGAGCTTCGCTTATTTTACGCCTCGTTCCCAACGCGCAAAAAACCTTATCCCTGCGCGTTAATAAATTCTAGGTTTACGCTCGCTTGGAACTTTGGTTCTCCGGTGCGTCTTATTTTCTTGTTCGAACCAACGTCGAATCTCCCGGCTCGCTCCAAAAATCCGATCGAAAAGGGGCGGAGGAGAGCCGAAAGGTCGTTACGCGAGTTCCCATCGAACGAAACGAGGCGCCACGGGGCCACGGGACATTCCTGTCGAGAGTTAATAGCTCGCCGGCGATTAACCGGAGCGCGAGCGAGAAGTAAGGGACCGCCGTCGAGGCAGAAAAAACGAGCGGGAACTCGGCGGCGATCCCCGGTGGAAAAAGAAAGGAGGAACGAAAACAAAAAAAAAAAGGACGGGCGAACGGACGACAGGCTGATTTCCCGAGTAAATTTAGCGTTTGGCAGGGTGGGTCTGCTGGGGGTGGTGGCTAGGTAAATTTAGTCGAGAGGGGTCGGGGCGAGCGACCGGAGTCTGAGCCAATAGTTTCCAGGGTCGGGAAGGCGACGGCGACGGCGCCGCTGCCGCTTCTGCCGCTTCTGCCGCTTCTGCCGCTACTGCCGGGTTATAGGGCATAATTTAGTGGACAGTTTGATATACAAACAATCTTTAATGAAATTCTTGGTGTTCATTAATAACGCATTACACTCGCGCTCTCGAGCCCTTTATAATTCGAGCTTTCACGGCGCGACCCTCGCGCACCTCCCCGGGACATCCACGCGCGAGGCGTCGCACGTACGCCCGGACCCACATTGTCGCGTGTGTGTGTGTGTGTGGACGGGACGGGACGGGACGGGACGGGACGGACGGGACGGGATTCCGAACCCGAGTTCGCAGATTCGGCCGGCTAAATTCACAGGTGGGAGGCGTGATTTATTGGAAAGCGACTACGAGTGCGAATTCTTGGGAGAATTCCGCCATCGGGCCCTTCGTTAAAACACCGATATTAATCTTTGTATCGGGAGACGTTTATGCCTTTTCTTACTTTCTCTTCGTTCCACTTCTCTCTTCAACTTTACCCGATTTTACACTAATTTTGCGCTGAATTTACACGCCTACCTTTCCAGCTAAAATTCCTCTTACGTCAAAGCGCGATGCATTATTCATTCGGAGCGTCACACGAGCGTATCCCCGTCGCGTCTATGAAAAATTTATTATAATTGCGCGCTAAGAGATAAGGGGGAATCAGTTTGTTCCGTCTAACGAGCGACGAGACATGTTTTTATAATTATCAATGCCGTGAAATTATTGCCTTCTAGAGAGCGTCAATTTTTATCGACTCGCGCGAAAGCGATTATGCCTCGAACTCGAGTCGCGGTGTCCAATCGATGGTTCCGGTACGATTCGAACGCTGTTCGAGTTTTTTTTTGCGAACGACTCATTTTCCAAAAAAAAATAGAAACTATCGTCGAAGATTCGAACGCCGTCATTTTTACAAACGAGTGCGACACGTTTTTTTTAACGACGTTTACCGTTTTCTTCGACGAATAAATATCGAAAACTTTTACGTCGCGACGATCGATAATTGTTCAAAAATTTTTAACAACTTTTTACACGAATATACATTTTACTGCGCAAAATTAAATATTTCATCTTACGAAGCAAATTTACGACAATTATTTTTTAAATATCGGACTTTACGAAAGATTTTAAGTAATTAAACTTTTAGAAAGTTAATTTTAATTTTTTTAATAAGATAATAAGATTATTAAACTCAAAATCTAATACGCTGAATTAGCATTTTTTTAAAATTTGCATAATAGTTAAAGTTAATAATTACGAGTGCAAAAAGGTAATTCGCAAAGAAATTATGTTCGTCTCGAATCTATATTTAGAAACAAGTTCGATGTCGCTTTGTCCACAGATTTTGTAAATCGAGATCGAATAAAAATAACGCGTAATTAAATTTGCGAATTAAACGATCGAATATTAAAAATGGACGCAAAGTATTTCCGTTCGTTGAATCGCGAACGCAAAAACGGCGACGTCGACGCTAAAATTATCTGTAAAGGAGAAATATTGTAAATTGAAGGGTAGAAATGCGCGGAAGATGAAAGTATGGAAGACGAGGTCGAGTGGAACGTACGCGTGGGATACCGGTAGGAAAGTGTCGAGTAATTGAGTAATTCAGAAGCGAAAGGTCACTCTCGGACTTCCTCCACCCTCGACTCTCCACCCTCCACCCTCCACCCTCTCTCAGTTGCGGAAAGCTGATGAAAAGCCGGCGAAAAGCGCGGCCTTTTATTTCTGGTGAATACCGACGGAGGTGGCAACTAGGCCCCCGTATCCTGGGATTCATAAAGCGGCCGTGAAATATCGCGGCAAAGTAAGTTACGTCGTTTAGTATGATTTGAGCCGAGCTAATGTACTTTAATAACGTATTCCACGAAGCTCGGACACCGACGGCCGAAACGCCGGAGAAAAGCGAGCGACGACGACGACGACGACGACGACGATGACGACGACAACGACTACGACACTCTCGCACCGGCCAATTGGGACATTTTTGGTCGCGCTAAATGCATAATTTCTCCCCGCTCTTCGCGACAATTACGATCTCATTCTCCTCTTTTTCTTTGATTTTTCGCGTTTCACGCTGTTTCACCTCGTCCGCTTTTCGCGTAAACGCGGTAGACTCGACGAACGATAAAAAAAATAAAAGCAACCTGCGAACTCGTTATCTCGGTTTCGCGAAAAGAATCGCTGCGTCCGAAACTACGACGAATTTATCTCCGATGCCATCCCGATAAGCAAAGCTGGTCGGAAAAGCGGGCGAAGGCGATCCCTATAAATATCGAGGTTCGAGCGAGTTCGATACAACGTAGGATAAAGGGAAGATACGGTCGCGACACGTAGCGGATGATTCTCGGATGATCCTCGGAAGGTTCTCGAAGCAGACGCGAAAGAGGCTGGAAAAGATACGATTGTCGGTCGGAGCGCGCGAGATGAAGCGAACGCGATCGAGAGGTTGGGAGCGGAGGTTCGTAAACGAGGAGAGGAAATATTACGCACCCGGAGGAGGACGCGAGTAGCGAGGAACCGCCGAGGTGAAGCTCCGAGCTCCGGGCGATAATACATGCGTCAGCGCCAACGCGTCCACGGCAATATAGAATTTTAATATAGCGAGGGACTTTACGAGCGCGATTGTCCGCCATTTTAGTATCTCTGCGGGGCCAGCCATTTGAATTCTTAGATATTTCTCGGCATACTTGCGCGGAATTGCTCGCGGCGTCGGCGTCGGCGTCGGCGTCGACGTGCCCTCGCGACGGAGACCACCGCGACGGATTATACGGCTTAATAAAATAATAACGTACACACGCGCCTCGAGAGAGTCCGGGAGTCGGCGTCGCCGGACCTCGTAAACTCCTGGAGCACGAGCGAGGAGCGCGGTCATTTGATTATCATAGAATTCGAGTTTGCTTCGATCCGACTCGTACGCTTCTAATAACCGAAAAACTATCTCCGTTTCCGCCTTTCTTATTCCTTCCGCTTTTTATGGCTCCTACGGATTAGAGAGCTCTACGTGCCAGGGCGGCAGTCCTGGATATTACGAGGACTCGTTGCGGCTATCGGAATTTATATGGACTCCCTAATACGGCGTATTCGGCCTTTTAAATTTCATCTCGTATCTCTTCGTAGAATTTCTTCATTCGCACGCTATTCCGAATCGCCACGACTTTCTCTCTCTCTCTCTCTCTTTCTATCTATCTCACTCGTTTACTCCCACACCTTGAACTCGTGCCTCCTCGATTCTTTCGACTTTTTAACACAACCTCCCACTCGGCGATACACCGCTACATTTTTTAATTATCCATAAGCTATCGACCCTTGTTCCGACTCTTAAACTTTTACTGTAACGCCGGATACTTAACACGGTCGAAAATTCCGCGCTTTCGTTGCTACTTGTTTTTCGCGAAATTCAAAACCTTGGACTTGTACCAACGACCGTTTATTCGAGAAAAGTACTCCGGCCTTTTCGTTGTCGATGGCTTTTTTCTCAACACTCTTACGATCGTGATGCAGCTTTTGAGATCCACGGGGTTGAAAGACACGCCGATCGATACGAAAAGGAAATCGCGTGTATTATACGCACGCGTGAAAAACCTTTGCAACTATTTAAGAAAGTGTAATTTGTCCTGTCTCGAGCACCGTTGTATCGAAAGGATTAGGAACCGTCGACCGTTTATGTTCGCGAAATTGAAATATTCGTGTTTACGAGTACGAACGACGCTTTTTTTTATATTTGAGTTTTGTGTTTCCAGTAAGGTTATTCTTTTCCTCGATGAACATTTATTTCCCAGCGAGGAAAACTCCCGCTTTATTTTTGTTACTTTTTCGCGTATTTACGCCTCGTACGAAAAAAGTAAACTCGCGCGTCGTAAAGGTAAAATTTTGCCGATTCGATCGTCGCGCGAAAGATTTTCGAGTATCAAGGTTTAATTGAAACGTCTCGAGTTATCAGTCTATCTTTACTTGGAAATTAATTTTTCGAACGATGCATTTGAGTTGCTTGTCAGAAAATCGCAAACTATCCAACTTGTTTTGAAGCTCGGCTCGAAGCAACAAGGCGTATTATATACGGAGTGAAAAATTTACCATCTCCTCATCCCCATCACCGAATTCTGCCCTCGAGCAACGAATGTCTGCCCTAACGAAGCCGTCCCGATATTCCTAGGGGTGGCGTAGGGGTGGCGTAGGGGTGGCGTAGGGGTGGCGTAGGGATGGGGAAGGTGGGACGGGAGGAGCAGAAGGAGGAGGACTAAAGCTCGTTTCGGCATAAAGTAGAAGAAAAAAGCGTCGAAAAAAGCGTCGAAAAAACGGTCCCCCGAACCGATGCATTAACATCGAGACTCTTCGTTCCATTTTCTAATTTTTCCAGCGCTCCGCGTTCTTATCAGCCTTTACGAGCCCGCGGCTTCGAATCGAAATTCGCTTCCCTCGCGAGTTTTTCCCACCCCCCCGTCCGAACTCGCCGCCAGGGCCCGGCCAAATAATTACCCCAGCGCTTATTCCGGATAACCGCGAAAGTACAGCGTCTTTTTCCCCTTGTTTTTCTCTCTCTCTCCATCCTCCGCCCCGAAACCCGACTTGCTCGGTTGCTGGGCTAAGTAACGAGCACGTAAAAATGCCGCTTATCTGCTACTTTTCTTCCGACGCACTTTCGTTTCCTTTTTTTCCTTTATTTTTTGCCGGTAAATGTATACGCGAACCAAGGATGGGAAATTCGTAGATGCGCGCGAAATTCTGCCTTGCTTGTACATTTATTAGTATTGCTTGCGAGCCAAGTAATTATTGCCAATTTTTTCCCCCTTAATTATCCATTCCAGCGCCGTAAATTTATTTTATAGCAAATTAAAACGACTCTACGAGTAAAAGCCTTGAATCGGTTAAGTAGTTGCGGCAATATACAAAAAAAAAAATAAAAAATAAAAACACGTGTACGCCTATATTTTAAAGGATATTCGACGCGATATTATTACGATAAACTACGCTTTCGAACAAAAAATTGAATTATCGGTGCGGATATAACGGGAACGTAATAAAAGGATTTCGAATTAAATAATCCAAGTTTTAGTAGAGGAAAAGAAACGAGATTTTTAGTTCGGTTTAAATTAATTGTTTTATTTTAACTTAAATTTTACAAATAGTAATTCACGATATAAAATAATTTTTTTTTTTTACAATTTCCAGGCATACTTGAAAAAAAAATCTTCTTCTCACCCTTAAATTTGTTCGCTCGTTACGCCGTACTCGATTCTTATCCCAGAAGGTACATCTCGTAAAGCTTCCTGTCTTCCTCGGACTTGAAGAACGGCACAAAGTTGATCTTGACGATCTCGGAAAAGCCTTCGTCTTCGCTCGGCGATATATAATTCTTTCTGTAAGATGTTGGAATAGTTTTGGAGAAATTGATGAAGAAACGAATGTAGAAATGAAGACACAAGAATAACAGCAGCTTCGTAAATCTTATGCAACGCCGGACCAACTGGTACTTTGAGTCACTGATAAGAAACATTTCTCAAAATATAAAAAACAAAAGGCCAGAAAAAGCTCTAAGTGCACCGAATCCTCTAAACTAAGAATTAGTCTCCCGCCATTGCTTTTAGTAATGTTATTTTAACGAGTGCGTGCGAATCTAAACCGAGTAAATACTCTCGTGTAAATATTTTAGTATTTAATTGAACAATTTATAACTTACATGTAACCGTTGATTATCATGTCGTTGATCGCCAGATGCGATGAGTCGGTCAATCTCCTAAACTGTAAAACGTAATTATTGCACTCATGGTTATAAATATGCGTTCGGAAATTATTCTTAAATCGATAATCCAAGTTGTTTTACCATATTATTATGCTTCGCGTGGTCTTTATTCAATGACATTACGAAGCATCGAACAGGGATGTTGTATTTTCTTGCAACATTGATGTATCTTTGCCTTGAAACCTTATCCGGATTCGTGTTATCGATAACGACACTTTTTCCTTCGATTATGGCTTCGTTGGTTTTTTCTATACATTTTTGCCAACTTCCAAGCGTATCTCTGTTTACGTAACAGTAATTTTGTAAGTGCACCTTTGCAAAATGTGATTTGCCGGAACCGGGACATCCCACCATGATAATCACCTGATAAAAAAATGTAGCTTATAATTATGGTTAAATATGGTAAAATACTTTTCGATAGGTTGATAATATTTACCTCTTGTTTATCGGAGGTAAGTTGAGTTTGGGCTGGTTCGTAAAGAATTGTATTTTTACTCGCTTCCCTTGGATGAAAGTTTGGAAGGTCGTACGATGCTCTTTTATGTCCAAGAAAATGTTCTTCCGGAGTATAAAATTTTAAATCTAAATTAAGTGCTAATAATCTATCGGCCAAGGAATGGTCCTTCTTTTTTCTAGATGCACTGGCAGGTCGACCGGCGGCATCGCCCACGTAAAATGAATTATTTTTATCGACCGGTACATCGTCGTTCTTCTACAATTGATTACAAATTTGAAAACCATATGTTACTTAAATCGTTATTCGCTACCAACCTGATTAACTAAAAAATCCCACATTCCAGTGCACGGTTTTCTAAAAATACTATGACCAGCAGCTAAATAAACCTTCAAAAATTAATCGTCGCTTAGTTTTAGATGAAATGCATTTTATCTACGTTCTAGAAATGTTTTAAAATTTATACCTGCATCGGAATACTAATTTTGTTTACCAGTCTCTCTATTTTTATTTTAAAATCCTTAACATTTGTCTTTCCGGTACCTAAACTAGCCTGATTCGAGAAAATTACAATTTTGTAACCATTGTCGTAGTATTCTTTAAGTTTCTCTGGCACTTGGGGATACAACAATTGCCAATCTTTGTAATCTTTAGGAAACTGTAGTCCCGACTTTGTTTTTATTAAAGTTCTGTCCATATCGTAAGCCGCTATCTTTATAAGAATAATAATAAATAATATGATACAATGGTCATCGTCGATAAGGTAGAAAAAAAAGAAGAAGAAACGTTTCCTTACTTTCGAACGACCTTTGCAACCGCTACTCGTATACACGTAGAGAGTTTTATTACAAAAGTCTTCCCATACGTCGCTCTCCTTGGAATCCTCGGATCGATCGGAGCTAGTAGCAACACTGGTCGAAGGCATATCGTCGATTTCCATCTTGTTTTCCTCGGATGAACCTTGACTCGTAGATTCTTCCATGGCAAACGTGTCGTCGACTTGGCTATTCAATTTAGGCTTCTTCGAACTTTGCGTTTCATCGTCTTCTAACAAAATCCGTTTCTTCGATTTGTCGCTTTGTGCATTTGTCGTTGGTTTCGGATTGAATTCTATTTTGTAAAAGTGTTTACCGTAGAGAACTTCCAAACAGTCCCCATGTTGAGCAATAAGTTTTACGCCGTACTTGGTCTTAAAACCGTTAAGACCGCTGGGACGAGTTCCAACTTGCTGGACGAATACTTTTTGATCGGCATAACTGGCGAACAGTCGAACTAATCGAATAATAAACATGTGAGAATAATAAGAAAACGCGAAAATATGGGTACAAATATTATCTTTAGGTTCCCATTAAATATAGGTTATGTTGACCACGAATCGCGTCTATCGCTAATCAAAATTTTAGTGTACTAGAAAATGAAATGCAATCGAACGTAAAAACCTGATACAATTAAAGATAAAACCTAACCTTGCTTACGCGAGCATTGCGTATCGGTAATTTTTGTGTCAATGCTTCTGCCGACGAATACTTCTTGTTTGTCAGGTAAGAAAACGGGCGATAAAGATTTGTTATCGCTGTATATGTAACAGCTCTTCGTTTCCGAATTCATTTTTTATGTTCAAACGTCACTGAATACGAATTATTTCATACTGAGAAACACGACAAACGACAAATACGTGCGGATTTCTGAACACTCTGATCACCGAAGTCAAGAAAAACATCATTACATTATTCGTCCGCCATTCGCGATCGACTAAAATCTTACGACCGTATATAGCAGAAGTTGTAGGTCACGTGATTTCCAAGGCGCTTATATTTAAGTATCGAGGAAGACGATTTTTCCCAAATTTTTATTTACTTAAATTTGTAGTCATATATTTAATCGAGTGCTTCCATCCTTTTTTTTATTCGTGTGTGATCCTTACGGGAATTCGTACGCTATCGGCGATAAACTGGAAAAGTGAATAATTCATTTCGAAGGATCGTTCGAGCAGAATTTTAAGCTTTAATCGTTAAGTTGAAATTAGAAGTTACGAGAAGATTGTATTGCTTTTATTAGAATAAGCGTTACAATCGATAAATGTGCTAAGTAAATTTATGAAACACTCCTCCGCCTTATATTCTCTACTTTACGGTTTTAAATAAAATTTATGAAGATAATTTCAGTTTTCGGTGATCAAAATTTATATCGGTACATATATTTACTCATTAATGTCGAAAGAATCGGAACGAAAGCTACGGGAAATCATGTAAAATTTTTAATAGTACGTCGATGACTTTATCGATGCAGCTTTTAAAAACGCTGACGGTTAGTCATTTTCTAGCTTGTATTTAATTAATAGATGTATGCCGAAGCGTTTTTTGTGACATCATCTTGAGTTTACAATATGGAATCACCACTCGATTATATCGACTTTTAACGATCGAATTATACCCATTAATTTCGAATTTGCTTTCGCTATCACTTTTATAATTACTGTTCAAATACACTCGATATTATCGTTGTTACTATTGTTATTACTTATCAAATTAATTAAGTAATAATTACGAAGAGTCAAATACTTGTAATTTGTGAACAGAAAAAATATTTGTAGTTAATTTGATGTTCGATTTATGATTTATCGATCACCAAAGTGTAATTCTAGAATCAATATCTTTGTTCAATAAGATCTGATAATTTATTATCATCACGTTACTAAAATAGTATTTTATTTCAGCATCATCAAAATATATCATTCGATAAACCAATCCAGTTAATAATATTTTAATTAAAATTAATTAAAGAAGTTAGCGATTTTAAACTATCTTAAAAATTATCGTTATCAATTATCACTTGCGAAGCAAACACTTTCGTTGCTCGAATGTTGAATCGCGCTCTTGAATAATAGTATAATCACTAAAGTACTACCGATAAAGAGTTAAAAAAGACAGAGGGAACATTAAGGATAAGTTTTATTTCGAAGTGGATACTCGTAAATGACTTATCGATATTTAAACATACTTATCAAGTTAATCGAACAAATTGCTCATTATCTGTTAATCTGCTACAAGTCGATTAAAATGTTTCCATTTCTATAGAAACTAGGAAAACGAATATATTTTTAATCAAATATTTTACTTGATATTTATCTGCGTATATTTATCGACAAATATCGAGTTTTCAACACCAGTTAACTTCGAAACCTCTTCAAATTTATATAATTACAACAAAGTAACCGCATCGATCGCATACAATACTTTGTATAACAAGTACGACGATTCTGGAGTGAGATTTATGACACAAATGGAATTTTTACGATCATCCTATTCACCTGAATTTATTACTCGGCACTGTAAAAGAAAATTTAAATCCTTAACAATATGCAAAGGTTTCGTAAAGTTTTAAAATTTAAATTGCTATTATAACGGCTAATAAAATATAGACATTTAAAAATTAAAAACGATTTTAAACGAATTTATTTATTTATTTATTTATTTATTTATTTATTTATATTTATTAGCGAATAAAAAACTTTCGCAACGATCATCGATAACTATCGATCCAATAAAAAAAGAAAAAAGTATATTTTTATCAAAATTCATTGAAAAGGAAAACTTTACATCGACGCATTGGTACTTAAAAATCTGAACATAATAAATAGTAGTTAAATATTCTTCTAATAAATCGGTATCACGGATATAAATAATCAATCGTAGAGATCGTTAATTCGCAATCTGGGATTTAATCATAAAATATATGGTTACGCAAACCTTGGTAAACAAATTAATAGATAACACCGATACAAATAAGAATAAATTTTATACGAATTTTAAGAAATCCAAGATTAACTGGAATCGAACGATTCAGCGAAAATTATAAATAAAAGATTTCATTTTTCACGCATCGGTGTAAAACAGCATCGACAGTAATAATACTTACTGATAAAATTCAAAAGCGTCTTCTTTTAAATTTTCTGCTGCTCTTTCGAGAACACAAACAACTGCGTAAAACAAGTAAAGCATCATTGGTCTTTCGTGGACCAAGTTTTTCGAAGGTATAAAAAGACGGTAAGGTCGAGAGAGGAAAGCACCGAGAGAGAGAGTGAGAGAGAGAGACGCGGAACGCAGGAGGACAAAAAACGTAGAAGCAAAGAGAAAAAAGTCGCACTCACCGTCGCGAGCGCCGAGGGTTCGCGACATTAAAAATGAAGACTACGTCGAGACCCGGGATATATACTTCGGATTTTAAAGAGCCTTGACAAGGCTCAAGATGTCTATCTGTCGGGTACTTAGGTCGCGCGCTCGTCGCGAATAACAACGAAAATGGTAATGCTTTTGCTCTTTTTCTCGCTCTTCCTCCGTTCGTTCTCTCGGCTTCGACCGTGGAAAGCTCGACGAATGGATGTATTCGCATTATCCTTGGCGCACTTTTAATTTCTTCAAAAAGGCTACCGCCCCCGGATTAATAAGACGACGAGTCGCCTTTCCCCGCCGACCCCGAATCGCACGCTGCGTTCGCCTCGGATGCGCCTCCCAAAGGGCCACCGAGAGAGAGAGAGAGAGAGAGAGAGAGAGAGAGAGAGAGAGAGGGACGCTCTACTCGCGACACACCGGCTCCGAGTCTTTAATAAATGCCGAGTCCCGCGCACGCAAACTCTTGATTTAGATTTTCCTCGCCGGCAACCCCACACCGATGTGGAATCGAGGGACAACATCGCTGTTTCCGTCCTTATGTCACAGCTCTGGGGAATGCTTCTTAACTCCCTTTAACGAAGGGACCAACTTTTCAAAGTGATATAACTTTATTCGTGTATCCAAACGACTTTTTCCTCCGGCGGCTTCGCGGACCCGTGACCGTTACTTTTCCCGATGTTTCCTAGGCTTTTTATTTTCCGCATCTTCGCCCGATCGATGCCCGACCGTGAGTCTACGGTTCGTCTCTTCCAGAGACAACGATCAAGAGAGACGATCGAGTCGCTCCAAAATTGGCTGGCCTTTCACGCAAAAATCGACCCGCATCAATTATTCGCAGCCCCCGCAGGAACAAAAACAAAAACACAAAAGGCAAGGAAACCGAACCGCTGGAAAGTTCTCGGGAGAAACAGCGAGACTCGTTCGCTCCGGTTCGATCGTTCAAAACTTAATTTCGGAACTGAAAACTCGATCGTCGCGCGTCGAGCCAACCGAGGATTCTCGCGAAATTAAATATCCGAAAAGGAGGCCGAGCCTGGCTTGGACGAGACAATAAAAAAAAATCAAAATGGGAAAACAAAGAGGGAAGGAGATCGCATTAAAAACTTTTTTAATCGATAGACGATGCATTCGCTCTCGTACTCTGGCCTTTTTAAGAAGGGAACAAAGCCGGGTGCGCGAAAAAAAAAATAGCGAGGCGTAAAACTAAGAGGAATTAAGAAAACACCGCGGGAGACGGAAGATTGCGAGGGAAATAGACGCGCGCGAATCGAGTTGCGATCGTGCGAAAAATCCTCGAGAGGCGCCGCCGTAGACTACCGAACCGAGTAATAATGAATTTGTAATTCGACTAAGAACGAAAGCTCTCGAGATTTATCTTTGGTGCGCGCGAACCTGAAAAACAAAATAAAAACTAAATACAACGGCGTTTCTTTTTCGTCTTACTCGCTCCAACGAACGAATTACCCTACGCTTCTCTTCTCGACTCGAGAGACTCGAGAATTACGATTTCAACTACGGCGTATCGAAGCTTAGAATTTCTAACTCGACGTTGTAACTCCTTCTTTTTCGTTTCAATTTTTCAGAGCTTGCAGCCTACGGATCCACCGATCTTCGAGGTAACCCATTTAATGATCAACGAAACGGTCACTCAGTTGTTGCTTTGGGGTAATCTGGGCATCTCCATCGTCCAGCTTCCGAAACGCTGGGGAAAGGAAGCCAAATTTCAAGGAGGAAAGGAAATCATATCGTGTTTGTGAGTAATCTAATCGATAGTATCGAGAACTATGCGTTTTTCAAAGTATTTGCGATACAGAGAAAAACACGAAATTTTTTTTCTATTTTGACTACAATTTTTAAAAACTCTAATAATCGAAATATTTTTCTCCGCTGTACTAATCGTAATAAATACGTCGCATCGACGCGTTTTAAGAATATAGATAAATAGTTGCGAATCGGGTACGATCTATACACAACGCGATTAAATTCTTCGATTATGAAATATTTAACGACTTTAATGTGCAATTTAATCTCACCGTTATAAGAGAGCAATATAATTGCAAAACGGGCAAACGGAATAAACGTTTTCTTCGCTATAATTGTGCAGCTATTAAGCGATACTGCGTCAATTTCGTAATCGCAAAAAAAATTAAAGTATTTACAAACGCGTTAGGTAATGAGACGAGTAACGTTGGACCCCGATTACGAGTTTCCCTTTCTCCCCGGTAAAGGACTCTTGGAACGAATTCGCAAATTTGAGACATCGGTTCGATCCTCCGTTATTTAAATATTTTCCTCGAACTTTAATTCGCTAATTCCCTCCTCCGTCCTTCGACCTCTAGCGTTATTTTGATAATTTGGCAGAATCCGCATCGACTAAATTTCGGCTATCCATCGCGCGGGGAACCAACGAACTCGATCCGACGAAAGTCTTGATCGAAATCGAGAGCAAAGGTCTTCCCCACCCCCTGGAAGAAACACCAGCTCTCGCTCGCGGCTCCTCCTTCAGCCGAGCCGACTGCTAATATCCGGTAATTAAGTGGTTGCTACGCTCCGGCGGACTCGCCAGCCTTTTATGGAATTAGGGTGGCTTAGGGCCCGTTACTTTTGAAAAGTAAGAAGAGGGGCCGAAGGAACGCGACCCGAAACCGACTGAATACTAACCGCCTCATCAACAACACATGCCACACCGCGCCACTATCTCCGCGAGCATTAGCCCCTTACTTATGGACCGCGCGACTCGCGCTTCGACCTCCCCGAATCTCTAATCTTATTTCAGATAACTTTACAAGTTCGTCGCGCAAAGGCCGCCGTTATCGGGGCACGTGATCGGGAGATCTCGTACGTTCTCCGCGAGCGCGAACGCACGTGTCTTGTGTCGGAATCATCCACTCTGCGACCTCGTAAATCGCTGCTTTTTTTTTTTCCTCCCGCCCTGCGATCTTGACGAGTCGGAGACGCTGACTCGGCCTCCGCGTCCACCCGCGCCTGCGTGAGTGCGCGACTCGGGCCGATCGATCGCGAATCGCCGGGGCAGCCTCGGAGGACTCTCGGGACTCTGGAGAGGAACCGGAGATGCCGCGATCGTCGAACGCGACTTTTTACTCGTGGAGGTCGAGTGGAAACGCGAATAGTTGGCGAGCGAATCTCGGGGATTTAGGATCTCGCTGCCTCCCAGTCGCAAACTGGACCGAAAAGGACACCACCCCCCGAGATCCGACTCCGCGACGATTTTCAAAAAGCCCCCGTTCTCGTAAGGAGCGGGTCGAGTTCGGAAGGAACGAAAGAAAGACGAAGAGTCGACCGAGAACGGTGCGGTCTGGATTAAGCAAATGGCGGCAATAATGGCGATTATTCGGATTATGATATCAGAGCGCGAAGTAGGTTCGCCCGAGCGCAGACTCCCGGCCACTAACTGCCGTTCCTCCAAATCCAGACTTGGAGACAGCGGATTAAAACTATTAGCGCTCGGCGACGTTCGTTCCGCGTTTCTCCGACTCTCTCGCTCCTTCTTTCTAATCGCGACCCTTTCGTTGGCTCCTCTCGAGGCGAGGGTCCGGGACTTTTGCGCCGCGTCGTTGACGAACTCCTCGACTCGCTTTACTCGCTCGACTCTTCTCGACTCTTCTCGACTCTTCTCGATTATTTCGTTTTAATCGCACGCGATGAATCGGGAGCCTCGGTGGGAAAACGCAAAAGGGGTTGAAATCGTCGCGTCTTCTCGCAGTGCTAATTATTGTTTTAAGGATTACCGTTATGTGTTTATTATACAAGGATCTCGGTTGCTAATATTCGGCGGAATTTTCCCGTCGGTAGCTTCTCGAAAACCACCCCCGCAGACTCCTATGAATAATTCTCGTCTTTTTACAGTCGGATCACGGCCTTTCCTCCTTTTCTCGACACTTTTGCGTCTGTCTCTCTCTCTCTACCAACTAACTCCGCGCGATCTCTTCGTTGATTTTTTTTAGACCGAGGGAGGGGAAAGGATTAGATTTCAAAATTAAGCGGTCGATAGCCGCTGATCTTTTCAAAATTCCGAAGGAAGTATCGTCGTCGAGCGGAACAACGAACCTCGTCCTCGTCGGTCCACACCTCGAAGGATATACGAGGTTCCCGTATATTTAAAAAATGATTTAACCCGATGGTTTTACGTATGTAATCTCGATACAAAGCCAAGCTAATCTCGGAGGAACAGGCGAGGTCGGCTCGTGGTAATCCGCGGTTCGTCCCTCGTCCTCCGTTTTCCCTCTTTTTCCGATGAGCGAACTCGGCGGAAATCGGTTCTGGCACGCGTTCGAGGGCTGGGAAATGCCTCGTTTCCCGATAAGCCTCCCCTTCATCCGGATTAAGATCGGAACTCGTGGTCCGATCTTCCTCGTCTTATCCGCGAGGATCGATCGAGGTTTTCGGATGTTACGAAACGATTTGTCCATCGTTGCTTTCGAATTTCGCTGCTGGAACGATCGATCCTGATTTTTTCTTCGCGTGTATCGCCCGCGATCGGCGCAGACGCACGAGGACATATTAATGAAAGTCACCGAACGCCGTTTGTTTTCCCTCGACCCTAACGAACGTAGGTCGAATTGTATTTACGTAGACGTCTCTAACGAGGAAAAATTTCAAATATCGCTAAAACAATCTTGTCTGGATAAACAAAATAAATCAATTATGCGGGGACTAAAAGCTCGAGAAAAGCTACGGGGCGAATTTATTAAGTCGCGGAGACTTGATTTCGCGGTTGGTCGTCGAAAAAAGCTCGGCTTAAACCTGCGATTGGCTCGTATCTTCTTATAAAACTGCCATCAGTGACAGACGCGCTCGATTCGAGTCTTTATACGAGCTTCTAAACGACCTGCGGAATTAACCGAGCGAAGTAAAATCGACGAGCGCTCTGGAGATTTTTTATATTTCTTATAAACCTTAAACCGCTTCTCGGACAACTTGTCGCGTTCGGATGGTCGATATTTTTCTCGGTGTACGTCTAATTTTTCTTTTTCTTTTCGTTAAATTTCATCTAATCGTAAAATATTATTCGTATGTAATTAAAAGCAATTACTTCGAAGCGCGTTTAATAATACGACCAAGTTATTGCGCCGGCAAAATTTTATCCGTAAAAATACTGAATTATCGATAATCGAATTAATTAACGTTCGATAAATTCTTGTATCTGGAATAATGATCGTAACTTGTCGTAAATTAAAATGACTATTAAATTTCCTTGAATCTCAATTTAATTTTGTAATCGTGCATTTTATTATCTATGTAACTAAAATATTCGATAATAAGCGGATGATTACAAAAACGTATAATTTTCATTCTTGATTTAAAAATTCATTTTATGTCCACACGTACAGTCTATAAATAAATGAAAAAGGTAACTTTTATGTCCCTAATAAACTGCGATAGTAATTTAAGTACAGTCTTGATTGCTTTTAATGTTTGATGTCACTGATAAGTTTTATCGTTATTTTATAACTACTTTACTATTTAAATAAGAAATATATTTACCGATTATTATAAAAATAAATTGAAATATCTTTCATGATTTATTTATTATTAATTATTTTTTCGTAAAAATATTGCTCTTTTACAGTCAACTGAATAATTTTTTCCTTTAAAAATTGAACGAAATCTTAATGCAATAACGCATTATGAAAATCTGAGTAAAAAAATAAGAAAAAATATTAATAAAAGTGACCAACGTTAATATCTAAAACTCAAAAAGCTGTTTCATGTTCGAATGTTCACTTTGCTTTGACATAATTTAAAATCTCGCAAAAATAATATTATAAAATAATTCTTTTAAGCTATTTAAACATTTGTAAATATTAGAAGAAACTATCTTAAACTTCGTTACTTCTATTAAAACTTTGCGTTTAATTTCATTTAACTAAATTTTAACTTACTTAAGGCTTCAATTAATTTATCTTATCAGAACTTTAAAATTTCTGGGTTATTCAACAGGATGTTTTAAAAGTATATTGAATTTTTGCTTGGAAATTTTTTATGCGGAGTTTATACTTTATGTTTTCATTTTCTAATTTATCGATGTATCCTCTAAGAATAAATAGTTGTTTACGCTCCAATGATATATTATAAATCATTTTTATAGACATTGGAAATAAATACATTATATTTATTTTAATCAATCGGAAAATACTGTTTTATTGATTAAAATTCGGTTTAGCAATTTATTATGAAATATACGGAATTTTAAAAAAATAACCAGAGTTTTAGAAAAAAAATTATACGAGTTTATTTAGTGATAAGCATAACTATTTATATAAACGTTTTCATTATGGTAAGATACGTAAAACAAAAAAACGTACACTAAAAGAATTTAATTATTTTTCCCAAATTAATCTCAAAAAATTAATTTACTTTTTAGTAGAGAAAATATCGTATCTATACATCAAATAAATACTTTAACGAATGATAATTAAAAAAATTCTTAAAATAAAAGAAAATAAATACTAGTCCAACAATTTTAAATGCAACGATGCAATTTTCAGTTCTTTTACAATATACCGATTCTAGTTATACAAAAAAATAAAATTTGTATGTTTATTAAAAGTCATTTTCAATTTTCCAATAATATTTTCCTTAAAATTTGACTGTTTATTTTATGCATAAAATTCATGGATAACGCGATGAATTAACTTTATTTATCAATGCTTTTCAAAACTTTGAAAAATATTTTTTACTAGTTAAAAGTAATTCTATTTATCGCGACGATAATTTCTCAAATTAAGGTTCTGAAATAGTAAAAAATATTTAAATTATCTCTATTTTATTAATTAAAAAAATTTATTCTTATTATGGGTCATATATTTACAAAATGTTAACCTACATCTTATTTAAAACAAATTAAAATATAAATAATGTACTATAATCAAAGACTCGGTAGAATTTAAAGTCAATAGTTGTTTCAATATATAAGTAATTTGTAAAATAATAATAAAGATAGATATTAATAACTACTGTATTACTTTAGGAAATTGAATCAAATATTTGAAATTTATCGATCACACTGATTCGGTCGGTTCCTTTTTTTATTTAAGTAATATTTAAAATTATTATTTACGCAATAATTTAAGAAATTCAAACCGAACTTTTCAAGTTTAATTTAAATGAGAAACGTTCTTCGTATAAATAATTATTACTAATCATTCAACATTTAAGATGAAAATAAAAGAATTTCTATAAATATTTCAAAGACAAGAATATTAATATTAATTAAAAATCTCGTTTCTAATATTAGTATTTTGTTTTCTAAAGAAGTTCACTCCTTTCACTTACGAATTCACGATTTTTACAGAATTTTGAATAATAAATTAATTTCTCTCGGTTATTTCGCACATCGTTGAATAAAAAATATTTTTTAATTTATATTTTCTCGTATTTAAAAAAGAAATTCTTAAGGTACGTAAACATTCCACGAAAATTATATTATACTTATTAAAAAATCAAAAAATTTCTCGAGTTTTCTAAAATACAAAACGATCTACCGTAGAAATAGAAATAATTATATTATTCCGTTAGAGACTTTCAACAACTTTTAACAAGAAACAAATATTTTCTTCCATCCACGGATATTTATAATTTAATTATCCGCGTTAAGTTTTTAATCGGCGGTAAAACGATAGAAACAATAAAACCTCGTACTCATCGAGGTAATTGTTTTTTTTTTAATTGTTCCTACATTTTTATACAGAAAAATATGTAAAAGTAAATTATGAAACCATATAACGACTATATGAATAAAAACGGGTGCACCGTACCATTAAAATTAAGAGATGATATAGCTTTTATTACGACCGAAACTAATTACGCAATATTTTTTACAGAAGCCAAAATACTTAATGCAAAAATAACTACATCCGCGGAAAATATTTCAAAGATTAAGCGAGTTAAGAAATTCATAAAGAAAGATACATCGAGTCGTCGGATTCAAGAAGATCGACGAGTCTCATGGATAATTTTTTTTTTTGTCAAAATCTGGTTCGTCGGAAAAGAAAAATAACGGGATATTCGTTCGAGGCTCGACGAACCCGAGCGATAAGATCGAGCGAAAAGTAACTCATTTCCATAAAAAAGATCGGAGATTCGACGGAAAACGAAACGTAACGCCTCGGAATATTTTACGAATGTAACGTTCCGCTGGTTTATCGGGAGATAATACACGCAAATATCCACGGACCGATTTCCCGTGTCGGGGAGTCGGAGATGATCGATCGAGGCTCGTCGATGTGTCCTCGTCGGAGAGGAAAATCAAGGGTGGCCATTGACCCTCCCTCGCAATTTTCTTTTCGCCTCGAGTCCGCGAGGCCTTGGAAAACCCACTCGTAAAATCTCGATTGCCGCGCGATGGTCGAGTCCGTGACCCGAGAGAGGAACCGACCGAATCCCTCCAACCTCGAGTTACAGACGTAGTAAAACACCCCCGAAGCGAGCGTTTCCGCGTCCGATCAAAGAGCCGGTGAAGCTACAGCTCGAGGAGGAAGAGGAGGAGGAAGAGGAGGAGGAAGAGGAGGAGGAAGAGGAGGAGATCCGCCGGTCCTTTTAATTAGCCCGACACGCGCGAGGATCCGGGTGTACTCCGCGTTCGCGGTCGATCGAACGAGGTGTCACCGATGAAGTTATCGGGCTCGTAGCTTCCGCTCCCTCGACCTCCGACTCCTTCCGCCTCTCGGGGCAAGAATTAACGGGCTTAGTTGCCGACGCAGGTGTCGCGCGAGTTCCCGGGATGAATTACGGCGGGAGCGTCGGCGAGTTTGGCCGTACTCGTGATGATATTTTGCGCAACATCCCGATTTTATGGAGCCGGCCTTCCTCCCTCGGTGAAATTTGCCCGACGGCGACGAGGACGACCTTGCGTCGACGGGATGGGATTCCGCGACCGTTCCTCCCTTTCCTCCACCCGTTGCATCATCCCACGTGAACATCTTCCCACGGAAACCCGACGTTTTCCAATTTTTCCGAGGCTCTTTCTTATCTTCTCCTCTTCTCCTCTCCCGGCTCCAAACCCCTCGAGCTCCGATCTATAATTAGACCGAATATTGGATTTCTCCTCCCGAGCCTAATAAATTTTCGAAAAAGGTTATTAATTACGGATTCGAGCAACGCGCCGATACGAGACGATCCATCGCCGGCAGGCGTTACACCTTATTACGTCTAATCTATGCGTATAATTATGATAATAGCTCGCTCGTTGCGCACCGGCTCGTACAAAAGACCTTATCTCACGACGATACACCGGCCATCGAGAGCTGGATTTTCCGCTCTCCGGGAAGAATCCGGGGCCGAAGGTTCGGTTTCGTTTCTGAAAATCCCTCGCTTCCTCGGCTTCCTTCGGATCTCCCGAGTATCTTCCGAGTATCTCCCGAGTATCTCCCGAGTATCTCCGGCCGCGTGACAAACGTCGACGATTTCGAATTTTACGAGGGCAAGTTTTTCGAGAATTATCGTACCAAAAATACTCGCAGGAGAGATAAAAGAGCCATTACGCGATTATGCGCGTGCGAAATAGAGTCTACAAGTCCGCGCGAGTGGCGAAAATATAAGAGCGCGATAAAAATGAGACGGAGAGTCGAGGAAGGAGGCGATTATCCTAGACATCACGGCCCATTTACCTCCGGTAAGCCCGATTTCTAATTACTATCCGACGCTCGCCATCGGTCGCCGAGGAATCTCCTTAGTCCTGGAAGCGTCCTGGAAGCGTCCTGGAAGCGTCCTGGAAACGTCCTGGAAACGTCCTGGAAACTTCCCGGAATAATCCACGTCGAGCGCGTGGAACCGCTTAGGAAATATAAGAAAAGGAAAAAAGAACGGTGAAGGAAAAGTTTGTAAGTTTCACGGAAGAAATAAAAGGAAACTTATTATACGTCGGTGGGGCTATCGCGAGTGGAGGAAAGAAAACCAAAAATTCAGAAAGTTATTCAATTGCGAAGTTGAGCGGAGAACGCCGGAAGCCAGTGAAGCGAACGCGTACGGTAACGAGTCGACCCTCGACGTTCCGGACTTCTCCACGGGGTCAAACCTCGTAATTTAACTTTATCGAATCACTGTCCTCCTATCGCCGTCTCACGTTACCCGCGCTTATTTATATCTTTCCGCAAAAAATTACGACGGCCTCCGAACGCGAGCGATTCTTCTCTTCTTCTCCGTTTCCGGTCTTCCGCCCTTTGCTCTCGCAGCCTCCGAATTCCACAAGAGCCCGGGTGTCGAAATAATCCAAGACGCCGATTATCGAAGTCCGACAACGGGTAGTCGGAGGATCCTCCAAAAATCGGACTCGATTCCGGGCACGCGCGGGTAAGGAAAGGGGAAAAAATTTCAAAGCTCCGGCGTAGCGGTGGAGAAGAAGAAAAAAAAAAACAAAGAGAGAAAAAGCAGCGGCTCCTTTGGACGCTGGCCCTCGCCTCCGGGGTTAATATATTTACGCTGGAAAATTATTTTTAATTTCCAGACGGAAAGGGCCGGGCGCGACTGAGGACGGTGGAAAGAGGTAAAACCGCGCGACACGTTCACCTAAGAATTTCTTAATTAAATTAGAGCGACACAGAAGCCGGCAGGTGGGCTTCTTTTGTACGAGCGGGTTTGCTCGATGCACTGCGACGGTTCATGAACCTCCCGCTCGGCCGGAGATGGACTTTGACGCAAAGCTAGCAAGGAGGGGCCGTTTAGAAAGAATGTATTTGGAAAAAGAGCTCCTTTCTCTCTGTCTTCGTCTCTCTCTCTCCGTCTAGCTCTCCGTCTCGCTCTCGGAGGCAAAATGGAAATCGCATTCTCCCCTCGGCCGTGCGCGACTCTCTCGCGCGCGCTTTGACGGACAGCGCCCCTTATCCGGCATATTAAATAATTCCGAGAGGACGTTCGTGTGCTCTTTTTCAGCTCGCGGCGCCAAGGAGTAGCAACGCGCGGGCTTTGATGAAAGGCAAAACGCGGCGTAACGTAAGTAGCGGGAGGTGGTGGAGGCGGGTGGAGGCGGGTGGAGGAGTTGGAGGCAGCAGAGGCGGACCTTCCTTTCCCTTTGTCCAATTTATTATTCTCCAGGAAATTATGTCTCGCGGCGTGGACCAACCGACCGACCGACCGACCCACCGACCGACCCACCGACCGACCCACCGACCAAAGTACGCGACGCGGGCCTGGCAAATTTTATTGTCCGAGGACGACGCGCGCGTGCTCGAATCATCAGCGCGGGAAAGTTGGCTCGAAAGTTGCGAAACTAGTCCGCTGCTCGATTCGTTACGGAACCGAGAATCTCGTTCGAAGGCCGCGACGGTTCCTTATCGCGGACCTCGTTAGCCTCCTTCCACCGGTTCGACCGGAGATTCTTTTTCCCTCGTGCTTTCGCTCGCGGAACTCCATTTTTCCTTTTTTCCTTTTTTCCTTTTTAATAGCGGGCGTATCTCGTGATTTCTCTCTTCCGCGAGATTATTTTCATTTTTAAATTAAACAAAATAATCAGAAACGTCGCGCGGTGGGTAAAACTTGGAAAACCGAGAACATTTTTCCTCCGTTGTAACGGGCGAGAAAGTCGGGAAATTTCATCAAAAGTCCAGAATTTTTCAATTTTAACAACGAGTGCGCGCGATTTTTATTTTTACGCGAGTCGACGAGCGAGTCCGAGAAGACGCGTTCCAAGGTAACGAGAACGACGGGAAATATTTTTTCACTCGCGAATCTCCGACGAAGCGATGGTCCCTTTTCATTGCACCGTGGCTGGGAATTAAACGCGGATGGAAACGAGGAAATAAAACGGATACGTTTCACGCGTTCGTGGATGTAAAACGAATCGCGCGAGAAAACGTCGATGGACCAAGACATTTTTATCGGCTATTTCGCGAAGCACCGGTACTCGAAAACGCGACTCCATCTCGAGTTTCGGTGATTCGTCGAATCGCGTCGAGGTTCAAAGATTATTGAGAGAGAGAGAAGGGGAAGGAAAAACTCGGATGTTAACGAACGATGCGTAACGTTTTTGCCCGATAAGCGCCAACAACGACGTACGATCGGCTTGGAAAATGTTTCCGAATTAGATTTAATTACCGATTCAGGATACAATATTTGTACGCTGTACGATGTCATGGATGGAATATCGATTCGATTATTTTCGCACCGGTAACCAAATCATATTTGTACGATGTGTTATTTTCTTTGTACAATTTTACTTGTTTGTAAACGAAGATTTGGAAAAGTTTGCGTACGAATCATCGATTTCTACCGTAGAAGGTCGATATTAATTATTACAACGTTATCTCGAAGTTTTCGCAGTTTTTAATTTTCTTTCCTCGGCGACTTTCGAGCGCGAGTGTATCTTTGAGACTCGCAAATTAAAATGAAAAATCGTTCGTTCGAAAAACGACATTTTTTACGGAAAGTACGGAGCAAAAAAATTACGAAAAGGAATATTTATACGATACTCGCTAGGTTGAAAACGCGAAGGGAAGAAGCGACATTTTTTACCCGAAAAATCTGTAAAAGAAAAGCTTTCGGTTTTAAAATACCCGCAACGAATGGTACGAGTAATACGACTTTCAAATATAGTTGCGACGTATTTCTCATTTTTTCCTGCGATTTTTCTCGCAAAAAAAAAAAGTAACTGCCGTACGACCAAAATTTATAGACCGAAACGATAACAAATACTTAATCTCGTCTCAATTTTTTAAGTGCAATGCTTAGATTACGAGGACCGTCGATGCTTTATTCTTAATTAATCGAAAGAAACGTCTAAAAAATCGTCCCTTCTCTCGAGGAAACGCGACTGGAGGCGTCTCTTCGATGCATCGGAGGTTCGAAAAGAGGCGACCCCCAGCATCCAGGGATAAGAAGGGGTCGACCAGCGGAGTCCGAAGCGGAAAGTGGGCTAACGAGCGAGAAGGGAAAAAAAGCCGAAACGAGTCGGTGCAACGTCCCCGTCGCGAATCGGCTGCGATGCAACCGGGAGTCCGGGAGTCGGAGTAGCGCCTCGCCCGACCCGGCAAATAAATTTTGATAATTCGGAAATTGTGACGGAACGAAGAAAAATTCCCGAGGGGAGGAGCAGAAGTGGGAATAAATCGCGGTGCCTTTGTCAACTCGCGTCGGGGCTCCGGAGCCAGGCGAAAAACGATACCGCGAGCCAACGCTTTTGACTGGCTACGCGTCTGCATACATTTTTATCAATTATTAAGAACTCGCCCGCGTGCCCGTACGTTTCTCGGTTCTGTATCCGCGCCCGGACGCACCCCCTCCCTCTCCCCCTCCTACACCCCGCTCTTCTTTCGCCGAGTTTCATTTTTCACTCTCTCGGTCGGTCTTTCTCGCTCGCGCCGCGCCAACTCTTTCGGATTCCGGACCGCGTCGACGTCGGCACGACTCGCGGAGAGAGGCCGGTGGTTCTCGTATGTGAGTGCGTGCCGGGGACATTAATAACGGCCGAGCTAACCTAACCAGCCACCCTCCGCCACCTCCGCCACCTCCGCCACCCCCCCACTCGCTCTTCCCGACACGCGAAACTACGAGTAATAATAAAATATACGAGAGACTGGGTGGGGGAAACTGGTCGCATCTAACTCTGCAGCCACCCTCGAGGGCGACGAGCTCGGTTGTACTCCAGCCTTTGTCGCTCCTCCGCAAACGGATAATACGCGGATGCCGCGATAAGATGAATGGCTGAGATTTTTTAAAATAGCGTTTTCACGGCTCGTCCGCGTCGCGTTGTTCGCGCTGTTCGCGCGTGTCCGTATCCGGAGACCTTCCTCCGTCTCCTCCGGGGCGAGGAGAGTCATCGTCGTCGTCGTCGTCGTCGTCGTCGTCGTCGTCGTCGCTCGACTTAAGAGAACCCCGACTTCGTTCGCTCCTCTAATTTCGCCTTCCCATTTGGCTAACGGCGCGCTCTTTACACCCTGACCCCTTCGACGTCGATTTCACCCCCGACGCCGGAATATTACTTGTATATTTTACGCATCCTCCAAACCTCCCGTTGTAATTCTTCGCAATTACGCGAAAAGCCTATTTTCAAAATAAAAGCCGCTCTTCTTCCAGGGGCATATTTCAAGCTGCCAAGTACCGAAATTGATAAAAATGTACGTCGATGGTGTCCGCGTCGGTTCTCATCGTACGCTCCTCGACCTAAGTACGATCTATTCGACCGATTATCTCCGCGTCCCGGGCGTTAATTAGCGTTATTGTAACGAGCACTCGAGGGAATTTTCCCGTTTTCGACGAGAGTTCGACGTAGCCTTGATCACCTCGTCGGAGGAAAGTACCGGGAGGATCGAGACGTCGGAGATCGACGATTAATGGTCGATGGCTACTTTTCTGTACGTTTGTTTGATAAGTCCGGTGTGATCTTTGCACGGGTTGATTATTTTGTTGGTCTCTTCTAGCGCTGATTCTTATTTTGATTAACGATGCTCGTATGTAAACAAACGAATCGATCGAAGTTTACTTTCCGATATTTCTTACGCTTCTCGAAATAATTGAAATATATGTTTATCGAAGATACTATTATTCTACCGCGATAAAATTTTTCAAATGTATTCTGTACTTACCTATTTTTCAATCTTTGTACAGAATTTTAATTCTAACGGTTAATCTTTATTCTGATCAAACTTCGTTTTATTTTCCATTTTATCGTCGTAATTTTCTAATAATTATTCTCCAATTAAAAGCTTACGATTTTATTACTAAAGTGACTTTTTATGATATTCGCGACACAACCTGAATGTGAAAACTGGAATTATCAATTATTTCGAAATAAAATAACGATCGTTTTGAAAAACAAACGGTTTCATGCTCAAAAAGTAATTAATTATATTGTTTCGAATAAATTTTAAATAAGTGACTTTTATGTCTGTATAATAATTTTCCGTGGATGTTTCGCCAAATATTTGTGACTGAAAACGAGCGGTTAAATATTAAAGCTTCGCGCATTTATTAAAAAAATATATATTAATTTATAAATAAAAAATGTATATTTCTTAAATTATGTTCTCGCGAATGAAAATAGAGAAACGCTTTGTTACGTATACTTTATTATCTACAAAAAATTATTTTTTCCCAACGCGTAATTTATAAATGTGAACTTTCCAACCAAATTTTCCGATGAAATTATAAATTTGAATTGCATACGTTTTACCGAATTTATACGTTACATATTTGTACTACGATTCGTTTACACGTATCTTAAGATATAATAAATAAATTTTATCGTGGTTATCTTATTCCGTATTATTATAAATTTAAATAATGTTTTAAAATATAAATTATTTTAATAATTATACCAGAAATTCTTGTTATAAATTTGAAAATAGTTTTTACATTTTTAATAAATTGCTCACATATTCTCGGAAAATATTAAGTTGTCTCAAGAATAATTGACAAAGGTTAATAAAAGGTAAAATTATTCATATTTATTCAAAAGGAGTAATTTTAAAGTAATTTCAAATCTAAAACTAAATTTAAGTTAATAATAAAAAAATATTACACTTGTACATTCTAATAAGTTATTCTTTATGTTCAAGAAATTAAAACCTTTAATTCATAATTTTTTCTTTTATAATACAGATATAATGGTTTACGTTAAAAATGGAATATATTATATATATGTACGTAAGAATTTACGTAATCAAAATACTTTTACAAAATGAATCATTTCAGTCATGAAAAAAACGATAGACGTTTAAAAATTCGAGATAAATTTTTAACAACATTTGCAAAATTTTAAAATACGTATTAAAATATTTAAAATGTAGACTTGAGTTCGATCAATGAAATTGATATCGCGAAAAAAAATTTTATAATTCAACAAACGATTAAAGTACTCTGATTTATTTTTTAAATATAAGGAGTTTGTTTTATAGATTATTCGAATACGAACATATATAAATAAAAATTAATTAATGCAATCGATAAAAATATAAATATCGAGTAAATTCAAACTATATCAATTTTGAAATTTTTATTTCACCGTTTAATCAAACAATTAGAAAAAGTAAATGTATATTATTAAATAAAATGTGATAGTCTTTACAATACGAAATAAAAATATATATAATAGCGATAAATTATACTTTCTATATCGTGAATTTTTTTCGATACTTACCCACATTCCTTAAAAAGTAAATACGTTTAAATTCAAGCGTATTTAATAATTACTTCGTTGAGTCTTTGATCCTTGTCGCATGATTTCGAAACCGTGTAAATGTTTTTCCCTATAACGGGACAACTTGGTATACTCGAATGTATCGAATACATTACGAAACACTTTGATAGTTTTCGTTTTTATAAATCTTTTCCTATAAGAACAAAGATGCCTTTAATTACTAACAATGTTTTTACACTCATTCGATTGAAAAACATACAGATTTACTCCGGCTGTTTCGTTTAATTGGTGTGCTGCAAAGTTTCATTGTTTTCCAGCTCTGCATATTCATAGAGTGTCAATTAGTAACGTAGAGACACATTTTTCTCGGTGTACCTAAAATACTTACCTTTACATTCTTAAATTGTTGGTTTTTTCAATTTTTAAATCCTTCGCGTATTTTAAATTTAAATTAACGTCGTTCGATCGATCGTACTATAAATAATGTACAAAATACATTTTTTACGCGTCCAAACGCGAAGTATAAAACTTATTTAAAAAATATCAATTTATAAATGTATAAGTCTATAAACTGGTGTAATATCGATATGCGATTGATTTTTTATACAATTTTCATACATCGATTTGTACATGGTAAAAATAAATACAATTGTAGTGCGGTATATAGAAAAATACACGGAAAAATAATAAAAACAAATAATTCTCGTAACAATACGACGTTGTTTTATCTCGTTAAAAAATAAAGAGATATTTTAATCGACGATTTTATTTGTAATTTACGACGTACTTTAAAGAAAATTCTAAATAGCAATAACGTTAGAAAAGCAGTTAAAAGTATTTTCAGATAACTTATCGTATCGCTTAGGACAATCGGAGCTATAAGTGCGAGTAGTTTTTCATAAAATCTTTACGTTTCGACTCCGTTTGCTCCTCGTGTGTTTTCTTTCGCAAAGTAAGCGTACATTTTCTTAAGTCGAGTATACGTAATGAATACAATCGATAAAAAGCATTTAAAATAATATTTATTTACCCGTGAATAAACGGTGATATTTAATATTGATTCAACGACCGAAATTCTACGTTAAAAAAGTGGTTCGCGAGTATAAAAGACAAAAAGCAATTGGATATTAAATTTTGCAATTTACAGTAATAATCACAGTACAAAAAACATAACGAATCATCGCGTTAAATTAGTTCGTTTCGATTCGGTCGGCGAAAAACGTAGACGAAGCTCAAAAACGTAATCGTAAAGTATTTTACGATCTCGACAGAAATATGCTCCTCCTTTATTACGAAGGCATCGAAACGCGTTTCGATCACCGTTGCCCTTACGATATTACGAAGTACATTCGAAATCGATGCATTCTGAAATCGATTCCACTTACCGGATAATAATCGAACTGCCCTCCACTTGGCTTCCCAATCGCACGATAAAGTTTAGTTTCGATCGAAAGGAAAAAACGGATCCGTCAGAAGCGAAGGACGAGTCGAGATTTCGCGAGTGGCCGGCTAAAATACCGGGTTCGGGTTCGATTCGGTAAGTAAATTAGGTGGATTCGAAGCGAGTGGGCGTGGCTTTTGCCGGTGCGCCTAAGGTCGGAGAGGTCTGGAAATGGATTGTAATTACCGGTGTTTTATTTAAAATTCCACATGGACCGCGATTATCTCGCGGTCGCAGACCGTACACGGAATTTAAATCGTCCTCTCGTCGTAAGGTAGGGCGCGACGAGGAAAATGAGAGCTGCGAAAGGCGAGAGTCACGCCGTTGCATCTGTCCAGCTTCCTCTTCTTTTTCCGAGCGAGAGCTTCAACGACGCGCCGGAATAACATTTGCAAAACTCGCCGACGCGCATATGTTATTCTCCATGAGGAAAATTTTAAATTACGTTACTTTCGGTTTTTCCTCTACTGACGAGGACGCGAACGAGTTATCCTCTTTTTCTCCGCGATGCTGATGTCTCGAGTGGTAAATATCAACGAGGGCATTGAATTCGAAAGCGAACTTGAAAATCGCTGATGGCCAGTGTTTAAAGATAATTTTCGTTGCTTTCGTTCCGGCTGTAACTTTTTTTCGGTACTTTGCAACGATCGAACTGCGTTAATTTTATTATCGATATCATCGTCCGAACGATACTTTTTCGTCAAGTTTACGTGATTCATTTTTATACGTATCGTTGAGAGGAGAAGGTTTCGATAAATTTTGGACCGCTCCGAACTAAAAGAACGAACACGTCTCGAGGAAAATCCGTGACTGTAATTCGGTAATTATTATTTATCAAAATTTACAAAAGAATTCATCGCGAATTTAAACGGCATACGTGAAGAAATAAACTGACGAAAGATCGTGGAAAATATAATAAAATTTACTCTCTTTTTCCCCAGGACTCGGCTTACCCTGAAATTTGGTTACAAATATATTTTTTCCGTTGTAAAGAAGACACTGTAAATACTAAAATACGTATTCAATTTTTCAAAAAGATAATTACGCGTGCGATAAATAAATATGTTCGATTCTAAATTATGCTAATTCAAAAAATTAAAACGACGTCCGTAAACGAGTTGAAAAAATACATCGAAACACGAGAATATTTTATAAATATCGATTCGTACTTTAAATTCGCGAGTTTGAAGTAAATAGCGATTCGAATACAATATTTATAAATCGGTCGAGATCCGTACACTTTTTAACGCGATTATTTTTAAACGTTGTACCAAGTTTTTTTTTTAAATATTTACAGCTCGTTTGCATTTGAAAGTATAAAATAAAAAGTTATCTAAAATCTTAGGTATTGAATGCATTGTTTAATAATACATTGCTATTTTTTTATTTCTTTGGCATCGTACCAATTTAGTACCAATTTAGTATTTTAGCGGTTTTACTTACCCTTACAATTCTTTAAAAACGCTTTAAATTCGTTATCCTTTTACAGGAGTCACAATTTGGACGTCTGCTGCTCTCAATTATCAACGTCGGAAGTTCGAAAAGTTCGCTGGCATCCAGGATCGACTACGGATTCTCATCTTGTTGTACTTACTTCGGATAACGTATTTCAGTGAGTACAGATTAAAAAAGAAATAAGCAAAAAAGAATCGGCCTCGCGATCAAATGATGAAATTTTTAAATTACAGACTTTACGAGTGCGAAGTTCGAGACACCCCGAAGTTAACGAGAACTTGGAAAATAGGACCAACTTTGCATTCTCCCTCTAAAATTCCTAATTTCACATCCTTGGGTGACACGGCGGTAGATTTTGATTTTGTCACGCCAACCGTCAGACAAGATAACGACCAAGAAATCGATGTAAAGTTTGGCTTTGCGACTCGTTGATATTTTTATTTAACTTTTATTAAACTACCCTCCAACTAAATACATTGGTTGCATTTCAGGTAAACAAAGTCTCGTGGAAGCAAATAGAATGGCCCATTTTAGTTCTTCGCGGTAGCGGCGATGTTCTCATAGTTCGTGGTAACGTTTTGATAAAGTACGTTTAAACATTCGTTAAAGTAAATTGGTATTGTAATTACGATACTTATGTATAATAATATTTTGCAGTCAGAACAAACCTGTTATTTTCGGTAGTCTGACCATGTATCCTCCAGCAGTCGATAATTACGGAATCGACTCCTGTTCCATTATGTGTTTGCAAACAACTCCACCGATAGTAATTATTGCGGAATGCACAGGGAAGATTTACCACGCGATTTTATTGAACGAAAATTTGGAAGAAGATGAAAAACAAGTAAGAATCGATTGCGGTTTATTCGCGTAATTTCTTTATAATCAATCGCTACAAGGTGATAAATCAAACTGTATTTATTTATTTATTCGATATTCGCGATTTTTAAATCTTGGGATACTTTAGCTTATTCTTTTGTGTTATATTTTATAATGAAGATAAATTCATCGATTGTGTTTTATATTATGTTTTTTAAGTTTCATTCGTGTCGTGAAATAGTTTACGTTTTTAATTATTTAGGGTAAGAATTTTACGTCCGAACAGCATTTGTCTATTATTTGTGATATTTCACTTTAATTTATATTTACGTTTCATAATAAAATTTAAATTGTAATATTGAAATTTTGAAAAGTATGATATAGTTTTTATACAAACATTTTAATGTGTTACCAAACGTAAAATATTTAAAATTAATAATTTTAATTCGAATGATACGTAATCTTGATATTCTTTAGCTGATGTCACTTTGAATTTCTACATTAAAAATATATTCGTGTTTAAAATTTATCGTTCGTAAAATAAGAAAACGTATTATTTTGTATAGAAATCTTAAAAATGTGTCAATATTTATTTTCTGTCGAGAAATGACTGTAATCGTTTTATTTTAATTAATTTGATTTATCTTTATCGATAATATTTAGAAAAAAAACTTGAAAATTACGTATATTTATAATTTTCTCAAATATTACTTGTATCGAAATCAATAATTTGGGTACTTCAAACAAATTTATAATTTTATTTTTACTTTTTCGGTAATCAATTTTTTATACTTTGCGCTAAAATATTTCGAATAAATAATTATTATTTGCATTGGGTAATAATTTAAAAAATATTACGAAAAAAATATTTATAAATAAAGTATCGTAAAATTCTTTATTCAAATATAATATTATATATTCTATAAAATTATCTTTCAAAAATCCAACGTAATTACATTTCTTACTTTTACTTTTAATTCGTAAATGTTTAAATAACTTAATAATCTCGAGATCGATCACATAAAGTTATATTTGGTTAAAAATTAGTAACAAAATGTCTACATAAATAATTATTCGTATATAATATAGTAAACGCGTATTTTAAGCAATATAAATTGACCTTATTTAAATTCACAAAAATACATTTGTACGATTCGTCGTAATTTATATTAAATCAACATAAAAATATTGAAATACGTTTATTTTTACAGACATGGTCTGAATTCGGATCGACCTACAGTCTTCACACTCCGGAAGAAGCTTTGTACGTTTACGAATGTGTCGAGATGGAATTGGGACTTTTTTACAACGACAACGATAAAAAATACACTTGTCCTATTCATTTACACGGTGATCGAGAGAATCGATTGAGGTATGACATTTTTATCGATAATTAAACGAAAGCATTCGATCCAACAGTTTTATCGAATATTCTCGTAAAGTTGACGCTCTTTTTAAATCCTAACGCGCAATAATAAATACAATAATTAAACTTAGCGCTTGAAATAGTTGGTATCGATTTATTAAAAAAATTAATCCACGCAACATCGAGAAAACTCTTAAATACAATTAATTACTTTCAGGTACTTTTGTTCCCATAATGCTGGTATTCACGTTGTCAACGTACCGATGGTCGCCCAACTGGACGATTACATCAACGCCAACGAAGGTAAATCTATGCTTCCATATTCGATTTGCTATCCACTTATAAAATACATAAAATATAACTTACGATACTTTCAGCGAGCATCGATCTTTATCTTCCGAATCTCATAAAGCACTCGAGTGCGCAATACCTCGTGAGCACCCGCACAAAGTACACGGACAAAGAAGAAGCTACACCGGTTCTCGGATTCGGGTTGCTCCAAGATCCTTGCATTTTGGTCGCTGTGCTTCATACCGGAGTAGTTATTGATATCTCGATCGTTGATTTTAATTATATTCCGAAAGTAGAGACGTCCGCTCCAGTTTTCAGTCCCAGTAAAAAAGTGAGTATTATTTAACGCATTTTTCACAGTTTTTCATCGTTTGATTTCATCTCAGGTGACCAAAGAAGCCTTTGATACGTATATTAAGCAGCTATTGAAACGAGAAACGTCTCAACCGATCACCAAAATTGGATTACGTAAAAATCTTTCACCCCGTGAATATCTCGAGGTATTTTTAGTCTGCGTAAATTATAAATTAATAAATAAATTAATTTACGATTGTTACGTTTGTAAGTCATTTTTTAATTTTAGTTATTGTATCGAGCAACGACGGTTTTTCGAAAGCAGCATTTTGTGCATCACGATAAAGTTCAAGAAGAAATCGGTAAAAAGGTACGAACCTTGAAAGCCTTGAAAACTCATCAACTGAAGGAACTTGAAAATTTAACCGAAATGAAGAAATACTTGCATGAAAAAGTTGAAAGCTTAGCCGAACGATACGAAGATATCAAAGATAAACAAGAGGAACTTGCGCGAAGGTAATCTTATTTCCAAGGTTTTAAAAGAATACGTACGATGCTAAAAAAACGATAAAAATGATTTTCTATCGATACGAAATCGAACTGATAAATTAAAATTTGATACACGTTGTTCACGTAAATAGAAAATTACTGTATTGAAAATCAAGCAATTCTAATTAATTGTATATTTAAAGCGATCGTTTAAAATTTTCGATGTAAATTATATGTAAATCGACTTAAAAATCCTTGTTGACAGCTTCGAGTGTAAAATATAATTCATATAAAATAACGATCGGTGAATGTACAATTATTTTTAAAAGAGCATCCTTTAATATATTTATATTCTTATTAAATTTATTGATTTTGAATTTACAAGAATATCATAGTTATTTAGAGTACATTTATTATAATTTTGTATAAGATGAAAATTCATTTGGTATAGATTTTGATAGAAAATGAATTATGTATAAATTATCTAACTAAAAAAATTAACGAATTTAATAAAAAATATTAAGAAACCAGAGAAAGATGAAATATAAACGAATGTATATATTTGTTACGTTCCCAAATCTTTATACCGATGAAAAGTTATAAATTTTATGTTAAAAATCTACCGATACTACTTTGTTAAAAACGCAAATAGTGATTAATAATTTGTTACAAGCTTAAAATTCATTGTACATTAGTTCATAGGCGTGTAATCGACAAAAATTAACTTTTACATATTAAATTAATACTACGTAGTGTGAACCAACGAATAAATATAGTCTATCGTAAAAATAATTTGATATAAAAAAATATAAATACCTACAAATTAATAAATTTTTGTTATTATTAGAGCCGAAGAAGTTCTTAGATTAGTGCATCTAAAAGAACCAAATATGAATCCAATGGAAAGAGCCGAAGGTGAAGAAATTAAAAAAATGTCAGAAAAAGTAAAGGAATTAGATGTGCGTCTGGAACAACTGAAAAAGAAAAAAGCTTCCAATCAAATTTTAATAAACAACATTGAAAAAGACGAAAAGAAACTCGAAATTGTTTTTAAGCCATCTCAAATCACTGCTATCACGACGAATCTTACCAACATGTCAGTATATATTTAAAATATTAAAAACCAAGTTAATAACGATCGCTTGAATCTATTTTTCTTTTATTTCTAGGGGAAAGGAGATCGCAGAATTGATCGCCCGTGCAAAAACTCTCCAGGAAAAAGTAGATTTGTAATTTAAAATGTAATAAAACTAGAACATTATATAAGTATATTAAATTTTTATAATTTACAAGATAAAGCGTTTACGTTTAAAAAAAAAAAAGGCGCTGAATGTGTACATATTGACTAATTTTTTAATTAATTTTCATTGTATATTTAATCAAAAGAGTGCAGCAGTTACTTACTATTAAATGCTGACATCTACAGAAAATTGTATAAAGCTTATTTTGCATAAAACAATCAATAAAAAAATATATTGCATTTTGCTTGTAAAGTAACAACTTTGAGAGGAGAATAAATTTATCGAACTCGAATTGTCGCATAAAGAATTTGGTCGGGACATTTAAAAATAATTAACCTTGAGTTTTCTACTTATCCTTATTACCATCCGTGATACCGAAATCGTCGCGAGATGTCGCTCTTTCGTAATTAAAGAAAATGGCGTCTATGCATTCACGAGAATAGTCGCGATTTAAAATATTAAGAACGTAAGAAATATTTTGGCACCGTAATTTAAGGACGACATAAATATAGGTCTAGGTAGCCAAACTCTACATCGATTATATATATTTAGAATGTATTAGTTTTATCGCATCCGCGTGTATATATTTTTAACATGGAAATATTGGAATTAAAAGACATAAAAGCCGTACCGGACATTATTCATGTGTACTCTGAGAAAGTAAAATCCGAATCAACTCCACTTGTCATTGACAATGGTACATAACCTTTACGTGTAAATAAAGTAGTTAAAACTTATTATTAGAAAATAAAAATCTAAATTTATCCTCAGGTTCTTACAATTGCAGAGTTGGCTGGGCTACCGAAAAAGAGCCGCAATTAGTATTTAAAAATTTAATTGCAAAACCTCGCAAGGAACGAGGAAAGAAGGATGGAGAAATTCAAGTTGGAAACGATATTATTAATATCGAAGCTGTTAGATTTCAACTGAAAACTCAATTCGATCGCAACGTAGTCACTCATTTCGAAGCTCAGGAACAAATATTCGATTATACTTTTACGCACATGGGAATCGATACCGAAGAATGCGTCAATCATCCAATTATTTTAACCGAAACCTTCTTAAATCCCAACTATTCTAGAAAATGTAGGTTTACCAAAACTACCCTGTACGAACTGTTTAAAATGCGATTTTAAACGATGCTTTCATTTTTTAGTAATGGCAGAGTTATTATTCGAATGTTACAATATTCCATCCATCGCTTACGGCGTGGACTGCCTTTTTTCTTACCAGCACAACAATTGTCCTTCCGACGGACTAATTATTTGTATAGGATATCAGGCTACTCATATAATTCCGATCCTGGACGGTAAAGCCGACGTAGCCAATTCCAGAAGAATAAACCTCGGAGGCTTTCATATAACTTCCTACATGCATAGATTGTTACAGTTGAAATATCCGGTACACGTAAACGCCATCACTCCCAGTCGTGCCGAAGTAATCAAAGGATAAATAATAACAAAATTGGCTACCGCTTACTTGCATTTTTACATGTTTTTAAATTCGACATTTTGCATTCTAGGAATTGATCCACGATCATTCGATGATCGCCTTATATTACCGAGAAGAAATTTTAAAATGGGCCGATCCGGAATATTACGACAACAACGTCCTCAGAGTACAATTACCTTACGTGGCACCTTCGAATACTCCGGGTCTGACTGTCGAGCAACAAAAGGAGAGGAAACGCGAACTCGCTCGTCGACTGATGGAAATCAATGCGCGGAAAAGAGAGGAAAGAGTAAGGAAACGATAAACTGTCGCGCGTACTTTTATTAGTTGTGCTTTGTTAGCTTGCAGAAGACGAGGAGCAATTGAATCAACTTCTAGCCGTTCAAGATCTTCTGGACGAAGGAGAGACCGAAGAATTCGAACAAGCCTTGAAAACCTATTCGCTCACCAACGAGGCTGAATTACTAAAGATGATAAATAATTTACAAGCTAAGATAGAAAGAACTCGACAAAAGATAGTGGCTGCTAATTCTCAAGAGGAAAATATCGTGATAGAGGAGCAGAAGTCGAAAATCAAAACGAATCTACAACCGAAGGATCAACAAGACTTTGACGAATGGATTGCCGGTGTAAGAAAGAAAAGGTAAGTACCCTTTTTTTTTCGGTAACGAATCTCGACCAAACGTTAAATTTACTACGTTCGAACATTGTTCAGACAAGAGATTTTAGAAAAACGTATGGCGAAAAGACAACGTCGTCAAGATATGGCAAAACGTAGAACAGCGGCTGCGCAAGAAAGAATGAGAATAATCAGTCAGCTCGCGAGGAAGGACAAAAGAGACGACGATTTTGGTATGAGAGACGAAGACTGGGACGTTTACAAGGCGATAAATCGAGTAAGAATTGTTACCATTGTCACAACCTTGTTACAACGATTCCCGAATCCCCGCGAAAGATTCGTATAAAGATTCACGCGTCCTCGTCGATTGTACATTTGTCTTTCGTGACTCTCAGGAAGGAGGCGACTCGGACTCGGAGTTGGAGCAGGAGAAGCTCGTGGAACTCGAGGACGTGTTGCGTCACCACGACCCGGAATTCGAAGGTCCCGGAACGTCGAACGTCCAAACGATCCCGGGCGAGACGCACCAGTTGCACGTCGGCGTCGAGCGACTCAGAGCCCCGGAGCTCGTGTTCCAGCCCTCGATGATCGGCATTGTGGAAGCCGGAATAGCCGAAACGGTCGACTTTGTGCTGAAAAGATACTCGGCCGAGCAGCAGAATCGCCTCGTCGGAAACGTCTTCCTGACCGGAGGTTCGGCCGCTTTCCCGGGACTCCTGGAACGGCTGAAGCGGGAGCTTCTGGAGATAAGACCGTTCCAGTCCAAGTTCCAAGTTAACATAGCCAAGAACACGAGCCTCGACGCTTGGTACGGAGCTCGAGACTTCGGTCTGAGCGGTAGTCTACCGGAGTACTTGGTCAGCCGAAGGGACTACGAGGAGAAGGGAGGGGAGTACCTGAAGGCGCATTCGGTGAGCAACGCGTACCATCCCTCCCCGGACCCGTTGCCGACGACGATGCAGGTACCGGTGGCGTCGGAGCAGATCGCGATGGAAGACGCGGCCATCGACGTGGAGATAGAGTAGAACTCGGTCGCTCGGTCGCTCGGTCGCTCGGGATATTTATTTAGAGGGGTTGGGGGTTGGGGGGGGGGTTATGAAGATGATAAAAATATAAATAAAGATGATATATAATTAATTATAATAATAATAAAAGAAACGAGTGTTTTGTCTATGGATATCTACTTTATTACACAAGTGTTTCCGTTTGTTCATGACGGTGCGAACAAACTACATTGTAGTTTGCCTGCCGATTACAATATACATTTCCTTAAATTGCGCTCGATAATCCAGAGACAGTTACGCGCCTATTGTTTGCCTTGCTTTAATTCTTGGAGAATAACGATGTCCGTTAAAACGGACAGCTTTTGTATTTTCGTTCGTCGTCGAGTGGCCTAAAAAAAGTGTGAAAGTGATCCCTCACGCTAGCGTCAAGTCTGACTACAGCGACCTCAGCGTAGCTCACCGACTTAGGTCCACAGCTTAATCTAAAATCACAATATAATATACTGAAAATATCATGGGGGCCTTCGTCATCGACCCTGTACAATCTATCATCACCGATCCTTTGCAGTCTTCTACTCGTTGACGGAGGAACGGACAGGCTGCGTGACAACGTTCGAATCGAATCGCGCGGGTCAAGGAGTAATCGAGCTCAGGGTGGGGTTTTACCGGGGTTCTACCGGGGTTTACCGGGGTTGTGTACCGGGGTTGTGTACCGAGGTCGTCGGTCCGCTCCCTGAGCTCGATTCTAGGGGAACGTTGGCGCGTTCCTCTCCTTCGTTCCTTTCTCCTCTCGCTTCGCTTTATGGCTCGCGTGGAACAATTCACTCGGGGCAACGGCGTCAATAATTAATAACCGTTAATAATCGCTTCGCGGTGCGTACCAGTGACTTGTTTCGTTCGCGTAGCTCTCGGGGTGTCTTCTTCACTCTTTGTAGAACCGTCTTTTGCATCGACGACTTGTCCGAAAAAACAAAAAAAAAACAAAAAAACAAAAAAAAACAAAAAACAAAAAAAAAACAAAAAAGAACCGTAGCACCGGAAAAGCTTTGCTTTCTCCGTCGTCTTCGTCGTCGTCGTCGTCGTCGTCTTCATCGTCGTCATCATCGTCGTCATCATCGTCGTCGTCGTCGTCGTCGTCTTGGTCTTGGTCTCGTTGCTTTTCTCGTCGTCCTCGTCGTCGTGCACGTCTGTGACATTAAAATTTAAAAGAGCACGCACGGTTGGCTTTGATAAATAAACGAATTCGTTATGTAAAAATCAAATAGATAAAAGGTTTTGGACTAGTTGCGAGACGTTTTATCATCGAGATTTATAACACGTCCTTGGTATTTCGAGGATGAGAAAGAAAAAAAAAATAAATAAAAATATAAAAAAAATACAGATTGCGCGAAATATTAGTCTCGAGAAGCACATTTTTTTTTCAAGGTACACTACATACAAAATAAAAAAAAGAAGAGTCATCGAAAGACGTAAAAATTAATTAAGAAACGAATTCTAATAGACGCAGCTCGCTTCGTCGCAGGAAACTCTTTAGCCGATACAAGAAGCGCAGCTAAAAAGGATCGCCAATCTCTGCTCGGCGCGTTTGACTTAATACAACGAATCTTACAATTTAAATAATATTCTTTACAATTATCACAGTGTGAGGTCGCTGCAGGCCAACCATTCGCTTTTAATTTACCATTAAAAAGGTCCATTATTATTTTTTTGTCTCCCCCTTGCATTCCGTCCTCGTCATGCTAAACACGCTTCCTCCTTTAACTCCTTCTTGCCTTTGCGCTTTTTTCCTTTACGCTCGCACTTTTTATTTCCGCCTGTATACGGAATCACACGCGACACGCCTTTTTTTATAATTCATTTACTTTTTATTCATTTTTCTTTTATCGTAAAATTGAGGTAGAATCCAATTTTCCAAAGCAAGAACACCTCCTGATCCGTTTACTTTTATTCTCTGCGTGTGAGCGAATGTACTAAAAGTGAGGGTCTACTTTCGCTAATTCATCAAGCGTATTCTAATTAAAGTATACATAGTATTAGTATATTGTTCGTCATCGTAATAATAGTAATCGTAATCGTAATAATAATAATAATAATAATAATAATAATAATAATAATAATAATAAATCATCATCATCATCATCATCATCGTAATAATCGTAATCATAATTAAAAGAATAATTAAAAGAATAATTGTAATTGCCTACGATCGATGATATCGTAGGAATCGATAGTATTTATGACAAATAATCATCATAACTCATAATTAGTACAACAGTGATTAATGTTTTTTTTTTTAATATATAATGGGGGATTTATTTATATATTTATATGTATTTATATTAAATATATATATATATTTATATTTGCATATATATATATATATTTTTTTGTTTTTATTTTATATATATAATCCTTATGTGGGTGGGCAAAGGGTAAGTGACAGCTATGTACAGTACATACTTGCCTTAGTTGTACCATCCTCCTATACTTATGTATGCATACACGTGCATGCATGCGTATATACGTGTACATATATAAGTTGATACGTATATATATATATATATATCTATATATACGTGCGTGTTTACGCAGCGTGTATGCATATACTCATATATATTTATGTATGTATAATGCGTGTGTGTGTATATGTATATATAATATGTACCTATGGTCTCGTACAGTGACAATTTACGAATTATCGTTTACACATAAAATAGCCTATGTAACATGTATATACGTAGTAACTAGTCGTACGCGATATTTTTTTTTCGTCTTTACGTTGAAGGATGTGTTTAGCCAGGATATGTCGGTGAAAACTATATACGTGTTCCTGTCAAGCTTCGATCGCATCGTATTTTTCATTATTATTATTATTATTTCCTCTAGTCCCGCTCTTCTCGTTTCCTTAATTTTATATAATTGCAACTGCTATTACAAAATTGTATTATTCTTATATATTTTCGGTGTCGTTATCGCTCGTGATTTTCGCGAGAGCGATCGGCTCCCGCTTATCCCCCCTCGACGTCTCCTCGCTATTATTTCCTCCCTCCCTCTCCCTCCCTCTCTCTCTCTCTCTCTTCTCTCGCAAATGTATATATATACGTATACGCGTGCACACGCGCGCGTATAGATATATATATACAGATACATATATATATGTACATACGCATAATAATAGTGTGTGTCGTGTGTATGCGGATGTGTACGTGTCCGTCGCGCCTTCGTTATTTGTTCCGTTAAATCTTTTATCTTTCTAATACCTCCTATGAAAAACTCGTCTACAAAATTCTATTATACGCAGGCCTCTAAGACTTACGGTAGCACGGTAAAACCTCTATAAAAATAAGAACTATCTACTGCTACTATACGTAGGCGAGAGTGGAGAAATCACGGAGATCCAATCACAGTCGCTCCGTTTCACGGCTTTTCTGCTTTTCTTTGCTTCTCGTTTGGTTTCTATTTCCTTATTTTAAATCGTCTCCTGGAACGTCTCCTCGAACGTCTCCTCGAACGTCTCCTCGAACGTCTCCTCGAACTTCTCCTTGGGATCCTCGACCAATTTTAATCGCGGGTGTCGGTCGCGAAGGGACTCGAAACACCGGGACGCCTGGCTAAAATAAAACTAAGACACGAGAACCTTACCCTCCGCTCATCCCTCCCTCGAACCCAACGATAACCGATAAATCGTACAAAAAATAGAGAATCGGCGTCATCGATCGTTCCTTCCTTTAATTTTCTTCGTTATAGGAGAATACGAAATCGCTCGCGCGATGCAACGCGATAAAAAAGAATCTAAAATTTAGCCGCGAATGAAAAGAAAAAGAAAAAGATACTAAAAAAAAAAATCGGGTGCGATCGACGTCGATCGTTGTTCCAACGCGATCTCTCTTGCTTTTTGACCCGTTACCCGCGCGCGAAACGAGAAGGAAAAAAAATCAAGGAAAAATAAAGCATTTGCCTTCCTTAGCGCTGCAAACCAAAATACAGTCTAAACGTTCCAAATGATACACATTGGACGAACAATGGCTTGAAGCGAGCGATCGATGATCGAAAAAGAAAAAAAGAGCGAGGTGCCGTCGAACGGTTTAAGGCACTAAGTACCAAGGCGAAATGCCTATTTTTCTAATCGAACAAGGTGTAGTTGAACGTTGCGACAAAGAATGAGCGAGAGGGAAGGAGGAAGAGAGAGAGAGAGAGAGACAGAAGAATCGCTATTCGAGATCATAGAAACGACTTCGCGTTTTTTTTTTCTCGCGTTCAAAAGTCAACGCGATCGCGGCTGAAGAAGGAAGTGCAACGTTATCGGTATTTATCGTCATCGGCGGTGGACGTTGCATAATGACTCGAGAGGAGTGCGAGTGTGTAAAAGCATCGGTCTCGCTCCTCGTGCAAAGCGCGTCGTTCTCGCGACCAACGAAAAGCCGCGCGCAACTATCGAGGAGAAGAGCTCGCCGACGTTTTCTCATTTACAGCAATTTACATGTTCGCACACAAGGTCGCGATTCCTCTCCCCCCCGTCGAAGGGATTCCATCATCTCTATGTACAATTTTACAAAATCCCTCGGCCGGAGTTGACTCGAGAGAACGCCTTGCACGGAGAGGAGCAACGTCCCGAAGCGGTCGACTCGTTGGTTCGTTCGTTGATTCGATCGTTGATTCGATCGATCGATCCATCGATCCAGCCTGGATAACAAAACCATTGCAAAAAATACGAAAAATATACGAAAAATATACGAAAAATGTACGAAAAATGTACGAAAAATATACGAAAAAATATACGAAAAATAATATACGAAAAATATACGAAAAGGTGGGTGGGGAAAAATACGGCATCCGAGAGAGAGAGAGAACCGAAGCAGCGATAAAATCGAAAGATGCGTATTTTTCGAGCGAGAAATGGAAGATCACCTCGATGAGTTGCCTCGCCGAAAGGGGAGAAAAAGTAAGGAAAGAAACACCGAAAAAAACGGGATAAAAGAAGCGACGACTCGACTTTGGTCGGAGATACGCTCGACCGATCGAACGAGTGTCCGTGATTCCGCCACTCTCCCCCGATACAACAAATAATAACAAATTTCTTTTTTTGCGATCTTGCATAGATATAAAAATATATCAGCGCTTCGCTTCGGCTCTGTACTCGTGTGTAAGCCCAGCGTTAGTATGCAAAAACGATTAAACTAATAATTAACGCTCGATATAACAGCCCTGCGATTACGAGTTTAATTTATTAAACTCGCAAAGTTTTCTTTTCTTTTCTTTTGTTTAGTTTATTTTTATTTTTTTGTTATTTTTTCATCGATTATTCCTCGCTTCGTTCTTCCCCTCGGTTGCTTGGTCTACGTCGCGAATAACTCCTCTGCTTTTATTTCGGTAAGCAATGTCGGGTCGATGCGTGGAGAGTAAGTACGCCTAGAAAGACTCTCCTCCCCCTCCCGCCGGGGATTCGCGGATCGGCGAAATTAAATTAAGCGGGAGGAGAAAACGGGGAACTAAAATTCGCGCTCGTCGCGCTCGTCGTCCTCGAGCCCGAGTTCCCCGAGCGGAGGAACGAGCGGAGGAACGAGCGGATAAACGAACGGATAAACGAACGGATAAACGAACGAAGAAACGAACGAAGAAACGAACGAGAAACGAACGGAGAAACGAGGCAAACTCTACGATTCGGAAGAAGCGGACGCGAGTAGCCGATACCGATGAACGAACCGATGATAAATACAAATTAAAAAAATAAAACCGGAAGAACGACTAATTTCGCGAGCCCGAGGAGACAGACCGTGACCCATTTATTTACGTCTCCTTCCGTTTTTTACAACTGCGCACACGCACGCATAGTATTTTTGTTGCTCGCGAGCGACCAGTAACGTCTTGGCTGGTCTCGGTGGCGTAAATATTTCTTATTATTCTGCGATAGCGGATCCAGCGATCGTAGCGGTAATAAACTAGTATAGTAAGTGGGAGTTGAGTTGTGGGAGTTGTTGGATTTGCTCGAATCGTCGATAAGTTGCGGAAATTACAAGACTTTCACTCTCTTTCTTTCGCTCGCTCATTCGCTCATTCGCTCTCTCTCTCTCTCTCGGTCAACTCTCGAGATAATAAAACGCGTCGCTCGAGGCCGTTTACAAAGGAAAAAATTTCGATTCGCCGCTCGTGCGAAATGATAAATCCGATTATGTCTAGTTAATGAATCGCTCGATAAACAAATCGTTTGATTATTTCAATAAATTCTCTATTGGCTCCTTGTACAAAAGCGAAACGGAACTCGCATTCGATACAATTCGATTGGATGCGACTCGATGAAAAGCTATAATTTTTCTTTTGGTTTTTTTTTTCCTTTTTTTCGTTTTCCTTTTCACTTTCATTTTTGCCTTTACGTTTATTTGTTTATTTTGTATACCAGCGCGGATAGCTCCGATATTTATCGCCAGCCGCTTATTAGACCGATAGCAATAGCGATAATAGTTATCGTTATTATGATTTTTATAGATTCGATCGCAGTAGTAACGATACACGGGGTTTTGCCACCAAACAACTTTGGTACAAATCGCCACGAGTTATTTCGCGTCCAAAGCTATTCTTCTTTTTTTTTTTGTTTTTGTTTTCGTTTACGTTTTCGTTTTTTTTTTATTATTTTTTTTTTTTCTCTTACTTATTTGTTTTTCATTCAATCCACTTTTTAAACCTTTCGTTTTGCTTTTGACTACGTTGCTCTCCGTGGCATTGCTTTATTTTTACTTCCTCGCTCGCTCGCTCGCTCGCTTTCTTGCTTCTTGCGTATTATTTTTTTTGTCTGCTCTCGATCATCGTATCGAAATATTTAAACCAATATTCAAACCCTTATAGACGATAATTACTATCTATATCACAGATCCAAGTGACTAAAACTCCTTTAAAAATATAATATAAATATGTGTGATGCTTGCAATATATGTATGTATAGTCCCGCTCCAAAAGAAGACTGTTATCATCGTAAACCAAAAGATGCTCCTGCAACGATCGAAAGGTGCAAAGAGTCGATCGAGCGTGGCTGATTCGAACGTTGCTAGTAACTTTTTGTTTAAACTTTTCTTATAAACGACTCGAACGACTTCGACACACCGGACTACTCTGCGTGGAGTTACTTTTAACGATAATTAATTTTCATTGCTTTACTTTAATTTTTCGTCCTTAATTCTAGCTTCCAAGTCTTGACTTCTCGAATAAATTCATTTTCGAACGAATGCTTTAGAAAACAAACAAAAGCTTCAACGTTGCGATACAAATATTCGTAAATATTGTTGTCGCTAATTCGTATAAAATTTGAAACAACGCTCCGAAAAAATTACACGATGAAATATACAAATAAGATAAAACAAACATCGTCAATTCATGGACAATCCACGCCGAGTATGTCTGTCGAATCGACTTTGATCGTTCGAGGAGGCTTTAAAACCTGTTTCAAATAGTTTTTCTATCATCGTCGTAACAACGTACTCTAAAAATAAATCGCCGCTCGAACTCGGTAGGAAAAAAATAAAAAAATCAAAAAAAAAAAGGTACGATCAAAGCACGAAAATTTAACATGGTCGGACTTAGAACCTCTTGGAAAAAATATACAACTTTTAGGAGGTTCGGCCAAACGTCAACGAGAGCTCAGCTTTTAAACAGGTTCATTTTTCCCGAGCCAAATTCGAGCGGACGCGCGAGATGTTAACGCGGGTCCGCTCGTACACACATCGGTATATAACGTTCGCTCTCTCTCTCTCTCTCTCTCTCTCTCTCTCGCATTCGCTGTATACGCGTGTAAATACGTACGCACGTCTAAAAGAAAGAAAGAAAGAAAGAAAAAAAAAACAACAAACAAGCGACAAACAAAAATACTCGAGTGTTGTGCGCGTGTTTGCAGAATTGGTCGGTCGGTGGGTCGGTGGGTCGGTCGGTCGGTCGGTCGGTCGGTCGGTCGATGTCACTCGTCTGTCGCACGTATGTATATCTTTCTCTCACTCGCTCGCTCGTTCGCTCGTTCGCTCGCTCGCTCGCTCGCTCGCTCGCTATCTCTCACGTACTATTGCGTTGTACATACTCGGAACAGGGTATCGTTGGATCGCCGTTGGTGTACCGAGCGTGGAGGTAGAGCGCGGGATGCAAGCCCGGCGTCGGAATCGGATGGTGATGGTCGGAGGCTTCGAGGGACGACGAAGACGGATGCGAATAAAGTTGCTCGGAGTTGGGGTTGTCCGTGGAGGACTCGGATGTTCGAAAGAGACTTGTTGTTGTTGTTGTTGTTGGTGGTGGTGGTGGTGGTGTCGTTGGTGGCGGCGGTGTCGGTGGTGTCGTTGGTGGTGGCGGCGGTTGTTGTTGTTGTTGCTGTTGTCGCGGCTCCTGCTGCTACTGCTGCCGGGGCGGGCACTAGTTGGTCGTCTGCGGGTGGAGGAGCGGCAACGGAAGCTGCAGGCTGTTCTTGGCGAGGCTCGCGATCTCCGCCGCTATTCCCGCGCTCGTCTTGCCGCCCTGGCCGAGGCCGTCGAGCGAGGAGGGCCCCTCGCTGTACCGTAGGTCGCACACCGGACTCTCGAAGCCGGTTCCCGGGGTTCCAGCCCCGGAGCTCTGGGGCGTCCCAGGGTCGTGGTTCCCGCTGTTCTGCGACATGTCGCGATGGACGCGGTTCTGATGCCGGATCAGGTAGCTGTCGCGTACGAAGGTGCGCCCGCAGATGTTGCACTCGTAGGTCGTGTTGGCGGTATGGGTGCGGATGTGTATGGCGAATTGACTCTTGGAGGTGAAGGTGAGGGAGCAGCGCTCGCAGACGAGGGGTTTCTCGGCGACGTGCGACCAGCGGTGCGCCGTCACGTAGCTCTTGACGGCGAAACGTTTCTGGCAGATGTCGCACGAGTACGGCCGTTCGCCCGTGTGAACGCGTTTGTGGGTGTTGAGGCTGCTCTTCTGGGTGAATCTTTTGAGGCAGAGCTCGCACTGGAAGGGTCGTTCGCCCGTGTGCGTCCGCATGTGGACCTCGAGGTAGGGCTTGCGGCAGAAGCTCGCCTCGCACACCGTACAGTGGTAGGGTTTGTTGCCGGAGTGGAGCTTCATGTGAACGTAGTACGACGAGGCCGAGGAGAGGACCTTGCCGCACACCTTGCAAGGCTGGGGCTTGGATCGGGTGCCCTCCTTGACCGTCTGCTGTCCGGTCGACTGTCGAGAGGGAGAGTCTTCGTGCATGATCGGGCTGTGCTCCTGTTGGCTCTGTTGCTGGTCCTGTTGTTGTTGCGATTGCGATTGGAGTTGTTGTTGCGATTGCGATTGGAGTTGTTGTTGTTGTTGTTGTTGTTGTTGTTGCTGTTGCTGCTGCACCTGCTGATGTTGCACCTGCTGGTGAGCCTGCAAAGACTGATGGGCCTGTAGATGACCTTCCTGCTGGGACAAATCCTCTCGTTCGTCCGACAGGTTTACCATAGAGTTCGAGCCGTCGGATCTGCTTGAGGCCACAGAGTAAAAACCCATAGGCTCGCTTTTGATCTGCTGCTCGAACATAGATGTCATAATGTCCGATTGCTGAGGATGAGCCAGCGGCTGCTGAGGCTGCTGGGAATGGTGCAGCGACTGCGCTGCTTGCTGGTGTGGGAGCAGAGTCAGGTTGCGCTTGACAAACTGCTCATATCCTGCGTACCAATCCACCTGTGCGACGTGAAGCAAAGGGAAATTAGCGAGACGCGGTGATTCGCGGTGGTGGTCGTCGTTGTCTCCGTCGTCTCCGTCGTCTCCGTCGTCTCCGTCACCGCAGTCTCCGCCGTCCCCGTCGCCCGCTCGGCGAGGCGCGCGCGTCATCGCCGCAGAGGCGCGCGTCGCGAAAAGCGCGCCAACGCGCGTCAGGTTAGAGACGTCGGACCGCCTCGCCTCTCTCTCCGGCGACGTTTATTTTTGACAAGTGACAGAGTCGCGCTTCGCGATCAGCTGATTGCATAACTTTTCCGCGGTAGCGCGATTCGGCGACTCGGTCGGTCCGGCCCTCGGTCGTCAGCACGGAGCGTCTCGGCGCGAAAGCCTCGAGGACGACGGAGACGACGGAGGCGACGGGTACGAGGGAGGGAGCGGGGTTGCGCGAGAGGAGGATGAGGAGGATGAGGAGGATGAGGATGAGGATGAGGAGGAGGAGGAGGAGGAGGAGGACGAGGACGACCGCGTCGTAGGACGCGTAGGAGGAGGAGGAGGAGGAGGTAGAGGAGGCGAAGGTGGCGGAGGAGGAGGCGGAGGAGGAGGAGGACAACGACGACGGCGACGAGGAGCGGAGCGAGGGGGAGGAGGCGGTGGACGCGGACGATGACGTCGTTCGTCTTCGTCTTCGTCGTCGTCTTCGTCGTCGTCGTCGTCGTCGTCGTCGTCGTCCTCCTCCTCCTCCTCCTCCTCCTCCTCCGAGGGGAAGAGCTCCGACCCGGAGCACCGACGAGTCCCGGGCGCGTCGCTCGCTCTCTCTCTCTCTCGAGTCTCGGTCGAGAGTCTCGGTCGAGAGTCGCGGAGGGGAACCGCGGGGGGGAGGGCCTTGGTCCGAGTCGCGCACGCGACCGTGGAGACGGCCGAGGTGAAGGGAAAAGGCGCGCTGCGACTGCAGCAACGGTGGCACTAACCTTTGCTAATGTAGTGGTCCAGGCTCGGGGTAAAACGGGTGCCTCATATGGAGCGCACGGCTGCCGACGCCTAGGGGCTTCCTCGACTCAGGCGCCAAGGCGACGGGACATTTTCGCCCGTGATAAAACTCGCCTCTGTTGACTCTGTTTTTCTCCAAGGCAAAATATAAGATGGCTGCTGCTATATCTCTCGGGCAGACGGCGCAGAGCGAGACCTCTGTAGGGGAGATGCGGCCAGCGCGGCGCGCGCTCGCACATCGGCGGCGCACGAGCGCTTCGTTTTAATTGGCCAGGGCGCGGAGAGGCGATGATGCCGACGAGACGCGGAGCCGATTGGTCCGTGGATCGAGAACCTCCGGAGCCTCCGCCGCTCTTTCCTTCCTCGCTTCTTTTTTTTCTCTCCCCTTTTATTTTCCTCCTTCGCTTCCTCCTTTCCTCCTTTCCTTCGTTCCTTTCTTTCTTTCCTTCCTTTTCCTCCTTTTCCTCCTTTTCCTCCTTTTCCTTCCTTCCAACCCTTCCAACCCTTCCAACCCTTCTTTCTTTCTCTCTTTCTCTCCTTTCTATTCCTCCTCGCCTCCTTCGACTCCGGCGATCGATCGTTTCGCATCGCTGCGATCGACCGACGATTTTATTCACCGCGGGAGAAATAATAGCTGCGCTCCTTTTATCATTTTCTCATTTTCTCCGGATCCGAATCGTCGCCTCCACCCCGCCCTTTTCCAATTTCCTCGTCCCTGTCATCGCGTTCATCTTTGCTCCCGATTTCGCCTCGCGGTTGTTCTCGCTCCAGTCTTACGGTCTTTCCATACGCCTCGGCTAAATTCGAATCGTCGCGCTCGTCTCGGTCGAAACTTCGGAGCTCTTCGTTCGCGAACCGACCGAATTTATCTCCGATTTTTATTTCGGGAGATTAATCTCATCCTTTCGTTTATTTACCTACGCGCGTAACATAAACGCGAGTGTAAACGTCTATTTTCGCATCTTCGCGTAAAGTTATCGAGACGAATTCGTAGCAACCGCGAGACGGGGATTTTAAAAACCTCCAACGCTTTTTTCCCCTTGAAGATTCTCGTATCCGAAACGAGTCGTTGATCATGATCACGATACATCACGATTCTCCGATTTAAGCGCGAGATACGATACGATCGACGAATCGTCGAGCGATTTATTTTACTCTCTCGTCCGCGCGTTTCATTATTGCGCAACGTTTCCTGAATTAACCAAAAGCGATTTTTTAACCGATTAAACGCACCCTACAAGGTTATAATTACGTCAATAAAATTTTATTGGAGTGTCGATCAATTCGGTTCGTTTTGCGACGTTCCTCGTTCGTAGCTGTTGGTCCCCTTCGTCGGATTCTTATATCGGCGCTTGCGTATAAAATTGCGGTTCCGATTCCAACGTTTGCTACGTTCGCGAATCCTCGAGAGAAAAAAAAACCCGTTTATCGTTAAAGAACCGACGGTTTACGGAGGAACTCGATGATGGCGAGATTCTGATTTCTGTGCGGTCCATCGTCGCTTTCCAGCTCCGGATCTCGAGCTCGAGACGTCGGATCGATCGGAGGCGAGAGGGAAGAATCGAGTACATCCAAATTCCGTCGAGATTTATGCCTTAAAAAAACGATCGCTGCGTTCCCAACGATTCCGTGTCGCAAAACTAACCTTTCAAAGTAAGAATGTTTCGTCGATTTATCCTGGATAATTGAATTTCCAGGAGAATCGCTCCTTTTCAAGTTGGTACATTTTCTTTTTTATTCCTAAAAGCACATTCGTATGCATCTATCGTTCGTGCGATATTCTTACACGCTTACAGACAGTTGACATCGGCGTTGTTGATTCAGCGTAGAAACTCGATTACACCCGTTACCGATTTTTAAGGTAAGAACTGGTAAGCCATCCAAATTATCACCGAACACCTTGAAAACGTTTTTCCTGTTTTAAACAGGCACAGCTGTTATCCAACGATCCACAAAAATGACCGCTCGAACTCAAAAGGAAGTATCTCATTCGATGGACGATCCGATCACGAAAGCCGTAGTTGACAACATAATAGGAAACCTCGCCGTGAAAAGGCCGCAAGTTCGATGTACCGATTGTGATTTAGACTTTACCAGCCAGATTGTACTCGATGCCCACCTCCAAGGCGCCCGACACGCGAAACAAGTGAATCAAATTTTTATGTAACCATCGGCCGTTGGGGATTCGTACGATACCAAATTGCCAGTTTTCTATAAGCCACTCGTGTGTTTCGAAAAAGAATACGAACACGTTTATAAGTTCATATTCGGAATGTTTAGTCGCTACGGCTATTTTACAAACATTTTATTTTTGAAAATGAACGTACGAAACGAAGACCTGGATAAAACTTGATAATGTGTCCGTCCGACGATTCGAAATTTCCTTTGATTTTAACGTGTTTAACTTTGCGCGGTATTTTCCTTTTGAATTGAAGACGATGAGTTTCGATTATCGTACTCGTTACGTTTCCACGCTTTTATAAATTTTCTTATCGTGTAAGTGTTACGTCGATCTTCCCCCGTTGTAATAAAACACATTGCGTTCTAGTTTGAAATGTAAAATCTAAAGTTGTATCCTTTGTATTTACAGATACAATCGAAAAATATACTTGCCAATTTGGAAGAAACTAACATCGTCTTTACCAAAGATCAAGAAACGAACGGTTTAAAATGCAACGTTTGCAACGTTTACTTAAATTCTATACAGCAGCTTCAAACTCATTTGAACGGCAAGTAAACAAACGTTTATTTCTCCAATGAAAAGTTTGCTCTAATCACGAATGTAAATGATTTTACAGGAAACCGTCATAAGAAAAAAATCTCGACAGGTAATAAAAGTCGGACGGCTAAAAATTTAGTATCTTATAGCCTTAGACATAGACGCACATTGTATCTAAACAAGCTGATTCAAAAAAATGCTGTTATACTAATTTTTTGCTTGATACTCTTTACTTTCGCATGCCTCGTATTACTTTTGACTTTTGTATTTCATTTATATATTTTTTAATTTTTTAAGATATTTATGTTTCAGTTTTTGTTTTGGATTGATTGTACATCATTAGTTTATATTATTTATTTCTTGGTTGTTCTTTATTTATTAATATTTCGACAAAGTTATTTGTTAATCATACATTGAAATTGTACATAGGTAAATGTTTTTCTACTGCGCTTTTCGAATTTCGTATCAAATGTTTAAATGCGTTACGCAAATTGTTCGCGAAGTAAGACGGTAAATTTGAATTCGATATTTATTCATATTCGTTATGAAAAAATTATACGTTGTTTGTTAATTATTTTTTTTTTATTTTGTTACCGATTCGATACACACGTAACAAAATATAAAATAAACCAAAAGCATGCGATCATCTAAGCTTTTCATGCTGCTACGACTAACTGCTTTTTTTTTTATTTACTCGATGCTATCTATTTTTTTTTTCTTACCTTCTCGCTTATCGAACGCTTAACTCTTGCTCGGCATTATTACACTGGTATGTATAAAAATATTTTTTACTTGTTTTTTTCTTCCTTCTAAACCACGCATCCAACATTTATCACAGCTTCGTTACGTTATCTCGGTAGCTTCTTATCAATATAAATATTTTTGTCGTGGCATGGATGTAGTGCTCAAACTGATTTATTATCACATAAAGCCTTTAGCAATTGTGATAAATAGATAGTGTTGATCGCACATTGATGCTTAGGTGACTGGACCGGTAAGGAAATTGTCTCTTCGAGCAGCTTAACGGAGATGCCTACGAAATGCATACCTCAACCTTTGACCAAGAGCGAATTAACATCGTGCAACTTTTGCAACAAGTACTTCAATTCGGAAGCACAATTAAGCGAAGTAAGTATTTCACGAATTTAATTTTAGACCAATGGTTGGTAATGGTTGACCCGTTGATTAGTAATTGACGCTTCGATGCAAACTTTCGTCGTTGATTAAAGGATAACGAATTAAAGGGTAACGATATCCATTATTATTCAGAAGCGTCAGATATTAAGAAAACGGTCGATCACACCTCAATATTTTCTAACGATATTAACAAAATTTAATTTTTGCCAGCATTTGTCGTCGCAGAAACACGCGGATAAGGTAAGCCGAATCAAACGCATTAAAAAGAAGCATTGCTATCTGTGTTGGAAGAAAGGTAATTCAATATCGTACTTGAGTCATAAGCCACTGGCGAACAATTTCGTTTCGGGTGGATATGCGAGATAAAGAACCAAGCTCAAGAAATAACTATCGATTGCATTATAGTTATAAATATACTTGAATTTTATTCAAATTTGTGATTTTGTTGAGAGTAAAAAAATTTAATTCCTCGTCTTCTACGGAGAAACTTGGAACCTTATACATTTAATATTCATTTTCATTTTTGGCTCGTTACGCTACGCATTGTTTTATAATATATTAAGACAGTATACTTAATTTAAGCAAACAAGTGATACATTTTAGCTAGCTAAAAAAATATGTATTAAGAATTCTAAATATATTAATTATTAAAAATTAAAGTAACACATGTGCGGATAAAAGTTCTTTGTATGCGTATCAATGAATGTTAATAAACAGTTCTTGTAAAATAAATAGATAAACTTATTTCTCGAAAGAAACTTAATTCAAGTCTTCGTTTTTAATTTATAAGCTGTGCTGTGTATTGGTTTCTTATTTAATTTAGTCAAGTCTTCCTTCGCCTGAAAAGTTCATTGCTTATTAAATACATGCGAATAAACGATTAATCGTGTAATTATTTTATATTAATGAAAACAACTGACGCATTTATCCTGAGATTGCAATAACTGTTTGAGATCGCAGTTTTGTTTCGTTAGCCTTTCGATTTCGTTACAAAGCTCTTGTCTTTCTTGTAAAACCTCGTAATAGTTGTTCAATCCAACCAATATCGTGTCCCAAAGTATCTCCTTTTCATCGTCGAAAATCGTTTGGTATTTCGACCAATAGTTTTTGATATCCTCTTCCGTTATATTTCGAGAAACAGTATAGTTTCTTCCTTGTAATTTTTCTTCGAACGTAAACTTATTTTTTTGTTCGACATCGTTGAACTTGTCAACGATATTTTTTAATATCTTGGTTACATCGACGGTTTGTATTTCGAGTACATGACCTTTCTCGCATGTAAATTTCGACGTAACGATTTCATTTTTATTGTCGAAATCTTTAAAAATAATTACATCGGTTGGCAACGGATTCAAATTAATTATTATTACTTTACCTAAAATATTTTACCTTCGTTAAATATATAATCGGATTCGAAACTGTCGATCGATGGACATAAAGTTTTATCTCTGTCTTCGCCGCTGCAGTCCAATTTTGTTTCAATTTCCTCTTTTACGGTGTCGATCAAAAGTCTGTCTTTCTCGCTGACGTAACATTCGCAAGTGCCCGACGAACTACTTATCGAACTAATAGTATCTGGTTTCTCGGCGCACACTTTACAGTACGCGTAAGGCAGGAAAAAGTTTATAAGCATATTTATTTGTTCCGGAGTGGAGATCGACAAAGCCTACGAGTAATTTTCGTTAAAAATGTGTCGATTCGTTAAAAAGAATACATATATACACGTAAATAATCTTACTTGAAAAATATTGTCGAGCTGTACAATAGTTTTTTCTGCTTCGGGTAAATTGGATATCAAATCACTCAGTTTGTCCTCGATCAAATAGTTGGAACAATTCGAAATTTGTTTGAGAATGTTGTTCAGTAATTGTGACTCTAATTTCATTTCGGGAGAACACGGATCCGTCGGTTCGTATTGAAACATTTTGTAGGTTTCGGCCTCTTCCTGCTTACCTAAAGTAATCGTTTAATCGTTGTAGATTAAAAATAACGCGTAACAGTTACCAAAGTATTTCGAATAATTACGTTTTTGAATAACACTGATCGCTGCACGATAAGAGGGTAAATCTTCTTTTTCGGGGAAGTTTTTCTGAGGTGCTTGCCAAAGAACACCCAAAGTACGCTCGTGAATAATTTGATCGGCTGCCAAAATCTAAACGGTAAAAGCACTTATTTTTGATATCGTTTTAAAAATAATTTTATCGAGAATAATAACGACACCTTTTCGACTAATTCGTTCGCATTCTGCGTATTCATATCCCAAATGTCTAAATAACGTTTATCGTTGACGGTTGTGAAGTGGTTGGATTTGGCTTCTATATCGATGATATTCTTATGAGCCTTCAAAATTTGTTTCGACAGCCTATCGATTTCCGCCTTTGTATTGAATTCCAGATCCGAATACTCTTGTTTAAGTTTCTGAATGGTGCTCTGAAGTCTAGACAAAAAATAAGTACGGTAAAAAAAGATGAATCGACGGATGGAAGGTAAACACGTGCGCTCGGGAAATTCTAGCCTGGTACCGACTTATTTATTTTCCTTTTCTGCTGACCCTTTAATATGGTATTCTCTTCTTCTCGAGTCTTGAGTACGATGTAATTGTAAGACAGCTTTTCATAATTCAACAGACACAAAGCCTTGGTTTGTTCCAACTTCTGTTGTAAAATGTGACACTCCTTGTCCAACGTGATCTTCTGTGCTCTTAATTTCTCGTCGTGATTCTCCATCAACGTTTCCATTTGCGCTTCGTGATCGCTGATAATTTCAGCCAATCTTTCGTCTGCCTCGCGGTCTTCGTCCATTTCTTGCTTGTAAAATAATTCCCACTCTTCTTCGCAACTACTCACTAAAGCTTCTCTTTCCATCTTCAAAGCTTTCTCGATGAGTTGTAATTCTTTAGTGTACGCGTGTTCCACGGTATTCATCTATCGACGAATAAAATAGTTTTTTAAGCGGTACGGTAACTTAAAATTTTCTTTCCTTCCTTCTTAAATAATATCAAAAATGCAAGCAAAAAATAACGTAAAGCAACCAAGGACACAAAAGTTGCAAAGCCGCATCTTTAAAATTATTTGTTAACCTGTTTTTCGATTCTTTCGAACAACAATTTAACGTCGTCTTTTTGAGTTCTCTGATCGTCGAAGTAGACGTTATCGGCTCTTTCTATCTCATCCTGGATTTGCTCTATAATCGTATCCTTCATCTTCATCAAACGTTCGCAATTCATCACTTGTTCCTTGACCGCCTTCTCGAGTTCCAACGGATCGTCCATCTTCAAAATAACCAACCATCGTTTGGTGATAACATCGTATTCCTCCTTGCATCGATTTTCGGTCTCTTTCATATCCTTCAACAACTTTTCGTAAATTTTGTCGGCTTCGCTTTCGCGTTCGATCTGCCGAGCATCGTTGGCCACGCGTACATTGCTGATCTTGAAGGAGAAGAATCGAAAACGTGAATCAACAACGACAAAAGTATCGAGTCGAGAAAAAAGAAAGAAAAGGAAAAAACTACTCACCACTTCGTAACCCTCGTCGATCAGCTTATCCAAGACTTGCGTACTGTAACGGATTTGTTTTTCGGTCGGGCTTTCGTCGATGACTTTGGACGTGCCGATTCCATCGTATCTGAAACGTCGAACACGTTAGTCATTCGAACGGAAATAATAGTAGAGGCTTGGATCGGAAAACCGGTATACTTTTGGAAAGCCTCGGCGCGTTTCTGAATCCGCAGTTGCCGAGCGAATTTACGCTCCTCGGGATCCGCCGACTCCAACGACGGCTCCACGATTTTATCGAAATTTTGACGGGCTAAATTTTTCTCCGACATCGTTCGGCGGTCGTTTTCACTTTAGATTCCCGTCTTCTCGTCCAAAAAATACCGCCTCGAATTAAATCGAAGCAGTCACGAGCGATACTTGGTAACCAGTGGTAACTATCCTCTAGAAACGGTCGATAAAACGGTTATCGTCGCGGTTTCCACGACAGATGTCGGGACTCGCTCGAATCGCGTTCGCGCACCAAAACCTTACTCCAAAAGGAAACTCACGTCGCGTTTGTTTACCCTGCCGATGAGAAATTGCAGGAGGAGGAGAAAGAGAAATATGCATAGGTAAAACTCGAGTATTTCGGAAAAAATGAGCCTCGACCAAGAGGAGAATAACATCCTCGGAGCGAAATCGGCGAGAGGGGAGCGAAGAGAACTTGGAATAGCCGGGGATGACGACGGGGATGACGACGGGGATGACGACGGGGATGACGACGGGGATGACGACGAGGAGGACGACGAGGACGACGACGAGGATGAAGAGAACGAAGACGAAGGCAACTTAGACGACGAAGACGACGTAGTCGACGCGTTTCATCGGCGTCCGAACGATACAAACATGGAGTCGCGAAACTCGTCCCCGACGGTCCGCCGCGAACTCCCGACCAAGGGTATCGCGGAGCCGACGGCGCCCGGGGCGGAGGGTCGTACCATGGAGGTTCGGACCTCGTCGCCGGAGGACGGGAAGAGCTCGGGGTTCGCGTGAGACCGACGGAGCGTCGTATCGCGCGCGTGTCCCGAGGACCAATAAACTCGGACGGAGTAAGGGCGCATGCGTGGCTGTCGAAGCGGCTCGGGCTCTTAAGTGGGGGGAAATATCGTTCGCGTTAGCTCGTTCGACCCGTTATCCCCACTACGGGATACCGCCTAGTTTGTTGGGAGAGGGGACGTTACACCCCACCCGAGACCGCGGGGCCGCCCCTCCCCTCGACACGAACGCCAGCCATCTGTCTCTCTTTATTTCGTTCTCCGCGTCCCCCTTTATTTCGTTTTTGTTTCATTGCGCGAGCGCGAAGCCTCTTCCCATTTTCATTTTCCGTCCTTTTCCTCGTTTTGTCTTTCTCTCCCTCCCGCCTCCCACTCCGGTTCGCTCCCGCTTCTGCCTTTTTTTTTTCTTTTTTTCCTCGTCTTCTTTTTTTATCTTTCGTTCTCTACTTTTTTTTTTTCCCGCTTTTATTCGTGCAGTTTCGATTTTCCATCTTACTCGTCGTCTCGCTCTTTCTGCCTTCGTTCAATTTGTTTATTTTGTTCGCATCGTTTCTCTCGCTCGCCATCCAGTTTCTCTCGTTTCCTTTATTTTTCAATTCGCTTTTTTCCTTCCACTTCTCTCTCTCTCTCTCTCTCTCTCTCTCTCTCTCTCTCTCTCTCTCACTCTCTCGCTCTCGTTCGATCCCTCGCGCTCTTTTTTTCTACCACTCCACATTCGCAAGTTTCTTGCCAAGCCTTTATTCAATTTTTATTATTCCTCCTCGTTTTTCTTTCCTCCACCGCCGCGACTCTCTCGGCCCGATATTTTCAGGCTTTCCCGACTCGAACGACGCAATTTTTCATCGACGGTATCAAACTCGCGGCGTTCGTTCCGTTCCTCCTTCCTTCCATCCAACACATCCAACGTATCCAACGACTCGAGCGAGCTTCCTATTTTTATAAAGAAACGCGGACGATTACGCGACGATTACGCGACTCGAGGTCGGGAGACCGAGAAGCGTTTACCTTAGCCCTCGTTCCACGTTCTCGATCCAATTTTCCAATTTCCATTTTCTTCGAATACGGGATCGTCGCGGGTCTCTCCCTCCCCTCCGACTCCTCCCCCGATCTCGGACGAGCGCACGACGAACGTCGGTACCATCGTCGAGAACACGGCGAGAACACCGACGAGAACACCGACGAAAACGCCGACGAAAACGCTTCCGGTTCCTCCGATCGCACGTCGTCGTCGTCGTCGTCGTCGTCGTTGTCGTCGTTCCCTCCCCCTCTCTCTCGCTCTGTCTCACTCCCTCGTCCGGGCACGCGTTATTTTTAACCTTTTCTCGTTAATAAGGTTACGTTCGCGACGCGTTTCACGAATCCTTACGACGATCGCCACGACGAGGGAACTTGCGAGAGTCGGAAAGAGAGGAACAACGGCATCGCGCATAAATAAACTAATCTAATCGAATCTAATCCATCTTTCTCTCCTCGCGCGTTTATCTTTCTCGGCCACGTATGTACGGCGGCCGAGGAACGAGGAGGAGAACGCCTCGGAGGTTCAGGCCCGTACCTCCCGCCTCTCTACGCCCCGGGTACAAGAGAACCCGGGTAAAAGAGTCTCTCCCGTCGGTTCTCGAAGAGACGTCGCGACCCGGTTGGCTAGATCTCGTCGAGTCGCCGGCCCCGGAGGACCCTCGATTCACCAGCACCCCCGGCACCTCGAGTCCGACCCACGGAAAATCAGCCCCGGGCTCCTCGAACCCCGCCGTCGGCGCTGGGGCTGCCGGTCCGAGAGAGAGGGAAACTACCACGGGCGGTTCTCTCGGAGGGGAGAGGAGCGTCGGTCTACGGTCCTCGGGGAGGGGGAGCTCAGCGTTCCCAAGCCGAAGCCTGAACTTCCCCCACCAGGCGGGGCAGGCGCTGGGGCTGGCCGGCGGGAACTTGGCTACGGGCTAAGCGGCTACGCTCCCGCCACGGTGACGTCACTCCGAGTAGTGTAGTGCAGTGAGAAGGAGCGAAACTCGGGCTCCGTCGACGACGAGCCGAGTGCGCAGCGCGGTATATCGAGAGCAACGACGCGGCGTCCTCTTCTCGCTCTCGCGTACGCGGAAGAAGCTGCTGGAGAGAAGAGGAGACACGGAGGAGGAGAAGGAGGAGAAGGAGGAGATCGGCGAGATCGAGAAGATCGAGAAGATCGAGAAAATCGAGAAAATCGAGACTATCGAGAGCAAGGGCTGCGACAGCGGCTACGAGGAGAGCGGAGCAACAGCGGCAACAGCGGCAACGGCAGCTTTGGCAGAGCGTTAGCAGAGCGTTAGCATCTCAGGAGCGGCATCAGCGGCAACATTAGCAACAGCAGCAACGGTAGTAGCTACGAAAGCGGCGACGCCACGCCGGCCGAGCATCCGAGCACGACCCGGGTGGTGGTGGGAATATGTGGGCCCGGAGCCGGGCCCCGCTTCTCGAGCGCCGGCGAGCACCGCTGGCCTCGGTCCGCACCCGCTGGGCCCTCGGTACGGCCTAAGACCCAGACAGTATGACTAGCGCCCGGGGCGAGGTCAGATAGTATAAACGTACGATGCGGTATCCGGCAACGCGGAAACGGCGGCCGTTCTGCAGACAAGAGAACCAGCCAGTGCTAGTGCCGCCGCCGTCCTGGTCGTCGACTCGGTCCACTCGGTCCACGTCGCCATCGTCGCCATCGTCGTCGTCGTCGCCGTCGTCGCCGTCGTCGTCGCGGCCGTCGCCGAGGCGAGGCGAGGCCCGTCCTTAGAGGCCCCGCTTCCCGCCTTCCGGTACGTGCGCGAGTGCTTCCTCCGGCTCTTTCCTCGCCGTCTTCCTCGGGCGCATAACAATTTCGCGTCCGTGACCGCGGAGCGCGAGAAAGAGAGAGAAAGAGAGCGAGAATAAGAGAATTTCGGTTGGTTGCGAGTGAAGGAACTCTTGGTGTGTTTCGTGCTTTGCGGGAGAGAGAGAGAGAGAGAGAGAAAAAGAAAAATATATATATAGAGAGAGAGAGAGAAGGAGAGAAAGAGAGATCGAGAGATCGAGAGCGAGCGTGAGAGAGAGAGAGAGAGAGAGAGAGAGGAGAAAATTAAGCAGCTGTGTGTGGGGGGAGTTTGCGAGGGAACCGACGTGGAAGATAATAACGTGCAGTGGTTCCGTACGTACCTGTGTGCTCTTTACGTTTCTTTCTTCTGTCGTTCGCTCGTTTTCATGCGTTTGTGCCTTTACGTTCGGTAGTATTCATCGGTTATTGGCTTTACCGCAACGCCTCCTTGCGCGGTGAAATATGCATATGTATTCGTATACGTATACGTATCCCCGTTGGCTGCATCTACATCTGCATCTGCATCTGCATCTGTCAAAGTGCGGGCGTGTGCGCGAGTGTTGATGAGTAAGAGATACGAGAGAGGGAAGAAAGTCGCTTAACCAAGAGTCACGGCTCTCTCTCTTTTATCGTTGTCTTCTACTTCTGCTTCTCGTTCGTTGTATATTACGTGCAAGTGCGGAGATTTTGCGTCGGGAAAATCGTGAGTTGTGTGTCGTTGTACAGTGCCGCCAAACGATAGCACAACATCCGATCCCAAATGAAGAGTTCGGAGCAAAATGGTTAGAGAGACACGTCACCTGTGGGTTGGAAATCTGCCGGAAAACATCCGTGAGGATCGAATAAGAGAGCATTTCAAACGGTAAGTAGTTGTTGTACGACGACCTACGTTCCTCCTTCCACTCAACCTCCCACCCCCCTTCGTGCCAACACACACACACACACGCACACACTCCCTCGCTCACCCTCGCTCACCCTCGCTCTCACCCTCGCCCGTCCCGACCCGACGCTTCTCACCTCGCCTCGCCTCGCCTTTTCTCGCCTCGCCTTAAAACAGGGAAAACACGAACGAGTGTCGCGGGGCCGGAAAAATTCAAATTTCTCAATATTATCGCCGCGCTCGCTCGAGTCGCGTTGTTTACACTTAATTCCTCGAGTCTATTTATATCGCTCTCTCGCCCGACGAGAGCATCGCGAGTCGCCGACGAATCGGCTCTCGCTATATATATCGCGGGGCCATGGCGAACCATCCATTATTCGAAGCGCGGACCGACTCGATCCATTCGCAAAACCGTTAAATTCCCGAGTACCTGCTCGTTCGAAGCGCGTGGACCGTTCGTCGGAGCCTCGTACGTGACGCGAGGAGAGGACCGGGAGAGAGAGAGAGAGAGAGAGAGGAGAATAAAACGTGGAAAGTTTAAATTTCGAGCTTTTCTACGTCCAAGGGTAAAACGTGCGTCGGACCGATTTTCGCCAGGTTTCCCCCGGTGCGTGTAAATCACGAACGAAGACGAGTACGATTACGACTACGACTACGACTACGACTACGACCGTGTCTACGTCGACGGCGAGACGAGTAGACGAGACCCTCCTGATTTACGAGCCTCCGGTTATATTGTCCATTGTCGGAGGCCAAAGGTTCGACTCGCCTCGCGTTTTCTCTCCTATGCCCCGAAAGCTCGGGTCCGATCACCGACCCGGGCAATAACGCCTAAATATCGGTCCCGTAAAATTGACCTGTGCCTTCATCCACCGCTGGTCTTACGCTTCCCACCACCACCCACGTAACGTAACCGTCGGGGCGTTTCTCCGATCGTTCCGTTATTGCGCCTATCTTCTTTTTTTTTTTTGCTGTTTTTCTCCTCTCCATCGGCTAAAGTTCGTCGCGATCGTTGCAAACTTTCGCAAAATTTCGCAGACCTCGACCGTACGATGGAAACCCGCTCGCGTTTAACGATATCCGAGTCGAAACTCGGCGTCGTTCGTCTCTCGAAACGTACACTCGAACCAACTCGAACGCGAGGCGATAAAAAAGCCAAATTTCCGACTCGAATTCCTCCTTTCGTTCGTTGGTTTGTTCGTTCGTTCGTTCGTTCGTTCGTTCGTTCGTTCGTTATCGACGGTCGAGCTCGGATCCACGTTTTTTATACATCGATAAGAGGAGCTTCTTCGCCTCGAAGCAAGTAAATTACGATCCCCGTCGCAAATTACGTAAGTCGAAACTCTCGTCGCGCGTTCCTCGAGCGATTTTCGGTTTCAGTTACCGAGTTGGTCGCGGCCGGTAAGAACGCTCGACGAAACGGTTTCGTCGGGGAGTTCCGAGCGGGAATTCCGCCGTCTGACGTTCCGACGACCCACGCCACGAAAAATGTTGGAGGAACGATTCTCCTCGGGCGCTGGTGCGAAACGCGAGAGACGACGAGTCGTCGAATTTCGCTCTTCGACCGCTCGTTCGTTGATTCGTTGCTTCGTTCGCTCGTTCGTTCGCTCGTTCGTTCGCTCGTTAACCCTTGGACGCGTATCTCGTGTTTTTCGCGTTCGAGATCGAGACGAGGCTCGAGTTCGGACTTGCTTGGAATCCAAGGAAAACGAGGAGGGAGAAACGGAGGAAAGCGTCGAATTACGCGACTCGACGCGTATCGCGGATGGCGAAGCCTCGTATCAAGGGCTTCGATAAAGGCCAGCGACTCGGTTATTCATCCGATACCGAGCGCGAACGAAATAATTGCCATCTCGTTTCTTTCGAGTTGACGCGTCGGGAAGAACAAAGCGACGGCGTTGTTATCCGCTCGGACCCGATAAAGAAAGAATCCGATCCGACCTTTGATTCTTTTTTATTTCTCTCTCTCCCTCTCTCTCTTCCTCTCTCGTTCACGTTCGAAAAAAGCGACGCGCGATTCGATGGCGCGCGAACGTTTTCGAGGTAAAAAAAAAGCCTCGCGCCGTTCGATTCTTAAATTTCTTGGAGGTTCGTTTGGAAGTTTGGGATATGTAGGAGCGACGGCGCCAAGTTTAGCGCGTTGCGACGCTTAACGCAAATAAAAGATCGTTGGAAAGTACGGCGCGCGTGAGTCACGTTATCGGAAGGAGAAAATAATTCCTAAAACATAAGCAACTTTTTTACGGCTTCGAAAGAGAACCGTCGTCGATGGGGCAACGCGGAGGACTGGCTTCGACTTTCCGATGGCGTCCATTAAAAACCGAGGGAGATTTTTGATCAGCTTCTAGTCGTTCTCGTCGTTGTCTTCGTCGTCGTCATCCTCGTCGTGGTCGTCGTCGTCGTCGTCGTCGTCGTCGTCGTCGTCGTCCTCGTCCTCTTCGTCCTCGTTCTCTCGGTCGTCTCGAAGCTTGCGAAAAATCAATCGAGCCGCTGTTATTCAACGCCTCGCGTATCGAGGTTGGCCTGTTTACCGAGTGTCCATCGTTGATTTCGTTTTCTCTCTCGCGCACTCCTCTCGGTTTTTTTCCCTCTTCGCCGTGAAATCGGAAAGGGAGGAAGAAAACGCGGATCCAGAGAGAAACTCGCCGTTTCTTTCTCGTCGGCGGTCGAGATATCCTGTGTACGCGGCGACAACCGAAGCCTTGGCTGCGCTCTCGAGACTCTCGAGCAAGAACTTTCCACGAGAGCGAGCGAGAAGAGCCAAGACGTCGGTTCGTTTCGTTCGTTCGTTTCGTTTTTTCTCCCTCTCTTTCGCCGTCTCTCCTCCTTCCCTCTCGCTCCCTCTCGCTCCCTCGCCGGAGTAATAATAGCTAAGGACAGCCATTTTGAGCGATCACGCTGCCCGAAGTTATTGTTCTACAGTGGCGCTCAAACTTAGGCTACCCGCGCCAACCGTACCTCGGCCTTTCTCTCCTTCTCCTCTCCTTCGCTCCTCTCCTTTGCTCCTCTCGTCCGTCTTCTTCTTCCTCCTCCTCCTCATCCTCCTCATCCTCCTCATCCTCCTCTCGAGCCTCCCCCGACCGCCGCTCCCCGATTCCGCATAGATTTCGCGAATTAAGAAGATTCAGCGGCGCGGTCGTCGTTGTCGTCGTTTCTCTCTCTCGCGCGCGCGCGCGCGTTAATCGCGATTCGAAGAAGAATAAGGAGAAGGAAAAGAACGAAAAGAACGAAAAGAACGAAACGAACGAGAGGAAAAAAAGTAGAAGAAAGAAGAGAGGGGCTTTCGCTGCGCTCCGTAGTCCGTCTTCGTCGGCCAACTGGCTACTAAAGCCATACTAAAACGCAGTCGAGCGTTCGTGACAAGGACGGAAGCAGCGGTCGTCCGGGGCGGAGAGGCTCGGAGGAACGGAGAGAAACGAACCGAACTCTCTGTGTGTGTGTGTGTGTGTGCGTGCGCCGCGAGCGACTAGCAGTGGGAGGAGGAGGAGGAGGAGGTGGCAGGAGAGAGAAAACTAACGGTGACGTGGTCCAGTGTCGCTCAACCCGAGGCTCCGCGTCCGCCTTGAGCAACTCTGCCACGCAATCGAATTTTATACTTTTTTTCGAGATTTTTCATTATTCATTGAGCGCGGCGCGGTTTCGTCTCTCCTCTTCTCCTCTTACCTTAATAACGACGTCCTCCTTCCTCCTTTTCCCCCTGGCTCCTTCGATTTTCACCTTTTTTTTTTACTCCGTTTTTGTGCCTTGTTTTTAGACGTTTTCAATGCCGAGTTTTCTTCCTCGCGTCCCGATTTACCATTAAGATAGCCTTTTTTTGTTTTACAATTTTCACCGTTAAACTATTTTTGAATGGATAGTCGATCTCTCGACGCACTTTTCGACGTTTCAACGTTTTCTTTCTTTCTTTCTTCGAAGTTCGTTCCCTCGTGAATTATTTCGACGCGAAATCTGCGTTGTTGTTCGTTATTGATATGCGTTCGAATGCAAATTTCGAGTATCGTTGAGAAAAGATGACTCGTTCGGTTGTACATTGTTTCTTATCGGCAAAAAGAAATCGAACGTTAACGTTTCGAGCTTACATCGTTGGAACGCGACCAATCGTTTTTAAAAATTATCCCGATTATCGTGTGTACTTTTTTCAACGCGTTTTTGCAATTTTTTTTTCTTTTTTTTCCCATTTAAACCGTCGACGTTAAAATGCCATTTTCAAGAAAAATGCCCACGCTTCGATGTAAACCCGATCCATTTACCAGAATAAATTAAGAGGCGGCGTTTTTCTCTATTTTCTAAATATATCGTCTATAATATACGTATTTCTCGATGCATCGACGTACGTTCTTTTCGCGACGAGATGCGATCAAGATTAGGAAAAATATGTACTAAAAAAAATACGATCGTTCTTTATTTCGAACAAAAGCAGCATCCATCCAGTCTTTATCTCTGAATAATCGTTAGCTAAAATTTTTGTTAAATTTGAATAATTGTAAATATTTAACTTGGACTCTAAAAATATTACATATTTTAACTTATACACAGATTACAAATGTTTCCCCACTCGTTTAAATTACGAGTCTTATCTCCATATTATTCCAAATTGACTACTATCCGTGTTACATTAGTCGATGATTTTTCCAACGATTTTTCAATCGAGAATCGAGCGAAGAAGCGTGAATTTCTTTATTAAACGCTAATTCGATACGAAGTTAAGTTTGTCTCGCTGTTCGATTATCAAAGCCACCGTTTCGAAAAAAACGATCCATCGCTGTTCATCGCCTCAGCAGAACTCGTACTTAACAAACACGAGAACGAAAATCCACCGTCCGAGCGATCGGTGATAAAAACTCGGATTGCGATATCTAAAAAAAATGAGCAGAAATAACTCAAAGGTACACCTTCGTTTTTCCAGCGCACGTAGACTTTGTATCTAAAAAAGTTGGAAAAACTTACGGTTCATCATCGGCCGTTCGCGAACGTTTACGCACGCACATAGAAACACGTGCGGATTTTCTCTCGCATTTGGATGCTTGGTTATTAGGCTACCGCTGCAAAAAGCAAGTAGCTTAATATATATATACGTGTATCGAGTGTAGCCGTAAGCCCGTAGCCTTCTTGAAATGGCGGTTGCGACGTACAGTGCAAGTGAGCACCGCGAAGAGGGAAAGAGAGAACGTTTGCGTGTGGGGGGGAGGGAGAGGGAGAGCGAGAGAGAGCCCCTGACCCCGAGATCGAAATAAAGGCGAAGGCATTATGGTGGGACGTTGCTCTTGGTGCATCGCTCTACTATTTCTTTTTCTATCTTTACTATCTCGTTCATATTTCAGTTTTATTTTTTTTATTTAATTTACGTCGATATAACCGAACGCGCGCCATAAAACTGTACGATAATTTTTCCTTTTCTTATTTTTTTTTTCTTCGTCTTCTTTTACGTCGAAGACGACGTAAGATTATTTATTTTTATTTCTGTTTAAGTAACGTAGAATTGATTTTTGATAATGGAATACGTCCGACCAAAACATACGTAATAAATTTACGGTCGAATGGATTTTTTTGCGAACTTTCCTGTTAAATCAACCGTTTTATTCGTAATGTTTGCGATTCTAATATTCACGATAATAAATATATGTAAAGATATATATATATATATATATATATATATGTATCTTGAATCAAACGGTAAATTTAGATAGCTTGAAATATGAATGAAAGATTAAATTGGTAATGAAAGGAGCGTTTTTATTTTTACCGAGCGTTGGCATTACATTTTGAACGAATCTAGCGGAATTTTCGCAAATTTCGCGCGAAATTGCGATTCGAGGTAATTTACAAATTGATTATGCCAATTTAAAGATCGAGCTTTAAAGAACGTTTATGCGTGCTCGAATAAATAATTAAGCAAAGTCTCTTGGGTGCCATTCGAGATAGAGATAAGCGTAAAAAATAAACCTTAGAACGGTTTTACCGAGGACATCGAACGACCAACGACCAACGACCAACGACCAACGACGAATAGACGTTCGAATAATATTCTCTCGGGCATATTTGTATAAGTAAGGCTAATGCGTAGCATGAATGGTTCACTTGTAACGATTCACGATAAACGAATGTATTATGTATTTCGGCCCTCTTTGTCCTGCTCCGGTAGGCATTTATCGTCTCATTTTTGTATTATGCAGCACTTGTTTATGCACTTAGAGCGCAATAGCGAATAGTCGGTCGCCTCGAGGATTTCCCACGCGAGTGGGTCGAGTTGGAATATTCTCGCTTCTCGACATCTCATCGACTTCCTCCTGCTCTTTCTTCTCTCGAATACATTCCGAGAAAAGCAAAAGAAAATAATCCATAGATTGTCGCGAGGTTGCTTCCGTCGCCAAGTTTTATCTTCGTCAGGGTGATATATACGAGGGCGTCGCTACGCGGAATGCTCGAGTGCGAAATCGCGTTCCCCCTTGCCTCTTGGCTTTTCCCTTCTCTTTCTATCCTGGTCCGCCTGTCCGATCTTTTAAGTTCATTGCGCGCTCGGGCAGATTTGCACGCGGAACCCGAGACACGTTACGTCTACGTAAGTGAATTAGCTGATCCCGGGGACTACCGTAACGCAACTTCTTTTTCACATATTGGTTCCACCCATCCGTCTTCTTTTTCCACGCGATAAGCTTTTTCCGTGCATCTTCCTCTCTTTTTTACCTTTAAAAACCTCTTTTTTTTTAAAAAAAACGCCTCTTGTCTCCGTTCGATATTTATCAACGTTTCGTCCTTTTCTCAAGCTCCAACGAAAATTCTAAATGTGCGGGGTATCGAACTCGTCCCAACCATTGCGCAGTTTTAATGGTTAAACCCGTAATATCGCGTCCTAGAATTTTAACGGTGCGAATTCCGCGTAGATTCGAATCGAAAATTTATTATCTCGAATCAAAAAGTCCACTCCGTATTCGATAGTTGATAGAACGAAGGAGTCGAATGACGGATGTTACGGAGTCTTTGAAAACAATTTAAAGTTAAACTTGCAACACGAACAACGTCCAATAAGAATTTTCATTTCCTTTGCGAAGCTTATAGTACAAATTCCGTTAATTTCGTAACAATCTAAGCTAATCCATCGATCCGTGCGAGTATCGCAAACCTAGTTTTTTTTTTCTTTTCTTTTCGAACGACCGTACGTATAACCAGAAGAAAAAAAAACAAGAAAAAAAGAAGAACCGTAGCAATTACTTTACGAAAAAAAATATCATCGACGTGTGATATACATATATATATATATATATATGTGTATATATGGATGGAAATTGTAGCAGTTGTATTCGAACTAATTACGTAACATCGCACATTTTTTTGCGATACCGACTTCTGGAGGACGTTTATTTTTAAACAAAATGAGACCTCTTAATCAAATATCTTCTCGATATCTAATATTTACTATATCGATACGAGTAAACTTGAATAGTATCGATAAATCGTCGTCGAAGAAATGTGAAAAGTTGTAGTCTCGCGCAAAGCGTAGTTATTTTTCGTTGCATTATCATTATTAATCGCATTGCGTAACAGTGCGAAACGCCAAGTCCAACCAACGATTTTTATTGGGCCAGTCGTTAAATTTATCGAGACTCGATTGAACGGCGAAGCACTTTTATCTCGATCGCGTCTCCCCCGTAATTGATCGAAACGCAATTTCGAGCTCGAACGAGCGTAGAGATAAATGAATAAAATGGCGGGAGCCGTCGAAGCGTCCGCAGGGTGAAACAATAAGGTTAGAAGCGACTTTGGCCGTTAAGGCGTAAATTTGCCGAGAGGAAAAGTCGAGATAAAGAAGCGCGCTTACGTGGGTGGCCGAGCGCCAGACTCGACCCGTAGAAGAGGACGAAAGAGTACGACGCATCTGCGTAGGAACAGTCGGATGTCGCAACCGCGTTAGGGTCTGGGTAACGTCGTCCTCGAGAGGAGTCGAAGGCAGCAGCAGCCGCAGAAACAAAACCCACGATGGCAGAAGCACCAGCAGCAGCAGCAGCGGTGGTGGTGGTGGCGGAGGCAGGTACGTACATCGGCGGCTGTGCGTGTGAGGCGCGCGTACGTGTGGCGGGTTGCCGGCGTATTTTGGTATATTGATCGCGCGCGAGCGGCCGGCCATCTCCCTCCCCCAGCCCCTCTTATCAGTCTCTCTCTCTTTCGGCCCCTCTCCCAGCCTCTCTTCGTTCTCGTTCTCGTTCCCGTTCCCGTTCGCGTTCCCGTTCGCCTCGCTCGACCCCATCTTTCCCCGACCACCCATCCATCCATCCGCTGTCGCTCCCACCCCCGCGACGCGTTCATTCGTTCGTTCGCCCGCCACCTTCGACCCCCACCCCTCTGGGGAACTCGCGGAGCGCAAGCCCGAGGACTCGGTGCTGCACCGATGCCTCCTCGTACCTTCGACTCTACGCGAATAACAATTTCACTGGCTTGTTTATTCCGCTTTATCTGGCCCAATGGCCCGAGAGCTGTGCCCGGCTTTTGCTCTTTTCGCCCGCGGTGGCAACCCCACCTCTCCTCGGAGGGCGAAAAAAAAGTCGCCTTCTTCTTCTTCTTCTTCTTCTTCTTCTTCTCCAGCCCTTTTAATTTTTCCTCCTTCGCTGGAAATTATTCGCGCTCGGTCGTAAGATCGCCCAACGATTCTCGCGATAAATTTCGTCTTGGGAATTTTCGTAAGTAAAATTTCCGTTGAAAATATTTTATCTTGATAACGTATCTCTCGAAAGCTTGGAGAGCGCGCGCTGCATAAAATTCCTCCGATAGTTTCGACGCGATTTACGTTGTTTACGATGATCAACCTTTTTTTGCGGTATCTTCGTTCGTAGATGCCTTGGCTGGCCTTCTCCAATTATCGAACTCGTGCTTCGCGTATCTTTACGAGTTATCACGCGTTAAATATTTTTGTTCGATTTTCGTAAGATTTTCGTTGGGAGTTTTGCTCGATTTTCGCTCCGCGTGCGATAAAGTACGTCGCCTCGATTCTTGGTAAGAACGCCACGGAAAGGGTAAAAACAGAAGGAACGCTCGACGGCGGATCGATTAATTTTCAACGGAACGAGGGTTTTATAAAGAAGCGATTATATCGTAGGCATTATCGGAGTGGTCGAGCGTTTAATATCGAAAATAATACCGCTGGAATATTTCTTGCCGCGGATCCGAACGAACCGCGCAAAAAGTGCCGAAGGAGTCGCCGCGGAGGCAACGGAGGCAACGGATAGGGATAATATTATTGGTCGAAGGCATCGCGTTCGCCGGCCTCGGGGACAACGCATCCAGTCCAAGACTCGCGTGATGCGTCCGCTTTCGACTCTCGGGCATCCTCGGACGCATGGCGTGACGGCGAGGAGAGTCGCTCGGTAAGAGGATACGGATCGCGTGCGGTGAATCGCTCGCGGAAAAAATCGCGCGAGCCCCGAAGAGGAGGACGCGTACGTCTCGATAGAGACCGACGTTAAGTGCTCTCCTTCGTGTTTCATTTTTTTTTTTGCTTTATCCGACGTTCGCGAGACGCTGCCACGAGTTACTACTCGTGACGCACGGCTCGGATGAAGAGCGTTTTCCGTTCGAATGATAATACCGACGAACACCAATTACAGTCGCCGCCACCGTTGCTGCCGTTGTTGCTGCCTTTACTGCTGCTGCCTTTACTGCTCCCAAAGACGAACCAGTCGGAGAAAAACAAGAGGAATTCGCGATTGCTTTTTATCGTTTTTCGATAATAATGGTAACGACGATTACCGTTGAATTATTTAAAATGCGAAACGCGATACGTAAACCTATTAATGTAACCCTCGCGCGAAACTCGGATTCGAGGAGGGAGTTTCGTTGGTTGGTTGATTCGTTTATTCGATTATTTTCAAGACCGCGGGAGGGAGAAGCGGATTCGAAATACTCGTCGTAAAAAAAAATACGACGATCGCGTGGAGGTTGTTACGTAACGGATGCACGAGTCCCGAGCCACGAACGGAAAAGCGCGTCTCGTGAAAAATTAAGCGAACGTCGCGCTGAATTATTTGGGAAACAAAGAAAATGATTTTCGTTCTAATATCGAAGAGAGCCGCCGGGATAATAATAAAGATGAATCGATAGCGGTGGAATCGCTCGAATAATTTGATAAGCGCACAGACGTAAATTTAAGGCAAGCGCCTCGTGTCCGTCGCGTTTGATTAATGAAACTGAAATTCTTCGCAAGGGGCAACGACGACCTTCTCTTCGTGATTCATGGAAATCTATCGGTCTTACCGGTGCGATGACTCGGCGTCTTACTTTTTATCGGGGGAGAGATAACGTTACCCGGAAAATACTGGCTATACAGCAGTCGAGGTTCGCTCGCTGTATTTACCGATATTCGTGCTTTTCGCCGACGCGATATCATTTCGACGCTCGAATCAACGCTCGAATCAACGCTCGAATCAACGCTCGAATCAACGCGTCTGCCTCGACTCGACTATTACGCGAAACGCTTGTTTTTTTTTTTTTTTTTGTAAAAGTACGGCCTACGGAAAAGAGAATTTTTCTCGCCCGTATCTTCGCTTGCGTCGAGAACGAGAGCAAAGAGGCGAACGATTCGAAACGCGAAATGCGAAATGCGACACACGAAACATTCGTCGTTCGCTGCAGCGATCGAATTGCAATTTTAATGAAATGCAACTTTCGAGCAGGATCCATTTGTGCAGCGCACGCGTAAATATTAATGCCGCGCGAAAGATATATTTCGTAACGATTCCAACCAAAATTTATATGAAAATTTTCGCCGAGTCACGAATCAACCAAGAATCGTCGAGTTTCTCGCAGTGGGGAGTATTTCGAATCGAGCGGATGCTTCGCTCGTTCGTGAGTCGGGGCTGCTTCTAATGGCTGTACCGTCGTAAGTCGTCGTCGTCGTCGTCGTCGTCGTCGTCGTCATCGTCGTCGTCGAGTCCAAAGGGAATAAACTAACCGTGTGTCCGGTTATGAACGCACGTAGGTGTCGAGCAACGCGTGTCAAGAGAATCGCCTTTCTCTCTTGGCGCTGTTCTTCCTTTTCTTTATTTCGGCAGGTGTTTCGTTATTCCGACGCCATAGTTTTTTCCTTCGACGGGATTTCTCGAAATTTCCCTCTTATGTATACCAATTGCTCGCCCTTTCTCTCGATCCAGTTTTATATCCCGTACAAGCGAAGCCCGACGACGTTGTTCTCGTTTCCTCTCGCGAACTAAAAGTTGCCTCGCGATTAAAATTACTATTTGGTGCGGGGCAGAATCGAGTAAAACTCAAGGAAATATACAGCGGTTGGATCTCTTATCGAGAAAACTTCTACCGAACGATGGAACGGGATAATATTTTAATAATTTATCGTAGAAATATAACCAAACGGGAATAAATAGAAAAATGTGCATCGAGTCTTAAACTCGTTTCGAACGATCCGTCGTTTCCTACGTTATCGTTCCGATTTAAAAACGGAATAAAATCGTGCGAGAAAAATTGACGATCGAGCGTTTATTAATTTTAACTTGAAAACTGTTAAATTTTCGTCCGCGTAGCAACGCCACGGTTAAAAAGAAAAAGTAAAAAAAATTAAAATCGAAGCTCGTTTCACGATGCTAATTTCTTATCTCGTCGCGTCGTTACCGTTGAAATGGAAGTCCGTTTAATCCAGCGTTAAATTAGGGTATAGTTAAGACAACTCGTACGAGCGAAGTTAGGGCCAATAAAAACCAATTTGAGAGACTTTTCGTTTGGTCGTTGAGCGTCGGAAAAGCACGGAGCATTCACGGAGCACGGAACCATCGTTCGAGAACATTCGGAGCGATGTTTCGGAAATTGCTCAATTTCTCGAACCGCGATCGAAGGAAGCATCGCTGCCTCATGGCGATATCGCGATGGTCTGGGGCTGGACCCGAGCCGTTCTCGTACCTCCCGGCGAACAGTCGCGAAAATTGTGGTTGGCAGACTCGGAATTAAGCGAGGATTGGCTGCGGCGGTCGAAATGTAGGTGAAACGTCACTCGACACTCGTAGAAAGTGACTACGCGAGTGTACGCGAGGGCGACGATCGGGTGTACTGAAAATTCGCGAAGACGACGAAGACGGCGAAGACGGCGAAGACGGCAAAGGCGTCGTCGCGCGTTCTCTTCGCGTTTCCTCCGGTCTTATTAAAGTCCGAGGCGAAGTCGGGCGAATGTAGGACGCGAGCAAGAGCGAGTAATCCGCGGAAGGAACATTCGCCTCGGCTCTTTCGAGAGTCGAACTTTGGACTCGGGCGGCGAGTATAGCGAATGCAGCGTAATTACATTCGCGCTCTCGATCAAAAGATTACAACACCGCGCGGCGTATCGCGACAAGGTCAGGCTTCGAGCTGGATGATAAAAAGGAGCAAGTGCAGAATTACAAAAGATTTACGATGCGAGCCTCGATGCGGTGATCGCGTGCAACGGTGCCACGTAGCCGCTCGACGATCACGGAGCGGAGAGTATAAAGTTCGGGCGCATCGCCTCGGAGCGTCGAACAGTGGAGAAGCAACGACCCTAGGCAAGCACCGATCGCACGTTCGTGTTTGAAAGTCATGCGACGGCGCCGCCGCCACCAGCCACTGCCAAATTTCCCAATCGACTCGACCCTGTTTACTCCACCTCCTCCTCCTCCTCCTCCTCCTCCTCCTCCTCCTCTCCACGCCCGACGCCACCAAGGCGATTCGAATAAAGTTCGTTCAGCTGCGACGACGACGTTGACGACGACGTTGACAACGACGACGACGACGACGACGACGACGACGACTACGACGAAGACGTCGGTGACGCGAGTGGCAGAAGCCTCGCCGCATTCGTGGAATCGGCTGCAGTGTCGAGCTCGAACGCGTAGTTGCCAAGTCTCTCGGCCGTCGTGCCAACGACGCGTCACACCTACGCAGCGGCAACACCGCCTCTCTCTCTCTCTCCGTCTCTCTATCGCTCGCTCGCTCGCTCGCGACTCGGAGTTTCCACTTGGGCTCGCGCCTACCGACCGCCGCTAGATCCGCGAGCCTCGACGCGTTTATTATTCTATCGCGGAATAACGCATCGCCACGCTCGACGTTTCTCTCGACGAGAGTCGCTTCTCGGACGAGAATATAACGTCTCTTGCTTTTTCTTTTATCGTTCGACGAGCGATGCGAAGCCGATCGCTGCTGCCTCGCCCTATCGAGAATCGCGCTCGAGCCTCGCTTCTTAACGTCGGGTAATTGCATTTCCTTTTTTCGATGCGTCACCGACGAGTATCGTAGCGTCTCGTCTAGACGTAACTCCGAGTACTCGACGGCTACCGGTTGTAATGGAGTCAGGGTGGCAGCTCCGGTCGCTCCGTTCTTTTATACCTTGGAGAGCAGCGGCTCTTCAACCGAATCGATAAAACGCGCGCTTCTTATGAAAATTCGTTTCGACACTTTAATTACAATCGATTCTTCGTAGAACGTCGAATATAGCAGCCGTCAGCGTTCCTCGGGCATCCGGCCTTATCAGTTTTAATAAGCCTCGATTCGTCGGTGCAAAAATATAGTTGGCTCGACCTAAAATCGCCACGGCGATCAATTTTCGGCTTAGCGAGTTGTATTCGTTGACCGAGGCTTAACGCGACATCCACTACCCGAACCTCGAACGTATGCGCGTTCGTTCGTACACGAACGAGTAAACTTTGTAAATTCGGTATTCTCGTTCCCTGTCGCTTCCCCCCCCCTTCCCCTTCCCCCTTCCCCCTTCTTCCCTAATCGAGCTGCGAATTATTACTCCGAATTATTACTCCGATAACTTAGTATTCTCGTTCGGTTGCGTTCGAGGCGAACCCGATCGAATAAAATTTGAAGAGCGCCTTAAAATAAAATAAAACTACGCTTTTCTTCGCTATTCATAGAACGCGCGAGTATCGATTACGAACGTTCAACTTTTACTACGCGATTCTTTGTTATAAGTTTCATTCGATAATTAAACTCGCGCAACTCGCTCGAAATCATGAAACTCATTTGGTATACGCGTGTAATTCTACTTAAAAGTTATTAATTGTGTTGCGAGTTTAATGTAATATCGCTAACAAAGTATACAACTACCTAAAACTTATTATAAAGTACAAATCGTTTAAGATACCAAATGTGTCGATGCGAGAACGAGCGAACACGGGACTCGAAATCGAATGTCCCTGTTTTACATAATCGTCGAGAGAGATTCGAGTGATTTTTCCACGATCGATGCTTCGACCGTTCGTCAAAAAACCGACGCTGCCTAAATAGGAAGTAAAAATGTTTCGAATGATAAAAATCCGAATGTAAATGGAAGGAAATTGAAGAGAAACGAGAACGAATCGAGGTTTGGAAAATTGTTCCCTGAGTTAAACGCTCGCATCCAATGCCGTAGATAAAACGGCATAAAACGGTAGAAAATTTCGTGCTTCAGCGACGATTCCTAATTAGATATTCAAATTCAGCTTCGTATATCGATCGAGTCAAATTTCTACCTACGGAAATTTTTCCGACCGATACGAATCCCTCGCAAAGTACATGGCTTAACGTTGGTATCGCCCGTTCTCGAGCCGACGATCTCATTAAGGAAAATTTCGAAGCGCAGTGAAATCGCGCGCAATCGTTATTAGCGAAGGAAGGTCTACGAAATAGAGCCGGCTTTACGAAAGTCGGTCAGCGCAAAGTAGTTGGAGAGGAGTACCGAGCGAGGATTAAGAAAACGTGAAAACGAAGGGGGAGAAAAATCCCCGGGAGGTCGAAGCTTTCTACCCATGGAAACAGGTGTTTTTCTCTCGGTGGAAAAAGCACGTAGTTAGAGTTCTCCAATAAGGGAAAGGGGAGCGGAGACGATGACGAAGCACGAGCCTCTCCTTCTCGGACCCGCACCTTCCGAATTGTTACCGAACCCGTAATAAACCTACAACCTACGGGGGAGCTCCGATTGGTTCGCTCCGCTTCCACGGAACCGACGACGAGGAGTAAGGCGAGGAGTATGGCGAGGAGTATGGCGAGGAGTAAGGCGAGGAGTATCGACCTCCGCCGCTTCTTCGCTCGCGGAAATATCAACTTCATCGACGCTTCCCTCGAGGAAACGTCGTCGCGATGTTTGCTTTTCTTTTGCGTTTCCGCTCCTTCTCGTTCTCCACGTCCGTCGCGTCGTCTCGAGCCTCATTGCGGTATAATTCTGCTGATGAAGCCAATGGCTGGACGGTGATTTCTGCGTAAGCAAACTTTTGAAAACGAAGGCAGGCTGTAACTCTGTTTATTGCAGGAAGCCGAACACCGAGTCATAACTCAAGCGATATTTCATACGCGCGATAAATGCCGTATTTTACTCGGTGCACAAAAGATTTCTCGACGTTTAATGCCTCGGAATGCAGTTTGCGTATGTTCTCGCCATTTGTCATGGGCGATCGCCCTTTGATATCGGGGAGACGTTTGTTTTAAATAATAGTAGTGACTTTGGGCTTCGTTTTAACGATCGCTGCTTCGTACCGATCGAACTGGTTGATCGAGCGAGAAAGACGCGGATAATAAACACGTCCAAATTCAGACTAATGCAAACTAATTTCAACGGTATCGCGAAAGATCTACCGAGTCTCCGGAGATCGATACGATAACGTTTTCTCATTTTCGATTCGATGCCAAACTAACTCGTTTACTTTTCTATTCTCGGAACATTTTTCTGCACGCACCATAGGCAAATCGAATCCGAACAATACTCCGATCGTTCTTTTAAAGTGCATACGTACGGAGTTGATGACTGAAGGATTTTTTTAGACCTGCTTTGCAAATCATGCATTGTATATGCAAACGCGTTAGTAGCGATACTTTCCATTGCACCATTATAAAGAGACTTATATTTATAGACGCGAAGCCTTGGGAGGTACATTAACATTTTTTTAATTCATATTTTTTAAAAAAAAGTATTTTAAGAATAACGCAAATGCACTACCCGATAATTATGGAAATTGCAGTTTATTATTGATATTTCGAATTCAACGGAAAGAGATAATGGATCTGTATTAAATACGAATTACATCCATCGATCGAAATTCCAGAAAAAATAACATCGTTTTATCCTGGAATTTTTTTCTATAATCGACGTTACTTTTTTTTTTTTTCTTATTTTAACGATGGCATCGTGTTCGAATCGTCAAATATTCAAGAACTTTGACCACGCAATGATACGATTTCGTAGACACACGGAATTAGAGCGAACGACTCGTCGAAAGTAAATAAGTTATAGAATTTAAGTTTAAAACAAACAGCATCGATATCGGGGAGCGTCGACTAACGCGTAGACGAAAGTAAATCTTTTTTACTCCATCGTTTGCGAAAATTCATAAATTCTGCCTTAGACTATGATTAGAACCGTTCGAGAAAATTATAAGATTACATCAGAATGAAATTTCTCAACGCTCGTTGCGAATGATTTGCAGACTTGTTTCCCTGAATGGGATCGTTGATCCAGCTACCGAGGTAACCTCGACTGAGTTCTCGCGAGGGTACGGACCCGAAGGAGCGTCGGCCAGAAAAGAAAGCAAAGAGAACACGTCATGGTAATGTGCTCATGGAGAATGCGGAAGGTCACGTGGCGCGCGAGCAAGCAAGACAGTTTGATAAAAAAGAAACCACTGAATATTTTAAACAACCGCAGTCTCCTCGTATTTTCGCGAGTCCTGCAGTCGCGTCCCTACGCGAGTCCTCGAGGAGAAGATTCAGAAGGGGTCTTTTAGGTTGGATCTTTTCGGTTGGATCCTTTCGGTCGAGTCTCTTTGCTAGTTCTTTGTCTTTTCGTCTCTTTCGCAGCTCTCGTTATCGGAGCAACGACGGATGAAACGTGAGTTTGCTTAGTCATCGAGCCTCTTTACCCAAAGTATTATATTTTCGTGAGTTTCCTCCTCTCGGTACATCGCGTTAAAACTTGTACGAGGAACACCGAGTATTTCTTGGCCGAACGAAACGTTACGCAAAGTATGTTTTATTTTTCTACGTACATTCGTTTAAAAATGTACGAGTATCGTTATCGATAGAGAAACGCAACAAGCAACACATTCTAATTCTATTTCTTCGATATCGACATCCGTCCACATATATTTATAAAAAATTCATCAGGAATACTAAAAAAATTTCCATTTTTTTAACGTACAAGATACGTTGTTCGCTGTATTGTAAATCGAACGTTAATTGCATCACTTTTTATCGTATGGTTTAGCAAAAGGCAAGTTAGCAAGTTATATTGTGTTTCTTTTAATTTTATTTTTCTTCGATCGTATCTTATAAATGTTTAGTTTCTGGTAATCAAAGCCAGTATTGCAGGATTTATTTAAACCATTCGATTAAATATTTTAATCTTTGAACGCGGAAAATATTGTCCACGTTCGATAATGATTCGCGGCGAATCCACGTCGGAAAAAAAAACACCCTTTTATAGATAATTTGTTTGGAATAAATGCCTCGAACGAATACGGCAGCATCGCTTAACGGTTATATTTTACTCAAAAAAAAAAAAAAAGATTAAAATATTTAAATAAGGTATTCAACGTTGGTTTATTTACTCGTTCGATCGAACGTTCCTCCGCCTCGGATTTTTATTTGAATTCGATGTACGGATAGCGACAGTAATGAAAAATTTATAACTATAAACTCAGGACTAAAAAAATACAACCGTAACTATTCCAATAGAGATGCGGCGTCAAGTTTACAATCTAAAAATATTTTCTTTAAAAATAAGAAATATTCCGCTTTTTCAAACGTCATGGCTCGAATACGGACAATGAAAGACAGGAGTAGAAAGTTTGCAAAGCCTATCCGTAACATCTTTGCAAACGAGCGTAATAACATGCAGATACCAGTATTTGGTTAGAATTCTTTTCTTTCGATTCTCGAGAAGGTAAAAGACTTTATTCGAGAGAAAGAAGGGTTCGCGAGTAATTATGCAATTTCATCTTTGTTATTCGAAAGTACACTGGGAAACATACAATCGATTTGAAGAAGAAGGCGAAGCGTCTCCGAGTACATTTGCCTTTGCATCATCTTTTAAGGACATTGTTGAAAGAAGCTGTTTACGTTTTACGAGTTTCTCTCACCTCCTTTCGAAAATAAAATGAGCGGATAACGTATTCTTTTATTACAGCCAGGTATTATAATGCGCCAGGAAAAAATAGAATGCTGGAAAGGTGGAAAGGTAAAGAAGGCAAAGACCTTGGCTCCCGACTGCAACAGGAGGGAGGACTGGAGGGACGAAAGAAAAAAGGACCATCGAACTCGTTCGGTCGACTATGTGTACGGAAATACGCGACAACGGTTCAACCTTTGAGTATTTCCGCTTTAACAAATTTCGATCGGTGCACGGAACTACGAAAGGCTCGGCTTCGGCGAACCCAGCCAAACCCAAAGGCAAAACTTTGCAACGTTCGTTCGAATTCACCTGCCGTCCGTCCGCTTTATCGAGCGAAGTCGCGGAGTTCCATCCTTCGCACCGTCCTCACCTTTTGTTTGGCCGAAACTCGTTCCTTCGGGGTTGTTAGGGTCGCTCGGGCTCGGTCTCGGGCTCGGGCTCAGGCTCGGGTTCGGGCCTTCACCCACGCCTTTCTCTACCGAGGCAGAAGGAGTCGACGCGTGTCTCGAGCTCCTCTCTCTTTCGCCAGGTTAACGAGTCGCGCGGCGCTCCCCGACGTTCTTACCGTCGCTTGTCTCCCTCTCTCGTTCCTCCTTCCTCGGCTCCGCTAGCTTTTGCTACTAGTGCCGATCGTGACTACGTGTTTGTTTTTGCAAGCGTTATGTAAGGCGCGATTAGTCTTATCGCGCGCTCGGTACGTCGCCGCGAGAAATTAATCTCGCCGAGACGCGAATATACGCGCGCTATAATTTCTTGGGGAATCGTACCACTCGACGATTCGCTCCGGACTCGCTCGCATTCGGCGAAATTACAGTTTCCAACCTCGAAACTTTTTCTCCAATCTTTTTCTCAAACCTTTTTCTCAAACCTTTTTCTCCAACCTTTTTCTCCAACGTTGTCCGGACCTCGTGAATCCGGTTGATTCGATCGACCAAACGGCAACGTCGGACCTTGGTGTATTCGTCGCTTAGCATCGCGAGCGAGGCGATAACTATATTCCAACTCCGTAGTTGGTGTCGAGCTCTAGCCTCTTTCTCGTCGCGAGCGGCTTTAGAATTCGCGTAGACGCTTTGAAAATACTTTTTTCCAATGACAATATTTAACGTTTGAATTATTCACGCTTCGGATGGAAACGTCAGCAACGTCGCGATTTCGTAACGGTGAATAATATTTTCTTTTTTTTCCAAACATCGTCGTATCCGACGTCACCGAAGCCTTTCCATCGCCAAAGCGTTGAAATACCGGATCGAACCGAGGAGCGAAACCGAGGAGCGAAACCGAGGAGCGAACGACTCGCCTCCGACTCTACGTACGTCGGTTTTATTTCGCGTTTTGTTCTCGAGCGTTCGTAGGACCGGAAAGGAGAGGAGGAAACGTTGATTCGATGTAGCGTAACGACGATCGAGCCGGTATAAAAGTCTCCGGCGATCGCGATTTTACACCGGTCGTTTTACGAATACGATCGCGAATTCCGTGGGGATCGTTGCCGAAACGAAAGCGATAAGTTAAATTTACAAGGCGGAATCCGTCGGTAATTTCTCAGGTGAATTCTTACACGGAGCTCGGGATCTCTCGGAGAAACGGCGAGCGAGAATTATTTCTCGAGGATTATTAAAAATACCTCGGTGCTGTGCTTCACCGAAGTGAAAAATCGATCGATCGAATCGGGTATATAACCGTTAAGAGGGATGATAAAAGTTTATAGCCGACACAGGAAAGAATAAAGGCGAGAAATAGTCTCGGTGTAGGAAGTAGAAGCAACGGCAAAGTAGAAGCGGCATCGCTGCGAGAAAGCAGAAAGGCAGAGAGAAGTAAGGAAGCAGTAGATCCTTTCCGCGACGCTGCCACTTTTCCGTATTTCGTTGGAGCGTGGCAGCGCTGGCAACGCCGCTCCACGGAGCAGCCGGGACGTGTTTTTTGTACCCTTCAAGGTCTACCCTTCGACTCCAGGGGGAACAATCGAAATATATGGGGTCCACCTCGACCTAATTGTGGCACGTTGCGCCTTTCTCTCTCTCTCTCTCTCTCTCTGAATCCCCTCTCCCCCTCCAAAGCCCGACCTCACGCTCTCTCTCTCTTTTTCATGCTGCTTCGACAAAAGCGATTCTTTGTTGAAGCGGAGCGAGAGAAAGAGACGCGCTACGTTCGTGCACGGCTGTGTACTCGGCTGCCACCGTCTCTCTCTCGCTCCGCACACGTGCGAGATGAGGCTCTCGCTCTTTATTCCCTTTTCCGCTCGTCTCTCACCATTCCCCGAGCTCACGGAGAAAAAAATCCATTTCCCCTCTTCCGGCCATTGTAGCCCGGGTGTGCTTGTTTGTTTTGCTCGCGTTGCGGAGCGCGAAATAACGAAAACTCGCGCCCTTTTCTTTCTCTCTCTTTCGTACCAACGGTTCGCATGGCTCTCGGATGAGCGCGAACCGAGCGTCTCGCATTTTCTTTGGCGGGATTACGCTCGCTGAGGAGGAGGTAGCCGCGAACCCGCAAATTTTGCGCCTCGCCTCGTTCGTAACGATCCACGCACGACTTAAAGCCGCGCGGTCAGTCGACGGACGCGATTCGTTCCTCCTCCTCCTCTTCCTCCTCTTTCTCCTCCACCACCTCATCATCCTCCTCGTCTTTCTCTTCCACTTCGTAGTCTTCGTCGTCGTTGCCGTTGCCGTTGCCGTCGTCGTCGTCGTTGCCGTCGTCCTCCCTCCGTCCGACGTTCCACTTTCGAAAAACCCCTTGCCTCGGACGTCGTCGATGCGACGAAGAAAACGCGGTCGACGACGAGACTCTCCTCCGTAGGTGTCCGGCGCGATAATCTCCCAGCGCGGGAAGGGCAGAGGCCTCGGGGAGGGTGCGATGATCCGGCAACCGCGCGCCCGTCCACAGCCGGCAACGGCGCCCGCCCATTATGTAACACCCGGCAGCGACGTCCCGGCGGTGGGGGACGCGGAGCGTCGAGCTCGGCTCGGCCGGCGTCGACGTCGTCGTCGGGCTCGATCGCGCCGGGGGCAAGGGAAGGGGTGGCCTGCCTCCTCCTGCCTCCTCCTGCCTGCCTGCCTGCCTGGCTGCCTGCTTGCCATCCCGTCCGTCCCCCTCCTCCTACCCCCGTTCGCCCTCCGCCCGCCGCCCGTCGCCCGCCGCCCGCCGCCCTCCACCCGACCGCAGCTCACCGAACTTAAAGCCGAAATTCCGAGGAAATCGCGCCCACCCCCCGACGCCCCTCGGATTTGCAAGCGGGACCCGCAGCTTTAGCCTCCCGATTACATCGGCTCTGCGCCTCGGCGTGTTCCGCGCGTACCCCGAGACCAGGAACGGTCGAGGCGCCGAGCCGAGCGACGAACGACGTTTCCCCGATGGACGATCGATCACCCGCGTGGGTGAAAAGTCTTTAAGCTCTGCAATCGATGCCACCTTTTTTTTATTTTTGCTCTTCCTCCCGTTTTTTTCCCCTTTGGAAGAAACGCTGTTTCCCCGACGCGCTGGAATTAGAAAGGTTAACCGACGACTCGCCGTTACGATCGGCCGCTCGTAACACCGCTTACCGCGTTTTACGTGAAAAATTCAATGAAAGAGGTCGCGTAGATTTCGTCTATTTTTACCTTTATACGAACGGGAAATTTTATTTAAAAACTTTTTCAACGCTCTTTTCGGATTAATGCATTAAAGATGAACGTCGGAATTGCACTTTTGGCAATGCCACGACGAATACGAGCGTTAATATACGCGAACTTGTACGATAAAAATAATTTATGGTTCGAAGCGCCTCTTCGTATATTATACTTTTACTTACGACATTCGCAGCGACGAAAAGAATGTGCCTCGCTGCAAAATCCAATTGAAAAATACGATGATAAAACGATCGCCTTTCTTTAAATCCGTCCAACGGACTTTGCGTTAACAAAATTGTAAACCGATCCTCGTCCTTTAGCGAAACATCGATCGCAAACTTTTGTACGTTCGTTCGCGATTTCGACGTAGTTAACGTACCTAACGACCAATTTATAGAAAGAAACGCTAGTCTCTACGACGGACGTATTCGTTACTCGCGCTAAAATAATACGTATTTTCGGTTAATAATGAAAGACTCGGCTTCGAGCAACGAAGTTAGTTTTTAATTAGTCGTACGGCGAGTCGAACGAGTTTGCATCGCGTATCGAGAAAAGTTGTCGCTGCGAACCTACGAAGCGGCAAAAGTTTTTTCTCTCCCTTCTCCCCGAGAACAAAAGCAGTCGGAAAAGCGAGGACGTAACATTATCGTGAAAAGGTTGAAGCGGGTCAGGGAAAATGCGAAGGCGCGAGGCGAGCGTTTCCTTTTATTCGCCTCGGACTTCCACTCGGACTTCCACTCGGACTTCCACTCGGAAAATCCCGTTTGGTTGGTCGAAAGTTTGGTTCGCCCGTTAGATCGTGGTGGAAACACCGGCATCGACGCCGCGAACGTTGTTAATTGGATTTCACGGCGGAGCGGACTCGCGTTCTATTTCGGGCCCTCGAATTCGGTGGGAGGGTCGAGTCTCGGTGCTCCGTTACCGAAACGCGAAAGAGAAAGAGCTCCTGGTCGATGGGCTTCCGGAATGCCACTCGAAAACTTTGGTGAGCGGAACGTACGCGATTCGCGTTTGGACTCGTGGCTCTCGTGGCTCTCGTGGCTCTCGTGGCTCGCCTACGCGCCTCGCTTCGAAATATATCGACGACCGCTGGCTTCTATTAATAACGATTCGCGCTTCTCTAGTGAACTTGCGGGTAAGATCGAGCTCGATAATCTCCGCGGGAACGTGGACGTCGCGAGTGTGGTCGATCCGAACTATGCCATCCGTTTTTTTTTTTTCTGTACGATTTTCGAGCCGTTTTCAAGCCGTTCTCGTTACACCCTTGACTCCGACGCTTATTCTCTTCCCGCGTGTTTACACGTTTCCCCTCCGTTCCTCGGCGACGAAGCGGCAGAGCCACCGTCTGATTCGCGCGGGAACGAAAAGCGCATCGGTCGTAATTCCCGGATCTCGAAGTGGTGGAATGTCTCGCGATTAGCTTACATGCCAACGCGCCGAATACTCGGAAAGAAAAACACGCGATCGTCTCGTCGCGTTATAGTCTACGCCTTTATCTACAGCCGGCGATCGATCTCGTCCCTCGCTCATCGGTAAATCAAAAATACGCGTTTTCCTCGCTTCGTCGATCGTTCGATTTACGAGCGGTCCTATCCGCCGGTCACTCGGGGCTATTTTTGATTCGATATTATTAAGCGCGACTCGCACCCGTCGACCGCTAAGCCAGAATTTTAGAAACGCGCGAGGCAAGGTTGTCGGAGCCCGAGAAGCTTTCGAGCAGCTTTCGAGAAGCTTTCGAGAAGATTTCGATATCTCTGGAAGACACCGAACGCTCGACCTCGGTAATTTTTTTCGGCCGAGCTTTATTGGTAAAGCATTGGTGTCTGGGTGCGAGGCGTCGCGATCACTCGAGTTGTCGGTCGTTGGTAAAACCTCGGGGTGTGCGGCGTTGCATCAGCGCACCTCGAACTAGTTTTCGGCGATGTGCCAGAGTCCGCCTGGCGTACCGACTCCCTCGGGTACATCGCGTGGCTGGCGATACTCGCGCGAGACGTTCGTACGGGCCAACGACGTAGACCTTAATCCTCCTTTTCTTTGCTTTTTTTTCCTTCCTTTTTTTTCCTTCCTTTTTCCCTTCCTTTTTCCCTTTCTTTTTTCCTTCCCCCTCGATGGTTTAGCCGCTTCGTTTTCTCGTTCGCGAGCTCGTACTTCTCGTCTCTTTTTTTTTTCCGCCTCGGTTTCTCCGCGCCGATACGCTTTATTTATGGGCTTGGGAGACGCGGATGCGTGCAAAAATCGCGCGAACCGCCAAGGCCAACTCCTTCGCGAGTTCCAAACTCGCCGGATGCGACGGGCCTTTCAGCCACGCGTATTTTTAAACACGGTTTTTTTCCAACACCAGCCTCCTTCTGCCGAACGGTCACACTCGACGTCTTCATAATTCGGTCTTCGATTTTCTTTTCTTCTCTCGTACCTTATCCATCAACCGTTGAAGCTCGGGGCTGCTTACGGCCGAGTTTTTTTCCCCCGTATTATCGCTAAGTCTCTCTTTCGTCTTCTCTTCTGTCTACTGTACTCTCCTTTCATGGCGTCGGCATTTGCAACATCAACCTCGCTACACGACCGAACGAGTACTTTTTCGCCCCGATCTTCTCTCAAACCCTTCCGTCCGCACGAACGACTTTCATTCCCTCGTTACTTTTATAGTTCGAATATTAGTCCTCCACTTTTTATCCCGCCTCGAGAGCTTTCAATTTCGAGGATAATAAAATACATTTTCTTTCTTTTTTCTTCGAAAGATTTCCTTTTTTTCTTTACCGAATAAATTTTTCAAGCGTGTTTTTTATTTTACAAATGGAGGGTAATAATATCGAAGCGGCTTATTCGTAACGATAAGTTTGAAATTGAAATTATGGAAATACAAATTACGAATATTTAAAGAAATCGATATCTTTTATACCTTGAGCGTACGCTATTTCGAATTGTAATCTAAATTGTTTAAAATAAGATAATCGTTATATTTCTATTTTATTATTACTAAATATTTATAAAAGATGCTTGCCAAAATATAAATATCGTAGATTCATCGTAAGATATTTTCAACGCTCGATACTCGTTATATTCCGACTAAAATTTTATACTGAATTTGATGAATCACTCTTTTCATTTTCTTTATAAAAATGTATCGGAATCGATAATTTCTAAATAAACCTATAAGTTTTAATAATAAGTTTAAATTTTTAATGCAGTCCATTTATATCTTGGATATTAAATTTAATATTAATTCGTCGTCGTTTACAAACTAATTCGAGCGTTTGTTCGTTCTTGTTTCGTATCGAACGAATTAATTGTATTAAACGAAGGAAATAAAACTCGTTAGGTTGAAAATTCTTTTTAAAAAACAAAAAGAAATCGATGGTACGGCTAATGAAACATCATTTAGAATTATATTCATGTAAATGACGATCTAATGGGCAATATTTTAAAAAGTTGAAAAACATGACAATAAAGTCATTGAAACCTTGCTCTTGTAAATTCGTATAATTTTCTTTTAATGTATTCGTAAATCATGCGATCTAAGCAATAAAATTAAGATTTAAAGGTTCCAGTATACGTGAAATTTAAATTCAATGGGATATCAAAACGATAAGTGTATAAATAACGCTAACATTTTTTCGAATGATATGCAATAAAAGCTACTGCTCGAGCATAAAGCGGAAAACACTTATTCGGAGAGTATTCCTTTATCTGAAAATAAAATTTTATCGTTTCAATTATGAATTAAATGTAAAGATTCAAGGTAATATAATTCTTTAAATTTGTAGTTGGAAACGATTACAATTACGTCGAGTATGAGTAGGGAAAATGCGAATAGAAATTAATTTTCGTGCTTGTGTTACGATCTTTTTCTCTCTTTTATATGGATACTTGAAACTTTCAAAGCAGATTTCTTCAAATATCTTTATAATTCGAATTTAATGCGTCGCATCGGAACACGTAAATTGTAACATCGAGTGTACCGTGAATTTTGGACTGGCTAATAAGGTTTCACATATTTTTTCAAGCTTGTATTAAAATTGCAACAAACACAATTAACCGTTTAATTACGATATTGTCCCGTAACGAACTATTCAATGAAAATCGTGGAATTATCGTTTTCTCTTGGATTGGAATCACAGACTCTGCGATTCGAACGCTAAGGATAATACGTATGATAAAATTTGTAAACGTTCGATCTATTCAAGAACCCGCGTAGTCGACTTTACAGCTTGTATCCGAACGTTGTTCCAACGTTCGCGTATTGCAGGTTTTTAACGACACTCGTGGCTCACGATTTGGACTTTGGCTTTTATCAGTGCTCTTTGTATGTACACAACCAGCAACCAGTCTACTGAAATAAAAGCTGTGCCAGCTTGTTAAATGCATGCCTTCTTACTATCGTTTCTGACCATGACATACATCCACATCCACATCCACGTCGACATCCACGTCGACATCCACGTCGACATCCACATCCACCCCATATGGAAGTAACTTCAAAAGGGCTACGCTTCGGCTTTTCTATTTGCTTTGCTATTCTGTCGTTAATATTTCATCCAAGTTGTAACTCTTTTTATCGATTCTTGGTTTATTTTCGTCCTTTTTCGTTTTTGCTCCTTTTTTTCTATTTGTTTAAGTAATAATTTCAATCTACTTTTCAAACGTACCCTCGTTTCGCTCTGCTCCGATTGTTTAATATTTACGAATTATTAAATCAGATATTTATTTTATAACGTTAGCCTGTTTAACAACGGACTATTGTAAAATAGTTGTGACTTTAGAAGAAATCTTCCAACGACTCTTTATAGCGCCACGCGAGAACAAAACGCATTTTATGCTCATCGTTAAATTCTTATGGCTTACTCCAACTACTGATTTTCAAAGAAAAATTTATTTTTTAACCTCGATGATAATAAAAATAATAATATTTTTAATAATTATAAAGGGAAACCAACTTTTCAATAGAAATATTGTTAAAATAATACATTTAACCGTGAAACCTTATAATGTACGTTATGGTCTTCAATGCCAACGATATTAAAGTGTACACAATGATACGTACATTTTTCTGTATTAATCAACACGAAGACAACAGATGTTATTTCGAAACAAGAGCAAATATATTATTTTTTTTCAATTTAATTAGCAGCAGCATCGTTTGTTTATTAATATTGTGTTTAGCTTTAAGTTATTCCGAAAATATCCGTTAGCGTAACGGCGTAACATATTTTTGATTTTAGAATATAATTTAGGTGAAACGTCAGTCGTTGGTCAAAGATTATTTCGTTTATAACTTACAAATTAATTTTATAATTATCGCAAATTATACAACTCATCAAAATCGTGTAATTTTTTTTTCTGCGAGTAGTCATCAAATTTGACCTCTATCAAATTATCGTGTACGGGAATGAATAAATAGTTTTGCTAAATATATCATCCATGTACGCCAAGTTGTTTCATATAATGGAAAACATAAATAGATTTTTTCTTGTGTTTTATGTATTAGTTACGAGAGCCGAGTAATCGTTACGTGCTACAAAATTTTTTGTTATCGATTCTAATGTTGTATTTAACACGGAATAAAACCAATATCAATTTTGTAATAATCGAGCTTCCTTAGCGACCTCTAACTTTTTTCGAGTACGTTTAGTAGCGTTTAATATAAACACTGTTATCGGTAACCTTGAATACCTGACGATGCGTGCAATAAAATTATAATCTACCAAGAGAGAGAGTTCGATCACATTCGGTGGAGTCAATCATTGAAAACTCGTACATTTGTAATCGTTGACAATATATTTCTATCAGCAAATTTAACGCTACTGACAAAGATTCGGTTATCGTATATCGTCGAACATACGTAGACAAATATGTACAAAAAAAAAAACCGACAGCGAAAGGACAGTTGCTTATTTTGAATCATCGGTGCAAACAATACAACTCTGATCATGAAAATGTGCAATTATTAGTGAGAACGTATAAAAAAATTGACTCAAAATGCGAACAAAGTTGTTTTTACACTTTTAACGTGATTACTGTTTATAAAGTTTTTTGAAACTGAAACCGAAACCATTTTTTATCAAATTAGTACTTTTATATGCAAATGCATTTAAGTATATTAATTATTATTACACTCTATTACGTTAAAATTATAGTTTGAGGTATATATTAAGATGTGCAATGATACGCAAGTTATAATTATAAGTTGAATATCGTCGTACAATGGGTATGACGATGACCTACACAATGCGGATATAGTAACCGATATCATTTTAAAGTAATTGCAGAAGTTATTTCATTGATTATTTAATACGTAACGAAATAAAAATCGTCGCAACGTAAAACACAGATTCTTAAAATACAAAACTATGAAGAAAAGTGCCGAGATGGTTCTTTTTCATTTACAGACGATACACAATTATTTCTAAATTCTAAATATTCTTCGTAATGTTGTAAAGAACCGCGACTATACATCGCCAAAGTTCATCATAAAAAGTAATGTACCGCGGTCGATCATTAAACTGAATTTATTTACGTTGAAAAAGATATCATTAAATTCGTGTTTTTCTTACTAGGCGTAACTGTTTTTTTTTCCGAGAAATTCAAGTATTAACGATTAGTTTTACCAAGTAAACATCTTTATCTTTGGATAGGGGTACATAAATAATACGCGCACGCCGGTTCACGCATGAAAATTACGGAACGACGAATAAAAAATTTATTCGACTAAATACAAAAATACGATGTACGTAATGATATAGAATCCAAAAGATTTACTTCGCAGATTAATTTATTTACGAGAGGCAGAAAATTTTATATTTTAAGAGTAGTGCGTCGTCGTTAGCGGATGGTACATAAAACAGCGTTTATTCATCCGTTAGCAATAAAAAATTGTAGCATTAATCGATTATTTATCAATTGAAACGGTAGAAATATTCGGACGATAAAACGAATGCGCAGATTCTCGCGCCCCTAGAGACTGTGGTACGACGACGCAACAATGTTGCACAGCTGCACCTACGAGCCGAGCCGGCAATCGATCGACGGTAGTAAGGTTTATTGCGTTCGAGAGATGCGCGTACGAGAGAAAAGGAAGGCTGGACCGAGAGGGAGGCAAAAGCGGAGAGTAAACCGATCCCGACGAAGAGCGTCCGAAGGTCTAAACCCTCCGGGCTTAACAATGTCGGAGCGAGACGGGAGACGGACGGCGAACGCGCAAATGTCACACGATAAAAAGCGTTCTTTCATCTTCTTTCTCTCCGGGTCCCTCTCCCCTTTTCAATCGCGCCTCATCTTGCCAGATCGGGTGACCATTTTTCCGCGCGTCCACCGCGCAGCCTCCGATCCGGAACGTCGAGCCGCCATTCTTCCAACGCGTGATAATACCGTCGGGTGGCACGTCGCGCTTTTGATCCTGCCTCGAACAATCGCACCGCCGCTCTTCGTTATCGCTTCGTATTCGCAGCGTGAGATCGCGAACCGGGGACGGCGAAAAATTACGAGTGCACTCTCTCTCTCTCTCTCTCTCTATCTCTCTGGAGGGGCTGCGAACGAGATAAAGAAAAACGCTACAATGGCCGAGTAGATTCGAGTTTACGGGACTGCGCCAAAGACTTTCCAGTGCTTTATCAGCCAAATTAATTGTCGTCGCTGAAGCTGCTGCTGGACCAAGTAAAAGCTATTCGGTCCGCGGATTGTATCGTCTCGTTGAACGTCGTTGGTATCGGTGATAGGTTGAAAATATGAAAGAAGAAAGGGAAACGCTTCGATCGCGGTTACTCGCTAATTTTTTTACCGTTGAATAATGCATACACGAAGGGAATCTCAAATGAAAAGCGCCGGGGAACAAAGGAGAGAAAAATAAAGACTCTCGCGGCTTCGTTACGATGCTCATCGAGCGCACCTTGCATTCTACTCCATTGTCGAGCCCATGTACGTACGTCTAACACTTTCTACTCTCATCGTTGCGTTCGTTCGTTCGTACGTTCGAGTTACGAACGACGTAACGCGTTGATTCTCTCCGTTGCTCCAAGTACGTTTATTTCGCAAATCCCCGCGTATCTCGTTGAACTTATCGACGTAACGCCAGCCGTTGACAACTCGGTGGAATCGTATTTACGCTTTTACATTTATATTTTAATTATTCCATCGCAATTTATATTCTCTGCCGAAAGTTAAAGACAAGGAACCCGTGCATCGCGTAATCGTCGTCGTCGTCGTCGTCGTCGTCGTCGTCGTCGTCGTTGTTTCACCTCCGCTCGATACGATTCGTTACTGATTTTGTCGCGTTAAGCGGAGACTACGTTAAGTTAAATTTATGTTGAGTTATACGAGCGGTACGCTGCGATAGGTTTTTAATTACAATTTGTATCGATTTTTCAACGCTGCCCTAACGTAAAGGGATATCGCAACGATTCGAATAGATAAAACGCTAAACGAGAAACGAGTGTTCGATTTTAAGCTTAACCAAAGTTACCATTACTAAAATTACGACTCGAATATAATTTGTGAAATTAGTGCGAAACTTCGGGGACGTTTAATTACCGATCGATAATGCTGTTAACAGCCGAATGCGTTGCGTTAATCGCAAAGTTAAATTATGCATACGTATGCACACATGCATATGTACGGGTGCGCGTATACAATAGGCTCGGAAGAAATTTTTATTCGAGACTCCTTTGCATTTCGGTGCAAGAACTGTACAATTATAACGAAGTTGGGCTGTATATATCAACCTCGGTCGGTCCCTCGTGCTTCTGATTGAATGGCGCTTTTAACGCAAGGTCAACAGCACGACGTTACTGCGCATTATCGCGTAGAGAACTGCGAGCGAGTGCGATAGATAGAGGGGGAGAGGTACTATAGTGTGTCGAGGCCTTTCTCGTTCATTATAGACGTAAGCTCCCTTGTATAGTTTTAGTATTTGGAGACAGAAATTCATGCGTACTTTCTCTCTTCCTTTTTTTGCTCTTTCTCTCTCTCTTTCTCTCTCTTTCTCTCTCTTTCTATCCATCTCCCCTACTTCCGTGTTCCCTACAATACTGGAAAGATGGTAACATTACGCATAAATAAAAAAGTTACTTTGTTTTGCCCTGCATTATTCGTACTTCCTTCGTAATCATTACCTTCGTTTGACAAAATCTATGTTATTATCGTGTCAATAACCGTTTAATGAAATGGTTAACGATCTTCCCTCGATCATAATGTTTTAACGAGTTTTTTCACCCTGTCGGTTTGCATAAAAATATAGATATTAATACGCTAAAAATATACAAATACTCATCCTTTGCTACACAACCGTTGTTCGATCTAGGATTTCTCCAGTCTTTACGGCCTGACTATTAACGGAATATTTTTACACGTTTTCCACGCGCAACGCTCGTCCGAGATTATTACGTTTAATATTTCCTGCGTTGTTTTATTTTTGAATAAATCTCATTTTTAATCTTGGATTTTTAATGTTGGAAGAACGGTACGAAAATTTGCCTCTGAATTTATTATTCGTTATTTATGTACTTTCTAATAAACGTTTATATAAAACTATTAAACTCGAGTAGCGAATTCTTTTAAGCGTATTCGATTTCTTGGTTGCAGATTTTAACTTTGACATAATAATGCGATAATTTTACTTGGAACGCGAAGAAACGTCCCTTGAAAAAGGAGTATCGTTTGCAGTTATTTATCGATTGCGATTGTAGCTTTGTTTTAAACAGGAAAACATTAAGGCTTCCTGATTAGATAAGAATAAATCGTTGATAAAAATATATGCGTCATATATAATAATTCATCGTATTCCTCTATAACGCAATCTTTCCGTGGTTATTTAATATTTTACGTTACCGAGGTGTACAATAATTACACGATGTTTTTCGTAATTGGAAAAACAATTAAAGTATATTGTTTCGCCAAAATAATTCGCAACTTTGAAAAAAATTTAAATCTTACCAAAGGGTACGAGAATTTTTAGTTTACGTAATGAACGAGTAGGTGTATGTAACTGCCGTTCGATAGGCGAAAAAGCATTGGACAGCTAAAATAAAGGAATACGCACCGAGAACGATATGATGCAAACGGCGAAATTTAGAAGTTGATATCTTAATTTTTCCTCCATTACGTAAGAGCATTCCTTTGGAAACAATGAACATTGTTTGTTAATTCGTAAAATTTTATAGATTATTGCTAATGTCTGTTTTATTATGGACAGAGTTGGTTAACGATTTCTTTTTGCGGCTGTATGTGAATTTAGTAAAATGAATAACAACCAGCGAGAACATTTTATTTATTAAGTGGAGTTTTTCCAACGTAAGCTGCACAATTTATTTACGTCTAATGACATATTGCAAAATGAATTTGCTCCGTAAGACTAGTCTACTAAATAAATAGTATCTGTCGATATTTCTAAAACAAAGTGTGTTTTTCTCGCGTTAAAGCCACAAGTACAAAAGCGGAATGATAGAATCGAAGATAAGCAAATTTACAATAACAAGTTTTGTAAGGAGATCGAATTTTCGTATACGTAAGGAAACGTACCGAAAGGATCAACATTCAAATTTCTATACGCAAACATTAAATATTATCGTAAAATATCAAATGTAACACTCCCATGAAATAAGATGCGAAAACGCAAAAAAGAATTTTTTAATAAAAAATTAAGTCGATTCTGCTTTCACTTCTCATTTTCCTGTCAATGTAAGCATAGACTTTAGTATTGTGTAAGCGCGACAATCGCATAGCCTTGATTCCATTCTTTGATTTTCGATCCATCTAATTTTTATCTCACCATTCCAAGTTGAATCTGTTATTCTTATCTCGTTATATTTGTTTTTTCGATACGAAATTGCTAAATTTTTTCTTTTTGCAAACGATGCCTAGTTTATTATTCAGAAAAAGTTCACGAACGTTTATTTTTGCATTGGAAAACAAAATGTGGAATTGTGTAGTAGCGTATTTAACTATATCTTCTTCGCTGCTGTTGATGTAGTTTGTTGACGCATTGCTTCACATTTCTATTTGTTAGATAAATCAATAAATATGTCTAAACATCAATTTTTAAAATATCATTAAATTTTTCGTGTTATTTTAGAAAAGAAAGAGTCGATTCTTGCTTCAAAAATAGATTCTTTTAAAAATATTCGATCGAAGCAGTGTTGAAGTCAACATATTTTTTTTTTCTTATATCGGTACATTTCCTGAATTTACGATGGAAAATCAAATGGAACTAATAATTCTTGAAATATATGTAAACGTAGTAGTTTATTAATAAGATGTAATTATAAAACGCATAAATATTCTTGTATCGTGTTAGTTATACGATATCAACTTTGCTGTCGTATTTAATTAGTTGTTGGTTATGCTTTTTTCCTATGTTGTTCGTTAAATTTTTTGTTTTAAAATGTTAATTTTAAAAATGAATGGAAGACAATAATAAATCTATTCGATTAAAAATGAAGTAATTGAATCGAAAAGTAATTTATAAATGAATATTCATCGTTGAATCGCAATCCTAGTTTGGGTTTTCTTCTCCGAAAGAAAAATATGAATTTATAGATATAAAATACAAAATATCGGATAAGCATTTTTTGTATAACAGCGGAGGTAATATTATTTATCGTGTACGTCCCGCTATCGTATTCCTACGACTTAAAAGGATTTGCTGTAATTTAATTACATAAACGTATCTTGTTTAAATCAGTTAAATCTTAGTTGAAGGCATAAAATAAGTTACAGATGGTAATATTATGTCTCAGTTTCGTACTTGTGCTTATTAAGATTCCCAACCAACATCCCTTTCTTTATCTTTTGCATTTCATCTTATACAAATTATTAGTTCTGTGATTAAATTTAGCGAGTAATACCAAGTAAATTACGATTAAAAATGCAATGCATAAATTACAAATATAGTCAAGTAATAGAAATTGCATTAAGTCAATATTTTTATTGCGAAATTATTTATTCTATAAACGGAAAGAAATTATCTATTTCTCGCGAAAAGAATAATTTTATTTAGCAAAAACTCGATATATTTTCGTCGTTGTTATATTTCTAAATAAATTTCCGATCCGTAAATTATTTTTGCTATGTATAAATTACTTTGTTGGTTTGCATTTTTAATATCTATACGCATCGATTGATTTTATAAATATAAAACTCAATGTTTTAACATATTATAAATGTTTTTTTGCTAAAAACTTAATAAGAGAAAATGCATAACCTTTATGAACTATTTCGAAAATTAATGTATTCCATATTGATAAAAATTCATACAAAAAAATATAATTTCGTAAATCGTGTTGCCTTAGTTAAAATAAAAAATAAAAAATTAATATAACATCCAAATTTATTTATTGTCACAAAAATATTATAACCTAATTAGGTTTCAAATATTTAAAAAGTATTTTTGTATACGTATAATATTCATAATCGGTGTTTTAATATAGCCTATTAAAATAAAATCAGTTATATAAAACTTATTACTGTGTATTAATCGTGCAAAAAATAATCGAAAGATTATTGACAATTTTTATTTATAAATATTTCACGCCTTTTTATATTATTTTAATGAAAAACTTTGGTTTTAACTTTGAAATTACGTAAAGAGTTTAAATATAATTTATTTCTAAATTACAAATATAATTTTGTACATTGACCAAAAATTTTTCCTAGAAACATATCAATTGTATATTTAAGGATTTGTTACCTATTCATCTATTTTTTGTTTTATTTATTAAGGGAAAAAAATGAATAAAGAATGTGAATTTATGAATTTTTATATTTATACATTCTTAAGTATAATTTTGTATGTGTTTAAAATTGAAATTTTCAAGAAAATGCAATACTTATCAAAGAGTGAACGAACGTATTTTTAGCCCATTCCATTATATATTCTATTAATATATAACATATTCTAATATTTAATAGAATATTTTGAGTAATGGAATCGTGTGTTTCAACTAGTTGAATTTAGGTTAAAATAAAACAACTTGGTCAATGTATTACACTTATGAAATACATAAGTTTTCTCGAGTCTTTTAAATCAAGATATTTATTCTTAACCATAAATTATTTATTTTTAAAAATTATTATTTATGACGATTGTATAATATTAAAACGAAGAAATCTTATCTTATCTTATATCTTTATGTTACAATACAATATTATAAATTATAATAACTTTATTTTAGTCCACATGTAAACGTGTATTAATATTTTTATAAATTAAGTTATAAATATCAATTTCAAACGAGGCTTCGTACATATAACTATTCTCTATGGTAGACAAACGACTGTCGAGATAACAGACTCGTCTTTGTTATTCGTTTTCAACAGACATCTGTTGAAATTTCTAATCGTGTAATGCAACCTACAAGAACAATTGCAAGTAGCATGCAATATAGTCTATAATATTTCCGTCGGTCGCTAATGATATTATCGACAATAATAAGGATCTTACTCGAAGCGAGTTTGATGTAAATATTAAAAAATAATTTAGCATTTGAAATTACATTTCTCAAAAAATATGATATTTGTATAAAGAATTTTGTGTATCGAAAATAATTATTTTGTTCGCGTATAGTATTATTTCCGGTGGATGAGTTTTTCGTGTATTTTATAATAGAATATAATTATTACCATATAATCGTTACAATTAATATTGCAGGTCAAATAAGCATATTAATACAAATCTTTAAAATATATTTGAGGTTAGAATTCGGGTTATAATTTATATTTCTTTATTTGAATTCGTGTGTTAAAAATCAATTATAACTTATTAATCGACCAATAATCAGTTAAAAACAAAAAATCGTTTATTAAAAAAACAGTCGAGTGCATAATAAGTTGATTGAAAATTTTTTTCTAATCGTAACGCATGAGAAAGATTTATCAAACAATTAGTAAAACCAAAGGTAAAGATATTGGTTCAGTGAACTTGTTTTAGGCTTTTAGTAAATGAATCTAATATTTTTAACTATTAAAAAAATTGTTTTAAATTAAAAAATTCATAATTATAAATATAATAAATTTAAGGAGTAAAAATAATATTTCAAAATCGGTATAATTACTTTACAGATTATTTAATCTGAGATTATTTTCAGTATATTTACCAATTTGCTTTTCAAAATTTTAAACAATTTGAAACGTAAGATATTTGTTTGCACTGAAAGAATTTTTATTAAAAATATTATGACTGTTCTGTAATGCAAGATCCGTTTATAAAATTTAATAAAACTTCTAAATAAATCATAAAAATATACGGATGATGTAATTAAAATTATTTATACTTTATAAATGTTTTCGAATCATTATAGGTTATATGATATTTGATATTATGCTTATGTATATCAAATTCTTTAAATATAATACACAGAATAAATAATAAATTAATAAAATATACAAAAATTTTAATCGAAGGAAAGGAAAAAAATTGCACTTTGGTAAATTTTTTGTACAAAAACTTCATGTTCCTATAGTATTAAAACTATTTTTATTATTAGTTATAAAATAAAAATTGTAGAAATTAATTTTTAAAAGAATAGATTTACGAAAAAGTTGGATAAAAATCGTATTGTACATTGAACTGTTTAAATTGTATTTATAAATAACAGTAATATAATCGTTTTATTTAGGTTTACGCGAAGTAAAAGAAGTTTGAGAATTTACTTTGCGGTTTCCTGTTAATTCCATAAAAAGCAGAAAAAAAAACAATTATAACGAACACAAAATTTACATCAAATTAAAAATGTTAATGCAACGCGTCTCTTACGTATGTAATTTTCAAACGAACAAAGTGTTTGTCATTAACTTAATTTCATATGAAAAAAATGTAATTAGGTACAATATTATTTATGCAGATTATAAATTCATGTCATATGCTACACAGAGCAATTATTACTGGAAGATATAAACCATTGACCAGAGTTTAAAATTAACTTTATAACATTTAGCGTACACAACTTCTGATAAGCCTTCCGTGCACATAAATCACCAGATTATTCCAATAATATTGAACGAACGCTTATCAATGCAATAAATTTTTCAACTATCAATTTCTATAATTTACAAGCTTTATCATCATTGATGCGTAAATATAACTTGTTACACAAATCAGTTTCGAGAATCTTGATCGAAGAACCGAAACTTGTACTCGAAGTAGTTCTATAAAATGAGCAGCGCATTTCGTCTAAGATACTACGAATCCGTTCCTCGTAATTTCAGGAGCGAACGTTAAACAGTCGAATCAACAGTCGAAACAACAGTCGAAGAGGTCGGAAGGTTTAAGGTTGTTTGCAACCGTGATGTAGTAGCGTTGGAGATTGATTCAGGTCGTTATCTGTTGGCAGCTCGTCGCTACATTTGCTTAACGAATCATCGCTCTTGATTGTCGCGATGCACTTGTCTCTTGGCAAGGTTGAGGGATGAGTGCGAATAGGTTAATCGTCGGTGGCGTTGAAGAGTGGCTGGAAATATGGTATTGGTTCGTGTCTACGCACCGAAAAAAATTACCTTCGCTTAAATTAAACACGTATACGGTATACATTTATAGTATCGGAGTTAACCTCTTCCACTCGAATTATTCGATCGTTGGTTTTTTTTTAAACTAGACTTCCCGATAAAACAAAAGCTCGCGTTCGTTATTAATAGATTTGGGTATTTAAAAAACCATTGGGATAAAAGTAAAAATAATCGTTCTTTTTTAAAATGATTTTTTTTTGAAAAAAAGTATTTCATATTTTAAATTTCAACGTGAAACTTACGTGCGTAAAAATGTCGGAAATATCGGCGCGACCATCGAAGATACGCGTTTTTTTACAAATTCGATTCATCAGCGTTGTAGTGCACGAAATATTTTTTTGCTCGTGGAAGTATCGCGTGTCAGAAATGCAGGATATTACAAAATTTTATGTAGCGCAGAGGCAAATCAGGGCCGTACGAAAAAGCCAAAAACGAAAAACTTCCGGGTCTCTATGTATGCATATGTAAAAAAAATTTATAACCACTTTTGCATGACTAATATTGCGGAAATTGCATTTCTATGGCCGCAAATATAATAAAAAATTAAGCAGTTGCAAAACTGTTACTACAATAAAACATTGGTGTATTAAAGTACGCTTCAGTTATGCAGTTATGAATATATAAATACCGTAGCTGGCGTAATTAAAATTATATTTCACATCGAGGCTAAAGAATCCATGTAATCGCATGTTTATACTTATACGAAGGTTATTTGCATATGCGAAATAAAGACCATAGATGAGTAATTTACATTTTCTAGTTTTTACTACTTATTTGATGGCACTAAAAAATACGATTACATAGAAAATAAATTTATTTTGATGCATAAAGTAAAATTTTACTAAAAAAATTGCAAAAAATAATCTTTAGCAAGCTCACGATTGTTTCATAAAAAAATAAACGATTTCTATATTTTGCGCACGTTTCGAGTAAAAATAACAATCGCGATCGTAGCTTTAAAAATCGTAATTGCGGTTACTCGATGTAACATCTTCGTATCGGCGATAGTTTCGTCGGGCGAAAAAAAAATTTATTCACTTTTTTTTTACCCGAAATAACAACGTCGAAAACATTCGACTCGCGATCCTTTTGCGCGTAACTTTACGCGTAACGAAGCGAATTCGTACGATTTATAAAAATACTTTTATAAATCGTTCGAAAATTTGCATCTTGCGCAATAAAAAACGTATCGAACGATGTCGATAGAAATTTTGAACAACGAAACAACGCATTATTCGCCATTATTCGTTTAGGTTTACGCGAAACTTGTATTTTGGGAAATACGCGAGATGAAAGCGAAGATCCGGACAAAGGAACAGAGTACGTTTATCAACGAGGTAAACACCGCGTGTCGAATTTCGCAAAAGCGCACGCGTTTCGAAAAATATTTGCACCGGTGGGTCGAAGCGAAGATGAATTTTTTAAAAGTTTCGTTCGCGTTTACGTAAACCAATGGGATTGAGTCGTTAATTCCGAAGCAAGATAAACAGGATGGCGGTTCTGGATACGGTGGATACGGTGGATACGGTGGAGATAATCTAAGGTTCGAAAAGGAGGAGCTCGAGAGAGGAAACGCAGAGAAATCGGTTTCGGAGTGCTTTTCTTGGTCGTTTTGTCTCTTGCACCTGTCCGTTCTTACGTAAGATTCTTTGGCGACGACGGCTTTACCTATCCCACGATATATCGCTTTTTCGATCTCGCGAATATAAAAAAATCAACGAATACGAAGGAAGGGCGGCAACTCGATCTCGATCTTCAAAGAGAAGCCCCGCGTCCATCCCTCTCCTCCGGTCGGCCATTTCCCTTGCGGCAGAATCTCCTTCGAGAATCCATCTTTTCCCACAAGCCCGTCTTAATTCTCTTTCTCGGATTACGCATCCGTCCGACCTGTGTTACAAGCCTGCACTTTTCCCGTCAGCGCTAAACCACTTTTTCATCAAATACGCAGAAAAAGTTATTTCAGTTTTAGTTTCATGACTGCAATTACAGCAAAGCCAGACACTTTTCAGCCGATTCCCGCGTACTTTGAGTCTTGTTAGCGCTGCATAGGTGGTCGTCCCGGTCGCGGATGGATTCAGCGATCGTAGTCGGGAAACCGAGGCGCTCGTCGGTACAACCGTGATGGAAAAACCGTGATGGAACCGTGATGGAACCGTGATGGAACCGTGATGGAGGAACGTCAGCGCTCGCGGCGGCCGAAAAATAAGCGGTGGAAATATAACGATCGCGAAACAGCATCCTCGACGCGTATAAGGAAATTGGCCAGAAATGGAATGCCGCTCCCTCCCGAGCGTATATTTTGCCTTCTTAATTTTCCTCGGGCCGAGATGAAAGAGAGCCACGCCGCGTATCTATTTACGTGTAACCTAAGCAGGTGTGTGCGTGCATCGTAGGCGAAAAGGCGCGCGCAACCGGAGTTACGACAGTCCGGGGTTGGGTTGGACGGCCGGTGGCACGAAGCCGCTTACGTAACACCCGCGATCGGAGCGGCGAGAGGAGGCGACGCGTCGAGTGAATGAAACTGGCCCGAGTCCGAGACGCCGACGCCGACGCCGACCACTACTTCTACGTCTACTTCTACCTCTACTTCTACCTCTACCTCTACTTGTACCAAAAAACTCTCGCTGCATCTCCTATTCCCTTTTTCCTTCATCTTCTATTTCTCCCGTTGGTCGCGCTCCTCGAACACTCGAGTCCTTTCTATCGACGCTCGCACTCGTTCTTGATAACGCCCGATTCGCACTCCGCGTCGATGTTTTATTCTCGGGAGCGAATACGACTCGCCGAGTCGGTAATGGTTTCTCGATTATCGCTTTCCGTGGAGGTTCGCTTTCCTCCTTCCTTACCAACGAGCCGCTCGCGTTCATGCCAAAGAATATTTCGAAGGTCCGTTCGACAACGCCGATGAATAACGCGATTGCGCACCGACCGCTCAATTGTTATTGTAAAAAAGCGTCGCTAGTCGTGAAAAGACGTTTATATTTTGTCGTTGGAAAGTGCCGTGCGAAGCGAGTCCGTTACTTTTCCCCGCATAATTGCCACTTAATCTTATCTCGAACGTATTTGTTTTTAATGTTAATACTCGAACCTATTTTTGCTTAGCTTCCGTATGGATATTCCCCAATTCTGTGTACCGTAATTATTGGAAGAGAAATCGTCCGCTAATTACGGTATTCGAATTGACAAACTCTTTTAAACGGGCTTCGTAATACAGTCGTCCTTTATTCGTATTTTTCTGCGTTTTCGACGAACGGAAATATTTTTTATTATCTGTATTTTCGTATCGATCCAATCTTTTCTTTTTTTAATTCAAACTTTTTCGCGATTCCTAGCGAACGATAAAAGTTGTAATTGATCTCGTTTAAAGAAAAAGTAACCGAGGTACGATACATTTTGAACTCTAAGGTACCCTCGACGAATGCTCATCGATTTCAAATTTGCTTGATAAGTTCGAAAGAAATCGTCTTGCAAAAATAAAATTTTATATTTCTGCCGTTATTATTGTAAATCGCTTGAACATAAAATTTGACATGAATTAGCGAAGTATGAATTTCGAGAATCACGACGTAATCGTATTTTATGAAAAATTGATAGTAACTTTTTTTTTTTAATATTATCGTGTTGTACTACGCTGTACAATCTTTTCAGTTCTCGTAAATTAATATACAGAACTTTTAAAAACAAGCTTCGTATTTGTTGGATTAATTTTTTTAGACTATAGATTTACGATTTTATCGTTGTCGTTATTATTATACATTCTATCTATTTCCAAATAAAATTACACGATATGCGATTATTTTTACTAATTACTATTTTATTTGCAATGTTAATGCAGCGTAAAAATATGGCTTTAATTTCCATAAATTTAAGACGTCTAATAAACTAACGCTTGTAATGAAACAAATTAATTTTGAATCCGAGTGTACGCATGAATTATGCGTATAATATAATTGAACATAATTCGTTCTAATGCAAAAACTCGCATATAATGAAAAAAGCATAATTATTATATATTACATATTTATACAAGTGCACTAATTGATAATGTAAGGTAACTGGATATTAATCTTTCTAATTTATATTTGAATATATTTTAAAATTTTTAAAAGACTTCAATTTGTAGTTTTTCAATGTGAATTCTTTCTTTGCGCACGATAACTACTTTTGCTATAAGCTAAATACATTAAAATTAAGTTATTTATTAGAGTGCGAAGATCAACGAAATTAGTTTAATTTATTTAATAGCGTTATACGATTTAATATAATTTATTTCTGCCGTTACGTTCGAAGAAAAAAATTTCTCGGTAATTATTCGTTAACCGAATCGATTAAAAGCGTAAAACATTTTACCATTGATAAATAAGATATTTATATTTATCGTAGGAAAAGTAGACTTTATAAACTTTGCAAAGTAAAAAATTTGTCTCGTAATCTCAAATTTAGTAAATCATATAAGCAAAGTACTCGTGCAATTTTTACTAGATAAGACGTAATTAACGAGCCTTAAAGTTCAGTAGAGTTCAAGCATCATTGTACAATTCCTTTATCGGACTTTACATTTCGGTTGTATCATTCGAAAGTTTTGTATCTATCGTAGGAAGGTGTCTACGAAAGAGAATGCTCGTTAAATAAATTCAAATGAACCAACGAAACAAAACAAATTCGCTCGTATCAAACGAAAAGAAAATACAGCGAAACAAATATCGATACGGTTATTGTTATCGCGTTACAGCGAAGACAGTGAAAAACAGCTTTTTTAATATTTTTCACAAGTTCGCGATATAAAATATTAAATCTTGGTGTTTTAAGTCGAACGTATAAGATAGGATACATTGGGACAAAATTAGGTAGAACGAACGAAGTTATGGAAGTTGTATCGTATAAATAATATCAGAAAAAGTTTATTATTTATTCTAAATATTCGGATCGTAAAATCATGCAAACGAGGAGCTTTTTCTTCGACTAACGCATTTTACGGAAGAAACTTTTCGTCGTAAGAAATATTCCTAAAAATCTGTAAACAACAATTTTATTCCCGTTACATTGATATTCTCGAAGCATAAAGTGAAATTGAGTACTTGTTATTTAATAAATGTATTTGTTCGCTTGAGTTATACTCCTTCGCACTGTAAGTACGTGCATGCGAAAAAAAGTAGACAATTTTCCCTATCTGGTTTTTCCTTTTTGTACACAATACGGCCATTAAACTTATTTTCCTGAAAACTCCGTTACGCGCATCGTCTTTATGCATGGGTTCCTTCGCCTTGTTGCGAAATGAGTTTTTTAAATGAAAAACTTTTGCGATAACTGTACCGAGCAATGGATCACTCTAATTCGATTTTTGCTAAGTCCTCGAGCGCTCGGAGAAAATACAGCCCTCGTATCGATCGCTGGAAACTTTATTTAGTCATAATATCCTACCTAATACTAATATACTTGGCAGGATGCAAACTGCATGCTAAATAGAAAACAAAATACCTTCAGGAGCAGCTGGTAAATGCGGGATTCGCCTTAATCAAATTACGCGACGAATTGTTTTCCGAATTGTGCGCAATATGCGGTGCACGCGTACATATTAAGTGCAGAAGAACACGAAAAAAAATGTTTCTGTACGAATAGTCGAGAAATTCAGGTTATAAACTATATAGTATTTCAAATAATACTGAACAACGGTTGGAAGGTTTATTCATCGCACGGCAAATTCTGTCTTCTGTGTTCTGTGGAATTTTATTAATACGATTCCTATTTAGTTTAATTAAAAACATTTATCCACATGTGCGGACGATAGTTTCGATATGAACCGACCGATAGGCATCCAACATTCGTTCCATCTTGAACAAAATTTATTACGTTATTTTTTCTTTTGAAATAACGTTTAATTCATTTATGGGTCGAACGACGAAGACCCGTATAAATAATACACGTTTGATCATTTTTAATTAAGATTGACAAAAGACATTATCGTACTTTTTTTTAATTTTGTAATAAAAATTTTCAAGATGAAAACTGTAATTGCGGTAAAATTTACAAAAAGCACATTTTTTTAAAATAATCTTTCGTTCGTGGAATGCAATGCTCATTTTATTTGGAAATAACATGGGAATATACTTGCGGCTAATTTCCGTTAGTTTTATTTGAGTTTTTTTATTTATTACTTACATTTATGTAAATAGTTTTGCTTTATCCACAATGATCAATTATAGACTTCGATGATAGTTTTGAAAAATAGGAAAGCCATTTTCTACATATTTTACCGTAAATACTTTCTGCTTTTCTTACTTCAAGTCTCAAAAATTCAGCTATCGATCGAGCTTGCTAAATATTTTCTAGTTATAATTGTAATTATAATTATAGTTTACAGTAAATATATTTTCATCGAACAAAAATGATATTTCATTAAAATTCTTTTGATAACTGTGAATTTTAAGGTAAATCAAATTAAAAGTTTGATACTATTTAAATGAAGACTATCCACTTTTATTCTTCGATTGGAAGGAAACGGAACCGATTCTTTCAATATTGCAACGATTTCAAAGGTTTATCGTTTCAATTCCGAGTTTACTTTGGCTCAAAGTTTATTATCGACTGTATTACACATTTTAACAAATTTTACATTGTCGTAAAGATTAAGGTGTGATAGTCACCGTAAGTATTAATTTGGTATAAAATACAAGAAAAATTCTATCCTGGTACCAAATTCGTATTCTCGAATGGGTTACAAAGCTATAAAATAGCGTTCGGACTTTCGGTGCAGTCGCAAAATCGAAAGCGTCGTCCTGTTTCTAAAGCAATTTTCTTGAGCTCCTTGAACAACATTAACACTCTTGATGACTACTATTGTACTTTTCGAAACTTTCGAGAGAAGGACACGAGATCGCTAATGGTACTTTTATCTATTTTATCGTTTATCTGTTGTTTGACTATAGGTAAGCTCGTTTTTTTTTTACCTTTTTTATTCTTTTTCTTCGGTTGGTCGATTTTCGGTCTTGGTACTTCGATATCTAATAGTTTTGAACTTACTATAAATTGTACGTTATCGTTGAAATTGAAATATACAATTTTAGATTTGTAAATTTATCGAGAGGAAGAAACCTAACGATTTTTTTACGTTAAATTTATCCATAACATCAATCTTTGGTATCAGACTCGGGTTTAACTATTTGAACAAAATGTGCATATACGCATTCTTTTTCATATTCTAACTTTTCTTCAATATAAAATTGACATTGACAAATTTTCTAAAATATTACGGAAGTTATTATCAAACCGTGTACGTTATTAGTCATCGACTTACCGCAAGACACTTTAAATAAAAGCTTCTTATACAATAAAAATTAATATATATATACACATATTTTTATACTTGCGTTTTATTTTAAATCGACTTTTGAACTACCGTTAGAGATTCTTTTCCAGATATTTTATCATTCGAGTGGAAACTTTGTTTTCCGTGATCTCTCTTAATCTATCGATAGCAATAAAAATAAAGTTTCATTACATAGCCTGTGGATAATAGTCTTAAGAATTTATAAAAGGATTTCTACAATTAATTGTTGCGCGTCAAATGCTAAATCGATGTGGATGATTCGCAACAAAACTATAATTTTTATTTTACTTAATTTTGAATGGTTAAATTTTGGTTTTATTACACGAGTTGTTAAACTAGGATAGAGAATTTACGGATTTCTTAATTTAACGAAATATTCGTAAGGTACATACATCAACACTGGATCCACCGATACAGATACAAAGAGTTTTGTACTTAATTTTGCTTTGTATAAATACAAAAATACTCGGGCAGTTTTTTTAGTAGGCATTATAATTATAGGTTAAAAGTTACCATGAGCGTTATCTTTAGACGCCTTTAGGTACGCGTGCGTACATCTATATATATATTACTCGTACGCATACACGCGAGGGGAACACACAAATTTGCCTCGAGTCTCATCTAATTGTATCTTCGTTGCTTTACCGCAAGCTTACCTTAAGTGGAAAAGATGTAGTAGTTTGTCCTACGAGTATAAAAATCCGAACGCGCGTAGGCAAACATACGCGTCTTACAATTCAACCCGTTCGAAGGAACTCGCTATTTCAGCAAAACTTACCTATGCACTATTCTTCGATTCTCTTTACTCGGAGGTTTCATTCCCTCGGCGACTCGCGATACAAACGCAACCGCGTTGTAGTATAATTGGTTCGTTCGGCGATTCTCGATCGAAGCGAGTAGAAATCTTTTCAAAGACAAAAATTGGATTCCGCACGAACTTCCAGGATTTCCGTCGAGTCGGTCCTCTTTTCCAGTGTTATTTTCAGGCGAGAGTCGATCAACGAAAGCGCAGTTCTCGTAAAGAAGGGACACAATCCGACATGGCTTCGGATAAAAGTGAAATTATTTTTAAATACGTCGTAGCGGAACCGTGGAACGGCCACAGTTTGGTCGCCCGGTATGGAACAGCTATTTCCATAACCACGTCGCGGAGATATAGAGGTAAAAATAGCCAAGGCAAAGCGGCACTTTCGGTAGCTCAACGTACGGTGTATGGATGGTACGGAACAGCCCTTCGTACCGAGAGAGAGAGAGAGAGAATGCCCAAGGGTCCGACGACTAATTCGAGAGTGTTTATATCGCGTCTCCTCGCAAAGTTTCACGCAAGATTTCGCGCGAGTAATCTCTCACTCTCTCTCTCTCCATCTCTCTCTCGTGTGCTGGCAGCAGCAGCTACGACAGCAGCTACGACAGCAGCTACGACAGCAGCTACGACAGTAGCCCGCAGCCAAGTTGCGCTGCTCTTGTTCTACTACTACTCCCTCCTCGTTCTCCTCTCTAGAGTCTCGGGCACGGCCTCGCGGTCGGGGCTGCCTCTCGTACAGACGCTAGCACATTACAAATTCAACGAGGAGTCTGTACACGGCAGAATGTGTACGGCTTGGCCGTCTAGACGCGTCGACGATGACGAACGAGGCGCGAGTCGTCAACCGGGCGACCCTTTTCCGACTCTCTCCCCCTCGTGGAAGTTGTTCTCTTGTTCTCCGTGCACAAGAACTGTTCACCGAGCGGAAACGCGACGCGCGGGTATTTCTGTTTTCATCGGCGAAGCACCTAAAACTTTCCGTCTTTGCGACACGCTCGCGAGTTTGCGTATAAACTTTTTCTCCCGCGCTGCGCTCCAGCTCTCGGGTTTCGGTCGTTGGGTTTCAGTCGTTGGGTTTCGGTCGTTGGGTTCGACCGCTTATCCGATCGCGACCGTGGGGGAATTCCAGTTTTCGATATCTAGAAAATATGGTAAAATTTCCGAGGGTTTCGCGAGCGAGTCGTTACGGTCGAGATCCAAGAATTGCCGGAGAGGCAATTTCGATTCTTTCCGTTGCGCGCGACGTTGAAAAGAAGTTTCGACGCGTAGTTTTTTCGATTCGCGAGGAAAACAGGGAACCGAGTTGAAAATCCGGGTCTCGATCTACGCCAGTTCGACTATAAAACATTTGGAGTACTTTTCCAAGCGACTCGTTCCGATACCCTTACAAATTTACTCGCGCGTGGTTTACCTTAGCTTTAATATAATTCATGCTTCTTGAATCACAGTTGGAAGTTTCAATGAAATTTTGATGTTCGAGATTCGCTTGCGCCGAAGAAAAGCAATTTTCAGATTTCTATAAACCGGACTTTATCCTTATTCGTACCGAAGCCGTTTTTGTACGTTGTACCGGCAAACCGATCATAATACCGTATTTTTTACTCATTCTTATATTTCCTTTTCATTGTATTCGGTTATGCATTAGAATAATTTATCAATTTATCGTAAGTTTAGCCAGGCAACCGTCCCGAGCTCTCGACGAGCTCCGGATTAAAAAGTTCTCGGTTTCTTTGATAGTTGCGCGTCCGCGTAACAATTGGTAACATCGCGAGACGAACGGAAGATGAATATTCGGAGCCGAGGAACGTAATTTCATGGTCGTTGGACACAAGAACGCTTTCTCGGGATGAATAACCGAAATAAAAATTCTTTTGGAAAACCTCTTATCTTGGTTGTATAAATATAGACGAGAGTGACGCGGAGCTTCGGTCGATCGCAGGCAGAAGCAGAAGGAAACTTTTATTTACTACTCCTTTGGAGCATGGCGAGCGTGGATACTGGATACTCGGCAAGAGATCGGAGATACTCGGCCGGTCATTCGGTTGTACCTAGTAATGCGTCATCGAGCTCGCACGGGGAATTAAGGCGAAGCCTCCATTTCTGGAAAGCAGCTCTACTGTCTCGAAAAGGTCGAAAATAAGCGCACGCGCTCGCGGCCTACTCATTTATGGTCGTTGGCTGTCGCAGTTATAGTTGCTTATTACAGGCTCACCGGAGTCCGTAAAAACACAGCCAGATCGGCTTCTTTTACCTTACCCCCCTCGCTACCTCCTCCCTCCCTCCTCGCTACCCCCCCCTCCTTTCTCTCTCTCTCTCTCTCTCTCTCTCTCTCTCGACATGCTTCTTTTTCTCTTGTTTCCTCGTTTCTTCCGCTCCGATTTCAACGCTCGGTTTGCTCCTCCCATGACTTCGCGCTCTCTGGCCCTTTGCGCGATTTGGTATCTTTCCAACTTCCATCCTTTTCTTCGACTCTCTCTTTACCTTCGGTCCTCAGCCTCGCAGCAGTGACTCTGCAACGTAGCAACTTCTCAGTCACGCGTAACGATCGGCAGATCACATTTTCTTTACGCTTCGGAGACACGCTCTCGACTCCGCATCGCGTTTCTCTCTTTCTCCACCCCTTTATTTCTTCCTGTTATTTTCTTCTTTTCTTATTTTTTATTTTTTTCGTTTCATCGCTCGTTGTCCGAGGAACGACGGAGGAACGAAAATAACCCGCTCGTTTCTTTTTCTCCGCTTTTTGCCACGCTACCAGGTACATCTAATTTGTATTCGGTAGCTTGCTTTTTCTATTGGATTTTTATTATCAAGTTTTTCCATCGGCTCGGACCAAGTTTCGTATACGGAACGATAGCGTTTACTACGAATGCAGGGGAGTTTACCTTTCTCGCAAAGTAACTTTTAGTTATCCGTTTAATATTTGCCTACGGGAATCGCATGCTTCTAATTTGATATTAGTCGTTGCTAAGCGATTTGCAAATTGCAACAGTAACGATAATATTTTAATAATTTGTATTAAAGCTACCGATACTAATTTCTAAATGAATATATTCATTTGTAAATTATTATGTAATTACTATTATACGATGAAAGTTATTTCGAATAAGCTTTTCGTGCGCGAACGTTAAAAACACGGTAGTTATAAAATAAAAACCAATGTTTACTTCTTACGTTATATTTATTTCTTGTACTCTTTAAATCCAAATGTTCCGATAAATAGAGGTAGGGTTAATTTCGTTGAATAGCAAATAATATGTAATCAGTATCTTCTAATTGTAACGATTAGCCTGCACCGAATGCCTTTGGAAATAATACTACCCATTATTAACAAAATAAAGAACTTTAAAATGTAGTAAATAAATTTCGATCGGAATATGCAATTTTTCTAATTATAGTAATAACAATCTTTAAATTTGATTTAAAGATATCTTCATCTTAACAAAAAGCGTTGCTTTATAGATTAACAACGCGATTTAATTTTATTAACTTGATTTTTCCATAATTCGCGGATATTCTGGATCTGTGTAAACGATCGGACCTTCGCGAGAACTCGATAAGAGCATAAAATCGACTTTAAATAGAAGAATTGAAGTATCGAAGGACGATACCGAAAGAAACTTGAATCACAAATAAATTTACCGATAGGCGGTAACGATCGATCGTACAAAAGTACGCCTTTTAAAAAAATGTAGCAAAGACTATATCGAGACTATAACGACGAGCCTTTATAGAAATAAATATAAAAAGCGAGATCTTGCTAATGGAAATAACGTTGTGTAATGTGTTGGTATTTTTGATCAATGACACATACATTCTTTTTGCGACATCCAATTTCCTAAATGTGAAGTATGTTGATAGCGCGATTGCAAACTCGCGAGCGATAAAATACTCGAAAACATATACACGTGCAATCATAGATAATTGCGAGACGTAAAGTATTTTTCTTATTTTGTCCGCGTCGTTTCTTTTCGCGTTCGCACTCTGGAAACGCCGAAGGCAACGGAGAACCGATGCCCGATTTTTCGAGTTACTTATTATCGAGGTTTCGTCGATATCGGCAGAAAAGAATCCCCGAGGAAACGTCGAGACGGTATTTGTTGTATCGAGCTCGAGCATCGAGCATAAAATTTACGTAATCGGCTCGAGACGCGAAAAATAAAACCATCGCCTCTTCTACTTAAGAAGCGTCCGTTGAAGTAGAAAAAAAATACCTCGGAGCAATCGAGCGTTTTTATAACCCGGCATGCGTAATAAGAAACACGAGTCTCGTAAAACCGCGGAAAGGTAAAAAGTAGTGTACGCGAATGCTTACAATCGAAGCTCGGATCGCGTAAAAATGCGCGTCGCCGTGGAAGTCGACGAGTCGTAAAATCAGAAGCCCGTCCGTAATCGGCGAAGGTTGGGAGAGGACGGGGTGAGGACGGGGTGAGGACGGGGGAGAGGACGGGGAGAGGTAGGACTCACGACTCGCGATCGCTGCTCGATCGACTGCTTCGCTCGCGAGTGATAACCTCGGCGACAGCTCGAGCCAAGTTACACTCGCTCGGCTCGGCTTTATCCGCGAGAGCGGAGGTGAGTCATCGGCGGTGCACACGTACGCCAGGATGGATGCATTCACCGCGGTAACTGCCGATGGTGCCACGCTGCACGTGTGCACGTGCATATTAATGTGCGTTTTAATGCAGGCGGACGTCATAGCTATGCAGTCGGGTGACCTCCCGAGCTCGAGAAACGGGAAGAGTTTGTTCATCGAGAGAGAGAGAAGAAAGTCCGAGGCGCTCGAATCGCATCCCTTTGTTCCTTTGACTTTCCGAGACTTTACGTAGATTAACGCGTGGGTTTGTTCGTGGGTTCGTTCGTAGCTTCGTTCGCTCTTAGGTTCGCTCTTAGGTTCGTTCGCGGATCCCCGAGACTGTCCGACTTTGATTTAGTCTTTGCACTCTTACGATTTTATCGGTAATTTACTTGGGAACGGCGATCAGGTAACGACTCGCTTCTAATGGCGAGTTAAGAATAATGCCGCGCTATTATTTATATGCTAATGTTCTTTTTTCTTCTCTTCTTCGATTTTCAAGATCTAGTTAGGTGTTGTTGGGTAATGCTCGACTTATTGCTCGAGCGATTTATCGCAATCAGCTATTATTTATACCGATCGTTTACTTAGATCGTTATTAACAGTTGAAGAAACTGAGAAAATTTCCACGCGTTAACGAATGGAGTAAAAAAGCTTAAATTAGAGTTTTTTTTCTCTAAAGTTTCGTTTAATTCCTTCCTCAAATTCAAAGTCGTTTAAATTTCCACCCGAGATATTTCAACTTCTCGAGAGTTATCCAGTAAATTGTTTTGCTAATTTTCAATCTTGAGCTAAAATGATCACTTTTCGACTCGACCATAGTTGCCACGGATACAATTGAAGTTCATCTTAAACCTAGATATTTCAATTATGTTGTATATAGTTAAGAGTTTTCTAAGCCATTTCGGATGGAATTTTAAATGCGTTATTAAAAGTGTACAAATTATTGGTGGAATTAAATTTTTATTTATTTTTTTTTTTCATTAAAGAAATAACTTTAAATTATCTAAATATACGTTCAAAAGTGTCTACTGTAACAATTTAATTAAAAACTTTTCAAAATTTTATTACTTGTCAATTTATGTAATCTAAAGAGAAAATAATAAATACGATAATAGATAAATAAAATTTTTATTTTAAATTATATATTAACAAAATAAGTGGATTTCGTACACGAGTTAAACATATTTTTATTTTTACGCCGTATAAAAACACTATATTTCGTGTAAAATTGTGTTAACTTGGACCGAGATAAAAAATAAATCAGTTTATTTATTATTTTTGACGAATGGATCTTTTTTAATTAGTTTATGTAGCGTAAACGTAACATTATTGCAAAAAAAAATTCGAACAAACAAATTACGAATTATCCAAGATCTTATATAATTAAATTAAATTCGTAATCAAATTTTATAGGCAATCGTAGCCGAGTCTAATGTCTAATCCAAGAATATTTTGTTACCCTTTACATTATAAAAATATTGTACCATAATCCATTCCAAGCAATCTTAATCTAACCGGTTCCCTTAACCACGTACAAAAGTACTTTTCTAAGTAAACGTATATTTTGTTGCGATTAATTGTGTAGGCCGGTAGAATATCAGGTATATCGATGGTCTTACAGTTAGAAATGAAACTTCATAAAACTTTGACGTTAGAATGTAGGTAGTTTTGCAACCCGTTTATCTTTACTTCGATTCCATTTTATTCTTTGGAGAAGAAATCAACTTCCACTGTCGAATAAAAGGAAAAAATACCGTAAAATTATAAATTGTGGTTCGTCTTCGGATTTTACGTGAAACTATTAATGGCACAAATGGCATACTTGTATTCGTTGCGTCGTGTTGGCTATTTATTTTACTGCGTTGCCGCGTCAACTTACCTCGCAACACACCGCAAAAATCATACATTGCAGTTATTGATTTCAATATCACACGCATCTTTGCTCTTAGCCTTCCGTAGGTTTGAGTTAGATGAAAAGCTTAAATAAGTTCGGTGTAAGGTTATTCCAAGTATAATGTATCTTTTTACGGCTTTCGTCGATTTAATATACGAAAGAATAAAAATTATTATAATCAAATTGTTCGAAATATAAAATATCGTTTGAATATTTTTATTTTCGTTTACTCGAAACGTAGACGTAACTATTTCCGTTAGCAGTGCATTTACACCAAACACATTTTTGTAGGTATTAGTTCTATAAAAATAACTCCTACATTAGTAGAAAAACTATTATTATTCAAGGTAAATTATTTCTAAATTATAATTTCAAATTTTACCGGGTTGGAAAATACATTTACAAAGTCGTGTTTGCAATAAATTTCAAATGAAATAATAAATATTAAGCGTACGATAAAAATAATAATTTTTTTATTTATTTGCAATATTTTTTATGAATCGTAATAGAAATTTTTGGTTCCTCGCGAGAATGAAAATTATCTTAAATTAATAAAAGTTAATGGTACGTAATAGTAGCCATTAAAGCGATATTTAAACTGTTTATATAATAAAATATTTTACAAGCTTGTGTTCGTGATCTAGGCAATAATTATTATTTATATTTATAAATATTATTTGAACAATTTATTTTTAATTCATAATTATTGTTGATTTATCGATTCGTTTAGACTTTCAAATATTACCTTTATGTCCTTAATACTATAAGTAGTCTATTATAATATTTTATCATAACAATTATGAATATAAACGTCATTAAATAAATTATCTTATGCAAATGTATTATGTAAATTAAGAAGTACTGTCATAATTTCAGATGACAGCGGTATTCGTTAAGTTATTTTTTCCTGTGAATGATAATATATATCAGATGTTCAAAATAATACAAAAGATTATGTAATGTACATATGCAATGGTATTTAATATACCATAATTTCCTTTGTCGTTTGACTGCTATCCGAGGCTAAAAGCAACTTTTACTATTGACTCATGAATTTTTTTCCCGATCGTTTCAAAAAAATATTTTTTTAAATTATACATTATCTATTCTATCTAAATTTACTTTTTTTCATTTCTCCGAGCCACGATTTATTTAAGTACCAATATTCCTTTTATCCTTAATGCATGGATGATATCTACACAATTTTAATTTATAATATTTTTTAACTTAACAAATAAATAACGTATGTGTTTTATTTTGTTCTAGGTAAGTGTCGAGTTCGCTTTTTGAATATCGGTGAAGCCAATCCAATTTCGAATATCGTAAGTAAATATGAACAAGCTAAAGTTGTATTCTCAATTTGCAAATATTAAATGAAAAAATCTTGCGTTACTAAAAATATTGGAGCTTAAAATCATTAACGGTACAAAGAATAGGATTAAATGCGAATGCTCATAGGGCAGGGGATAAAATGAATATCGAATTAAGTATTGATATGTCAATTACGTTCACTGACCCACGCAGACGTCCTCTTCCCATGTGTGCTTATACGCGAAGGAAATGAAAAGTATAAGAATAAAAGAAAGGATCGCAAGTTTTAAGCCTATTGAATGCGAAGCGAAAAAAGTACTTTACATTTTCAAAGCTACCTTCCGCGCAAGTTGATATTTTCTTTCCCCCTCAAATTTTGAGGGAACACCCTCAACGCACGTGGCACCCCCGTACGTATAATCCTTCGGGAAAAGGGGTAAAAAAAGAGGCTTAGAGAGAATAGAGGGGTCAAAAAGCAATACCGAGTGGAGTTGCATAGAAAGAAAGAGGAGAGGGTGGGAAGGAGAGCGAACGCATTCCTCTATCTTTCTTTTTATCGTGGAGGCAAGCACGGGAAAGGAGGAAAGGTCTATAGGAAAACACAGCGATCGCTGGAAAGGGAACAGAGATTAATACAAACAGAAGAGATCCAAGAGGATGAAAAAAAAAGGGGATACTCTTATTTTGCGCACGAGAGAATTCGAATAGAGAAAAGGTTAGAGATTTAAATAGCAGTGTAAAATTATCTATTTGATGTTATAAGAGTTAAGACTGATAAAATTTAAGATTTATACTATTATGTATAAATATTTGCTTGTTTTATTAATATTTGATTACGCTCGACTGTTGTTTTAATTACAAAAATATGCAGTTTTTATTTTAGACACAATCGATGATAGAAAATCTTTACAAAATTAATTTCCCGATTACTTTTCTAAAATTTAATCGTTGGTTACGTATATTAAAGCAATATTAAATTTTTAATATATTTTACTACAACTTTTTTTGTCATTTCTTAGTACTTCGGCAAGTTTCAACTACACTATTAATAATTTTTTTTGATTAAAAAATGTATTTGTTTCGAATGTTGTACACAGAGAAACTGATTGAATTATAATGCCGTTCGGTATAATTTGTTTTTTACCGAAACGTGTCTCGTTTTTACAAAAAAAAAGTTTTAAATATTTAATAATTCTGTATTTTAATTACAATTATTGAAAATTTTTCAAAGAAATGGTAAAAGAAAAACACTTTTTTTTCTATTCATCAGTGATTAAGAATATTTCGAATTTACAATGTTTTGTTATCTTGAATTTGGTTTTCAACGAATAAAAAAGATAATTTACAGTTTATTAATAATATATATCATTTTTTTAATGATAATATTAGTATTATACCTGTACAACGATTTTATAGATCTAGAAGCTATTATTTTTACGAAAGTAATTCGCAGTTGTATTTTCTTTATCTTATCAAAAAAGCGTATAAGTTTTTGTAGTTGTTTAAAAGCCTGTTACTTTTGTTAAATTCATTCTCTTTCAAATTAAATAGCTTACTTTAAATAAACGAGCAATTGAAATTTCACCCTCGAACGATATTTGTCACTCCATTATACCAAATATGCTGAAAGGGGAAAACAGAAAAATTTAACATAAGCTTCTAATAAAATGATATGTCTATTAATTTTAAAATGTTTGCTTTTAATTAAAAGGGAATCAGCAATTTTTTCAGGTACAGAGAAATTTTATATCGTGCATAGTTGATTGAATGGGTGAAACTAAAGTATGTCTACATCTATGTTTCAAGATAAATTTTCTCTCGTTGAGTTTACATTCACTTAAATAACAACTCTAAATTTCATAATTCTAATTAACTTTCTTTTTTTTAACTTTTCATCTGTATTAGAGTCTATAATTATTTAGACGATAACGCAGTTAGTTTTCAATCGTGAATATTTGTAATTACTCAATTATACGTACATTGCGTTATTTAAAAAGATACATATCATACGGTGCCAGTTTTGTCCTAATTAGTCACATTCATCGAGGACTAAAACAGATCAAGATTTATCAAGCATCTAACGATGCAGATGTAATTTTGGCAAACTTAACAGTATCCAAGTTTCCGACCGAGGCTAATCCATAAATTTAAAAGCATACGAATCGTAAATACAACTTTTGAGATAAATATATAATTAGCGGATGTGCGTAATCAATTTTTTATTTGTATCGAAAAATAAAAATGATGTACATTTGTAGATATTAATAAAACGCAATAATAATACGTTTTGTACCGAACAATGTTTTCTAAATATAATTAAAGAGAAAGCTGATACAAAAGATCTCTAAAAATGAGCGTTTTGAAGTAAAGTATCCGCGTACGAAGTAAATAGTAAGTACTCGATAATGTAAATATATTTACTTCTTAATAAGGAAATACTATTTTGGTAGTAAATAGTAATTTTGGTATGCATTAAAAATGTGACGATGTAGGTAAAGTTTTTTTTTACGTTTCACACAGTATTTACATTCTATCTAAACTTAAAATTATATCTTTTTTTCGTTGTAATACTATGTTCTAAATAATACTCTCGCGAAAATATTATTCGTAATCTTATAATTATATTACGATAAAATGTAACGTTACAAAAATATCGTATATTTTTTTAATGTAATTTAAAAAACAATTGGGTTAATGCATCCGATTTAAATTAAAATTGATAAATTAAAAATCGATCCTTTTTTGGCTTTAATTTCCATTAAAAATTAACGATTGCGCAATTTTGGCCGCTAACAACAAAATTTAATATAATAAACGAATTTTTTATAAGAGAGAAATATTTGCCGTCGCGAGTTATAAAATATCTTTTGAACGTATAAAACTAGTTTTTTGAATTAACACGAATAAGATTTTCACGATTCACGGCATAGTTTTGAAAGATTTAACATTCATACTTTATGAAAAGAAGATCCAAGAAAATCTTGTATTATGGAGAATTTAATTTAAATAATATTTGAATCTCAAAATAGATATAAACATTTGCATTTATTAAACGAAAGCAGAGTTGAACGTTAAGTTTTATTTTCAAATTGCTGGTAAAAAGATGTTGTAACATTCTTAAACTTTATACTTGTAAAAGCAACGCAAAAGAAGAGGGAAAAAAATGGCTGTAGTGACATATTACTTTGTATAACAGTTATAAAGATGGCGTAGAAATTACGAATGATTATTCCAAATTGCTTTTGGTTCTTTTTTTTTTTTTATTTCGTTTGAGAGATGAACGGTAATTCTTTGAAATTAGACAGTTTCGGAACGAAAGAGAAGCTGTTTGCGATTTACGCTCTCGTATTCTAGCGGTTAACGTACGCAAGAAACTCCTCCGAAGTAAGATAGAATAAAAGAGGAAAGGGCGAGAGATATAGGATGTAAGCCGTTATTGCGAGGAAACATTTATCGCGCTGAACGTTTCGAGATCCCCGAGGAAACGATGCCTGCCACGATAGAAGATCTTATACGAGTAATAAGAGGTTCGGAATAGGCCTCGTTCGGGTAAACCCATACACGAGATGATACGTAAGCTTCTTTCAACGAAATCGAAAAAAGAGAGCTCTCAATTTAAATCAAACTGCTAAAACGAAAAAGAAAAAAAGAAGAAGAAGAAGAAGAAGAAGAAGAAGAAAATTAAACGGCTATAGGCAAAAGGTATCGATTCTGCGACCCGCGACCCGAGACCCGAGTCATGTTGTGACCCCGATTCCGCTCGCTCGCAACCAAGCGGTCGATAAGAGGTAAACGATCCTAATGTGGATCAAAATTCAGAAAACTAGCGAAGCCGCTTCGTTCCTGCGCGTTTGCGCGTTTGCGCGTTTGCGCGTTTGCGCGTTTTCAAAGGATATTTATTAGCGAACGAATCGTCGTTTTTCCGAGCCGAGAGTAATCCGTGGAAAAGTTAAACTTTGAAAAATACCCTCGGATTACGACTGCAACTAAAAAACTTGTTTTCCATGCGCCGAGTTGAAATATCTCTTATGGAAATTTCATAATTAATATCCGTGCAGCCTAAGACTCTTGCAATTTGGACCGCTAAGTGTGTTGGACCATTCAGCTAAAAATTTTAGTACGTCAGCATGCGAGTGGAAGACGGTCAATATTTGCACGATGCCAATTATGCACGGGGTGAGCTCTCGAGCCTTTGCATCCCAACTGCAAGTTGCACTCGGTCCCGCATCTTCTCTCCTCTTGTGCTCGGCGCGAATGACCTTGCATCTATTTATGTATAGAAATTCTTTATTTTGAAGCTTCGCCGTGTTCCACTCTTCCTTTTCTCTCTTTGTTTTTCCGCGGGAACTTTTTTACCAATGAAAATAGAGAACCAAAGAGGCTCGTTTATTTATAAAGACCATCGAGTTTACTTTTTGATACCGTCTTCTTCTTCGATTACGTATATTCCGTGTACGATCGATTCCAGTTCGAATTAAAATGAAATCGTCGACTTTTTTTATCCGCTGAAATTCGCGTAGGTATTATATTTTTTATTTATGTAAATAATTATAAAAATAATCGAAAGCAAGACTATAAAATATAGAAAGTTATTCTTCAAAGACAGAGAGATGAAACTTTTACCCAAGAATTTTCTAAAACTTATTCGCTTTATAATTCAAATAATATCGGCAGTTTTATTTGTAACGATCCAATTTGTACGTACGTATCGACGTTGAAATTAAAACTAAACATCGTTGGATAAAATTTTGCAACGAAATGACCAAATTTTATAGTCGATGCGAACAAATACCGTTAAACGTAAAAGCAAATTTAGTTATTGTCGAAATATTAACGTACGTTACAATATCGAATACGTTTCACGAAATTTTGGTGCGTAGAATCAATTTCTCGATTTGCTCTTGTTATTATTCGTGTAAATTTACACTCGATTATTAATAACTTTTTTTTTTTTTAAGTACTTATTATTTATTGAAGAATTTTTGAGCTTTAAATAAGTAACGTGAAAAAGTAAGGCATAAAATAGGGGCAGTGACTGTGGATAGCGAACACGAAGGTAGAAAATGGTTCGCCCCTGAAAATTCCAAGGGCACTTATAACCTCGATAAATAAATAGTCAGCATTACGAATGTATTCACTGCAATAGTATTTAACTATCTATGATATTCGCGTGTAGCGTTAGCAAGATCTAAATACACATGCGAGACGACCCAGTTTTACGCGAAGAGAAACTACGCGGTGTCTAACACTTTTCGTGAGACATATGATTTATACCAACGTGTATGTAGTCGTACGTATATTGCGTGCTTTACTTAGCCTATTAGTCTTCATCGACGTAATACTGTGAACTATTATACCCTGTGACTTGGAGAAATACGACTGTCCTGAGCGAACTTTCACGAGTGGGCAAAATTTTAAATAACGTCGTTATTTGGTGTTTCTCATTTTTCTCTTTCTCTTCTGACATTCCAACTCGTGAATTCTAGTTTTGATCCATTATTTATAAGCCGAGTCTTCGATCGCTTGTTTTCTTTTCTCATCGTCGGTACAGATTCGCTTTTACTTTTTTCAATTTATGTTCAACTCGGTTTATAACTTCTTCTCTTACGAAATGAAATTGGTTCAAAATAACAGAAAACGAAAATGTAGTTTTTAATTTATTGAATGGACCGATGCGTTATAATTTTTTTTTTTTTTTTTTTTGAGAAAATGGAAACGACGGAAAATTTTTTAAATAAAGATGTTTTTTACTATACTTGAATTTTAATGTAGGTCAAAGAAGTTTTCTGCTCATTACATTGGATGATACCATTTAATATTGTACTTGGATTTTAAAATTAGTTTTTCATTCGACTGTTTATTTTTAAGATTCTGTAGATTTAAAGCAAGAGTTTGTTCGAAAGACGCATTTATTCCGATAACTATCCAAGAACTAACGTCCGGTACAAAAATTAGTAAAAATGCAATACATAAAATCGCCGCGATACCATTAATATTTTTCATGTTAATTCGAAGCGTAAAAATTTTTTTCAGAATTACGTATTTTAAATTAGAATTTAAGATTTAAATTTAAAACGATAAAATTTGATAGAAATTTTCATATTTACGTAGCTGCTTGCATTTATTTATAAAAACGAATTCAACAATTTCTTAGCGTGTAATGAATATTATAGATAATGGAAATATACGAGAATGGTTGATGGATTTTTTACCCAAGATTATTCTAAATGCAGTAGTACTTTGTTTCTTTTACGATGAAAATAATCCTGCCATTAGAATAATTTAATCCGAATAATGCAGAAATAATTATAGAGCTTGCAAAATTTATTGCTCGGAATTAACAGCCAAATCGATTATAGTCGATGAAATGTTTGATCAAAACACAAATAACGATGAACGAAACACGTGTTATTTTGAAACTGTACGCGTGTTAATTATTTGAAAATAAAATTCAATTTCATGACTCAAGTTACTTTTCGTTACTACGGATTCTTCATTTTAGGAATATTAGTTTTGATTGTAGGTTAGAGTAAAATTAAAATTTAATGAAAATTTCAAACTATACTCCAACGTTCACAATACACTTATCGCTATGATTTTGTACGATTAAATCAAGAGTGTTAACAGACCATTTAAAATAGTATAACGAAAATTTGAGTACTTTAAAAGGTAAATTTCTGGAAATTCGTGCACGTCTAAGAGAAATAATCATGAACAAGAAAACCACCTGTTGCTAAATTTTCAAGGCGCGTACACGTTCAACTGATCGTCCGAAATACGATGGCTCATCTGCAAACAAGAACCGCTAGCGTACCTCCGATGAAATACCGTTTTTGTCCTGATAAGAGAATCGTGACACTCGTGTAGAAAGTCCGGAAAAAAAGAAAGAAGATACGCGCAGCTGCGGAACGAAGGTAGCAAATTACAACTACCTAGAACCGTATTTTGTTGCCGAGTAAAAAAATTTTCAGTCCAAGTACGTGAAAATTTACCAATTAGCGAAGAATTCGAACAATCGAATCGTGAACATTTTATACATTTAGGCCCTGGGTTAACGTAATTTTAATCGCGATGGTCAGCGAAAAGACAATAACAAAAGTAACGTCAATTGGGATTTGAGATACTCGAAAACAAAATAATGACCTAAATCGTAGACTCGTTAAGTAAATATTTTCCAGGCTGTTATTGAACATAACTTTGACAAAATACAACATCTTTGCAGGTTTAAAATATTTGACTCGATGTTTAAGAGAGATTTATAGTATTTATTTTTAGCATCTGGAATACGTAACCTCACTCTCGTATATCTCTTACAAGTTAGCGTCGGTGTATTCCTTCTTTCGTTCGTTAAATTAAAAATACCGCAATGTATGAATAATTAAGAATGAATGGTTGTCACTTCTCACCCATTCATGAAATTTTCATACGCGAACGTGCGTGCATGCGTGCATTATACACTTACAAATTCTTGTTTCACACTCGCTACTAATGAAACAATTGCTTCTGCGCTTTCTTTTACTGCCTTTTAAAATTATAATTTATATTTGATATTATAAAACCAAAATGATTTATACCTTTGAATCAATCGCCGTATTAACTCTGCATATCGTAATTCTGTCAAGCTTATCAGTTTTCTATTTTCTCTCTCGTCGTGTGCGTTATCTTAATTAACGATGAATATAACCGAAACAATTTATCTATATAGCAATCATATTTTTTGCTTTAATTACAAGTTATCATCGCTTTCGCTCGTTTTCACCTTTTACGCATATTTTTCGCATATTTTTCGCGTATAATTTTATTCAATGTGTATTGTATTATAAGCGGTACTTTTACACGGCTTTACGTAAATTTCGTTCTTTTGATGCGTTGTCTTATTTCATTCTTCCTTGTTCTTTAAAATTCATCAACCGTGTAAGACGGAGTAATCTGTAATTGAAAAAAAAAACTGTAACACCGTTGATTGTGCTCGTTAAAAATTATTTTTCATCGTCTTATCCGATGATTCTCTCTATAGATATACAAAACAGTATAGTAATTATTTCATGAAACTTTAATAATATCTTTGTAACTCTTGCAATATAATATTTGGTACGGAAGCAAAAATTCATAATTAATCTTACCGTTGATATTTATGTAAACAGTATTTCCAGGATTCGCTTATTATCGTACATAATTTTTACAATAAATTTCTTATAATGATATACATTTATTTTTTAGTAAGAAAACAATTAAAAATTGTTACATTATATTTTAGATTATATTTTACAGAATTAAATAATGGCCATTAAAATTCTGTGGAACAACTGTTCGGTTAACGGTTTAATAATTGTTTACACGAACATTTACAAATACACGTCGTTCATTCATAATATTTTAACCATAGTACGTGGAAAGTTATAAAAGATTTATAGATTATATTTAGTTTTATTCTATTCATTTTTACTCGTCCGATTATCGTTAAAGTGTAACTCGAAGAACAAGTATTCCAATCGAATAGTATTCGTGAACTTTAAGGTCATATACTTAACATTGATAAAATGTATTAATAGACGCAGCGTCTCGATAATTATTGTAAAATGTAAATTGCGATTCGTACTTGGAGTGTGCGAAGAAACGAAAGTCGTTAAATCTTCCTTGGATGAAAGAATAAAACTTACGTTCCACTTTGATCACGCGAGTATTAACATTTAACACGGAGAAAAATTGTTTTAATTACCCGTAGATAATAAACGCGACTGTAACTCTACCCACGTAAATTTATGACATTATGTTTGATATTTGCAAAGATGCAGTTGCATAAAAATTAAAAAGAAAAAGTCGCAGCTAAGACCGAGGAGATAGTCAAAATTATTTTAGGCACCGAAGGAGTAATCATCATCATCGCCCGGTGAGAAGGCGAGAAACGACTTGTCGGAAGCTACGACGAGTTTCGACGTTTAGTTTCGAGGTCCATTGAACTGCCGCGAGAAAGACGAATCGTTAGAGGCTGTACACCACCTACGAAAGTCCGAGGGGCGGTGGCAGAGACGAACGAAAAGAGGGAGAGACATCGTTCGGTAGTAGGGGATTTGGTTACGCAATATCGACGAAAGAGACATTGGCCAATAAGAAAGGCTAGAAAGAAGAGAGAAGGAACGTCGACGTTCATGGCGCATTCTGCCTTTCCTCTCTCTCTCTCTCTCTCTCTTCTCTCTCTCCTCGTCAATGTTGTCAAAGAACTCTTACCAAAGAACTCGGTTTTGCTTCTTTGCCTTTCTTGTCTTTCGTTTTTAATTTTAATAGTTTTAATTTTATTTTCCTTCTTAGTCTTCTTTTTTTTTTATAAATAAATCAAATTAATTTTGTTTGCTTGACGAACGTTGATTCCCTTTGCAAGGTCTATACACTTTTACGACACATATATTAAACAATTTTCATTCGTTGAAAGTAAAGTTCAATGATTCGGTATTAAAAAAAATCGATCAAAGCGATATATCTCAAGGTTTTTTTCAATTATCGATCCTTTTAAGCAATGTTTCTCGACCAGTTCATTATGCTAATTTTTATCGACAAAAAGTATTGTTATTATTTTAATACTTATTTACTCGTATGCAACGATTAGAAAAAATAGGGGATAAATTGCCGATGATAAATTTTTAAACACAAGTATATCATACCGCGTTTTAAGTATTCGTAATGCAACATTTAAAATTTAAATAACAGTATCTCTAGCAAAGCATTGGATTTTTTTATGTAACCAAACCTATGTTCGAATAATTTACTTTGGGATAACGTATGTATTTAAGTTGCGATGAATAGTTGTTTATGGAATGAACGTTGTGCCAATGTTTCGAAAATAAATAAAAAGATAAAAAAATAGCTTCGCTAATATTATTCATCGTTGGATAAATTATATTCCGAGAGAAAGTGATTGTTCTATATCTTAATTATTCTTTTTCTACAGGCTCTTCGTTACATATTAATTATACTTAGTTTTGTTACTATATTCGTTATTGTATATTCGTTATTATATATTCGTTATTGTGTATTCGTTATAGAAAAAAGTACAAAACGCAAAACCTTATAAGCTGTAAAAATTACGAGCTATAAAATCTCGAGGAAATTTTCTGGTATATTTACGTAATTATATTTACTATTTCTTGAATGAAATTCTACGGCCTTTGCAAATTAAGTTTCAAAGACTCTCGTTTCGTAGAATCATTAGGCTGCAAATGGGTGATTTTTTCATACTGTAAATTGGTTAATATACAAATAGATAGACGTATAAAAACTCGTATGAACCAAAAATTTTTAAATATTTTTAACATTTTCTTTTGTTTTTTTTTAAACAGATAAAACATTAATAACAACAAAGTATACTCGATATAAAGCATCAACCTTTTCTAGCGATGTAAATTTTGCAACGCTTGTGTATGTTTTTAATGTTCTTTTAAAGTATTATTAGATAAACTCGTAAGATGCGATAAGACTTCGTTACTGGAAGTTAGACGCACGTATTCATTCTATATATACGTTTATTAATTAAAAATTTTTCGATGCGCAAGTCGAGTCTCATTATTTTCGAGTTTACATACAAAGATACTAAATAAACAACTTTTCACGTATCGGAGAAAATTTTTGCGTTGCGTTGCTCCGACTTCATTATCATCAACTCGGAATAATTGGACACCGCTCGATGTAAATTAAGGTCTACTTGCAAAATTATTTTACTGCATCAATCGAACACGCTTATCCATATCTTTACGAGGACAAAAAATGCATGAAATTAATTGTATTCCAACTTGCAGAAATTACAATTTGATAGACTCAAAAATTTCACAACTTGTCATGAAAATTTCATTCGAGTATCGTTTGAATTCTACGTGTGAGCAAGCTTTTGAAACTTATGACGTAAAGGTTTTATCTAAAGTAACTGTTTTGAAACTGTATAATAAAGCGACCTACTCTAAATACTATACGATTATTAGAAAAATGAAATAAATTACATTAGAAATTAGCGTATCGTTCCGTAGAATAATGAATTCGTGTACGTATCTTTATTTTAAAGCTACAGTTAAGTAATAAAAGAGCCTCTACTTTGCAAAACCAATTGAATATCTTATTGGAGTATCATAGCAAATCAAATGAAAAATTACCGAGCGCAATTTAAAAATAAGTCCCCGTAATAATCCTATCGGTAATTTAAAGATTAGATCTCGGACGTATCGTATTACATATCAGTACTTTAGCTTGGCGTTTGCTTTTTATAATGATTAAAAATTCATAAATACCTATGCGTACACTTTTATTTTTATACACAATTTAAATTTCTTTAAAGCGTCTGCGCTAATAAATTTATGTAACGTTTTTCGTTAGCAACGACTTTCTTCCGACAAACAGATATTTAATTTTACAAGATTAAAAAATTTTATTTTCTCTTTCGTACAATATTTCCATATTTTTTCGGCTTATTGCGTTAAAATGTGGAATATTATATATTCAAATTTAGCATCTTTCAATGAAACGAATTCAAATTTTTTCATAACGACGTATATTTCTACGCTAAACGAGTAATAATAAAAGTAAAATATTATAAAAACAAATTGAATCTTTTAATCTTTTATCCGACTCGTCGTTGATGTCACCGAGGCCCGAATCTTCCTTGCTCTTCTCGTTCTTTTTATCTTTCGTGATTACGTGCCAAGACATATTTGTGCGACTAATATTCATAAAGTCGTATTAGTGGCTCTTAAAACTGACGATAGAAAGAAAAGCTTTCCAAGATAAGAGAACGGCTGAAGACTAGACGACAATCGTAACGGAAAAAAAATCATAAAACGATAATAGAGAAAAAAGTTAGCTTCCATGAATTTAATGGTATCCGAAAAGAAAGGGATACTTTTTATTGTGTATGTTTGACGAGGTTCTGGAAAACTGCACAAAAACGAGTTTACGTATTTTAGGCGTATGACTTTGTTCGAAAAAAGGCAACGTTTTTTTCAAGAACCTGCGTAAGCTTCGAAGCACTCTATAATAAAAGAGGTTCCAGTGGTCGGAGGGTAAGGAGGAAGAGAGAGAGAAAAGAGGAGAAATTAAGGAGGAATCGTTAAATTATCGGACTCTTCGGACCTCCTTCACTTATCGTCGACTGCTTTACGGTTACGAGCGCCCGAAACGTAAAAAAAAAAAGCTTGAAAAATAACGCCAAGACGATGCGTCGCAGTCGCGTACTCGCACGGTAATAGGTTCGAACCCCTTCCTCTCGGACACCTTGACGACGATGACGATGGCGAAGACCTTTGTGCCCCTTATCCACGCGGACATCGAGGACTCCGACCTGACTGCGTGGGCGAGAAAGCGGTTGGCACCGTTATGCACCAACCCACTCGAGCAACTCGTCGTTACTAGTCGTTACTAGTCGTTACTAAATCCATACGATTCGTCTTTGTCTCTCTCTCTCTCTCTCTCTCTCTCTCTCTCTCTCTATCGCGGGTGCGGGCGCTCTTTCTACTCCGTCTTCTATTTGCAAGCCTATCTCCCACTGACTGTCGCCTCATCTCGTCTCGCCTCTCTTTACCGCTCCCTCGAGTTTAGCTTCTAACTTCTTTTTCTCCGCTTCGTCCTCCGTATCCTCGCCTCGAGCTTTATCGATCCTCCATTCTCGACATCTATTTACGCATTTCAGTTCCATTTTCCGACAGTTGCCTTTGCGTCGCCTCGCTTATCGTTTCAATCTGATTTGCCTATCTTTTTTATTCTGGTGCTTTAAAATTATCATCTCTATTTACGTAATCTACGTTCGAAGTAAAAATGAGCGAGAAGCCTTCAACTTTTTTCTCTTTTAATTAGAACCAATAAGAGTTATGCAATACTGTTTCAGCTTTACGATACACAGCCTGCACACGATGTATAAATATTAATCAAATATTTCCTCGACACCGTCTCTGTTACGTAGGTTTCAGTCTTTCTCGACTCGTCCTCCTTGTATTTTTTTGAATTTTTTCTCTATTTCTTCGTCGTTGGATCGATTCTAATCAACCGCAGACAACAACGAAACGATTCCTCCGTAGTCGCAACTCGACTAATCGTATTTCCTATGTAACGATAATGATACAAAATACATCGGTTGCGGCGGTAACGCTTTATTTCTCCAAACTAATGATCTTTGCACTAAATATCGAGTCTCTCGATAAATGCGAGAGAAGCTCGAGAAAACCAGAATGTAATAATTTACAATAATATCCTAGTCTTTAAGTTTGTACTTCCGCGGAGGAAAATGTATACGATATTGCTTAATTTGAATTTTTCCACTTTACCAATGACGTTTGAATCATCCGATATCGCATCGCTTGCAATTACTAGTAATTAAAAGCGATTTTGGTCTTGTAAGCACTCGATTTTTTCAAAATAAAAAACAAGTTTGAAGTTCATTTGTCGTAATATATTCAAGTTCTACTTGCTTTTCTGTTACAGGTAAGCATCGTTAACTGCCAACTCTGGTGCGGGCGATTCGACCGTCCTCGATTGAGAAATCTTGATGGGAGTCACCGCTTTAGCAATCCGTTACTTCAACAACTTTGTAAAGTCTGCATGAATATGAACCTTCTTTCTTAGTCAACATCTTTAGAGTCTTATTAGAAAAGCAGAATCTATATATTTATTCACCTTTCTGAAAGCGCCGACATTTATGAGATATTCGCCAAGGAATATTGAAATATATTTTTTAAGTTACATGATTAAATGAATTACGCAATATCACCTCATCTAATACGAATTACATAAATTTTTAAAAGATATCGCGTTGAATTTTACGTTTTCTGTTTCTGTTTCTGTTTTCTGTTTTTGATTATATGTCAAAATATAATTGACACGAATGCTTTATTCAATTAGTAGATTTCAATCGTCTTGTTTTATAAAATGATCGCGTAATTTCAAATAATTAGTTTACTATCTCGTCAAACCATTGACTTGCTAGAAATTAATAAATTTACGTTTGATTAAACTTTGATAAATAAGAGAATAAATAACGTGACTATTTAAAAACGAACTTGATTTTTGCTATATTAAAAGAATTCGATTTAAATTCAGTGGATATTGTAAACATGATCGTTAAACTTTGAAAAGTAATTTTTTTTTTTGTTTTTTTTTTATATAATTGCGATATTATTTATTACTAATTCTTTGCCTGCGGTCGAAAAACTATGGATGATTCATAATTATTTGAATGAAATAGAAAAACTTGGAATTATACTTTCAGTGTTGAAGATTAAAAAATTATTTAGCATAAAAATTACATTTCATAGAAAAGAATTACTCATAGTTAGATGTAATTTAGTATAAAATATACAGAAGTTAACGATTAATATAATTAATATTTAAATGCACATGACAGATTTTATGGTAAGATTGACAGATTTCGAGGTCAAAATCGTTAACACGCCGTATTTTGCATTTTGTATATTTATCCACAACGATAAACGAACAGCATATCAAACGGTTATGAATTTTTGCCTGTAAATTATACGCAAAGAGTTCAAAATACTAGACGTATCGAGGATTTTGACCTTTAAATCAAACTGGTCTTACAGCGAATCGTTTATCTCGTTGAATCGTTAATTCGCTATAATATCTGCGAGTTAACTCTATTAATATTGCATTTAGTACAATGAGAACGATATTAGCTCTTGAAATTAAACATTTAAATATATGTATACGCGTAAAAATTATACACGTAAAAATTAAAAAAATGCACATGAATAATTAATATATGGTTTAATTACACGCGTAAAATTACAATGAATTACGACCAAAGGACGACAATTAGCGAGATAATCTTTAAAAAAAAAAAGACCGTTGTTTTCGCTTCTGTCAATGATGAAAATAATGATTAGTTTAAAAACGTTCCCATACCGCCATTCTCGTAAAAATTAAATAAAATGGTAAAAAATAATTAGAATTTAAAATAATCTGCCATAAGCATCGAAAAAATGATTATTTTTCAATGTAACGATACTTATACAATACAGCAGAATCCGTTCCTCTGCGTAAAGTATCTTGAACATTACGTAACATAATGCATCGCACAATGCGATTCATCGCTCGTTCATGTAACAGACAACTAAAGACTCTGAGAAAAAAAGGCGAATTAACGCTAGAAGGCGTTGCAGAAACTCTAGACGTACGTAAGTCGATACGAGGAACGAGAGCAACGAGAAGAACGTAGCAGAATTTGCGTTGGGTGTAAACTACTTGTCAGTGTTTCTCATCAAATCACGTGCGCTTTTATGCGCTGGTCGATGCGACATCCATACAGCCAATTGCTCTTGTACGCATTCCATTTCTCTCAACTACGGATCGACATTTGTACGGAATGTCGCTTCTATCAACGACCCCATTTTCTTTAATATTTTTATCGTGACTACTCGTCGAGTGTCAGCTCGTGTGATTCCAGCTAATCGTATTTGAAAATAAAAAAATTAAATTCAAGTTATTACTTTTGGTGTATGAAATGTATTCCGAGTCGCCTTCGAAAACTAGTCGAGACTAGAAAACGATAAGACGCGATGATACAGAATTTAACGAATCCTACGTAACGGTTAAAAAAACGGTAGAAAACTTATAGATAAAGCGATTCGTATATGAATCGTGTATGAATCGTATGTGAATCGTGTATGAAAATGAAGAGTTTAAAAACTCGAGATTTCTATCGCGACATTTTATTAACGATGGTAAGAAAATGGGACTTTTAGCATCGCAATTTATCGAATGATAATCCGAGTTTAAAGAACGGATAACTATTCTTCGAAAACGAAAAATATCTTTGATATTCGTTGGAGTGGACGCACTACTTTTACGTTGTGCTTTTTATTGTTAAAGCCTGGATTTTAAGTTTAAGCAAGACGTACGTATCATCCTTTACTACTCCGTGATACTTTTTACACCGATCGCAAGGAATCTTTAGCACGAAGACATTGTGCACCCCGAATCAGAAAAATATGAATATCAAAGAAAAACGTCCTTTCGAGATCTTCGTGTATTCGAGATATTGCTTTGATCCCATCGGATAAAACTGAAAAATACGATGCAGCTAGAATTTTTTACTTCGACTCTGTTGAAAAAGAACTTTGAAACTTCTTTCTGGATCAGTGTACAATTTTTTTCAAACGAAACGCGAGGGACAAAGTCTTGGAACGGAAGAGAACGTCGAGCGATATTTGAAGAGGGAAAAAAAAAATATCTCGAGCACCGTACGCAAATTACAAATACATAAATTTTGGTAATTTAAAAAAATGTAATTTGCCGGAATTGCAATTCGCTAGACGAGTACGGGGAATAAAAGAGAACTGTTATGGTGTAACTTCGCAGTTGGGATGAAAATCGTTAAAAAAGTTTTTGAATGGATTTCGCTTTCTAATTTGTTTTGTAAACGCATCGCTTTGCTCGAAGGACTATAAAGTCGAGTATATAATTGGGAAGACAGCTAAGGGGGGAAAAGTCGAGCCTCCTATAGAAGGACTGACGCGAATCGCTGCTTCTTATTTAGATTGGAAACTATTAAATTTCATATTTAAACCGCGTTGGTGAGTGCAGTTGTGCAAAAGAAAAGGCGGTCTTAAAAGTGCATCATAGAGTGTGGCACCGATTCAAGCTTTCTTTTCTAAAGTATGTAACTACGTGATAATACGCGAACGTCGATTCCTCGATAGTTGCGTGACACAATTTCAACGTTTCTCTCGATGTTCGCGATGTACGTACGACCTTGTCGATCGGTATAGCAGTGCATCAAACGTCCAAAGCAATCGCGATGTTCGTCATTGTTCCATTTCAGGTTTTTCAAATATAACGCGAGTCTGTAAAATATTAAAGGTCTCGTAAAAAAAAAAAAAAGCCGTGCGAGTTCGAATCCGATCGTTTTTACCGCACGCTATCGTTCGTATTTTAACTTGTGTCGGATATTTCTTCTTCTTCTCCTTCTTCTTTTTGAAAAAATCATGTTAAAAATTTCGTACCGCCGTTCGCGAGTTCTTACATATTTAAACCGCTGGATAACGTAACGCGTTGTTGTCTTGTAAAATTATAGCATAGAATCAAATTTTCACGTACTAATCGAGAAAATAATACCCGTAAAGAAATACTGGAACTACTAAGAAGCATACCTTTATACGTTTTTCTAGAGAGCGCAGTAAAATGTTCATCGACTCGAAGAGCTAGAAAGTAACAAAGGTATTGTCTATCCTTCGACATAGGTATGCGCAGGGCTCTTGTTTTTCTTTCATCGACGATGAATTCTTTTACCTCTCGTAATCGAGAATCTCGATACTCTCCGGCAGAAGATCCGATCTAGTAGACCCATTGCTCTTATACTCCTTATACTCATCCGTACGGGGAATCTCGACTCTCTCTCTCTCTCTCTCTCTCTCTTGCACGTCTGCCGTAATAACCGAGCCGAAGGTGAACTTGATAGGTAGCCGTCTTCGACTGCAATTCTCCCTAGAATTTAGCTTTTTACAGTAAACAACATCGTGAAAAATGGCTAAGCCAGCAAACCGTAATCAGGTATTTCCTTCGATACGTTGCTTCCTGCCTATTATTCCACGAGTTCGAAAAGTATTATATATAAATAGACGTTGCGAGCAATAAGAAGAAACAGCGATACAAATATTTATTTCATTTTTCGGATAGTTTTTTTTTTACTCTCTATAATATATATATATAAATCTCCTTCTCGCTTTAAGATAAAAGAATAAAGCGAAGAATGAATCTGAATATAGACAAAAAGACGGAGCATTATGTACTCGGAGTTGGTGTTGGTGCCGTATTCGCTTTCAAGGATTTCTAGAAGACCAAGTTTTGTCTAAGTTGAAAGACAGTGAGAAGCTGTGATTAACGGCAATCTAGACGCATGCAATGTATTACAAAGCTTCTCCAACGGTGATTATCGTGTCTACGTAAGAACTATGACGTCACAATGGCCCACGCGGAATAACCAAGCATGGTTTCTTTCTTTTGTCTTTCTCGCTCTACTATTTTCGTAACATTTTTTTCTTTTACGAAATAACCATTGTTTTAACGTTGCTACGTTCGATTCGTGATTTATTTATCGATTTCCCATCCTTGTCGAATAAACAATCGATGGTTCATCGGGTTTTCCTAATTTTCCATCTTGGCGTCCGGTCGAATGAATTCTACAAATTTATAATAGGAAAATTAATTAATTTGGGAAAATCTATTTTTGCAATGAATTTAAATATTCCAATTTGCTGATATTTATTTTTAACCTCATCGAATTATTTATATTATTTGCAAAAAACATAACCTTTTAAAGTATCGATTCGTTTTAATTCAGGTGTCAAAAGGACGAAGTCATTTGTTTTTTCCTTTATCTGTACCATCTGCAATATAATATTCCGAAGACAAATATGCGCGTACCCAGAAGCGCAAAGAATATTATTTCAGCGGTGAAATAGAACTAGAATCAGCCATTTTCATCTTTGATTATAGATAAAAAATTTAATTTTAAGGTGACAAGGCAGACGTGTAAATTATATAGTAAAATAAAATAATAAATTACCGGTTCTCGCGAACTCATCCAAGATAATATAAAAAGTAATTATTTGTTCGATATTTAATCCGTTAAATATAACTTACACAAGTAATAAAAAATGTGCTCTAAATTAGTTATTTATGCACAAAAAATTGTAAAATGAAAAAAATATATTTTTATAACGTTACATTTTTTACAGTTTATATTATCAAAATTAATATTATCGTTGCACGAACGAATAATCAAAATTTTCCATTAAAAGAAATCAAAGTTATCAAATTTGGATGAAGTAATCGAATACTTTTATCATAGAATAATCAATTTTTTTAGTATTAAAAAAGTTAGATAAAAAAAATTTATTTCTATGACAAAATTGTGCAATAAAAATGGTTAATTTTAACTGGCATAATTAACGATTGAATTATCTTTAGTCGATGTATCGATAGAAATATTGTATTGATTATTCCTAAATGAAGTGCAACATTAAATTGCACTTATGATATATTTATTGAAAATTTTATCTTTTTCTTTCCGAGTAAACATTTGAATCGATTAGTTGAAAATAAGAACAAAAAATCAATTTTTTCGCATTACGAGTTTCTATCTTTGGATTTCTATCTTTACTGATTTCCGCTTGATTAAGTTCATATATAAATTTACGCGTACGAACAGTAGTATTCCTTTTACACGGAAAGCTTAAATTGAGCAACGTTTACGATATCGATGTGTGCGAACTATCACGAATCTCCGATCGCGTGTGCTTTTAATTCTTTATATTTAATTTATTTCAAAATCAGCTAGGAAAAGAGTTGGGAGCAGGAAAATTGTCGTCGTATCAGGGGAAAAACGTAAACGTAGGATTAAAGAAAAAAAAAAAAAAAAGAACGCAGTCGACTGGTATCTAAGGCTTGCTTTGCTTGTCTCGAAAGTGCATTTGGCGACCGGAGGTAAAGAAAGGCGATTGGCTGACCGCAAAAGGCAACATCATCGAGGTCGATCGTACGCTCCGCGACTGCTTGATCAAAGTTAAATTCGTAGAATTTTGCCACTGATGCGAAAGTGCGGCTTGTCACCTGTCATGACTTCCGACGAGTCATTGACCTCGCCTCGATAAATAACTCTTATAACGTGTGGGAATATGGACGTTTAGGCCAGAAGCCAGAAGCCAGAAGCCAGAAGCCAGAAGCCAGAACAACGGCACCTCCTTTCGCTCGGTGCCGTTCTACTATCGAACATCATTGTGCGAATGCTGATGGGGATTCTATTCGATCCGTGCCGAAGAAACCGGGTTGCACAGCTCCAAATTGCTCGAGTCTGATTTTTCCATTGTTTCCTTTTTTCGCACAGTCGTTACGCGAGGCGAGGAATTTATTATTTCAGAAAAGCTAACGACCTTGGATTTTATTTTCAAATTATTGCAATTATTTAACGCGAAATATTTACGAATTATTACATTTTAAAAAGATATTTTACGTATAACGCTTCCATTTCTAAATATCCACGCGTCATTATTATTCATCTATTCGCTATAAATAGATTATTCTAGTATTTAGAATGCCGGTGGAAGTATTGACTTTTTTTTTAATTATATCTCCGTACATAATACAGTGGCAGAATTAACTCGTATCCGAATTAACTATTACATAACAATTGCATACAAGGAATAGTTTTCTTTCTTTTTTTTTTTACTTTATGAGCTCGTTAATCCATTTCCAAGAAACGTGCTTTTTGCGAATATTAAAAGTTTTTCGCTTTTGTGAAATGCCCAATCTTTATCTCTACAATGTTTCAGTTTCTTATTAGAAATTGTGGAATTAACGCGGCGAACTATAATTTTAAGCATAAATACTCGGTTCTTTTTATCACTTTCTTCGTAAGCACTATCGTGAAATTTATTATTTTTGTTTCTAAACTACGACAGTTTAGAAACGTATAATAATTTTGTCCGAGTGAAACGTACTTTAAAGTCGTAACAAAGCAAAAAACCAATATGACGTATGAAGTTTGGCGTATCATCGGAATCTATTTTCGTATTTTCATCTTTAAAACGTAAACCGTTTAGAAAGGTATATACAAATTTTAAGTACGCCAATAATGACAATGAAAATATTTTTCAATATTTTCTCTCTTATAATTTATTTTTATACTTGTATCGTAAACCGTCAAATTGAAGTTCAATTTACACAATAGGCATGAGTTCATAAATTGTTTACTTTCGAGACATCGAGGAAAATATGCTTGCTTGTGAGAAAATCTGACGCATTATGCGGTATATCGACCTCTGGTAATTAAAAGCAAATATCAGACTGAAATAAATGTGAGAATTTTATTTAGCGCCGTAATTAATAGATAGTTTTGAAATCTGTAACACGCGCTTATGCATATTGGAAATCGATCGACGCGCGTATTCTTTTTTCAATCGATCTTTCGAGTACTTTTACAAGCGATATTCGTTATACTTTTAAAATGTTAATTTTTTAGATAATTTCCAAGTTTTATAATGTTGCAAATAATATATCATAATCGAATCGATACAACTTATAGAAGCGATTCGATACTATATTTTTAATACCGATCTACGAAGAAAGCATAATGGAGTTAAACAAAGTAAATTGTACGATATATCTGTAGATTATTTTATAAACGATAACTTCTAAAAAAAAGTTGAAAATATAATAAATTCAGCGAGATGAAAACTGAACCAAACTCTTTCTTTAAGAATTTCGATTCATCCTTGTCAAAAGTACCCATATTACAAAGAAAATATATAGTCGTTTCATTATTAAAGTACATTTTCAAAGAAATAACTCATAAATGTCAAATATAACAATCGTAATACGAATATTATGTAAAATCCAATTATTTTAATATTATACTCGGAGTCGTATTAAAAATAATTTATCGACAAATAGGTTGAATTGAAAAGTCAAAAATATTAATTCGATTGCTTAATAAATTGAATAAATTACGAGAACAGCGCAATTTGTTCGATATATATTTTTAGCTCTTTTTAAAGGGTATTAAAAAGGATTCGAAAACTAATATTAAAAGCATTGAAACTCGTTACAAATATTATAGGCCACACTCATCATTTAACCAATATTCGATCAACGAGAAGAAAAGCAAACGTAGCGTCCATACGTCCGCGTAACCGAGAGAGAGAGAGAGAGAGAGAAAGAGAGACGGTCGATCGCTTTGTGACTCGAGTTTAGCGCAGAGCACACGGAAATATAATGCACGAATACAACGATGTTAATACCGATAAAACACGTGACTCGGTAGAACAACGAACGCGGGTTCGCGGATGTAGAATAAAGATGAATAGGTTAAACAGAAGGTAGGAAAAGTTAGGTCGGTGATTAATCGCGCGGAAAGGAAGAGAAAGATGACTAGTGGGGGTCAAGCAATGAAAATTAGGAACAATGGAAGCGACGTATCGATCGCTAAACCAAGCATTTTTATCCGACGCTCGTTTCCTTCGGGTTCCTCGTCGGAAGATGAATCGAGCCGAGAAAGGGGCCAAGAAAGGGGCCGAGAAAGGGGCCGAATCGGTTCGGTAATTATCCACTTGCAAATCGAGTGCGCGACATTGTTACCAACGACTCTCGTTCGGCTTAAATCGGAAGGCCCGAGCGACGATTAGGCGAACCCGCAGGGTACAGGTTGACGCACATCTCGTTCTTTATCCGAGAGTTGGCTCGTAAAAGAATTTAACGAGTCCGTGATTGTTCTCTCGAATAAACGATATTCGCCTTTGATAACGAATCTCGCCAAAAGTCGTTTTTCACGCTTGGCTCTCGATGAAAAAAGTCGGTGAAAAAAGTCGGTGAAAAAAGTGGATGAAAAAAAGTCGCGTGTCCGTCCGTCGGTTCCTATGCAAGCCGTAAAACGTATTATACTCGTGTGCGTAAAATACCGTTGAATAATTATACCGGCGAAGCGGACCGAATCCTCGCTCGAAAAAGCGGAAAAAAATGTGTAAAAAATTGGAAAAAAGCGGAGGGTAAAAAAGTTGGGATGCGAGATGAAACGGCTGAAAAGAGAAGAAAGGGAAGAAAGGAAAGAAAGAAAAGAGGAAAAGCGTTTGTTCCAGATCCTCGGGGTTCCTTCGACCGAGGGAAGAGAAGAAGGGCCGGATACGCTCCTCTACACCTGTACGTCGGGGCGTAAAGGAGAGGCATGTCTCTCGCTGAGCGTGGAAAAACCGTCGCGGCCGAATGGAAAAGAGCTCGGAGGGCGGGCGGGGATGGATACTCGCAACGCAACGCGTACGTACGCTTTAGAAAAAGCCGGTTCTCGATGAAAGAGCTCGGAGGGTCGGAGGGTGGGAGAGAAAGAAAGAGGAAGAAAGAGGTTCGACGCACAAGTGCCCCATACACGCGTCCCTTTCCACCTTATTCACCTGTCCCTCGAGCTTCTTCGTAGCTGCTTTGGCCTCGTCCTTTCGCTTCCCCGACGAGCCGTTCGTCTTTTTTTCTTCTTCTTTTTTGTTTTTGCCGCTTCTTTTTTCTCGCTTTTTTTCTACCTTTCCACGCGGGCTTCTGAGATCCTGCGCTCCTTTTTATTACATACACGCGTAATTCGCGAATACGCGCGTATCCCACATTTTCTGGACGATTTTCTGGACGATTTTCTGGACGATTTTCTGGACCCGCGAACCAACGACTCGCGTTCCAAATCGAATTTGTTCGTCCGACATTCGATAACCCGATGGTACGCTCGATCGAACGTCGCAAAATTCACGTGCCGCTAAAAATAATTTATCGAGGTCGGCTAAATAAACAATTACGGTATCGAATACCGCATTATCGGTTAAATATCATCGTTGCGTCGCAGCAGCGAAACAATGCGGTAATTCGTATCGTAACCCGCAGGTGGCGCGTGCCAAGTTTCCTCGTATCGAGCTTTAAGAGCGGTTGCAACGCGCGAGCAAAAAAATGTTATCTTTCGCGTTCGTACGGAGGTATAATACTGTGTCCGAGAGTGTCCGTATCGTGCAACGGTTGTTTTTTTTCTTTTTAATTTACGATTACCGTCGAAATTGCGATTCTTGAGATCGTAAATTTCGCGTTTGATCGTGGACGCAAACTCGCTCGAAAATGATTTAATATCGAGTATAAATTGAAAAATAAATTCGGGTCAGTATCGTAGTTGCCATTGTCGAGAGAATAATTCAAGCTTCGGTAGTTATATTTTGATCGTCGTTAAATATTTCAGTCTTATCTAAATCCAAACATTTTTCTGCGTTTAGATTTCCATAAATCAAAATATATTTAAGTCGCGCTCGACGTAATTCGAGACGTAATCCGTTTCGAAGATAAGTCGGAGTCAACGAATATCGTACGAACATCTCACGAACATCTCACGAACATCTCACGAACATCGTCCAACGAAAATCCGTCCGTGTCACGTTTTTCCAAACGATCGAATAATCTTTCCCTCGTACCGATCATTTTTTCCAACGTCCAACTTTGACTACTATCCCAGCGAACGTATTTCCTTAGGAATATAATGCTTGGGTGACTCGGAATATATTAATATCGAATAATGCTCGTTCGATTACAAAAACCCTTGAAATACTTTCGTTATTACTTTCAAATTTTACAGACCAAACTCTACGAACTCTAGGCAACACCTTACCAACGATTTTATACATAAATTTATAGTACTTTCTCACTTTTTTACGCAATCGCTCAACGCCGGTCGTTAATTTATTTATCATTTCTGGAACGATCGCTTAAACCGAGGTTGTCGACCACCTTATATTCTCTCGATACGGAATAAAACTTATTTCTTCGTATTTATCGCGATTAAATTTAAAAACCAAAAAAAAACCTATCGTACCGGCGCATCAAATTTTTTACGAATAAGCTACCATTTAATTTTGCTATTGTGCGAAACGTTCGTTTCGACCGATAAACTCTAAACATTAGAATTTATCTCTGGATGAGATTTTAAAGCATAAAATTACGCAACTCGTACTTTCTTTACGATCGATACATTCGTTCGTAAAACTTTTAAATTATCAGGGAGAATTTTCAACGCGCAAAAAATGAGTAATACAGCTATTCGATCGATACGACCGTAATCAAAGGTTTTTTTCACGAAAACCTCTCGCCGAACGGAAACGCTCGGCGTTCCCCGCCTTTATTTTTCTCTTCGAGTTCGAGTCTCCAGAAGAGTGTGCTTCACCGGCTCGGTCAGAGGAAGATAGAGGAGCACATCCAGAGCCCGGGTTGGTTTCCCGGTCCAGCGATCGAACGCGCGCGCGCGTGGGTTTCATGAATATCCATCGGAGAGAAAAGAAACGCGTCGATGAGCGAACCTGCGGTTTTCCAGCGCTAAAACTGGATGATGGAAAAGGCGCGAATCGCACAAGCGCGAGAAATAGGTGCGGTTACCGCAGCGAATTATGCGCGATGTACCGTTAGATGGACGTCGGTTCGTCCTCTCTCGAGAAATCCTTTTATCCTTTTCTTTCGTTGTTTTTCTCGTTATCGAGTTGGAACCGAACTTGGAACGCGACGAATACCCTTGGAAAGTCCGTCGCGGTCGTCCTTTGTCCCACGATTCGCGTCTCCTCGCGGCACTGCTCCCGAAAGGCTCCTCCATCCCTCCGCGCGATCTCGGAGAACGCGACGACTCTCCTCCTTAACGGTGGTCTGACTTGGCGTAATTTCTTTTCGAATCTAAATTGCGATCTGGCGCCGCACGGACAACCCGTTAACTCTCGGACCCGAGATACCCGCGCGCGAAGCGACGGAGACGCCGCCGAGGCTTCGCGTGACTCGTTTGCCCCGCGAATCGTTATCGCCTCGTTCCGTCGTGTTTTTCTCATCTCGTCGGCGCGCGTGGGATTTCGGTTTTTTCGCTTCGGCCTCGCGAGCGTGTCGGGACCTCGCGCGAGAGGCCGAGAGGAGGATGGCCGATGTTTTCGAACGGCTACTCGGATTTCTTCGCGAGACCTTGAGCGCCAGCGACGAGCCGAACAAAAGAGCAGAGCAGCAGGGCGCGAGGGGCGAAGGAGGAGGAGGAGGAGGATGAAGAGGAGGATAAGGAGGATGAGGAGCTGGAGGACGAGGAGAAGGAGGCGAAAGAATCGAAAGAAACACGAGCGAGGAAAGGAAGAACATCGTTTAATTCGTTACGGAAAATAAAGGGCAATTAGGTTTATTATGTTTGAGAGTGCGATGGTAAATAGCGAGGAACCCGCCCGTCGAGGGAAGGAGGAGCGAAAGCGAGTTTCGCCACTCGAGAAGCCGGTCACGTAAATCCACGGAGCGTTGGTAACGTAGTCGAATCGCGTCGGTTATATTATTATCGCGAGCTTGGAGCAGACGCGCTCCGCTATTTAAATTTCTATACGACTTTTCTTTATCCACTCCCGCCGCGAACGCCTTGGAATCGAATCGCGTTGCTACGATGACCATAATAATAACAATAATAATAACAATAATAATAATAGGAGTAACGGAGTTTCCGCGACATGTCACCGATATTCCGTTCCAACTACGTGAGGCGCTTCCACTAGCTTCTATTTCTTTGGGCACTCGGTGATATCGATACTAACGACTAACGGATTTAACGTCGAGTGCTTCCTTTTCTCTCCTTGCTTTTCGGGCTGCGTACGTTTTCTCTCGACGGGCGGATTTTTCTAGCGAACGCGATCCTCCGTAATTGGACGTCGATCGGAGCTTGCCTCGATCCGTAATCGTTTCAGCATCCATTCGCGAACGCTTACTACTACCTTCGAGACCGATACTCGTTCGACGTCGTACCCTGCGGTCGACGGGCAATCGACGAGCAATCGACGGGCAATCGACGTTCCCTCGAATCCTCGATAACGACAACGAATTCGCGATAAAACCTTTCTTTCTTTTTTTTTTTTTTTTTTTTTAAATTTCGCGTACGTCGAACCTCCAGTCGCGAGTTCGAAAAGTAAAATTTCTCCCTCTTCTACGCTCGGTGAAACGAGGATCGTTTTATAGTTTCGGTCTTCCCATCGATTTAGGAGCCAGCGCGAGAAATTTTCCAATAACTTTTCACGAATTTACGAGAAGGAATTTATAGCGTACGCGATGAAAAGGACCGGCGGACGATCTTTTTGTTACGCATCGCCGCAGGTGAATCGCCCGAGTTGCCAAATGTAACAAATTTTAGTACGAGAGCCGGTATTTTGTTACCGGTAATGAAAATATTTCACCGCGTCAATTTCTCTCGGCTCCTTCTTAACGAGCGCCACCTCGAAGAAAGGCAGACCCCCGATTCCCCCGACTCCCCTGATTCCCCAGCATCGAAGAAAGTTTAGTTATAAATTTTTCCCTCGCACCAAACTCAATTTACAATCCGATATTAATTTTCCAGCATATTGCTTCTTTTCATGCGTCGGTTAATTTTACCGCAATTAATGTTTTAGCGAACAAAAAAATTCCTGAATAGAATCACCGAGGTAGCAGGACATAATCTATAAAGGCCGTATAATACATTTTCTACGAGCGCACAATGGCTCATTGTAGAATCCTCGTGCGGAAATTTGAATCACTATGACTCAGGTCGACACTCGTTAATGAAACGAGCGCAAATAACGATCTCGTCGCGTCCTACAAAAACGCGCGAGTCGCAGGAAAATAGGCAACAACGCCGTCGTATGGCGCCCGGGTATTGCAGGAAGTCGCTTTCCCGTCTCGCGCTTTCCGGTCTCGTATTCGAAAACTTTGCTCGCGTTCGTTCTCGTCTCTCTCCTCGTTCGCTCGCTATTTCTAGACAAAGTCCCTCCTAGCCCAGCGACGATTCACGCTGGCCGTTCGACCACACACACACACACACAAGCGCGCGCGCGCCTTCATAAATATTTGAATATTCAAATAGCAAACATATGCGATAGCGGTTGATTAGCGAGTAGACTCGGCAAGGACGCGTCGACTGGTTGCTGCCTCGTCACTTTCCAAAATAACTTATCCTCTCGCTCGTTCGGACCACCTGACCTTCTCCAAAGACCGAGCCCACGTGTCGTGTAATTAGGACCCGGTAAATCCCTCTTTCCTATTCTCCTCCCCTTTTACGTCCTGTCCACCCGTCGTTTTTACTCTTTCCAACTTTACTTTCGCTGTTAACTCGTCGAGACCCATTATTACAATTAGCTTATCGTTTTAAAAACGACAATATTATGTTTAACTATTTATAATAATTTTATGATTTCACGCGATGATAAAACTAACTTTATTCGTGTTTTTTATTTCAGGTAAGTCCATCGACCGCGAGCGATCAAATTTGGCAAAGAAAATCTCCGTTATAATCATCGCCTCGAATCATCGTTCCGAATCTAGAAGATGCGGCAAACGCACGAGTAGAAGGTTTTTTACGACGCATCGTTAAAATCTATCCAACGAAATTGCGTTCTCTATATTGACGCACAAAAAACACGTAATAAATATGACTGTAATATAAACTAAAATAAAGGCGAACGACGAGCCCTCGATAAGATAGGAAAAAAACGTTAAACGTAAAGCAAACGAAGGTAAAAAGGAGAAGGGAACTGCGTAATATTCGAAAAGAAAAATAGCCAGAGGTACGTTCCAGAGAAAATCAGCTCGTGTGCGTGTGTGATCGGGAAAAGTCATATTTACGAAAGGTATCGATTCCCGGATACGACGGAGTTTACCTGAACTCTTTGTTCGCGTAGCGCGTTCCGTTCTCCTTTGTAGTTGTAGTCGCGACAGTCTGGTAAATGCGACACTAACGTATGTGTGCGTGTGTGTGCGCGCCTCGTCTTTCGCTCCGAAAATCCTGGTATCGTTCGTATTTCGGATGCCTCGAGGTTCGCCTATTCGCGTAACAAATAACGTGAAATTTCCATTTGCGCGGTTTAACGAACGTCAAAATGACTCCGAACTTAACCGAGAAAATCTCATTACGGCGTTCCAAATACAATATTTTTCCCAGCGAACGCTTCGACGGTCGTTCCAATTGGGATCACCGCACGAAATTACCGATGAATTATTCATGTAAATAGTTCGTTGATAAAGTAAACTGTCTTTCTGAAAATTATCCGTTAGCGATCGATGCGCGATCGATGCGCGATCGGTACAAGGAAACGAAACAACTATTAACACTGTTACATACTCCGTTATCGTTCCAACCGTTCGCGATAATTACTCCCGTAATAAGTTTTTACAATCCCATCGTCCAAAATGTTATGCAAAACGTGGTCGATCGATTCGAAAATAAGTATCTAAAAAGCAATTTTGCGAGCAAGAGCATCAAAAGTTTTTTAAGCGTAAATATTGCGACGCTCGTCGATCGATCTTTTTTTTTTGTTTTGTTTTTTTCGTTTCTTTTTTCTCTTTTTTTTAACGATTGAATTCGTTACTCGCGAGCGACGCTCGACGCAAAACAGTTTCCATCGACGAATACGCGCTTCTCTCGTCCGGACAACTCATCCGACTGACGTATTTAATTTCTTTGATCGATTCGGTTCGTTCTCTTCCACGCCTCTCGATCCCGTCGCCTTTGGATTCCTCGATACCTCGATACCTCGATGGCTCGACTAGATGGGCGATTATCGGTCGAGAGAACGAGTTATTTGGAATTACTTTTACAAGCGTACATTCCCGCGTTGTCCAGCTCGACGAAATAATGGCCACGACGCGATAGCGGATACTTTCCTCTCGTTCCCTTTGTGCTTCGCGTCTTTATCAGTTCCGATGCGCTATATACGCGCATTTGTCATCGCAGCCTTCATCGTTCCACTTTGTACACTCGCGAGAAATATTCTCCGGTTGTAGCGTTTAACGTTACGTTAAACGAACGAGACGCGAATAATCTTCGTCGGCCTCGAAATATAACGATTTTTTTGTCCCTCCGTATTCCGTATGGCGTTCGGAAATTCTTCGAAGGTCTGTTTCGCTTAGACGCGTACTCGGATAGCTTCTTAAAAGAAAAATGAACGAAAATTTTAATTTTTAATTTTTAATACAAAGTGGACTCGTTAAAATTCACGAATACATATTTATGTGATACCGAAAGAGGCGTATTATTCGTCGCTGTATTCCAAAGTTCGTTACGCGTACTTTCAGCGGAAAATTATTCGTCGACGAGGCATTGGAAATTGTACGTTTTTAATCTTTGCGTTATTGTATTCTTTGGTAAATATATTCTACGGTTCGTACGTAACTGGTTGCGCAAAAAAAGTTCCAGCTTCGAAAGTACACGTATTTTTCTAAAAAATTGAAACGTAGTTCAAAGACAAAGATCCAAGAGAGTTGGAGATGGAGATGGAGATCGAGATCGCGAAGTAACCTAACCGTATCGCCGAATTTCCGAAAGCGAAGTCGCGGGGAAACGCGGGAAGATCTTGTAGCCGATGTTTGCTAGGAACTTTGGGTTCCTACCCCAAAGTCCCGATTCGCACGGAAGCGTCGCCCCGGGAACAATCGGTCCGCTCCGAGTGAAACGCTCACTACTTCCATATTGATTTTTTGCACGGCGACACGTGTTCGCTCGATGGAAAAGAAGAAGACGGAGAGGACTCATTCTCCCCTTTACCGGCTCGCGGTTCACGGCTGATGAAGCGCGTAAGGGCGCGTCCTACCCTCTAGGTTTTCCATAAGAAGCGTGAACGTGGGTTAGTTGCACGAGGGGCGGCTTTTCTTTCCTCTCTTTGCATTGTGTTACTCAGGCTTGCGCGCGTCCACCGCACACACACACACACACACACACACACACACTATGCACACACTATGCACACACAACGCATCGACGCTCACGCTAATCTTTTCTTACGTTCGCGTCCTTCCTCGCTCGACTACATCCTCGCATCCGCTTCTCTCGGTTCCCTTTTTCTAGCGTGCCCCCCTCTCGGTCCTTCCTTCTTTATACATTATATTTTGCGATCCCTTCACCGCTCGCTCCCGAAGAATCTACCTCGCCGCTTCTTTCACGCGAGCTCCTAAGTACGCTCTTTTTGTTTCCTACATCGCGACCGAACGACTCGCATGAATGGCTACACGGATAAAGAACTTCTGGTCCACGGCTCTCTCTCTCTCTCTCTCTCTCTCTCTCTCTCTCTGGAGAGAGATGGGCAAGAAAGACGCCTCTTACAAGCGTCGCGAGCGTTCGGTATTTTTCTACCCATTGTCGGCGTGGACCGCTTTATGCTCGCTAAAAAATGCGCTCCTGTCACGGCCTACCGGTATCCTTGCTAAAAATACCGGCGTATAGTCGTGCGATTAATCGAATTAAATTAAACTCGTGCTTTTCGCGATATTCGGTATCGACTCGCGCGTTTTATTCAAGAATGCGCGGTGTGTTATTAAATCGCGTTGCGAGGAGAAAGTAAATTTTTATCGAAGACGCGCGAAACCAAATTTACTTTTATCGCTTGCGTTTAACGGTAATCGCCGTAAGAAAAGAATCTAAATAAATTTTCTTAAAAAATGCGTAGGATAGCGATTTTTATCGCATCGTATTACCAAATGGTTGCAATTAACGGCAAACGCATTTGTGTAATCGAACGCTACGTATATAAATTCGGCGTTGCGTTAGCGTACCGTTTCATAAATTTCCAACTTACATATCGAATGACGTTCGTCGAATGCTTATTTGAAAAGCTGTAAGTTGATAATTCTTTTTCTTTTTTTTCTGTTTTTTTATCTATTTTTTTTTAAATACCATTGGTACATTTCGCGGAAACATTATACAATCGTACATTATTATTCGAGAAAGTATCGGTGGAGTAAAGTTGCGCGTTAGCCGAACGTTTCTTAGCGCGTTTATTAAATCGAGGCGTTGGTACGCGTTACTTCTCCACTCTACAAAGCAAAGTTGAATGGCAAAATATCGATACGTAATTATAATTAAAAATAAATGCTGTTTAATTTGTAGTATTAGCGCGTTGGTAAAGACGTGGCGCAATATTATTTCGCGAAATCAAAGGAACGAATAACGAATATCGACGATGGGAGCGATGAATTATTACACGGGTTTAAAAACAGTGATCGAACATTTTCAATGGACTATTTATTAAACTATTACCAAACGCTCGTTCATCGAATGCCAGTCGTTCGATGGGATTAGTGGATAAAAGTCGTTCCATTCATCCGAAAGTACATACGGATATCGCATTGTTCGCGGATCCAACGATTACGTTACACCTCGCGCGAAAAGAATAAATAAATAATTAGCCGAACGAGTAGAAGGCGAAAATCGGTGTCGGTGGAAACGTCGAGTACTTACGGCGTCGTCGCTCGCGTTACGTTCGAATTATGTTCGAATGCGCGACGGTCGGCAAGAACTGCCGGAGAAGCACTAGGATTTTAGAATTAAAAAAAAAAGAAAAAAAAAACACGCCTCTGGAGTACACTTAGTAGTAGTAGTAGTAGTAGTAGTAGCGAGCAACGAACGAACGCTCGAAAACGCTGAAACGCTGATATTCCCTGGAGAAAAGTCGAACAACCGACGGGATTTTTAAAAACAATTCGAGTTTCCTAATAAGGTTATCCGCGTTGGATAGCTCGGAAATAGGTTTCGACCGTCGGAGAAGCCAGGGAAGAGTTCGGACGACGGCCCTCGAAGTTGGTATGGTAAGGTTCGCTCCCGCGTGCAGAGATCGTCCTGGAGTAGTCAAGACTCTCGCACGCGCTTCCGACCCGATCCGGGTAATCGTATTATTCGAGGAGAGGAGTCCGCGAGTAGTGGGCGCGAGGTATCGAAACGACTCGAGGATTTTGCAGCCGGGCGCCGAGAGCGGCAGCAGTGCGACGCCGTCTAAGGACTCGGAAAGTAGAATGTAGATTGTAGAACCGGTAGGGAAGGAGCGAAAGAGAGAGAACGAGAGAGAGAGAGGGGAAAGCGCGGGGTGAATGGTGGGGTGGTGGAGCGCGGAGGAGCGGAGGGCCGAACGGGTTGTCGTTGTCGGGGAGGGGTCGAGGAGGGGTCGAGGAGTGGTCGAGGAGGGGTCGAGGGGAGCCGAGTCTGGGACACGAGGAAGGATACGCGAAAGGGGAAGGCGAACCCAACGAACTCGGAGCGAGAGTCGAGTCGCGGCCCGCATCCACGCTACATCGCGCAACATCGCCGTGGCAGGACGAGGACGGCTGGAGGGGAGTCGGAGGGCGTCAGCTGGCCCCGTGGAGGGGAGCTGACTCATTGCGCTGTTGCCAAGTCTATCGCGTCGACGCCTCTCTTTCTCTCTCGTTCGCGTTCTCTCCACGCACTAAAATACGCGCTCCTCTTCTTCTCTTCTCCTCTTCTCTCCTCTTCTCTCCTCTTCTCCTCGCCTTACTGATAATATGCGAGAGGGCGAGAGAGGCTCTCTTTCGTGGATTTCGCCTCCCTCCGTATCTGCTTGGACGTCGTCGTTCCACGCCAGAATTCAGGCCTTTTTCTCCTCTTCCTCCTCTTCCTCCTCCTCCTCCTCCTCCTCCTCCTCCTTCTTTCCCTTTTCCTCGTTCTATTTATCCTTTTGGTAGTCGGTGCCGCTGCTACTGCCGCTGGTGACGATCGACACACCGCACCGAGGAATTTTCGACCAGAGTTCCGTCTCGCGCGACCAACCAACCAACCCGATCGACGAGGAACGGCAATTAACATTTTTTTCTCCGGGGCTCGGCTCCGGCTGAAATTCTCGAATTATCGACGAAACCCGACGAAATTTTTACTCGGTGATTCGTTTCGCGCAAGACTCCCTACGGTACCGGCGGCTCCTTAGAATTAAATAATCTCGACCTCCCGAAGCCGCTTCTTTTCCACCCTCTCTCTTAAAAATTACATTTTCCCGACGAGTTTAAAGAAATCTTATTCTCTCCGAGCTGCTCCGACGAACTCTCGCGATTTCCGCTCGTGTTCGGTTTATTACTTTTCGTCGTTCCTATTCGAACCTCGTCTCCGTCGTCTTGAATTCGTTGCTCGAAATTGCTCGAATCTCGTCTAATTCGATACGTACGAGAGATTACGTATTACGGACGCAAAATAAACGCTGGAAATATTCGAGGAGAGGCGAACCGAGAGACAAAACCGCTTTAATCGCAAATATTTGATAAATAAGCTAACGTACCTCCAGTGTACGAATCGCTTACGAATGGCTTTGGATTAATTTATTTCTTTCGTAATAATATTCGTGTTCAATGACAAAATAAGGAAATAAAGATTTCGATTCCTGATTGCGGAGTAAAGATATCGTTGAGGCCTTAATCAAAACTTATATATTAAAATTTGAATTATTCATAGATTCGAAGAAAATATTCTCGCATTAGGTAGGAAATATATTATGTTATGAGATGTAAACACGTACGTTTCAAGGAATCAGCCGCGATGTCTTTGTTTAATGTTCATAATTGAAATTCTTACTATATAATTTTTCCACGGTACGAGTCCTCGGATTCGTTTTAAACTGTATTTGTCGTGCCAAATGTAAATACGTTACGTAAAGAGGAAATTTGAAAGGAATATCAAAGTTTTAATGAAATCATCCACGAGTTTTTAAGTACGCTTCTCGATTTCGTCGACTAGCTCTCAACCAACTGTGCGACGGTTTCCTTTGACCATGTCTCTCTCTCTCTCTCTCTTCCTCTAACGCTCCGTAATATTCCACGTACGATAGAAAACGAACGTTGCGTAGAATTTTTATCGAGAGACGAGGGAAGGCAAAACACAGTCGACGACCAAAAAGAAAAAACAAAAGTCCAAGGCCCTCGGTTCTCGTTTCTCGCTTGGGCTGTTCGGGGCACTTGACTAAAGCATGATTCGCCATCTTCCCTCTCACCGTATATCTCCTAAAAACATATTTTCTTTATTAGAGGCCACGTTGAAAGGGGCACATCGAGAAACGCGATAGATCCACTCGGAGGATAATTCGGCGCGACAGTCGACCGTCGATCGTCGACCGTCGATCGTCGACCGTCGATCGTCGACCGTCGAATCTTATACCGAATTCGAACGAATCTTGGCCGAAATTACCGATGTGTCATAATCATTTTTCAGAAACGCCGGCGGGTCTTGTCTCTTCTCGAAAATGTCGGATCGACGAACGGAAAAGAGGCGCCGAGGAAGGCGGTTGCGAAGTTCCTACCCGACTCGTGCAGCTCGTGCGGGATTACGTTTCTTGCGTCACAATTTTATTCCGCGATGCCTCCACACGACGAAAAATTTTCTCTTATTTAACCATCTCGCCTGGCTTTTCTCGGGTTCCTCGAGCGAATCGCAATTTAACCCGCGATCACACGACGCGCGGCTCAACCATTGCGATTGCACGTTCGATCTTTCCCACGCCGTGTGAGATTCATCGAAAGAGAAAGAGGAAGAGGTTGGAGTTGAAGGGAGGAAGAGGGAGGAAGAGGAAGTAGTAGACAACTCTCTTAGCGCAGCTTCTCGAGGGAAAATTCTTCTCCTAGATACGATAAGCGGCAATTTCCGTTCTTTTACGCTCGGCGGTCGAAGGAAAATGGCACGTAAGCCAGGAGGCATGTAAACCCAGTCGCCTTTTTTCCATTAGGATCAGAGAGCGAACGACGGCGAAAGGCGAGTCCAAGGGTCGTCGGGGTCGTGTCGGGGTCGCGTGGAAACTGCCCGCGCATAAGTAGCTCGGATCCGGAATCGTCCCCGAGGAGGATAGACACTCGACGCTCGGGATGGAACAAGCTTACACCCTCGAATCCGTCGATGCCAATAACGAAATTGTCGGTCGTTTTACTTACTTACTCGCTTACTCCTGCCGGCGGTGACGTAACTTTGCAAAGTGTCTTTGAAACGCGGAATAGTCCCGTTTCCGACGACCGCCGAACGGGTAACGACGTTCCGCTCGGGTTCGTAGCAAGGAGACGGGCAGAATTTAAAAATGCGTAGCGCATTCGAGCCGTTCGCGCATCCGCTATCGATTGTTCGCCCCGCACGAAAGTACGCGGTTCGGTGTTGCTCGAAAAGCACGAGTTATATAAATTCGCTCTTTGTACGTGCTCGGCGATGCAAAGGCTCGGCGAGGATGATATCGCGGACGGGGAGAGTGTGGGAAGCGAGGGGGGGGAGACGATGACGACGAAGGGAAGAGCCGAGTATATTGGAGAACAAAAGCCTTCTTTCCTCCGGGTGTCGCCATGTTGTGACCCATTCTCTCTTGGCGCGTCGTCGTCGCTTCTTTCTTCTCTTTCTATGCAGTGCACAGTTCGTTGTGCCAGTTTTTCGCGAGTGTCGAAGTCCGCTGCTGCACTCTTTGCCTTGGAAATCATTTCGGACTTTTGGAACGCTCGAACGCACTCGGATATCGCGCCTCTCGGAGATTCGCGTCTTCGAATTCGAGCTTGCCATTATCTCTACCGAATACGCTCAACCATTCGGAAAAAAAGTCGAACTTGATTCTCTCGATACGGCTAGTATTTTATTCGAAAGTACAGAAATTTTATCGTCGAACGTTATTTATGGAATGTCGCGGGTGCAGATGCAATTACTCGATTCGTATTTTGTATCGCGCTCGTTGAACCCGAGATGTGCGACGCGCGCGAACGAAAAGAAATTACGGTACGAAAACATTTTCTTTTAAACTTTATTACGCGAAGGTACGGGGCTTTGCTCGTAAAGTAATTACGCATTGAATTCGCTGTTTGAAAAATTTCAGGCATTATCCTAAATTTTCGCGTTAGACTCTTCTCGATTCTCGGAATATTTTATGCTATTTAGAGAATTTTTTCGTATTTTTCGAAACAAGGTTATAAATAATATTCATTATTCTTCGAGCTCGAATTCGTTTTTGCGAGTACCGTACGAAATTATCCTTTGGGTAATTTTATCGAGCATAGATGAGGTTGAAAAGCGTGGGTTCGAGTTCTCCGGTTCTTCGTATTTTTTAAAGTTGTTTGTAGCTTAATTTAGTCTTGGGTTTTGCCCGTTTATAATACTGTTACATAATTTATGAATCCCGTTACGAATTTAGAGAAATATAATTCTTTTTTTTGGACCAATGTCAAATTCGCTTATGCAATATCTATAAATGTGGAAAAGTTATGTATTCGGAGCGTATGTAACGTTTAAAAACTCAAAATACATCGTGTTATATATTCGAGGGGTATAATGGTACGTATATTATACCTGAAATAGTCTGTATTTGCTTAAAAAACGTTTTAAAAGAAAATTTGAAATAATTTCGTTGGAGAGACGCGGTAATATATATATTTTAAAGAATTTCTTCTGGCACGAAATAAAATTTTGAAATAATAAATTGGAAGAGTAATTTCAAAACGCGAAATTTAGTTTATAATAATTTTCCATCGATTTCTTTACGCTTTGGAAAACATCGAAAATATTATCGAATCTTGGTTCGTTATCGTTATCCGTTATATAAAACGAAACGTTCTCGCGTATCGGCGTTCATCGGCGTTCATCGACGTTCATCGACGTTCATCGACGTCCGTTCCATAAGTAACGTTTATTAAGAGATGAAAACTCGGCAAAAGTAACGGTAAATTAATTTAATTTACTTCGGTAGTCGAAACGCAAGAATCGCTTTAAACGTTCTAATCAATGGCCTCGACGGACTCGAAGAAGGTTCGTCGAGTATTCGTTTACCGTGCCTTTTCGAAACGAGGTTGCCCGTTCGTAAAAAGGCTCAAAGGATCGTAGGAACGAATGGAAGTCTCGAGTTCCTCGCGAAGAAACCAAGGACTCGTTCCTCCTTGTTCAAATAAATTTATATCAATCGAACGAAGCGCAAAGGCTTCGCTCGCGCCCGTCGAGAAGGAATACGGCTGAAATATTTAATTAAGAAAGGAACGAGTTAGACAAGACGGAAGTGGAGAAATAGAGTCCCATTACCAGTGGTGGATGAAAAATCGGTGTTCGGTGTTCTCGCGTAATGCGAGGAGGGACGGGAGGAGAGGGAGAATCGGTCGCCTCGCAACCAACGAAGCCCAAAGATGCGTAAATTATCAGCGATGTCGACGAGTTTACGGAAGCTGGAGATGAGCGCCTCGCGTCCTTTGCGTGTTCCTTTTCCTTTTTCGGTCGGTTTTTTCGCGCGCTCGCTCTTTTTCTCCATCTCTTTCTCTCGGTCTCTCCCTCCCCCTCGATTTCTCTCACCAGCGCGCCCCGGCCGATGTATTGATCTAAGCCGTTCGTCGCCCGTTCCGAACGCGGAAAGACAAACTCCCGGCCTCTCCGACGGTCAACCGGGGCATATTTTCCGACTATTTTCCGACCATTTCTCGACCATTTCTCGACCATTTCTCGACCATTTCTCGACTTTTCTTTTTCTCACGGGAGGCGAGGATCGCTCGAAAGGTTCTCCCCGCGTCGAAAACGCAAACATCGGGCGCGACCTTGAAGTATACGTATTTACGGACCGAGACAAAGGTCTCGGAAATTTTATTCCTCGGGAACGGGAAAGCGAACTTTAATTCGACTCGATTGCCTTTCCCCTCCGGATCGTTTGTTCGCTTATTAGCTTAATCGTCGATTCGAGCGCCACGTCTTAATAAGAAGAACGAACAACCCGCCCAAAGACTAATCGGGATAATTGCGACTTTGACGAATAAAAAAAAAAATGTAAAAAAAGCGCTCGTATTTTCAACGGCGTCACCTTGACGAGGAAAAAAATCACACGGCCAATCTCCGCGTACTCGCGCGGATATTCCTAGCGATACCGCGAAAAATAGAAAGCCGCTCGAAAAGCTTCCCGTTAGCGTCGTCGTTTACAAGTGTATTAAAATATTGTTCCGAGAAACGTTACTCGGAAATTTGGCCCGTGCAACGCGAGAGGAGTCCGAGTCGGAAATAGATTTACAAGCAAGCGGTAAGCGGTTTCTCGCTCGCCCAACTCGTCCATCCTCGGCGACGCGTTGACGATGCCTTTGCCCCGAGTCCCGACACCCGGACCTTCGTCGCTTCACCCACGTGGCCGGATGAAGAAACGACGCGTTTCTTCTCCTCCTCGGGACGCGGTGCGAAAAAGTTCCCGCGAAGGGAAAAACCGCGGGAGAAAAGAGAGACGAAGGCTCGAGTTTGACCTAGAGACTCCCCTGGTTTACGGAGAGCCGCGTTAATGCCTTGGTCGTAAAGCGAGTCGAAGGAACGCCGTTCTCTCGCTCTCTCTCTCGCTCTCTCTCTCGCTCTCTCTCGCTCGCTCCGAACCGGAGAGGCAGCGGCTCGTGGAGGGGCCGCCGACGAGCCTCTCGGAGCGGAATTCCTCGACGAGAGCGCGGATAGTGGGACACACGGCCGACGGCGAGGTTATCCACCGTGGCGGTCGTCCCCCTCGCTTTCTACTCCCCCCCGCGCCCATATACTTATCGCCTCTTTCTCCGCGTCTCTCCGCGTCTCTCCTTAAACGGCGCAGCCTGGCGGATTTAATGGGAAAATTGTCAAAGGTACGACACGGCGCGATTACCGGACGGGAAATACGAGTCGAGTGGAGGTGAAACGGGGGTCGCGAAAATAGATGTGTTTCGCTCCCCGGTGTCGTGCCTCCGACGCGGAAATACAACCAACGCGTGTCCAACTCTCGAGCTTCTCGAGCTTCACCCGCGCGTTTATTGGCCCTGAGATTACCCGGGGGAAATCGCCTGACTCCGCGTAATGCACGAGGCTTACGACACACGCGTTCTTCTCTCCGTCTCGTACAGTTAAACAAATAACCGTGGAATCGATTGCGCACGCGGACTCGCGTCGTCTTCGAGCGCTCGATACGGTACAGACTCGCTCGAGTTTTAACTTTCTAGACGAGGCGCACACTCGGCAAATGGCGGACTCTGCTGCGAGGTCTCGGAGCTCGGGCGTAGATACGCGCGGTGATTTCGCACTCGCGGACGAGTGGGGATCGTCGTCGGGACGATGAGGACCTGGAACGCGAGGAACGCGAGCCACTGCGCCTCCCGGATGAACATCTCCGCGGTAACTCACCGGCGAACAGCGTCGCGCATCTCGAGCAAGTGGCATCGCACGCTCTGGAAAATGGAACCACGCCCCGCTTCTCTCGTCTCTCTTTGCCGTTGGCTCCGCAGCAGTTTCCTGCCGCTGATCGATACGTTTCGGGCTGCGTTCGTTCGCCTGCCCTGCGTTTGTTTTCGCGTCGCCTCTACGTACGTCTCCCTCTCGACGGCGTCTCTTTCACGCACAAACTCCTTTCGCCGCGTGTCTCCCTTTTTTTATCTCTCATTTTTATCGCTCTTTCTCTTTCTCTTTCTCTGTTTTCTGTTTTCTCCCTCTCGCTCGCTCGCTCTCTTTCTCTCTCTCTCTCTCTCTCTCTCTCTCTCTCTCTCTCTCTCTCTCTCTCTCTCTCTCTCTTTCTCTCTGTCGACGAATCTAGGCAAAATCAATAACGAATTACCCGAGTCGCATTTCCCGGGCCAGGACGGTAGAGAGGAAGCACCGACCGAGAATATTACAACTTGAAAAAGCACTGCCTAGGCTGCGTTACGTAATGGCGAGACCTCTCCGGATCGTCGACGGAAGAGACTCTGATGCCGTACGTGCGACTCGCGCGAGCGGAGACGAGAGACTCGCCGAGCCCCGGGTTCTCTCGGGGCGTCCGGAACGCGCCTGCGTCGGGGCTTCGGGCGTCCCCTCGCCTCTCCCATCCTCACCGGCTCGATCCGTCGCCCCTCCACTCGGAGAAGGGGAGCGAGTTCGCGGTTCGTGTCGCAGAACGTGGACGCGTGTGCACTGGGCTGTGCCGGCGATCCCTTCCCCGAGACTTCGCCGAGCCGCCCAGCTGTAATTCCCCTCGTACGTGCACGCGCGTGGAGAGCACATTTTATGGATCCGTCTATAGATATACGAGCGGGGAATCTGAAAAATCACTGCTCTCTCTCTCTCTCCTGCTCACTCTCTACCTGCAGCGAGCGAACGAACGAACCAACGAACCAACCAACGAACCAACGACTCGACAACAAAAACTTTTCGCGAATCTTATTCCCGAGCGCGCACCTCGAAATCGGTGTATCGCCGACGATAAATTCAACCGTATATTATTCCACGGACCTTGAGACTTACCGAGAAATTAACTGTAAACATTTTTATGCGTCCGATAACTAAATAGAACATTATGACGTTGCGCTGCGCTTCTTATTTTTCGATAAGATTTTAGCCGACGATTTTAGCCGACGATTTTAGCCGACGATTTTAGCCGACGATTTTAGCCGACGATTTTAACCAACGATTTTAACCTCGCCGAGCAATACCGATCCAACCATTCGTTCCCGCATTCTTTAGGATTTTCCGTTTTTCCCGTCCCGAGCTAAAACCGCTCCTCGGCAATATTTTCTCGGAGACTGGGATGGAAACGCGATATTGTTCGATCGAAACGAATTCCGTAACGAATATGCATTATCGGAAAGTATTGCAATTTTAATCTATGGAATTATCGAGATTAAAATTAAAACGAGAGATACTTGCCTGTAAGTAAGAAACGTTTCCCGCGAACGAATACCTATTACGCAACTCGAATTACAAGCCGTCGTAGCGAGCCGGGTTCGAATTTTCTCTGAGAATAATACATGGAATTTTCGTTCCAAATCATGTAACGTTTACTATGCAGTTACATCAATAACTATCGGTAAACGCGCTGAAATATCGTGTTTTATTTTTTCACCGGATGTAGGGTAATTCTAACGTGGATTTCTAGATAAAATTTAAGAATGAAAAATTCTCTTTACGCATGGGTTGTTTCACTTTCTACGTTTAACCAAGTACATTTACAGAATCGTTTTGCGAACGCAGCCGTTTATGCCGCTCTTCGTTTCCCCTCTCGTATTTTTTTTTCTCTCATCTTTTTCTTCTTCGAGATTTCCCGCAACGTACAACGTATTTACATACGTGTACGTGGATACGTAGAAGCCAGCCTCTCGACAAAAGCGTTCGTTAATTTTTTTACGTTAACGTTTCATCCTCCGCCTCTCGATGACTCTCTTTTTCTCTTCCGTCTCCCTCGGTGTACGCGAATTAACGTACTATAAACGCGCGTATAAATTCGGTCGGGAGAATCCTTCGGTTGCGAAGCGATTCGATTATTTCGTCGTTATACTCTCGCTTATAAATTTTTGAACCATTCTTTTCCGATCGTGCTTTTTTCCAATTTATTTTAATATTCGATTATCCGCGCACTCGTTTTTAACGCGTATCGATTACGCGGAGTAGAACGAAACGAGGTTGACGCATCGTCCGCGAAACGATTGAAAAAGCAACGAACGCCCTTAATATCGATTCGTGGAAGCGTCGAATGAAGCATCTCCGAAAGACCTTAGGACTTTTAAAAACGCGAATACGCGTTCTCGTGTTCGATGCAATTATCGAGCGCCGCTAAAAGCCAGTCGCGTTTCGCTCCCTCGAGGAAATTGCGCAATCGCCGAGTCAAAGTTCGATACTTGAGCGTCTATCGCATAAAAAGTCTCGTTTACATTTCTAATGTTGCAGCGAACCCCGCGCTCAAATTTATAAATGGATTTTTAAGTTCGTCGTGTTCGCCTAGTCGATTCGATTCGATTCGATTCGAGTCCTTCCTTCGCGTCCCGCAGCTGCTTTTAACGGAGATTTCATTGGCCTCGGCATCGCGAGCTTTTGTACTTATCGTAAACCGTCGGAGTCTCGTATCCGCGGATTCGATCGAAAGACTTTCTGGAGAACGACGAAGAAAACTACGGCTTCCACGTTTCTCCAACTTTTTCCCAAGTTTTTCGGTTGCTTTTTTTTTTCCGTCGAGGTAGTTTACATTTTTCGTTCTATTCGTTTTCTTTTTTTCCAAGCTCGCTCCGCGTTTTTCTTCCACCGAGGCAACGTCTCGGCTACGCCACGGGGAAATTAACGAGCGCGTCGAAGTTTTACGTCACTTTTTTTTTTTTCTTGGCAACGCGGAACGGCTTCCAACGTCGAGCTTATTGCGCTCGTTTGCAAAAGAGTCGCTCGCGCGCGCGTCAATTTCGTCAATGTCAATGTTTGCCCATAACGCGACAACGAGGCTAACGATATTACTCGGCTCGAAAATAACTCGCATCGGTTGATCCGTCGCGCGACTCTCAGATCGGAGTCAGCGGAGTCAGCGCAGTCATCGCAGCCTCGCTCCGGATCTCGGCTCCGGAGAGTCCGTGGCTCTTTCTCGAAAGGTGCGACGATCCCGCGCAATAAGGGCACGGCGAGAGGTAAGGGTTAGGAGAGGGGGGCACTCGAAAAGCGTTCCTCGATCCTCTTCGGCGTTGGCTCGCGTCGGATCCCAACGGTCCGTCGATGGTCGTTGGCTGCGGCGTCGTTGCTGCGGCGACGTTGCCGAGTTTCCGATCCTCGTTTGCCCGCGGGCCAAGCCGCGGGATTCACGAGTACGCGATGCCCGAAGTCTCGATCTCGATCGCTCTCTGCGTCCGGGATGGATTTATCGGCCATCGACGGGCGCGAGGACTCGATCGAATCGCGGGTGGGAGGTCGAATTCCTCGGAGGAGGTTTCGTTCGCTGCTTCGACGCGCGAGGATCGTTAAACCGTGTGGAAATTATAAATTACGGCGGTGCGTCGTTGAATATTAATCTCGAGCGTTTCTCGATCGCTTCTCGATCGCTTCTCGAGCGCTTCTCGAGCGCTTCTCGACCGACTCTCGAAAGAGCGAGATAGAAGACGGCGCGCGCGTCGTTCCCCTTTAACAATCGAACGTTTCGGTCGGGTATTTTCGTACATCGTTACAATCGCATGAACGAGGTTCTCGATATATTACGTACTTATGTTACACGATACGCGCTGTCTGGCAGGAAAGCCGGAGTCGTTGTACGCTGTAAAATATGACTTATAAAACATTCGACAGGTTTGGTAGAGCATGGTTGCGAAATACAGACTGTCATCGGTCTTTGAGACTTCTCGGTTATATGTATTCTCGTATGTTCCGGTACGGTTGGAAGGAGAAACGAACGCGTTCGAACGAGTTAAGTTTTAACTCGCGATAATCCGAGCCTCGTCGAGGCGAATCCAACGCGTTTAGTTATCGTCCATAACAATGAAAATAATGGAGAACGAAGCGCGGAACAAGAATTTTGGAAGTCTTTATGCTCTCGCGGAGTTGTTCGTTGCGGGATAAAATTCTTGTACGTTTCTTGCGGAATAATTATTAAATTCTTGAATACGTTGCAACCGTTTTACAAATTGAAAAATAAAATTATTACATCGCGATCTTGCGCTCGGTTATAAATACATCGAAGAAAAATAATCGTTTCTAGAAGTTGTTTTCTTTCGCGCGATTCTCAACAATAATAATTCCTTTGCAATTACAATTTCTTTATTTCGTTATTGGTGGATTCTCGAGTCAATTAAGAATTCCCTTTTTCAAACGCGAAAGACGCGGGTAATTTTGTTTCGTTGTTATTTCTTCCTTTCGCGAATGTTTCTTTTACCTAAGAAAATACAAGAATCGAAGCTTTCTAAAAGCAATTATTTCAAAACGCAAGTTTTGCTTCAAAGCGGAATCTATAGAAGCGTCGAGGAGTTGGAAAATAAATTTCGTTATCAGCGAAAAAATTAATACAACCATCGAACGAATCGCTGTATAAGAATTTTATTGCAACATGTATACGTATATATATATGTATTTATTCGTTGGTATAATATAATTCCGGAGAGATTTTGTAGCCTTAACGATATATTTGTGCGAACTTAACAACGCGTGAACGTAAAAGAGAGCTCGAAATGAAATGCGGATGAAAATCGATTATAATTGAAATCAGCGATTCGCTCGAGTTTCGCGAAAGAAGATATTTTCTCTTTTACGAAGATCGATAATTTTTCATTCTCGAGAGTTAAGTTCTCGGTTAGCCAATCAACGAAGAGCAAATCTATTTCCGAAGTTTAGTAAGTGGTTATCACCCTAGAAGGGTTAACGAATCATAGAAGATAATATTCCAATTACTCGTAAACCCGTAGTTGCGAGTCGCTAATCAGAGTCGGTCAAAAGGAGCAAATTATCCATTTCGTATCTTATCCATCGATCGATCGAACGAAAAGTTTCCTATATTTCAATTTTTTTCATAATTTTTACCCTACCGTTACACAAATTTATTTACTTTACAAATTTATATTTATATTTTGGAAAGAAGCGTTCAAAGTTTACCGAAAAAAAGTATATTTTCTTAGCTAAATTGATATTTGATTAAAAACGTTTACTTTATAAATGTCCGTTGGTAAGTATTCCTTTTAATGCTGCCTAAGAGAGAATCGAATTTCTCTCGGTATGAAAGCTTATTTCTCTCTTATATTTTTCTTTTGGAAGAAACACCATCCGTCTAATAACGTAGGGCTGGGCTTTCTTTTTTCTCATTAACAAACTTGACGGTTTCCCGGAGAAACACCAATCGATTATTCGAAATTCATTCCTGGCGTTATTCTTAGAAAACTCGAATCTCAAGCATAAAACCCGTCGATAAATTTTATACGAGATTATTATACCACGTGCGCGAGGCTTTTGAGAATCTACGATTCAAAGGTAGACGATAATAAGTTATTCGAGTAGAGTTTTTTCCTCGACGTGAAATTAAAAACGTACAATAGAAAAGCTACAACTTTAATAATCTCGTCGGATGTATTGGATTTAAGATTTTGAATTCTTTCGAAAAGATCTTCGATTGTCCTTTGGACATTGTTAAATAGCTAAATACTGCAAGTCATTACCAACCGAGAGATTCGAGCGTAAAATACTCGTGTAATCGGATTTCAGCGATTATTTTTTGCGCGAGTTTAAAAAAAATCTGTACAATTGCTCCCATGAATCGCTCGTTACCCGTTAGATAAATTTTATAACGGTTGTAATATGCATTCCTTTTAACAATTTATTTAAAGAAATAACAAAGTAACAAACATATGAACAAATACGATAATGTAGCCTTCGATAACGAACGCGAAAGTCAGATTCATTTATCGGATGACAGCGACGCTGAATTCAGTTTGTACGTGAAAAAGCAACGATTCGAACGATTCGAAATATTTCCGTGAACATTAATTTGCTACGAACAATTTAAAATTTTTTGATAAAAGAGTTTTAATCTTGAGTGTAGCAATGTTTTTTTATTTCGTCGGTCGACGATCGATCAAAAAAATATAAATTAACACTATTTTGATTCAAATCGAAAAATTCTCTTCCATAAATTTAAACATTTTTAATATAAGGAATACGAATCGGTCGATTTTACTTTCAATTTGTCGAATTTTATCAAACAGCGCTTAAAGGGTATAGAATCGTATGGTGTTTCCAACGTCTGGTATCAGTTGACACAATTCATCGCGTATGCAAATGGCCCAAGTGGTTAAGAATATTTATTCGGATGTTGCGTATCGCCGGGATATACGATAAAGTTTTGTTTTACTCGTAAGAGCGTTAATAATCATCTTTAGGAAAAATTTTAAAAAATTCGTCAACAGTGGTATTTTACAACGTATACGCTTCTCAAACTCGGAGTAAATAATGTGTTTTTGGAACGATAATATTTATAAAAATATATTTCTTTTTAAAACGACTTTTAAACGTTTATTAACGTATTTTCTTTAAAGTACGTCTAATTATAACATAAGCTCGTATCTTTTCAATAGACGGTCAACGTTGTCTCGTAATAATATCGTTTGCGCATATAACGTATCGTATCTTTATAATATTCTTCGCCTTGTTAAATTGGTTAATTTATTATTCGTGTTTATTATCGCGGTACGGCGCGATGCTTTAAAAAAAATCTGCAAATCATTCGACTCGCAAATTCGAACGATTCCTGCGAGACAACGTAACAACAACCAGTACAACGAGACGTAAAAATACTTTAATAAATCTTCATTAAATCGCGAATGCTTAAATTATTCACGCTTTATACGATCGCGTTCTTTATCACCGATCCTATCGCGATATTTCTCGATGATAGAATATATCTTTCCTCCCTTATTTTACCTCTGTAACGCGAAGCTTTCATTGCCTAGCTCGCAAATCGTGCAGAAGAAAAAAAAAACACTCGCTCGTAGGTCGTTTCACCGTAACGCGTACACAACACTCGTATCTCGCAAAAATTATCGAATCGCGCGCCGTTGCCATTCGGAGCTGCGAGACTTGCGTCCTTCGATGAAACTGCCGTGGAAGTATCCGCCGACTTGGCTGACTTGCCTCGCCGAGTCCGACGCACTCGTTAAGGTCGTCGGTACGCAAACATCGAATATTCGAAAAGGAGCGAGATAGGCAAAAAAAAAAAAAAGAAAAGCGGTGGTACGTTGTCCGAGCTCGCGTACCCAGAAGGGAAAAGGGAAGCGGCGGACTATGTATAGAAAGAAAATGTACGAGTCGATTCCGATAACGGATTCGAGACTACCGCCGTCGTGGAAAAAAAAAACTATTTCGATCGGATGATTCAGCGAGGCGCTACGAATTTTGTTCACCCCTGCCGATCCGATGCTCCTCAAGCTTACAGCGAACTAACCGATCCATCCTCCTCCTTTGCAGGTATGGACGCGTGCAGAGCGTCAAGCTGCTGCCACGGGGCGAGGAATGTCCCGTGGATGGCGGCGGCTCCGGCGGCTCGCTCTGCGACGGCAGCGAGGCTGGTTCCGGCAGCGGCAGCGGCTCCGGCGGCTCGACCAGCCAAGGCGCCTCCGCCACGGTGGCCTTCATGGACATCAAGTCCGCGGCAAAGGCTCACGCGACCGAGCACACCCTCGACGAGAGGGCCCTCACTACTCAGTACTACGAGCCCCAGCATCTTCAGCACAGGTTTCCCTCTCACGGGTAAGTCTTCTTCCGAGTACGATCTTGTATCCCGATGCTCCCTGGGGTTGTTGTCTGCGAGTCCGACTCACTTGGTCCTGGTGACTCTGTCCTGACTCGGCCCTCCCGATTCGCTCCTGGTGACTATGTCCTGGTGACTCTGTCCTGACTCGGCCCTCACGATTCGCTCCTGGTGACTATGTCCTGACTCGGCCCTCCCGATTCGCTCCTGGTGACGTCCGCAGCTGTGCGCGAGTGTTGTTCCGAGTGTCAGTGCTCTCGATAGTGGTGATGATGAAGAAAGTGCGCGAGTCACGGTTGAAGGTAGTCCGAGGAATCGGTAAGTAAGAAGAAACGCGGATCGTCCACTTTTTTCCCTACCCTCGACTCGCAGACCGTCCCAGGGGGTATTCCACGATTTTACTACTCTCCGAGCTTGTCTCGACTCTCTGTCTTGTCTCCGGACGGGTTGGATCGTTTTTCACCGCGACGTTGGCAACCGTACGCTCGAAATATTTCAACAATATTTACGCGTGTATTCTTTTCGCGGGTACCTTATGCAACCGACCCGAAGGAAGAGAGTAATTAAACGAGTATTATTTTATCGGTATCGTCGATCTTGCCGGCCGTTACGTGAGAGCAACGATTATCATCTCTCGCCGCTTTACCGAATTTCCTTTATCTTGACTCATTTTTGCCCTTCGAGAGGTTCGGCTCTTCCTTTTTCGGATCGGACCTTTTTTAATGATCGGCGACGGAAGTGCGTGTAATAATTTTGCTCCGAGAAACGTTGAACGAATAATTTTGTATTTCGATAAGACTAATGATCCTGTAACCCTTTTATTTTATAACGAGGTTTTACTGTCGTAAATAGCAAGAAAATAATACCTTTTTACTCAAAATTGCGTCCCAAATTGGGCCATGAATCTACGTCAATTTTTTTTTGTTAAATCGTGATAAATTGCAAATATGGATACGTTTGAAACCGATCGCCCAACATTTTTTTATTTAAAAATTTCTAAAACTGCATCGTTGAATTTTATTTTTGAACGATTCGTATATAAAACGTAAAATTGGAATATTTTAAACCATGTACGATATTGGTGAATAAATATATAATTATTTCTTCCGAGTTATTATCTCAAATTAAACGACGTTCGAGATATTTATATCGTGTGAATTTTTTGGAAGCGCAATAATTATACGATAATTATAATAACTCCCTTGAATGTAATTAAAATTAGAATTTTAATTAAATTAAAAAGTACAACGAATTGAATTCAAAAGGAAACGTTGGAATCGTATTGTCCATTTCGTGTTATGTTTAATATAATAAAACAATAAAAAAACTTTTGCTCGTATGCAATATCGATTTCAATTATAATTCATACCTATCGGAAGGCGTATCCACGAGCGAACGAAAATATAAAGAAAGGCTTTATTGTTCTCGCGAATATTTTATTAAAATATATATATTTAAGACGCTTTATAAATATTTCGATACAGTTATTTATTTCTTGTTTTAGCTATAACTACTTTATTTGTTGTTAAAGAAATAATCGTAACAAAGATAACGTATTGGCAATACATTCGTTTATCGCTACTAAAAAAATACCGTCAACGCTAAAAACACTTGTAAATTATTAAAAATAAATAAAAATGCCATTTTAGAATATCCGAATTGAGTGTTGATATCGATTTCGTCAGCGCTTACATGACTTGCGAAATGAAAAACATTTTCAAAAAACAAATTCAAACAAAAATAATACATTGCACGGTACAAAATTTTATTTTTTCAACAAAGAATGTGTCGCGATTGTCTTGTTTTTTTTTCGGATCGATGTTAGGTAATACGATCGTGACAAAATTCGCCCACCAGAGTAGAAAAAACTATTTATACGTGATACGTAATTTTCGACAACACTCGTGTATTCCGCTATCAAAGAGAAAATAAAGGAATGTCTTTTTTTATAGTTAGACTATTTGAATTGATTGTGTACATTAATCGTGGAACATTGGAATATTGTGGTTATACATTGTATTAATAGTTGGATGACTCTTGTACTCGGCTACTATTTAAAATAATTTAATATTCGTAATATAAATTTCTTCTCAACGCATCAAGATAAATATGTTCCAAATTGTTATAGTTTAAGCGTACAATTACTTTAAATATAATTTATGGATGGTAACGTTATTTATAATATTGTTATCATTATTTGCATAAAAAGTTATTAATAAAGTAAATTACGGTTTAAATTAATTTTGGTGATTCGTTAAGCGTTTATTATTGTTGTTGTTGGTGTTGTTATTATTATTAAAAATTAATTTTAAACTTTTAATTAATCGAACCGATTAAATAAAGTAACTTTTTAAGTTAAAAAAAAAATAATTTAAATCTTTTACTATTACGTAAAACCAAAAAATAAAAGCAGAGAATGTTTTTTATTTATAGTTTTTTTCGGAAATAAAAAATAACGTTAAAAGATAGAAAGTTGTAAAAAATATGTATTTTATTAAAAAACCAATCGATATCAATATTAGATTACAAAAATGTTATTACTCATCAATATCAAAATATGCATTAAAAATTTAATAAAATCATTTTACAAATAAAATTTTCCAATAACAGTATAATCATTTATTATTATCGTTAATTCGACAGCTTGAATTTATTATTACAAATTATATATCATTTTTAACACTCGTATTACGATTGTAAGCAATGATTTTTTGATAATAATATTTTACGTTAATTACGTGCTTAAGCGAATTTAACGTTACGCTATCGACGTTTAATTAGGGTAAAAGCGCAATACTGTAAATAGTAAATGTTCTTAATAATTTGAATTATTAATTTAATCGATGAATACGTTATGGTAACGTGCAATCGTAAAACTCCAGCGATCCGAAAGCAACGATTACGCGTGCTAGAAGTTTGGCAATTGAAATTAACGCGTGCGTATATTATTATTATTATTTCACGTGCTTTTTCAAAACTTATCATCGATTCGCTCGTTCGTTATTTCTTTGTCAATCAGTTGAACGCGCGCCTCGATTCGGCTTTTGCGTCTTGAATTTGGATGATGCCACTCGAAATAAGTATTGCTGTAGCCAAAAATTAATTCCTCTTTCTCTCTTTGTTTTTTACTCGAAAACTAATTAAAATTTAAAACTACGCACATTCGAATTTTCTAAAATAACAATAGGAAAGATATCGGTAACTTATATCGATAAAAATTATTTATAAAAATCTGTTCGATCGCGACAAATTCGCTAAATAATATTCAATTTTTTCCTTTAAAATATCACATTTACGAGCGTTTTTGGTAATCCTTGGAATTCTTTTTTTTTTTATTCATATTTTTTTTAATTGAAACGTCGTTGAAAGAGATTTTATACGAGGTTCCATTTTAAAAATGAAAGCTTTAATAAATGCCTTCTTGCAATGCTAACTATATCGTTGTTTTACTTGCACATGTTTCAAATGATGAGGCATTCAAGTAGACGCTAGATAGTTTAAAGTGAGATTGTCACTCAAAAAAATAGGTTGAATCTCTATTAAAATAGATTGTTCACTGTCGTCGCTGCCTTCTGTCTAATAGTAATATTATTAAATAACCAACTAAAATAGAACATAAATACAGTCTAAGTTAAGTGTGACATAATTTATGAAAGTTTTGTATGATAAAGTAATGGTGTGTATTTAATTAATAACATTTTCATCTTAATAGTCAAACTGTTAAAATTAGTTTTATGTAAGTGTTAAAATTCACTAAAATACATTTATTCATCATTAATATGTGAACTACTTTCTTGGCGTTTTATCATAAATTTATCTACTCTTTTCTCAGGTTTGAATTTAACGGACTATATTAGCAAATTTCATCATTTTTTCCAAATATTACTATCCAGCTATAAATTTTGTCTTTCGACGTGATTCAACCTTTGATCGCATTTATGTCACGTTTCGTATGCCGATTACTTTGATTTATGTATTACGTAAAATACTTTTTGTATAAATTACAACGGAATGATTATGTGTAATTTAAAAAAAATGTTTACACCAACGGTTAATACGTAACCGATAAAGCGTTATAAAATTGTAAGATTGGATTTTTGTATATATGTTTATTGAAAATTATTTAATATTGCTTATTGGTACTTTAAACGACGAAATATTTTTTGCTTACCGAGTTTATTCAAATATAAGTCGACGTGTACCGAATAGAATTAAATGTAAAAAAAGCAAGTTCACTTATCAATTTAACGAAGAATAATTTAGAAAAAGTGACCATTTAAATTTTCAAGTAACGGATTATGCGTGAAAATATCGTATGTATCGATCAGTATAAAAGTTCGAATCAACAAATTTGCAATTTTGTATTATAAAATTAACGAGTAATATCTAAAACGTTTTCGTAAAAGTGCTGTAATTAACAATAACGAATTACAGTACGTAATTTTATAAAAATAAACTTTGATAAATTGATAATTGATGCATAGTTGTGTAGAAGACGAAAGATTTTTGGAAAATTTGTTACATACGCGCAAGCGAATAAATTGATATTTAATATTTTCCAAGTAAAAGATATTATTCGAAAAAAACTAAGGATTACGTTGGATTTTGATTTTTTTAAACAATACCATCGATTTCTGTATGTAAAAAAAATACCGTTTTTAAACGTATCAATAAACAATTATTTAAAAATTCCTAAAATATAAACGTATCAAATTCTTATATTTCACGAGATACAATATCTAAACTTAGAGATAAAATTGCAAATGGACGATATAAATTTCACGATAAAGTTTTTTTTTTAAATAAAAATTACATATATTACACGCATTTCGTCGAACGCATCAACGATAAACGTATATTTTTTAAATTTTGTTCGAAAAAGTTACCGTGGACAGTTTGGAAAAACCAATATTTCTATTATTAATAGCAAGGCAAAAGTATCGTACGGGTGATCGATCGGAACGTTCCAACCATACGGGGACTACTTTCGATAGCAATAAGCTTTCGAATAAATTATTCAACCGAACGCTGGAAAATATTAAACATCGCTCGGATATTTCTTTGTATCGAAACTTAGATTACGGTATCTGGTTATTTCACCAAAAGTTAAGTATCGCAAACGCGATTGCGGCATTATTACGAACGCGATTACCGCGAAGGCAGCGAAAGATCGTTAGGTGCGTTCGCGACGAGAGTCGATCGCTCTCTTCTCCGGAGCTCGTTATTCCGATCGCGTAGAGTTGGTCGGAAAATACCGAACGGTCCAACGTCGCGAGATCGACTCGCATCCGACTCGCGGTCGCTTTTTTTTTTTTTTCTCGTCGCACCTCGGCTATGCTCGGTTCCGTTTCTATCGAGAGCTCGTTACGCGCTTTACGTGGAAAATGCAATTGTGCGACGCGGAGACTCGTAAATCACACGCGACCCCAATAATGGCAAGGAAATGACGTCACCGCAGCCACGCGAATCAGATGCTGCGATCGACGGATAAAATGCGATATCGAAGAAAGTCGAACAAGTGCTGGTAGTAGGTTTTAGTCTAGATTCGCGGCTTACGCCGTAACAGCGTATCGAATTTCTTTTGTAAACCAGCTAAAAATAATAACGAGCCAAGATAACCAGGGAACAGTCGAGGATCATCGCCGGATTCGCGCGACGTCGAGCTTATCGATAGGACAAAACCTATGCTTTCGAATCTCGACCGCGGCTTTTCCGTAGGGACAATCGGTAGAAAAAACTCGCGGTAGGATAAACCGAGGGAAGGAGAAGCAACGATAAACCAAGGAAAAGAATTTAAGTGGAAACTCGCGATCGATAAGTCGTCGAGGCATAATAGAATTCCAATCTAACGAACGTCCCAAAGTAATCAACGATCGAATCCAATTACGTAAAACGCTGAAGCAGAGCCCAATGGCACAAATTATATTAGCGTGACCATCGGCCTATCGATTTCTCACCCATCCTCACCCATCCTCACCCATCCTCGGACTCCTCCTCCTCCGTTTTCGGGGGAACGCTCGCGAGGGTTGCGACGATCTCGGCCTTTGACTCCGCCGGACGGTGTAGCTTGGATTGTAAGTTACGTAACCGCGAGAAGAACCGTTAATGAGGTCGCGGCAAAGACGCGCACAGACGCGCACAGACGGGAGAGGCGCGTCGAAGGTCTCGAACGCGAGAGGCGCCTCCGATAAGCGATATCGCCCGGGACATCTGACCGACCGAGCGAGACGCGCGCGTTGCAAAACCATCGGCTGCTCGACTCCGACCGGCATTTGTAAAAGAACCTCTCGAGAAAATTATACGCGGCTCGTTGATCGTTGGTGCATCCTATCTAGGAATCTTTGGACGACAGTTTCGTAAATTCTTTTTCGAATCGGCTTGGCGCGAGAGACCGATCTTATCTCGCTCCTACGTTTTTCCATTTCTTTTCGCGATTTCTTTTCGCGATTTCTTTTCGCAAAAAAACGCTTACGAATCGACGGGATTTCTCGGCTCGCTCCTCCGACGTTTGCTTTCGATACACCTTGGAAATGCCGCTTCGAAAAATAAGGAACGACGATCCGTTTCTCTTTGAGGAATAGACGTATCTTGTGGAAAGAAACGCGTGAGAAACTCGATTCTCTTATCGTTCTTTAATTGCCTGCCTGCTGATTATGAATTTAACTTTATGCCCTAAACCTTTTTGCATCGACTTGGGTATAGATCGAAAGATAACATAATGAATTTGGCTCGGTGTATCCGATTAAAATATAGAGAAAGGCAAACGTGTGAACGCGCGATCGACTTTATCTTTTCAATCCCGACTCTTTTGGAAATTGTGCGTTTTAAAAATAGATCGGTGGTTGGTACACGGCTTTGGGTGGGAGAGAAGAAACACAGCCTCTTCCTTTTCGCCGTATCGCCTTGTTTCCTTTTTCTTAGCCGAGAGAATACGTTGACCTGATTTAAAATGTTACCCATTTGCAAAGACCTTCTTTAAAAAAGATACTTTTTCGAAATTTCGTCTTCTATTTTGCAACGACCTTTCCTATTTTATTTTCCCAAACAAAATTATCGAGTTTTATTATTTTGAACGCGAAAATGTTCGCTAATCGATTTGTTTTACGTTATTTTTATTACTTCGTTTCAGTTTTACCGAAGTAATCAGTTTTTATCGAATATCGTGCATTTATAAAGTGGAACTATTATTTCTAATTACACTTTAATTGTGGAAACTACAAAATTTTCTGTAATTGTGGAAGTATCTTTGATCGTAATTAAAGTGATATACGTTAACTTTGTAACGAACTGCAACATACGTAATCTTTGATCTTTAATTCGTAATTTTTCATTAAAAATTTAATGGGATAGAACAAAAAAAATATTGTTGATGCGTTTTATGAATAATTATGTAAGATTAATGTATCTTGAATTTAAAAATATATTTTTGAAAAAAGTTTCAGTCAAGTTTGAGTTTTTGTTTTACTTTTAGTACTGTAGATGAGTTTACCATGAGATAATCTTCGTTACTGGAATCTTACGTAGATGTAATCTATATTTATTACAAATTCATTCGATTGCTTAATGTATCATCTATTTTTTGAGTACACGTTTATATTCCCGTGTTGGTCTTTCTTTTTTATCGAAAACGTAATTATGATACTTTTTTTTATATTTTATTTGTTAATGCGATGTAAATAAAATTTATAATTTAGATCAAACTAAATCAGTTCAGTGGCTTAGTTATAACGTTGTGACAATGACACTAAAATTAAAAAAAATGTTATCGCTTGGTTTTTTCAAACTTTTTATAGTTGCATACTTTATAAATCTAATTATGTTTTTTTGCATGTAAACTTTTTTGCACGTAAATTTTAATCTTTAACTAGTAAATCTATGCACACACTGCTCAGACTTATGCTTATTTACTTGGAATCGTTATCATATGTTGAATTACGATGTTTTTATTGTTAAATTGTGGAGAAAATTAGTTTTTTTCCATCGACGTATATACAGCAATTTTCATTATATAAATTTCGACGATATCGTTATTATTTATTAAATATTATATTATGGTATTTTCAGAGTTTATTAACGTATCGAGTTACCGTGTATTCGAATCAGGTTATAATGCAATCGCATTTCATGAAAGTCTAATGTACGATTTACCAAAATAGTTATCGAGATTGTTTTGTAATTTTAATTTGGGTATAATATAGATTCGAAGAAACATCAACTCTATTAGTTCATATATTGAATTTTAATCATGTATTGAATTCAAAAACATGCAAAGATATGAATAAATAATTCATAAATTTATCAAAAGAATTTTACTAGAATTGTGTGTAAATTAGAAGCGAAAAGGCGTCGTATTAATATTTCAATCGAAACGTACTTCACATTTATGATATAATAAGGTACAAATAAAGAACTGTTTGAATAGATAAAATTATTTCGAGTGTTTTTTTAACGTATCCATCAAAATCTATTTTGATTAAAATTTAAATAAATTAAATTATACATATTTTTGTAGAGAAAGATTAAGATCGACGATGTCCATTTATAAATTTATTGTAATGTATTAAAAGTTATACAACGTTTTTTTTATCAAATATAGCTATTTATTTTTTTAATAAAAATTCATACAATTAATTTACATAATATGTATAAATGTATATATTACTGCCTTCTAAATTCTCGACCAAACGCATAATTTATATATTTACGTACGCAGGAGAAAAAACGTAAAATTATTAAAAAAAAAAAAAAAAACGTAATATGTCAAAGTGTAAGCGTAAACTGAATACACTATTTTTTTTTCAACGCTTAATATACGATAAACCAATGTTTGATAGCATTAATTTTTTATAATTATCCACTGTACACATCTCGGAAAATATTTATCCGACGTATCGAACAAACGAGTACATTTCGATGTAGATCTTGTTCTGCTTTCCACTCGGAATATTCTTATTAACAGTTATTATTAAAGCTCTTCTTCTATTTTTAAACGAAAGTACAAAATTCAAAGTTGTATCCACGCGCGTGGAATTGTAGAATATCGCAAAGGAATATTTACGTTATTACACACGTGACACGCATGAAAATGTAGACACCACATTTTTTCGCATTGTTTCGGTGTAAGTTTCACGATTAAAAAAAATAGTTACGGCGAATGTTACGATATTGCCACAATCGTTTCGCGTTTTATCATAATTCGAATTTTTATTTTTTATTTTAGCGCAGGTGCTTCACTCGCGTCAGTTTCTGCTGATTATTTTCAGCCAGATGGTCAACCGACTTTACAGATGACGTAAACGTAAACCATAAACGAGTTCTTGCAACAGCGCTAATGAGCTTTTAGCCGTATAATATCTCTTTTCATCGGATTCAGCTCGCGGGTTCGAAAACGTACGCGTAATCAACCGATGCCTTTTTTCTCTTTTTTTTCTTTAATAATTCCAAGCGGATAACGCCGAACAACTAGGTCATTCGGATTTTTATCGGCGCTAACGCTCGAAACAACCATAACCATTTGATTTTTCGCCTCGCCGCGGTTACTTTCCTCTTAGAAACAAACGTTGGGGATCCCTCGGACCTGATTTCCAAGCGAGGAGCTCGAGGATGAAACCGGGGAAAAGATACACCGATCGATGCCCTCGGAGCAGGCCCTTGGAGCAGGTCCTTGGAGCAGGCCCTTGGAGTTTCCGAGAGACACACTCGAACCTCCGGGATATTGGACGTCGAAAAAGCTCTCGTCCCGCTCGAGTGAAAAGCTCGGGTTGGAGGGTGCGCAAAGGACGAAGGCGCGCCCGCAAAAGGGAGTGGCTGACTCGACCGACGCACGCAATGCCTTGGTTATTTTTCCTTTTACCCCTTTGTCTTCGTATTCGATTTCCAGCAGGTTTTCTCGTTTATTTGCCCTTGCATCGAGTCCGTGATGGTTTCGATAGTTCCGCGACGTCGTCCTCGGGATAGCCATCGACGAATTTACGAAGAAATCGTTGTTTGCTCGGTAAAGCGGCTCCGATACGTCCAACCTCGCGTTAACCTTTAAACTCGATTTTTCCGGAGTGGAGTACAAAGAGTACGGAAGCTTAGAAGCTAGAGTTTGCGAAAAGTAGCTTCAAGCGAGAATTTATTTTAAACAATATTCTTCCTTCGTACGTACTTTTTCCTACCGAGACAGTTCCAGTGAAGGATGTTGTACTTGCACGATTACGTATAGCCGCGTTTATTCCGAGGAAATAAATATTTGCTCAACGCGAACGAATATATATTCTTCTCTTACTCGCGATGAATTCTAGAAAGACGTAGGATTATTATAAATATTTTGTTGTATATTTTAAATTTGATAAAAACTACGCGGTAAAGGAGATTGGCTGTATGTATATTTGAAGAGAGAGAGAGAGAGAGAGAGAGAGCGTAAAGTTTGGTTACAACGTAGTTGTTCAAGAGCTTTGCGTGAGCATAAATTGAGACTATTTAGAAACCACGTTACGATTCGCGACCTCGATAACTCTGCCCTCCTCTCAGCAATATAAGAATTTTTCAAACTAGAATTAACTCCTTATTGTCTGCAATATCAGTCGTAATCTATTTTTATATTTTCAATGTTCTCGATCAAAACTATTATGTAAATATTATTTTACGATCCCGTTATTTCTACAAAACGACTCTTTAAATTTAATGCATAGTTTCAAAGAATATTTTATTTACCAAAAACAAAAGTTTAAAAATAAGTAATGGTCGAGCTAAAACTTACGAAAAATAATAATATCCGTTTTATTTTACGATAACACTTGAGAATTCCTTAAAACGTTAACAGGTGCTTTACTTGTTTTCGAAAAGGTGTGAAATATTTTTAGTATAGGCATTAGTTTTAAGAAACACAAGTATTTTTAAATTTTTTGTAAGGCTGTTCTCCGCTTTTTCACGTTGTGAATATATTCGTGTGAACAAAGCGGATAATATTTTTAAAATATTTGTTAAATACAGATTATAAGTACAGATTAATTTTATGTATTTAATAATGTACGTTGTATAGTAAAAATATCGATCGATACTTTTAACCGATGTGTTACTTGCATGGTTATTAAAATACCGAGTATGAAAAAAAAAAATTAAAAACTTTTATGAATTAAAATGTAAAACCTTGTGTAAGTGCTGTGAAGATCGTTAAACTAGATAAAATTACTTTTAATAAGTAAATCGTGAATTACACATGTACTTTTATTAGTATAAAAGATTAAGGAAATTCTTTAAATTTTTATCTTTTAACCAACTACAAATATTTCTAAAACAAAGTTGTATTGTTTTATATGTTATAAATTTTAATTTATTGATTCAAATTCAAATTAAAGTATATAAAGACTTTGGAGAAATATAAAATATTTACCGTCGTTACGTATATTTCACGTATATTTCAAATTAATCGAATCATTTATCGTCAGAAATTATCGCGTTACAATTTTACAATTCAAATCTCAATTCATCGATACGACAGTCGTATATATGTGTATGCAGACAGTGAAAAAAAATATTTCATATAAATTTATTTTTAGTATATATTCAAAATATTCATGATCATTCGCAAGACTTTTCTTCATTTGACGAAAACATTATATCAATGCCATGAATTCCGATAAAACGTTTGGTATGTATTTCGACGTGACGCTAAAAGAAAAAAACGTGTCACTCGATTTAATACCTATTCGTTAATATCTATTAATTTACTTATAGATTTTCACGAAAATTTCTATCGATATAAAAATAAAAAAGAATAAAATCCAAGCAAATATTTTAATCTAATATGAAATCAAAATAAAAAAATAGGGATCGTAATTAATTTTAGAGCCAAATAAATATTAAACGAAATTGATTGATATTATAATCGTGATAAAAACAATAAATTTTTCGATAAATCTCGTATGTCGAATTTTCACGCGGTAATATTTCTGTGTGTATTTTTATAATTTAACGAAGACGAAAAACTTTAATTTTATGCAAAGATTTCTCCTTGTAAGTGCAAGCCAAGAACCAACAGAGAAAATAAAATACTACAAACCTGAGTCACGTTATAGCTAGAATTAGAATTTGAAAGTATTTCACAATTCTATTCGGTATGGGTATTTTAGTATTTTAGTATTTTAGTAATTCTATAAATTGTCACCGATTTTTCATTTTTTCATTCTCCATTATTTCGAATAAAGTCGCTACCAAGAATAAAATTTCGTGCAATTATCATAGAATATCCTATAAAAGTGTAGAGAAAATTGCAAGTATAAGAAACGATGAGTATTTAGCAAAAAATTTGATAAAGTTTTACTTGTATCGTTCCTACATTTTGCAACATAATATACTCGAAACGCTCGATTTTCTTTTCGTCCGAATCTTTCTTTACAGTTTATACTTGCAAGCGGTAGTTTTTTTATCTTTAGAGCTTATTTATTTTTATTACGTATAGAAAATAAGAACAAAGCTCCGATAATATGGAAATAAAATCACGTATACCAATGAACTGTTAAAAATGAGTTTTAGATATTTAGTAAAAAGATATTTTTCGTTAAAAATTTATTATGAAATGGTATTAAAAATAACATATTCCACTTGTTTTGTATTTATGTCTTTTCTTTATAGCTGTTTGCACAAGCTTTATAAACAGTTGACCTACATTGATTAGGTAGATAAGTATTATTATTGCTTATTAATAGCGTGTAATACAACTGTTATTGACGAACTGAAATTTGCGAAGTTTATAGAGTTCGCCCGAGAAAAGAAAGCATTGGTTATGACTCGAATTGATTATAATTTCGTCAGCGTTCGTAGCGAATACGTTTTTATATTTATTTTGGTGGATTAACCTACCGTATTACCGTGTATATTTAAATATATAATGTAAGGAATCGTTGTAATTTCATTACCTCGACATTATTTCAAGAGTATTTTTAAAAATTGTGTGGCTGATAATTCGCTTAGTTAACATCTCATCAATAATGTAATAAACCATCTGGAAATTTATAATTGCTTCTAATGTTGCGTTACGAGAATGTGATTATAATGTGGCGAGCTAAAGTAAAAGTTTGAGTGTTTTTTAAGCAATAGGCTTCTAAAACTGGTTCACCAAAGAACAAAAAAACAAAAAGAACGATCTTCGAAGGTTTCGTTAGCGCTGTACGTATATTTAGGTTTTGTAAGGTAGTAATCATCGGAATGTTGGAAGGATTCAAACGTATTATTTTTGAATTATTAGGTTGATACGTTTAGCTTGTTAGGCAGATAAACGATATCCAGGTACCGATTCGAGAATATTTTAGAGGGGTTTTACGGTAATTGTTGCATACATTTTGAAGGCAAGGCGACTTTGCCGGTATCATTCATAGTTTATCGAGTGCACGTCGGTCGAGGGAATATACGAACTTGGTTGGTCCATAAGTTCGGTTAAACTTTTTATCGTATGAAAAATATCTTATCTGGTACGCGAATACCTTTTAGGTGATTAAAAACTCCAATGCTCTCAATTTAGTCGGCTGATAGTGATTAAAGATCTTACGATTGTAATTGTACGTTTTGTTTTAGTAATTCGCACGAGTCATTTTCATCCCGTTTTTAGTACGTCACAAATTTTTTGTTTGCGCAAAGAAAACATGTGATTATTTAACATTCGTCATTAATTATTTAGATCTCGATAAATATTTAAACTATGGATTTATAGTACGGATTTATAATATACGGTATTCGAAGTGATTCATTTTCGTAAAAAAATTCAAAATAAATATGTATAACGTATAGGAGTTAATTATTTCTTTTTTGTAATTAGAAAATACAATTGTAAAATATTTTCGAACGCCATCGTGCGATATATTATTTACGATAATTATTTATACTAATAAACGATGTTTCGATCGCGTCTGTAACGTATCGAAAAAAAGTCCGTAAAGCCAATCGAATCGAAAAGAGTAAATTTTTTTAACGATGATAAATATGTTAAATTATGTAATTAGATATCGTACGTATTATTTTTAAAATAAAAAATTACTCGTCAATCGATAGTATTTTTCATAAGTTATCAAAAGAAATTAATTTATTTTATCGTATTTAACTAAACTTATTCGATTAAATCAGGTTTGCATAAGTTGACGTAATCCACTTTACTCAAGAACCGTTTATAACCTGATATTAAATTAACAAAATTTGTTCGAAACTCTTCAAATTTGTGTATTAATTTTCTCGTTAACGCGAATACGTTTAAACTCTATCGTTCCAACGATCTATTCGTATAAAAAATTCTATATTTTATTTATCGACAAAGAAATTTGGCGATGGATATTACAAAAAATTATGATTTATAGATTTCGATATTTTCAACGAGTAAACATAATTTTAATAACGTCGTAAACATCATCGAGTATTTTGTTAATCTAACAAATGATAAGTCCCGGTATTTGGCATTTATTATTTTTCTAACGAAAGTTTGTACATTTCTGTCTACGGTGAATTATTCGACAATTATTCGCTTATCTTTTGGTGCAGACATTGTAATCAAACGTTGCAAGATCCGTTACGATACTCGTCAAAAAAATCCATTCGTATGGACAATTCAATTTTCAGATATCTTAACTTAATATTTGCCAACCGGTAAAAGTATGAACTTTGACGGAAAAAGAATTCGGCACCGTCTCGAAGAGTATCGGACGAATCGAACCGTAATCAAATTAATTTTTTAAAAAGTGTATAATATAATCGCGTTAAATTATTCAGCGTACGAATTCAACATTTAATTATCGTATTTTCATTGTCGAATCACCGACTGTACGCGTCAATCCGATCTCGTCGATCGGACATTATCGTCGTTTTTCGCAACGCTTTCCGCGAGTTTGTCCAACCGATAAGTGGGTAAAATTATCACGTTCGCTTCTTGAAAGAAGGAAAGAAAGAAAGAAAGAAAGAAAGAAAGAAAGAAGAAGGAAGATTTTCGAAGACCCCGAGACTAATCGTAACGTTTTTTTGTTGTTTTCAGGAGAGAGAGGGAGCGGGAGAGGGAGAGGGAAAGGGAGAGGGAGAGAGACCGGGAACGGGAGCGGGAGAGGGAGCGGGAGAGGGAGAGGGAGAGAGAGCGAGAGCGAGAGCGAGAACGGGAGCGCGAGAGGAACTTCGAGTCGTCTGTGACGGTGGGCAACTCGAGCGGCCGTTTCGCCCGCTATGAGACGCCTCCGCGAGCCAGGACCTCCAGCTATAGCCGGACCCCAGGAGGCGGCAGCACACCCGGGGCCAGTCCGGCCCACCCCACCGCCATGTCCCGGAGCAGTCGGCGTTCCTACCAAGCGGATCCGTACTACGAGCCCGACTACCCGGAGCCTCAACTCGCCCGTCGTTTCCGCAGCTACGACGAGTTCAGCCAGGGTAGCGGCGCCAGCCACGACGACTACGAGTCGGGGCCGGGCCCCGACGGCAAACTCCTCGACGACGACCTCCCCAGCCTCGGTGTCCTCGGCTGTCTGGGCTCCTCCTCCCGTCGCCACGCGCTACCTAGCGCGGTCGTCGTGGACGGGCCCGGGCCACCCCCGCCTCCGCTACTCCCGCCCCCGGACATCCGCCACCTGCAGAAGGAGCGGGTCCACCTTTTGGAGCAGCTCGAGGAGTGCCACAGCAGCGGCGACGAGCTCGGCTTCGCGCCCAAGAAGCGGCCCAAACTCCTCGACGGCGGCCCCATCCTCTTGGCCGCGGAGGACGACGAGCCGGAGATCGCCTCGCTCCTCGTCACCTCCCACTCGGGTCGCAAGAGCATGGAGGTCCGGAGGGTCAGCGACAGCAAGCTGGTATTGCACCACGGCTCGAGGAGAGCCAGCTGCGAGGGTAGGGGTTCCCTGCCCTGCAAACGACGTCGCGACGCCACCAGCAGGTACGTAAATCGGTAGGCCCCCAGAGCGCCGCAACCCGGTTAACCCGGGATCTAAAATTGCCCGAGTTATTATTAGTCGGCGACCTGGACGCGGTCGTTGCGTTACTACTTCGAAAGCTGCTTCGACCGCTGCTTCGAACGCCGCTTCGAACGCCGCTTCGAACGCCGCTTCGAACGCCGCTTCCAATTCGCCGGGCCGAGGATCTTCCATACACGCATCCGTGTATCTGCGTATCCGGTTATCCGCCGACCCCTCGACCCGGAACCTCCCGAGTGCCTTGGGTCGAAATTCGATCGTCCCCGTTCGCTCGCGTTTTACGATAACGGCTCGGTGAAGCAGACGATAAATTCGATCGATGCCGAAATTCGTATCTCGTTGCGCGCGAATCGGAGACGATCGACCCCAAAACTCCTTAATTTAGAAGCGTATTTGAAGCGAATTCGAAGCGAATTCGAAGCGAATTCGAAACGTGCTCGAAGCATAAATCACAACTTTTCGTTACGCTAAAATTAATTTCATCGATTTTCTAATGCACGATAAAAATTTAATTTACTTAGCTCGAGATAAGATATTTTCTTCAAAAATTTTTATACTGATATTAAAAAATGGATAGTACGATAATACAAAAGATTACAATTATCGTAATGATGTAAGTTTCGTTATTTTATATCCAATCGACGTACTAATCGTAATAATCGTAAATCTGGACTCGGAAATAGTCGGTCCGGTTCGATCGATGTAAAAATCAATTACAGATTATTTTTATACGTGAAATTTGCAGCTCGTAAATTATTACAACGATTTTTATCGTTCGATTAGACGATAGTAAAATCAACGCGCAAATTATTATAAATCGTTCGTTACGAATTCGATCGGACGAGTCGGACGCGTTGAACAAACAACAATTGTATCAAGTTTCCACTCGTGCATTCCACTAAATTCAAAATTAATTATTAGTATAACCGATCGATCGAAGTACCAGTTCGAGGATAAAACCTTATCGTCGGACTTGTCTTAAAAAAACGCGCGAGGGTTCGATAGATCGATCGATCGATCACCGGGCGTTTCGTCGAGCGCGACGACCTCGCGAAACTCGAGAGTAACGTTGGTCGATCGTCGTTTACAGGCACCACGAACATCACGACGGCTCTCGACCCGGGACGCCGCTCGTCGACGAGCGACCCGAGAACATCATGCCGAGCGAGCCTCGCAGGTTTCGCGAACGCAGCCAGGATGGACCGCTTTCCCTACCGCTGCCCAGGTTCGCCACCCAGATGCTGAACAACAACGGTGGCAGCGGAGGAGGGGTTGGAGGCGGTGGAGGCGGCGGCGGTGGTGGAGGTGGTGGCGGTGGAGTCGGAGGCTCGCGCTCCATCCCCGGCCTCGCCAGCCTCTCCAAGATCGCCTCGCCCCCGTGCGTCGAGCGACTTCACCCCGCGGCTCCGAGTCCCCGCAACGTCGCCCAGCCGCCGGCCTCACCGCCCCCGCGACACCCCAGTCCCAGCCCAACGAGCTCCGACAGCGAGACGGCGCCCCAGTCGCCCAGCCTCGAGGAGCGTATCCGTTCGCTCGACGAGAAGTACGAGAAGTGGTCCGGATCCCGCGCCCTGAGCGCCGCCGGCGGAGACGCCCTCGCCAAGCTCGACGCCCAGGCCTCCGAGCGGTTCCGTTTCCGGCACAAGCTCCTCGATCTCGACCTGCACGAGGTCCAGCCCTCGGACATCGTCAAGTCCGTCCTGGCCAAACGCAGCGTCTTCGACGAGGACTCGAAGCGACTCGAGAACTTCAGCGAAAAGTACGAGCCCAAGGAATTCACGGGAGTTATCGGCGTGGCCACGGCCATCGGTCAACCCGGGCTCGCCAAGACCCCGGGGAGCTGCGCCAGCAAGGTCTGCCTCCAGTACCCCTTTCCTAGTCACCCACCGGCCGCGGCCTCCGGCCTCGGCGGCAAACCCGCGGGCCACGGTTGCCTAGTGCACCCGAGCCCCGCGACTCCCGTCACACCCGGCGCCAGCGTCAAGACGGTCAGCCCGGAGCTGCCCCCGGTCTCGCTGCCGCTCAGCTTACCCGGCGGCCACTCCCTGAGCGCCTCCACGAGCCGCAGTCTCGCCGCCCAGGTGCCGGCCCAGGCGACCAGCCTCGTATCCCCGGCCGCCACGCCTGGCCATCAGTCTACCTCATCCTCCGCCGCGGCCACCTCCGCCGCCACTGCCTCGATGTCGATGTCGATGTCCATGTCGATGGCGATGTCGATGTCGATGTCGATGTCCTCCAACAACTCCTCCTCGTCCACCTCGTCCTCGATCGCGCCGTCCGGGGCTTCGTCTTCCTCGGAGGCGCCCCGAGCCAGGCTCAAGAAGGAGTCCGGCCGGGACTCTAGGGACGGCCGTGACTCCAAGCACGGCAAAACGAAAGACTCCTCCTCGTCCACGTCGTCGAGGAGGCCGCGCAAAGACGAGGAGGCGGCGACCGCCTCGGCGACGGCGGCGACCGCGACCGCGATTACCGCGATGACCGCCCAGCCGGAGAAGAGTCGCAAGGATCGCGAGGACCGAGAGGAGCAACGCACCTTCGCCCTCGGCTCGACCACCGAGGTCGTCGAGTCCGAGAGCCACGCGAGGGAGACCACCAGGCACGAGAAGAAGGACCGCGAGGACAAGGAGAGGAGAGACCGCGAGGAAAGGGAGCGTCAGGAACGAAGGGACAAGGAGGATCGAGACAGACAGGAGCGGAAGGAGAGAGAGGAGCGCGAGAGGCGCGAAAAGGACGAGGAGCGCAGAGAGCGCGAGAGGCTCGAGAAGGAGAGGCAGGAGAAGGAGCGAAAGGAGCGCGAGGAGCGAGAGAAACGGGAGCGAGAGGAGCTCAAACAGCGCGAGAAGGAGAAACGAGAAAAGGAGCGCCTCGAGAAGGAGAGGCAGGAACGAAAGGAGAAGGAGGAACGGGAGAGAAGAGAGCGCGAGGAACGCGAGAGAAAGGAACGCGAACGCGCCGAGAAGGAGAAGCTTGAAAAGCTTGAGAAGCTCGAGAAGCAAGAGAAGCAGGAAAAGGAGCGTTTGCGAAAGGAGCGCGAGGAGCACGAGAGGCGCGAAAAGGAGGAGCGAGAAAAACTGGAACGAGAGAAGCGTCGAGAGGAGAAGGAACGCGTAGAACGCGAGAGGAAACGAGAAAGAGACGAAAGGGAAAGATTGGAGAGAGAAAGGAGAAAGGAAAAGGAAGAACGCGAGAGGCAGGATAAGGAACGTCGAGAGAAGGAAGAGAAGGAGAAGGAGAAGGAGCGAGTCGAGAAGGAAAAGCACGAGCGAGAGAAGAGGAGAGAACGCGAGGAGCTCGAGAGGCGGGAGAAAGAGAAGGCCGATCGCGAGAAGAGAAAAGATAAGGAGGATAAGGAGAAGGACAAGGAAAAGGACAAGGACAAGGAAAGGGAGAAAGAAAAAGAGAAGGAGAAAGACAAAGATAAGGACAAGGATAAAGATAAGGAGAAGGAGAAGGAGAAGGATAAAGAGAAACGAGAGCGCGAGGAGAGCAGACGAGCTCCGACCGATAATCCTCTCCATCCGGCGAACGCTCAGACCACCGCGGTACCAGCTTCGATCACCAATAAGCGCCGTTGCTCCTCGCAAGACGTCCCCGGTGACGAGGATGTCAAGGAGGCCAAACGCATGAAGATTTCCTCGGAGCACCGCAGGGACAGCAAGGACAAATCGAAACAGAACCGACGTTCCGAGGACCGCAAACACCGGAGCGAAATACACAGAACGAGTCGCGACAGTAGGGACAGTCGCGAGAGCAAGGACTCCATCTCCACCCAGGACAGCAGAGACAGCAGGGATAGCAGGGACAGCAGAGATAGCAGAGATAGCAGAGATAGCAGAGACAGCAGAGACTCCCAGTCACACGGAGACGCGCCTCGGGAGTCGAGCAGAGAGGGTAAGGAGAACAACAGGGAGCCAACCGCTAAGGACAAGCAGAGGAGTAAAAAGAGTCGCTCGGAGAGGTCCTCGGAGAAGGAGGCTAGGGAGCGGAGTCCGAGAGTCTGTCTCCAGGAGCCGGACAAGGAGTTCCTGGCGAGACTCGATCTGGCCAAGAAGAACGACTCCAATCCTGCCAACGAGCAATCGTCGGTCGTCTCCCATCACCCGAGGGAGCTGCAAGTGCAGCTGCAGATACAGCAACATCATCAGCAGCAACAGAACCAACAGTCGCAGCAGCAGAACCAACAGCAACAGAATCAGCAACAGCAACAGAACCAGCAACAGCAACAACAACAACAACAACAACAACAACAACAACAACAAGCTAGTCTTAATCTTCACAGCGACGTGGACGAGGGAACACTTTCCACGCATGAAATGCAGGGAATGCGAAACCCCTCCGCCACGGACACCGACAGTGACGAACCAAAGAAGCATTCGATCTTCGACATAGTCGACGACGAGCCTGCTTATATCAGTATGTACGACAAGGTCAAGGCGAGATCGACCAAGAATATGCAAAAGCTGGAGGAGGAAAAACGTCAGGTAAACATCTGTTTTTCTCTTTTTTTTTTCTTCTTTTTTTTTCCATTTTTAATTCCGACGTTACGAGAATGAATCGTCCGTTGTTCCTTCGATTCCGATTTCCAGTCCGTTTTCGTAAAATACAGCGAGGCGTTTTTTCACGGAATTTTCGCGATAAATTTAATCGTAGGAAAAAGATACGCTGCTTGCTTTGATCTTCCGGTGGTGTCTTATCGCGCGATGATATCATCGATACCGTTCCCACCCGGTACAATTCGAGTTTCATTTTCTTTTTTTTTAACTTGAACGCACGCTAACGGACGTTGCATAACTGCCGCAGGTGAGGCTCAAGGACAAATTCTCGCAACTGAAGCAGAGCAGAGCGAGACGGGAGGAAAAGAAACAGAGTACATCCTGGGACGGAGATTCGGTGAGCAGCAAGGCTCTCACCGAGGACGAAGGAACTTCGGAGTCAGACTCCGCGAGGGCCAAGTCCTTGTCCCGCAAAGGCTCGAGGTCTCGGATACACTCCGACACCAGCGAAGAGGACGAGGCCTTCAACAACAAACTCGATAAAATTAAGACCGAGCGCTTCTTGGAAAGCGACGTCGATCTCGGTTTCGCGGACACCGAGGAGAAACACCATCCTCGGGACTCCCCGGCGATCGATACCAACGTTATCGTCAACAACGTGCGCATCAAGGACGAACCGAGGACGTCCGACGACGAGGAGAGGATGTCGATGTCGTTCCACTCGAATCATCCGATCGTACCCAACAACCACGAGCGAGATTCTCGTAAAAAGTCTCACAAGAAGAAACAAAAGCGTCAGAAGAATTCGATGGTGAACGAGGAAGGCGCCAAGATCGAGGTTATCGAGAACACCGAGTACAAGAACAACGGCAAGTCGAACCTGTGCGCGGCAGTCAACTCGAATCACGCGGAAGAGGAGTCAACGGAACCGACGACGAACGTCAATTCCGCGCTGAGCGCGACGACTCTTAGCGAGAACGAGGAGAGAATCAGACAGGAGAAGAAGGCCGCGAGGAACAAGAAGGACAAACGACGCGACCGGAACGCCGAGAACAAGGTGAAAGCGAGAAGAAAAAGACTCAACAGACAAGAGGCTCGCGACAACCAGAGAATGGAGGATATCTTCGGACCTTTGTCCGACGACGTCGACGAGCCCTCGGGCAACAACTTCTTCAACCGACTCGGCGGTTCGCCCCAGGAGAACCACACCGGCTACCACTCGGACAGCGACGGGCTTCGAAGTCCGGTCCTCGAGCACGATCGCGCCCGCAGGAAGTCCGAGAAGAAACGCAGACACCAGCCGCAAGACGAGAACAGCGTCGACTTGGCCGAAGCCGGTCGAGAGATCGAGGCCAAACTCCTGGGCCTGCCCACCTCGCCCAAGTTCACCGCCACCTGCCCCGAGACCAACGAGCAGGACGTCTTCCGGTTCACCGACGACAACGACAGCGTCGAGACCTCCGCCCTCAACGCCGCACCCGAGAAGTCCAAGGAGAAGAAGAAGAAGCGCAAGAAGTCCAAAGAGGAACGTCCCCGCAAGGACTGCCACCATCACCACCACCACCACCACCATCACCACGACAAACCCAGCGCCGGTGCAGCTGGAGGTGTAACCGGGGGTGGCTTGCCCTACCTCGGCTCCGACACCACTCCACCAAGAGCCAGCAGCCCCCTCGTCGCCGCCAAACCCACCTCCCCGACCTTACCCTCCTCCCGGGAGAACATGCTCAGCCCGATACCCAAGATAAACCCCGGCAGCGGCACAGCCAACGCGCCCACCTGCGCCTCCGCCTCGGCCTCGGGATCCGCCTCCGCCTCCGAGTCCGAGTCCGTCGCCGACCTCGAATCCGGCAAGTCCGAGAAGAAGAAGGACACGCTCATACCCGGATTCGGCATCGACATCGACGAGAGCATCCACGAGAACGCGGTCAAGAGTATCTCAGAGCCCGACGAGCGGGACACCAGTCTCCAGTCGATGAGCAGTCGCAACGAACAGGACGCCCCCGAGTCGCGGACACCACCTCCGCAGCCCGAGGACAAACCTCGCGTCGTCATATCCCAGGAGGAGACCGAGGACGCGGTCGCCGCGCTTCTCGAGGAGACCTTCGGCGAGGCCGAGGACTACTCGTACGAGGGCGAAGAGGAGGAGGACGAACCCGAGACGGAGACCAGCACCGTAACTAGGCAAGAGACTCCACCCGAGGACGTCGAGGAGACCCAACAAGCGGTCGACAGTCTCAACGCCTCCGCCACGGAGACCGAGGTCGACCTCAAACCCGACACGCCTCAGAGCGAGCACGACCTTCAGATAGACACCGACACCGAGGAGGATCCCAACTACGAGAGCTTCGAACTCGCCCAGCCTCCCAAGACTCCGGACGCCCCCACACCCTTCTACAAGCTACCCGCCAAGAGTCCCGTCTCCTCCTCCCCCACTTCCTCCACGTCCTCCTCCTCCTCCTCGGTCGCGGCACCCGCCACCGCCGCCACCCCCAACGTCGACCGACCCCCGGAGGGTAACCCTGTCGCCGTCCCCACCTCGCTCGCCTCCTCCCTCGCCAAACCCCAGAGTCCCGCCAACTCGGTCATCGCTCACTCCTGGAGCCCGAGCGAACCCAAGACCCGGGAACTCGCCAAGACCCCCGAGGCCGAGGCCGTCGAGCCCAGCGCCTGCGCCACCGAGCCCGACGACACCTGTCCGCTGCTCCAGGCGAGGAGGGCCTCCGCCACCTCGCCCGCGCCCGCGCCTACGCCGACGACGCTGACGCCGACGCCAACACCGACGCCAACGCCAACGCCAACGCCAACGCCAACGTCAACGGCCTCGTCGCACGTCAAACAGACCGCCGTCGATGCACGTGCGGGTGCCAGTGCGGGTGCCAGTGCGGGTGCCAGTGCGGGTGCCAACGTCGGCCCCGTCGCCGACATACCCAAGATCAACACCCCCACCGTCGCACCCAGACTCGCCCCCACCGCCTCATCTCAGCCGCTCTACCAGCGACTACCCGTCTCGCCCCAGAGTCAGCTGCTTCCGATGCGCCAGCTTTCCCCCAGGACGCAGAACGTCTGCCCCAGCCAGACCGCCTCCTCGGGCGTCCCGCCTCTAGCAACCTCCACGCCGCGGTTGCCCCAGCCACTATCCCCCAACGGCCAATGGACCCGGAACTCGCCTCTCACGCCCCTCGCGGCCAAACCCACCGCCCCGAGCGTCAGGATCCCGGTCAGCGTTCCCATCTCCGCTCATCGCCCCGAGTCGCAACTCCAGCACATCTACTCGACCGCCGCCAGTCAACAACCCGTCATTCAACACGCACCCGGCATGCGGGCCGTCGCCCCCAACTACCCCCGAGGCGGTCTACCGCCCCTCACCCTCAGCATACCCCCCAGGCCCTACCTCCCCAGCGTACCCGCTCTCACCCCCGGCTCACAGCCCAAGCTCTCCAGGGAGCCCAACCTCCCCGGCAAGTCGGTCATCGAGACCCTCATCGCCGCCAACGCCAGCGAACCCTCGCCGAGGATGGACGACCCCAAACTCTCGGCCGCCGTCATCCCCGAACCCGGCAGCAAGGCCTCCACCTCCCCCAAGGTTCCCTCCCCCAACCAGCCGCCCACTCACATTCCAGAGACCGCCAAGATCGAGATCAGGCCCAGCAAGGAGGTTTCCGCCCTCTCCCCCAGGCAGAAGCAGGAACTCCTCGCTACCCACGTGCCTCCACGCTCCTCCACCCCCAGCCCCGTCATCGTCGCCCACGGCCAGTCACACCTGGTGCACGCCTCCGTCCTGCACCAGCCCCTCAACAAGAACCTGGCCGACAAGTGTCCCGTCCTCGTCAACCCCACCGTCGTTCTCACCAAGGCGCACGTCCCCGTCGTCTCGCCCATGTCGCAGACCATCATCTCGCGGGTGGCGACCGCGGTCGCGCCAAACTCCCCGGCCACGCCTCACGCCGAACTCCGCGAGTCCACCGCCGCCTCCGAGCAGCGTCGAGTCAAAGAGGAACCCCTCGTCAAGTCCAACCAAGCCCTCGACGTCAAGCAGGAAGTCTCCGCGCCCGAGATCAAACCCACTCTTCTCAAGACCGAGAGCATCCTGATGGATCACGGCAAACTAGATCTCATCGCCGAGGTGAAAATTGAAAAGCTCGAAGTTTGCGAGACGGAGAACGGCACCATCAAGTTGGACCTGGAGAAGCTGAAGGAATCGATGGCTATCAAATCCGAGCGAATCTCTTCTATTCTCGCGCCGGCCAAGGAGTCGATCAAACGCGACGATCCCATACAGCCGGTCGAGGCCATAGATTCCATAGAGATCAAGTCCGAGAACGATCCGAAGGACGACGACGATGATGAGGAGGAGGGCGATGGTGACATCGAGGACGAACCCACCGAGGATCCTTTGAAGGAGACCTGCGGCGATCCTCTGGCGCTCGACGTCGTTCGCGAGGACGTCACCGACAGCAAAGAGGACAGCGACTATTGGTCCGCCAAGGAGGTTAACATCGAGAGCGTCATCAAGAAGGTGGACGCCCTCTGCGACGGCGAGACCAACGACCTCGACGAGGACGATCACGTTCACGAGGAGAGCGCCGAGTCTCAGGAGACCTGCAAGAGCGACGGTGACTCGTGGTTCGACTGCGAGTCCGTCGAGGACGAGAACAAGAAGAACTACGCCAACCCCGACGATCAAGACGAGGGTGTCGAGAGCTGCGAGAGCGAGTTCACCAAGTCCCGCCGCGGAAGGTCCAAGTCGAGGAGAGCCGTCGGTAATCGCGGAGGTGTCACCACTAGACGAGGAGGCAGAAGTGCCGCCGCCTCCGTCGCCCCGACTCCGACCGTCCCTCAGAAACGCGGAGGTCGGGCCGGAAGAGGTGGAAAACAACACGCGGAGAAGAACAAGTTACCCGCCGACGTGTACGAGTTCCACGACGACAGCGAGGAGGACAACGCCGGACGCCCGAGGCTCATCCTCACCATCAAATCACCCGGGCCGAACGCTACCACCGGTCCGAACGCGCAACCCGCGACTCCGGTCGCCGCCGTCAAGGAGGTTCCACCCGAGGAGTTCGTCTCCCCCGCCATCAACACTCGCAAGTCCCGGAGACTGGCCGAGAAGGACGGCAGCAGGTCGACCGTCGACGACGTCATCGAGGACGTCGTCAGAGGCACGGCCAACAAAAACGGAGCCAACGCCGTCGGCGTTACTCGAAGGAGCACGAGACAGAACAGCGCGCCTCGGAACGCCTCGGGGCAACAACTCGTTCCACCCGTCCCCGAGACGAGGAAGTCACCCAGGAGCACGAGGAGAACCACCAGACGCACCTCCGAGAGCACCGACGAAGGCGTCGACGAGAAGATCATCAAGGAACCGACGACGCCTCAGCCTCAGCCTCAGCCTCAGCCGCAAGCGCCGCCACCACCACCGCCGCCACCGCCACAACAACAACAACAGCAGCAACAACAGCAGCAACAACAGCAGCAACAACAACAGCAACAACAACAAGCTCAGGTGCAGCCACAGACGCAACCGCAACCGCAACCGCAACCGCAACCGCCAACCCCGGTTTCGGTTCTCCTCGCTTCCCCCGAGATCAAGGACGAGGTTCCCGCTCTCGTCGCCGCCCAACGACCCAAACTCGAAGACACCAAGCAAATATCCACCTCCGGTGTTCCCCAGAAGGTTTCTCACGAGCCGATGACTCTCATCGATCCCGTCACCGGGATGCTCATACCCATGAGAGAATCCGAGGAGGGACAATACATCCCCGTCTCCACGGCTTCCGGACAGGTCATTCAGACCACGATAAGAACGAGCGCGGAAGCAAGAGCCAACCTTGCAGCTGAAAATAATCAAACGGACACCGTGAGATCGATGGCCCTCGAGGTGTCGGAAATCTGTAAGCTCGAGCCCAAAATCGAACTCGTTCATTGCAAACCACCTCAGAGCGTCGTCTCCGCGTCGTCGGTCGCGGCGCAACAGACTCAGCCGAGTGTCATCGCCAACATCGCCAAGCCCCAATCACCGGTGATCCAAGCGACCGCCAGCGTCCAGCAATCGGTCCCGAGCACCGCTTCCATCTCCACCGCGGTCTCGGTGTCATCCGCGATCACCGTTCCAACCTCCGTCGGCGCCGCGTCCGTTCAAACTCCAGCAATTTGCGGCTTGACCACCAAACCCACGAGTCTCAAAGCCCACGTGCTCAACGCCAGTAAGCTGGTGAATCAAGCGCAGCATCCGATCTTCGTGACCAAGGCGGCTGTTCCCAACGTGCCCAGTCAGACTGTCGTGCAAAACATCGTCAAGCAAACGGGTCAGGCTGTTCAAGGCCTACACCTGCACGTACCTACCGGGAGGGTAGTCTCGCCCAACCTGAGTCCCCACGCGAAACCCGTCCAGTCGCAACCGGCGGTGATCAACACCGTTAACGGGAAGCAGGGCCAGCCGATGTCTCCGGTTCTCAACAACACGGGGGTGCCTCCGAACCCGAAGCAACATCTTCTGCAAGCCGCGAAACAGCAGCAGCAGCAACAACAGCAACAGCAACAACAACAGCAACAACAGCAACAACAGCCTTCCCAGACCACCACTATCGTCAATCTACAGCAAAAGTTACCGGTCAACGTACACCCGGGATCGATAGCGCCGACCGCCGCGCCGAGGATTCACTCGACGCCTCAGTCCCCGGCACTCAAGGGAATAAACGGCCAGACGCATCCGTTGAATCCCAAGGCGCATCTGCTGCAGGCTGTGGTTCCCTCCATCGTCGCCGGCCCCGTCCCTGGAAGTCCGTCTACTCAGACGCATCTCATCGCCGCCCAGACCGCCGTAACCGGTATCCCGTGCACGAGGACGACCGCTCCGAAGCCATCGGTAAGAGCTCGCTTCCGTTCTTCCCTCCTCCTTCCTCCTCCTTCCTCCTCCTTCCTCCTACCTCTGCACTTTTTTACCCCGCGCTAAAACACACCTTTTCCGATCCACAGGTTACGGGAGCTATAGAAGCGCCGAAGGTGGAAGTTTCCATGTCCGGTTGCATAATGGTACCAGCACCCAGTTCTCAAAGCCGAGTGGTTCCTATATCCGCGTACGAGGCGTCATTGGTAAGTCAACTCTTCGACTCGTCAACTCGTCAACGTTCGTTCGGTAAAAGCTTCGACCCGGTGGATTTCCTAGCGTGGCTTTTACACGACCGTTCGGAAGACCAATTAACTAACTCGATTCGCTTTTTTTTCGTTAGCACGGAAGCGCCGGTGCCGCTCCATCGCCAGGGGGACAATACGGACTCGTTCCCCCGCATCGGTCCCAGAGCCCTCCGTTACCTCCACCCGCTCATCATCACGCCAACGCACCTCAGGTACTTGGACGATTCCCACTCGCCGTTAAAGTGTTCGCGGACGCTCCTCTACTTCCTCCTCGTTCTCCTCCACCTCCTCCGAGTCGAGAGAGACAGTCTTTCATGCGCGAAACGTCTTTGCAGGGTGACGTCGTCAATCACTACGGCGGACTCGCCAGAGCCGGGGAGATTCCCGCTCACTACATGCATCCCCAGGTCCTGCAGTACCAGTACCTGAGAGCTCAGCAGGAGGCGCTCACCGCTCCCCGACTTCCCTACCACGTACCGGGGACAAGATCTCCCCACCTCCCGTTGGAGCCGAAGCTCGAGGCCGGTGTCGAGGAGACCCACAGTCCACCTCTGGAACTGCGCAGGGGCCGGCGAACGCCCCAAGAGCGTATGACCGACAGTCCCCAGGTCGCCCAGGTCTACATGATGCACGGGGCGAGTCGACTCGCCGCCCCACCCCAATACAACACCGCGGGTTCGGTGCAGCGCAGCTACTACGAGCCACCCCCTGCCCACCTTCGCTCCCAGTACCCGATGGCGGCCAGCGAAGCCCCCACCGAACGCGCCCTCACCCCCGACCGGCCCAGGAAACAACTCGTGACCACTCCACCGCAGGCCGACTCGCTCCTCATGCTCCTCCAGCGCTACCCTGTCATGTGGCAGGGTCTCCTCGCGCTCAAGAACGACCAGGCCGCGGTGCAGATGCACTTTGTCTTCGGCAACCCCAACGTCGCCAGGGATAGTCTGCCCTGCAACGGCGACGGTTCTACGCCGCCGCTGAGGATCGCCCAGAGAATGAGACTCGAGCCTACGCAGGTGGAAGGCGTTGCCAGGAAGATGCAGGTAAGTCCGGTCTTAGTAATAATCTAAGTACGGTGCTCCGGTCGGTGCTCCGGTCGGTGCTCCGGTCGGTCCTCCGATCCCACTCCACCCGCGCCCGAGGAACCACGACGTTAATCTCCTTTCGCTTGTCTCACCCACGCAGACCGACAACGAACACTGCATGCTCCTGGCTCTACCTTGCGGACGCGACCACATGGACGTCCTCCAGCAGAGCAAGAATCTTCAGACCGGTTTCATCACGTATCTGCAGCAGAAACAAGCCGCGGGGATAGTCAACATCGCCGCGCCCGGCTCTCAGCAGGTATGCACTCGAGCTCCGACGACGCGAGACCCTCGAGGTCGAACCAAAATCAACGACCAAATCCGCTCATCGACCGCTTCCTTAACCTGTTTCAGCCCTCCTTCGTCGTGCACATATTTCCATCGTGCGACTTCGCCAACGAGAGTCTGGCTCGCATCGCTCCCGATTTACTGCACAGAGTCGCGGAGATCGCTCACTTGCTCATCGTCATCGCCACGGTTTGAAAGCGGTTGGCGTTAGAGCGTTCGAGGATGAACTCGAGGATGAACTCGAGGATGAACTCGAGGATGAACTCGAGGTTTACCAAAAGGGAGCGTCCAGTCCACGCGGCGTGAAGCCCAGCGACCGAGGAACCTTCCCTCCGGATCCGACGTGCTCGGAACCGTGAAAGGGAACGGAAGGGGATACCCCCAACTCCCCTCCCCAACGACAATCAAACCACTGATCGGAACAGAGGAGAAATCGACGAGGATAAAGAGAACGCTCGCGCCTGGAGCGAGGGTCACGGAGTTGCGATCGCAGCGAAGGAGTTAGCGAAAAGGGAACGTTTCGCGTGCTCTTTCTCCCCCCCGACTTCCTGCTCGAAACGCAAAGTCGATCGCTGACAACGTTTGTGGGAGTGACCGACGTCACTCTTGGTCCCTCCGACAAGCGGGTCAGGCGCAGCTCCTCCCTTCGATAACCCCCGGAACAACGCGAAACCGAACCTGGGAACCTGGAAACCTGGAAACCTGGACACACCGGTTATAGATATCCGTTCTACCCGTTCTACCCGTTATATCCGTTCTATCCGTTCTATCCGTTCTATCCGTTCTATTCGTTCTACGAGAAGAACCGACGACGTAAAACTACGTTTTCCCTGTCCCTGTACACGAGCTATCTCATAAGTCTTAGACGTTAAAGGATAAAAAAAAAAACAGACACTTTATAAATTTAAGAGCCAGCGAAGGCATAACTACTGTGATTTTAATTATTTAACGATATATATCTGCATAAAGGGATAAAAACTTGAGAAAAGGTCGCTGATGTTTTAGGCGATCTCAGCGCGCGCTATGTGATGTGTTATTGTATAATATTGCTCTATATAAATACCTATGTATTATATTATTGTAAAACAATAGTTGCTGCCGCCGCTGACGTCGACGACGATGCCGCCGCCGCCGCCGCCGCCGCCGCCGTCGCTCCGAGTTTAGAGTAAAGTTTATCGAACGGTAATATGCGAATTAATGAAAAAAAAAATACGTTGCGCAAAGCTTCTATAGGGAATAAAAGGATAAGAAAAAGTAAGTACTAGAAACTACTATCTAAGTAGCGTTAATACCTAGTGTATCATAAATTCCCAATTAGAAGGATGTATCATATTACGGTTAAAAGAATGAAAAGTACCATTTACGATGGTATATCATTATCATTATCATTATTATTATTAGTTATTATTATTAGTTATTATTATTAGTTATTATTATAATAAAATTATTATTATAAAATTATTATTATTATTATTATTATTATTAAAAATTGATAATAATTGTTCTTTTTCTTTATTTTTACTATTAATTATTTTTCTTTATTATTCTTAGTATATTTTAATATTACGATTATTACTATACCATTATTAATCTTCTAATTGCTAAAATTATTGATTCATTGATAATTAGCTACGCTATTTCTATCTACCGCTACTACTACTATTACTACTACTACTACCGCTACTACTATTACTACTACTATTACTACTACTACTCTAACTACTACTATCACAACTACCACCACCACCATCACCATCGCTCCACTACTATAACTACTATCACTACTACTCTTATTACTCTACTACTTACTATCGCTATTACTATCGATAAGTACTATCGACTATTACCGCTGTTATCGATTTAATTATTAAATGACAAAAAGACAAGGAAACGGCGTTATTACACAAACTAGTTAAAAACGTACTGATCTGCACGTTACAAACGATGAAAAGCGAAACTTCGTGGGGCGCTCAAACCAATGTCATACCCAAGCGGTATGATCGATCTCATTGACCATTGACTTTTCGCGGCCCCTGACGCGCGAACGACACACACACACGTGTAAGTTCGTACACGAGTAATTGTACACTTCCATCCTGTCGTAAGTTTTACCGAAAATGTACGAAGAGAAGAAGAAGAAGAAGAAGAAGAAGAAGAAGAAGAAGAATAAGATGAATAAGAAGATGAATAAGAAGTAGATAAAGATGAAAAAGTTAAAGAAGATGATGATGATGAAGAAGTAGAAGAAAAAAGCGCTTACCCATCGAAACTCGTCGTCGTCTCGTTGGAATTAAGCGACTCGGTGTCGACGACGCGCTCTCGAGTGTACAAAAGACGCGACAACTCTCCGCGCGTGTATCTAAAAATGATAAGAGATATCGCGCTTGCCGAAGAGACGACGATCGAACCGAAGACGATGCGAGTAACGTTTACGGTGACCGAAAGCAAAATGAAACTTAAACGGAAAAGAAGAAGAAGAAGAAGAAGAAGATGAAGATGAAGAAAAAAAAAAAGGACGAAAAATACAAAAAAAACACACGAGACACGCGCGACACACGACACACGACACACGACACACACACCACACACGAACCGATGATTTACGATAACGAAAAGGGAAAACATAGAAAAAAAAGAAAAAACCGAGAAAATTCACTTTAGCGTTTAAAGTTAAATTGTAAAAAAAATGCTTAGGGATGGACAGAAGCGCGGAAACTATTCTCGTCGGTTGCCCGGATACGTTTTACGGTTCGTCCGTCTTCATTTCCTTTTTTTTACAATTACCTTTTTCCCCTTTCTTTCTATTCTTTCGTGATCCTTTCGTTCTTTTATTTTTACTAGGCTGTGATTCGACTATACGGAGATTATCGAATATTTAAACGCTATCCTCGCGTACGTACATGCGCGTATATGTGTTTGCGCCTATGCACGTACGCGTTAGTTTAGCGTGTTGTATGTGTATGTATGTGTGCATCCGTAAGACGAGATCTCGGGCGGCAACCGATGGGAAGGTTTCCGCGACGAAAGCGCGGAAGAGGCGAAACGAGTCTCCGAGTTCGCGAAAACGAAAGTAGTGGCTTTCTTTGTATTATATTCTCCTTTTTTTACGATTAATTTTATCGAGCGACGATCGCGTGTAGGTACGTTCTGTCCATCCTCGGACGAGAGTAACTAAATTAAACGAATAATAATAATAACATTAAACAAAAAGAAAAAAAAACGGTAAATTTGTAAGACAGCGCGGAGAGCGAGAGAGAGCGAGAGCGAGAGAGCGAGAAGGGAGAGCGAGAGAGGGAGAGCGAGAGAACGAGATACTCGTGAAGCATGTTGCGCGTGTACAGTGTAAAAGATGCGTTGTGCATATGTACAGTGTAGAGGTTTAAAGGAAAAAAAAAAAAAGAAATCGAGCGAGGAAGGGAAAATCGCGAATGAATGTGTATACGAGAGTCTGAAAGAGCATTATATTACATTTACGAATTAAGTATACAGGGCGAACGTGGCATAGACACTGCACGACCTTTAATTTTCCAACGCACTCGGCGATTTTGTTTCGTTTATAAAGGTAGTGTATATTTTAGTTTGCGATACATATCTCTTATTTTTGTAATTTCTTGCGTCCCGAGCGATCCTTTCGAATGTACGTGGAAATATAAAATAAAAGAACGAAATGAGCAAAACGCGGAAAGGCAGTGTTCGTGCTCGTTGCGACTCGTCTATCTTGTAATATATCTGTGAATATTATGATTTAGTTTCTTCCTATATTAGGCTAATGGTATACAAAAGTTTATGTTAATTGCATAAGAAGAATGTACAGATATCACTTTTTGTTTTGTGTTTTACTGTAGCTATTGATAATTATATGGATATTAACGATAATAATAACTATGATTAAAAAAATACTCGAGTCGTTCTTGTCATTCTTGTCATTCTTGTCATTTTATTCTTTCCGATCTACCGGTCCTTCCATCGACTCCTGGGTTACTCCGATCATCCGAATCAACCATTATTTTACGAGCCATCATCTCGGCTTCGAGTCGTCGACCCGTGCTTTTCCGTATTTTTTTAAATGCTCTCGCAAACCTCGAGGAATCGACGACTCGACGATTTTATCGTGCCAACGTTTCGGTAATTTAATCGATAGCCGATTACCGATTCGAGAGAATAAATGTCTTTTACCGGTTGCAAATTACGATCCGAGAAAAGACGCGATCCGTTGTATCGGATGTATCGGATGTATCGGACGCGATAATTCCTCCGATCCAATTTCAATTTTTAACCTTTCGATTATTTATATAAAAAAAAGCCGTGTAATTTTACTTTGCGAAATACTACTTACCGATCTTGGTAATTTCCTACACGATTGTGTACTTAAGCGAGTTATTTCGGTTCGAGTGCGCCCTACTTTTAAAATAACAAACGCTCCAAAATTTACTCATTCGTATATTTTTTAGTAGTCGTGAAAATAAAATGCGCGATAAAAAAATAATATCGACAAATTACAAAGAGTTTTTATTTCCTCCTTTTTTTTTTCTCGAGCGTAATGCGAATAAATATTATTATATTGGATTTTTTTAAATAGACTCTGCGTTCAAATATTCTGTTTTATTATCGAATGTTACGAGAACCGAGGGATAAAAGTTTTTTTTCGGAATATTACAACGATCTCAACCTTTTTTTTTTGTTTTTTACAATCCTCCGTCCCAAGTTAAAACGAAGGAAATAGATTTCGATCGACCCGAAACTCGCGAATCAAAATACCGAAGATTTATAAATACGAGGGATTCGAGGTTTTATCATCGATGTATTTATCGCAGCTTCAACAAGAATATAAAAATACTCGTTTTTAACGTTGAATCCGAGACGCGTTCGTAATCCGAAGCAATCCGAAAGCGATCCGAAGGCGATCCGAAGGCGATCCAAAAGGAAGGAAAGGTGAGATGTAATTTTGTTCGAAAGAGGGCAATCGACGGCCTCGAGCACAAGGGCAAAAACGTCGGTTACAGGGAGTCAAAGGGTCGGCGTCGGATTAAAATAAGCATCCTTGGATCTCCCCGAAAAATCCTTTTCCAATGTAAACTTAGCAGCGGTAAACTTCCGCTTGAACTTACCGAATGTACTCGAAAAATTGGAACGACCGAAGATCGGTTGAAAGTATTCGACCCTTGCTATTTGCGTTGTAACGTTAAATTAAAATTAGGTAAATTTACATAAATTATGCTTACCTGATTCTCGTACAACCAAGTTTCCCTTACCGTGACGTCGTCGTTTACAAAAATCACTTCCCGACGCGCTTGACGAGTTTTCGGTGCGGGAGAAACGAACATTTCGCGTTTGGACAAATAATTGTCCTTCGAAGCGAATCGGTTTATTACCATCGCTTTTATAACTATCGCAAATACGTGTTTTATACCAAAGCTCCTTTTTTGTCCTTTTTTTTGTAATTACGCGTCGAGTGAAAATATTTTTAAATCCGACAATTTTTATGTACAATGATGAACGATACATTCCAAAAAACTTACTCCTGCGAAAAATCCGAGGGGAAAATATTATTTTCTACGTCTCGTCAAATTATTGGACGTTATTTTGTATACCTATGATTAAAAAACAGACCGCGATAACGAAACAGTTACGAGATCCTTTTTTGAAAATACCGTCGGGATTTATTTTTTAGGGTATCTTGAAAAAGAAATTTAACGAATTCGTGTAATTATTAATGAGAAATCTATTTATGCTAATAAAAAATTAAGAGTTACCTTTTTAAATAGGTATTCGATATGGAACGCGTAAAAATAATATTCGATCCGATCCGTATTTAATATGCGTAAAAATCTTATCGACCTTTGCGAATTCGATGGAAATATATTTGCTGTACATTATTTTTACGAGAACCGAAACGATATTTTTATAACACTGAAATAATTATATATTGCGTATTTCATCGAACGTTATTAACTCGATTGAACTATGATAATAAAATAAATATTTAAAAGTGAAGTATTTATAGAAAAAATGGAAAATTTAAAAAAGTTTTTAGTAAACGGATATAAAACGAGGATAAAAGTATATTAATTTGTTTCTAACGCACGATTGGATACGCAAGTGTAAATATTTATATTATTTATATTTCACTATAAAATACAAAGGAACGCCGCTTTATTAAATGATTTTTACTGTTTTTTATTAAAAAATCTCTGAATAATTTTTTTACGTATATTTCGTATAAATATGTATTACTTCAATAATATTAATCGCTGATGTATACTTTTTATTTTACTGTACTCATTTTATTATATTTTAATACAGATTTTAGTAATAATAATATCCATGTTACTAAACATTGAAAATAAAGCGATGTAACGTTAGATTAAATTTCGTCAACGTAAATGTTTAATTAATCTGAAATTAATACGTATAATAATTTGTGGTATATCAAAACTACGTATAAAATCGTTCGTATGCAAAAAAAAATGTGTTGACGGTAGGAAAGCTTAATATTTAAAATCAAAACTAAGTTTTACGTTTCATCAATTCATTAATAATTACGAAATACCCGTAACGAAATAATAATTTGAAAATAGTTTGTTCGCAGTTTTTTTTCATCTTACATTTATCGTTTTATCTATTCAAACCAAATATACTTGTTTTTAATTCAACAAAGATCATCTTTGAAATATCTCATAAAATACCGATAAGAAAAAAATAGCGATTACGTCTACTTAATTTTTATTTATATACATACTCATGGATTCATAATTAATTTATTTTAATTCATTATTTAAATTAATAATTATGATTTTTATTGTATTTCTAAATTTTGAAATTGACGTGTTAAATACGAAGGAAAGTAACTTACATCGTTTATGAGATCATTTATGTACCTTTAAAATATAATCTAAGGGTAAATATTGATCATATTTTTGATTATAAAAATCATAATTCGTTCGTTATCCTATCTTTACAAATTAGAAAAAATTTAGTGTCTCCGTTTCAAAAACTAATTTACAATAATTTGGCATTAGTTTAAATTTCCAAATAACTTTCCCTTTATATAATGCGTTACAATTGCTAAACTCGTTGATATTATTTTAGTATCGATGCTTCATTGATCGATAAATACACGTATTCACGCATCAGTAATTATCACGCTCGTAATAATTCGAGAAAAGATATTTCTATTCGTTCGATCTGTCCTCGATAAACACAAAGTCCAAAGTATCATCGTAAGTTTGGCAGCATTGATCCAAGGTAGTTCGACTCACAGCCGTCAGAGTTCGCCTTTTTTAAAAGGGTTCCTTCTCTTTTCATCATGACGGTGAGTTAAGTGCATGAAAAATATTCGTGAAATTCTTCAAAAATCGTGCTAATCGCGACGAAATTATCGTTGTTGCCGATACAAACGAAACGATAAATAATTTCTTCAACTTTGAATTTCATTAGTTTCGACACTCTTTCGAATTATATGAATATTTTTGCATGTGACAATCGGAGAGTTTTACACGCTTGTTTTCGTTCGGCGCGTACATCGACATTTTTCTAACCTCTTGGTCGAGGCCTTAGAAATTAATTCTACAAATGCATTCGTTTAATTCGAAACGCTTCGATCATTTTAGGAAACGAAAAAAGCCCCTGCCAAGGCTGCGGCGAAAAAGTTGAAAAAGGAACCTAAGGACGCTTCCAAAAATGTAATGCGAGAGGTGAAGATTCGCAAACTGTGTTTGAATATCTGTGTTGGAGAATCTGGTGACAGACTTACGCGTGCAGCCAAAGTAAGCAATGTTCGATTATACTTCAAGACTCGGTTCAAAACTCCAGAACCGAGTTCTTCCTTCCTCGTAACTCCGATAATCTTTTAACTTCCGAAACAGGTATTGGAACAGTTGACCAGCCAACAGCCAGTTTTCTCCAAGGCTCGTTACACGGTTCGTTCCTTTGGTATTCGTCGTAACGAAAAAATTGCCGTTCATTGTACAGTACGTGGAGCAAAAGCCGAAGAAATTCTGGAAAGGGGTTTGAAAGTAGGTGTAATGTTTTTCTGATAAGATACTTCCAACCTGTAATGTATCCGTTGCGTCTTTGCGGTGTTATTTTAATGAAAACTAAGATTTTTAATTATTTAAGAAATTCTTTCGTTTGGTTTAAAGCTGCGATTGTGCTTACAAGGATCTTCAATTTTATTTTGTATCTAATTTTTATGCTCGTCGTATCGAGAGAAAAGTTACTTACGAGCTTAAATAGTTACAGCGATCTTAGAAATTATATAAAACTGATGCGTTTTGTTCGATATATATATTTTAACCAAGGTTTTATTTATTAAAAACGAAACTTTTTTGCAATAGGTGCGAGAATACGAATTACGTAAGGAAAATTTCTCGGGTACCGGTAACTTTGGTTTCGGTATCCAAGAACACATCGATTTAGGCATCAAATACGATCCGAGCATCGGTATCTACGGTTTGGATTTCTACGTCGTCCTTGGTCGTCCAGGTAAGAAATTACGTCTTATCTCGTTACATTATTTTGCACATTATCTGGTATCGTAGATATCGTTGGTGTAAGCTTTATCTATATTGGTATTTACACATGTGCTAAATCATGAGCTTTTTATTTGCAACCCATGCCCACTTTTGTTACTGGGTGTGTTACTTAACGAAAGCGACAAAACGTCGTTTTAACTTAAAAGGGGGAAAGAAATATTCGAGTAATAAATTAGAATCGAAGAATTTTTTTATTCCTTTTTTATTAAAATTTAACAAAATTATTCACGTAATGTTTAGCTCGTATAAAAATAGTAAAAGTATTTTATTTGTTTATACGTTTATTTAAACGGATGTGGAATAGTGAAATTAAATAGCGTAAAAATTGTCGTTTGAAAAAGGCAAATTTATATATTACGGTATACAGATGTATGATTTTTCTTAAATTAAAAAATATGTCTAGGTTTTAAAAACATATTTATTCCAACTTTACCAATAATTAAATATTTTCCTTTAGGATTCAATGTTGCGCACAGAAGGAGGAAAACGGGTAAAGTTGGATTCCAGCACAGACTTACGAAAGAAGATGCTATGAAGTGGTTCCAGCAAAAGTACGATGGTATTATTTTAGCTGGTAAAAAGTAATTTACATGTTTTTATGTATTTTACTACAAAACTTATGTTAATAAAACACAAAAAAACAAAATTAAATTATTAAGTGCTTTTATTTATGAACAAGCTTAAAGGAGAAAAGGATTTGTTTTAGAATAATAAACATACATTTTAGTTATGCGATACTTTTATTATACCCATTTAAGATTCGTAACCGTTAACTTTGTAACATCCAAATGAAATACGTGCCGACAAATTACTTAAAATTTTCAAGAGATTTTTTATGTATCTGGGTATCGCTTTCAAGCCAGTTACTTTTTATATTGTTAATTAAAATATAAAGGTTCTAGAACCTTTTTGAAATTTGAGTGGGATCTTCAACCCATTTAAATCAGGTTGCATTTTCGATTTGAATCACGATTCAATTCGATAAGGCAGGAACTCTTGCGTTTAAAGGATACATTTCAAGTAATTTCGTATTTACGTCGTAACGTTTGAAAAAGTTATACATCTTTTATCGTGAAATCGTAGATAACGTAAATATTATACAAAATATGAAATTAAATCGTCGAGTATCAGGTAATAATTTGCATAAATTAAAATAACGTGAAGCTTAAATAAAAATACTTTTGATTTTCTAATTTACTATTTTGAATAAATTTAAAAGGCAAGATATTACCATCAGTCTCGTTGTTTATTCTATTCGTACACGATAACGCCAGTTTTACATATACTATTTATGTAAGCTTAAAAAGTTTTGGTGCGTAAATTGTTTTTCGTTCGAGGATTCAAAAGAAACATTACTTGCTTATAAATTAGACGATTCGTAATAAACGTGTTAAAATAAAATGTCAAAATGTTCCAACTGAAATTAATAACGATACTTATTGTGAATTAACCAATACAACATCGATACAGTATTTTTGTTTTACATATTTTTTTTTATATAAACACAGATCGCTGTATAAAATTATCCAAGCATTATTATATAAAAGAATCCCAGAACTTTAAAACGAAAGTTATCTAAATGTAGATAAAATGCCAATTCTTGGCAGTACGATGCAATTATTAAGTAGTTTTCAGTGTTTACAGTGTGATCGCCTTTGGTATTAATCAAATACCATGAACGTAATTATTCAAAACCACTGTACAATACATATAAACTAAATACAACGAAACTCAAAATCTAATCAAAAAATAAATCTCACTACAAAATTTTAGTTCATGGTATCGAACTTTGTAAGAAACGTCTACTTAAAATAAAAGAACATAGATACAATCGCTCGCTTTTATACAAAAAGAATCGGTGCTTCCAATTCCATGGTTGACATTAGCGGGTATTACAGCAGAAGTAATTTCGGTCCAGGTACGTTATCGTATCGATTCCTAAAGTACATACCGTGTATACCGATTCTCTCGTTCGAGCACAAAATCACTCGATGATACGCTACAACCAAAAGATATGTCCATGGGAAGCGGATAACGATACACGAACGAGTTGGTGGTCTACATCGGAGAAGAAAATTTACCGAAAGGATTTTACAGCTTTCGATAAGTCTTCTACGAGGTGTCAACCTTGCTGTTGTATCGATACCATAGCCATCGTATCTCGCTTAAATGACATCGAAGAATAAATAATTTAGCAAAAACAAAGCAATACTTTCCGCGGTAATTACTTTCTAGCGGAACCGTAAATCCTGTCGATATTTTGCTTTTCCATTTCCGAAAAGCCTAAAATACTCTCGATAGCATTTAAGTGTCCTTGAAGATTTTCTTTGTCGGTGAGGAAATAATAAATAGCTTTCTTAAGAAACTGTAAGGTGATTTCTGCGTCGAGAGTCCCCTGAGTACTTTTCGAGTCCACTATGCGTCTATACATTACCTGCGACAAGATATCAATGTTAGTTGAAAGAAATGTTAGTCACGCGAGGAATTGGACAATGATTGTACGCAACAATAAAAACACGTGTGACAATGTATAATAAAGCATGTATGAAATAAAGCATAAAGTTACCAATATCCATCGAGGAATTAAGAGGTTGTTTCGTCTAAACGTGCTCGATCATTTGGAAAGGACTGGTGCGACTAAAAAACATAAGTGAACATGCAAATTATGCCTATGGATCTGCCCTCTCTCTTTCTCTCTCTCTCTCTCTCTCTCTCTCTCTGTGTTTTCGTCAGATCGAAAGATTACTCGACCACAACGTGCATCATTCATGCAAGGCAGATTTATAAAGTGCAACGTTAGCGAACTTAAAAAACATAAAATATCTCGAGGATACAAAGTTACGAAGCGCTTGAAATAAAATTAAAGCACACCCGATGCTTGGATTTTCGCGTCGCAGCACAGATACAATACCTTACGCGTACCAAGGACCCATAAAGAAACAGCCTCCTGTACGCTTAATAAGCTTTGGCTACGATTGGCCAAAGTGAGAGGTTCGGGCGAGTAGCTCGAAGACTGGAATGGCTGGATTATGTGAGCAGCGGCCAAGAAAACAGTGGAACGTTGTTAGTACACATGTTAGTGATGATCAATCGTTGTTACAAGACAAAGTAAACGTGAGAGAAAAAGTGAACGTGGTACGTGCTATTATCGTAATTATCATCCATGAAGCGATGATTTATGATTGTTATCTCGCGAAAGCGCGGTTTTTTTGTTTGTTTGTTTTTTTTTAATTACAAGTAACGCGTCTGTCTCGTTTCGATATCAAGCGATGAATTTTCGAAATTAAAGCGATCGATCGCGAGCAAATTCTTACCTTAACGTTTTCTAATTCTGCCTTGGTAACGGTTAATTGCTGAAGAAGTTCAGCTACGGAAACTTTGGTAGGGTTTTTCTGCGCCTGCTCCAAAACCTAGACGAGAGATTAAATTCGCACTTAAACTCAGTAAGCTTATAAACAAGTCGTAATGTTTTCAGTTACCTCGTCGGCTTGTTCGATTCTCGCGGCTTCCTGACCTTTGGAATACATTTTCAGGTACATTTGCTTATTTCGCTCCTCTTGATCGGTTAGAAGCGCCTTTTGCTCCTCGAGCGATGATCGCAGAGCTTCGACTTCCGCTTCCAGTTCCTTAGTTTTCGCCTGGGCTACATCCAAGGACGGACGGGTTTCGCAATATCGCATACTTACATCGGACAATTGATTCAGCAGCTTCTCGACCTATAATTTATATCGCGCGTTAAGAAACGTCGAGTCCCCGAGCAAAGATCTAAAACCGCGTAGGACGTAGTTCGGCGTCGGTGCGGGTATGATTGCAAAGATCGCAAAGATCGCAAAGATCGCTATCGAAAGAGAAAGCAAGAAATAACCAACGTCGTACTTTGTCGTGGTGATTCTGCTTGAGCAACTGAATCTCGTCGACGTGTCTCCTGTGCATCTCCTCGATCCTGCCCTCGTAGTGATCGACGATCATCTTGGTATCCTTGTCGTGGAGGGTCGTATCCGCGATCGAGGAGACGGACAGAACGTTGACGCTCTCGTCCTGGGGCATGGCGAGGCAGCTGCTCGTCGTCGAGACGAAGCTATCGTCGACGAGGTCGGCGGGGAAGGTGGAAGGGACGGCGGCGGTGGTGAGGAGGAAAGCGGAGGACTCCTTGGAGTTCACGGAGCCGTCCTCGAAGTGCCCGGAATCAACGAGCGAGGACTCCTTCTTCTCGGGGGTTCGAGGACTCGTCGACTCTTCCTCCCTGGACGGAGAGTCCGGAGAGAAGGGTTTCACCTCGCGAATGGTCGCGGCATCGCTGCTGTCGGTCTTCTCGTCCGGACTGTTGAGCGAGGCCTTGTACAACCGCAGCTCGACGACCTCCTTCGTCAGATGAACGATCTCGCTGTCCTTGGCCTCGTTCTCGAGCTTAGCCTTCTTCAAAAGAGCCTGCGAGCAACGATCCATGGTTAAAACTCATAGGCGTCCGGATGGAAGCCCGGATGGAAGCCCGGATGGAAACCCGAATCGTCCCCAAGACTCACCCGAAGCTCCCGCACTTGTCTGGCGGACCTTTGCGTCGGCGTGAGGTACTCGTCGTTCTCGTTGGAGTGGCTGGAGCAGTGGAAGACGTACCTCCGCGACCTCCCCGACCAGGTGGTGCCGTTCCTGGCGAAGCTCGCGTGGTCGCAGGCGCTCGCCGTGCTGTAGTTGCTTCCGTAGCTCTTGAGGCTCTCGACATCGCTGCAGTCCTCGTTGCAGTCGGCCTGACCCGAGGCTGAACCTCCGGGTAATCGGGAGAGACGCGATTGACGTCTCGACGGTGTCAGCGACAGACTCTGCGGAAGCGAAATGGAAGGTCAAACTCGGGGTTGGAGTTGGATTCGCCGGAGTAACCGATTTTTTCGTCCGGGAACCTTTGCACGTTGCCTTTTAATCGGCGCTTAGAGCTTTGACGTATTTAACGTATTCTGGTTGGTTTCGATCGTTGTACCTTTCCAAGCGTAGGAAATAAAATTGTTCTTTTTATCTGTGCTAAAACTTTAGTTTTGCGTATTTTCAAGACGAATATAAATAAGCTGTGAATTGTATCCAGCGATTCGAAAAGTTTTCAAATTTCTTCGTTTCGTTGTATAAAAATTGTTTCTTTATAAATATTGAAATTCCTCGTGTAAATAAATAATACCATTCATACGAAATGTGCTTCAACGTTAATTTTAGAGATTCGTAAACGTTGAAATTACAAAATAAAATTACAAGCGCGCGTCGCGATATTTTTGAGAAAATACGATACACTCGATAAATTTAAGAGTATTTAGGTATTTTTAAGACGATGCAACGATCGATAAAGGGCCGTTTTGATAATTGTATACGTAAGAAGCGAATATTTTTTTTATCGAGACAAGTACGCTTCGAAAGCTGCGGAGATTTTTGAAACTTAAAAGGATACCGTTCGATTTAACGTCTCGTTTAGAATCGGATCAAAGAAATAATATATCTCGTTATTTTAACAATAAGAATACACTCGACGCGCAAAAGAGAACGAATAAAAATTTAATTTTATTAATAAATTTAAACGAATGCATCGTATTAAAAAAAAGAATAAACGAACGATCTCGAGATTTTAACTCGTTTCGAAGCGCAATTTCGACCGAGTTCTTGAACCAGATGCATCGAAAACTTCGTTAAAAACGCGCATCTGCATTCATTCTGTAGTTTTAAAGCAACGCAGCGAGTCGGAACGCACATCCGGATATTGAACGCTTGGCGCAGTAAATCTTGAATATTTAAAAAAGCTGAACAACCAAGGCAATATAAACCTGCACTCGATAACGAAGTCCGCTCTAACCCCTCGACACCTTTGGAAACACAAGCGAGGATCCGATAGTTTCATTAAAATCTCGATGGTTCTTACAACCTTACAACCTCCAACCGCGTGAACGGATCTCCGAGAAACCAGGGAAATCGATCGACCTTTACCCGATCGGAGAAACAAGTCGCTATCGCGTCCCACGCTTTAATAATTCCTACACGATAATTCCTACGACCGAGGAAGGATCGTTATTTACGTGTATCACAGGTAAAGGCAAGCGCGTAACGCGTGGATAGAAAAAACAGCGACGCGAGTGGAAATTTCCAAAGTTTTCCCCGATCAGGGTAAGCGTAATCGATGCGTCAGCGTTTTCATGGCGTCGAGCCAAAATCTCCGTCCGCTCGCACAGGGACAAGGTCAAGGTGAAGACGGGACTCCTCGCGGAAGTTCCGCACAGGCACTCGACGACTCTTCGACTCCGATTTATTTACCGAGGGACAGCTGCGCGCGTTCCTCCCGTCGGTCGGATCCATCCGAGGGTCAGCCGCCGCGACCGATCCCGGCGGTCTCTCGCCGAGTCTGCCACGGGTCCATGCAAACTGTGCGAGAACGTCGAGAACGTCGAGAACGTCGGGAGCGAGCGACGACGGCGTGGATCGAGTGCGCCGACGCGAGTCCTACTTCCGCACCTCCGCAGGACGCAGACGAAACTGGAGCAAAGCTAGTGGGAGACGTTCGAGGAGACGTTCGAGGAGGCGTTCGAGGAGGCGTTCGAGGAGACGTTCCAAGCGTCGCTTCTCTGCCTCCCGAGCCGATCGCCGATCGCCGACGTCGTCGCTTCTTCCCGACTTTCCCTGCGTTACTCGCTTCGGATAATTAAGCCTCCGACGGGGCAACAGGTATTTAATCCAATTATTTAGAGGATGGACGGCTCGAGCGGAATCGGTCCGTGCGAACAATCTCGATTCGATCCAATGTTTTTCTTCCTCCGAAATTTCATCGCTCGAATTCGCGACGCGCGTCGTGAATAGGTAGTATTGATTTTTTCGCTTTTTAAAATTGCACCCTTTCGATACTCGAACGTACGTTTGCGGTAACTCGCGAAAGTTATTAACCCAGAAACTTCCAAGATCGAACGATTAATGCCTTTCGCGATCAACCTTGTCTCAAACTTGACTACCCGAAGCACAAACGTCCAATTTTTGTTTACCCGATTCGAGGATCGAAGATGCACCTACGAAATTAGCTACACCGATTCTCGAGCGGTGAAGAATCGTTGGCTTGTTTCGAGCTTACAGTCGTACCACCGCTTACTATTAATTAATACGTCACGTCGCTCGTGTCGTTTATAAATGCAAAATTATGCGTCCGAGTTTTTGTTGCGATGTTGAAATTCGGTCTCACCCGAACGACCCCGTGTACCGATCCCGATGCGATATTTGGATTCGACGACGGTTGCAGCACCGACCTTAGCCGTACTTGGGAATTTTTACTTGAATATTTTTTATTCGAGGCAACCGCCGTAGACGTTTGTAGACGCTTCGATACGTTCGTAGCGCCGTGGATCGATGTTTGGATCGCGGTGAATCTATTCTCACGCACTTGGTTGATCGGTGAATATTATTAATACTCGGTCGGTGCTCGGAACTTTGTAATTTTACTTCTTACTTCGCGTGGATGGACGACAGACGCTCGATCGACGACGAGTCGTACTTTCACATGTTGTGTGCCATCGTTAAGCCGGTGATAAATTATTCAGGTTTTATGCACGTAAGCGAGCTAGAAATAATAATTGATAATTTTTAGAACGCGATGAAAGCCGTATGGATTTTCTCCGTTCGACGTCCGATTCTTTTCATAATTCGATCTCATCCTGTTAAATCTTTGATTATTATTTACCTGAACGTTGGTACGGCTGCAAATTAACGCATAATCCGAGTTTCGCGTGCGTTAAGACGTTTATTAGAGGAGAGCGCAACGAGAATATTCGGTAATTTAACTCTGTGCTGATTATTTACGGTTGATTCGCCACGCACCAACACCCACACACACCACACACACATACAGAGAGACAGGCACGCGTGTATTTAGTTTAAACGTTTCGCGACGTGTATTATTAAGATGTCCTTTTATTAAAGGCACGTTATGCTTCGTTAAACGCGATTGCACGATAATAACATTCTGATAAGTTATCGCGTAAACGCGTCGTAGGTTACGTGCGCGACTACTATTTAAAGTAGTTAAACCAAGTTCAAATTAATAGGTCCTTGATAATTTCGTAGCCGAAGAATGATCAAGAACGTACCCTTCGGTAACTACCGAAAGTAACGAAAGCGTTATTTTCCTTTGAATCTTTAAATCATCGATGACGATGTACTCTTGTAAATTATTACGCGGAGAGCCGACGAATCCGAGAAATTTATAAATCAATATTATCGCTATTTTATAATTAAAGCACTCTCATTGTTGTACAGCCGATCGAGATTACGCGTTGAAAATCTTGCGGATATCGCGGGTATTTTTAAAACTGTTATTTCGCGTTGATGCTTCGATCTAATAAATTACACGGAAATTATTTTACACCGCTTGCAATTGAGAAACGTAGACGAGGGGATGCCAAATTGGATCAAGCTGTATCTAAAATTAAACGTTACAGCGTTTAATTTAAAATTTTATCCAAGTGTCGGTGATACATTTTTAAAAATAAACAACGTAACTTGTAACGTAGGCTTGTTAAAAATGAACAAAGAAAACATAAATTTCACGTGTTTCGCGCGAGAAACGTTAAGATAAAATACGAGGATTCGTGTCGATAATAAAGAAAAATCAAAGTCTAACGAATAAAAAGCATCGGAGATACAATCCCGAGATCTCCGTAAAGAAAGCTGCGAGCGATTTGCGGCGTAATGAACGAACGAATGGGTAAGTATCAAGGACAAAGCAAATAATTACCGAGGAACATCTTCTGGGAGTTTCGGTGCCGTTTTCCTTAATGACGGGAAAAAAGTCGTGGTGGTGCGGAAAAGCTGTACCACCGCTTCCAGTAGCAGCGGCGAAATTACTCGAGGATCCTCGAATGCGTAGACTCGAGGAGCGTCTCAGAGGCGTCGGCGAGGGCGAGAGTCGGGGTATCCTCGAGTCCTGGGAGGAGACTGGAGAGACCGGAGAGATCGGGGAGACCGGGGAGACCGGGGAGACCGGCGAGGACAGCCTCGGGCTTCCTCCTTCCAACCTCGCCACCGGCATCTGTGACACTGTGGGCTGGAGGCTGTGACACTGCAGCGTTTTCTCACTTCCGTGGCGAGCCATGCGTCTCACGTCTCGCCCGGCATTTTACGGGCGACCCCGTGAATCGCGTATCCTGGAAGAAAAATCGAGCGCTGAAAAGAAGTTTGAGTTTGCGTTGCGATTTCAATATTTGTATGGTTGCGGTTCGTTATCGCAAATGTAAAGCAACGATTATCGGTTATTAGTACCGTCGATCATTTAACGTTCCAAGTTTCCAATTTTTTAAATTCGGTCTTATCGTTTGATTATTCGAAGCTTTGATTATCGCGATAATCAAGGACAAAGTATAATTATTTTGTTTAATATCGCTCGAGGAATTATTTTGACATACTTGGAAATGCAAAATTACCGTTTCTAAGTCAGATTTATCAATCTCGAAAAAAAAAATGGTGCGCAAAACGAAGTATCGAAGTAATTAAAACCTGCATATTTTATGCCTGTATTTATATAAATAATATTACAAATTCTATTTTAGATATGGTCACTATTTACAAACAGTTTTCCGAGTGCATAAAAATGTTGTGCACATTTTTTAATTTTTATCGCGTAGCTATAGAAACTTCTTAAATGGAATTACTAGAGAATAAATTACGTACCAAATTGAGAGATAAATTTTTAAAATAAAAATAATTTTCAATTATTTTTCGTGGCGATAAAATTACTTTTGTTTGCAGATTGTAAAAGAAAATTATTATTGTTCAAAAGCGTGTATATTTAAATGTATTTAAAAAATTAAACGTGTATTTATAAAACGATAAAGCTTCTTGTCAAATACTCAAAAGTGAGTGTAAATATTTAGACTTATTACTATGATCATGATTTTAGCGAATCCAAATATTATACTTATTGGAAAAAAGTTATTGAAAATATTAAAAATTGTAGGATAATTTATCGCACGTTCTTACGAATAATTATGATTGGTTTTAGGATAAAGCTATAATAGACGTTTATTACTTTATTTTATTTGTACGCGTTTTCGACGGATAGTTTAATGATACCGGATATTTTGAAACATCGAATACAATTTTTATATTCGATACATTTTTCGAATTATGCCCACGTTTATCCTTTTGCGCAATATATCGAGTGGGTTCGAGAAAAATCTCGCTCTCGACAATAGTAACAATAGCTTTGAATAGAATTTACTTAATCGCATCCAACGATGCTTGTTATAAAATTTTATGGATAACATTAATTTAAGATATTAGTTAAATTTTATAATTTCTAATTAGACGATCTCTGATGATATCGACGATACTTTCCTAATTTATTGATGTGAAACCTACTTTTTTATGAAAGTATATTCCAAATACGATAGATGCATATAGATAAATTTTCTTTTCGACATATTTAGCTTCGAATGCGATATACATATGAAATCGGTGCTGAAGCTGTGGCATGCGAGTAAAGTAGGAATTTTCGATAACGATAGGCCGTGAACCCAATAAATTAATAAATAGAGCACAATATATACGTGTACGATTATAATAAAATTAATTAATGCTGAGTTAATAATAAAAAAGAAACTTCGCACTAACTAAAATTAAGCGAAAGGTCTAAAATATCGTAAATTATGTTTGCAGTGTTAATAGACAACGAATTAAAAAGCTTCGCGAAACGAATGCAAATTATTTTTTACGGGTATTATTAAGCAATGACACGAGAAATTACATATAGAAAATATTATTTTATTTTTTCCTAGGGTTAGGGATGTATTATAGTCTCAAAACTATCACTTGAAATTACTCGCATGCAAGAAATTATTTAATTTTGCGTCAAACATAGTTCGTCAAAACATAGCTTTTAGTTAATTGTTAATGATCGTTATGACTTTCAAAAAATACTACACTTATTTAAATTTACGTATTTAAATTTTTGAAACGATTCAATATTTTGGTATCGATAATTTTAAATTATCCTATCGAACACTAATTTTTATACCTTATTATTTGTACAAAATTGAACTTACTTGTATATATATATAAAAGTACCTATTAGTAAAAGAAAATAAAATTTATCGATTAATACTGTAACACTTTTTTTCATATTGCGGTTTTATTCGAAGACTATTACGATGGACTTTCGTAAACTTGTGGTTTACTATCTACATATATATGTATATATGTAGACTATACTTCAAAAGAAACTTTAATATTGTTTTTCAACATCCACGTATTGTAAAAAATTTAATAAAATAAAATACAAATCGATAAAAACATCGACTTTCTCAAAATTTCTGGATAATTTAGAAACTTATTAGCGACGCACGAGATTTTCGATATAACGAAAATACGAAAAAAATATTTATTTATCGAATAAAACAAGTATGAAACATTCAAAAATAATAATAATGTTAAACAATCTGTATTAAAATTTATAAGGCAAATAATCGATACAGTGGTTTCTCTAATATATTGTGTTTTTGTAATTCGAACCTTGCGATCTATTAATAATTTATAATAATATGTAATTGTTCTATCGTTAAAGCACGCGAATAGTTTTCCATTTTCATACCGTATCATTGGCTATAATCGTATGCATGTATTATTTAAGGATTGATAATGCGCCAATATTACATACACGATTCGTGCATTAAACGCGGAAGTACGATTTTCATTAATGAATAAAATAGAGGAAACATTTTCGTTTCGAACAATTCACCATTGGCTTATCTTCGTCGAATTTTTGTACGATTCTCACTTCTGTTCAATTGAATAAATATAAAGTGACCCAAATTCTTTTCCGACTGCATTTAATTGCGGTAATACTTCTCAAGTGAACAATGAAAGGCTACATCGTACGAAAATGACAGATCGCGTTTTATACTTAACAAGATTAAAATGGCTTCTTTTTTTTCATTAATAACATTTTTTATTTTACATCGAATCTAACTCGACACGTAATAATAATCGAATCGCCTACGCGTAGGCAATGATTTTCATTACTCGGTAAAAAATTACTTAAAACATAATATAACATATCGCATCGCAATTTTTATTACTATTCGTATTGTAAAAAAAAAATACTTAACGCTCGGCTTATCGAAGGTATGTAAATACTTTTTTATGAAAAAATATATTACGCAACGCTCGTGAATTTTATAGTTTCTTACTTTTCGAGTTAAAAAAGCAAAAAACATTTCCCGAGCATTCGCTTGATTTACAATCAAACATTCGCTTATTATAACGGCACTACGTATATGCATCGCAAGATTTTACCGGCACTATGAATTTATATTTTCATGCTTCGTTGTCTGTCTAAACAACGCATGTTTCCTGCTCCCGAGGTAATTATATAATTTTAGAGAATCGAAGATAATACGAGGTATCAAATCGAGCAGGTGACTGGACTTGAAAAACAAGTTGGCAGTAACGTTGGAATACCAAACGTAGCACTACGTTATCAAATTTTTAACCGCGTGATTTATTAAATTCTTATAATTAAAATTCTTGAACCAAGTCGATGCAATTTTTTTCGAGTCATGAATCGACGTCCGTCAAAGCCGAGATCACGCGGTACACGATAAAACAAAACGGTACAACAAAAATTATGCGATGACTTATATTTTCGTAACAATCGTTGCGTTTTTCACAGAATTAATTAGAGAATGTATTCCGACGAGTTAAAAAAGAAAATAAAAGATCCATTATTCAATGTTTTATTTAATTTTTAAATCATAGTTCGGATTCTTCTATTTCATCGAATTATTAATGATTTACGATATCAAATTAAATTCCTAGAATAATTTTATGATTAAAATTTTAAAACAAATACGAAGCTCGTAAGATATTAATGAAACTTATATCCACACGAAAAAATCGAATCCCTCGGTTCGATTATAAAACAAACCGAAAGTATAAAGAGTAAACATTCCTTACGTAAATATAGCTATTTTCAATAGAAATATTTTTATCGTGTAAACATTCCACGTTACGTTACCACTTCGTAGAATATAAAGAAAAATTAATTTCCTTCCACTGGATCGAAAGAGCAACGTATTTTTGTGTTTTAAAACACTCGAAAAGCTCCAAGTGCTACATCCTTCGAGAAATTCGCGCAAAAACACCGAAATATTTCTATTTCCGATCGCGGAAAACGCGTACAACATTTTGGCAAAAGTGGGCGAAAAAAAAAAAAAAAACAGGTGTTTCGCGAAACGATATCGACGCTGATAAGGCAAAGTTGATACGTATTGGCATCGAACGAGCCGAGAAAGTATCGTGAAATCGCAAAGTAAAAGCGACAGGTAGAATGTAAAAGCACAACTCACCGACGCGTTACACTAGGAAAGGAAAAATTGAACGGATCGTTACATCGAGCGGGGAATAAAGCAGACATCCACCGTGGAAAAACGTAGACCGCGAGAACCAAGTGCCAATCGAAGGAAGCCGTATGCCACGCAGCTGCCAGATATTTACGAGATATGATTTCTAGCCCGATAAAAAAGGCCTTTCGGTCGCGCTGGCAAATCGACCGCACGAACACGCCAAGAGGGAGAAGGCAATTATATTCTCCACTTACCCGAAATCGCCCAGACTTGGAGCGGAGGTTAGTTCCTCGCGGTCTTCCCTAACTCGAGTCTCAAACCCGAGCAGAAGCTCGCTGGAATCGTAGGAGGAATCGTAGGAGGAATCGTAGGAGGAATCCCAAGTGGAATAATAAGGCAGCAACGGCGCCGATCCGAAGACACGAAAGCGCGTCTCTATTATCCTCGATTCAACGCCAATCACCGCCAATCACCGCCAGCTTATCGCGACTGCTGTTGCAGACTGTCGAGTAGCGCTGTAATACCAGAAGGTAGTGTTCCTTCCTCGCGTCGATCAGCGTATAGTCGCCGAACTACGCGAACGATGTCGTAACCTCACTTTCTAAGCTCTGCGCTCAGGACTAGTCGAGCGATTTATGGGACGCGTGCTGACCCCTGGCGGAGGAGTCGGGGACCTTGGATAAACCCAACTCGTGCACGGTAAATCAAAAATTTGCACGCGATTGTTTCCAAGGGGAAAAATCGAAAAAAAAAACCAGGATCTATCTTTTTGTACCTTTGGAAGCGCAGGCTCTGAGAATTTACCTTGGAACTTTGCGGGTTTCTGGAAGTTTCTGGAGATTTCGGTGGTTGCACACTCGTTTATCGATAACAAGTATTTTCTCCGCCAGAAACAAAGAATAATTTTACTTGTTTTCATTTGTTTTCAAGAGTCGTTTGTTTTATCGCCTCTCCTCCTCCTCCTCCTCCTCCTCCTCCCCTACCATTCCAAACGCGTCGACGTTCAAATCTGAAATCGTGTTTAAACTTAATACCGGTTTACTTTGGCAATTGAATTTTCAGGGATCGATCGAAAACAAAAAAAAAACAAGTTTTCTACCAACGTTGTAAAATGCGTCAAAATTTCGTATCGCTTTACGATGAAATACAAGCTCGAGATTATTAAAGCGTTGCACCGATATTTTTATCCTGTTTCGATACGTAGATAAATTTATTTTGCACGATACGGTTGTAAATTGTATCTTAAAATATAAAAGAAAGTTTTCAAGTTTAAGTAAGGTATCTTCGAATACATTTTTTATAGCGTAATTTAACGCGAAACGCATTCGTTATTACGATACGAGATATCGACGACGTCGTGAAAACGATAATTTTTAAATTCATAAATTACAAACGAAAACGTATAAATTTGTGCGCTTGTGGAAAAGAATCGCAGCTTTTTCGATTTTTAAATTATTCGTTGTTTCTTCGACGATCCAATCCACGATGCAATTTTATTCGTTTCGATAATATCTAAATTTATATAAGCTTTGTAAGCGATACCGAATAATATTATCGGTTTTAAAACATAAATACTTTGTTCTCGTTGATTGATTTTATGCTTCGAGTGATATCGACCACCGAAGACACGCAACGAACGAGATATCAACGCAAATATGTACTTAAATATTTTAAATAGAAATCAATGTATCGTAATGAAATCACCGAGCACCGAACAATTTTAAAACAGTTTCGAGTAATCGCGAGTCGATAAATTTAAAAAGGTTCGAGGCTTCATTATAGTTCTCGAATTATTGTAACAAATAAACGTGCGATCGTTAAAAACTAACGATATACATTTGTATACTAAGTTACAAGCTAAGCTTAACGATCGATTATCGCGCGTAATTAAAATAAAGTATCGATCGATGGGAATATCGAGTAAAGTAAGTTCGGATTTACGAGAATCTTGGATGTACAGCTGTTGGATATTTCTTAGTAAGATTCGATTCGATTCGATTCGTATAATGATTTAGCTTTGATTTACACGTAAGAAATAAGAAAGTTTCATCGTTATTATTTATAAATTATTATTATTTGTAAGTATTTCTATTACAATAATTTATAATTTTTAAATATAATTATTGTTAATTACAATAAATTACACTTTAAAAAAATAAATCTTAACGACTAATTTTATAACGTATTATGTGTACGAAGGATATATTTTAAAAGAATAATTATAATATTTATTACATAAACTTGCGAAGATCAATAACGTATTTATGGCTCGCTCGTACTTTTTCTAAGATACAGACCGATCGCTTTGCGAACGGGTAAAAATCGCTATTTATTCGGCTTCTTTATCCAGATAAGAAGCTTCGACCACGCATATAGAAATTTCGAAATTGACATATCTGTTTCATTCAAGAATAACGTATATATTATATTCGGCCCATTTGTAAAACGGATATTTTATCTCTACCGGGGACGGCTTCATAAAGTATTTAGGTAATACAAAATGTATCGTTCGTTACATTACAAGCCATGATTTTGGTAAAACTAGTTTATTAAATACTTTATTAAACTAGTTAGAAATTTTAGGCGAATGTTATCTCTATCGGTGTTGTCTACGTATGGGACAAATATTAAAAACGGTATAAAAAACATACGAAAAGCTATATAAATGTGCTTTTCCATTATTTTTCCATAATTTTCTTTACATATATTTAAGTCTTTTACATTATTATAAAATGCACCCACTTTATAAAAACAACAGTTGTTCATTTGTACAGTTACAATGATCTTCAATTTTTATAAAAAATTGTTATTATTAAAATAAAGCAATTGTTACGGATCAAATTTAACGAGAGTTGGCTTAAAGAAATTTACTTACACATATAGGTAAAAATAGAGCACTATTTAACGTTATATCTTTTCATATGCTGTTTCGATTACATTACACTCGTGTGATAACAGCTTCGGTATCACAGACTTACGAACTTGCGACGATAATGAATGGTAGATTTAAATGGCGTTTCAGATACGAAATAAATTCGATATTACAAACGTTAGCTACTTATTTCTAATTAATATTAACGCGTATAACATTAAATTAAAATTGTATTTCGCTTAAATTATAATTTATTTCTATAATACAAAAGTGAGATATTGCACGAAGGCATATAAGCATCGTTTACGATAAAATTCAAGTCGAAGTTCATTCTAAAATCGAATATTATTGGAGAATAATCTGTCATTTGTAATAGGCACATTTTAAAATTAGCGAAAACGTTACGAGTGGTAAAGTAAATCGTTTGTAAAATATATATATATAAATATTTAATAACGATAACGAACAAGGATTAAAATTTCATTATCTACTTAATGGTAAAATTTTCGATCAGCAAGTTAAATTATAAAATAAAAGTAAAAGAAACTAAATTAAATAAGCCCAAAATAATCAAGATATCGGTAATTGATACTTTTTACAGGATGGCGAGAACAATTTTCACGCATTAACGGAGATAGAAGTATTCGATTTGTACTAAGCAATCGTATCTATCCTCTGTAATTTTTCGGTATTTTTTAACATTCTCTTTTGAATGAGTGGTATGATAAACAGCATGACACCGCTGAAAGCGATCATAACTCCGGCAACGTAGAAACCTGGATCGTACGATTTTAAAGTATCGGACAAAACACCTGAAACACGAAACATAAAGTAAACGTAAACTATCAAAATCGGATCTCAATTGGAAGAACGAGCGAAAGACGAAATGCAGTCTTACCAGCAATCGGTGGACCGAGAAAAGAGGCGATCCCTTGAAACAGGAGCACGAGTCCAAAAGCATTGGTCAATCGTTCCAGTCCCACCAGATCCACCAAACACACCGAAGTCAGTCCGACGTAGGCACCAGCCGTGAATCCGTACACCGCCGCGTAGATGGCGAACGACGCGAACGAACTGCAGAATGGACTGAACGCGGTGGCTGTGGAGACGAGGGAAAAAAATTACGTTGTCGAGTTTCAAGAAACAAGAGTTTAAGATTACAACAAGTAACAAAGTTCGCGAATCTTACAGAGGCCGCAACACGTCAAGCATAAATTGTAGACCAGCAATCGATTGACCCAGGGTTTGTCGGATACGTAGCCAAGAATTATTCTGCCCAACGTGTTTGCGATTCCTATCACAGAAAGCAATATACTGGCGGTGTCCTTGTCGATACCCTGGTCTATGGCTTGAGGCTAACGAAGAGTGATGAAATGAAAATAATTAAAACTCGTTGCTCGTACTTTAGTTTTTAGTTGTTCGTAATTTTAAGGGACTCACCAGCAAGTAAACGTACGGTACGTTAAAACCGATGCTCGTGCAGAAATTCGATATCGTGAAAATGATGAACAGCGGATCTCTGAGTAAGGAGAACTGCAACATTCGCTTCATGATGTTCTCGTCGTTGTTATCCTCTTGGCAATCTATTCCTTCGATCACCCGATGTCCAGCACCGTTTGGAAGACTTCTCGACGATAATCTCAGTCGCGCGTTTTCGTCGCTGTTAGTCAGCGACTCCCTGTTAAATTTGCCCGAGAGTAAAATAAAGTGAAGCGAGTCTCTTTAACCAAACGCGGAAACAAGAGGAAAGAAGAGGAAAGGTTTCTTTGACTTACGAACGCTTGCGAATGTTGTGGATGCTGCTACGGAGGAAGACGTCCGATCGATTCATTATTCCGCTTCCGCAGGAGACTCTGGGGAAGGGTTCGCTGGTCTGATTGCCATCCTTAGTCATCAGGATCGGTTGACTCAACGCGAGGCGAATATTGTTGGTAGCACCTTCCGCGGATTTGGCACTGGAATGCTTCTTGGACGAGATGTGGCTTACGCTTAAGCAACGATCGACTCCGTGTTTCGTTCCTTCCACCGATGGGAAACTCGAGGTTCCGTTCTTGGTCACGTCCTGTACACATTGCGACTATTCTTAGCGCTGTTTACCAGTTTTACGTAATTTTAACGGACCAAATCGAACGAGTGTATCAAAAGAGGTGCGTACCTTGAGCGAAATGCACTCGGACGACTTGACGGGTTCGAGGGGCCTGAACATGATACCGAAAATAATGCAGTTCAGGACGATCGCCGAGAGGATCATCATCGCGTACTTGTAGCCTCCGAAGTTCCAGATTAAGTAGGAGATGAACGGCGCGAAAACGACGGTTCCCAAACCCGAACCACATACTGCGATTCCAGTGGCGAGTGATCGATACTTTTCAAAATATATCGTCACGCTTACGATAGCCGGTAAATAGATCAGGCCGAATCCAAAACCTGAAATTTTTTCCAATTAATTTTAACCTGAATCGCATTTTTCGTTATTTTATTTGAAAAAAGCGAAGTGAAAAATGAAACGACTTAAAGCAAGAATCTTTGGCTTCCAATCTATAAACGCGCGTCTACGAATCTAAAGTATCAACGTAACTTTCAATTTGATCAATATCCGTGCGTGGATTTTGATTTTTCAAATTCGATGAGACCGATACAAAAATATCTTGAAAATCAATGTGTGTCTCGGTGCGAATTGCGCGAATCAATCCGATTATCAACAGTTGCGTTATTTTACCCTAAGATTTTCAATGTGGAATATCGATATTTGATAATTCAATGAAAACGCGATTTTGTTCCGATAAACTCGGGCATCGATCGATATTTCGTAACGAATAATCAACGGAACATTTAATTATCCGATTTAATGGGAAATTTGATTCGAACTAGGATTTAATTTTATGTTTGCATCAGCGTTTATATAAGTATCTCGATAATTATACAAAACTTACGTAAAATTCTTGCCGGAGGAAGTTTTGTACGCGATTTTAAAGAAATAAATAACAAAGATTTAGATCCGATCGATCGATCATATTTAAAAACGATCGCTCGTATCAAAAATTTACCGGGATTATCGTTGCCGTTATTTTTAAAGGAAAGCTTTCGCGATGTAAATCGAAGAAGAAACGGTTCGAGACGCGAATCGACAACGTTGACGATAAGTATAAACGTTCTTGATAAATAAAAAGGAAATTGATAATTTTTTACGGCATGGTATTATTGATCCAGCTTACCTTATGTTCGTATAGTATCCTTCGAGGATCGCTTTTGCAGCGAACGAAAATGTACAAGATACAATGTTAAAAAATATGAGTAATCGAGCAAAAGCTTCGTAAAAAATAAAGAAGATTAACGCGTAGATTCGTCGAGTCGAAAATAGTCGCGTGTGACACTTACCCGTTCCAATTCCAGCTGTAAAATACAGCATGACCACACTTTTGGCCCAGACACTGACCAAGAGACAGGCGCTCGCTAAAATTGCACCGGCGATTGTCACCGCTCGACATCCGAACTTGTTTACGAGGAAACTGGAAACTGGACCTGCGAAAAAAGCGTATTCGTTTGACTCGTTGGCACTCGGTCCATCTTTGACAACAACTTCGCTCGGTCGATCTTCGGAATTGAACCGAGCGCAGTCGTTGCAGGTGCGAACTCCTAGTGCCCGATTACGCTTACCCGAACAGAATGTGACGCCGACGAGAAGCGACGTGATCCACGAAGCCGCTTGATTCGTGGTGTTGAAATACTTGATAAAGTCTATGTGAAAGACGCCGTAGGAATACGTCACTCCATCCGCTGAAAATTAAATCCGTGTTTATGAAATCACGTTTCGTCGAAATTTATCTCTTTGTTAGATTTTATCGAGCTCTATACCGACCGAGACGCCTAATTACGATATTAATTAAACAAAGTATTCTATTCGGTGCGTCGATCGATCGTTATAATCCCGCGTTTGTTCCAACGACTCGATAACTGTGACATTCTACAAATTATTGTACGTTTTTCCGGCAGTTCCGAAAAATAAAATTAAGTCTCGCGTATTTTTATTACAAATGTTTATAATAAATTTAAATTTCTTTTGCAGTTTCGAATTGCATAAAAGTGTCTCGTTGTAAGCGATACGATTTGGTACGAAAGTACTCATCGACCCTAAAAGTAACATCGAAATTTAGAAACTCGATCTTTCAACATCTCAGGGGCAAAAATAAAAAGATTTATTCGTTGCACAAAACAATTCGTTTTTAATAATTTGGTTATCGCAAACACGCAAATATAAAACTATCGTCGCACGTTCGATTCAGATCGAAGAGTGCGTTGAAAGCACTGATAATCGAACGTATCGCAAAGTCGTGTCGGCACTTTGCCGACATCCCCGCATTGAGAACTGCGAGTCGCTTAAACGGCGGAAATAAAGGGCGGCTTATCTGTATATAAATTAAATTCGGGATATCGACGCCAGTGGGACAAGGAAATCGATTTTTTTTCTACAAAGAATAATTCCTTACCTCTGAATACACTGCGATATTATCATTGTAAATACGAAATTTCGCGGACGTTATTTAAGTTCTATCGTGCTTCTTACTTTACTCGATAAGTGTAAGATCGTGATTTAAATGAACTCGATGTTTCGATCGTTGGTTAAAGCCGCGTAGCTAACGCGAACATCCGAGGATAATCTCAGAAACGTAAACGTATAATTCGGTTGCGGTTGTAATTTATAAAGGATAAGTTTCCTCGTAGAAAATATCGACACCTCCGCATCCTGAATCTCGAAAGGGAAACCCGTTGAACGAACTGGAAATTCCGAATCGTCTAGTGCTTCGGCAACTAGTTGAATGAACTTAGAAGCCCTGGACTCGATGGAAAAATACTCGAGATATTTCGACGTTAAATTCTACAATCTTATTTTAGACTAATTCATTGAATGTAGTATAATTATAATGTTACGCAATCGCTCGGAACTCTTACGACGAATGATTTGACTGGGTAAAATGGAAGTTACGATTGATCAAATTCGTGCGAATATATCAAAAGTTAATTAACGTTCGATGTTTTTGCAAAAACGTGTTCGTCTTTCATTTATTGAAAATGCATTCGTTTGATTTGCGCGAATGTAATAATTGCGCATAAAAATAAAATAAAAATATCTAGGGATTTTCATTTCGTAAAATAAACGAGAATTTTTATAATTTTTATAATTTTTATAATTTTTATCATCGTCATCCGAATAATCATCAGACTATGGATTGAATTCATAAACTATTTACCGAAACTTGTTCAAACAATTACCATTAATTATAATCAATGATATTAAAATTAAAACGGACTTTAATTGTAAAATAATGATCGAAAATGTGGTATAAAAATTATAAATTTATTAATTAGTAAAATAGAATAATGTTTGAATCGATCAAATTTGCAAAGGATTTCGTTAATTTTTTTCTTGTATCGTTATCTATTCCGTTTAAAATATTGATTTACGACAAAAGTTGATGAAACGCTACAAACATTAATTTTTTATACTAGGCAAGTAAATAAAAGAACTTGTTTTCAAACAGACATTATACGTAATTGGAATTAATTTAGACGATAATTTTTTTACGTTTTGGAAAATTTGTTATATAGTAATTTATATCGTAATATTTTCAATGTCATTGGAATAATTTAGATATATATTAAATATATTGTATAATATGATAAATTATCGGTCATTAAAATAAACATTTTAAGAATATATTATAAATTTATAAAGCAAACTATTATTGTATTATAATATATCTTGATATATTACGCATGAATTTAATTGTACGATCAATTGACTGTTGTCAATTTTAATTTCATATTTGAGTACATATTTAATATCTTAATTATGACATAAAGTAGCAAGATCCTCTTTTTAAGTAGTTGAAGCGTATTGCGAAAGACAGCAAAGTTTAGGTAAGCTCGTAAAATAAAGCTTTATTAAATAAAGTTTCATTCGTGCAGAAAAGTAGCTGCAATAACAACTATTTTTTCAATGAAGACGAAAATAAAACGTCTAATTTTCAGAATTTACTTTGAATTACCATAATGAACTTAAAGATCGTCTAAAAATGTGTACAATTATTTAGAAAAAAAAAAACTGTCTATCGAATATTGACTGAACGTCAATTACCAGTTGATCAAAGTAATGGATAGATAAAAATATATTATTTTGATTTCTAAGATGTACGGCAATATTTGTTTCCAAGATAGAACTTTTCTAAATAAATTAATTGTGAAAATAGAGACAATATCTAGAAATGGCGAACTACTTTTATTCGAGTCAGATCGTTTCACGGTATATTTTATTCCAGCGTTTTCTACTCTTTAGATATAAATAGTAGTTTAAGAAGAACGTATCACTGTCTAAGCGATAGAAAAGAATTACTTTATTTCGAGAATAATTTACGATGCAGCGAAATAAAAAGGAAAATTTTCAGAAAAACTATTTTTATTATCAAAGCAAGCGTACGTAAAGATGTTACAACCGCTGTAACAATTTGAATAAGACTAATGATACAGTCAAAAGAGACGAAAGAACGTACATACATAGTTTCAAAAAACGTTTTATACACATATATTAGTCGTTAGTTTTAAGTATTTTTTTATCATTCGTGTTAAAGAACCGAAAATTAACATTAAATTTAACGAGGATGGTTATTATTATTTCACTATGGGGAAACATATTATACAAGTATCGCTGAGATAATTCTCATGTTCCGCGTAATATTATTATTACAATCATTTTTTGTCAGAAAAATAGCTTTAGTTTTTTACCGAAGCGCATGAAACGTTACTTTACATTTATATTAATTTAAACGAATAAAATCTCTTTTTAAATAATCTCGGTAAATCATATCATACATAGTTTTTGTATCGGTTAAATATAATAATCAACGCGGACGTTTGGTATTTTGATAATGTTAATGCTAATCTATGCCAATACGTACAAACCCGTATCATAAATTTTATACAAAATTTACGAGTAAAATTACCATGCGAGTGATAAATGTGGAATGTTACGACATTTTGACAGTTAGTACCGATGATTAAATCAACCTTACCTTGTTCTACCATGCAGTAAAAATTGTATACTATTAAATAAATATTTTCCATGCTATTTTTCGAGAAAACCAACGAAACAATAATAAACGATGCCGTGTTGTAAAATAACGCGAGTATGTACAATGTTTTCTTCGAACGGATTACGATCGAAACGACTATTTATTAGGTGGAACGAATAACGTAAAAGTGATAATCTTTAATTGAGGATCTCATCGGTATAAGCATAATAAGTGTAACACGTGTTTAAACATCCGATCGAAAATGTAATCAAACTTCGTATCTTTTCGTATTTTACGACAAAATATCTCTTTACTGTAAAATCATACATTTTTGTAAACGAATGTCCTCGCGACGATATTTGGATCCAGGAAAAGAGCGTTTGGAAAGTTTACCGATCGAAAAATCGACCCTTTCGTGATAATGAAACCAAATTTACTCGGCTTATTATTCGAATCGACTTTTTTCCCCGTAGATATTTAACATTCCAAGTACAAAAAAATCCAAAGCGATTAAACACGAAATTAAAACGTTATCTCAACATAAATAAGTAAAGGATAAAAAAGCCATTCGATCGACATATAAAAAATAACGCAAAGGATAAAATAGCGCTCTTTACTATAATTGAGAGCGCCTTGATCGTCCATCGCTTCGCAACTCGCCCGATTGGTTCGCGTCGTATCAAAGCACTTTCCACTCTGGACGTTCTGCATTCGGTTTTATTCGATGCACCGGAAGTAGTTTTAACGCGATTATCACCGCGACGAGCGTAACTAACCCAAGTTACCCTTCGTACGCGTTTCTCACCGACGCAGGATCGATCCTCTCTCGACGAATCCGCGAGGAGCAACGCAACGAAATGCCGACGAAAGTTATTAATTGGAAAGTGGAGACGCGGTGGATTACGTAACAAAGGCAAGGACAAAACTCGGAGCCACGCGGACGTTTAACTCGGCAGTTTTTCCTCTCGTTTCTTCGAGCGTCCTTTGTCTTTATTTCGTTAAACGGTCGGATTTCAGGCGTCCCGACCAAGTAAGTATCAAGTTTTAAGAACGTTCGAATCGTTCGTTGCATTCGCGTTGCTCCGCCGCTTGAGATATTTGGCCGGTTACCAAGTCGTCATCAAACTTGTGCGTCGTCTTCTCTCGGATCCGTACTCGAGTGCACCTTTAATCAAAAGTCTTTGGGCAGGAGCTTCGCCTTTACTACGGACCCTCGAGTAATGCCAGAGTTCGAACGATCCACCAAATTTTTCCAAGATTTTTTTCACCTCTTTTTAAACGGAGTCGACAGTTATCGGAAAAGTTCATCGTTTCGCGGTAATTAATTTCGAGAAAACCTCGCACGTATTTGCGTCGATCGATCGATTCGAGTCGATACGAATTTAAATTATTAGATTAGTCGTATTCTCGGGAAAGATGCAAGGCTAAAGATTCGTTGCGTACGATATTAGATGGAACGAAATTAGAAAAGCTTATTCAATTTTTCGAACGAACGATAAAATACGTAAAAAATTTATTTCCAAATATTTCCGTTATCTTTATAAATAAATATCCTGAAATTATATTACTCGTGAAAATATTGCAAAAAGAATCTCTACGTTTCATTTTTGTACAAATTCCTTTTATAAATGCGTACGTAAATCGTAAATAAATGTTATCTATTCGAATAAGGATAACGTTCGTTGAATTAAAAATCACGTACATCGACGGATCTTATATTGCTTCAACGAGTGGGTATTAATAAATGTACGGTACATAATTTTTCAACGGCTCCGTAATCTCTCGTAATTTGCTTCTGATTCTCGCAGTTGGCGTTATTCTATTTATGGGATGTTTTATTTCGACGACATCGAGCGAATCTTCGTAGCTCGTCGAATCCATTTACCCGACTCATGTTTTAACGCGAGCTCCGAGTTAACATCCGATTATCTTTTAATCAATTTGTTTATTAAAAAAAAGAAAATATTTAAAAAGAAAAAACGAAGAAAAAAAACAATATACTTAAATGATTACGCAACCTCGGCGTTCGCGTCGGTACGTTTTGGAAAATAGTTTGATTACTTTTATCAAGCGTGTAATATCGTAAAGAAAGGAGAGAGAGATCTAAATTAGAATCATTAAGCATACTCGTGGCGAACTTGTCAATTGAGCAATGAAAAAAATTTTTCTATCGAATTACATTCCCTTCGTTTCTTATTAAATGAAATTAAGAACGTATTGAATCTTTGTACAGTTTGAATACGATATTTGGAACACAGTACCCGCATACTTTGGACCCGCGTAGATTTCTCCTATGTTAACTCTTATTGTGCATTGTTTTTCATTTAACCGGCGGCGGCTCAACGGCCACTAATTTCTAAAGGGAAAAACACGGAACAAAGAATCACGCGCTGACGTATTAGTATATAATAAATTGAGCTAAAATAAACGCGATGAAAGAGCGGAAACGACGAAGGCGGTAACACGTGGAAATCGTATGTTTCGAAAGAAAGACGCTCGAAAAGATGTGTCCTCTTATTCTACGTCCCCGTACTCCCAGCCTCCCCGATGGACCAAACACGCTCGCCTGCATTATAAATAGAGGTCCGCGCGTCTGCAAGTGCAACTTCTCCGACGTCTACCGATCGGTTACTCCGTAGTTTGCGCCACTCGTGCAACGACGCATAATCGCAGCTTCGTTTTTCACAGGAGATGAATCCCGGTGCGAGAAATTCGGTGCGTTCGAGCTCAGCGATGAATTTCGAGTTTTCTAACCGTTCCGAGTCGTACTTTTCTTTCTCCGCGTTTCGCTTTTACTCCGAATTAATAAGAGGATGTTATTCGTTACTCGTTGAGTTATCACGTACCGTTTCGGCATTCGTGCGTATTATTTCTCCTTATTTTGGAAATATTTCGTCAGGACTGTAATACAACCAGATTGAAATTTGTTTTTTTACATTTTAACAAAACCTTTTCTCTTTTATTTCCTCGCTCGCATTTTGGTATCGATCGTTTTGTAAAATAATTTGTCCTCCGATTATCTACGCCTACGCGGTAAAAAAAACAATGCTCGAGATATAAAATCGACTAACTTTAATGATTTTTAACGCTTTCATTTTTCTGCGGAAATATTTTGTCTACGAAAAATTATATTTACGCTTAAACAACGTTACATTGTGAAAAATATCCAAATTTTAAACACGAGAATCCAAATTTCAACGTATTATCAATTTTCGAAAATACGGATTGTGTTTATTTGCGTTAAAAATCTAATTAGTCTCATTTGTAACGCAAAATAATTGAATGAAAAATAATAAAAATAATTTTAACGAATAAACGGTTGTATCGCGTTCGAATTCTTCATTTATGCGATAAATCTTTTTGGAAATTTTTAGTTTTTTTTTAAATATTGTTTACGTTAAATACAATTACATTTATAAATTCGAATATATTCGATCGATTATAATCCTTGTTAATCCTCAAATAAGCAAAGATCGCGAACAAAACCACGAAACTCAATTAATGTCACGTACGAGTTCTAAGTGTGAAAGATTCTATTTTCCTCTCGAATTACTCGTTTTTTGTATTATTTATTCGATGTAAAACAGTAAATTCAATATAATCAAATAAAAAAATAATCCATTGCTTAGCTAATCCAACTTTTTAATATAGGTATTTTTTTAAATTGAAACCCAGTGAATAAAATTTATAAAATCTAAATTTCATCTCGATATCTAATATTTTAATATCTTGTTATATGTTAAATAAATCTCATCGACTATTTAACGATAAAATGATAAAAAATTTTGAAATTATATTAAACGAAGTCAAAGCTTAAATTTCTTAAAATAGCGAAGAATATAAAATTTTATATTACTTTTCTGAATATCAAACATTAATTCTGTTCATAATTTAAAATAAGTTTGTGCTACTGATCTCGATTGTTGATATTAAAAAACGAGTAAAAAAAATAAAACCTTAAATATCATCGACACTTATGAACCTAATGAACTGCGCAAAGAACTTTATCAGTAGATACGAATATCGTATCTCAACTAAGTTATAAATTGGTTGTTCCAATTTTGATCTGTCAACTATCACCGATAAATTCCATTTTTTTCAATTCTATTATTATAAATAATTATAATAAATGTTTGTAATTGTAAAATAGATGTAATAATTATAAAAACTGAACGATGTTTCGATTTAAAATACTTCTAAAACCATTTTTAAATCGATAAAAAATTAATAAATATTCATCCTGTTCACAAAATTGGTAATTCGAGTATTTTTGAATTATAATTACGTCGTAAAATTAAAAAAATTAATAAAATATTGAGCGTGAATTAAATTGCAAAATGACATTTTATGCAAATAAAAAATTTTTATACGTATGATTTGAATTAAAACAATTCATTTAAATACATAATCAAAAAATGTTTAGAAATATTCCAACTATATATTACTGTTTACATTTATTATTAATTTTTTGTCGACGTATGCACTTTTTATGCTTTGGTGACTGTTTTATTATATTGGATCTTGTAAAAAGTACCGCTTAAAAACTTATTACTGTATCAAATTTCTCACTGCTGATAAACGTTAAGAATAAAATCAAAATATAAATATTTTATTTTTTGCACATTGTAGAATAACAGTTTAATTTCTTTCACGAATCGACTCTCAACAAATTTTATAGTAAAAATATCGATAGTTTGATAATTTAAAAATGATTACAGGATGAAATTAAATGAAATATAGAGAAATATTCGAGCAACAGTTAAAGTAACCATTAAACTAAGTTCGTTTTTCCGAAGAATGCTTTAAATAAAATACATCACCTATTTAAATTTTGTATCAATAAAATTACCAAATACTTTATTTTTGATTCAAGAAACCAGTAAAATAATTAGAAAACTTCCTGTATATTTATGAAAAAAGGTTTATATAATTTGCGCGTCGGCTATTTTAATCATTCGTGCAAGTAACCGACAGACACAGTATAAACTTAACCTTGTTCTTTGTTTTAATCCTAAAATGAATTCACCCTTCGGTTGGTTTCCTGCACGTGGGAGCATTGTAATAAAATTGGAAGACTCCGAACGAGGCAAGGAAATTCTATGATTATCCAGTGCACGATGTATCTACTTATTTTTATTGCTCAATTGTTTTGTAAATTTTAGCTGGGAAGACCCAAAGGTAGATTATTCGATGTTTCGTAAGTCCAAAATGTGCAAGCCATAAATCAAAAATAGAATAGTCCCAAGAGATTAGTATTTGGAGTTAATTATGTAAATAAATATTTAACAGTGCCGTAAGGGTTTAAGTACTCGATTGTAATATTCAACAATTGTATTAAACGGAATATCTTATTGCTTATGGTTTCGGTGATGATAAAACGATAAAACGGATAAAAATAATCGTAACGTTACGTATTACGATTATGTTCAAATTTAAACTGAATTAGAGTTAATAATGAAAAAAAAACTAGACAATACTTGATATCATTATCAATAAGATTACAGTTTTTTTTATCGTATTTAATATTCGTCTGTATTTGATTGTAATAGCGATATTTAGATAGAATACTTTGTAAATTTTTTGTTTCAGAGATGATATGCTTTTATATACAATTCGTTCTCTGAATACCAATGAAACACGTTACGCAGATTTTGTTATCGGTAGCTCTAAATACGTATATAAAGCTAACAAGTGAAAGTAAGCTTTTGACAAAACTCTAAAAGACCGTATCTGCATCTCGTCATCAGTGTATGTGTAAAAGTCGAGCGTCACAAAATATTGCTTCTATGTTTGTAAAACTGTACGCAAACAAAGTTGTAACTTCGATCCGAAACAAATACAATGGTTAGCTATTTTTTACCTGTAAATTGTATCGTACACAAGTAGAGATACTTTTTTTTCTGTATAACGCATTAAATTCTACCATAATACTATAAAATAATTATTTTGAAAGAAATAAAAACGTTTATTATTAATCTATTAATTATATCTGATTTAAAAAATGAATTTCCTTTTGGAATTTAAATCGAAGTTTAAAAAATTTGATTTAAAATATATTAATCCGATCAATTTATAAGCCTTTTCCAATAAAATACAATTAGTTGAATTATCAAAACATCGAAATGAAATTAGATAGAATTATTCCACGTCGAGTAATTCTTTTAAAAAATATACATTTGTCTCGATATTTCAGTTATATCATATATTTTGAGTATTTCGCGTATCGAAGATCATCCACGAATCAAACAAAATGTTTTTCGCGAAAGATGCATTTAAGATTATTCACGATTATTCGAATATCTATTAGAAATATTCGAAGAAGCGTTTAATCGTACAAACTATGTAAATATTTCTTTGAACTACATATTACAAAAATTACTTCTTAAAAAACTATCGGGCAATTTCATGCGCAAAATAAAAATTAAAGTAAATTATTCGGTTAAAGGAGACTTTGGAAAATATTGACCAAACGCTAAAAATCCACGTAAAATTGTAGCGTGCGAAATAACGTGTAGAAGAAACAATGAAAAGATTAATTTCTTGACCGCTTGTGAGCGAGTGGATAAATTCTTTCGGTATCATATTTTCTTACTCTTCTGTTTATCGCATTCTAATTCACATTGTGTATTATTATTATAAATGGCTGTTTTGAAACGATGCATAATGAACTACAAAAAAAAAAGTGCAAAACCTTTTAATTTTGGTATCGTTAATCTAATTGCAGTAGTTGTAAATTTAAGCTAAATCGAAGTAAACGTCGACGCTTTTAACTTAACGTGTCTCGTTCAAAACGGAGATAACTAAATCGATGGTAAGATACGATTGTACATAAATACTTTTGAGTTTAGATCGATTTCATTTAAAAATGTTCCCATACTAAGCATCGAAAAATACAGAAACAACAACAACGACAACAACAATATTTACCAAAAATGATCTGCTTTCGTCATTTCTGAGTCAGACTCTATATAGTCGTATTGTAATGTTAACGGTTGCCCCTCAAATACTTTGTTGAATAGGCTGAATACGTATATGCACGCTTGAATAAGCTTATCGAAATACTGACGCAAAGTAAGTAAGACAAAGGAAGAAAAGAAAATACTTCATTGATTTGCATCATCCACCTCGATAAAACTAAGATGCCTCTTATTGTTTGAGCCTTGTTACAATATACAATGTCTAGTATTAGTTTCTATGCCTACACCGACAACCAACACTATTTTAATATAACTTTTAATTGATTTCTAGCTCCGAATACTTCGGAAAATAGTTTATCTATATTTTATAATAAATATATATAATAAAAGTGCCTTTTGTTCGAAAAATTGTGTGGAAAAAATCCAGTTCCTTGGTCTTTCAAATCCATGTAGAGTAATTTTACGTAAGTCACGTCGTTGTTTAGAGCTATTAAAATATTTTATACTGTACGTTTAAAATATTTTAAAATAATTTAGTAACAACTGACTGTAATTCTTTTAATTGTTTAGCTAACGATTTTCAGATTTTATTATCAACAATTTATTTGTATTTAGTTTTGGATTATTATCAACTTTACTTTCTCGATTTTCTTATCGTTATTATCGGATTTAATCAAATACTTCATTCTTAACGATATTGTCTTAATAAACGTCTACATATTTTTTATACGAATTTTACAAGATGACAATGTAATTATTCATTTTGGTCAACGATGAGATCTTTTTTTTTTAAGAAATTTATTCTTTGACGAATGTATAAACCTTTTAATTGAATATTAGGTTCGTATTTATTACTCTATAAAAATCCAGTAAAATCGTTAAATGTCTTTTGAAAAGTAGGGATTTAAATAATGCTTATAATAACATTGACAGTTATTACCTATTAAATGCAAGCTTTGACATTAAATTCTAATTAGCGGCTTTAAATATTTTCATACATAAACCAATTTATCGTAAAAGTATTTTCAACAAATATTTTCATTTTTAAAATAATTGCAATTCATAAATTGAGAAAGGTTAGAAACTTTGGCTTTTCATAGAAGATTTTTATATTTTTAATTACATACGAGTGAATTCTAAATTAATTAAAATAATTATAGACATATCTTAAAAAACAATATTACGAATTTAAAGAAAAAAAATCAGAATTTTTTATAAATTTCTATTTATATATTTAATTCTCAACTAAATAAAGAAATATCTATTTTATTTAAAAAAAGGTTAATTATTCAACAGTCAGGGTTAAAGCAAAATATTTTATAGAAATTTATAAATACATTCTATAATTAAGATCATGATTAAGTACACACGATTGATTTGTGTACGCAAGCTTTGTGCGATTTTATACGTTATAAAGTGGCAATGAACCACAACTACAACCAAAAGGCCAAATTTCTTTGTTATTTTCGTAAAACACGTTAAACTTATATATAAAATACTTTGCGGTACTTACAAAGTATTATTTATTTGAAGTATACGTCTAACATTAAATATTTAAATGAGATGTATAATTATTTATTGTTATTTTAAATTTGTTATAAAATAATCTTTCGATAATATTGAAATATTTAATTATTTAACATATAATTTCTTATGCTTATATATATATTATTTACAAATAAAGAATATTCTTCGAAAATAATTTGTTTTAAATTTTATATAATTACATTATTGCGTATACCGATAATTATTAGTTACGTGACGTATAATGAAATAATATAATTAATATCTAACATTTATTAATAGTTTTATTTTAATTAAATTTTTTAAAATAAGTAATTTATATTTCAATTATTTTAAATATTCATTGAATCAAATTATGAAAAATATAATTACGTAGAAAATTATTATTACAGAAAAATTACTAGAATAAACGTTTAAATAAAATAAAAATAATCACTTGGTAAATATTTTTAGATTGTCTCGAATTTTCCCAAGCCTTTTTAATTTACGAATACGTTGCATCTAATAAATATATTCTGTTTGAAAACAGATATTAAACTTTGTATCGAATTAAGTTATTCATTATGTTATTGGACATTGAAAGTAAGACACGTACAGAATAACGATAATATTATTTAGAAAAATAATAAGTAATAGATATAACAACCAGCATAAGATAAATATATATATATATATATACAATTATTTACGGCTAAAAATAAATAATTTTAAAAAATACAAAATTTATAAAATCTTTAAAATATATTACATTGTGTAACAGAAAACTGTTATTGCGATAATATAAATCTTTACCGTAAGATATTTTATATTTTTTATTTTTTAACATATGGGTAATAATTTTTTTTTTCATTTGTAAGAAAATTACAAAATAAATATACTTTTAGTAAAATGTATACATTTTTATATTAACTGTCTCAAAATAAACGTATTTTTAACTTATAATAGAAAATTGTAATTTTTCTATTTTTCCGTACAATTTCTATCTATATGACAACCAATTAGAGATGAAATGAAATTACGAATTACTTGATAATACGTGAAATTTTGGCAGAATAAATCTTTTAGGATTTCAAACGAATCAGTTACTAAATTATTCTTGTTAAATTGAAAAATGGCTTACGTTATAAATTTAAAATCTCACAAAATAATTAAAAACAATTTATACTTTTTTAAAATTTATTAACATTTACCATTTGTAAAAATTATTCGTATAAAAGAATATTGTAAAATATAATTTTATTATGTTTAATTAGAATACGCTTATTATTATTTAAAAATAATTTTTACGAATACTCAAGTGTCGAATCTATTTTCGTGTTTTAAAGTAAATCTTTAATCAATTTTTGCTGTGGAATTAAATTTAATTAAAAAATTCCAACTCGTTCGGTGTTTTTTTTATATATTTTTACAACTCTTCTTTCATAAATTTTTCAACCCTTGCGCAAGTTTATCATGTACTATTAAAACGTTATCGTCTTCAAAATTTTAACGATAAAATATATTGAAACAGAATTATTGATAATGTAGATTAAATTCCAATTCGTAACTGATAAATCAATTAAGGTGAATATACCGATATGACAAAATCATTTAAAATTATACGTTTTCGTGCTCACGATAGAAATTAAACGAATTTCATAAGCGATCATCGATAATGATTACTTATAATAGAACCAGTCATAACTAGTGCCAAATACAATTGCAGCAGTCGTCTAAACTAGATATTGACACACAAAGGTTAGAGCATCTTTTTTCATTAATTAATTAATAAACATCTAAATATTTTATATCAATAAGCATCTGTATTATTATCTTTTAATAAAAGAAATTGTTTCAATGTTTTTGCTTAATATCGTCGAACGAAACGTGACAATTTCATCTATTTTATCGAGTCGATTAAAAGATCATAAAAAATTAATAAGTTAAGAAAAATCTTTACCGTCGATCAAACGGAATCGATACTTTATTATATTTGTCAACGATATACATTGAACGATTAGAACGTCGATCTTCATTATCGTAAAGTTCTTTCGTCTTTGTAGAATAGATTATATTTTTAATTAATCGAATTCACCGATTTTTACATTATTTTAATCACGAGCTTAAAATTAAAATCATAACCGTTTCAATTTTAATACAATAACAGATAAAACTGACGAGTGAGATTTTTCGATCGAAATTTATTCTCAAGTATTCGTTAACCATATATTATTCCTTACGTATGAATTATCAATCTTCCTCAAGATTAGAATCGATAATCGTGAAATCGAAATTAAATATCGATAAAACATTACTAAATCGGTAATTTGATACATCATCTTATAATTATAACGGAGAAAAGTTGCAGCTTAGAAAAACAAGGAGTATTCGCGAGTCCATAATTACAAGACACGTGTTCGAAACGCTTGATATAATTCGAATCGATTACGATGAATTGCCAGTACCGTAAGAAGACCTACGTTTACAAGAAATCCATTCGTGCTTAAAATAATTAGAGCCGTCGGGTAAGAAAGTCGCGCGGACGTTTACCTCGGCTCGGAAGGGTTAACCGATAGACCGAACGTAAGAACGGAAGGAAACTTATAAAATACTCACTGATGATGTGAACCATGAACGATGCAAAAACGACTACCCAACCCCATCCACCGTCGGGTGGAGGCGGTTGGATCGGTTCGCTTTTGGCGCACAAGGACTCGGTGTGCTTGTCTCCGTTCTTCTTGGAGGCGGACTTGCCATTCTTCTCCGGAAGGTGAGTCATGTTTGACCACCGAAAGCGCGCGAAATTCTATCGAGGAAAGCTCCGCGCTTTTCTGGTCTTCTTCCTCCTGGTCTAACTCCTGGTCTTCCTCCTCGTCCTCCTCCTCGTCCTCCTCCTCGTCCTCCTCCGTCTGGCGAACTCAAGGCACCGAAGACGTTGAAAAAGGCAGCTTGGCAAAAGAGAGGAAAACAAGAAGCGACTCTCTTTAGACTTTTCTCGATTGTTAATTCGCGCTTGGCAATGTGCGAGTGCGCGAGGCCGATGTCATCGCTGTTGGCTGTGCAACGTCAGAGATAGAGATAGAATTAGACAACTAGAGAGAGAGAGAGAGAGGGACACTCAACAGCCCTCCTCACCGATCGCGGCGCGGACGACGACGTCCCTTATCGGAACTCTTGCGAAAGCCGCATAGCTCTCGGCGCGGCTTCCCAGGCGCGACTGACTCGCGTTCGCTCGAACGTCCGACCGAACCAACCGCCCGCGTCCCCTCCGAGAGCTAACGCGTGGACTCCGCCGCTTCCCGATGATACCGGCCCGAGTCCGTCTACCCCGAGTCTCTAAGAGCACGCACACGGTTGTATTCCGTTGGCGAGTCTACTTTAATCTTTAATCTACCGACGATCGAGATCCTTACCGGCCAAGAGCACCGCCATTAAATTAGAACTCAGCGAATGACGTACAACAACGGGCGGACGACTCACCTTTCCTCCCCGACACGGGCGGACCTCGCTTCTACATCTTCGACATCTTCGACATCTTCGACATCTTCGACAACCAATCGCTCGTTTTTAAAATAACGCGCCTTGGACATTCGGGAATTCTCGGTCCTTCTCTCGCAGCTTCCGACCATTGTTCGCTCTTTCGAATCCCTGGATTTCCCGACGCATGCTCCGACGTTTTTTCCGCTCCTACCACGATACCAGTGCCACGCGGAAATCTTACATTTTTTACGCTTTTCATTCCGAGATGCATCCGAGGATGTATTTGTTCCCACTCGAGAAAATTTTGCTTTACACGTTTAGTTTTAGTTTTCCCTTTACGCGATAAGGATAAATACACGCGCGATGCTCGAATTCTCGAGCAGTGTTAACGTTAACGTTATCTTTATTCAAAGATAAATCGTTCTCTAACTTTAATGAATCGTTCCGTTCAAGCGCCGAAAACTCGGACGTTTGTCGTACGGGTACTTATTTAGCTTCGCACCGATCGATTTAATTTATTCTTTTAAGTTATCCACGATGCGGATCTGCATTGGTTGTTAAGTCACGCTTACGATAATATCGCGAAGAAATCACTTTTTAAGCAACGAACGAAAATAATACGATCGTTGGACTTTGTAAGAAAGTGTTTGTTACTTTTATCTCGAGTCGTACTCTCGTGTGAATCGTTATCGATGTGTTAACTACTACGAGTCCATTGGAGATAAAAACTACGCGGACAATGGTAAAGAAGGAACAGAAGGAACAGAAGGAATAGAAGGAATGCTGTTTCGAAAAATTAATTTTCGTGACGCAATAAATACCAGTTTACGCGGTAAAATTTACCTACTGCGTAAGACATGGGACATTCCGTATCTAAATATGACCGAAATATGCGTTAAATTATTTAACGCGTTTAAAATTTACTGCCCTTCGTTATACTTTCATAATTCACCTACTCGTATCCTACGATGAAACCACGTTCTCTTTTTTATATTCGTAATTTAGCATTTTATATTTATTTTACTTTTATTTGCGCCGAGTAAATTGATCATTGATACTAAATTGAAAGGCGGTTGTGATTAAATTTTACGCCTGAAATTTAAAATATCGCGTAATCTTGATTTAATTTTAAGATAAACATATTTATTAGTGCATTTAAAATTGATTTTTACAATAAGATACATGTGCAAAAGATAAATAAAAATAATAATTTCAATTTATGACTTATTATTTATCATAATCGTTTCAATGTAAGTAAACAAATAAGTGCATTATAATGTACAAACGACTATATTATATCGGCGATAACGCAAACAGCATTTCCTTTCGAATAATATACGGTATTTTTTATCGAGCGAGAATTATTCCAAACAATTACAACGGAGTTCGGTAATTTTCTCAAAAGACGAAGAACTAAAGTTGTCCAAGTGTTGAAATAAATTATCGATTTTAAATAATATTTATCGCGTTATTTAATTTATCCGTAATATTATTTATCGTTATAGTTGTTAACAAAATATTTTAATTTAATGTAATTTGATGTTTTTATGCAGATGTTTACAAATACTATTACTTGTTTCAGAACAGTATTTCATTAATGAACGAAAAATATCAGCATAGATAATATTCATTTAAAATAGATTTGTATAATTACTCACTTTTATTGTTTATGCGTTTATTAAATGGAAAATTTATGCAAGCATTTTTATTATTTTAAAAGTTATGATTTGTATAATAATGAATTTTAATATTTTATCTCGATAAAATAATTACACATATTTTATGATATTAACACAAATTTATTTCCCGTGATTCTTAAACATTAATTTAGTATGTTGCAATTAATCACGTTTTAAGCGTCATCGTATGAAAAAAATTAAAATTGTAGAATCTTTTATTCGTATTAGCTGAAAAATTAATAGAAATGACGGATAACACGATAAATTATGCTTACAAATATAATTTTTATAAAAAATAACCCAAAGACAACGAATACGATTTTGTTCTAGTTATCGATAAAAGCTTGATGACGCAACAAAAATACATTTAATTAAATACTGTATTATTTAATAATTATTTCAAATATGTTAACACTTTTACGACAAAGAGAAAATACATAACTATTTTTTTAATTAAATAAACGTAACTAATCCGATTTATTCGCGTATCATGATTATTATAAATTTAATATAAATTACACGAATACCTAATGAGAAAATTAAATTCTCCGTGAATTAAATGCTGGTAATTTTATTCCAATTTCAATGAGGTTTACCATTACGTAGCCACAAGATGAAAATACGACGATGATCAACTACGAAAACTGATTTCATTCTACGTGTTATGATCGGGGTTATTGATCTTAATATGCGAGTGTTCAAATATTTTGTTTTTGACTGTATTTCTAAAGGATCTTTTTATCCGACTATGAATTTACTTAAAAATAAAATATATGTGTCGGTATTGAGAATAAATATAAAATTTGAAAAATTATAAGATATATGTATTTTATATAAAAAATTGGTATTTTACTTCCTTACTTAAAAAAGTTTATACATATTTATTTATTTAAATTATACGGATTACTTTAATGTTCGGAAATTAAAATGGTCAAAGTTTTGCAATAAAGAAATATTCACTCGTTTATAATGAAAAAACTGTCTGTTTAATATGTAAAACTAAATTATAATAATTATGATATATTCTTTTTATTCTTAAACAGATATCGTTAACTCGTTACTTAGAATTAAAAATGTTATTTTATTTTTAAACAAATAATTAATGCTTCTTTAGTATCATATATAACGAATACATTTATATTTAAAAAAAATCCAATTTTATAATTTCGACTCAACCATATTTTAATAAATATTATTTGTTTTTTCAATATTCTATTAGAAATAATATTCAATCAGTGAATTTTAATAAATTTTTTTTTAAATTATTTATTTTGACAGCTTATGCTTTTTAAACCTATTTGCATAATTTTGTTTAACCTTCAAACAAATTAATTTTAATCGATAATAATTAAAAAAACTTAAATGTAAAAAAAATCTTTGTACATGGAGAAATTTTTTATATTCATTCTCAAATAAATTTTATTATTATCTCCATTATTTGTTCATATTCATATATTTACTCATTTTCTAATAAATAATTGTGCTTTAAATTTTCAAATTAAACGTTCTATTAATGCAATAATATTTTACCATTTGTTTTGTTAAAGACATATTAGGGTATTTTTTGTAATACATTTCTTATTCGATGAAAGAAATTACGATTTTAACGATACAATTTTAATATCTAAAGTACGTCGATTATACGAAAGAAAATTACTTTCGCTATACACAAAATAATTTTTAATAGTTTTTATAATAAAACATTAGATGCAAAATAAATATTTTAAAAAATATATAAAATCAACGAATGATATAATAACCTTGTTTAGCAACAATGTTTATGATTTTTCACTTTATTACACTGAAATCTTTATGACTTAATAACATGATATTCGATTATTTACAGTGGATTTTTTTTATGGTACAATACTTATGATACGAATGAATTGCATTGGTTACTTTACCCCACACACAATTGTTTAACATAATTAATTTGTTTTTATTTACCAATGCAGCAGACAAATATATACTATTTAAAATATTAAAAATAATTACAATATGTTAAACTCGATAAGATTTAGCACAATTTATAAATGTAAAATAAGAAATAAATTTAATGTTAAAATAGTATTTTTTTTAAGTTTTCGCGTCATTATCAATTAGTTGATGTTTACTTTAATACATAAAAACGTGTACCAAAATACATTGTTAGACTTTTTATTTTGTTATTTAGTTTAGTATATTCATTAATAATCGAAATGAAACATTTGATAAACGTAAATACTGATTATAAAAACAGTAGTATATTTGTGTGCATATTTTATATACATGACAAATACGAAAAATAATGAATATTAAAATTATCAGTTTGTTCTTTACAAAGTATTATTAATACACGATTTTACGACAGGTTTGATTCAATATTGTTTGAATACTTGTAGTAAGTTGTTGTAAAGAAAAATAATATTTAAAGCTGTTTAAATACTACGCAGGAGTGCCAATTAATTTTTTGAAGGACTCTTTAAGAACTGCGTTGGAATTAGTTCTTGTTTTCAATATTTCATTTAACGTCGATGTTTTCGAATAAAATGATTACTTGGAAAAATAAGTACTATTACTATAATTTAGTAATATGAAGAACAACGACAACAGTAATTAAAGTAATAGTACAAATAATCGCATCGATTAATACCGTTTCACTTATGTCGTAAAAATTTATACTCCATCGTTTTTTTATGTATGAAAATTTGAATTTAATATTTAATATGTATATACTACGAAAGCTATTATACATTGATCTTAAAAATAAAAATAAATGTACGAGTATCTTATATCTAAAATATAGAGGTTTCTATTTATACAATTGCAGTTCGACTTACGTTACTACTACTACTATTCGATAGGGTTGACTATCTTTTCATTATTAAACTTACTGCAAAATCCATTACATTTAATATAATAAATTGTGAATTCAGTTATGATATATTCTAAAGTTTGAATAATTTAGAATAATTATTAGATTTTTTATATACGTATTCATTTATTTTTTGTAAACTCACTTATTCTTAAAATACTATTTTTAAATTAAATTCACGTATCAACTATTAAATAATCAAATGAACATTTTTAAAAAATTTAAGAATACATTATATTTTTTCACAATCATTTAAAAATTGAAACCGTACAATTAAAAACATATTACAAAACTTGTTTAAAAATTTTCTTATTTAATATATAAATTAACTCATTCTTTGTTAATTTATTAGTTTCTTTTTTCAACGATCAACCTATTTATAAAAATATTTTTTTGTATTATTATTTATTCAATTGCTTTCAATTCTTTTGGATTCACCTTATCTAATTTTTTAAAAAAATAGTTTATTTTAAAAAAGGTGTTTATAAAAAACTATACAAATTAAAAAAAATTATACAAATTTCGACTTTTTATATTCAATATTATTTGTATGTATTAATAAAAATTGAAATAATAAAAAAGTTTCATAATTCGTTTGTAATAAATAATACATTCCATAAATATGATAATAAATTTAATATGTAATAGCATCTCATTTAAAATATAAATTTTATATATCTAACTCATTATAAAATTTTTAATTCTATCAATTTGATTAACTTAAATGCACTTGTAAAATGTATTTTTTTTATATTTATTTTAGACTGTATGTAAACAAGTTTAGTAAGTTGATATATATATCATATAACAATAAAATAATACTTGTGTTTTAACTAAATGATTAATATATGTAATTTATATTCATTTTTTTAATCTCATACGAAGTAATATGTAATAATAATTCACTTAACTTATCAATATAAAATTTATATTGAAAGAAAAACATTGTTTATACTAATTGTAAAGTATTTAAAAAATATATATTTATTTAAATAATCAAATAATGTGATAAATACGATAAAAACTCGAACATTTATTTATTAAGACTGTACTAGTTTATTTGATAGATTGTGGCGCAACTTATAAAGACTTTGAATCAGAAATATTATCTCAACGTTATACTTTTTTTTATTTTATTTTTCTGTTTTTACTTTTATTTACATGAAAAAAATTATTACTTAAAATTTTCACAAGAATATAGAATGTTTATGATTTTTTCACGTTATCAAGTTTTTTTTAACAGATATATTTATATTTTATGTAGAATCAAATCAAAAAGATTATAATAACTCCATTTTTAATTGTAAACTTGTAATTATACTGCATATTCAAAGCCTTATTTTAAAATTTTAGTTGTAAAAATATCGATCTATTAATTTATATTAAAAACATTTACAATCAAATGTCTTTTGTGTATATTAATTTTACTACGTATTCTTAATATTCTGTTTTTAAAGTTCAAAAAAAAAATAAATTTATATTTTTTGGTGGAAGTAGAATTGTTAAATCATGGAAATTTTTGCGTTTGCGATATAACAGATTACTTCATAAATATCTGTTTCAAATAGCACAGTTAGTACTAAAGATGAGTAGCAAATTACGAAAAATAATCTGCTAAAAATAATGTTTAAGTATTATTAAAACATAAATATATTACAGAAAAAATTCCTCTACTATAAGTAAATTATTTACCTTTGTTATTAGAAACGTAAATTCATCTAATAAAAAATGTTAATTATTTTATATTTAATAAATGTACGAAAATTTTGAATCGTTATTTAATGTAATTTTATGCTTCTATTTATCTTATAAATAAAGCATAAAAATTGTATTGAATTTATTTGTATGTATCTGTAGATCTTATCAATTGTATATGTAATCAAAAGTTTGTTTTATAGTATTTAATTTTTAAAACAAAAAAATCTTCAGTTCTCTGTTTGTTATATGCATTTCTATATTTAAATATAAATAATTTTAATGTATAATTTTAATTAAAACCCACATTTTTTTAAATGAAGTCTTTTGAAATAAATTCCATACATTTAAAATTTTGTTTAATTTTCACAATTTGGAAATAAAATATTTTTGTATAGAATGATTATTAACGTAAAAGCAGAAATATTTTCATCATTTATTCGAGTAAAATGAAATAATAAACAATTTTTATATATTCATGAAATTAAGCGAAATAAAAAAAAACAATTTGTAACGAAGATAGTATTAAATATAACTTTAGAATATATATATAAGGTTAAAAACTCAATGTGACAGGATTATAAAAAATATATGATAAAAAAAAGATATTGATACAAAAAATGAAGCAATTTGTTATGTACAAATAAAAGTAGTAAGATGTTCCTGATAATGTTATCGCGACAAATAAAAATAATGTAATAGCACTTTCAATAAAAATGAATTTGCTACTGTTTACATAATATTACATAATGATTGAAAAAAATAGTATTAAACATATTGTAATTGAATTAAATATGTAATCTATATACTTTGATACTGTTACTGGAAAGATTTATAGTCTGTCATCATACCCGTAAGAAATTTATACTTATTACTTCAACCCCATTCGAAACAATTAATTCTCGGTCTTCGTTAAGTGCACTTAAAGATAAAACGAAGTCTGCGAACAATTCGCGTATTCGTATGCACATGTATCAATTTGTTAGCAATATTTTCGCGGACCTCAGATTTGTATCAGATTCCTCGGTGATAAGATTGCGCACATGTTCAACAACCGTATCATTGAATAACAAAAGATGCTAAAGTTATTTCGTAGACTCAACTCAAATTATAAAGAAACGGAGTTGTACACTGTAGTTTTTCATTGTACGATAATCGGAATATCGAGTAATAAATAAACACGTAATAAATAACACTACACTCTTTGGGTGTTATTTCTCGTATGTATGTGACTTGTATTTAATTTTCTCTACTTTTATTTTTGAACGCATTCTTAAGGTTAATATGATGTTTACCGATTGTACCGTTACAGTTACTACATTTTAAGGATGGTTTGTAAATTTTTATCAAAGAAGATCAACATTTGATTTTTTCTCAAATTAAATAAGTTTATGAAGAAGTTAATCGCTCGAATTTAATATTGGGTTAAGTTCATTGATTTTAGTCCGATCTATTCCTATTCTATACCGTGTCTAAAAAATTATTGTTTACTCGTTTAAAAACTATTTTATAATTGTATTTTATACGTGTCTTTTCAATGCGTGTTATTATACGTTGAATATAAACTGTAAATAAATTTTATTTTTTAGATTAAAACGATTAAAATATGTTGATACAATGTGTAATGACTTATTTTAATATATCATAAATCTGTGACATTCGTTCTATGTTTAAATAAGATTGAATTTAAAAAGCTTAATCAAATATTGAACCAACATATTTTAGTAGTTTTAATCTGTCTTGTTAAAATGCTCTTTATTTACCTTATATCTTAAATGCATTATAAATAGATTGGAAAAAATTTTTAACGACTTGCATCGAGTGATTATTTTTTAACGACTGTGTATTTATTTCTAGAAAGTAATTCGAATAATTAACGCTTTAATAATATAATAAGTATTTATCATATAAGTTTGGAGTTGTGTTATTATTTCCCACCTATAAATAAGTTTAAGAATATTGCAGAAAATTATGTAATAGAACACAAACAAAAATTTTAAATATTTTTTTTCATTTTAAAAATATATTTTTTCATAATATGTATGAAATTCTATAAATTTCGATACGATATTTATCGGGATAATATTAATTTAATTTGTAATTTTTCCTCAAAATGTAATGAATATAAAAAAATAAACAATTTTAATAAAATTTTCAATTTTATAAATAAATTTATTGAAAACCCTTTAGATAATTAAAAGGTAAATTACAAATTTATAAAATCATATTTGATTGTGATAATTAGATAATGATAATACATTTGTTTTATATTTGTATATATGAAATATTACATACGATTAATACTTTTGCGAATTAATATTTAATTACATATCAAATAATACATGTAATAAATTTAATTTAATTTAATAAATGTTGATATTAATATTAAATGCAGTTTACTAATATTACATATATATATGCGTGTGTGTGTATATAATTTTAATGTTGATAATCTACATATTATTGGTAGAAAAAATTTCTCAAGTATCTTTTGAAAACATTTTTTGTTTCTAAGAATTGTTTCGATTTTATTACAGTTTTTTAACAGCTACTTTAATAATTAGACGTATAATTATAATTAACGACAGTAAAAACTTGTAAACTTTGTCCAATAAATTTGCGAGATAGAATTTAACACAGTTCATTAGTTTTGGTGTTTGTTTTATCAGCTTAAATCCTGCTGTTATGCCAACTTACTTATTGTAGTTATAAATATTTTCAGTATATGTATACATTCATTTTAAGGCTCCTATAGCCGAAAAAATCTTTTATATTTGCATTTAGTAGATATTTTATATTTATTTTATACAATTAATATACAATATATATTTAATGATATTTGCTTTGTATAAAAGTTGTGATAAAAAATTATTTAGATTGTTCTTGTAAAAAAAAAATTACTTATCGGCACAACAATTATCTTTCTTCTTCGTTATATACATACTAATATCATCAGTTCTAATACAGCTTATAAAAATTTTTATAAAACATTTCTTGAACGATACGCTATTATTTAATTTATATAAAATTGTTTACGTATAATTGATTTTTTAATTTAAAATATTTAAAATCTATGCGTTAATTAAAAGATGTGCTCATTATTTAACTACTTGATAAATTATTTTATACGCGTCTTATATAACTTATCGATAATGATACTACTAGCAACCAACATTAATATTCATTAATCGCCTTTCGACTAGACAAGAAACGATGGCTTCCATTATTTGGGTAATAGTAGTACTTATGTATGTAGTACTTCGGAACACGAACTAAAATCACTTTAAAGTGTTTTGCCTAAATTTACTTGCTATAATTATTACCTATTCTATTACATAGATATAAGTAAATCTGGAGTTAGATGTTGACATATTAAACAGATAATGATTTAAAATGAACTTACATTATTATTTTTATTTTATAATATTTTTATATTATATATTTAAAATTCCACGTATATCTTATTATAAATATAAAAAAATTTTATTTCAATTATTTTAGAATTTCTAAAGGAATAAATCAATGACGTATTAATAATAGTTGTAGAAGTCTGTTGGTAGAGAATAAACTATATTAATTTCTTCTTCCAGTTCTCGATAGTAATTTGTATTACTCGAAGAACGTAAATTTAAAAAATTCATAATTAATTTAATAGAATAATATATTAGATTTTTTTTAACTAATAAACTGAAATAGAAGAATTTTCTTAACATTACTGGTTTGTTTAGAAAGTCTTAATCAATTTAATACGTTTTCTCATTAAAATGTTATTATTAAGAAATAAATTTAGAATGAATTTTTCTAATCAACAATATATTTTCTAGAGAAATTAATCTAAAATAGGAAATTAGCTCGATAAATTTTATTATACTTTCTACAAAAATAATTATTTTTTATATTATATATAAATTAATTTTTAAGTGTTAATACTGAAAGAATCGGAAATTCTTTTTTATTATTTTAAGAAAATTTGATAAAAAGACAATAGAATTTTTTGCTTGTTGACATTATAAAAGTCCATTGACGTCAATTTTATTTTATTTTCATTTGATTATAAATTTATTAAAAGACATTTTCTTTTATAATTATCTTCTTTACAACAATGGATTTTTAAATATGATTTAAATACTTTTGAATAAAGAAATTGTCGAAACTTTCATACTTAATTGAAAATATTTTTCAATTAATTAAGACTTTACAAAATTTTATTCGAATACTTTAAAAATTAATTAAAATTTTTGATAAAATATTTATATGTTTTGTATTTTTATACAATATAAAAATGATTGTATTTTTTTTTTATAAAATTTGATATTTATTAAAGTTTCGAGTATTTATAATAATTTAACTACATAGATAATCAAAATATGTGATACATAATTAGTAAAGACGCGTCATAAATTTTTAGATACACTTTGAAAGTATTTCTAAAAAGAAGTTTTACTTTGTAAGTAATACAAAAATTAATATTAAAAGATTTATAAAATAGCTTACACTTTAAACTAAACATAATACAGGCTAAATATTTTATACTTTAAACGTGATGTAATCTTTTCCTTGTATTAAAAGAATCCAAGAATGAAAACAAGTTTTGTATTTATACTACTTATATTTTTTTTTATTAGAATGCACTCAATTATCAAGAAAATAGCTAAGAGTTTCCATGAATATAGAAGCAATTTATAAAATTTTACATATTTTTTAGGTTAACAGAAAGTATATACAGAAAATAATATACCCAGAATATTATTAACATTATCAAGTTTACATTTTTTAAATACACTATAAACATATATTGGTTTCGGTGAATAGAACAGTAACCCCTTAAAAAATGTTTTAATATTGGTTTTATGATATCTTAAGAAATGTTTATCATTTTTATGGCTACGGTATTTAGTTTACATATTGAATACATTATTTAACTCGAGGTCTTTATTATACTTAATGATTCTGAGGAGGAAGGTTCATTTGCTTAAATAAGTAGCTTAAATATAAACGTATCCAATTCCTCTTATATTCTCAGACTAAATATTATGACCGGAGAATTCGTGTATTATAATATCATCAAACACTGTTTAACTATTTAAAAACTTCTAATTCTTCAAGTTTTGACAATATAATTTCAGAGAAATTATTTGTACGAATACAGCTTAAGTTAAACTCTATTACTTTTTTATTATATAACTTTTACATTTATTATATATATATTATATTTAGTCGCGGTTAGACTCATTTATAATTAATTTTTAATTTAAATTTATGGATCGATATTTCATATTTTTGGCTAGCTCTGAGTTTACGCTCCAAAGGTCAAATGAATAATCTAGTATTTATTCAGAAAACAATATGGCTGAGAGAGAATTTATATTTTTTCGACAATTTTTGATTTCTGTATTTGGAAAAATACTCCCGTTATCAATTTTTGTATTTCAATCCTTTAAAGTATTATAAAAGAATACATAATACGTAAGTTTTATTTCATGTAATATTAGATGAACTTGTTTCAAACGGCAAATAAATTAAATAACAATTAAAATTTTTACTTTTAACAGGAAGAAAATTTTTAATAAGTTTTTTATAATAACGAACAAATTATATATTATAAGTTTGTGTTATGAGTAATAAAATTTTTTAGCTTAGAACAAAGAATACTTTACAATCTTACTATTTTTTAATCTTTTTACCTTATCGATAAAATTGTTTGAAAATAACAATCAATTTTAAAACAATATTCATTATTATATCCTTTGTTCAATATTATAATGATTCATATACTCTTCTTAACTACTTTTCTTTGTATGAAAATAAATTCTCGAATAACTTTTAGCAAAATGAATAATAATTTTATGTAATAGTAATGCTTACGAAAAAAAGACGAATCGAATCGTTAATTTCAGAAAGAGTAAATTATTGTAATTATAAATTCTTTAATTAAATGAAATATTATGGTAAAAGTCCATATAACTATTAAATGCAAGTACTCCAGATGCTCCTATAAGTATATTTGAACGTTGGCATACTAAGTAAACATTTATTATCTATTTGTATTTTACACAGACACAAAATTAAATATCCTTGAAAATGGAAAACAGTTGCAAAGGAGACAACTTGTTGTAAGTTATTCCGCCGTATTTAATTTACGTAATTTTACACAACAAGTTTAAAAACCGAGAAGATTTTCAAAATAGAAACATCCTTATTGTGTCATCTAAAAGAAATTACGGAAACGCTTAAAATTATTTAAATTTTAAACAAATATTTTATTCAACAAGTTGGAAATTTTTTGAAAATTAATATACACAGTAACGGGTATACGTTAAAATATAAATCACGTAATTATACTTTAAATTATTTTAAAATATGTTATCCGAATTATTTTTTTGATAATTTATTCCAAATTTTTTAAAAACACGGTTTCGTTAAATTTTCTTTGTTTTTCATCCATTTTTCGCGAATAAAATTGTCTTTATTTTAAAATATCCACAAAAATTCGTAACTAATTAATCGTGATCGAAAATTAAAAGAGTAATATATTTAAAAGTCGACGAGCGATCGGTAAGATAATTGTTAAAAAATGAGTATAACGAAATATATATATATATATATATGTATAAATTTACGCTCGTTTCACACTTCTAATTTTCCATTCGCGATATTTTTACAAGTATTAAAAAGAAATATATAAAAGTATCTCTATGAAATTGAAATCAAGTGTTCAATAAAAACCAATGATTCTATTAAGTGCGCGAATTCGTTGTTTATCTCTACTTGATTCACTTCGATTGGCACGTGAGTATGCGAGGCAGCTTTACGTTAAAAGCATCCTGCTAAGAAAAAGGCGAAAAAAGAAACAGCTAATGAATCAGCACCACAGTAAGTTTCCTTTCCGAGACGTCCAACGTCCTAAATGTGTGGATTCGTACGCTTCGTTTATCTGCGTTCGACCGACTCGACTCTGCTTATAACTTTCCACTGCGTCCTTAGATCTCCATGAGATTATTTTCTTCGATTCTACCGTTGCACGCAATGCTCGAAAACATTCTTCGATATCGAGATCGTTCCGATTTCGATCGACTAGTTTACTTAAAAAAACGAATTACACCTTTATTATCTATTTTGTAAAACTATTTTTTATTTCGTAGAACATTCGAAGGAATTTGGATCAATCTCGATCATATTTTTTTGCTAATTAATTTATTTTTTGTTTCAACCGTCTTTCTTTGTGCCACTTTCGTATCCATTACCTTTTTGAAAGTTGTTTTTTTTTTGTTTAACCTGTATTATTACGCCGGATAAATACTATAATTTAAAAATAAATTAGATATTCGGAATAATTTATTTCGGGAGTTTATTATTTTTTTAAATAAAACGTTAATAAATAATTATGAAATATTTGTCTAGCGTTTAATCACAAATGAATGTAAAATAGAAAAACTGATCTAACCGTAAATTCTTCTTGAATAGATTGATAAAATCATCTTGTACTCCAAAATAATGATCGTCTATCGCTCGGTGCTCAGATAACCTTATCGTACTATTTTAAATCGTTTTTAACGGGAGATGCCATGTGTTTTTATGTATTATAGGTACGTATCGGAATATTCTACATAAACTCGTAAAGCTTTAGATTAATTTGAAAAAAATTTGCTTTATTTATTTATCTCGAAGTCAATGTTATTTAAATGGTACGCGAAACATTGCGATACATAAAATTTTTAGAAACGAATTATGGGTGATTCTATTTTTTATCGGTAAAGTTTTAAAATGTTTCTCAGAAAAATTAAAAAAGAGAATTTTTTTTAAATGGATACACAATCACATTTCAAAATTATATTATTGCAATCTCGTTATTAGAAAAAGAAAACGTTCGCGTACAGTTTTGTTAAAACAAGATAATTTTATACTTACGAGCAAATATTTTTAATTAAACGAAACACCAAGAATCATCGGATATAAATTTTACTTTCACTTTTTTTTCGAAAAAAATTACACGCGTAGAAGTAAAAGTAATTTAAAACTAATGTGAATAATGCGTAAGATCATCGGAGTTGTCGAAACCAACTATGAAAAATACGTATTAGCAATATATTTTGTTGAAATTGATAAGAGGAAAAATATGCAACTATTATTTTGTAATCAAACAATTTAGAATTTATACAGTTCAAAGAAAACTCGTGTGTTCGTTCGAATACCGGGATACGATTATTCAAATAAGAAAAATAAGAACAAAACATATTTGTAGCTATTTCACGAGGATGCATAGTTAATATAAATTTACGTTGTGTATTTAACGTAAGATCCGAAAAAATGTCTTTCACGCAGAAAATTACTTAATCATTTTTGCAAATATATTAAAAATAAATATTATTTATTGTATGCGTCAATAAATTCTGCAACTCCGGCATCTACATATCTAAGTATATGTGTAACCACAGATAAAAATTGTTTGTAGATGATTCTTAACATAATATGTAATTTTAACTTCTCGAGTGTGCGAGTAATAAATTTTTTTTCTATATCTTAACCGGTATTATTTAAAAACTTTGTGATTTTTGCACGCTTAAAAATATCCTTCAATTTGATATTTTATAACACGCCATACAAAATAATAACGATAAAAATTATTCGAACGAGAATAAAATGTCGACGATCGAAAAATTATTAGCAGTCGTACAAGGAAAATAGGAAAAAAAAAAAGTTAAAAAAATATTCGTCGTCGTTGATCGACAGCCGATCGTTTGTTTAAATATATTCGATTTACATAATTTTTATCACCATAAAATCCTCGTCGCGGAGGAGATATTTTTTTCAAATAAAAAAAAAAAAAAAAAAAAAAACTAGAACGCCGTTATTATTCGTCTTCGGATCGTTAAACCTTTTTGTTCAATGAATAATGCATACTTTTTACCATTATTCAACCGGCAAGAATTTTCGCGTTTTAACGCTACGTGATTTCTTCTCGAATTAAAAATAATAACAAGACAAATCGGTAAACAGAATTTAGTTAAAGAGCATAGTTAGCGTAATAACGCAAACAAAAAAAACAAAAAGGCCAATAAGTTTTATCGACTGTCTCGTACACACACACGTGTTTGTTAAATAGGTCGTCTCGGCCTAGAGAGAATCGCGACTCGACGAGCGTCGATCGGAGGTGAAAAGAGGAGGCGAAAAGAGGAGGCGAAAAGAGGAGGCGAAAAGGCTATAAATTTGGGTGGACGTAGAATCGCTGGATAAATTGTCGCGTTCGTCGGGGGTAGTTTGGAAAGGTGGAAAGTCAGAGAGAGAGAGAGAGAGAGAGAGAGAGAAAAGCCGTGTTTACTACTTACTTTTCACCCTTGGAGAATCGCGTTGCCATTCTCGCGCGGAATCCCCTTACTTTCACCCTCGAGTCCTAGGCGTTTGCATCCGGACGCGTCGACGTCTCTCCTCGGCACATGTGCGAAAATGTCGATCGTAAAAAGCCCGAGTCGAAACGCATGTTCGTTCGCTCGGCACTGATACTCATTATCTGCGTAATGCGTGCGCCTACCGTTGCCTTTCCGTGCATTTCGTATCGATGATAAGCCTATCTCTTTCCTTTTACATTCGTTTTTCTTTTACTCCCCGATTTTTTTCTCTTTCTCTCCGCTCCGTCTTTGCGCTTTTCGCGCCATATCGCGAAACGGTCCGAATATTAACGCGAAACCAACGAAACCATTTTGAATATTTTTTCCTCCTCGGACGCGCTTTACGTTTTTCATCCTCGTTATTTATTTTATTTATCTCGCGATTTTTATTATATTTCGTTTACCGTATTGTAATAAAAAACATTTTTACAAGCTTACACGGCTCTTTCTAATCATCGCGATTATCGATTGAAAATTATAACCGATCGTTTCTTTCTCAAGAAATAATTTCAATCGAGAAACGTTTTTTTCTTTTCATTTTTCCCCCCGACTCTATAGATTAAATACGCGATCGAAGCTGCGGCTGTGACGCGAGGAATCAAGAATTAAAAATAATTCCGAAATAAAATTGTATTACACGGAAAAGAAAAATCGAGTGTTTATTTTGGTACCTCGAATTTTACGGTTCAAAGGTCGTTTACGATTGTTAAACTCGCGTTTCGCAACAACAACGTCTATTACTTTTGCGAATCGAAATCTATGAAATATCCTAGTGGTTTCGTTCTCGTTATAATATTTTCGTACTCACCAAAGCGCCAGAGTCCAAAATCGTGTACACGATGATCCAACCTCTTTAAAAATTGAGTTACTTTTGTTGCGTTGTCGAATTATCTCTGCAGAGTTTTTCACGCCGATTTTTCACGCAAATAATTCGCGAATTAAACTTTTCGCAACACCGAACAAAGACATCGGCCGCATAATCTTCGACACTCGGTCGATTCAGCGGCAGTGATTCGACGATCTCGATTCTCCGCGTGGTTCGATTTTCATTGAAACGAAGCTCATAAAAAACCCGTTGATAATCTCAGGCGTGTGCAGCATCGGCTATTATTTGTATTTAAAAATAAACGTCAACAAAGTCTCCCGCGACTCCGGAGACGAGTGCGTCCGCCTTTCCCAGCGACTCTCCCGAGAATACTTATTAATGTATACACAAACAGTCCTTTGTTATTGGTCGGACGATTGCGGGACAAGTTTTAAACTACACTCAACGACGACGGACGAAACATTTTCGCCTTTTAGTTTACACGACTTAAATCATCTCGAACGCGTGTCTACTCGAGTAGAAACTACTCTGTAAGAAAAACCGGATACGCGGCTTTTCATTTTTCCTTCCTCGTTCTTTCTCGCGGTTCGTCAGCTGAAAATAAGCTTCGACGCGGTTCGTTTATAGCTCGAGGGGCGAACGAACGGCTAAGGAATAAAGGAGCATCGGCGCTTTGATCCGGTGACGTTCACCGGATTAGCGTCTCCGATTATTCCGTCGGCGTAAATTTTAAGTCACCCTCGCTAAAAATATGGCTTAACGAGACAAGTTCACGGCGATCGAACCGCCTCTTGTAAATATAGCTCCCTTGTATTTATAAAAATCGTTAAAATCTTTTAAAAATAATCTTTATTTTCATAGTCTCGGGCTAATTTTGTTCTTAAGCTACTATCGACCCTTTAAGATTGTTCTAACTCTTACCATCGAACTTTTCTCGTAAATTAATTTTTAAAATTTCATTTTTTATTCTTTAAATATAACGTAATAATTTATGATATTATTTATTTACATCGTGGATATTTTAACACCCAAGGCATCGTACTTTTCATTTTTTTAAAAAATCTTTTTCGCGTACAATTTTTGTTATACATATTTTTGTACAAAACTATATAAAATTTGGAGAGCAAGCGCTTACAATATTTTTTAACGTAAAATGTTTAAAACTTTTTTGAGAAAAAATAACGTTGCTCGTGTACAACTTTAAAAGTTGAGAATATAAAATAGAGGATGTATCTTCGAATTATAAACTATAATTATCGACAATTATGAAATTGGTCTTGTAAAACCATCGAAAGGATTTTCCGCATTAATATGATCGCTGTGTTGAGGTAAAGCCTCGTAAGTGCAAATAGTTACGCCGTGTCTGTGTCCGGGTGTCCACTCTCCTTTCAAACCGATGTAATCGATTCTAGTTCTTTCGGCTCCAAAATTTGTATTAAAATGCAAAGTGAGATGATGCATCGATGAAAATTTTGCTACTCTGAAAATAAGTATATTCTTAGTTTGTTGGTTACTATCTCTTAGAGAACCTTTAATGTTGCACTAGAATTACATATTATAAGGTAGCTTCGACATTTTAAAGGATTACTTATAAACGTACTTTATTGGATATTCGTGAACGCCGTATTGATCGACGAATAATTCAAACTTCTGCTCTGGTTCGCCACCGACGTCGTCGAATGTCATTCGTTCCCTGTTTTTAAATCTAAAATAGAAAAGGGTTAGTAATTTTATTTTGTCACAAGCCATTGGTTAACCGTACTTACAATTTCACCTCCGATGGATGAGAATCGTCCGGACCTCCGACGATTATAAGACCTTTTAACTTAACATCTCCCGTGAATCTACAAAATAATTACAAAATTTTAGTATGTTTGTAAGCACGCTTGGCAAACGTACACATTTTATATAAAAATACTTACGGTATATTAAATAAAATTTCTTGATCGACGTCGCTTTCCACAAACTGCAAAAATATTAAATTTCTATTGAATATAAGATGTAAATGAAATGTATTTTTAATTGTATCGACACGGTATTATCCTACTGAAATTTAAATGAAGATACAAAATAAAATAATGGTACTAAGGTTTATACACACCTTTGTATGATCCAAACGATCTTCCCATGCTTTGAAAACTTTTGCTCCAGATCCTTCTACTAATTCGTTGAGGCATTCAATATTTTGTATATCTATTTTTTCGTAAAGATTGTATTGTACTCCTAATTCTCCTTCGTTGTGGATACTTCCACATTGACACTGTCCCTCCATATTATAATATCACAAATTAAATTTGTTTAAATACTTTTGTTTATGCTTACTCTAATAGACATACATATATGCAACGTATGCTTTAATAAACCGGTGACCTTCGGTTTTAAACTTATCTTTTCTGTGTCAACAAGTACTTTGTCATTCTGCACATTATTTCTTAAGATTGTGTTAATTCCTGAATTGTTGTAAACACGAAAATCGAAATCTGCAAAATGTATTGTAATACGTTAGGTTACGTTGAAATTCACGAGAGTAAACATTAACGTCATACACCGATTATTTCATAATTTTGGTCGACTTTCGCGCGTTTTTATCTTGACCCGAAGCTTTTAGCAAAACTTGGATCGCGCAAATAATTACATAGATAATTAAAAAAATTGTTAATAATTTTGAAAATTGAATTATTTAAAGAAACTTAATTTACCATTCTTTCGGCTAATTCGGGTACTTTTATCAACTTTATCGCAGTTCAAGCGCGAATTTCGAATTATTTTAAGAATATTTATTTCAATAAATAATGGTTTTCTTTAATTTAATTTTAACGTTTGGATTATATTTTAAGTTTAATACCGTTACTTAGTTTTTAAAAATCCTTTTATAAATTTCGTTTATATTATTGTGATATAACGATATTATCTTTTATGGGTAATATTTTTATGGTAAATACAATTTAAAATATTTTACTAGTCGAACTGATTCTCGCGTAAATATAGAAATTAAAATAATATGAACAGTACTTAGATTAGTTAAAATACCAAAATACGCTTGTTTTATATTTTTCATTTTAAAAAATTACCAGTAGATGAATACAATAGTCGAAGATACGACAAATAGTCTATGAGTATTTAAAGTAAAATTTGTTTATTTTATATTTAGTACTAGGATTGCGCTTAATTCAACGATATGTACAATTTTGAAACATTTTTTGGATCTCTACTGTTATAGTATCTATAATAATAACCAACCATTTTTTAAAATCAACCAAGTCACTGTTACGACAAAACATTCGTAACAGATTCGCACACGAATCATGTGTAATATTTCAAAAGGTAAGTCTACTTTCGAATTATTTCCGTTTGAATTTCATTACTTTCAAAACTCATCCCTGTTGAATATTAATTTTATTTTGACTATAGTTGCGTAAGACGAAATATGTTTTCGAAATAGATCAACCGTTTTGAAACTTGTAATTCATAAATTTAATTTTTATTTTATCAGATTGCGAATACCTTATTTAAAAACGTTAAATCAAATAAAATTTAAGATTTTAATAAATGTTTTTAATAAACAATTTTATTTTTTTTATATTTGTTACAAATTTGGATCTTTCGTCAACAGTTTTATCTATAGTACACAATTATAACATTTTTCATTATAGAGTTATATAAATTATACATTGAATCAAATATAACAGCGAGTATTAGTTATGTAAGTATATCCACTTTAACGTTCTAAAACTTATTATTACTTATGTCAAAGTATGGCCTCTTCCGTGATGCAAAAGTCGTGGATAGATAATATGATTATTGTTCTACAGAATATTGCTCGTTACGATTATCCTCCAGAACATAAATTCTACACGCTGTAATACATAGAGAAACTCTGGATGTATTACATTAAATAAGATTTTTGAGCGATGTTTCAAGGGTAGCAAAATTATATGCAGAAATCGTCTTTGTAAATGCAAGACTTCAACGAAGCCACATTCTTAGCTAAAATACGTATAACATAGAATATTATGATCGAAAGTTGTGTTCTAAACGAACCTTGGTTTATTTTATTCATGAATAAATAATTGAAATAATGAAAATTCGTTTTCGGGGGTTTTGCTCGTAATATTCTTTAAAACTATTAATATTTTTCAATATTTTGTCGACATTTTAGAAAAGAAACATCAGCTGATTAAACTAAAAGTGCTATGAAAAAATTATGTAATAAAATTAAACAGCGAAAATATTTGCGTATTAAACTGTTTAATCTTGTAATGTATGTTGATGTTATCTAAGAAGAAAATGTAAATATATAAAGGTAGATTACCGAAGAAACATAAAAGTGGAAAAAATTAAGTTTGTAAATTCTTTGGAATTATGGCAAACTTTATCTAACTATGTACAAAAAAGGTGAGTTTCTTTTTTTTGTTAGACAGTCTCGTTGAAATTTTGTAGGCAACCCGAAAATTCTGCTAATTTATTTTTAATCTACAATACAATACAATACAATACAATAATCTACAAAGTGAAGATACAATCGATATTTATCACCTTAGTTAGTAGCTTTAGAGAATTCGATAATCGCTCTTTTAACTTTTTTAATATATGTTACTTTAAAAAATAACATAAAATAAAAGTTGTACTTTATTTTGACAAATATCATTTTAATGTATATAAATTCGATCTTTTATTTTTTTCGGCATTTTTTTGTTTTTAATATAATTTTTATTTTTATCGTTCAACTTTAAAGGAAAAAATGTATTCAAAATAATAATTTTGAAATTGATTGCCTGTGTCAAAAAACGAACGAATGTAATTTAAAAAATATCGCGTATAAGATTGAATCAATGGTTTATAAAATATGTTTGAAAATTTTTACAAGTGTTTTCATTCTAATTTATTTAGTTTTTAAATAAAAAAAATAATGTAAACGCATGCATAGATAATCTAAAAAAAATTGAAAATTTGTTTCCGATTAATGCTTGTCGTAATAAATCGATTATCATAGTTTATGGTTATTATTTAAAATTGGCTTTGATGTTTTACTTTAATTTTTGCTTTCAACAGAAAACAAGTATCATATTTTTTTGTCCAAACTTGGTAAAATTTTTTTTAAATAATATTAAATAAAATGTTTTATACGATATTTGATATTAACAAAATGCTTTTCTCAAAACGTATTTATTATCAATTTTTCAGCGGTGTGACAAAACTTAAACTAATTTTAAATATCTTTTACTAGAAAAAAAGATAATTACACGTATTTATGAAGCAATAATCGTATCTTTCTGTTCAAATTAAGAGATCGCTTATCGTTTAATCGCGAAGCATCGCTATAAAATTTTGAACATAAAATACGAACTTGTTTAGTTTTCAAGACGATTCCTACGTGGAAAACTGTGAAATGAATAAAAACGGTACAGAAGATAAAAAATAAACACGAATGATTAAATACGATTTATTATTATGGGTGATCGTTACATTTACGCATATGCCAATGACCGGTTGATCTATCGATCTATAAGCAACGATGTCACCAGATTGACAGTCGTAAAAATTTTATTTTATAAAAGTACGTTAAATACCTAATATATTTATCAATTTGGCAGTACTCGGTATATTTTATAAAAATTGGTGTACCTTTTTCGCATATATCATAAAGGCCTCGCAAAAGTTGCAACTCGCTTATTATGTATTTAACGTTAATCACTCGTTCGATCAATCGATACTTTTATTACGCCGAACTGAGTTAGAATAAAATGATAAATACATATCGATGCCATATATACAAAATCCAATATTATCTTTAAGAAAATTTTAAGTACATTAATTATTTTTTTTCGTGTAGATATTTGTTTATATACAATAAAATAATTTTTCATAACCTAATATATAAAGGTAAATTTTGAGATCGGATCGTATAGATCGCGCTTTAGACATCAAATACCATCAGTAGCTTTCTTTGAAAAGAAAATAAACTCATTAAATCTCTTCGATTTAAAAAAGTACAATTTTAATTTTTCAGAGCCACAAATTATTCTTAATATATATCTATGGCTCTTACGAACCGGTTGACCGATTCTACGAATTTATACGTGTAATCTTATGTATAATATTAAACCGTGAGTTATCGCCCAATAAAAATTATATCTATAAAGCATAAATACATAAAGCAATTTTGCCATAAATCATATTATTAATTAAAGCTAGAGAATTGAATACTATAAAAATTTAATTTTCTTAACGCTTATTCTTACGATTACTAAAAATAATAAATAAATAAACATACAAAAATGCGATAATTGTTTACATTGAACAAATGTTTTTACAATTGTTTAATAAAAGGTAATAAAAGTGATTACGTGATTTTCAGCTTTTATGTATATGAAATTTATTAATAAAGACGAACTTAAAAAAGCGAGAAATATTAATATATAACGCTAAAATTCTTTTGATTATCTGGAAATTAAATTACGTAAATCGTAATATATATCCAAATATATATTTTATCCAAAATTAAAATAAGTAGGGAATGAAAAATACTAACCGATAGTTGTATGAATTACATGCTTGAAATAAAATATAATTATTCTTTTAATTAAGTATTTTTATTTTTGATACTCGGTCTTCTATCGAATAAAAGATCGAGCAATTCTGAAAATCATTTTTTCTATTACGTTTCCTTTCGTGTATTGTACGTTATTTACACAAACATTATAAATTCATTTAATATACATATTCTACAATTCTATGATATAAAAGTGTTAATTTTTTTTTGTATTACTGATCAAAAAGACCAATATATGTATTCAAGTTTACTTAAATAATTCACTTATCAGATAGCTTAGTTTTATAAATCTTGATTTCATACATGGTTGTTGAAATTGGTGTAACGTGAGTACTCTAGCTTGATCAAAGAATTTGCTTATGCATAATTACTTTACAGATTTCATTGTTGCTTTAGTAATATCAAATTTTACTTGTTGGATTAAGAAATTCTTTTTACAATCTACTTATTAAGTCCTATTTTTCCATCATCCATGTCTGGAAATAGCATCTGCATGTGTGTATCGATAATTTGAAATAGTTCAGGAGGTTGAGGTATTCTTCCTGTTTCGAGCTTAGACCATATGGGAACATCTACGATACAAATATTTTAATTTAATATTCTAATAGGTTGCAAAAGCGTAAAAGTAAATAAAGAGTTAAACTTTATGTTACCGTTGAAATGTATTTCGAATGCTCCAGAAGAGATTAAATATCCCTCGGTTGCGTTACAAGCGAAAAATAACATCACGCACGAATATAAACGATTATCCATACACCATTGCCACCAAAAAGGTTGCGGTTGTCCAATCCATTGGAATATGTTTATTTTACCGAATATTAAAATAATGACTAGTATCTTAGCTATACCCTGTAATAATATCAATCTATTTTTTAACGAATCCAGATATAAATTTTTAAGAAGTTTATTTATTTATTTATTCTTATTACCAATCCCTTGGCTAACATCATATTAGCTCCTGGCGGATTATAATTTTCACCATCGATTTGCAATTCTGGATATTTTTGCCGTAAAATATTCACATAGTCTTCGAAAACTTTTCTGTAGCCACAGGAATAACTAAAATAATAAAAACAATTTACTTTTCGCTCGCGTTTCGACGAATGCTAAATTTATTACTCTTTTTATCCGCTATCGCGAAATAAGATATCGATTGACCAAAAATATTTATTCGGCGTACTTAAATATTAATATTCGGTCCGACGTGTAATCGCGTTATTAAAATACTTTCTCGAGAATTATTAAAAATTATAGACAGATTCGGGCTTACCAGTAAAAAAACTTTAATGTCGGGCCAGTTTTAGAGCCGAGTTTGGTTAAGGATATGTCGTCGTTTAAGTTTGCTTTTGATTTAAGTGAACAGAGCAAAACAAAAATTATGCAGAGACTCAGCTTTGATAAATACATTTTTTAATTTGTCATTAATGAGTCGTCAAAATAATTTTCGGAAACACTTCGATGAAAGTAACTTACAACAGCTCACTTTTAACACTTTAACGCTTTTTATCTCCAGGCAAATACTTAACCACCTGATTAACGTTGATTCAATTGACTTTAACAATCCCTGTTCGTGTATTGGCTATCAAACCGAAAGCCGTCCGAACAGAATCTCTAGAAAGGGATTGGAATAAAATACGCCATGTTTTTTTAAAAGCGGAAGTGACTTAAGGATTTATAGGTTGTGTAAACTTCGTCTATCTCCTTTTACTTTTATCTCGACTCTATCTCTCACTCTTTCTCATTCATCCTTTTTCCTCGCGCGTTTGGTTTATTTTGTTTCTGGTTATTTTAAACAAATGGCTATGACCAATTGGCAATGCAGTTAGTTATTCCGATCTCTTTTCTATTCCTATATACATTTGCGGGTACTTTGCAAAATTCAGCGGCATTTCGATAGAAAAATGTTCATTTTTTGTTTCACGTGGTGCTGGTAGAACATTTCAAACGAAATACTTTTCGCTTTACTTTTGATTTTTTCCTATTTCAATTTTAATGAAATCGATGAATCCTAATACGTTTAAAAAATTTATTTACAGTTACAAAAATGATTTGTACAATATATATATATTTTAATTCATCGATTTAATTTAACTATAAATGTAATTTCAAAGTTTTATTCTTTTGGGTAAAACAAGTTTGAGGAATAAATTTTGTTTATAGTTTAGTTTTTATTTTTAATTCTTTTTTTGTAGCGGTTGAAAATAATTTTTTCCGGTATTGATCATTTATCCGTTTTTATCCTCTGTATTTTAATTTAAGCGCAGTTGAATTTATATCGCTATTTTTTATATAATTTTATGCGTTCAATTTTATTGTACGCGCGGTAAATATGATATATATTTTTAAAAATTAAACCGTACAAATAGTTTATTTTTATATTTTCATAATGGAGCGATACATTATTTTAATCGTTATCGATCTTTTAAAACGATATATTCGTCTCACTTCGTTTTAAATATATATGGGTAGTTAAATAAAAAGTAACAGTTTAAAAATTGATAAAATGTTTTTTAATAAATTTCATTTTATTTCGTCGTTGCGCAATAAGAGCCAAGTAAAAAAAATAAGTTAAAAGTACAGAAAATATAATTTAAAGTCTTAATACATTATTAAACGAATTATAATTCTTTCTAGAGTATATATTACATATATACTTTTTTCATCAGTAACTAAAAAGTCAATAATCGTAAAATGCAAATAAATACTGATTCGTTTCCAAAATACTCGATTCGTTAAGAAGTAAAAGTATTTTCTATAACCACACATGGACCTGCCCTTCCAGAATTCAAGGGTGTAACTTGATGCCATTCGTTGAGAATCGGATCGTACGCTTCCACCAAACTAAGGTACTGCTGTCCGTCGTAGCCACCAACCGCCAATAATTTATCACCTAGAACGCAAACCCCGATGGCATCTCTAGCGATACTCATCGGTGCGATGGTTGTCCAAGTATCCGTTTTGGGATCGTATCTCTCCACGCAGTCGAATCTACTAGCATGCGGATTACTCAGTGGTGCGTCGTGCCCTCCAAGGGCGTATAGACACCCGTTCATAACACCAACGCCAACACCTCCACGACGTCTGGACATCGGCGCACAGGATGTCCATTTGTTCGAATGAGGATCGTAGCACTCCACCGTACTCAAGCAGGAGCTGTTGTCTCTTCCACCCACGGCGTAAAGCTTATCGTTTAGAACGGCGACGCCGACGGTGGAACGCTGAGAACACATAGGGGAAATGTAAGTCCATTGTCGAGTCGTAGGATCCCAGCGTTCGACCGTGTTCAGAAAACTCCAGCCGTCGTGGCCTCCAACGGCGTACAAGGGACCTTCCAATACCGCCACCCCAAGACCGTGGCGATGGGTAGTCATAGGGGGCAAGGAACTCCACGTCTTTGTATTAAAATCGAAACATTCCACTAAGTTTAACGTTTTTAATCCGTCGCGTCCTCCGGCAACTACCAGTTTTTTTTCTACAACGGCAGCTCCGAATTGTAATCGTCGACCGCTCATATTGGCTAAGGTTTTCCATGTATTTTCTCGCAACGAGAACACGTCTATAGCGGTCGCTCCTTTATTGGCATCCATACCTCCTATCGCCAATAATTGGCCAACCGTCGCTTTCCTTGGTCTAGTGCGATTAGATTGCAACATTGGACGGCGTTCGGGTAGAAGATGGTACTTTAAAGCTTCCATGATAAGTATCTACAAAGAAATTGGCAATGCGTAAAACGACAAAAGTTGACACGAATTCATTTTTAAAAAGCTTTCGATATTTTACCTGCGAGCTTCTTTGTTCCTGAAACATTTCGTTATTTTCTACGTGATCGGTCAAGAACGCAGGGGACAATAGGGGTAATTTGACATAAGCTAACAAGCGACTAGCTTCGTGTTGTCTATTTTTTGTATCGTGCTCCAACCACTGCAATAAAGCTTCGAAAACGGACTCTTCTGAAGAAACGTTGAGATCGTCCGATTGGAGTAAAGTGGACACATCTTCGGTGGATAACAAAAGAAATTCTTGATTTTTGATTACCTCCATAAAATGATCGTGGGTATAAGTATTAGCCGTCTTTAGCAAATTTGAACGACCGTGTATATCGGCGAATCTTCTGATTCCTAAGCAATTACTGGGATGTAATTGTTTAATTAAAAATTGACAACAAGCTTCGACTACGTAATCGAGTTGGAGCAGAGAAGCGGTCGCTAGCAACGTCTCCACGTTCTCTTCCAGTAAATCTATAGTTCCCGTATAAAAATATAATATCAGAATCCAGAGAGCATCTCCGTCGACCTCTTTTAATTCTATTTCATTCTGGAATGTCTCGCGAAGAGAATTAGTAAACATAGCAGCAAAATATTCGCAATTGGCACTCAATACTAATCTATGAGCTGGAATACGCATTTCTCCTGCTACAAGAATAACATCGGTCAATTGTTGGTTATATAAATATTGTTCCATGATATGCAAACAATTTTCAGAATGTTTATCCATTTTGAAACATTCATCCTGAGGACTATTCGAACCGATACTGGTAATACACTGTTTTCTGGGCGAAGTTTCACTCGAAGAATAACTTTTTTCTATTTTCTTCATAGTGAATTATTTAAACTTATTTAATTGTAAACCAAAGATCCGTTAGAAAAATATACTGTTACTTAATATTGCAATTAATGTTTTCATTTATGAGCAATATAGTTAAATTTCGAACAAGTAATTTATTTAAGTCTTATCAAAAATATTAACTTTGAATTTACGGATACACAACGCGACCTTTGTTTTACAATTTTTTAAATGTAAAACAAGTTATGAAAATAAAAGCATTGTTGCATTGCAATGGACAGTCGTGTTTCGTTTATACGTCCAGAAGCAGGTTGAACGTTTACGATGTTGCCAAGTTTACGGGACAATCATTAAAAACCTGTGCGCAACATTTGAAAATATTGTACTCTGGGTATTTTATGAAACTATGACGTAAAATAAAGCGATAGTTTATGTTTTATTAATTATTTTTAATTAAAATCAACAACGATGCTTTTTTTCAAGTACTACCGGTTTATCTCGTCTTCCATTCAACGTAGAAATATGGGTATATTTGAATGATATTGTTATCTAACTATTATATAACCTAAAAATATAAGCTTAAAGATCGGATGTTTTGCAAAAAAATCATTAAAAATTGTTTGTTTAATAAATTCAATAATTTCAGCAACGTTGAAGAGATTTTATCGGAATACAGGGATATTGTCGAATGGTGATAAATACGAAGTCACGTTAGATCAAAAAAGATTAAAAACCCCACTCGGTAAAATATTTGAAGTTAAAAGTAAACCATTGGCTTTAGCCATTGCACACGAATGGGACAGTCAAACAAAAATAATAAATCGAAATCTTATGCATTTGGTATGTAAAATTTATAGATAATTTATTTAAAATAAAACAAATCGATTAAATATTTAACATTCAGAATATAATTTTTAGACAGCTCTTTGTTGTACAACGTTAGATAACCCTAACAAATTCACTAAACAAGATATCGCAAATTATATCGTTAATTTTTTGGAAACCGATACGTTACTCTTTCAGTCGAATGGAAAAGAAAATGTACGGGTATTTTATTTTATGTTTTAACTCTATTAATTAGATATATATTTATTTAAAATTTTAATAACATAGGAAACGGACGATTTGTATAAATTACAAGAGAAAAAATGGGATCCTTTGATACAATGGTTTTGCGATCGATACAATGTCGATATCGTTAAAACAAAAAGTATAGATGCACCGAGTATTCCCGAAAATACTAAACATGTAATAACGAAACATATATTATCTTATAACGACGAGGCAGGTTTTGGTAACGTTTGATCTATATAAATAAAAATAAAGGACAATATCTATAAAAATGCATATTAAATATTTAAAATATAAATTGTAAACTAATAGGAATTATAAACATATTTTTCTAATTTTTTTACTTTTCAAAAAAACATATACAATTCATATTTTATACTATTTAAATACATTTTCGTCCTTTTACAACAACAAAATCTATTTTTAATAATATCTATAGGTTTCATGTATGGAGTAGATACCGTAAAATCTGTTATTTTAACATTAGCAGCATCGGAACGAATAATTTCTATTGAAGAAGCTGTTTCACTTTCTCGATTGGAGGAAGAATTTCAGGTAGTAAAATTTGTAAAAATAAAATTTACAACGGCGACGAAACACGATATCTTTTTTTTTTTAGATTTCCCATTGGGGAAACGTGGAATGGTCGCACGAAGTTTCAAAGTACGATTTACAATCCAGAATGGCAGCTGCGATTCTATTGATTCATTTAAACTCTTATTTTACAACTATTTAAATAAAAATGAAAACAACTAATACTGCACAAAGGTAAATTTAACTACTTATAATTATATAAACTACTTTTCGATTACTCTTTTATCATGGGGACTTCAGTTTTTATTCTTATGGCACAATGGATTCGAAGAAGTGCAGTTCGTTCGATTAGAACAGTCGGCCCCTGTCCAGTCTTTCATGCAAATGCAGCTACGGAATAAAATAAAAAATTCCATATTAAATTTACAAGATAATTCGATAAAATTCACGAATACGTTTCGTTCGTTTTATCGGGAAGTTTGATCGTATAATAATAATAATAATTACCTATACGTCGGCCCGTAATTCAAACAAACCGCTCCGTTCTTACACGAGTGTTGAGAACATTCGTTTCGATGGCATTCTCCTACTCCACGACCAGTTGCTGGACTAGACATCGTTACTGGGAAGACATTATCATCTGTACGTAATTCAATATCGTATATACAACCAGAAAATCCCGAATGAAGCGGCAAATCATGCGGTAATATTTCAAAATATTTGGACTTGTGACCACCTATCGAGAAATTATACATTTTAAAACCAAATCAGAGGAATTTATTTTTCAACCGTATCCACCAAACCCACCAAACCCACCGATATAAAGTATCGGCGAGACGTCCAAACGTGTGTTCGCACCGGCAGTTCGACCGGTTACATTACCCACACCTTCGACGTACAACCACGAATCTCTACCTCTTCTGCCAATTTGTATCGTGTGAACTTTACCGATTCTCGCGTTCAATGGAACGTTGGTAAAAATTCTTCTAACCCCGGAACCTAAATCCCACGTGAGCATAACGTATCCTCGAACGTACGTAATCGAAAAATGATCGGAAGAATCTCGTTTGGAACCGCTTTGACCCATGTAAGCAATCAATGAAATTTGCTCCATCGTTCGAGGAATAATTCGCAGTTTCAGTTCCATATTGTCCTTGAGAGAATTACCGACTCCGTACGCCATGTACGATGAAACTCCCGGTGCAAAAACTGAAAACGATGGCTGTACTATCGTCGTATCTGAAAATACGCAGAATCTCAATCGTTGCTTGTATCCGGATTATCGAGTTTTCGAAACGGTACCTTCTTCGCAAAATAATCCGTGTGTACCCAGAGGACATACGCAAATGAAATTTACTCCTGGTGATACTAAACACGTAGCTCCTAAATGGCATGGATTGTTATCGCAAATGGATCTTTCGCAAGTTTCTCCGCTGTAACTGTGAACAATTTTACGTAACGTTATTTCTTTTATCGAACCGCGTCTTACTTACCGTGATTTACTTACCCGGCAAAACACTTGCAACTAATCTTTCCGTTTGTTTCCTCGCAAGCTCCGAAATTTTGACACGGATTCGATAAACATAAAAAGGAATTGCATTCCTCGATTTCAACTGCTTCGGCGGAGTCGTGAACGAAGTCACGTTTTACATCGTTTACCTGAGAAGCGAAAAGTTTATTATTTTATTTTAAAAGCGTTTTACCGAAAGGGTATAAACCAAATAATATAAAACGTATCGTTACACCTTTAACGAGCTCATGCATCCAACGAAGCCCAATACAATTTGAGGAAATTGTTGAGAAAATGCCACGGGAATTCCACCTAAATGTAATCTGGCAAATTGAGGTACGGTTTCGTGAGTTTGTAAAAGTTGCTCTCCGCTCATAACTACGGTACCGTTAATGAGTAATCGAGCCGAACACTGGTCGGAAATATTTTCAACGATGTATTGAAATCTGTAAAAAAAAGATTTGGTTTATTCGTCTCGTTATGGAATCGAAAGGTTTTCTATTCGTTTACTTAGTTTCGATATCGACGCTGTGGCCGTTGTTTATCGGCGAATCCAATTCTCCGAATAACATAGTTTGCAGACCACACGAGAATTGAAATTTAAGTCGTCCCGTCTCCATGTAAAGTAAAATGTATCTTTCGTCGTCGAATAACGCATGTATCAAAATTCCACTTTTGGCTCTTGTTTTCAGTCTTACAAAGATACTTAAATCCCCATTTTCTATCACGAATTTTTGCCTAATGTACGATTTGCCGTTAAATGCTACATTTTCTATATTTGGAATATTTCTGCAATTATTCCAATGACTGCAATCACACTGTAAAATAACGAAGATAATTAATTGTACAAAAGCGTTGAGATAATCGTTTCGCGAAGAGTTAAAGGAACCCAAATTATAACCGAGTATCGGTTATAATTTATCTATAAACTTTTTTAAACTTCTATAAAAAAGTTATATAAATATTGGTTGAAAAAGTAAAAAAAGAAGACAACTTTGCGACAATTCTCGTATTCGCTCGTAAGATATTTTTGAAAAGTTTTAGCTCACTCGAGTGGCGTTTTCAAGGCAGAGCGAAGTATTTGCACATTGATCTCTGGTACAGCTGTGAACCAAGTTATATTCAGTCGTGCTCGGAACGTTCGTTACTTCGTTCTTGATATCGGTTCCAAAAGTAGTTTTGTAAAAGTCCGTGACAGTTGTAAAGTCGGTTTCGCTCGTACTAGAATCGGTCGAAATCGGCGAACTCGAAACCATATCGGTATTATCAGGCGTGGTAAAATCCGCTTGGGTGATTACGCGACTGAAGGTTTCTTCCGAAATAATAGTTGAGGGAAGCATAGTCACCACCTGAACCACAGTAACGTTCGAGTCGGTACTTTCCGTGACGGATAAACCGGTATAATTGCGCGTGATCGTTTCATCGAGTACCGCGTCGTTGATTCCTTGAACGGTAGTCGCAGTCGCAGCCTCCGTGAATTTCGTCGTCCAATCTAATTCGATCGCGGGTGTCGAAGTGCTTTCGAACGCGTCGGAGTAGTTGAAAAGGTTCGAAGGTGCGTCGGTTGTAGGCGCGTTAGCAAAGTTTACATCAGGCGTCGTCGATGGTCGGTAAAAATCGGTCGCATCTATGGATTGCATCGTTGTTGTATCGTCCAATATCGTAAATTGCATCGTACTGTCGTTTGCGAACGAGGTTTCAACGGTAGTTTTGAACGGTTTGCTCTCCGGAGTCTGATTCGGATAAATCCCTTCTATCGATTTAACGGTGTATACACTCAAAGTAGTTTCGTCTATTTTTGTAGCACCGGTCACATCCTGGAATCCAGGAACGAGCGTTATTTTTTCTCCCGCTGTGGTTGTATAATCTTGCACGACATTCGTGTACGCACTCGAATCGTATTCGGTACGGGTTTCCGGGAGAAGCGTAAATATATCCTTAATTTCCGTAAATTGAGTAGTCTCGATGAATTTGTCAGTCGAATTTTGAACGGTGTTGTGTTCGGGTTGTTCTCTGCCGTCGGTTGTTACGCAAGAATTCGGAAGACACTTTTCCGTTTCCGTAGCAGCGATGGTATCTTCGGTCGTGTAATAAGCCGTATTGATTTCCGTTGGAACAATTTTCTCGGTGATGTAAGTATCGGTAAAATACGTTGGTATTTCTATGGACGTGGACTCGACGACGAGTGTACACGTGTCTCCGGCATAGCGAGACGGACAGGAGCAAGTAAAATTATTTATCCCGTCGACGCAGGTTCCGCCGTTGTGGCATTGGACGGATTTCGACTCGCAGTCGTCGTACCTTGATTCACAGAAAGTTCCGTGATAATCGGGTACACAGTAACAAATTGGCTGGGCGTCTTCGAACAAACAAACCGCGTTGTTTTGACAAGGATTCGCCTCGCAGGGAACAACGATCTTGTCGCAATCTTTACCGGTGAAACCTGAAAACGAAGATTCTTTTGAGTTTTCCTTCTCTAAATCTAATCTCTAAAATTTCTTAATTTCGAATTAAAACGTGCTTTATAAGTTTATACTTTACATCGAGACTTTAAATCGTTACTTAAAATATGCATTTTAAATTTAAATTTATCGTTCAAAGTTCGAAAAGTTTGAAGCCTTGCATTAAAAAGGAAAAATAATATTAATTTACAGTGTTTTGGAAAGAGACCTTACCAAATAAACACGCGCAAGTGTAAGCTCCAGGCATATTTATGCATAGACCTCCGTTCTGACAAGGTGATAAATTGCATTCGTTGATATCTTCTTCGCAAAAATTTCCTCCCCAGCCATTCTGACAGCGACAAGTGAACGACAGGCCGAAACCTTCGACGCACTCTCCGAAATTTTTGCAAACTGTGTTATTACAAACGGATGCATCTATTTCGCAAAATTCGCCTGCGATCGTCAAATAAAAAATAATTAATCGATAATGTTACAAATTGGACGAATAAAAACATCGGTATCGAATAAATTACCGGAGAATCCTTCGAGACATTGACACATAAATCCATTGGAATCCAAACAAGTTCCATTATTTTGACACGGATAGTTCATACACTCGCTGTATTTTTGCTCGCAAGTTGCACCTGAATGTCAATGAAGGAATACGCGGATAATTTCATAAATCAATGGCTGTTAAAACTTTGCGATGTTTGCGTGTAAAAAAGGCTTAATTATTCGTACCTACGAAACCATCCAAGCACGTACAATTGTAAGATGCTATCGCATCGTTGCATGTGCCTCCGTTTAAGCAAGGACTGGACCAACAATCGTTCCAATTGATTTCGCAATTGATGCCGGTGTATCCATCGATGCAATAGCATCGATACGAACTGAAATTTGATCATTGTTTATTCGCGTATATAATTTATATAATTTTAAACGCATCCTTCCAACGAATAATAACAAAATTTATTTATTTCTGAAAATGTATTTATTCTATATTTTTTTTAATTCGTAAATATACCTGCTGGTGTCGTCCACGCATATTCCATACATACATGGATTATTGCTGCAATTTGAAGCCATTGACGTCACTACCATTAAAGCTATCGATATTATTGTAACCTTTTTGTGCCATTGATTATCAATTACTTTCAGAATTCTGTAAAATGTAATAAGACATTTATATTTCAAAACGAATTTTATTTGTTATAGATAACAAAAAATTGATGGTAATATTTATTGAAAAGATGCAGATTATATTCGTTTAAGGTTTAGTTGCAGTTTTCGTTTAAAACGAACAAGAAAATGTGTCGTCACGTTTATAGAACAAAGAATTGACCCCATCTCGGTCAACTATATAGATTTCTATATATTTTCTGCTACTTTTGAATAAAAACAAAAAAATCGGAGTAAGGTAACAATTGCATTAGATTCGTGTGAAAGAAAGTAGAATAATTGCCGATCAAAAAATGTAACCACGATAATAAACAAAGATACTGTATATATTCTTCGATTGATGGTAAAACTTTACCTCGGCATGTTTCGAGTATTTTATTATATAAATACGAAGAATTGATTAAGAATAAACTAAGTATATGGTACATTAAAGAAGCCACTTTTCTTATGATCAGTCGTCATGACGACGTGTAAACAACACAAAGCAGAATGATACGCATATATTGAGAGCACGACTTGATTTATTTTATTTGATACGAGCTGTGAATTATAAGAAGCGGTCGATCGTCGATGACAACACGCGACTTTATATTTTCGCTACTAATAATATAATAGCCGGCTAATTTCGCGATTTTATGTTTCCAAAACTGAATGCTTGTACAAGATCAATGGTACTGTTAAAATTCATGTAACGCAGTGATTTAATTTGTTTTAATCAACGTGATATATTGTAAATAAAAGTTTATGATTTAGTTTACTTGTATAAGTTTATGTTTTAAAAATGTGTACTCGTGTTTTCCTGTTGTAACATTTTTTAATTTTATTGATAAATAAAACCATTTCAGATAAATCTTTACATTTAAAAAATATTTATATACGTAAGTTTTCTCATCCTCTTATACATTTCCTATACATTTTAGTAACCATTCATCGTTTAAAAACAATTTTTAGAGAATCGTATAAAAAAATAAGATACGATTGTTAACTCGTTGAAACATTCAATGTAAAATAAAAAAATCTACCGTTAACGTTTAATTTTGTATAACGAAACATCGATTTAAAATGAATCTGCAGTTCATTTCACAAATTGTTATAGCGTAAGGAATTTGTTTACATTTTATAATGTATCGTCAACGATTTTTAAGTAATTTTTAGATACTGTATATGGATATAAATAGATCAGAAGGTAATTATTTATTATGAAAAGTAAATTTTTATCAACAAATATAATAAACAAGTAAACAAATTTTAATTTAAAACTGAAATTAGAACCAAACAAGTACAATTTCACCGAATCCATAATTTTTGAAATTAATTTTTTTCTTTTGAAAATTCCGTTACAAAAATCTTAAATTGAACTTTTTTTTATTTTTTATAAACTAATCTATTCTTATGAATTGTTATTGTAAAAGAAACAATGATTCTGGATATTAGTATTAGTTCTATGTATAAAAGTAAAAGGAATCTAAAGTTATGTAACAGCATTTAAAATCTATTTTAGTTTGAGAAAGTTGATCTTAACAGTTCGAGCGTCGCTACGGAATTGCTTTAGTGTAGAGTGGAAACATCTAGAAGAATAAACGTCGACGCGTTATTTTTATATTATTTTAAGGAATAATTTTGTTTCAAAGTTTAACATGGAACCGGAAATCGTAGATGTTCAGATACGTCGGTTTTTAAAATTCCGAGGTTTGTTGGAAGATTCGCAACTTACACCTTGGAAAATTGCACATTCTAAATTAAGTACGTTTAATATTTTTGATTATTTAAAGAAATTATTTTTTAAAGAAAATTCTTCCAAAATATAACTAATTTAAAAAAATAATTATAAGCGTAAGAAATTTAAATTTAATCCATTTTAAAACGGTATAATATTAAGTACAATTGTAATAATGAATTGGCTTTATTCGAGTAATCAATAAATATTATAGATTTTAAATATAAGTAATTAAAAATTAATCCTATTTAATATTTCGTTAAACGAAATAAATTATCCGTTTTTGTCAATATTATAACGATTCAAACTTTCTTGTTCAATATTTTTGATCTAATACAGTAACTCAGAATTTATTATTGAATCTTCCTAAATTTCTTATTAATATATTAACGTTTACATATTTTATCAACAAATTCGTATTAAGAAATTTTTTTGTATGCATCGAAATTAAATCAAAATATTATCGATGATATACGTATACAAGAGTAGAATTAAAATTCAACGAAAAAAGGATTACATATTTAATTTACACGTTACAAATTTATCGTACTATTTTTGTATTTGCAGCAAAAAAACTAAAAGTTAATAGTATCTTTCGATAAATTAAAATATTCCAATAAAAAAAGTTGACTAATTACTTTTCGAACATAACGGCGTTTCGATAAAGTCGATAACACTTTTATCATCTTCTTCGTACATTAAAAATTTCAAATTACACAAGCGAAGTTCGTTTGCTATCAGAAAAATTGATAATTGTAAAGAAATATGTTCATCGAGTAAAGACATAGATTGGATTCACACGCAAAGCCTCGTAAATATTAAACTCATGGAGTCGATTGTATTGATCAGGTGGTCGGGGCATAATTGCCACTCGAGACATCGAATGCAACGAGTTGGTTTACGCGGATGCAGCGGTGGTCATCGGTCCCAGATGTTACAGAAAGTATCTGCCGATGTGCGTAAGCTGTTGCAAAAGCGACTGCGTCCTCTTCTCTTGCGACCGGGGGTGTGGACTTCCGGTTTGCTCCGACGCCTGTCAGGACGATCCTCGACACGTCCAAGTCGAATGCACTTATTTACAAGAGTTGCAGCCGACATGCGGAGCTTCTTGGTCTCTCGAATTGTTGCAGGCTGTCGTACCGATTCGAGCTTTGCTGTTACCCCAAGAACAAAGAGAGATTTTCTACTTTATTCAATGTCACGAGGCACCTCAACACGGCCGAGAGGTGAAAATGTTTTTCTTATTTTTCTTGTAATTTATTAGACGGAAACAAACTCTTGGGAATATCGTTTTATTTCCGGAGAATTTATCGAATCCGCTGAAACGTACTTTTACGCGATTCATCGGTGACATTTTTTGGAACATGCAACTGATTCGTGTCAAAATTATTTTAAAGAAAATTGTATCGTAACCAAAGATTTTTACCTTCCATAGATATCAATCTATATCGTACGAATATATTTGAATCTCTCCAGTTCGAGAATCAAAGTAAAATATCAACACGCTTTGGAAATCGAATGCATTTTAAGTACAATTACGCGAATTTCTTCGAACGATTACGAACGAAGTAAGTAAAGTTAAAGAGTTCGTATTTATAAATACACTCGAATTAAAATATTTTACAAATTGAAAACAATTAATAAATAAATCGTGTACGTTTAAAAATTCTTTATTGCGTTTCATAATACAAGTACTTTCCGATATAAATTTGTCAAAATGCATAGTTCACAGTTTTTTAAAGTTAAAATTATAAAGGTTCGCTGTTCAATCTTATCAATTATTATCTATTAGTAAAAAATACTTGAAAAGACGGAACTTTCCGCGATAATAGGTTAAAGAATTTGTAAAACACAAACGTATAACGTTGAATGGAATGTACATGTTTATATACGTATACAAAATTAACGAAGTTTACATAGAGATATGTTTGTATAAAAATAATGTATATTACAATGATTCCAGGTACAGATATTTACATTCCACGATGTAAAATTACAGGTCAATATATTCGAACGCTTTCGTCGGATTAAAATAAGCATAGGTTTGCGAGTCAGGGTAAAATGGGAGCATCGTTGGTGTCTATGGAGCGATGTAAATTGGAAACTTAATTACTTTCGCAAGTTACGCCAACTCACGCGTTTTTAACATTAATTAAGATTTTTTTTCGAGAGCAAGGCATTGCCCACTTTCGACTTATTCATCGTCGGTATTTTCTGGCTTATAAAATTACCAACTTTAATGAGCTTCTCCAAGTCGACACCCGTTTGCATTCCCTCTCCGTGCAGGAAGTATACCAAGTCCTCGGTGGAGACGTTGCCCGAACTTCCGGGTGCGTAGGGGCAGCCTCCGAGGCCGGCGATCGAGGAGTCGAAAACACGAATCCCCTGACGAAGACACTCGTGGATGTTCGCTAAGGCTTGTCCGTAAGTGTCATGGCAGTGTACCGCGAACCTCCAGATGTCCCCTCCGGTCATGCTTCTGATCTCGTCCAGCAGATAGCACATCTTCTTAGGGGTTGCAACCCCTATCGTGTCGCCCAATCCGATCTCGTAGCATCCGATATTCAACAAGGACTCGGCCACTTTGGCCACTTGTATAGGTTTTATCTCGCCCTCGTAAGGACAACCGGCGACGCAGGATATCACAGCCCTCGCGCGAATTTTCTTCGCTTTGCAGATCTCCTGAATCTTGGTGTAGTTTTGTATACTCTCGGCTATCGAGCAGTTGATGTTTTTGCGATTGAAGGTCTCCGATGCCGAGGTGAAGAGAACGACCTCTTTGGCCCCGAGTTCAAGCGCCTTTTCCAAACCCTTGAGATTGGGGACGAGAACCGAGTATTCGACATCGGGATGTTTCGCTATCCCCTTAAAGACCTCCGTGTTGTCGGCCATTTGTGGGATCCAGTTGGGGGAAACCAAACTCGTTACTTCGATGGACCGAAGCCCAGTTTCCGACAATTTGTTTATCAGCTCGATTTTCATTTGCGCAGGCAAAATCGTACTTAGGTTTTGTAGACCGTCGCGTGGTCCAACTTCGACCACACGTACGATGTCCGTGAAACCTCGGGCATTTTTTCGTAAAGCGTTTAAGTTGCGCCAACAGCGGGAGAACATTTCTTTTACACGATCTGAAACGGTTTAAATTATCGTTAGAAATCATGAAAAACTCTTAGTCGCCTCGAATTTATCAAACTCGTCTTTGCGCCGTAAAGAACAAAATTATGTTCCTGTACTTTGGCTATATTTACGCGTTTTTTCACATCGTTTTACAGATTTTCGCAGAAATAGTTTGTCCGATTAAAAATCGTTCGGATGCGTGTCGAACTGTTATTTGCGTTTTTGTACTGTACCGTAATAAAAAAATATCATGATCATTTGGTAAAGAAGCTTTGGGAACTTTTTTAAAATTATGAAGCTACTCGATTAAATTTTAATAATTTTTAAACAATTATAGGAAATTAAAATATATACGTATCGATTTAACAAGGCATAAAACGATTGAAAACGTTAAAGTGTTTTGTTAATGCAATATTGATGAAATAAATTTTCAAATTCACCGCAGAAAAACAATTGAATTATTAGTTACGTAGATCTATTAAATTGTAGTTTAATGCATTTGGCGTTGAATAATATTTAGTTTAGCTTACTTCGTACTTTATCTACATGCATATGTATAATGAGGGAATTTCTCTGAGATAAAAGTTTTATGGATATGTAGACCGTCGATGAATCGTTTCAAATATTTTTCATCGATAATTATTATCTAAATATATGCATAGCATCTTCTTCAATTTTCAAACGATAATATTACACCGACAAAATATCAACTTTCAACAAATTAAAAGATTGATGTATCAATTATCGGAATAAAAGCACTGAAAATATATCTATATCGATTTTTAATTTAGAAAGTGATATTTGTATAACCATAACAACGTATTATATTACAATGGATGTATTAAACAACGCTATGACATATATTGTAAAAATTTTTATAATTACATTTAAATCTCTGCGAGTCAATTTTTCTGCACGGTTAGTAGTTACTACATTTTAACACTTAGAAAATTGCTATTCTATACTTCCTACAGCCGGTTTTTAATCTTAATTTGGTCGTGTTAAAATTTTTATCAAAGAATTCTTAAAAATAAAAACAAAGAGTATACATTTGAATCAAATAACTTTTAAGGCACTTTTTGTTTTTATATGTACAATGTTAAAAAAAGTACGTTTTATAACGAAAGAAAACATCTAAGGTTATTTTTATTAATACAAGATAAATACTTATTTTCTAATATACATAAAATAGACATAAAATACCTTAGTTAAAAAAAATAATATTATCCATGTTCATTTTATTAAAGTGCACTGTAACCAAATTTATAAATTCTGTTAACGTAACTCACATAAATATTACGTTTTTTAAAATTTTAATTTATAATTTTTATCGAAAAATACGTTTATTTTGTCGTTCCAAAATCACAGAATTAAAATCTATCGAAAATATTTACATTCTTTTCTGTATACACGAATAAGTACACGTGTGTTATCTAAAACGTTTTTTTTTTTTAAATTAAATATTACGATTGGCTTTTATATATTTATAATTATGAAAAATGCTTACTTTAAAAGTTTAAAGTACGATCTAAAAAAATTAAAAGATTCCAAATAAATGTTTTACATTTTATTTTACTTAATTATGTTTAATATATACGAATATTTATATTATTTTGCACACATGCGTTTTCATACTTATATTCACACACGTGTATCTACTATATAAATATAAATATATATATATATATATGTGTATCCGATAGTAAAAATAAAACTATACTATATAAATTAAAATAATCACCATAAATCTGAAGATTTTGTCGACACAACCCAATATTACTCAGCACCGCTTTACGAATCGTGTTGATAAAAGAGTTCGAAAAAACATTATAGAATGAGTAAGATTGATCAGCATTCAATCCCAACCTTTCACTGATTTTTTATGGCTTATGCCTCACACTTTAGATTTTATACGCCACGAGCGCCAAAAGCGGTAAATTTAAAAAATAGTAACACATCGCTTACATTAATTATAGTATGGATAATCCATAATTATACTATTTGAAAATTGAATCGTGGTCGAAAGTTTAATCGTCGTGTATCGATCATTTTTTTTAATTTAATATTATTTGAGTGAAGTTGCGAACAAGTTATTTAATTTTAAAATTTAAGAGGCTATAAATCGTTTATGTGATTTTAGCATTGTCGCTTATAGTTAGATTTTATCTTTTATATTATCAATATTTTTACGAGATATTTATTAAATATATGAAAGTTCAAATTATTTTAACCAATACCGTACAAATAATTAAATTATAGGTAATTTTCATTTCGAGAAAACGCATAGTTCGTATAATTTATAAAATTATAAAACCATTCTTAATCAATTAAAAACTAATTTATTACGTATGATGTAGATTTTAATCGTAAATGGGTACGATTTTTCTAAAATATCACGATACAAATATAATAGTGAGGTATTCTTTCTTTACCAATCATATTAATATATAAATAAACAATAGTGATACGATATTGATGATAAAAAATATTTGAGATAAATTTATTTTCAAAAATCCATTTATAAATCGAAATTGAATGATTAAATAAATAAAATCTATGACCATCTCTTTTTAAATTGTATAAAAATATTTCATAGATATACCGTCTATAAAAGAAAATTTATACATATATCGTTAATAATGATAAGTGAAAAATGAATTAAAGTTTACCAAATAATATAAGATGAAATTTGTAGAAAAATTCACCATATAAAAATATATTTCTTACGTTATTTTCCAAGAGCTTAATTTATTAGATTATATCACATTGTGATCAATTTATATAACACTATATTTTTTATAATAATTTCAATGTCGTCACGGATAATTTTTAATCGATAGATCAAAGCAATTACATTAACATTATTTCATTGAAAACTGCCCCAATTCTAATTTACTTATACTTACTACTCGAATTATCAATCAGGTCAACATGCTAAAAAGAAATGTAAAAAATACGATAAGCATGGAGGATGAAAAATTTATGCGACAAGTCTGTCGAGCTATGGATACGAATTCTTTCGAAACAGCTGTTGTACAGAATAAATCCTCGACGAGTCTCCGAGCTCTTTTTCCTCTGGGTGCTCTCACGAATCATCAATGCATTCCAAACACGAGACACATCGTAAACGACAAAGGAGAATTGCTCGTTTATTCCACGATGCCGATCGCAAAAGGTGACGAGATCACGATGAGCTACACCGATTTGTTCTGGGACACGACGGCGAGGAGAGAATTTTTACGAATGACCAAACACTTTTCCTGCCAATGTCTAAGGTGCTCCGATGTTACGGTACGCCAATGTATACTTAACTATTGCAAATAAAAGACCTGCTAAAAATGCCGAATCGCTCATTTTTAGTAGGCGAGACGAAAGGGCGACGCGACATTGATAAACATTATAACGATAATAGGAATGTGGTACTTTGTTGGGAGTATTGTTTTGCGCCAAAGACAAATGTCCAGGGAATTTGCTACCCGATGCTCCGCTGAATTTCACCAGTGCTTGGAAGTGCGACCAATGTGGGTTAATCATCAAAAATAAACAGGTATTATAAAACCGTACCGCTTTTTCGATAACACAGCAACAAGTGTAAGCAATAACTCTTGGATCGATCCATGTTTATCCATTTTATGTTCGCAGATCGCAGCTATAAGATCCGGTATAGCGGCATCGATCGAAGAAGTTTTATATACGAATCCGAGACGAATTTTAAAATTTGTACAAAGAGAACTGAGCGTATTGATTCCTGAAACAAATTACATAATGATGGAGATGATGTGTAGAATCGTGTCATTGCTCGGAAGAGTCGAAGAATATTCATGGCAAGGTAGAAATCGAGTTTAACATCATTATATTTTCAACGTTAATTATTATAATTGTTTCAGAATTAACCGACGAAGATTTAAATACTAAAATTCGATACTGTAAAAAACTAGTTCAACATTTGGATAAATTGAATTGCGGCGATTGTACAAAAAAAGGTATCGACGAAAGCGATCTAAAAATTAATTCAAACTTTTACCAAAACTGTTTTTTCAGGTCTAATTTTATACGAATTGTATTGTTCGAACGTTGAAAAACTGAGACGAGCTTCTTCGAAAGAAGACGAGACTCGTACACTTTTGCAAAACGAGGTAATGAAACGATTTTAATTTTCACGTTATTCGTTAAAATTCGTTAAAATTCGTTTAAAATTCGTTAACAATATTATTTTAGATCAGTCCTGCCGAAAACGAAGAAATTTTACACGGAGCGATAAGAATCTTGAAAAACGATATCGGGACACCCAGTGATTACCGCGATATGTACGATTCGAAATCATCGATGAATAATGAAAGTGCAATTAACCTACAATGAAAGTACACAATTAATGAAAATAAGACAAACGAATTATCATAAAAAAATCTTCTTATTTAAATTTTGATGCGTGTATAATACAATCCTTCGCAGACATAGCGTTTATAGCTTTATATACTTTTTTGAAAATACAAAGTTTGTCAAACTTACACAAAGTATTATTAAACTCTTATACACACTTCTCACGCTGTTTGTTGAAGAAGTAACTTTACTTCTTCGTACAAATTCGTACAAGGTTTCAGATTCTCATCAACGTCGATTTCGTTTTTACTTCTGTAAAATAAAGATCGATTAAAAAACATATAAAAGAAAAAGGTAGTTTCGAATTTATAATTTACCTGTACAATAAATCATCGTTGCACAATAATTTATACGTTGAGTTTGGTAAGAGCTGCTTTCGAGCTAATGCCGTATGTACAAATGCCACGTTGTTTAAAAGTAATTTATGAGGTTCTGCAAAACGGAAATAAATCAGCCCCTGAGCAAATTAAAAAACATGGAAAAAAGAAAAAAGATGCTCGAGAAAAGCGAACGTTACCGTTATCCGTATATTTTTTAAAAAGCTTTTCCACTAATTCTTGTCCCGCGGCTTTTACAGAAATTCCAATGCGTTGGAAAACTGCTTTGCATTGCCAACGATCTTGAGCATTATCATGACTAGCGGCAATGGGACGCCTCGGCTGAGATTCTTTAACGAGACTCTCCCAATCTACTCCCAAAGCATCTCCTAATCCTTTACAACTAGTTTTTACATCTTCCTCGAGTTCGCCGTCGGAGATCTCTTCAAAATCCATGGTTTCCATACTTTCCTCTTCTATATTATTTTTACTGCTCGGCGAGAGAAAAAAAGAAACGGAAAGACGAAGAAAAATTATTCACCGTTTATAATTATCGCGATAACGAAAATCGAATAAAATCGAATACCTGTAAGCTTCCGTCCCATCTTTGTCTTTAGTGAAAACCGTATCGTCGAACGGAGGTTTGGGAGACAGATGCACTATTTCCTGGCTCTTTACAGAAACCGAGTCTTTGTCCGCCTCGATGGATTTTTTCTGGTTGGATTTGTTTTCCGTCACTTCCTCCTCCATGTTAAGAATGTCATCGGGATCGTCGCTGATATCGCTGAGATCGCTCTCAGTGTGCAAAGTCGGGAGCGGCTCGTCGACGCATCTCTTCGGCTCCGGAGGAGGCGGTTCCTTAACTTCCGGCTTCTCTTTCGGAAACAGCTTCTTTTGGAAACTGTCGGCCGACTTTTCCCTGCTCCTCCGGGGTCTGCCCTCCGCGAGCTCCATCAGTTTTTTGTTGATTGGCTCGTCCTTCATGCTGTTGTGAAGCGCTTGTTTCGCGGCGTGACTGGGAAGATCCTCGCGCCTCTCCGGAGTATTGAAGGGCCTCCGTTTGCTAAGGGAGGGAGGAGAAGGTTAGATATGGGTTTAGGTGGGTCGAGGTTCGAGGCTGGGGTTCGAAGTTGGGGCTCGAAGGTGGGGCTCGAAGGTGGGGTTCGAGGCTGGGGTTCCAAGCTACCGCTCGAAGGTGGGGCTCGACGCTACCTCCTCGAAGCTACCCCTCGAAGCTACCCCTCGAAGCTACACCTCGAAGCTACACCTCGAAGCTACGCCTCCAAGTAGACTCACCAATGCGCCGAATCCGCGAGCTCGAGTTCCTTGATCCGGTCGTTACGGTACGAAGTCCGCATGTGCAGAGCCTGATTGTCCCACTTCCTGGGCTCGCCGCCGACCTTCCACTCGGCCATGGAGTTGTCGTACCTGGCCGTCCACTCCTCCTCGTGTGCCTCCGACCGGGGCAGACTCTCCCTGTCCCACATGGCTCGGCCGCGCCACTCCCGCTCCTCCCAGTCATTGGGGGCGTAGGGTCGGTCGCGTCCCGGGTGCTCCAAGTCGTGGTGCACCTCCCAGTTGTCGCCGCTCGACTCGTCCCTACGACACGCGTCGCAACACCGCGATCAGCTTATTAGCGCTCACCATCCGCGCCTCTCTATCGCTCCCAGATTACATACCTGACCGACGCCGGGCGTATCTTGTCCCCGGCGTAGAGCGGATGGTGCAACTCGTCGAAGCCCCGCTCCGGCTGCAACGGGTACCTCGGCTGGCCACGGTCCTCGATCCTCTGTCGGCGTTCGTTGAACGGACTGTTGTACCTACGCGTCTCCAGCGGCTTCCTGCGCTCGTCCTCGTGGCCGCGGTGCTCCCGGTAGTCGAGGTGGGGTTGGGGCTCCTCCGGCTCGTCCCAGTGCTCCGGGGGCTGGGGCGGGGGTGGCGGTGGTGGAGGTGGCGGGGGCGCGGGTCGGACGTAGGCCCTCTCGAAGCCGCGCTCTAGCTCGAGGTTGCGCCTCGGACTCTCCCTGCCACGGTCGAGTTTGAGGGCCTCCTTACGGTCATCCCGGGCGTCGAATCGAGCCCCGTAGCGACGGTGACGTTCGCGTTCGCGTTCCCGTTCTCGTTCGCGTTCACGCTCGCGTTCCCCGCGGTCCGACTTGTGCAGGGACTCGAACCGCTGGGAGGCGCGGTCGCGTTCCCGGACGTCGGAGGTCTTGGGGTCGGCGCGGTCCTTGTCGCGCTCGGGTCGGGCGGTGCGGGAACCTTTGTCGAGGCCGGAGTCCTTGGGGCGTTCCTTGTAGCGGAGGTTCTTGTCGAGGGAGCCGGCCCCGGAGACGGCGCTGAGCTTCCCCGAGTCCCGGTCGGTGCGCCTGCTGTCCTCGCGGTCCTTGTCGCGGGGCTCGCGGCCCAGAAGACGCGGATGGCCGTGTTCCTTGAGTCGACGCTCCCGGCTGCGATCCCTGGCTGAGTTCTTGCGCTGCTCGTCGGGGTTGAGGGACTTTGGCTTGGGCTGGTCGAGTTTCCTGCCGTCGTCCCGGTCCTTGCTCCGGTCGCGTTTGTGGCTCTCGCGGTCTCGTTTGTCGAGCTCGCGCGACCGACTGGAGATGGGACCCTTGTCCTGTTGGCGGGAGGAGGTGGAGTCGTGCTTCGAGCGGGACTTGTCCGGGCTTCGGCTTCGCCTCGATTTGGCCGAGGAGGAACCGTCCTTGAGGTATTGGTGCTTGGACCTGTCGATCGGTGGGCTTCGCGAACGTCTCTCTCTGTCCTTGGATCGAGGCTTGGATCGATCGTCGTTCTTACCTTTGTCGTCCGGGAGACGCGACTTGCTTTTATCCATGTCTTTCCTCTCCGCTCTTTCCATTCTGTCCAATCGGTCCATCCTGTCCATTCTGTCTATTCTCTCCACTCTATCGAGTCTGTCCATTCTGTCGATTCTATCGATTCGGTCGATTCTGTCGTGTCTCTCGATCCTGTCTATTCTGTCTATTCTATCGATTCTGTCCACTATTTTTTTCTGGCTCATCTCCTTCGCTATTTCATCGGCCTCTCGCAATTTCTTATGATGTCTGTCCTTATCCGAATCCCTGAGCTTCAGTTTAGGTGATTCGCTTCTAGTTCTTTCTTTCGCTTTCAATGGCGCAACGTGAGACGCTGAAGGTAATGGGGATTTGGCTCTAGGTGTAGAAATATGTTTATGAGGTACAATCGAACTGTTCGCTTTCTTAATAGCTTTTGGAGGGGTATCTTTCTTTGGGGACATTTCTATTTTTCGTTTCTTTTTTGGAGGCAATTTTTCATTTTTTCCTCCTAAGCGTTTTAATTTTAATCTGCAAATGAACAAGTTAATTATTGTCAAGCGAATTTATAAATAAATATATACGCAACAATATTAACGTGTTATTCTTTTGTTACTTTTTTTTTTTTATCGACTATGTTTTAATAAACTTTAAATTAGATGTTAAGCTTACGTTATTTTCTATGGTTAGTTTAAGACCGATACGAAAGTCTCGAGTCGACCGACGAGATATACGTTCGAAAAACTTACTTCTTTTTTCTGTCTTTGTCCTCGTCGAATTCGGGCGAAGCACTGTGTTTGGTTTTTTTGAATTTTTTAACCTTTTTTCGCGAATCGGACGTCGAACTGGAAGACGAATCTTCGCTACTAGAACTACTAGTGCTGCTGGAAGAAGTGGAAGTGCGCGAACTAGAGGAACTGCTCATTGCCTTTTTCTTATACTTTATTTTATCTTTTCCATGCACCTCTTTGTCCTTCTTCATCTGTAATTCCAATTCCCTCTGCAATAGTTGTCTACGCCTTTCCAGTACCTTTTCGTCTTCGTATTCCAAATCGGTCTGATTCCACTCTTCCAAATTCAAATCCGGGCTATGAGAAGTCGTTTTCACAATTTTAGATGTAAGTCGCTTGAACGGATCTTCGACGAGCTGTAAAAGACGAAGAGAGAGCGAGAGATTGTAGAAGAGAACAAAGGCATAGGGTTGGACTTTTCGACGGAGGTACGAGCTTGGCTTACCAACTGAGAATTCGTAGGTGCATTATCCTTCTTGACTCGCTTCGAAGGACTGATCAGTGTATGCGTGTTCGCATATCTGAAATCATAATTAAAGGGAGGGTCGAGTTAGCCAAAGATTTCATCTTGGAGTTTTTTAAATTTACAATCTGAAAGGACTCGGGAACGACTCAGGATGACTTACTTGCAGTTCTTGCCGTAAGAACAACTGCCGTTAACTGCCCAATTTCTACAGTAATCTGAAGCGTTTTGAGCGGCTGTGGTAACCGCCGGTTTAGTGCCCAACCTTTCGAAAACACTTGGACGCCGAGAGTCAATATTACATTTCGTAGGGTCAACTGTTATTTTCCTTATGTTTGACTTTGACATATTATCACCATAAATGAATCGTATTTCGACAATGGATGCACATACTTTCGCTTCCCTTTTTCGAACTGGTTCCGTTTACATTTAGCTATATAAAAAGAAAGCTCAATAATATCGACCTATCGCGTTGTTCATTTAACTTTTGCAGAAAACGAGGCGAAGCTTTGAAGATAAGCGAGGAAAACGCCGACAACGCAAAAATCAGCTACGAAATTTACAACATAGCCTAAAAATTCCAAGCATATGATCCAAAGATGTTTGCGCTCAGAGCTACCAACTTTGAGTTGGCTACATTGTCGATGCTCGAAGAGTCGATTGCGTTTAAAATTATCAGCTGACTCGAAATTGATAACGCGTATTTAAAAAAGATCAACGGCGTAACGAGAAGGAGCGAACGCAACGAAAATATCGTGCCGAGGAGGAGAGAAGCGATCCCCGATAAAAAGAAGGGCGATCTTGATATCCGCGACAATAACGGTGACGACAACGGTGACGACAACGACGAAAACAACAACAACGACGACATCGACGACGACATCGACGACGACATCGACGACGGGATATTAAGTCGCACGCGTCCCGAGCCCTCGATCGGTTTAGATCAGCCGTTCGATGGAAGCTTTCTTTTTCTCGACCTAAGCCGAGGACTCGCTCTAAGCGAGGACGTCTCTTTTATCTTAGACCGATGCGAGCGACTTTGCGCGCCGTATCTCGCACGAGGGGGACGCGATCGCGCAGGAGCAGGAGTCGGTAGCCCGAGAGGAAAGGAGCGTATTGGATTCGCGTGCGGGGAGACGTGTCCAAGTCTGAAAAAAAAAAAAAAAAAACAGGTGAATCGGTGAATCAGCGGAGGAGGAAATCAGAAATCGAAGGTGTTCGCTCGACGAGCGCGAGAAGGACATAATAGTTGTTGGGATAATAGTTGAGATAATAGTTGGGATAATAGTTGGTGGTTTGTTGTTACGCTAGGCACGATAGTTGGAAGAACCCGAGGAGGCGACTCGACTGGTTGCGTTGGCGATTTTGAAAATTGCGCCGCTGGAAGTGTCGGTCGGTGTGCGGTAAATACACTATTGAATCCAACGAATACACCGAGAGATCCCAGGGTCGAGATCTTTGATCCGTGTTCGCGTATCGTCGCTGTGTATTCGTCATCCTTGGCAACGAGCGACGGGCGACGGGCGACGGGTGACGGGCAACGGGTGACGGGCATCGGGTGACGGGTGACGGGTTCGGTTGCGAGTGTCGCTGTTGCCGTAGCTGCGCTACGGATCGCGGATCGACGTCCGTCTCGTTCGGGCTCGTTCGGGCTCACGTCCCTTTTATTTTACCGATGAATTGCTAAAGGGACGAGCCAACGAGCCGCAAGTGCCTCGCGAGCAACTGCGTACATTGTAACGGATTTATCGGTGATCGAATGGTAAGGAAAAATCTTCTACGGGCATTGCATAACGTAAGCTCACTGCGTATTTCGACTTTTCCACGTTCGACATAGGTTATATTTTCTGTGTATGTCTCGTGTTTATATCGTGACGTTCATCTTAACGAGTTAATCTACGGTACTTTTGTCGAGTCTACCTCGAACTTGTCATTTCCCCGACTCGAATAAAGATCTTTGTTTACAGCTTTTCATTGTTTACAATCGCTGCTAAAGTTCGTTAATTCGCTTATCTATAACTGTGACGATTAAATTATTGGAAATTCTCTCCCAGTGGAATACGAATTAAGCTTGCTCGGTTTAAATTACCTTAAATTCGTTTAGCAAATATCGCTCGTTTTATTATTTCCGAGTTCGAGTTCTGGTAACGTTCGGAAGAATTTTTATACGTCTATACGTCTATATATAATTATCTCTCGATGTGTTCAAACTTAGCGTATCGAAATAGGAACTAAATTGAGTTGGTATAATAAACGAATGCTTCCAATTCACTCGATAATCATCTTCGTAGATTAAATGAATTTAATTACAATTTTACCTTATCGTGGCTATTGGAATTCGTTGATCTTTATTCTCTGAAATATTTATTTTAAATTAGCTTAACGTAATTTTTTATTGTAAAACATAACTAACCGATCGTTCCTTGATCTTGATTATGTTTTAAGAAATTATGCCTCTGTTCGGGAAATCCCAGAAAAGCCCAGCGGAGGTGGTGAAGGCTCTGAAAGAGGCTGTTAACGCCTTGGAACGCGGAGATAAAAAAGTAGAAAAGGTAGGTTGATAAATAATTTCTCTGCTTCGACGATACTATACAGTTAACCTTTTTTTTTAGGCTCAAGAGGACGTTAGTAAGAATTTGGTACATATTAAAAATATGTTGTACGGAACCGCCGAGTCCGAACCGCAGGCGGATATCGTTGTAGCTCAATTAGCGCAAGAATTATACAACAGTAATCTCTTACTTCTTCTCGTTCAAAATCTTAGTCGGATAGATTTTGAGGTAAGAAATGTGACATTTTTAAAAGCTATAAGTTTTATTTTCACCTTGCATTCGACCGTTCTCGATACGCTCCTCGTTTCGTTAAAAGCTATATAAACCTATTTCTAAAAAAAATAACTATACGAACGTTGCGCCGTATTTCATCTTTATTTGAAATATTACAGGGTAAGAAAGATGTTGCTCAGGTATTTAATAATATATTAAGAAGACAAATTGGTACGAGATCTCCTACCGTCGAATATATTTGTACTAAACCAGAAATTTTGTTTACGCTTATGTCGGGGTAAGTCTGTTTATTCTTTAAAATGTGATTTTCAGAAATTGTCGACGATAGTTATCGCTTATATTATATTTTTCAGATACGAACATCAAGATATTGCATTAAATTGTGGTACAATGTTACGAGAATGCGCTAGATACGAAGCGTTAGCCAAAATAATGATAAATTCGGATGATTTTTATAATTTTTTCAGATATGTTGAAGTTTCAACATTCGATATTGCTTCAGATGCCTTTTCTACATTTAAGGTTATTTATTTTCATTCGTTTCACAATGCGATTAGAGAAGAAATATTTTAAATATTTTTATTAATATCGATACAGGAACTTCTCACAAGGCATAAAATTTTAAGCGCTGAATTTCTAGTAGTTAATTACGACAAAGTTTTTTCACACTATCAAAGGTTACTAAATTCAGAAAACTATGTTACACGTAGACAAAGTTTAAAATTATTAGGAGAACTTTTACTAGATCGACACAACTTTACTGTAAGTCTCGACGATGCGTGTAAATTTATTTCGAATTTTACGGATATAAAATATATTTGTTTTACAGGTTATGACGCGATACATTTCTAATCCGGATAATTTAAAGTTAATGATGAATATGCTTAAAGAAAAGTCTCGTAATATACAGTTTGAGGCCTTCCATGTTTTTAAGGTAAACATAAATTAGATAAAATTTTGTTTAGTTTAGAGATAAAAGTGTTAGAACATCTTATTTGTTGTATTAAGACACCCTTACTAATAATTGTAGGTATTTGTTGCTAATCCAAACAAACCTAAGCCAATTCTGGACATATTATTGCGCAACCAAGAAAAACTGATAGAGTTCCTTACACGTTTCCACACAGATCGTTCCGAGGATGAACAGTTTAACGATGAAAAAGCTTATTTGATTAAACAGATCAAAGAGCTAAAATCTGTACATGAAAATTAAATCGGTACTTTTTTACACTGTTTTCCAGTAGTTGTGTAAATAAAATTTACATTCACGATTTATTATTGTAATATTCAAATTCTTCGGACATTATAATACTCTGCTACCTTCCATAACGAAATTGGTTTTAAGTGCTTAGTATGGCAGCTACAAAATAATCGCCTACTTTTTCCATGAAATTTCTCTCTCTCTCTCTCTTTCTCTATCACTATCTCTATCTCTATCTCTATATCTCACTCTAACAAATACCTTGAAAATTAATTTGCTAAATAATATATAAGAAATGGGAATGTAAAATGTGCCTATACAATTTTTATGAGCCTATTCTGTAATAATAATCATGTAATTAAAACAAACGTTTAAATACATTTATTCGACAATACGCGTTATTTAAATTTATGCATATTTTTTTACATTAAATAAATAAAGAAAACTTAAAATTATCCATTGTACAATTACGTTATGCAAATGACAAGCAGAGACCTGTTAAATAAGAGTTCGCGCGATTCAACGCTTACCCAATAGAAATTTTAAGATCCATTGTAGCTGCTGTACTTCGTTTTTATACATCGGATTATCTGTTAAATGCAGCAAAATGTATTACTTATATCGATAGGCATCTGCTTCATTTTATGCTAAAAATTATAATCACATGTATATGTATAGAATTGACTGTTAAAATGTAACGCCAAAACAATAATTATTGTTTATTATATTTATTGCAATAAAAGTATTATTAAAAAAAACAATAAAAAAAAAAATAGCAGTAATTTCAAAGAAATTTTATTACAAATATTTTTATTTACTCGCTAATATATTCCAAAATAACCTAATCTATTAATTCTTCAACATCCACATTCGTACAGACTTATAAAAAATGTATACTTTATATAACATTATTAAAAAGTTATTTTTATCGTTTCAATAAAAACGTAAATTAATTGCCTAATTAAAAATTACATCTAGTTCGTATCTTGGAAATTCACATTTAAAAAATCCGTTCACATAGAAAAATTAAACGATCGTTGCATATCCGACGATTGAGCGATATTTAAAATATGTAAACGCGACGCGATCGACGTAATGGCTTGAGCAACGCTGCTGAAAGTTCTTGGACGTTTGTGTCTCAATCCCCAATCCGGCTTTGGACTAGGTAAACTATCACCTTTGAATTTTGAAGCGTTCGTCGCAGCTCTGGTCAATTTCTTATTGATCGAAGTGTACAAAGAACTCAGTAAATATTTCGTCCGGGAACAATTTTGCACAGCCTGGGAACACGATAAAAAATTTACATATCAAGCCTCAAGTTCGAGTCCGATCAATCTTACCTGGGTATAATTGCAATCTTCCGTAAGAACCCAAATCAACGTTGCGGTATGCAAAAATAAATCCTCCTTTTTATCAGCAGATATAGTTAACAATCTCACCAACAGCTCTATATGTTCTTCCTGCAAGGTAAAGTTATATATATATATTATTGAAGAAGAAAAGAGACGAGAGACGAGAATTTATTTCGTACGTACCTTGAGAACATACGCCGATGTTGGTTTAAATTTGGCTAGAGTCAATAATATACTTATGTCTTTCAAACAAACGTCTAACCAGGGTAACGATCTATTAGCTCGAGTTAATATATCGTATAATCTAGAAACTAAATTTAACTGGCAGACGTTGACGCAAGCATTCGGGGATAGGCGCGTTATTATATCTGAAAGAGGAAATATTTACAACAACGATCAATCTTCGTTTGTTTTTTATTAAATTATTATTATTAAGCGATCAAAGTATGCGCGAGTGTATTTGTTTACCCAAGGATGATAAGCACACCGACAACTGTCCGATGTTGGTGGCGTATTTGAAGATTTCGATATTCTCCTGCAGTCGAAAAGCGAGTGTAGCCGATGGAACCGCGGCTTCGGCGGCTTTCTTCGCTCTTTCGCGCAGTTTCGCCATTCGTTTACTCGCCGCTTGACGAACTTTGTAGCCTCTCCAAACCGCCTGAATCTTGACCGTAGCCTCGAATCTCCTCTCGAGTTCGGCCCTTTCAGCCTCGCGAATTCGTCGCAATTCGGAATTATCGATCCACCAGTTTTCTATCGTCGCGACGGCTCGTCTCTGCCTCTCCTGCCAAGCTTCCAACTCTCGCCTTCGGAGGATCCTCTTCCACCACCTTTTAATTATCGAGATCGCCAAGATCTTCAGGAGATACTCGCTCCGAACGCGTTCCGCAAGTTTGTTCGCGCGGTGACGTCTTTGCAACGCGATCGCGGCTCTTCTCAGCTCGTCGTATCGATCCTTGCACCTTCTCCCTTCGGTTACCGATCGCCAAAATCTTTGGATCGTTATCGTAGCGTCGCGTCGTCTTCTCAATTTCCTCCTTCTCCATTTGGCTCTCAGGGACCTTTGCAGTTGGACGGTGGTCGCTTTTAGCCTCAAGAATTCCGTTCGTTCTCGTCTTCCGAACAACACGTGTTTCCTCCAGTTTTCTATAAACAGGATCGCGATTTTCTTCCTCTCGTATTCTCGCATCGCCGCGATTCTCCTCCAATTTTTCTGTATAGTTACAACCGCCTCGCGTTGTTTCTTGTACTCGATCGATCGTTGTCGCATCCTCCATTGACTTTGTATTTTAACGACGCAGTTTCTAAATCGAACGAATTCCTTACGCGCGATCAGCGACCTTCTCCATCTCTGTACGATTATCGCCGCCTGTTTTATCCTCTGGTAATTCACCAGTGCCACGTGGGATCTCCACGACTTTTGAATCACGATCGCCGATTCTCGCAGTTGTTGGAATTTTCTCGCCTGTAGTTTCGTTCTCCAAGATCGTTGCACTCGGACGGTGACTCGCCTCAACTCGAGAAATTCCAAACGCACTCGCCTAGAGAGAAGTTGCCGCGATCTCCATCGTTCTATTATTTTAACGGCGTTCTTCTTTCTTTGAAAATCTCTCGATAACACGTAAGACCGCCAATATTTCTGTACAGTTATCGCCGCTTTTTGCTTCTCCACAAATTTACCTCTTTCCAACTTGGCGAGACGATTCGCGCGGTATTTCCTCTGAATAAAAATGAGGAGGCGTCTTTGCTTCGCGTACGTTTCTCGCACTCGATTTCCGTATCGCAAAGCTCTCCACCTTGTTTGTAAAACGGTGGCCGCCGCAACTCTTTCGAGGTGTTGGTTGTAACGCCGTTTTTCCTCGATCATTCTCCACCAAGACTGAATTTTCGTGGCGCAGTTTTTCAGTTGCAGATATTCTCGTCGTGCTTTTCTCATAGCGATCTGAGCTCTCCACCTGCGCTGTAAAGCAACGAGTACGTTTCGAGTGTCCGAGTATTGTACCTTGATGCTCTCTCCAATTATCACCGCGAGCCACCAAACTTCGATGACTCTTACCGCGGCTTTCATTTTCAAATAGTTATTACGAATCGTTCGCGATACAACGACGTTTATGTACCAACGTTCGATTTTTAAAACTGAAACTTTTTTACGCATATAATTTTTTCTCGCTAGCTTCGTTTTCCAATTCTTTTGGAAAATTATTATAGAATTCTTCGTTATTAAGAAATCCGAGCGTTCTTTTCTTGTTAAAATGATGCTTCTCCACCATTGTTGTATCTTGATACAATTTACCCGTTGTTTCTTGTATATTTTCATCGCTGAAACGGTTCGCCACCATACTTGTATTTTGAGACATGAATTTTTCTTATTTTTGTAAAGCTGAACGTCTTTTTTGGTCGCTCGATAATTTCTCCATGCTTTTTGAATAACAGCGACGTTACTTTTTAGTAGAAGAAATCGTTTCCTTTCTTCGGTAACAATTTTTTTTGATAACCATATCTTTTCGATTTTTCTAACGGAATTCCTTAGCGCTATAAAATAGTCGCGATGCTTTTTCGAAATAAGATACTGCTTCCACCGCATTTGAATAAGTTCAATAGCATCGAGTTTTCGCAAGTATAATTTCCGTTCCGCTCTCATCGTCAATTTCGCACGCCACTTATTTTGAATGTAAATCACGGAGGTTCTCATACGTTGATAATCCGCTAAAGTTTTTCTTGTCAAATTACGAGCTCTCCATAACGTTTGAATTTTAACAGCACTCGTTCTAAGTTCAAGGAAATTATCTCTTTCGGATTTCATTAGTCGTCTGGCGCGCCATCGATTTTGGATATTAATCACGAGTTGCCGCTTAGTTTTAAATTCATTTATGTACGGTCTGGTCGTTTGGATTCTGTTCCACCAATTTTTAATTTTAATAGCCGATGTTTTGACGAGTCGATAACGTCTTTGGATTTCTTTCGTTTCTTTTCTTAATCTCCAGTACTGTTGTATTTTGCGAACAGCTACTATTTTCTTTTGCAATTGACAGTTGTACTCTTTTTTGAGCCTTTCCAATCTTTGTCTCGCCAAATAACATTTCCAGGCTCTTTGAATAACGGAAGCTGCGTTTTGCCTTCTGTTTCTCAATATGTTCTTGATGTAAATGTACCATAATTTCGACCGCCACCAACGCTGCAACGTTTTGGCAGCATTTTCAAATCTCGGAGCTTGAAATTTGTATATGATTTGCCAAAGAAGAGAAAGAGTTTTTTCTTTGTGACCATCCGCGATAGATTTAGCGTCGATGTCACCCTTTATCGTGTAACCCGCTTCGTTGAGTGTAGTCAATGCTATATTAACGTTGTGGACTTTTTGTAATCGAGAAATGGCTGGGACTCGGCATCGACAGGTGAGACATCGTTTTCCCGTTATCAATTCCATAACTCTGCAAAGTCTGACTCCGTCTCTTAAATCGACACACAAATTCATCACGGCGTAATCGTATTCGTCCAAGTATGTTTGCTTATGAGATACAACGTAATTATAATTTCGTAGAACTTTGGTGATATCACCTATTCCGCTAAGAAGTTCGCGAGAAAAAGTCAATAGGATCGATCTACTATCCTTGATCAATGCTTTCTTGTGAAATAGACATGGATCGTGTCCTATAAGTTTATTTCTCTTAGCATAATCCAAAAAGTAAACGAAAAACAGAAATTTTTTTAACATAAACTTGTTCATTACTGCTTGAAAAGATACGTGTCTTATGGTTGGATGCGAATGAAGAGAATGAGTTTTAACGAGAAACGGATCCGAGAAAAATCTGTTCCAAAGAAATCTCGAAAGACCAATCAAATCGTTATTGGATTGAAGAGGAATCGTTTCTCCGTAAATCGTTTCCAAACCTATCCTCAGCCAAAGAGGATTATAACTTATAAACAGCTCGAGGATAATTTTTTGTAAGCCTGCAACGGAATAATAAACAGCGTTACGATAAAAAAAAAAGTTCTTTTACATTATTTTCTGGTATATCATTTACCTATATCGCGATGTAAATCCTTGTCGGGTCTTACAACCAATATTTCTTTCTCGATACTGACTGTAGTTTGAGAAAGAGCAGTTATTACCTGTGGCTTATGAAACATAACACATGCAGCCTTGCGCAAAGTATTCAATCTCGTATTCGTATGATATCTAGCAGATACCGATTCCTTCGTCTCGGCAAGGGCAACGTCTTCCTTCATCCGACAAGATTGCCATACTTTACCGATATCGATCGTAGTTGACTCGATGTCCGTTGTTAAATGCTCGGGAGGAGTTAATAAAGCATTAAGCCACTTTTTAAATTCCAATTCTTGTATAAACATCCATCTTTCATCGTAATAAAGAGTACTATTGTAAAAAAGAAAAATTCACGCGTGTATAAGTAAGACAAAGATAAATGAATTCGATGCAAAAATAAAAATCGCTATCCATTTACTTACTTGGAAAGAAAAGGATCGTGTGTCATTGTAGCAGCAAACGGGTCCGGATTACAATACATTGTTAAAAAGTCATTTGGATCGTGAAGCTTAACGCTAACTTCCTTTGGTTGTTTTTTTAAGGATTTATTATTATCCTTATCTTTGCCTAAACCTACAAGAGAAAGTTTTGTCATTCGAACACCGGGTATCTGTATTTTTCCGTTACCTAAAATTCAAGTAATAAATCTGTACAAATTTCTTTTTAGAGTTACATTGACATTAAAAATAAAATTAATAATTCATCGATTTACCTTTGATAGATTTGTTTATCTGAACTTTCTTTTTAAAATTGACCGATTCCATAATAGATTTTTCTTTTATTACTTTGCTCTTTTTCGTCGGGGATATTTTTCTTATAAGGGGTTTACTAAAATATTTTTTTGGTGGCGAAATTTCAATGTGAAACGCTCTTGACGTATTTGATCGCTTTTTGTAATATTCGATCGAGTTATCGACGTTTGTATCTTCTTTTATACTATCTAAAGTTGAATGCATAATGCTTTTGGATATCGGTGATAACGAAGTATTTTTTGATTTTACCCATAAATCGGCTTCTAAACAATCTTTGAGGCTACCAAAATCAAGTTGACTCTTCGAGAATTGATTACTGTACCTTGCATGATCATTTAACTTCTTAGAATTATCGACTGGAAGCGGAGTTGAAAATTCTAAATCTAAATTATGGTTGTCAAATGTTTCAGCTAGACAAAGAGGTTTCAATTGAAAACTATTTTTAGAACTAGTTGGCGACTTGGGTATTTCGAAAGAGGTATCGTCAAAATGATTAGGTAAGCTGATATCGAATGTTGCATTTTTGCTAATCGAGCAGGTTACCGAATCGTCGCTGAATGATTTACTTTTGTCTAATTTTTTGTCCGTTGAACATCGATTCGGAGAAAATCTTATGTCATCGTTGTTTCTTTCATGCGTACTTTTAAAAGGAGTAAACTTGAGATTATTTAATAACATAGACATTTCCGATTGAGGTTTCCCAGTGTTTGTTTCCAATGGTTTCGGTGATAAAGAATCATCGAATTCATCGTTAATTTCATTATTGATATTGGTTACTGGACTTTCTTGGATATTCAAGTATTTAGGAATTGTAACGTATGTCTCTTTTCTTAAACTTACTTCTTTATTTTCCGTTGTAAGATGCGTTGATTCTGGTTTCAGCAGGGATTTAGTATTTTTATCTACATTTTACAAGAAATTTTTATTAAAATCATTTAACATTGATAAGTAATAATATCGACAGACATTCGTAAACTTACCCTGTTTATAAAATTCAGAATTATTATCGATTGTATTAGGTTCGAAACAATTAAATTTAGATTTCAATGGTGTAAACTTAAAAGAAGACGAATCGAGAAATTTAGAGAAATTTAAGGGCGTCGACGGTAATGTTTCTTTCTTTAGCTTTTTAATTTTTGCTTGATCTATCATCCAGTTAAAATCAACGTTATTCGAAAAATTTTCTTTATCCGAATATTCGATCGCTGCGGTTCTAGTTCTCTTTATCGCAGGTTGAGTTTGAAGTTTGGGAGCAACCCGTTTCTCTTTAGGGAGTATAACATTTTTCTGATTTTCTAGGACCCGTTTTTGAGTATTAGATGTTCCGTTTATGCTTCTTCTCACTGGATTTTTTTGTTTTGTTTTTTTACCGGCATTTTTAACTTTATCTTTATCAATACAAGTTAATATAAGAGGTACATCGTATTTAATATGCCTACTATCCGATAATTGAAGTACATCTCTCCAAGTACCGTTTTCCTTAGGTTCCCAAAATATTTTTAAAGTAACGTTGCTATCCGGTTGAATACACCATTCCGTTGTACTCAAACTTACGAATCTTTCTCGTGGAGGAACTTTAACTACGCTTACCTACAAATAAGTAAGAAACAAAGCAAAAATAAATACAAAAAGGTAGAATCGAATCGACGTACGTTAGTCGACGATAAATATACCACTTTTACACTCACCGTTAGCGAACGATTATTAGTATTTCTTATCGTTAATGTACACTCTGTTGGAATATTAATTTGAGTATCCAATTTGATACGAGTTTGTGGTTGAAACGGAGCCAATACGAGAGAATAGTCATTACACAACGGACTTCGAGCAATAGGCTCTGGTTTTTTCTTTTCTTTCGGTGTTATATTAATCTGAGAATTTAAGGTATTTAAATATAATTTGAAATTACAATATTTGAACATTTTTAAAATATGAATATTATAAACGTCTTACTTGAAAAAACATGGTTTACTCGTTTTCAAATCTTCGGTATCATATGTACACTATAAATTAGATAAACTTAACAAACTGAGAAAAACAATGGTTTTTAATTGCAATCGAAATGAAAATTACGAAATTCTTTTATTTTAACATCTTTATCGTTAATTACTATACATCAAAACAAAATCCTTATACTGTCAACGGTTTGCTTGCAACGTCGACCGTTTTTCAAAATTAAATGTTTTCAAATACGAATATAGAACTATTAAAGCGCTGCCTTCGATTTTCAAGGCAGATTTACAATAAGCGCGGACTCGTTAATATCTATAAATACATTTGTTTGCAAACAATCGATTTGCATGTGTAATGTATAATCGATAAAACGTATGCGTTAACAGTTAAAAATTTTGATTTAATTTGATTTAATTGATAATGGTTATCGGTTCACGCAAGATTTTTAGGTTAACGCATTCAAACGTGTTTCAAGCGCGGGAGATTCTAAAAATAAATCTTCCTCGCACAGTTCGTAATACGAAATCGTGTACATTTGTAAGAGCGTATATCGTTCACGGAAAAAGTACCAAGCACGAAGAATTTATGTAATGACTCCCGATCGTTAAAAATATGATTCTTAAGCCAGTCGAATCGTTTCCTTGATTCGTTCGGGTCTACTGATAATAAATAACGTATGTGTAGGGCAAAATACAGCAAGCATGCATTTTTCCACTAAGAGATTAAAATACTCTTCCTTGATGCAATTTAAGTATTCTCAATGATCGACTTGTTTTAAGTCTGATTTTCTCAATGAAAATTCTCAATGAAAATCATTCTTACGTTTAAATATTCGGCTTCGCGTTTTGGTACGTACTCGAATCAATTGGACAATATACACAACGGACACATGCCGATTTCGTATTACGTGTATTATACTTCAGACATATAGAATTATCATGCGTAAGATTACATTTAAATTTTATTCCATTCGTTTTTTTATATATCTATTTTAGAATCATAGAAAGTTTGCGTAATATTTTAATTTTGTTTAGCAGGTTTAAACGAACAGCTGCAGAGCTTTTAAAAATGGGAGAAGAACGATCACAGGATAGTCCTTGGGGTGATTTGCCTACCGTTACTACATTTGACAAGGGTACGGTACATTTGGGTTTTTAAATTGTTTATTCAAAATTAATCGCGAAGACTGCGTATTCTTCGAATTCGTAAAAATAATTTCAATGTTTCGATCCAACTAATATGTTCTCGATCACTTTATTAAATAATATAGATTTAAGGTTAACCTGTGAACAATGTCAAATTTTTTAACTTTGATTATCACGATAAATTATGTTTTACAGGAATTAATTCGTTCTTAACGAAACGCATCGATGACAATGGAAAATGCAATAATGAAAATAACAAAGAAATTATTAAAAAGGTGTCGCCTTCTAGTATTCTGATAGGATCTTTGATAAACCAGTTATGCAGAGTATTAGAAAAAGATCCGGTGCGAAGTAAAAAATTGTATTTACGTAAGTACGAAATAGTATAAAAGTTAATTTAAAAAAGAAGATAAGCATCGTTTGTATATTGCCTTTTAGTGCTGTGCGACACCATGAGAAATATGAAACTAATAGATCCTTCGTACAACGCGGGAAGATCGGAGTTAGTCGAAGGAAGGTATATGGATGCCATTTATAATTTAATTACTATAGCCAAAGCAACGATCGGGAGTGACAATCCGATACCGATTCCTAGGTATTATTTTATAAATGTCTTTAAATATTGAACTTAATCGAATATGCGATCGATAACTTTTTTTTCTTTTAAATGTTTAGACCTCTCGCGACGTACGCATCTTCTTATAACGATCAATTTCAAGAAATAGGTTTCATCGCGAGCGGAGGATTTGGAAATGTTTTTAAGGCTGTACACAAACTCGACGAGGTGGAATACGCGATAAAAAAAATTGTCGTTCGTCCCGAGAGAGTTAAAAATATCATTAGTCATTTGGAAGAAGTAAAAACTCTTGCCAAGTTAAATCATACTAATATAGTTTCGTATAAACAAGCATGGATCGAGCCCATGTCGATGCCTTACGTGCGACAACTGCCTTCTAATAATAAGTCGAAAAAAAACAGTACGTTCGATGATACAAGAAATTGTACTAAAAATAGTTCATTCATGGAATATAAAAGTTATGCCCAGTTAACGAACAGTGATAAATCTTCTACATTTTTAAGTGAGCGCCAGAGTCTTAATTATAATAAAATAGTAGATAAGAAAAAATCAAAAACTTTTAGTTCCAATTCGGATATTGTTTCATTTAGAGAAGATAACGAAGTATGTGATATTAGTTTTAAAAGCGATACAGGTAATAATATTGTAGGAGTAAATTCTAGATCAGACGTAGATGAAAATATTTCTAGCGATGAATCTTTCGAAGATTGTAGAATTCGACAATATTCTGCTAAAAAAGTGAGTTCTTCTTTATTTATAGAATATTATTTTATCCAATGCGCATTAATTTATTTTACTTTTAGAATCAATATGCAATATTGTATATTCAAATGGCATTATGTGAAAATACATTGCGTCAATGGTTAGATAAAAGAAAAGAACCTACTTCTCTATCGGTAGTAGCGAATATAGCCACGCAAATTCTTTGTGGTCTTAATTACATTCATTCTTTAAAAATTGTTCATCATGACATTAAGGTAAAACATAGCTTACGTTTGCTATTTAATAACAAACGTATCGATAACGTATTAAAATCTATTCGTTAATTTATTTGATTTAATTTTTTAGCCCAGCAACATTTTTATTTCAACATCGGGCAGATTGCAAGTGCAAATAGGTGATTTTGGTTTGGCGTGTCCTTTACAAAGGGACAGTCACGATGCTATAGTTGGAACTTGTATGTACGCAGCTCCGGAGCAATTGCAAGGAGAATGCAATCCAAAGGTGTAAAAAATTTTATATTTTACGTAAATCGAACGATGTTCAATAATTAATGTTTATATTTAAATTTAGAGTGACATTTACAGTTTAGGAATTGTTCTTTTGGAACTTTTAATTCCTATGCAAACGTCTATGGAATGCATAAAAATGGTTGCGTCTCTGCAAAATGGTGAAATTCCAAAAATACTTGGTACTTTATATCCGCAATGGGTAAATCATAATTTATAATACTTAAAATTTGTAGTAATATTTACATGTTGTAAACATTACGATTTAATTCAATAACGTAATCATAGGCAAACATAATTAGTCAACTAGTTCAAAAAATTCCGTCAAAACGACCTTCAACGGATGAACTTTTAGAAGATTTACAAATAGATAAAGATTTGACGATAAATAAACTTGAATACGAAAATTTAAGGTTAAAAAATGAAAATAATTCGTTACAAAATGAAAATAAAAAAAAAGATCAAATAATAAATGATCAAAAAATCAAAATTGAAGAATTGCAAGCAAAATTAGCGAAACTAGAAAGTTAAAAATGTAAAGTATTTATTGAGCTAATTAAAAAAATGTAAAAATTAATACTGTAATAATTGTACATAATAAATTATTTTATATTCTTAATTATTAAATCTAATATCCTTTTAAGCTGAATTCCAAAATCAATTCTTGAATCGAGTGTATTTGGTTTTGAACACTGTTGTAATAAATATGATAATTGTGGATATTGTTTAAGAATTGTCTTCGGTATATCGTGTAAAAATCCTTTATTATTTAAATTACTTCCCAATCCTTGTACAAGAATATGCTAAAAATTGTAAACGGTATTATTAATCGTATTTTGTACTTTTAAATTTTTAAAAATAAATTCATTACCTGACAAATGGCGTAATAATTGTGATCGCTAATTTTGTGACTACATATATCAGTGGGAGAAAATATAAAACAATCTTCACAGCCCGAATGAACTTTGTTGACGTACGTTTGATTCCAAGTAGTTTTTTCTTTTAAGACTAAAATTAAAAAAGTTTCATCAAAATACATTATATAGTAAATAATCTCGGATACATAATACAACTGGATACGTTATCAAATTGCATCATAATTCAAAACTTTTTCATAAATTATCGGAGTATATTTTTACCTTCTTTGGAAGGATATTTATCTACAATAATGATATTCTCTAAATCTATAAACGTTGCCTTATTTTGATTATTCACTACAATATTGTCCATAGATATATCTGTTAGATAAAATGCAAACTTTGAATTCTTAAACGTAAACAAGAAAGCAGCATCGAGAAGGCTAGAAGCTATCTTTGCTCTTAGGATCCAAGGTTCTTCGATAAATACCGATAATGGCAAACCACTGTATTCTTCTATTACGAGTCTACCGCATGCTCCAAAATACTTTGGAGTTGGCCAATTATCCTTAGATGACAATATCTATAAAAATAGTAGTCGATCAAGTAAGTTTCTTTTTCCCTTGACGATTTAAAGAATTACCTGCAGAATTATGGGTTCGGGATTAATTTTGATCAAGCTCCACAAAAATTTGTAATGGTCATCGTGTTTAACGGTATTCTTTAAAATGACGTTGGTAAGAAGTTCGTTTACTTTTGAAGTGGTTGGGCAAAGTTTTATTTTATTATTCGGATCATTCATATCATTCTTATTTAATTCCGATAAAAGTAATTTGTAAAAATCTTGTTTCATTGTCTTTTTCTTAGATTTTTTAAAGCAGATTTCTTCAAATTCATAATTATTACAAATCATTTCATCAAAATTTTCTAATTCTGAATTTTGAGCTAATTTTTTCATAATAACTTTTACATTTTTATATCTACCGTAATAAACATTCTTGACACCCAATAAATTATTAAATATTGAATAGAAATCTGTAAATTCTAATGTAATTTCGTTTTTCTCGATCTCCGGACACAGAGAAGTTCCAAAACAGGCAGGACATTTTTCTATTTCAGTTATATTATTTACATTTAAATTTAAATTACTTACATAAATTCCAAAAATTAAAACAAATAGTGTAGTTATAAATGAAATAAGCGTTTTCCTTTTAAACAACATTTTAAGATAATTTTCTTTTTGTTTTTCATTTGATTTTTAAATATTATAAATAGAAAACTACTTGTTGCATCATTAAAAGCATGTCAAAATGTTTGTTTCTTTATTGATTCGATAAGATAACTGAAATTCGTGAATACGATTGTTGTCATAGTGGTGATTATTTCTTTGAAATAGAATCATCATGTACATTATATACATGTACTATCCACAGAATAGTGAAGGTATATAGACATCACATGTGAGATATCAATAACCGTAAGGTCACGGTTTTATATTCTCGCATGAGTATTAAATATAAAATAGAAGAAGTGTCGGATTGTACAGAACTTGTAAATTAAATTTTTCTATTAAATTTTTATGTTAAATAAGTAAATCATTAAAAATTTATTTGAAGAATAGACTGAAATTGTACGTTGTTAAAAGAATAATTATACTTATTTATTTTCGATTATTATTTAAATAATTCATACTTGTAAAGTGTAATATTCAAGCTCAGGAATTTTTTTAAAGGTTTTCCTTAATTTCGTTATAATACAATCTTGATATAATATTTTATTGATTAGATAACCTAATTATAAACTCCTTTAAAAATTTTATATTAAGAATGCGTATTTTATTTTATTTTTAAATTATTGAGAACGTTGCATGTTAACTATGATAATCAATAAAATTTAGGATTTTAGATAACGTTTTTTACGCAAATAATGATTTAATAATAATATTGTTAAATTTGTGATAAGAGCTTATAGATAGAAGCATTAAAAATCGAATTTGGTGGTGAATGTATAATAATAGAATAGTGTATAATATAATACAGTAATTAAAACTATTGCCTAGCTAAATGAATATTAATTAATTACCACATAATTGTTATTTAATAAAATATATAACTTATAAATCTATTAAAATCTAAAAATAAACGAATAAAAAAAGGATCAAATTATAAATTTTTAATGAATGAAAAAGATAAAACTGGAATGGACGATGCAGGCGTTCAGGACTGGAGACCATTTGTGTACGGTGGCTTGGCATCCATTGTTGCCGAATTGGGTAAATTTCCAATATTTTTAAATGACTTTAATTAATAACGAAAATATTATTTAAAATTTCTAGGTACTTTTCCATTGGACACTACGAAAACTCGGTTGCAAATTCAGGGGCAAATACACGACAAGAAATACTCTAGTTTAAAATATTCGGGCATGACGGATGCTTTGATCCAAATTTCAAAACAAGAAGGCGTTAAAGGTTTATATTCTGGGTAAGTTTTATAAATAAATATTCATGAATAAACATTAGTGCGTCTGAATTATATATTTAAAATATATATTTTATTAGAATTAGCTCTGCAATCTTGAGGCAGGCAACTTACGGAACTATTAAATTTGGAACTTATTATTCTCTTAAGCAAATTGCTACAGATAGGTGGGGAACCGATGATTTAGTTTTAATCAATATTGTATGTGCAGCGGTAGCGGGAGCTATATCGAGCGCAATAGCAAATCCAACCGACGTTGTGAAAGTTCGTATGCAAGTTACCGGCATCGAAACAAATTTGACTTTGTTGGGTTGCTTTCAAGATGTTTATCAGTACGAAGGTATACGAGGCTTATGGAGGGTAAATCAGTATTTAACGTTAAATTCTGAACCATACTTTGGATATACTAACGAATCTTTTTTATCCTTGTAGGGAGTCGGTCCCACCGCTCAGAGAGCAGCAATTATTGCGGCAGTTGAGCTGCCGATTTACGACTTTAGTAAAAAAGAATTATTACCTTATATAGGTGACAGTATCGGCAATCACTTTATGTAAGTAAAATAAAATAAATAAATAAACCAAGTATTTAATAGACACATTTTACACAAGAATATAGATTTTTTAATAGTCTTTATTCGAGCAAATGTTACTGTTTTGTACAGATAAATTATTATAAATAAGAGAATTTTCTAACTACGAAGATCAAAAATACTACCTTGTTCAAAAAAAAATTACAAGCGGTCTTCCTTGTTTTTCATTTTAAAATCTTTTGCATATATTCATGTTTCTAGTTATCAATTCTTACTTTGGTTCGCAAAGTATCATATTTTATTTAACTTGTCATTTATTTATGTATTCGTAGCTTATTTACTGTATTTATATAAACGAATTTGCTTAGATAAGGGTTACTAATACTTTTGATAAAATGTTAATCGTTTGCTTATTTTAATAGTATTCGCAATTTCGTTTCAGATCTAGTTTTGTCGCAAGTATGGGAAGCGCAGTTTCATCTACTCCGATCGATGTAGTTCGAGTAAGATTTATTATCAAATAAAAAATATGATATATTTAGTTTTCTTTAATTGTACTTTCTCGTTTTAGACTCGTTTGATGAATCAAAGGAGGATACGACCTGATTATGGACCTGTACCATCTCATATTTATTCTAGTAGTATGGAATGTTTTATCCAGGTAATATATCATTGAATCATTAAAAACAAATTCTTTTTACCAAAGCAATGAATTCAAAATTATTTTGATTTGTAGACTTTTAAGAACGAAGGATTTTTTGCACTCTATAAAGGTTTCATACCAACGTGGCTTAGAATGGGACCATGGAATATTATATTTTTTATTACCTATGAACAGTTAAAAAAATTTTGAATTAAGTTAGAAAACCAAAGTGAAATTTTACAAAAACAGCAAAAATCAAGACACGTTAAAGATATATTTTGTGTAAATAATTTTATTTATTACTGTATCCTACTTTTTACAATAGTATTATAGTATTTTAAATATTATGTATTTATTTTTATTTATAACATTCTTTTACATATTGACATAAGTTGAATTTTTATATTCCTTTTGATCTTTAAACGTACGTTAAAAAAAATTAAAGAATATTACCGAATATATTTTGTGTTCATAAATATTTATGAAATTTATTAAAAGAGTTTTAATTAAAATTGTTTATTGTAATATATTGAAGTAAGAATAAAATATTAGACATATCATAACTTAAAAAAGACAAATTAACAAATACTTTATTGTTAAAAAATATATGTATCGAATCGAAAATTATATTTGCAAATATTTAGCTATGAATCAAATTTGTTTTTAATGTTTTTAGATATGTATTAAATGTAAAATATACGAATAAGTAATATATAATATAATTTTTTATATACCTCACTTGCGAAGAAAACTTTGTAAATGATTTTAAACATAGAACCGAGTAGAAATATATCATTAAATAACGAATTGATTAAATACATTTTGTTGCACAATTTTTGGAGAAATACTTTAAAAAATTTATAATTGTTTGTAAAATATTAGTGCTAATATAATAATACGTTATTATAGAATTAATTTTTGCATGCAGTTGAATCGATATTCGGTTTATAAGTAATTAATTTTTGTTACAATTTTATACATTTTTCGAACGGAGTTACAAATTCTGAAACTGGTGAAACAAGATAATTTTCTTTTGTTCGCCATTATTCCCAATTGTTTATTCGTTCAAAATTTTTTCTTTTTCAGGTGATTTTATTTTTGGAAATATTTTATAAGACTTGCGTGAATTTTTGTACGTATTATTAGCCATAGATGTACTTGTTAACTATTTAATAACTAAAAGGAATATTAAAGCCATTATTTTTTTCCAGATGAATCTTATCTTTTAATCATTTTAGCTATTGAAAAACGCTCTACAAAAAAAACGCAATACAGATAAATAAGGACATAATTTTATGACGATAGATTAGGAAATGTCTAAATCGTAATTTACTAAGCAGATTATTAAGTTATCTTAAATTTTATTTAAAAAATTATTTATAATTAATTCTCTTCGCGAGATATTTTATTTTCTCTCATTTTTGCGTAAACGTCGTGTTCAGCTTTCAATATTCAAGCGAGCGAAATGGTAGTTCGATTATCTATCGATTAAAATTATCGTTACGAATACCTACATAGAATTATAACTAGAAAACTATAATTGAAGAATATCTTACTTAACATTAAAACTTATTCGTCGATATTAATTTTATCTTATCTGTGCTTACGGTCTTCAACTATGCTCGTAGATCAGTGGAAAATGTAGACTAGCCAGAGAGAAAAAATTCGTCATCTGTGGGAACCGTTCGATAGCTAACTTATAAGTTTATAGATTATTGTTAAAATTGTAGACGTTTCGGTTAAATGTATAAAAATGTATAAAAATGTTTCTCGCGTTACAAAACTGTAATTCGATCGTTAAAAACAATCACTGCACTTGTCAGTATATTACTGTTCACTTATATAACTTTTTTGTAATTGATAGTGTCTGACAATCATTATTTTCGCATACTCTTTAATATATATCATTAGTTCGTATACTTTACTCAAGACGAGAAAAGATTGTTACATGGAAGAAGATAGAAAAAGAAAATAAGTATAAGCAAAAAATTAACGATAAAATTAAAACTAAAGGGTTCTTTATATTTTACATTACACGAAACTCACTTTATTGTTAGTTTAGCGATTATTTGTACTTCGAACGATATCCGATACCTCATTTATCACGGTATTAGCGAATACGATAAAACCGTTAATACGGGAATTTTTCGTAAATCGTGTAATAAAATAGTTCGCGATTAACAGACGTGGAAATAACGTTAAAATCGATCCGTTTAAAATATAAAGAAAAGATCTTTTTATATAGTATAATTATCGGTAATAAAATAGTTATGACGGAGTTTAAATAATTTTAAAGTTTTAAAAAGCTGGTACTTAAACTATTTGTGTTAATTACGTGCGTATAATAACGAGATGTGAGTATTTATTTGAATGAAAAATCATTTTATTCGATATATTTATCTTTGTTTGTACCGTCGAACGAGAATAACATTCGATCCTTGTGTAACTAAGACATTTTACATCAACTTTTTGGCTAAATAGATTCGGAGTATCTTCGAATATTGACACTTTGAATGAAAAAATTAATTTTTCTATTATTAAATATAGACATAGAGAAAAATAAGTTACCGACTTTTCGATGCAGAAAGGTATATTAATCCAATAATTCAAAACCACCGACTTAGCTGGAGAAAATCTGAACGGTAGATTCGTATTTGGGTATAAGTTATTACTTTTTCCAACGAGTACTAATTTGAATTTTGATAAATTATGCCCTTATTCGGATACAACGGAACAGGAGAAATAAGTGGAAAGAAAAACAATTTTACAATTAATCGCTTTTCTTTTATATATTTAAGTGAATAAGGTTGGGTTCGTTACATTTCTAGTACTTATTCTCGCTATAACATAATTGTGTACTAAGACTATTGGTTGAATAAAGAAAATTAATCGTTCAATTGTTTAATGCTGTATTTTACAATGGCTGTAAGCATTGTCATTGTTTTTTTGTTCAATCGTGTACTTGGATAAATATTGAAATTGAAGAAAAGTGTAAAAATCTGTTTTGTAGAAATTTATAGAAATAAATATTGGAAGACTTTTAATAAATTATTTGTAATGTTATTATAGAAACTTCAAACAGCCACATTTACATAAATGCTTAAATATTAAAGAAACTAATAATTAAATATTTTTTATAACTGTAAAAAATTGAAAAAATTGTACTAAGAAAATTAAATAAATACGAATAAATTTAAATATTCTAAGTTAAAAATTTGATCGAATATCAGGAAGATTTATCTGAGACTAAATTCATTTATTTTTATAATTAAAATTTGTATTTATAATAATTAGAATTTCTATTTATAATAAATACAATTTATATTTAAAATCCAATATAAACATAAATATAATATTAGAATTATTTTGTTCGATTATTAAAAACGTTCAGTTTACGGACGACAACGTTCCAAAAAGCGAGGATAAAGACAAACTTCTCTTATGTGATATCTGTTTAACAGCCAACAAATAAATCTTTCCAAGCCAAGACCGTAACCTCCGTGAGGACAGGTTCCGTATTTTCTCTGCGGATAAAAAGAAGTTGTCACTTATTTAAATTCTTTTAAATTTAAACGTCATCGATTTGCTTATTTGCATTACCTGATCCGTGTACCAATAATACGGAGTTGGATCTATATTTGCACCTTTGTATCCTTCCAGCAAAGCTTCGTGGTCCCAAATACGCATCGATCCACCAACGATTTCTCCTACGTTTGGAAGCAAAACATCTACAGACTCTGTTAACCGATTATCTTCTGGGCAACGTTGCATATAAAAGGATTTAATTTCTGCGGGAAAACGACAAAGCATTATGGGCTCGTTAATTTTATCGGTCATTTTTCTTTCCGGCATTTCAGGAATATCCTAACAAATACATATTTAACGATTTAATAAAAATTACTTTAACTTATTTATAAATTAATGTATCATCTATTTACTTCTCCAAATTCATAAAAGCTTCCATCGTCTTTCGTAATGTTATTTTCTTTTAAATATTCAATGGCTTCGGTGTAATTCATTCTTTTGAACGGCCTTTTCGGAACTTGGAAATTGGGATTCAATTCTTGAACGAGAGATCCCATTGGCGATTTTAATACTTTATCTACAACGTCGCAAATTAAATCTTCGAGCCTATCGAGTAAATCTTCAAAAGTAAGGAATGGACATTCTGCTTCGATATGTGTATACCTGTAAAACGTTTGGGTCTTAAACCGCTCGTTCCATTTTTTAAATCTATATTTTTATAATTAGTTTTATATACTCAGCAAGATGTCTTCTGGTTCTCGATTGCTCTGCTCGATAAGACTGAGCTATGCAATAAACATCACCCATCGCAGGTATACAAGTTTCAAGATAAAGTTGAGAGCTTTGCGTTAAATACGCCTCTTCTCTATAAAAATATTTTAGTTCGATACGTGTAAATAAATTTAAAAAGCATGCAAATATACGATTAGAAATATTTACCCAAAATAATTAAGTTTGAAAAGAGTCGAACCTCCTTCGACTTGAGTTTGCACAAGTGTTGGAGGAGTTATTTCGCAGTATCCTCTGTCTTTGTAGTGATCTCTAAATGCTTGAGTTAATATCGATCTCATAATCAAAATTCGAGAAGTCTAAATGATATTTAATAATACACATGTGAATTAATAATCATCGAAATACGTAAATAAAAAAGTAATCGTTGATTTTTTAACTTATTTATAATTTTATAAATACTTCAAAATATTTTATTAGCTAATAAACGATAACATTTTTAATTTTAATATCGTTATCGATCGGATTAAAATTCTGCTGTTTTAAAATTATTTAAATAGCTTTGTCATTTATGAATAAGTGAGGCATAAATTACTTACATTTTCACCACGAATCATTATATGTCTATTATCAAGTTGCACGTCCGGATGAGCTTCTTCGTTTAAAATTGAATCGGCCCCACCGGGAGGCGAGTTTCCGATAAGTTTCCAGTAATCTACGATCAGCTCGAGTCCACCCGGAGCCTAAAGTTAAAATAAGTTATCGATATCATTCGTATGTTTCTAATTTGAATAAGTTCACGTACCGTTTTTCCTTCGGGAACAGCTTTCAGCGTTCCAAATAAATTAACGGAAGCTTCCGTATTAAGTACAAGAGCGTCGTACGTTTGACATAATTTATCGTTCAATATACATTGAAGGAATCCAGTTCCATCTCTCAACGTTACGAATATCAATGATTTTCCTAACGGGTAAACGATAAATATATTTGATTACATTAAAGTAATTTTAATTATCCTTAAACAAAATTAACTGGTACCTTGTCTTCTCAGCCGATGTACCCAACCAAATATTCTTACTCTCTGCTCTTTGTGATCTTTAATTTGATTAATTTTAATAAGATTAGCAGTGGGTAAGCTTTTGTCCTCTTCGATAATAATAGATTTGGACTCCTCTAAATTTTTGACTCTCTTTTCTTCATCTTCTTGTAATTTTCTTTGCTTTTCCTTACTATTATATTTTTCTCTGACCCAAATTTTTTGAATTTTTTTTAACTGTGACTTGGAAGCAAGGTCGTATTTTTTTGTATCTTCTTTCGAGTCTTGATAAATTTCTGGAAACGGTTCTTCACCCACGTGTTTCATAGCCTGAAGTATCGTTTTGAAAGGCTTAGATGCGGTTCCATCTCCATTTTCATCGCTGCCTGTCTTTTCAGACGTATAAATGGCATCTAAAAAAGATATATAATTTAATAAAAAATATTTTGAAAATATTTTTATGTTAAAAAATTTTTATGAAGTTATAAAAACAAAAACTTTTCAAATTATACTAAGAATGTATCATAGGTTTAAACTTACCATGAGACAGTTTAGATTCACTTTCTGGCATTTTGTATTTTTATTTTCTCTGAAACGATAATAAATCTATTAGCAAAATACACTTAAAAAGATTTGAAAGAAACATTAATTTTTTTAAACTCTAGGCGTTTTTTATTCGTAACATATTGAAAAAGTTGTGCTTTATAAAGTTGCGAGATAACCTTTTAGTAGGTTATCGTTTCAACGTGTAGTATGAAAAGTAAAAGTACTGTTATATTTCAAAATATCTTTCAAACGTAACGCAATTCCAAGCGAATCTATGAAAATTTTGCAACCAACGTTCGAAAACCTTTACGAGCTGCGATACGATCATCCAGATACATATAATTCAGTTAAGGAAATCTGTTTTACCTGTCGTTGCGCCGTTGTGCATAATTTTATACGCGTATAAAGTACAGTATTTAGAATCTGACTTTTTCCTCGTGGTGATGTATTATTGCGTTATAGCTGTAATCGGGTTCGCGAGCCTCTCGGAGTTTAACGCAAAAACCAATGGATAATTAATAGGAAGCTTAAAGATAAAACGATGTGAAAATCTGAGTTTGAATGTCTGTTGTATTTTCAAAATTTGAACAGATTTTTATTCGCAATTAAAACGAATATCGATGAAACTGTGAAAACGTACAAAATGATCTTTTAGCGTTATTTATATAAATTGTTTGAGCGTTATTATCAAATCAAGATGTAAAAATAATTAGTTGGGATGTAAGGTTCAAGAAGCGGGAAATATCGACTTTGCGAAAATAATTTATATAGACTTAATGTAGATGTAAGCTTTTATTTACAATATTTGCATATGTAAATTTGCCGGTGAAAAAATATATTCGAAGGACTTCTCAATTTTTCTGGCAGATTTCCTTCGGTTTCAAATTTTAAATTGCAACATCGTTTAAAATAATAAATTAATAATTTGGTAATATCGGTGAATCGATATCAAAATACGTGTTATAAAATTATCGATAATTTTTATATTTATTTTTAGTATAAAATTATATAAAAACACTTTCACAATTAATTATACCAGCATTTAGATAATATTTAGAAAGCCGAAATAAAGTAAAACTTACGCGTGTAAAGTGTATTAAATCGCATTTTAGTCCTTTCCAGTTATTAATAGTTGAATCGATAGTAATTAAATAACAATCCAAACTTTGTTATGGATGAAGTTTTGAAATAAACAGAACGATTGATTACCGATGTAACTTTTAGTTACGTATGCTTTAAGAAGTTCCAGACAAACCAAGGCAACATATTGCGATGAATTTTAATTGAATAAGTACTTTTGCGTTTTGAATATTATTACATAAGTCAATCTTTTATTTAAATAAGCTTTGCAATTTAAAATAATACAATGGGGCATATTAAAGTCATTGTTAAATAAGTGAACCAAATTTTCGTTCATAATTTCATTATTTTATAGAGTAATAATAATTTTTTTATATTTATATTCAAGCTTCAATTTTTCTCCATATATTACATGCAAAAATCAAATATTAAGACATTATTTAATATTAAATTTTAATTTCTCGTTAACAAAGATAATATTCAAATATGTGTTAATAATTAAAAATCGAAAATTTAAATTGATAACGTTAGAATATTATTACTTGTACGATTTCGCAAATTTCATAAAATCGAACGCAAAAAGAGATAAATAATTTCATTAAAGATTTTATCGGTTATTTGATCTACGATGCCGATAATAAAATAAATGTAGAATATTTTCTTAGATTTATGTTGAAAAAATAAGTATCGGTAATATATTACTAAATAACTTGACTAAACATAAAAGGAATAAATGGAAAAGAAAGAATAAGAACTTTTTTCATTTAATATTTGTTCATTTTTAAAAACATTTTAATTAAAAAATTATGGTTCGTGTGTTAGTTGAATTTGAAGCTCGAAGTTGGAGAATGAATTAATAAATTGATGGAAAGTAGATTTTAGCGTATATTTTATTAATAATAATTTTTCATCGGTTTAAAAATTACGATTTTGATGCGATTAAAGAATATCAACTTTTTTTTCTAGGTATTTTCGGTGCAATAAATCAAATAATTATATATTGAAATAGATTATAGATTTATTTTTTACAATTTCAGTAAGTAAAATTAAACGGCAAGACCTTTTAACAAATAGATGGTATACACACCACTTTATAAAAATCTTAGATTAAATAATTTTTTTACGTTCTTTAAAACTCACTTTTTGGATGTTCGAACTAAACGATTGTTTTAAGAATCTTATACGATGAAACATTCCGAAACATCGAGAATTTCCAAAAATTTAACATCGATCCATATATTTTCCTTAAATAAATGAATTTCCGTGTTAAAAACTTTTGTGAATAATTTTTTGAATAATTTTGTGAATAATTTTTTGAATATATCGTATATATAAATCATCGTTTTATTAAAAAAGTTTTCGTTTTCATCGATAATGATTAAAATGAAAAACTACCGTTTCATTTTTGATATTATTTATTTTGCACAATTTTAATTCCATTAACATTTAAATATGAAATAAAACGCGATATCGAAATATACTCTAGAATCGACGCTTTTGCCGTTAAACACATTTTCAATAAAGAGAAAAGCAAAGGAATCGGATTTTCTATTAATTAAATGTAAAAGCGTCGATCGGTCCTTTCGCTCAATTTTTTCTCTATCCTCTGATAAACCTATCAAAAACCGTTGCTTCGTGCATTCGACTTCTTACTTTCATCGAGATGCAACGCGGGATATCCGCTCGAGAAACAGGTAAGTTTATTCGGTCCATTCTCTTCTCTCATTCCCCGTCTCACGACTTTACCTTCACCCGTTTTTCGAAATCCTCGGATTTATGGATTCGTGCGACCGATGATACCTCCGTGAGCGTCTCGAAACATTATTTTCGACGCGGTGATAAATCATGACCGAGCGGAAAATCGTATTGCATTCGTCTTTAATTTTAGCTCTTTCTGCATTTCGCTGTAGCGAGTGATTGAGAAAGTAAACACAAATTGCGATAGTCGACGAAAACTGGTTTCGTTTATATTTCTAACGATCAGCGGGTGTAAAATTCAACAGTTGTCTCGAGATCGACCTTTCCTTTACCGACCCGTGGAAGTCGTCCATCCTGGATTTGAGATGGTCGACGACCTCGAACCTACCGAAAATCCCTTCTTCTTCTATCAAAGTTTATTACGATCGTAATCGTTCAAAATTACGTACGGAATGGCACGTAGGAAATATATTTTCAAATCAGTTCGGAGATATTTTACCATAGCGCGTAAGTATACGAAATTTTACAGTTCAATTGTCGATAAAAGAAAATAGATAAAAGAATATGATAAGTTATCGAATTTCTATAAAATATTATTTAATAAAATAGATCGTGTGTTTTATATTGTCTGTTATGTATACGATTGTAGTTTTTTTTTGGTTACTTTTTAAAGTGCGCAAAACTTAGTTCTAAAGGTGAGCGAAGTTAATGATCATTAATTTATTTAAGGGATTTTTAAAACGTTTTATTGAAAGAATATCGATTAGAGTATAAAAATATCAGATGTAAGGATACTAAATACGTCTATATAAATTTACTATATATAAATATATTTTTTATAAATTAAGATTAATCGCCAGTTTTTTTGTCTTTTATAACAATATTATTTTCATTTGTATAATTAAATTTTATTAATATAAGTTAAAATTAGTAAATAACAGTGATAAATCTTATTTGTTTTAATAAAAGCTAAAAAAGCTTATGGTTTTAATAATACAGATATATATTTGAGAAAGTTCAACATAGTCTAAAAAATTTGATCTTGCTTATTAATTTTATACGTAAAAATAAATATTTATTATCTATACTTTTTAATTGTGTACATAATTCCACACAATAACTTTTTTGTCTTGGCCACCTGTTATCACTTTTTTATTGTCCGATGATACTGCTAACGAAATAAGAGTTCCTGAGAATAAAATTTAAATTCACATTAAGTATAAATTAATTATGTATACGTTACGTAATATTATATCCGATTTTACGATGTAATATTTTTGTACAATTACCTCGATGACAGTGAAATTTCGAAATAAAAACAGCATTTTGTGGATCCCATATTAAAAGGTCTCCTTTGTTATCTCCGATTAATAAGTACGAATCGATCCACGCTAAACACATTCCTTCTTCTTCCAAAGTTGTAAAATATGTTTGCGTACTTGTTTGTACGTCTATAACATTTAATAATCTATTACTCGCGCAAGATATAATATTTTTGGATTCAGATTCAAAAGTAATCGAATTGATTCTCGATGTATGTTCTAAGAAAATGACATAGTTTCAATATTTAATCGAAATACTTTTAATGCACAGGTAGAAAATTTTTAAATAAAAATTATAACGAAAGAAATTTACGTTTAACGGAGAATTGAAGACTGTACGAATCATTTAATTTCCATAGAAAAATTTCGCCATCCTCCGTTCCAGAAGCTAATAAAGTTTCATCTCTAAAAATAAAAACACTTACGTAACGTTGATTCAAATTTTATTCGCGGTTATTTATTTCTCGGTTACCTGGATATGCTGATACAAGTAACTTGAGAATCGTGATCGAGTTCGGCTACGTAACATTCCACGAGTTTAATTTTTTTGTCGGGAGTCAAAGTTCGCCAAATTTTTGTTGTACAATCCCAAGAACTCGATATTATAATATTATGAATTTTACTATACGCTAAACAAGATACAGCATCTTCGTGGCCATGTAACATATCAAAAACTTTACCAAATTCAATGTCGTAGAAAATTCTAAAAAATTACTCTTGTTTAATAACTTTTATAAATTAAACATCATAAAATAAGATCGTAAAATTGTTTTAATAGTCACGTACAATGAATTATCGCAGGAACCAACTACGAGTACATTAGAATTCGAAGATGTTTTATAAAAAACGCAAGAGTACAAAGGAACCGACGACAAGGCGATACTACGCGTTAATTTTTCAGTTTGCAAAGAGTAGATTTTCAAAACACCATCCCGACCAACGGAAACGATATTTTCCTCCTCCGTTCCATCCGCAATTATCGTTATAGCGCTTACGGCTTCTTTATGCGATTGAAATACGATAGAGCTTTTCAATTCGATATTTGGTTTATTACTTCCTGTAAGTTTATTAATTATTGTTTGACAAGGTGACAAATTTGAAATTTGAAATAAATGTACGCGTGTGTACCGGATAAGGAAGTCTGTTGTGACGAGAAACAAGTTTCGCTTCTAATTAAATCAGCGGCTATTAAACGTTGCGGATGAGGTAACTTAAAAATCTGTTTAGGAATTTGTCCAAACTCCATTATTTGAACTTCTAAACCGTGTCTGTCGTTAATATCTTTTATAGTATCCAAATCGATCGCTCCTTCGTAGCACAGGTGAAAAAATACTATAAAAAAGTATCTTAATTAAGGTAAATAATATCGATTAAATTATGGTTAAAACATATCTAAAAAATATACCGTTATTCGCTTTAAAAGCTTCTTCTCCTTTTTGTTTGTATCCGAAAATCAAATCAATCCAGTGGTGTAAATTTTTCGATACCCAATCGCTTTCTAAAGCATTTCTTAATTTATGAACGAAGTCGGATGGGTCTAAAAATTATGAATAATCGTTGTATAGAAAACCGATTTGATACGTAGAATAACGACGAACATTTATTTAAAATAATTGATACCTTTTGCCCAAGGTGGTAAGTGTACGTCAGCGATCTTCGTTCCGTCGTGTCGGAATCCAAAATCGATTCCAAAATTATTAATTAAAAAATCACCATTACCAGTTGTATCATAAAACTCCGGTATTAGTTCTTTAAAGTCAGACATGTTGACCAATACATTTTTCCACACGTCAGCTACACTGTCAGGTTTTTTACGTTGTTAGGACAGAAATATAAAATCTAATTCTGTTGAGTCGATAGAGTATTAACGTGTTTTTAAATCAAGTAGAGTAAACTCAAGAAACCTGTTTTACTTCTTGTATTTGTTTTTAAAGAGATTTAGATAACGCTTTCGATATATTATAATTACCTGTTGAACATTCTGTCGGGATGATCGAACCTTCCGTTTTGCAGGCAAAGCATATAATGCGGATATTTTCTCACTAGGTAAAAAAGTACAAAACCAGGTGCACTATAATGAGATCCGTACAAAAATTTTGGTTCCGACATTTCGGAATATCTTGCCTACGATCGGTTAGAGATTATTGTATTAGATTGAACGCGGTTGAATACTATAAAGACATAAATTATACCTTCAGTCTTTCCAATCTTTTTGGCTCTAATGCCCCAATCGGTTTACTAAGATCTCTATAAACGTTAGGATCATCGAGATCTAATGTACAAGACGTGTAATCTTGTAGAACCCAGGGCATCACAGGATATTGAGTTAAATCATGAAAAGTTCTATCCGCTAAACTAAAATAAAAATATAAAAGTGATTTATTGTACATTTGATTCAAAACTATTCTTTAGCGAATTGCGGTATCAATATTACAAGTTACAACATTTTCTTAATCGATAACATTTTATTAAATTCATAATCTATTCGTTCGATATAATTTATTTTATCAAAAGTATCGTATTTAAATTAATAACGTAATTTACAAAGTTAGTTATAATATGCGTACCTAAAGCAAAATATAGTGTAAAGCTAAATTATAATAATATTTAATAAAATAATTAATCAATTTACCTATTAACATACAAAAGATAATCATAATTAGATAAAGAACCTTTTTGCCACTGCATTGTCATATGATTTTGATGTATGGTTTCAATTTGCAATGCTGACTGACTTAATAAATTTGTATACAAAGTATCCCTGTCTTCTTGATTTTTAGTCGATAAAAAGAAATATTCAGCTTTGTTATCCGATTGACGTATCCATTGTATTTCAAGGCCCTGCGAACAATTACAAAAGATGAAACTTAATTTTTTTTAAATCACACGGTTATATTAAGATATTTAAGACATCGCATAATCTTACCACTTGTCGTAAAAGAAATCTTCGTTTAATTACATTTTTTATATCTTTTAAGTTAATTTTTAATACTGGATACTGACATGAAAACATATAACAACGTTAATATTTGTATTTATAAAAGATGATACATAATTCTATTTTAATATTTATAAATTGATTTACTTGATCCGTATTATTATAAGGTTGAAAATATATTCTATCCGTTGTAAGTAAAATTCTTCCTGGATTAATTACTAAAGGTAAAACTTTATTCGCCTGGACTTCGAATACTACTTGTTCGTACAAATCTTCTAACCATGATGTATCGAATGAAAATCGTGATTGTCTCGAATGAACTATTGCCATAATCTGTTTAATACAAAAATTAAAATATTCAAGTATTAGAAATTGAAGATGAATTTATTAAAAATGTAGAACATTTAATATATCGTACGAGTATACAAAATTGTAGAATCGATACAACCGTATATAATTTTACTTATAAAACTCTAATAAACAACAATAGTACAAAATGAAAAACAAGTTACAACAAAGTTTTTAATCTATAAAAAAATTGACTTTACCATGGCATTTTGTTCAGCGGTTGGAAGCGTAGCAGCTCTTAAGAGTTGCGATATTTGTGGAAAGCAATCGTCTACCTTGACATAATTAAAGGAGAACTGAAAGTTCATTGACTTGTGTATGAATTTATAAGGAGCGAGTACGTTTCCCTCTAACATTTGTATATATTGTTTGCAGGAAATTAATAAGATATCGTTCGATCTATAAAAATAAAAATAAAAATAATTTTATTTAGAAAAAGTAATTTCTGTCAGTATAAAATAATTTTTACCCTGGTAGGTTATTGTCCGATTTGCATTTCTCTACGATATTCGTGTCTTTTAATTGAATTTTAATCAGCGGTTGATTTATGTCTTTACTGACGAAAACCAGAGATTTAGAACATAATTTTAAACGACCGTCCAGCCACTGATTTTTTTCATTATTCGCTGAATCTTGCAATTTCATTTGGACACTGAAATCTTCGAAAAATATCTCTCCAGGATCCAACAATAGCATCGTAAATCTTAAGATAACGAATGCAATAAAGAATATATATATTATTTATAAATAGTTTTTAGTTCTCGAATCAATTTATAAAATTCTATATTTTTTCATACCTTTCTTTTTCCATTGTGTAAAATCATAAAAATTCTTTTAAAAATAAACAAAAATTGTAGTTGATATAAGATTAAAAAAGTGTAAAGTGCACGAATTAAAATAAAAGATGAAATGTAAATATATTTTCTTGACAATTAAAACGATGCAACAGTTAGTTTAAATAAAAGTTTTACAATAAGTACTTAGATCAAAATAATTTTACACTCGTCACCGAAATAATCCAAACATAAAATAAAGCATATTTGTGCAAAAATTAAAGCTAAATATTAATGAATGTTTACTCAGATTTTGACAGACTGATATAAGCGATACAACGTATACACATGACGCATTCTCTTTTCTACTTCGTACACATATTTATAATGTAAAATACGTATGCAAAATGTAGATAGATTTAAATTAGTATCTTTAAACCAACCTAACCTCATTATTTATATTAATGGCTCCTTATTTAAAAGAGGTAAATTCAGTAAATTCATTCCAATATTTTTCGGTAAACTCTGATGAAGCGAAAAGTCAATTTATCCTTAAGATGTATAAGTTATTTTATAAACTAATTTCAATATTACGTGTATTTGAAAACTGCTATAAATCGTTATAAATATAACGATGCAAATGTAAAAGAAACAAAATATTTTGTTTTAAAATATAATAATTTTTTAAGGGAAGGATTTGATTGAATTGAAAATGTATTTATAAATAATTAATGTTCTATCGTTGAAACAAATTAAATTTTTATTCTATTTATTTAACAATAATAATTTATAAAATAAAAATACGTAATTATAGAAAAAAATAAATAAAATCTGAAATATTAACATTAAAAAAAATTAATTTGAATAAACTATTTACAATTTTTTTCTTTTATATGTACAAATGCAAAAAATCGTTTCTCTTTAAATTTTAAGTCTCTTGATATCTTCTTGTCTAAAGTCAACTCTCAAGGCCAAAATTTTTCTAACTTCCGCGGGTGTTAATCTCCACGCAATGGCATCTGCTCCGCAATAATCTGCCAGTTCCTCAATTTTTTCAATACTTAAAATTGTTGCGATTTGCGTTAATTTGGCAAACTTATCTCGCACCGACCAAGTTGTCGCCGATGCAAAATAACTTGCCAAGGATCGAATTTCTTTGTCGAGTATAAGACCACCAGCCTGGAAAATTAATTTTAAATTACCTCAACGCGTATCTACGTGATATATTTTATTAAAGATATCTTTAAGGGCTTACTCGGTTAAACGTTGATTTTAGAATTATTTTCTCGAAGCGAGCGGTTACTTCCACTGTGAGAATACCTATTAAAGCATTGTAGTTTGATTCCGTTAAACTGTTTTTAAACGTCTGTAAGAGACCTTCCAAATTCGTTATTAAAGTTTGAACGAACGGTTCGTCGGTCTCGTATCTCAACAATTCATCCTAAAAAGCGAATTCGACAATTTTTCAGTTCAATCTTTAATTAATTTTCCTTTATATAACTTAATGCAAGAATCGGTAATGATACAAACATCGTTGAGTTGATGATTAATGGTAAGAAACGCATCCACCCACGAAGATACTCTTGGTTTCATAGCACTGACGCGTAATTGTTCCAGACCGTAATCAACAACCGTACGCAAAGTAAAGGATACATTTTTCATTCCAGCCAAACAACTTTCGATTTTTCCTTTTTCTTTACTTTGCATATTTTGAAAAGCTTGATCGATATCTATACTAAGGCTTTTGTTCAAAGTTTCTACGTATTCTATGCTCACCTCCGTATTATTCAAATAAGCCTTTAAAACGTATAATTTTATTAAATGAAACGAGTTAATTTCATACAAATGTTTAATAAAAACGGTGAAACGTGTTTGATATTCTTACTAAAAACATAATTTTCGAAAGTTCTGTATCCGATGCTTGAAGACGTCCATGTTGAATACTGGTTTGAAGGGCATTGTAAGCTTGGGCTAAATCCAAGTATCCCGCTGGATATCCTTGACGAAGTCGACTTCTCAGCTGATTCGCGAATTCGCTTTCGAGTAAACCGCAAGCCATATTTATAACCGCGCAAACACCATCGATACTTCCGCTCGAAATCGCGCGTCTGATACACTTTTTTACAATAAAAAATGCATCGTCAACCATACTGGATGTTTGTTGATCTTGTTCCAAGGCGTCCATTCCAATAGCTTTGTTTACGCTTTCTTCCATGAAATATCTTTCTATGGCTAAATAGGCTCCCAGTAATTCTTGCATTCTGTGCGCTAACTCTGAATTTTTTATTATCAACTCGAAATCGTTGGATAACTCTTTCCTTTGATTAACGTCGGTGGTGCTAATTTCCAGGTCATTCTTAAACATTTAATACGTCTTAGAATCAGTTTATTCTTATTTTTTACTTATTACAAATTACTTACGGTTATTCTTCTTCTTAAAAATTTTATATATAATTCAGCTCTCGTATGTATTAATGTTATTTCGCTTAAAACAAGATCTAGATCTTTCGGATCTACTTTATTATCGGAACCTTGTTTCCTTAAATATTCGTTAATAAGTTGAACTTTCTTGGATATTTTTCGTTGTTTTGTGAATTCTGATATTATTGATTTTATCTGTCTAAAATAAAATACTTTGTTTATTATAATTTCATTCGAATCGAATTAACGAGGAATTTTCGATGCGCAATCCGATTAAATATACTAGAATTTGTAACGTACTCGTCGCATTCTTTTTGTAAAATTCCAATGCAACTCAATAATTTCCCTGGACCGTAATAAGTTTCTATGATCGGTTGATGAACTTCGATGATTCTCGCGATCCCTTCGAAAAGCATCGTTATGGTATCGGCGTAAATTACAGCTGCTCTTTTCTCGGTACTGCGTACTTCCAACGCCGACTTCAGATTTTTTTGCGCAGTCACTTTTAACTGTCGGAAAAGTTTGGCTTATTACATTTTTATATTTCTCTCTAAATAACGTTCGAGCAAAGTATATTAATTTTACCTTGGAACATAAATATTGACAAAATTTTGCGATTCCATCGTTGTGCATTCCCAGTAAAGGAAAAATTTTGAAAAATCTTTCCACGGACGCGAGATCTTCGGAATTGACAGCCTCGTCGAATTTATGAGTGATAACGGATCTCAATTGATTGGCGGCTTGTTGCAAGGTAGCCAAAGAACTAGTTACGCTCGTGTGATCTCCGGAAACATTGTCAGCCGTTCTTTCCAATAACTGCTGATCCATTAATAAAAAGCGATGAACGTGCGCTGCACCTTGTTCGTAATCCTCGTTACGTAACGCAGTAGCGACACCCTCGCTACACAATTGTAGGTCAAGGATATCGTTGACACGGCTTTGACATTCGCACACTCTGCTCTAAATTTATAAAACTATAGACTTAGAATATCGTTATCAAAATTATTTTGGATTAATAATAAATACCAACTCTGGCAAGATCCAACTGTCTAACTTTAGCGCTCACTTTCACCGCCAAATTATTTGTGTGTCCTATGATATTTTTAAATTTCTCACCCTCCGAACAGACGATAGCAATATTTGGTAAAATTTTACCGATGCTCTGAAGTTTACTTTCAACATGACAATGCTTTTGAAGAATATGTTCCAAGTGTTTATTAACGGCTATCTGCGATAAAAACAAATACAATTTAACGATACTCGTAACAAATGTGTAAAAAAATGATAATTTTATAACTCAAGTACTTCGTCCTCTTGCAATTTACTCAGAACATCCTCCAGGTTCTCTTCTTTCGGCGGCACTTCTTCGATAACACTCATTTGTACGAAAATTTCTCGCGACTCGCTACAAAGATTGTTTTTGCATGCGTGGACTCGTTACGAATCTCTCGCGTGATATTCATCGACTTGCATAATGGCGCCCGATTCGAATATGCCTCGTATCCGCACGCGCACACACACGCGTCTATTAAAAATACGATTAGTTAGCTATTTTATAAATTACAAAAAAAGTAATCAAACGCGAAGCTTTCGGAGCCGTCGAAACGAACGTACAGGTGTAAAATAAAATAAAATCGCGAGGCGAAACGGTAAATTTTTAAAATCCTCGTACCAACCAAGCTGTGAAAAAGCATCGACGACTCACGACTCGAGATTTAAACACCCGGGAAAATTCGTTGCGTCCGCGGTCGCGAACAACCAAGAAGGAAAATAAGGCGGACGTCCATCGTCCGCGGGAGGATAGGATAGAATCGGATCATGATCGGACCGACCGCGAGGAAATCGCTGGGGGCAAAAGATACGGCTTACCTCGAACGCTTTTGAGAACGTTAGGTTTGTCCTACTGACACAACAAACGCGGCTCTCCCCGATTCCCCCGATCGTCTATAAACGGCTCTACGACTCTTCGCACCGCGCCACCACTCGACTGCGAAAGGTCCGTAACTGGAGCGCGTACCAGTGAATTTACGATTTGCGTTAACTTAACGCAGTTAGGATTAGAGAGGAAAAAGGTGTAGGAAATATTACTCGTAGGGTTCGTTGGGTGATAATGTTGTTGAAGAATTGCTCGGAGTTGCTCAAGGCCTCGGACGACGAGGCCATTCGCAGTTCCTCGACGCCGCATCGTATAAAGATACCGAGCGTCGAGGAGGACGTCCGCGGTAACGGGTGCAAGCGACGCGGTGATCCGGACAAGAGGAAGGCGGCGGGGGCGGCGCTCACAGCCGTCGTGCACCAGCCGGACAAGTTCGTCAAGGTGCAAGGATCGAGGGGTAGGAAGCCCTTGCCTCGATCGGTGCACCCGAACGTTATCACCGACAATCACAAGCTCACCGAGTATTTCCCAGTGCGTCGCAGCGTCCGGAAGTGCAAGAAGACGGTGCTCGAGGAGAAGCAACGGGACCTGGAGAACAAACTTTTGTGCGGGGTGGAGGACGGATTGCAGGTAAAGTCGAGCTTCCGTTTCATGCCTTTGTTATCGTCGGCTCGGGGATTTTAATTTTTGGGAATGAATGCGTTGTCGCAGGTGAGGCACTTCCTCGGTAAAGGACGGGGAGTCGTGACGACCAGGGATTTCATCAAGGGGGAATTCGTCGTTGAATATATCGGAGAGCTTATAGATCAGACGACGGCTAAAAAGAGGGAAGCCAAGTACGCCAAAGATCAAAACGCAGGCTGTTACATGTATTACTTTCAGCACCGGAGTCAACAATATTGGTTCATAGATTTTTTATATCGAATAGCGAATATGGTCGGGGAACCGTCTCAAGGTTTTAACGACTTATTTCTGTTTACTTATAGCGTCGACGCTACTTTGGAGTCCGACAAACTGGGTAGGCTAGTTAATCACTCCCGCAACGGGAATTTGTTGACGAGAATCGTAGAAGTTGGGTCGGTTCCGCATCTCGTGCTAATAGCGAAGGAAGATATACCCGAAGGCATGGAGGTATCTTACGACTACGGCGACAGAAGTAGAGAATCCATTCGCAATCATCCGTGGCTAGCGTTGTAGTTCAAAATTATGACTGATAGATTTTTAAATTGTATTATAGCTTTGATCTAAATATTTTGTGATTCTTATATTGTTTTACGATTGCTTAACACGTTATTAGGTTTACGATAAGTTTTGGGCTACTCCAAGCCCAGAATCCTTGTGTCTCGATTACCAAAATCGTGGTATTTTAAAATATTCATCGTGGTTTTCCTTTGTGTAATATTTAGTGTAAATGAAATTGTTATTAATAAGCGTGATTGGATATCGTAAGCTGTTGGAAGTTGCTTGATTGATAACGCTGGCTAGTAAGGAAGCTTTTTTAATAATTTAATTTTATTGCACGCTCGTCGTATGTATAAAAAGGTATTATTAGATACTATTTTGCATAACATATTTTATGCGTTACGTTTTATCAGTCTTATCATTCAAGTAACTGTTACGAAAAAAAAAATTTTGTATATCGAACGTAATACGATGAAAAACTTACAGATTACCGCAATTAATATATATACAAATTTTTTAAGCAATATTTGTATTAGAATCATTAAAAGAATAGTTTATTCGATAATTATAAATAATTTTTGCTAAATTTTTACATTATAAACAAATAAAGTACAAAATTACATCAAATTAAAAACTAATAATAACGCTATGGATGCAAAGAATAAGATTTATTTAAACACGTAGACTACGTTATACGACTAAATATTTGAATTGCATACGCACGTGAAGGACTTAAAGACCGAGTATTATAGTACGTTCAATATCGAATGATAGAAATAAACGAGTGCGTTTAAAAAATACTGTACTTTAAAAATCATGTTTATTTTTTAAAAATAACTTAGAAGGAAGATAAGTTAAATCGTGTAATTTGGAAGTTTAGAATTATTTATATTCCTTGGTCTTTGAGAAATCCACTTATACAGTTTCTATTTGTTCATAGATTATAATATATTTTTGACACATTTACAATTATTTGTTATCATTAAAGAAAATTAGATTTAATGACTATAAAAATTATATTATGTGCCCAGTATTTAATTTTTATTTATCATATTTTTAATACAGCTTAATTTTACAAGCGGTTAAAGATATTTGTGAAGCAAAAAATCGAATTTTTGGTCGACTTTATTTGTATAAGTGTTTGTAAATATAATGAAATCATTTAAAAAATACTTAAATTAAGATATTTTTGCTAAATAATATTAGTTAGCATAAATGTTTATCCTAAAATTAATCGATCAGATTAAAAAATTGAATTAGAAACGATATAATAGCTATGTAAGATATCGAGTTCAATTTTAGTTAAAATGGTCATTTATCATTCATAATGTCCAAATAAAAGATCGAATGATAAAATGGCAGATTTTCTCATCTGAAATAAAAACACAAAATTTTAAATCGATCGATTATACGTAAATTTTAAACAATTTAATTCGTGATTTTTAAATGGTTTGAGAAAAATATATTTAAAGCTTTAAAAACCAGTTAAATCCGAACGGTTAATTCTCTTTTAAATAAGAAAATAATTTTTTTCGTTAAAGAAAACGAATGATTCTTAGTCCATGAAAAACATCTTACATGGCTATTGTAATTTATCTGAAATACTAATTTATCTATTATCTTTTTCGATAAACTCGTGTACATTTCTCACGATTGAATCCCCATACCAAGTATTATGTATAATAAAGACTTTGTACTTTTATGAAACATACAAGGAGAAAATATGTAAGCAGATATTTCAACAATAAATAAGCTACTTGGAATAGTTTTTGAGAAATTTTCTAATCCAGTGGATTATAACTTTCATTACTATTTTGAGCGAATCCACCTTTTTTTTTTCTTAATGACACTGTCATTATACGAATCGGTAATTAAAATTCCAATGTTTGAAGTCGCCGTTGCCAAAGCTGTTAATGTACTTTACACCGTATTTTATTTCTAAATGCTGAAACTTTTCGACGTTATTTCTGTTTTACAATACGACCTTGTATTTTTACATTAATATTATTTATGTATATGTAATAAATAATCCATTATATTTCTCAATAATTACCTTTTTTATAATATAAACTTTTTATAAAAATATACATTTTTTAATTCAATACGGAAAAAAGATAAAATATCGTACAAAAAAGACAAATTTCATTTTCATATAATAATCAAATACAGTTTTCGAACGTATATATTTTCACATTTTTCAATATTTTATTCAATGACTTTTTTGAAAACCATTAAATTACATTATTAGAAGTACATTCTTGTATATTATTTATTATTATTTCGTATAAATTTTGTGTATAAAAAGAATGAATATATTACTGCACATCACTTTTAGATCCTCAATTTCACAACTAAACACATTTATTTCAAAAACCAAGCTTGCGAGAGAATATGAAACGAAGTTTGATAAATTTTAGTACTTTACAATCGATTATAGTATCTTCTGGAATGATTATTTTTTACCGTTTTATCTTTTTCATAAAGATTTCGAAATTTACTTTCGCAGTTTTGTATTTAAATATTTTTACTCATACTTATTTCTCTGAAAACTTTTTTATCGCACTGTTTTTTTTTACAAAAGTAAAAATTAAAAGCAATTTTGCCTGATCACTTAGTTTGGACTGTACTTAAACAAATTTTACGCTAATGGCGTTTTAATTCACTAAATTTATACGTACGCATACAACTGTGTTATATATAAACTTTTCCTAAAGTTCTTGCAGTGAAGTGTGTAGAAAAATACCTTTATTTTGTACATTGAGAGGGAAAATATTTCAGATTTTTGTAAGATATCGTTCGAAGCGTTTCAAAAATATTTAAAAACATATTTAAATGATACATTCCAGAATGATTTAGTTTAAATTTTAGAAAAATATTATTTTCGAAAAGTTAAATTTTGGAAATTTCTAAATGCTTATTACAGTTTTTAATTATTTTATTTAATTTATGTTACGATTACAAAGAGAAGAAAATGTTTGTAAAACATTTTAAACAAATTATAATTTGATTTTGAAAATTAAAATAAATTTGTATCAATTATGAAATATGTATTCGTAATGTAAGAATCACATTCTTCATTGACGAAAATGATATAACCAGTAAAAAATAACACGAATAGATAAAATACTAATATTTACTTTCAATGGAAACAAGCTTTTATGTTTTGTAAATTTTTTTATAATACTAGTTACATAACTTTTAAACGTGACTTCAAATATCATTAATAATTTATAAATGTTTTAACGAAAATTTATTTTAAATTTTTTATTTCAAAAAATTATAAAAGCAAATATATCGCGTGAAATATATATTTTGTGGTAAAATTTCAATTCCATTTAATAATAGTAATAACTGTACTTTACAACAACGCAACATATTAAAATTTATAGCAATAGTTTTCTATTAATAACTTTGATATAGGTTGATCAACCAAGGTATTATGGTTTTAATGAACATTTGATACTCGAAAAGAAAGTATTTGTTTAGATATAAATTTTACTCGGTGTACTAAAAATAAAATTTTTTTAAATTTTTAAATAGCATTTTTTTAAATGCCATCAAACACGTAACTTTTTTTACAAAAGAAATATTTGACGCATGCGCATTTTTTGGCGGGATTCCGGTCTCCGATGATATCATTGGTTATGTAGTGTCGACATTCGACAGGTGTTTGTGTTTTTGTTTACGTTTGTACATACGTTTAAATAGGTATAAAAATTTAGTAAATTTGTATTCAATTACTTTTGTAGTTAAAAAAGTAACACAGCAAAATGACGAACTCGACGATAGTGAGTAAAAGTAATTTACCAAATGCAAATAAAACGTTGGCAAAAAAATCTAATCATTCGGAAAAGTCGTCTACAGATCAGATTGTAGATGACTTTTGTAGTTCGAGAGGGAAGTCTGAAATTAAAACTGTCAGTGGTGAACAGGTTTTGAAAAAGACTACTTCCAAATCGCGAAATACTAGAAGAAACAAAAAAGTTTTGGAAAGAAAAAAGCAAGAAACAGAACAAGTTGAACATAAAGTAAATTTATTTATGACTAATACAAATTATTATTTGTTATTAAATATTACTTTTTGATATTTTAGACAACTACGGATAAAAGTCAAGCCTCGAATGAGTGTAAAAATGAACACGTAAAATTAACAAATAATGAAAAAAATATTAAAGAAAATCGAATTTGTAATGTAAATAAATGTAAAATAGTTACTTTTAATCATAAGCTTACGGAATATTTCTCGGATCTTAAAGTAAACGAGCATGTAAAAGATGTTAGTAAAGAAGAAAATGTAATAAGAGACAAAGTAAGTTTTAAAAGATATTAAATCCTAACGTGTACGTAGATTATATTTTATATAAATTTCATTTGTTTATAAGGTTAAGAATAATAAAAATTCAAGCGGTAATACTATTAATAATAATCAACCGATAGTGGAAAGTGTAAGAAATTCGCCAAGGATATTAAAGAAACATAAAAATAAACTTAATTCTGAATCGACGAATCATAAAGTTACAGAATATTTTCAAGTTCGTAGAAGCGAAAGAAAATATACCAAGAAAATTATCGATGAAAAACAAATAGATTTAGAAAAAAAAATTATAAATGAAGTAGAAGATGGATTAGAGGTACATTTACATTTTTTATTTTAAGCATTTATTTTACGTATCCATTCAAAATATATACATGCTTCACATCGTATTTAAAGATTAAAGAATTTAACGACAAAGGACGTGGTATTATTACTACAAAAGAATTTTGCAAAGGAGATTTCGTTATTGAATATATTGGTGATCTCATAAATGGAGTTACTGCTAAAGAAAGAGAACTGCAGTATGCCAGAAATAAAAATATTGGATGTTACATGTATTATTTTAAATACAAAAATATTCAGTATTGGTAAGCAAACGAAATAAATATTATATTTTTCTTTAAATAATCAACTTACGTTTTTAAATTGTTTATTTTATAGTATCGATGCAACGGAAGAATCAGGAAAATTAGGTAGGCTTATCAATCATTCTCGCAAAGGTAATTTAGTATCGCGTATTATTGAAATTAATCAAATTCCACATCTTGTTTTATTTGCTAAAACAAATATATCGATTGGTGCTGAAATATTATATGATTATGGTGATAGAAGTCGAGAAGCTGTTCGTAATTACCCTTGGCTTACTTTATAAGTTTAATCTAGTTTTTGGTATTGATGACTGATTAGATTTAATCATTGATAATTTTTTTTTTACTTTATAAAATTACTTTTGTGAATAAATTAACATGATAAACAATTGTACATATATTTGTATATTAATTTTAACAATTTTAAGGTCACAGACTCATTAATTCTTGGTACGTTGTTCTAAAGTGCTGAGGATCCGTTGGTACATCTGATAAAATAATAAATGATTAAGAAGTTATTTTTTTATATATACGATTTTTATATTACAAACAAACCATCAATCCTTATTTCTGGAAATTCATATTTCCAATTTAATAAGTCTATAGCTTTTTCAAAATATATCGATTCTTCTTTTATCAAATTTAATTTTTTAAACAAAATGTCAAAATTTTCTTTATCTAGTATTATTCTGATTCTTCTAAGAATTGCATAAAATTTATTTAAATCTATCATATCCGAGGAATTCTAATATAAAAAATAATAAGTGATTAGAACTGAATTATCAAAATAATCAAAATAATTATTAAATATATATTTTTTTAACTTACATTATTAATGCAATTAAAAAGATTTTTTATACCAGAAAAAGAAACTTCAGGGACACGTTTCTTTAATATAAAACGAATACTATTTACATGACTGAAGCATTTTTTCATTTGTAGTATTTCTTCATTTAACGGAGTTTCATGTAATGTTTCATAAATATCTTCATGACTTTTACCCGATAATTTATCGGGCATGAGATTTTGAGGCGCGTTAAGTTTGTTTAATTCATCATAGTTGGAATACTTATTTGGTTCCGTAGAAAAATACAGTAATTTTTTTACTTTATTTCCATTTACATCTGCTTTAGAAACTCTTCCATATATTTTATACTTAGAAAAAGGTTTTTTATACCTAAAAGCATATGCAAATAATTGTATACATCTTTTTTTATTTTTTACTTTGATTCATACTTGCGATTAATTTGTTCTCCTGGTCTATTTAGACCTTTACTAAGATCATAATTATCTTTTTGGTGGATAATATCAGCAAGACTAAACGCTAAAATAGAAAATTTTTTTTTTAACGAGTTAACTTAAATCATCAAAATATAAATTGAAAAATTTACGATATCTTTGACGTTGTCCAAAACTTGTATACGTAGGATCAATATGTGGAGGCAGATTTGAAGTTTCAAAACATGTTTTGCCGGGTTCTTTATCATTGGTGATCTTAAGAATAAAATTACTTCTAATCTCCACCATCAATTGTTCAAAATGTGAAATACCTTTTGGCTGCAAACAATCCTTTATCTAATAAGATAAACAAATAACATTATTTTATTTTTATCGCTAATAGTTTCATCATTTTAACTTTTATTTACAGTAGGTGGTTTAATTATCGGCTTTTCTTTTTTAACAATTTTACTTAAACAATCATCGTGTATTTCCATGTTTAAGATTTTATAAACGCGAATATATATATTTTTTTATAACCTGCATTCATGATAAAATAATAACAAGTATTTTTTTTACAATTCGTGATATATTTTTAGGTATAAATAAATGAAAATTCAACGTATGTATTGTACACAAATAATTTTGAATAGACCCTTCAATCTAGTTTATTTTGTGTACTAAAATTTGGAGAATACAAGATAATGATTCGATAAATTTCATAAACTATCAATTTTCTCATAATAAATATGGTTACATTTTTCTATCGATTAACGATTAAACAACGTGTTTTGTTTATTTTGCATTGCTTGTAATAATAAAAAATAATTTTTATCCGTTATAATGTAATTTAAAAACCTTAATTTTATTATAAATTAATATATCACGAACGTATCGAGTATTTTAATTCATATTATACGTGACATAATTTTGTAAATTATGTTTAAATTTTAATAAATTTTATAATAAATATTTTTAAATTTAAACTTCAAATTCGAGTTTTAAAAACACATGGTGTAATAGGAGTAATCGGATATAACGTAAGTTTGCAGGAGAAACGTTTAATGCTCGTAGTGCCATTAATACATCCGTTTTTGTTCAACTCGCTTCCTTCCGGTTATCCATAATTCGTTCCACAGGCTTCGGTTACTGGAAAATTTTGCAAGCTTTATTGCTCTATCTCAGGAAATATCCGCCTCTTTCGGATTTATTTTTTTCTGCACGAGTCGCACAATTAACGGCGAAAATACCAATATCAATGGTTTCCTAAGCGTTATCAATTAGTTCAAACGAATGTAAATGGTTAATAATCAATAGAAGATTTTATTCCAGCGAATAAAATAAATTATGTTAGAATTTATTTTTTCCAACGTATATTATAATTAGTAGAATAATTTATCGAGTGGCGCTTTAACGAGTACAAGTGGCACAAGACATTTATCTATCAACTTTGTTTTCAAAGAGCTATTCGTTATCTCGAAGAATGTAATCGAAAGTATACGGACAATTAATATATCCCTTTCTTTCTCTTTTTATGTACGCGTACGCGTGTGTACGTAGAATTCAGGGTTTACGAAAGAGACAAAGGCGAACTATCGAAGGAATTCGGTGTTGCCTACATTTTGCACGTGCAAACAATTAGAGCCGCCCTTTTTCGTTTTGTCAAAACTCCCAAGGCTGTAATTATGTTTTTATTTTGGTCATCCCGTCTCTAATTCAACTCTCTCGAGGTACGTTTACCTTCGACCGTTCGTTGTTCTTTCCACCGAACGTCTCGTTGACTTCCTTGCACTTTTTCCCCCACTAGGTTGTTTCTACAAAGAAAGGTTTTATTTATTTCCCACACTACCGACTTCCGGGATTCCACGACACCTTTCTTTCTCTACTTCGCGACTACCTGCACGACTGGTCGCTTGTTTATTTGTCTCTGTTTATACGCTCCCGACTCCTTCGATCATGACTTCAGGCTATATTTTATTGTACCCAAATAATATTTCAACCTCGTTCCTACGCCAAGGGACGACTACTGGACTTATCCTCGTCATATAAGAGCAACTGTTTCATATTCCAAGCAACGGTTTTAATTTAAACCCGTCGAACTTTAAAACGATCGATCAAGATCTAATCACCCATAATCCAATAATTGAACGTAATCTGTGTTCGATCGCGTACTCGAGTTTCTATTCTGTTCTGTCTGATACGGCGCCGAGATCGACTCGCGCGATCAGTTTCGAAACGACGACGTAGAAGCTAATTAACGGATCGATGTACAGCTTCACTCGTGGTCAATTTTTACATAGTTACGATCATCGGGGGAAACTTTCGACGATTACGGTAAATTTTTGCACCTATATCTATGCAATATTTTCTATTTTCGCATCAACATTTTCGATATCGGTCGAATTCTTCTTTGGTACGTTTACGCTTTGCTCGATATCTTTTTTCGTTGATTTATTTTTATTTCCTTCGACGCGGCTTCTCATCTTTACGAACGAATACGTCTTTTGTCTCGATTAGAATTTCTGCGATAAGTTTTGTCTTAATTTCCGTTTGATATTTCGCTATTAACTTTCGTGACTTACGTCTAATCGTGGACGATAGTTTCCACAGGGTTACTTTTTTTTAAATTTAACATCCTTCGTTGTTTTCACCTTTTTTTCCAAACGTTGACTAATACTTTAAACTCGTGATTACGTGTAAATACGTAGTACAATTACAACATTTTTACACGCATATGTACTTTGTATAGCATAAATGAGTATTTTGAATTACACGGAGGAAGTCCGTTGCGCATTTTGCGATATCGAATGTATTTTTCTGGAAACTATTTTTTGTATCGTGCAAAGTTGAATAGCCGGAAACCTAACTTCAACAAACGCTTGTCAATTTATATAAACAGTCAGTTGTAATTTTGAACTCGCATTATCTATATAAAGATATGTAAATTTTTTCGTTTCGATTATTTTATTTATAACGCAACAATTTTTCTTTTATAAAAAATAACATTATGTAATACGAAATTTTTAAAATGAATAATCGATATAAATTAACCATAGTGCTTATATTATTAAAAAATTTGTGTTTAATTTTTACACAATAAATATTAGTTACATTGATTTATATTGCTTTCTAATTTTATCATCTATCTTTCTATAAAAATTATAAAAATTTGATTCGTTTTAAACAAGTCAAAATAATTAATTACTCGCGATAAGTCTATAAATATACTCGATATTTTCTTATTTTAATACTATAAAACGTATCTTCTCTCGACAGTTGTATCAATACACTACACTATTAATTTTGTTTCATTCGACGAATATTGAGGTGTCAATAGAAAACAAATTACTTCTCCATTTTCTAGGGAAAATATTAAGCAACGCTATTATTAATTATAATGGTAGTATATTCGAAGCTTGTCGAATCTTTATACATAAAATATCAAAAAGTGTTGTTGTAAGTTTAATAAATTATATTTATTGGCAATAATATTTGTAATAGATTATCCGTAATTAATAACACTGTAAATTTCAGATTAAATTAAATACACTTTGAAAAAATATTAATACTTCGTTATAAATATAAAAAAAATAAAAAATGCGTATATAATCAAACATTTATTATTTCAAATTAATTCAATATTACAGACAGTTTTTCATACCAATAGCAAAAAACTTTATCTTCTTTCGCTTATGTTATTTAATGAAGTTATACATATATACTTATATACATATATACACAGATGTAACGTAATATTATACTCGTGCAGTTTTGTAACGAAATTGAAGAAACAGAATATGCTACAGCTGTACATGCAATGTAATACCATACTCAAGGTATCGAATAAAGCCGTTGTGCTAGTCCCTTTTTTTTTAAATGTTTATTACTAAAGTTAGATTTGCTACACTCAATGTTGTAATTTACATACATTTATATGATTTATGCTTTGTATCGCGATACTCCGTAGTGTAATATTTCCGTTCTTCCTTTTTTGCTAATATTTTGTAATTTAACATTAATTAATGTGCTTATTAAATCTATTTTTGTACCGAGTATTAATATTTTATTACAAATTAATGAATTTTACATAGAAAATTTATGGAAAAAACCATTGGTTTTCGTTTGTAATATAATATACGACGCGAAATAATAATAGATAAATAAAGAATTTAAATTGGTCGTTATTAAAATATTCGGAACATACTTGAAACATTTTCATTTTAATATTAGATCATTGCTCTTGAAAGAAAGTTCAACTGTGGCTATTAATATACTCTTATTTATCGTAACAAACGTGTACTTTTACGATTCGAGAATAAATAAAATAGATAGTTTTGAAAAGTTATATTTAGATTTTAACGTAATTTTTTGTTTGTGGAAATCTAATCGGTAGTATAATATGTATTATTATTAGATTGCGTTATAAATTAAAATATTTTTATGATTAAGATAATTTAAGATATAAATAATATTGTAAAAGGATTTTACCGTGAAATTTTTAAATTGAATTTATATTTAATAAAACGAAGTATAAAAATGTAAAAGAAAATAAAGTTATTTTGAAATGAATGACCGAAGAATTTAGAGAATTATATTTTTTTGCGTAAACTATTTTGGAGAAGATAGCAATTGTCATATTTTCCATTATATAAGTTAATTAAACTACAGTGATATAATTAGTGATATCTCAAGAGTCACGATTCAAGCGTAAGTATTGTTTTCATTAAATTGCAATTAAGAATGAAAATTCAGTATTATACAGCAATTGTAAGAAATCTAAATTTTATTTGGGTAACTTGTTATTAAATAACGTCAAATTAAACATTTCAACAGTGTAATTGTATCGAATATCATCTACATAATTATTGAGTGCCAGGAGTAACAGAGAATTCATCAAAGCAATATGATTAAATAAAGATAAATCTTTATATACAGTAAACGGAATAAGTGATTTATCCGTAAGATTAAAAATCTGTTAACTGTATTTTTCTTGATTATATATTTTAATGACTTTATTATTCTCCGATAAAGTTTCAAATTAAACTTTAGAAGAAAATTTAAAGTTATCGATACATATAAATTAACAAACCACTTTAATTAATTTAATCAATATTTGATATTCTAGATGATGAATAGATGCTAATAGTACAAAATTCATTGCAATAAATATGAATTTTTTTTAAATATAATATGATTTAATTATTTTATAAATTAAGTACTTTCAAAAGTCTACTACAAAATATTTTATCACAAATTCTAAAACTTCATAATATTTTTTGATATTTATATAATAAGAATAATAATAATGCATAAAAGTATTTATTTTATGTCATTAATTATTGTTTATTATTAAATTTAAAATTCTTAAATTATAATAAAAAACTAAAATCAAAAATTATTTTGTATCAATTTATTGAAATGCAAAATTTTTTTTTCATTAAAATAAAGTATGTAAAAGTACAATATATTTTTCGCATACAATTTTTATTGAAATTATCAATTAAAAATAAAGTAAAATTTTAATAAATACATAAATAACAAAAATAAATAAAATATATAAATTTATAATCAAAACAGTGTTTGTATTATTTATTTACGGAAAAAATATGAAAAAATTAAACATTGTCTTTTTTAAATGTAATTTCTAAAAATTAGTGTTTTAAATTTTAATTTATTAAAAAAACTTTATGAAATTTTTTACTATTTAACGAAAATTAAGTTCAATATTTCAATATTTAATATTACGACAGAACTTTCAACTTTGTTTTAATTTTCAATCTTTATTATTAGCTACGAAAATATATCGTCTTCGTAGTACAGTTCTTATATAATTACGCATATATCGTATCATTTAAAAAAAGTTATCGTACATAATTTAACTTTGTTTTTAAAATTTGCTTTGCCACTCTAATATCATGTTCACGAATTTTCCGAACACGATAAAAGAGTTGTTCAATTTTTTATTGCCATCTATTTCTTTTTTACGAGGAAGTGTGATCGATTATTCGATCATACGATCATTTTTCTTGGATATAGAAGATCGACTTTGCACAGCCACTTTCGATTTTGACCACTAGCACGGAAAAAAAGGAAAGCGAATCCGACGTATTACGTTGTGCAACATTGCCCTGTAGGAAATACACATGTGAACAGATGATTGCAAATGTGTTTAAAAATAGCTACATCAGACATCTCGAGACGCAGATGAGACGATGACGATAAAGACTTCTAGAAATATTGGAAAAAGATTTGTATTTATTTCTCTTTTAAAAAAATTAAGATATGGAAAATCTGTAAAATCGTCCACAAATTTCCATTATAATTATATACTAATTAGATATAAAAAACTCTATAAGAAAAAGTTTAATCGACGATCCCGTATTTGGTTATATCAATGATTATCGTAAAGAGTTTACACATTACAGAAAATGTGTATCGATCAAATTAGCAATTAGCATCTCGATGTACCTCGATACAATGAACCCACGTACAAACGAGCTTCACTTCTCATTCAGAATTTTCGCCTTTGCTTTTTATGATACATTGACTTTCAATTTTTTTACAACGCTGCGCTCGCAACTGTAAAATTTTAATGGTTTCAGTTAATTATTTATTTTATTTTATTTCTTGTATTACATTATTCATTAAGAGGTTGTTCTATTTGTGAGTTAATATTTCATTGTTGATAATTGAAAGAATACTTTCAGACAAATTGATTCTGCGTACACGTTTTTTTCTCAATGTGTATTTAAATTAATTAGGACAAAGTTAAAAATTAACGGATTAAGTTATTTAGCTTTTATATATAAATAAGTATATATAGGAAAAATAATGTATTTATCGATTATGTAAATAAATATAATATCGATTTGAAGTTACAATACTTATATATCGTTAGATTTTTTCATTTTATATATTTGATATCATATAAACAAAGCCATTTTTTTGTTATTCATTCGTATAATTATTCGATAAATTTTATGAATTACTTCTCATCTTTGCTCGACATTAAACATCTATGAATTTATAATTTGTTAAGCTTTATTTATTTGCTTTAATTTTTATTTTACGATATATTTAATAATTTCCTTACACTTAATTTTATTCAGAAGTGGTAGAACCAAATGGAAGTATTACACACATCGGTACATTTGATTTGCTATAAACGAAATCGTCTAAATTATTGTATTTAGGAAAAAAGTTCAGAGTGCGATATTAACTAAAATAATAACGATAATTAAATTTTATGCAGGGAATAAGAGAATTTGCATCAGTTTGATTAAAAATTTTATACAAGTTCACGTATATAATCTATGTAAATAAGTTTTTTCGATGTTGCTTTCCCGTAAAAACTATTCAATACACGAGTTTACATAAATATTGCCATTTAAATATTGCTGAATCATTAACTTATTGACTTCTTGATCATTAATTTATTAATTTATTGACTCGCGATTATTTATGTTTATAATTGATTCTGATAAACTCACGCGGTTTAACTGTTATAAAAAATATCAATATGCATATGCATATATAATAGTTATTAGTTTTTATTTATGTATCTTCGTATATTTTCACATCTGCAAGAGTATTATCGATGATATTATTATTTATTACAAAATAAATTATAAATTTTATAATATAAAAGAAATTCAATGTATTTTATTTAATCTAGATAATAAAGTTAATGGAACATTAATTTTAGGTAGTTTTAATAGCGCTAAAAAGTTTTATGTGACAGTGAACGTAGAAACAAATTACTTTCTCGCGTGATCCAGATTTTTGTTACGCTCGATGTCAGTGTGTTACTTGCGCAATTTTTTTAAATTGAAATCTTATATTTAAAAAGACACTTAGTTTACAATACGATAGTTTGTTTCCAAGTGTGCATACGTGTCAAGTGAAGAGTAAACAGTTTTTGGTTGAGAGAAAGTCTTTTGTTAATAAAATAGTTCTCTTATGAATATTATATATGCGTAAATATTAATATATGAATATTATTTTAATTAAATCTATTTTTATAATATTTGAATACATAACGACATTCCTGAGAAATCATCTTTCTAAAATTTTTTTCGCGTGCCATTTTATTAAGCAATATATAATTTATATAAAAATAAATTAGAAGACCGTTTTTTCAAACGATTACGTAAAATATTTATACATCTTTATATTCATTCTAATTTTTTTCCCATGCACAAAGATTGCGCTTTCGTATGTATACATGTACGTATACACATTAGACATAAATATAGAATTATTGGAATCGATGTAGTCCCGGGATTACTTGGCTAACGCTATTGCATAGAAAGGCAAACTGCTCTTTATGAAAATGTAAAGTTTATGTGAGAGTAGAGAACGTTTCAAAGTCTGTTGTAATCAAATATCGAATCTGCGCAAACTTGGCTCATCTGTATGATCTTACTGTTACATTTTCATCCATACTTTTGCCTTGACATCGATATCTTTCTTCATAAGTAATTTCAAGATTTTTATATTATTTAAATTTTTATATAATTTAATATTTATAAATCATCTAAAAAGATATCAATTAAAAATAAATTAGTAACGGTTATTTATGATTTTATTATGTGGAATGTGCACACTGAAATATTAAATTTATATAATTCTTTTATTAAGAAATTGTATATGATTAAAAATATGTTTTAGCAATGCTCAATATTTTTTTCATTAATATTCTGTTACAAAACTTGAACTTATAGGATATCCTATTTTGTTCTCGAATAAAGTATTAAAAAAACAATTTTAAATTTATGAAGTGATAAAATATATAATTGAGGTATCGTAACACAAAGTTTTCGTATCTTAATAAAGTTCGAGAGAAAAATCTATCAAATGTTATCATAATAATCGATGTTTCAACGATGACGAAAATTTCGTGAATTTTGTAATATTGTCATTTATTAATAGAATATTATCGATAATTTATGTTAACTTATATCTTATTACTTAAATCTAATTTTCTGATACATTTTACGGTCAAATGGTTAAATTCGAGAAATGAAATTACATTACGAAATTCTAATAAAAAAAATCTATTATTTCTTATATCGTTTAAAAAAGGTTGAGATACTTGGATCAAAATTATTCATTTTCTTTAATATTTAGAAACTTTAATACTGTATTCGTAATATGTTATGCAATAAAATTTGAATATTTCTTTTAAAATGTCAAATATTTTAGAATAAAGTGTAAGTAATTATAAAGAAATTTAATTGGATTTTACAAAGTAAATTATAAACTGTTGAATTTTTTTAGTAAATAAAATATAGTTTATAAATTTCTGAAATATATGAGAATCAAATATACGTAATGAATAAATAAATATAACGGAAGAAAAAATTAAAATGTAATTTCATAAAAAAGTAAAAAGAGTATTATTATTGATTTTAAATAATTTCATAAATAAAAACATTATTTTTTATTAGCATCTTAATTAAAAATTATTTTAATTAAAATTTAAACGTTTTTAATACCAAACGATAGAAGTATGTCATTTTAAAAAATATTGATTTAAATTTAGTCTTAAACAATATTTCATGTATCATATTTTATTTGAAATTAATTTTGTATAAGTATTCGTAGTTAAAAATAAAATTTATATTATAAAACAAAATTTTTAGCAAATGAAAGTTTTATTTTTTTAAACATATTATATTTTAAAAATATTATAAACATTTTATTATAAGAAACTAAATAAAAAAACTTCTATAGAGTTAATGCTTCTAAAATACTGGTGCAATAAAAAAAATCCATAATAAAAAAATAATTGACGTAATAAAAAGATAATCTATAATTTTCTCAGACTTCTCTTTTTACCCGAAGAAACGAATGTGCGTTTAGCAAAATATAATGTAGTAATTTTAAGTTGATTAAGTTAAGAAACAACGTTTATAGAGAATAAAACTAAAATATCAAAAATTATTTATAAGGTATTTTAAAGTTAAGAAATATAAACTATGCAAAAAGAGGATTGTTAATAATACATTTAAATTTTCATCTCTCTAATTAAAGCTTTTAAATAGAAAATTTTTTTCACATTTTAATAATTGGTCGTGTATATTACATATAAGAAGAGCTTCATCGATAGTCGTTAATTACTTGCAAATTATTTAACAGGTTTTGAATTCTCGTTTCTTTTGAAATCGTGTCATGATAAATAATTTTGAGTATGAGATTCTTGATTTACGAGAAAATTCCGATAGAGATGATTTAAGATTCGTTTTGTGATAAATCAGTGTTGACAAGTATAATTATAACACTTGATACTTTAATTTGATTGCAGCAACAAGAATCAAAATGATGACATTGGAATTGCGAATTTTATACTTATAAACGATATGCGTTTATAACTACATATTTATACCATTACGATCAAAAGAAAAGTTCTAAAAGCTGCGAGAAATATAGACCGGATTAGTTCCTATGTACAATTACCTGCCGTCGAATCTAATCGGATGTCACGTTAATGATGACATATTACCCATATTACATTACAAACGCAAATAATATTTTACTTATGTTTCATCGCGTTTAATACATATAATTTTTTCGTTTAAGTTTTCAAGCTTTTGCGTTACGTGCGATGATCCGTGGATTAAAAAATAACCGTTCCGTATACCTGATTTTATTATTCGTTCAATTATACTTTAACTAAAATATAATTGTATATTGAAAGGACGGCGTATCACAAGGTGCAATTTTTCTCAAAGTGTGTCCGTGTACACTTGTTTTACTATGTTATTCGATTAAATCAATTTGAAATTTAACGTATAATATGTAAAACAACAATTTACATTGAACGAATAAATTAGATAATGACACGGTAAAGTGAGTAGTTACAGAAGTCTTGAAACCGTCTATACTTATAAGACCGTTCACTCCTACGAATTTAATATTTCTCTTCTTTCTATTTTAATAAATGACAATTTATCTCGGCAGGGCGATTAAACAGATAGATTAAAAGTTGCATTAAAAATGTGAACTATCGATTATTTTTACGTTATAAATAAAAAAGGAGGTCTTTTAAAATATGCGTAATACCTCACGACGCAGGTAAAAGGAACGGATGATAAAAAAAAAAGATATAAATGCCTTTTAACCAATATTTTTTTGTTAACAAAAGATATCTGAAATTGTAATTTTGATCGATGTATAATTACCGAAAGAAGGAATAAGATGTAATCGATATCGTCGTTTAGACCGAGCATTAAATTTCGTAAACGGTAAGCTCTCGCGACATTCGTGAGAAAAATAATAATCTTGCAAGATTTTCAGCGGATACCATTATTAACAAGGATTTGGCTGTTCTCGGGGTGACATTTGTAAATCGATAATTTTTCTCACTTTCGACGAGCCTTGCGATAACTTGCTTACGATATAAAAAGGAGCACAATTAGCCTTCTTTAAATGTCATTTGGTACTCGATATGTACCGGCACAATTAATTGGAGCGATTCTACGTTGTCCGACTCTCAATGTCCTATTTCCACCGACAGCTCACAGTCCATATGCGATATATCTAGAATATACATACATCTAGAACGCCAGATAGACGATCATGTGCGAATGGAGTCGCTACCACGGAGACGTTGCCTAATCCGAGCGTTTAATGGACGTATAGGTACCGAGTTGTTTGCTCGTTTCGCTGAGGCAATCGTTTCGGTTGTAAGCTACTGGTGCGATCACACGTCTGTGTGCGGGGATGTACGTGTACAAGTGCGTCTGATAAATTACGCAGATATTATTCCCCGTGTTAAAATATTAGTGGAAGAACGAAGAGACGTTCCTGCGAAGCGGAAAATCCCGTAAAGCTTACGTACGTAGGCAACACTTGGGTTTAGGGCATCCGTACGTTTGCACAATAACAAATAAACGTGTATACGTGTATGTATTTGTCCGTTGCTTGCGTTAATTTATTTTTTGCTTTAATCGTTACCTGATTAATCATTCACCTTGGCACGTTATTTCGAGCGAACGTAAAAGTATAGTTTGGATCGATACATTTATTTGAAACATTATGTTTTGGATAAACAATAAATCAAAGTAAGGTTGACTTATCGTTTTATCTTGACAGGCAGTCGAGTACGCGTGTAGAAATTAATACATTAAGCTGCCGAAGAGAGAGGCGACAGTCTTAGTCAGTGACATTCCGGATGATCCAGTTCAGAAGTTAACGCACGGACGACCGGATCTCACTTTCATCGGTTCGATAGTGAAACGAAGCGCGTTCATAGAGAAATAGATTGACTAATTGTGAATGTCGTAATGCGGTTAGCTCCGACTCGACTCGACTCGACTCGGCGGCGAATCGTTCAAATAATAGTCGGAGAATCTTTCTTCCCTTTATTCCGAATTCCGAATTCCGAATCCTTTTATCTCTCCGAGACCCAGAAATTATTTGTTTAGGTTGATCGAAGGCGCTAATTTGCATTTGTAATTTGCATCGATACGAATTATTTCACGCGTAAATATTTGTACTATAACAACGATAAATTATTATCGATTCTTACAGTTTTTTTCCTTATAGCTCGATAATCTCGTCAAAATTTCGCTAATTCTTTCGCGAATAAAATTTATTTTGTTATCTTAATTTGTCCGCGTAAGAGAAAGTGACTACGCTCGAATTATAATTTACGTTGCAGCGCGTAAACGCGTCATAAATCATTTATTAGATGCTCATCCATTATATTCATAAATCTCATCCCATAATTGTCAGTTTAGATAATCAATCTAGATGTATTGCGGCATTTAGTACGTTAGTATGCTAATTTTTCTATTTCAAATTTAAGTATCGTACGTTAACAATTATGTCATTGTTTTCGTTGAAATTGAGAATTATCGATCGCGCTGTAAATATTTTGGATATTTTATCACTGCCGATTCAAAATTTATTACAGTGTACGATACGTGATTTATTTCGTAGGGATTAACAATCATTTATACACAAATTTTTCATTTAGATATTTTGAGCGAAAATTTTTTAACGCAACGTATATTTATTTTAGTTGAATTATGATAAATATAAATCAAGTTTTATTACCATTGCAAAACTTTAGCGATCTAAAGAGAATCAGCACTTTCAGTATAGTTTAGTCATTGGCATTAATTCTACATATAGGTAATTACAAAATATATGGAAATACTATATCGGAGTGACCACAAAGTTGTACGGCTATACGCGTTAAAACGAGCGTGTAGATAATTATTAAGTATTATTACATCTTTTTTATAAAAAAAAAAAGGAAAAAAAGGAAGAAAAACAATTTAAATACAAGTTAAAAATAAGAAGAGAAAAAATCCGAATAAATCGCATTCGTAAAAGATATTTATTTACGAGGTAGGGTAGAAGATTTGAGCGGCTAAACCGATTAAAAGTTAATTCATCATTATTACTATAATTTCCATGCGAAAAAGTGTTTCTCCCGGAGTAAGCGAACTCTCGAAAGAGGAAAAAAGAAAACGAAAAAAAAATGTACCCGGGAGGATGAATTGGAATTATTACGCGTATGCGTTTATGCGCGATCTAAGGAGATTCCGGGGAACGAGCGAGAGTAAATTTTATCAGAAGCGGCTCGAACACGTTTTGCGTGTCCCATTTCTTCTTCTTGCAGTCGCGCAGAAACGAGACTGTCGTTCGAACGAGTTTCACGGCGTCGCTTAAATTTGGATTATCGTCGCTTCGGCATGCGCTTGGTGAATCATTTAATATCCCGATGTCGGAATCCATCCGGGAAAAACGAGAAGCTGCTCGATGACGCGGCAAACGAGCGAAAGACCTTTAATTGGCGGTTGCATGCATAAGACTGGTTACGTTGGTAGACCCTTTCTCTCTCGCGAACGTTCGCGCGATCTATTTTCAATCTCATTTTGGCTGGGTTACCACATTTTGTCGCTTCGACTTTTTTAAATAAGGCTAGAACGTAGAGCCGCGGTCGGTCGAAAATACTCCGGGCATGCGCTTACATTTAAATTTCGAACTTGGATTATTTTTAATTACCGCTGCCTTTTTTCCCTCGCGTCGGATATCGAGTCGAGATTCGACAAAACTTTATACATTCGATCCACACGCTCGTTTAACTAGTATATCCGCTATATCGCGGCTCCCGAGCGTGATAGTACTCGGCAATTAAGTTGTTTCGCAAGCGTGGTAAAAGACTTTTTGGTACTATTAACGCTAATGCCGGTAAGAACGGCAACCGTCCATCAGGGGTTAACCGATGACTCGCGCCTAAGAACGAAAACTTTAAACGGAATAAATACGAAAATACTTGCGAATCCGAGAATGGTATTCGAGCCAATAAACTTTTTCAACAGTACTTTTTTTTAAGAGAGCATCAAACGTAATTACCGACTCGTGCTCTTCATAATTCATCCAATCCTCCAAGTTTAGAACATTTTAACATTTTTTTTTCTTTGGCGAGCTGTTTATTGTATTACAATTACAAGCGCAACCGATATTTTATTTTTATTTATTACAAATACTACTTTTCTTTCGTCAAAATTGATATTTTTTAAGAATCAACGTTTCAACATTTTTTTAACGAAAGCGCAACGCTTAACTTATAGTAGATATCCTTTGATAAATTTTTTCGCTCGTCGCGAGCCTTTCTTACGATCGTTTCTCCTCTGCATTAAAATAATTTTAAACAAATTATACCAAAGGCTACCCACTGATTCGAATGATTGAAACGTAACGATGTAAAACATATATAAAACAGCTTCTTATTTACGGGATATAGAATAATCGATGCGTTTAAAATTTTTGTTAGCCAATAAATTTTAATAATCTATTAGTTTTGGTTTACTCGATAGTTTGAAGAAGTCGAATTTTCTTTGCATTTTTACAAAATTACGTACCATTGATACGATTCGTTGTAAAATTACTCGATATTAAAATTTTTACGTAGAGTTGGCTAAAAATGAAAAGACCATCGAATCGTATCGTTTTCAATTATTTTTAAGTATAGAGCGAAGAACTTAAGTATCTAGAAATGAAAGAAAATTTTGAAAATAAATTTAATACGGATGCAAATAAAGATGCATATCGCTTTTCTCGGTATATACGTATATATATGTATCAGTAGAAAGGCGTATGGTTTAGTCAGGCACATAATTCAAATAAGTATACGGAATAATACTCTATAAGTATCGTTACGATCTAGAATGTCTTTTTTAATTTTATGGTTCCCTAGATTCAGTAAGTAGATGCTATTGTAATTGATACGTAAGGAACACAAATAACCGATAATATTATTTTAACTTGGTTCGAGTTTTGATTACTTTTCCAAGTAATTCTATTAGAAATTAAAGGATAACGGCGGGTTAAAATAATTTTATAATTTTATAAGCAAAAGAAGTTGGAAGCGTTACGTATATTTGAAAAACATACTGTTACCAAGGTAAATCGACTATTATAGTTATTGCCTTGGTAACCGTAATTTTACGGCTACCAGAAAGAAGAAAGTTCACGATAATTTCGGCAATATCTTTCGGTTTCGTAAAGTGTTTCGGTCGATAGCGAAATATCGTGGATCGAGAGACGCGGGGATACCCAAGGGAGTAAAGCGAACGCAGGAATAATGCGCATAGAATAATTATGCGATGGCTAGTTGTCTCGTCCAAGTTACGAGCGGAGCGGTGGCCGAGATAAACGCCGCGGATGCTGTTCGGTACCGCGAGGCAAAAGCTAAGGTGCCGAGTAAGAGTCTTAAAGGCTAGCAATTTGGGAGCAGTGTTACTTTCGAAGAGCGTTTCAGGATGCACCGCGTGCACCACAGGACGTGCAAACGGCAGGCCAAGTCTTTTTTTTTTTTTTTCGCGATGCACGTTCCCGAGCAATACGGCGAATTAGATATACCGAGTGGTGTATATCTCGGTATATATTCTCGTACTCTCTTATAAACGTCTTTTATTTCGTCTTTTATCGCTTCGCTCGGGCCTTTGCGCAAGCATCGAGCGAGGCTGCAAGATTGTAATGACGTGTAATAAAGCGGTTTGGTTTGTGCCGAGCTCTAGACTCTTTGCCAATGTATGATCGGGTGAATGGAGGATGCTACAGGAGCTCGGGAGCACTGCATCAGCATCGGCGAAACAACTTACGTGCGAAACTGGACTTTTCCCATCTTTACCTCTCCTCTGTTTTGCAACTAATTATATTTATGTAAGTCGCCGAGGTATACATCGAAGAGGCCAATACAGGCGCCAAATAAATAATGCCATTGCGAAATCCACTCTCCCTCGAATTTTTTTTCCTTTCTTTTTTCCTTTCGATCTCTGTACTCTCCTTGCGAGGCTCGAGTGCGCTTTATAATAATAATTATGTAAACACGCGGTAAAAGTCAAAATACGAGTGAGGTTTTACGAGCAGACGAGTTGCGAACGAATAATAGAATTCAGCATCCTTTCTAAGTGCAAACATGCTAATTTTTTTTACTCGATAACCTATGCTTCCAGCGGTTTACGGTACGTATGCGCCAAGTCGAGAAGACTTACGTCAACTGGATTCATGCCATATAAATTGAATATGAAAGTATAAAATTAATCATTACGAAGGTAATTCTTTACTCTTTTCTCTCCGCGTGTTTACATTACTATTAAAAGTTACTCCATTATTTTAATCGTATATAATTTTTTTTTTTTTTTTTTTTTTACTTCGTTAATTACGTTGCATCAATTTTACCGCGAGTCGTTTTAATTTAAATATATTGTAGTGTTCTTCAATTTTTAATTCGTTCGTATTAATCGATTTACCGCATCGGTTTTGTTATATTTACGTTACCGTATAATTACCGTAAGACATTAATTGTTTCGAGAAATCGGATAGAGTGGCTTATAATTTATACGAATACAAGGTGGCCGATATTTTTCAAACGTGGAAGAGAATCTTTAATTAAATATGTAGACTCGTCGTAAGAAAGATTTGTCCTTTCAATTTTACGCCTACAATTTATTTATGTATACATTATTATTTTCTTTAAAATGCTTATTAATTTGAAAAATATTTATTTTAATTTTTATACATTTTTTAATAATTCGCTGTAAATTTGTCGTAATTATAAATTAAAAATAATAGTTTTCTATAACGTGCGAAATTATTCGATATTTTAAATTGATTTATTCGTACATACCATTAAAATATTTACACGAATTCTTTAAAAAATCAAATTCAATTAAAAATTACCCCTTTATAAATTAATATTCTTGTATATTTATTTCAATTATTTAATATATTTCTTGATTAAACGATAGTCTTTCTATTCGTTAACAATTTATATTCGAATTTATGTTAAAACATAAAATTACTATTATTTTATTATTATAAAATATATAAGAGCACAGATTTTAACGGTAGTAAACTTTAACATTTAAAATATTTTTCTAGAACATTTTTTTTAGTTGGAGTCATTTTGTTTATATAACTCTACTTTGGAAGAATGTGATGTTTTATTTCGAATTTAATTTATTTTTCGTGCATTGATTTATTTGTTTGGACTCTCGGTAAATTTTAATCAATTTAATATAAAAAATTCTATTGAAAATCGAACTATATTATAATTATAATTTTTTGGCATATAATCCTTATCTTACATTATTTTGTTCAATGCACTCATAGTTGGAATCATAGAATTAATTTTTCGAATACCTATTTACAAACAGTAAAATAGTATTACTTTAAATATTATCTTGATTCTTTCAACATTGTACGCATTATTAGATTTTCACGACTACAATTATATCTTTTGGATACTTCACATTTTTTTCGGTATAAAGATTATCTTAAAATGAACATCTCGGTCGATATTCTCTTTAGATGTATAATTCTATAAATCTGCATTCTGCGTTTTCGTTTGCTGCGCTTTTATCTTATTCATATTTACCGACGTAAATAAATTCGATAAGAAATTATACTTTCCAGGCGTTTTACTCGAGTGAAATATATTCATAATCGTACGTGTCGCGAACGGAGTAAGTTACTTTATTACAAGAGATTACGAAGATCTACGACTATTTATTGAAATTTAATCTTGAAATCTTTAGCTTAGGATTCTTTTCATCTACATTAATCGCAAAGACGCCGAATACCTTTATTTATAGATACTTGCATAAAATATAAAATGGCCGTTTCCTTAATTGTTTGAAAGTCAATTCCCACACGTTGTAAATACCTAGACTGATTTTTAACGTTTTTCTCGGCTACTCCAACTAGTTTCGCTCGGTCGAAAAAAAGTTAGAATATCAAATTAAAGAAAATCGGAAGATGCGTACGCGAGCAAAGACAATTAGTCCGCAAATGGCTTCTTCGAGACACTTTACGAGTCGATCCTCTACTTTTTCTTGGCCCTCGCTAAGCTACATCCTGATTCTTTCGAGACACGTTTACCTTTGCTTATATTTACTTACTCCTCCCTATCCGAGAGCGCGTTTATGTAAATTCCCGGGTGTAAAAACTGCGTCCCGGCACGATCATCGAGATTGCAGGAGGATGCAAGACGTCCGAGCATTAACGAGCGTTAACGATCCGCGAGAATCGGTCGCAGCTTTACGGTTGCTTGCCCCCGGTTTCAACCTGGACGGTGAGCTCGTCCATTCGGTCGTTAAGCTCTCGGCTCATCCTTTTCCCTACCTTCGCGAATCCTTGGGTAGCACTCGATCGATTATCTCGCGAGTCTCGCACTTTTATCGCCGTTTAAACGCGATCCTTTCTTACCGGAATATCCGAACATCTTTGTAACGAGTATTTGTTACTCCGGATTTGTTACTCCGGGAGGTCGTCGGTTTTCGAGATAGCCGTCTTCGATTCGGCGATAATTCGAAGAATGTACCGTTTGGTATTTTACGCGAAAGCTTTCCTTTTCGTCCGCTTTTGCGTACGATTTTTCGATGACGCAAAAGAGGACATCTCGAAAATCGTACGCTTGCGTGTACCTAGTGCGAAATAAAAAACGACCTTGAGCGTATCTGTATCGATCCGCCGTAGAAGGTTCGATTGCACCAGTTTACAGTGCAATTTCTTTTCCTGTTTGCTGTACGCCGACGACGACGCGACGACTTTTTCATTACCGCCGGTTTCTTTCTCTCTTCGGGTTGCCACTCTTCTGATTACCGCCATTTATTAAATCAATCATCAGTGTCGAGATTTCTGGCAACGAACGTTCGTCTTGCTCAATTGCATCGGCTCTCGACATACCTTTCTTCTGTTTCAACCGAAGCGCTTTTCATCTTGAAGAAATTACACCGTGAAATTTTCTCGTTGATTCACCTAGATATATCTTTCGCAATAACCCTTTTTCGCCATATAATTCTGCTTTTTTTTTTTAACAACGAATTGACAGCGAAGAATGATTTTACTTTTAATTGCATTTAATTATTGTGTTTAGCAAAAGGCTGTTTGATAACTTTCAATGTATTATAGAATAAGTTATGATAGATCGATTATCGATGCCATGGGAACGAATTTTTACCAACTTTTAATTATATTTTAATTACGTTCCTTTTCATTATCCCTACGCGATATTTAAAACAACGTAATAATAATTTTTATAGTAAGATTTTTAATTTAACACTCGTAAATTACGTATTTCTAATTTTTTTCTTCTTAAATTTAGGATTTAACCGCTACCTACGGGTTTTGTATTAAAAAGTACGCGATTCAAATTTTCGATATTCTGTGTATATGTAATATCTTGTGAAAAATTTTATTTAAAAATCGGAGAATTATCGCTATTTTCTGTTTATATTTTGTAATTTTTCTTCGGATAGATTATTTTTTGATCAATAATTAATCGTGTATTTAGAAAAACTATACATAGTACTGTGAATATTGTTTAAAAACTCGTTTTAAGTATTTATAATGTAGGTTACAGACATGTTTAGAACGATTAACCTTCATTTTTATAGAAAAAGTTGAGCTCTAATAATCAAAGTTTAAGAAATAACACTGGTAACATATAAATAGTAGTATGTACTACAATTTAATATCTAAATAAATATAACTTTTTCTATACTATTTTCTGTTGGTTAACATTGTGAAACGCAACCCTCGTTAATAATTTACGATTAAAAAAAATTACTCGCGATAATGATTACTTTAAATATTTTATTCATTTTGATAATTAGAAATCTATCGATGACATTCCATTTATTACATTGAAAAAAATATTGTATTTCATGTGTTTGTCATAATTTTATAAATGTAAACTAAACACAAATATTTTAACGTTTTTACGAAATATAATGTATTTTCAAAATATAAAATTATTGTTTTACACATTTTTTCATACATTTATTACCGATTTAATTTTATATTGTATTTTGTCTTCCAAGCACTCTTGTTTAAAAATGTATCGATTTGGTAAAAATCAATCTACTAATAACACGAAAGTAAGGATTATTTATACAAATAAAATAAAATGATTTTTACTTTAGATTTTTCTTTTTATAGGTTCTACACAAAATGTTTCATCGTTGGCTATATATATCGAAAAAACATAGTAGCTTCGAAGTTACGTAAAAAATGTACAACTAAAATTTTTATATTCTATGTATTTCGTTATAGTTTACCGTATTAAAAATGTATAAAATTAACGTTACATAGTAAAAAATATAATTAATTGATAATGAACGAGCAAAGGTATCATTAAAGTTGTAAGAAGCAAAAATTTGTCGAAAAATTTTTCCCGTTTGAAATTATACGCGTTCAGGGTTAATTATAATTTAGAATGCATAATTTTATTCACCTACCAATATAGAAAAAAAAACAATGATATTCGACTATTTTATAAAGTTGTCGGAATGGCGAACAGCAAAAAGAGAAGGAATACAAGACTTGGCTTAAAAAACATTTCTCCTCGATGATTAGTTTTGCGGCTTGCAGCAGTGGTGTGAAATTATATGTAAATAAGGTGCGATTCGAGATTGATCACAGCGACTAATAATGAAGTAGCGTACGCACACCGCAAGTAAACGCATGCGATATTACCGACATTATTCCGATCGCAGAAACAATGACTCGATTCCGCAATCGAATGCCGCGATAGGGTAAATGGAAAAGAATGTTGGTCGCGCGGAGAAATGACGTTTTTAGCGGACAACGGTGAACGCATCGCTTGACAGCACAAGCGTGTCGTTAGTAAATCGAGGAAGAGAGAGGGAGAGAGGGAGAGAAGAATTGCCGCCCAAGAAAAGGCGTACATATTTCGTCGGTTGGTTGTCTACCGGTGCTGCGGTACCGGTGTTTCACCGTATCGGTCGCCATCATTTTCTTAGCGGTCGCAAGCCGCCGATTTTTTTTTAAAACCGCTCAAACTATGCTCCAACTATACGTATGCAACCTGCATACATTTACACCGTCTACATATATTATGCGATGGCCGACTATTTTGGCCCCGATCTTCTACGATCTCCCGTTTCTTCCGATATTTCACTTATTTTTTGTCTTTTACGATTATGACGAATATTTACGGTATACCAAGCCAACTTGGTTTTATTCGAGACCTAACGAGCGAAATTTTCTTTTTAAAAATAGAATGCAGTTTTCGTTGAGGTATAAATTAGTGCTCGGTGTACCATTTTAAGTAAAATATCAAGAAGATAGATCTTTAATTTTAACGAAAGCGGCTATTTTCAGGATAATGAAACAATGGAGCCTCTGTTTCTTTAATAATAAATGTAAGGTAAGAGTACAGATTTTTTAAAGAACGATGACAATGCCGCGTATGATTTATAACTATCGAGATTCTAATTGCGAACGTCGGCGGCGCGACTCGTGCAAGATTCGAAAAGAAACATGGCATTGTCGACTCATCTGGAAGTAGATCCGTTGTAAAATCAGACGATTCCGGACCGAGTAAACGTACGCCGCGTTTAATCTGGCTCTCCTCGTTTCCAGCTTGGTAGTCATTTCTGCAAGATAATTAATTTATAATAATAAACTTGTACGTACGAACGTAATCTCGTAAGAACTTGATGTTTTAGAAATTGTTTTTTGCAACGGAGAAAACTCAGCGTTGTGTATAAATTAGCGACGAGAGTGAAATTCTCAAATTTAAATATGATATCTTTGGGTGATTTTTAATCGTGGATGTTAATAAAATAGTCGGAAATTTATTTTAATTAAAAAAATTTTGAGCAGAATACATTTTAAAACTAGTCTTAATTATACGAACGTTGCTTTTCTTCCAAATACTTAAATTTTGTTCCAATTAGAACTTACTCGATTTTACTCGTTAAATCAACCGCATAATTCGTTACATCAAGGTAAATTTATAAGGTACGAGCCATATCAATAATCTTATTTGTTTCGTACACAACTCGATAGATTTATGCACCGCGTTGCGTAAAACCCAAGTAAATTTAAGCCGAAGAACGCGATTCAAATTTCCAAATTTTTCCTTTTACAGAGCGAATTATAAAACCCAACCGAGATAACCTAATTTATTTTTTATCGATATTAAACGCGGTTCGATCGAAAAAAAATTCTCCCAAGTAGAAATCCGCGGTACGATTTTTAAGTCGAGAAGATCCGTAATTATTGGATTAAAGAAACCGATGATTGTCGCGATAAACGAAACCGTACGATTAACCAATACGAAGGCACGCATCGATGAATCGAAGCAACGGAGAGATCGGTTACTATTATTAAAGATGTATTGTTACGAATTTAAATTACGCATAGCTCATAAACCTTCGAAGAGAATATCGACGCGAAAAATGCGCGCGAATTTCATTGAATAAACGCGATGAAATCCGAAAAGAAAGTACGCGATGCGAAGGTAGAAGATATCGAAGGTAGAAGAGGAAAGATAGAAGAACGCAGTCGGTAAGTTAATGCCTGGCTTTGTTCGTTACGTACGTAAGTCTCGGCTGTATCTCATGGACCGATTGCACGGAATTATTTGCGTGGGCTTCAGGCGTCTTCTGCCCTTTCGACGAAGCTGCGCCGGAGCTGCATCGCATCGTTGCAACGTATCATCTCGCGAATCGGCGAATCTCCGCTTCCCTACATCTTTCGCGAATCTCTCGCGAATCTCTCGCGAATCCAAGCAGAGACATTTGCGGATTCGCCCGAGGTAAAAATTCGCACTTTTATTTCCTTTATTAATCCATCTTTGCCCCTTTCGCTCGGGTAAAGTGTACAGCGAGATTCTTCGACCCTATTGTTCGGCGTTTTATAATCGGGTTGGCAGAGCGATCGAAAACAACGATTAAAGAGTTACGCCATTCCATCGCGTATTTTGTCCATGCTAAATTATTTATTAATGGACCATTATTTTGTAGAAACCGACGGGTAAACTCACGCGTTTTCGAATGCAAAGATCCGAGCGTTCGGGACTCACAATCCTGCATCTTTAATAAATTTATAAAATTAATATAAATCACGGGAGACTCGAGAATGCAGAGAAGTAATGTTTTAGCATATTATAAAAGAAATGGCTAATAGCTGATAAATGAGCTAATAAATGTTAGAATAAACTTACGTAACGAAATTGTCGAACATAAATCAGTTCTCGATTTTCAAGTAGAAACACGAACGAACGGACGAAAGATTTCGCCAATCACCGAGCATTTATCAGAAGAAACGAAACACCTTCGATGAATTTTGAGAGGTTGAGAGTGGGGGGGAGAGAAGTCGAGAGCGGGGTAAGAAAATATAGCTCGATAGACAAATAGGAAAAGAGGTGGGATAAAGAGCGCGAGAGCGCACAGAAAAAAAAAAGATCCAAGAACTTAAATCACCGCTCTTAAGTCGTGCACCCATTTTCTCCGCTCTAATCCCCGTAATTAGCGAAGCTCGCGCCGCGGCGAGTCGCGCACGAGCGACAATCAAGCGTTAACGCAACGACGTTTCTTTTGAAAGTAACGAAACGCCGACGAGGACGACGTTCCTCCGGTAAAATTAGCGACAGCGACTGCATCGGTGTCGGCGGCAGGCAAAGTGCCTCCTTCGGCTCGAAAGGCCGGAGGCACGAACGCAAGTATTTCCATAAGCCGGTACCGAGTATCGAGTGCGCGAGTTGCCTCCCGGCGTCCGTAGACGTACGTAGACCTGCTCGTACGTAGACTTTTGGCTCGATCCCCGTCTCCTTCCTAAGCTGCGTTACGTGCACGCGTCGTTGCTCCAACGCACGTGATGTACGTTGCGAGGACGGCTTAGGCTCTAGGTTCCCACGGACCATCCGACGACCTTTGTCCGTTTGCTTTTCGAGACGCGATACCTTATCTCGTTGCTCCGGATGCCTCGCCCGGTCGGCCTTGCCTCGCTACCGACGTTTATTTTAATAGTTGAGATTTCGATGTCAGCGATAACGCGAGCCTTATGTAATTTTTATCGCGGGTATACGTAATAAGTGCAGCGGTGAAAAATGCGAAATTGAATATTTAATTTTAGAGCGTCGCTCCCCTCATCCGATTACTTTCTTTGGTTCTTTTCTTTTTTCTTTGGTATTGCTTTTCGATTTCAACTTCTATATTTGGATCGAACGTTTAAGATTGCACGCTCGTTTAGTTACGCGTAAAAATATTTTAAAAAGAGAAGAAAAAAAAAAAGTTGGCGGTATCGATCGGTTCGAAAGTTTGACGTTTCGAATAAAATTTTTTTCGAATTATGAAATTTGATTACTTTATAAATTCCGGAAATCTATATCCTGGTGATCTTACTCGGTTTCACCGTTTAATTTTTCCTGCTTAGCGTATCCTCCGGCAAGCCACCGGGCATAATTGGAACATGTAAGTAATCGGGTAAACGTGATACGAATGGAAAATCTCTATCACCACATGCAAATTGCACCGTCCCTCTTAAATAGACTCCAATACAATATTGTTTTCAGTAATTTAGCGAATATTTTTTCTTTAAATATGCAAATAACGAAATTCGCTAACATTGAGGCATCGAGGAGAAAATTTTAATAATTGGGATTTTTTAAACTGGGAACGTAAAATTGACGTAAAGCCGGAATAAGTATTAATAATAACTGATTAAGTATGTAAGTATATATAAGCCCATATAGTGTAATTTTCTCGTATCTGGTATTAAATAATTTTTGTGGCAACATTCCATTCATTTTTTTTACATCTAATCATTTATAATTAAATTAGGAAAAATATGGATTAATTATATATATTACGAACAATTTTAAAAGAAGTTTCGTGTAATAATTACGTATCGTCAATATATTGTGTTAAAAAAATAATATTTTAAAATGCCTAGTTGCAAATGATTATCAACGGTTTATTCGCTACCATTATACTTGTATTGTTGCAATTTATGGATACTTTAAAAAGAAATTCTGTTTGTTTATTATGTCTTAAATCTTGTTTAGTACTTTAAAACGATAAATTTATATTACGATACGAATATCTTTAATTCTAATTCTTATAATAAAAAATTTCATCCATTATACTTTATATAATAAATGATTTATAAGTTACGTGTTAATACTTCAATTATAACTTTATCAGAAATTATTGTTCCGTACGAGTTTATAAATATATATCGTACGCATAATTTGTTATTACCGTTATTAATATTATTTATATCACAAAAAAAGTTTTCTCTCGATATTACTCTATTTTTTTTTGTTTTCTTTTTTTTTTTTTTTTAATAAAGATATCCCCTAGCTAATATTTTATCATTTTTTTCTCGATGTTAAGGATAGCAATAAAAATTTAATAAGTATTCGAAAGTATTAAACCATTAAATAAACGGCAATTGTTTATTATATGCTACACCGTATTAACCTCTTATATAAAATTAATAAATTTTAATTTTAGTACGTACAATATATTGTAAATGACAACTATAAAATTTCACTGGAAGAATTTTAAAGGAAAAAACATTATAAATAAATCGTAGCAGTTATTATATTATTTGAAATTCTATTCTATAAATCTCAATTATAAAATTATATTAATTAAAAAAAGAAAATTTGTTATCTGTATCATAGAAGCTCGTATAATCGATCATAGTTGCTTTTTATTATGATACATAGTGGAATAAGCTTACCAGTTCTTCCTCAATTTGTCGAATACTTTTCTCTAGATAAATATTAGGAAATATGAAATTTATATTAAATGCTGTACTACGTAACAGCAAAGGCTTTCGTACATTTTATATAAGAAAAGAACATAAAAATACACTCCTTGATTCTAATAATATCCATTTCAATGGCTATAAATGAAATAGTATTTAATTTTTTAAATAATAAATGATTGCGTATTATCAATATATCACTCACATTAAATTTAAAAGTTTCTTTCAATTGATAAGAGATATAAATAGAAAATTCAATTAAATCTCCAATATTTAAAAATTTATATTTATATTTCCATGCGAAATCTGGTTAAATTGAAAAGTGGAAATCGTATTTAACCGAAGATATCTAAATTAATTGAATAGATTTTTTATCAGGATATTAAATCAGTGCATGTTATCAGTTCTTAAATTAGAGTATCAATAATAGAACATAATAGTACTATTGATATATACGGTCATTCCAATAAACATTAACTTTTGAAAAATTCTATAAAAACTGTATTATTAATACCTGAATTTGTAAAAATAATAATATTACGGTTGGATAAATTTGTCGGAGTATTAACAGAATCCATTTTAAATGTAAATCATAATTATACGATTAAAATGTCGTACATTAAATATTGGAATTTTTAATAAGTTTTTGGTTCGTAGAGATAATTCAAAACGAAGAGCCATAGAATAAAGATGGGCTTCGTTATAAATCAGTATTTCACAAGCTAACATCGCAATCGTAAAAAACGTATTATGTAGAGTAAGAAGAGCTGCGATAAAGAGAAGAATAACGAAGACAAGATCGTGACGAGGCGGGAGAGTAAAAGTGCATAGAAATATCGGAGTCAGGTGAGTGGCTTTGAGCACTTATCGCGTGTCTGAAAGGAGTCTGGTTTTGTATTTTACGAAGCGCGTACTTAATGGTTTGACGATTATTATCAAATGCATCGTACGCGTCAAGTTTTGTGCCACTTGTTAAACCATAATAAAGTACAATCGTCCGATTATCCTCTCTCTCTCTCTCTCTCTCTCTCTTTCCATTTTTATTTTTCCTCGCAAATGAAAAGGAGGTTCGAAAGAAAAGGGTGGATGAGTCTTTCAGTGCCCGGAAAAGAGTTATTCATTGAAAGGCCCAAACAGCTTGTGTATATATGTATATATATAATTAATTACTTATTTACAATTCACAACGAACGATCCTGTACATCTTTCGGAGAATGTAAGATTGCCGTCTTTTCTCCGTACGAGTACCGTAAATTTCAAATGCGTGCACTATATTCGCTACTCCGTAAACAATTTTTATTTGGACTTTTTTTTTCGTTTATTTAAAGATTTTCTTCGAGTAACTTACAATAAATATACTATTTTGATTATTTTATATCTTTGAAAATTGTTTGTGTATTTTATACTGTTTGGATACGATGGACTCAAAGAATCCGTCCGTCAAAATTCGTAATTTAAATAAATTTCGCATCGTTGAATATTTGCAAGTATTATTAAAAAAAAATAGAAAATTAAATTTATACGTATAAATTGTTCTCGCTTGAATTAATATAATAATCTTGCGCTGTAATTATCTTCTCATTAACTTACGTACTTTATAAACTTGATATTTAATATAGCATTTCAAACGAATAATTTAAAGCAGATGTTAATCAATACCAAGAAAACGTTTGTAAAGAAGTATCCCTATTAAAAAAAAGTGTAACTCATTGATCAATGCGTTAAGCTCGTTTAGGAGACTCATTAGCGCAATGTGAATTCTTTCTATTGAATGTTGTTTATGTATACATTTTTACAAGAAAAAAGTCTTCGATGATTAACTAATCTCTTTTCACGATAATCTCTATCTATGCAATAGTACTTTTTTCTTTTCTTACAATTTTGTCTTTTATAACTTTTTTGCTTTGATATTTATGAAGAGGATATTTAATATGTTGCGTAACTATTTACTATCATCGATAATTATTTTTATTTATTTTTATAATTTATTATACTTATTACACTTAACCTAAACATTTTTTATAATACTATAAAATCGTAATATTAATTTTTGTAATTTCATTTTTTTCTACCGTAATAAAATTGCAGTCAAATTAATAGTACAAAAATTTAATCTCGTCTTATTATTTGAAGTGAAAGCCTAGTATATTCGAATACCAAAATTATGGAATACATTTCTCTAATAAAACAAGAAATGCTCAATAACTCATAATAATTAATGCTTCGTAATAAATAAGATTTAATCAATGATAAGACTAAACCTTTTTCTTCACTCGATTGGTTCTTTATTTGTATTCTTAGATGGCTTTAAGAAGTAGTAGGAATAGAAAAGGAAATGATAAAACAGTTGTTGCATGCGTGGATGTAACTATTACAACATTAAATTATAAAGATCCAAGCTCTCCTCTTATTCGAATGCTTTTCATAGTTGATATGTTTACGAGAATTTTAATTCCTGCCGGGATTTCTAATTCAGCATCTTTTATTTATGTTAAAGACACTGTGATTCTCGGAATCTGAAATTTGTGTAGTGTAGGTATACTTTATCATATATACGTATGTTTTGAGATTAGTAATCGTTTTTCTTTTAACAGCGTAGAGTTTGCTTATATTTTATGTGTACTCTTAGTTAATTTTAAAAGGCATTTAAATTTAGAAAAATCTTTGTTTAATTTTTACGCGGTTCTTTATGTTTATTATTATTCTTAATTTTTTGTAGATATTCTATTATGTATATATTTTTTATAATAAATAGTTTTTCTAACATTGAAAATTTTGATATAATTTCATAATAATAAAAAATTGATCCTTGAAAATACATTTCTATTTTATCATATTATTACGCTAATTAATGTAACATATGACAATCGTTCGATAAAATTATATCGATATTATACAAAATATTATTCAAATACTTTACATTTGAATTTAAGTGACTTTTAATATATATATATATATACATATATTCATAATGCAAAATTTTAAGTAAAAAAAATACCAAGTTATGTATGTAAACATTATTATTAAAGAAAATATATGTTTACAAAATGTAAGCGAACACCATATCTGAGCTTAATAAATATATAGAATGAAATTCAAAGTGGACATCACGAACGATCGAATTATATATTTAAACCGAAAAAATGATATGAACCTGTCTGAATTTCATCATTACTTCTTTAAAATAATTCAATTGAATATATAGATTATAAGAATTATGGAATATAATGATACGTTCGTGTTATGTTTGCATACAAGAAAAATGAAAATAATGTTTGAAATTTTTTTCAGATAATCATAATTAATAATATAATTAATTAGTTTATGTCAATATACCGATTAAATACAATACTTAAATCAGATTCTGTATCGAATATGCAAAAAGTTTGTAAACGTTACAATAATCTATTAAAATTTCTGACGGATGTTTTTTATATTCTGTATTCGATAAATTTTTCTAATAGAAAAATTTAATAATTTTTGGAATATATTTAATCAAAAATAGTATGCGTGTAAAATAGTTGTCTTATTAAAGTGTCTTCCAATAAATAATTTGAAAATAATGCAAAAAATATAAAAATGTATAATCGAATTATACATTTAATCTCGATTTTCATTAGGTGATATTGTTCTAAAATAAAGACAACGCAATGCTTCGAAAAAGAACTCGTTAAACTTCTGTACACATGGAATATTTACAAAACTTTTTTTAAACATACATCACAATTTAAATAGATAATAATCGAAAATTTAAATTAGTCCATTAAAGGATAATTGAATCATTACAAAATACAATAATGAGTTCAAACTGTGTAGGAATCGTCGTGCATTTAAACGCGCGAGTAATGCATTACGCGAATAAAAAAGATAAATTGTATTCCAGTTGGGCAGGTGGAACCAGTTGGCTTAAAAAAAAAAAGAGTAGCGCTAATAGTGGTATAGTTCTAAAAAAGGTTTCTTTAAAAGAAGAAAAAGCGCGAGTCTCGGTTCTCCGGAACTGGAAGATCACCATCGAATTTATCGACTCGATCGTCAAAAATACGCAACTTGGAGTAAAGATTGGTGCGCATGTCCACACGCATGTCACACGCATGTCACACGCATGTTCACACGTGTGTAGACCCGCGTGCAAACCCGCGTGCAAACCCGCGTGCACACATACACGATCTTACGACCGGCGAGTTCTTCCGGGTGTGTCTCGAAAGGTTGTGTAAGCTATTCGATTACACGTGCAATCCCTTTCTCTCTGTCTCCCTCTCGTTCTTTCTTTCTCTTATACGATCTCTCGAGATAAAGCGAAAAGAAGCGAAAAAAAGCGCAGTGTCCTGTATAATGTGCGCGTACAGAGAAAGAAGCGCGTGGCAATGCTATACAGTTTGAATATGAGAGGCAGGAAAGAGCTGCTAATGTTATCGTCGCTTAGTATCGAGGCATCCTCGTCCTCATCTTTGCGATGTATGGTCACGTTCTCTTAGATATATACAGACGCGAGATGCGTGACTCTACTCTCGACTCTTTTTACTTTCACCGCTCTACAAGTTGGGCATTATATTGACCGTGTGTCGATTATATATTCACCCGCAGACTGGCAATTACTCGTAGAAACATCGCACCGAAGAGAGCGAGGAAGACAAGGAGAGAGAGAGAGAGAGAGAGAGAGAGAGATTGACGTGCACCGTATAACAAATGATTATCCAGCCAATGTTACACATCCCGTTTCGATCTCCTCAAATCCAGAGAATATAATCGATACGATTTACGGAACGCCCGCATTCTTTATACGTTTTCGGAATTTCGTTAAGAATTTTACTTCTGAGTAAAAAACTAGAATCTTCGTAGTATAATCGTTGGCCATTACTTTTAGCGCTATTACGAGTTATTTTCTTAAATACGTATTGCCATTTTATGGTATCGAATAAGCTAACGCCATATTTTAACGAATAACGTGTTCTCGAGTTAATAGATATATTAACGGGAAAGAAAAAAAACTGCTAAAAATTGTCAATTATCGATTAAGTTTTCGAAACATTTGAAAGGAAGTTGTATCATTTTTTTATTTTGCTCCAATACCATTTAATCGATACGAAAATTATAATTGTAAACTTAATAAAATTGATTTTTGTCAAAGATCCATTCGTTAAAAACCGCAAAAAATTTTTACAGAAAAATTTAATTTTCGATAAGATTGATATCTATTGTAAATACTAAAATTTTTCTGTAATAATGGATATTAAAAAGTCGAACTATTCGTATTACGGCGTTGCTGGAAGGTGATACCGTAAGTTGAGATTGACAATTCTATAAGACGTTCCATTAAGCTTTTAAAGTCACGCGTAACGTTACAGAAATATTTTTACTTTGTACTCGGCTGGGAAACGCGTTCGATTAAAATATTTTCAAATAAGTTTCAGTAGCCAATACAACAATTTCAAATTAGTTTCAAAGTAGTATCGTTTTTGAAACACTCATATTTATAACTCAACGAGGATATTTCGGATAGCTAGGAAAAATAACGAATTCGTCGGATCTCCGAATATCGACGTGTAATATATAATAAATAATTTCTCACACACAGAGTAATCGTAAAGCTCTCGAAGGCCGTAATTAATTGACTTCGGTAGACGGTTTATCACGAAAGCTATTTTCGAGGAACGAAGCTACCGATTCGCTAACGAACTCCGCAGTTTGCGGTCGGCGGATGATTATTTTAGAAAATAGCGGTTGATATAAAAGTATAAAAAAGAAATAAGGAAGGGACACCGGCACCGGGAAATTTCTAAAAAGCGCCGTTAGAGCTACAAAAGGGTCGCTCTGGTCACCTGCGTCGCGTGCACCGAGTCGAGTTGGTTGGTAGTATAGTACAGGTATAGACGTAGTAGTCGCCGGACATTTAACGGCGGTTTATTCGCTATCTTTCCTCGGCGGTAGCCGTTAAAAGTAGTTGGGAGTAGCTCGGTTTGACTCGATTTCCAATGCGATGCGGGTTATAAATTAGTTTTCGAAAGTACGCCTGTTCGAATACGCCGTCTCGGTGGCTCCGTAAACTCAGGCACGAGGTGCAATATGAAAGAGATCTCTCTAAGCATCTAAGCATCCCGAAGCGATCCGATTACATTAACATTGGAACGTTAGTAGCGATGGTTATGCCAAATTTAAGGCTGAGCAGTATCGATAATCGACACCCTTTCCATTTAATATTATAGCGTTGTTATTCGATCTGTAAAAAATTTATTTCTGTCCGACGGCTCAACGTATTCTCAATTATCTTAACGTTATCCGGATACTTTGACATTGGAACCTTATTACGATGAAAAATGTTCGCGGATATCGCGAACGAGGAAAGAATTTCGAGAAAACTCACCGTCTCGAATATTCTCACGACGGAGTTGGATCTTTATTTTTCGTATCTTTATCGTTATTAACCGACGAATTTTAAATATCCTTTAGTTTTTATTAGTCGATCGTTGGGTGTTATATCAATTTTTCAGAAGACTCCAACGAATACTCTTAATTTTTACGTTAATTTTTACGTCTGTCCGGATAAACGATTACATTGCTTTTATACACGGTAGTCGAAGAAAGCGATACGTTAAAATATTACACGTAACGTACTTAGTTGGAAGAATGTAACGCTCATCGAGATTTATAGCGTGCACGTACTGGAAATTCATGGATCGCGCTTTAAACCGAAGAAGAAGAAGAAGCAGAAGAAAAGAAGCGAGTCGAAGGATTTTCTAAAGTATGCGTACGAGAGGTAAAAAAATAGAAGGTATGCGTGAAATTTCTCACCTAGACGAACATTCTACTTGTGCGTGCGGTCGCGTCATCGTCGATGTGTGGGAGCTCCTCGTTCGTTCGTTCGTTCGTTCGTGTTCAGCTTCGCGTTCGCTGTCTCTGCCACACCTCCACTCGCGCCTCTCGAGATACGCTATTCAATTATCATTTGGTATAAATTACGTAATAAACGATAATACCGCCTCTGTGCAAATGCGCGCGTGCCCTCGGGATTCCGATTCGTGGTTCGACGCGGGTAATTATCCGCGGTAGGTGGACGCTTCGATAACCACGGCGTCGATAATTAGGTAAAAAAAAAAAACGTAAAGCAAAGCTTTGCTCTCGCGTCGTTCGTCTTGGGGGATTCGCGTTCGAATATTCGACAAAGCCGCTGTGAGTCGGAGGACGAAACGTATTTTATTTTATCCGAGGGCGAGTCGGGAAGGATAGCGTAGATAACGCAATAATGCGCCAGATTATTTTGATCCAACGTGATCGAGGTGAAAAGCAAGAGCTCCGCGAAAAAGCAGCTCGTGGGAACGTGGAAGCTCCTCGTGGAAACGGCGAGTCCTTCTCGCGTTGCTCGGCACGTATGTCACTCACTTGGGCGTCGCACCTGGGAAACATTGTGTAGAAGACATCGCGGACAGAAGACAGGAGGAACCTCGTGCATCTGAACTCACGATCGCGATCTGCGTCTAACCATGCCATACTTGTATGTAAAGACCAGAGAGGCGTGCGCTCTTGGAAAAACGTAATGGACTCCTTTCAGCTCGTGAAATTCTTCTCTACCGTATCTTTTATTTTTTAAGCTCTGCTCTTATTATTTCATTTTGTTTACTTACGGAGAAAATATTTTTATAGTTATTGCACTTTCTAAGAAAATTTGGGTCGTCGTTTGGTCGTCGTTTGCAAATTCGCGAGCGTTGTAGGCTTGACCTCTCGATCGTATCTTAAACTCGTACATTAAATATTCTGATTTATCAATGAAACTGATGATAACGCGCGAATTTACTTAAAAAAAAATTACCGGAATCGCGAGTTTTTATAGGTTTTGGCATTCGCAGAGAAAAAACTATAATGGATTTTATTTATTTTTAATATTTAATATTTGTTTTTTTTTTTTTGGAAAACTTTATTCGTTTTATAAATCTAAATTTTTTTTTATCGTATGGAAATATAATGCTAAAAAGTTATTAATTTATTAGAACTTGAACAAAATTTTATATTTATATTATTACGTCGATCATTACTGATTATTCGTTCGATCTTTTAAACATTTTTCTTTGTTTTTAATAATTTTCCAGTCGAATGAACATTATTCAATTTTAAATCTATGAATAAATTAGAATAAAATCTAGAACAAAACTATAAATTAATTTTAGAGATAAAAAATTATTATTGGACGTTACAAAAGTAATTCAAATAAGATTTCGCTATACTCAATTTTAGTAAATTCTAATATGCACCATTGCAACATTACATAAGTTAATTTTATGGTTTTAACAAAATTATCCATTTATAGAAAATAATGTAATATATTTTAGTTTACTATTGGATCGATATAATTTATAATATTCAAAGTATCAGGAATCGATCGCTTCGTTTATCGATACGTATTAAAAAAATTATTTTTAATCGTATATTTTACAATGAAATTGGATAATCCTTAATAGTAAATGGACAAATATTAATTGAAAATATCCATCAATGTATATGTAATAATCTTATAAATCTTGATGATATATATAGTATTGAAATTTATAAGCCTTTTGAAAATTAATTAATACAGATAAAGTTACTATATGAAGTTGTACCTACAGATTTCAAACAAGTGCAACTTAATTTTCAGTTAATTCTATATTTCATATAAAATAATTAAACTTGATTAAGTAAAAATGACTTTAGATATTTACTCGTGATTTAATGGACAATTAATTTAGTATTAACTATATATTGACATTAATGGAATCGATATGTTTACAGTGACTAAATCACGGTTAATGTACATCTATGAACTTTCGCTTGTAGAGCGTAACATATTGCAATTTTAGTAAACGATTACTACGAGATAATTATTTAATTAATAATGCCGGAAATATTGAAACTTACATGGGTATTTATATAATAATGTCATTTCATTTTATTGCTAATATTTGGTTTATAAATATTCGTGTTGAAGAAATAAAAAAATCTTTATATTCATAAAGATAAATTATTTATTTTATACGTATAAATTTTAATAATTTATCGATACAAAATTTTTTATCAAAGAAAAATTCCACGAAATCGATGATAATCTTAAAAAAATTTATTATATGATTTTTAATGATCTTTTATTATTATTTATGATTGTGTTATGTATTATTATAATTATCATACATTTCTAAATTAATTTTGTATTTGAAATTTGTAATTATAAAAAATGCAACGTCGAATGAAAATTATAAAAATAATATTTTATTAATTTAAAAGATTTGTTTTATAAATTTTAACCATGTGCAAAGCTAACTTATATATTTGATTAAGTTTTTCGATATACAAGAGTAATTAGAAATTACATTTGATATTTAATACAATCGAGGAAATAAAATTACTCTTATTATAAATTCGAAGCTAAGAATAATATTTGATCAGAAATAATATTCAAGGTAATAGGATACGATAAAAATAAATATCACGTATCTAAAAGTTTTGTAAAATTCTATTGTTTGAATTCTTCGTTATTCTATACCAATTATACTCTAGAACCAAGATTATATTTTCGATAGAGGAATTAATTTATAAAAATGACGAATAAAAAAAATTATAAATTTATGGTTTGTTTACTAAATTTTTGGTGCGAAATACGTAAAATGAATAGGTTCGAGAGTAAGGATAGTTAGCTTGTAACATTTTTAATAGATGTGCGAGTGGTTTCATAGAATGCAAACGCCAAATATAATTCGCAACGAAAATAGTAAATTACTACAAGTATAAAATATACTTGAAGTAAGTCGGTCAATTAGCCCTTTTCTGCTTGTACGATCTTTTTTCTTTCTTGTTTTTTACGAAAAGTCTCGAATTCCCCTAAATTAATACTCCGAACACGCTCATGAATACGTGCTGAGAGAAACATACGCTGCCACTTGGATTACAAGTACAAGAAGGCATTGGCAGAACAGATTCTCTACGGAGGTATTATAGATTGTACGTACGTTAACGCTGCTATACTACAGCTACATGCATTTTAAAAGCTGCAGCTAAATTTATTAGACGCATACGAGTTAAAAGTAGTATCTACTTATAATAGCAGCAAAAACCACGCCTTAAAGAATTTTAATTAAAATTAGATATAAATTTACTGGCATTCGATGAAAAATTTATAATATTATTTAAATTGTTCGCGATATTTATGTATTTTCTTCGCGTTCGTTCTTTGACGCTTATATATTATTCTACAGTTCAAACATTTATATTATTTCAACACTTTGTTAAAAGAGGCAATCCGAAATAATAGTAGTAAGAAAAATTAATCGTTATAATGGAACAGACATTATAAAATATTTTTTATACGAGTTTTATACTAATTAATATTGATAATATAAGAATGCTATAAAATATCGATCGCAATATCGTTCGTTAAAAAAAATACCACGATCATCGTGAAGTAGAGATTTAATTATAAACTAATAGGATAATCCCAATATAATTATTTATAATGATTCATTCATATCTTTTATTTCTTTTGCCTTTCGATTTCCGTTTTCGATTGCGACTACATCTTACGAAATAAATCCGTATTAATTAGAAAAATAAACTTCTTTGATAATTTTTCTTAAACGCGTACTTAGTTGTAACGATAATTCATAATTATGATTATTTTAATATAATACACTGTACTAATTAAACTTTGATACGACGAAGAAAATTACGAGCGTTATCTTGTCTTTTTATAGTACCGTCCATTCGAGAATACCGTTTTTATTTTTTACACTTTAAAAATAAATTTTATAAATAAGTTTGTAAATTGTGTAATCCATAAAAAGGTTAAGAGATAAAACGAGTCAACTAAAATATTAATGAAAGTTGTTAGAAAAGGTGGGATTGTAAAAGAGAAGAGACAAGAAAGGTAAAAAGGAGGCCAAAATAGAGAGGAGAGGATATTAAACGTAAATAAAAGCCGAAGTGAGGAAGAGTAGCGGGATAACAAACTCGACCTTGCTTTACATTATCGCGGCGAGAGTTTCTGTGTGAACCGAAGGAAAGGATATTCTCATAAGATGACGAAGAAGAAACAGAGCAAAAGATGGAGCGACCGAGAAATACAGATATCTCAGGTTTGCGAATCTGACAACCGAGCCTCCGCGCAGTTCGCGTACACGATTCCACCGGCGAAATAATAAGAGCCATGCGAGGAAATGAATTTGTCGAGAACTCACGTCGGACTATTTTCTCTTGGTTGGCCTGGCTCGACTTAATTGTTCTCGCGAACGGTAATTACGTTTCCGCGCTTGTTTTATTGAACCCGCTGTCCACTCAATGGACACTCGCCCAGAGAGATTTAACCCACAAACAAGTTCATGGGAAAGAAGTCGAGAGATATATATATATATGGTCTATTGACCGTACAATAACAATAAAAAGTTAGGACGAAAGAAAATAAATACGCTTTGAACATCGTAAATAATAATCTTCGCGTCTACTCGTAACATACCCGTATACCTATATCTATACGTATATATATATATATATCCGTATGTGTATATTTTGATGCTTTTATACCTTAGCGTCAGTTTTGTCGTTGTTTATTTTACCTTTTTTATGCGAATACACAACGTTTTATACTCGGTTGGTTACTGGATAAACTTGATCGAATACGTTCAAGGCGATCGATTATTTATTTCGTTGACTCGGCGATTACAAACGAAGCGAACGCGTATCGAACTTTGTAATCTTTATTTTTAAACAAATTGAAACGAATTCGATAATATATTTACCAAGAAACCGAAGATAAAAATGATAAAGTGTATTACTTTGTAAACGATACTCAAAGTATGATATTACAACGCATTCGGTATAAAATTCTCACAACTTAAATAGTGAAATTCATTCGGATAAATTGTTAACTTTTTCATTCGTTGTATACCGAGACTAGATCTAATATTATAACTTGTCGCTTTAACTTTTTTAATTGTAACGTGTATAACTAAGAAATACAAGCGTACCATTAAATTCTAATAAATGATAATGAAATGATAATTTATCTTTATTAATACATGCTTAGTTTATGTAATTTTAATCTTACGTTACAATTTTATATCTAAATAATGTTTCCGATTCGCGAAAAGTTTTAGTCGGTGGTTCGAGATCCGATGAATCATAAAAATTGCCCGCAGATAAATTAAATAGAGTACATTTATGGAAAAACACGTAGAAAGTCTTATTTCGTTAATACGGAAAAATCACGCAATAATCTTTATAAAGGATATTATTAGCGATACAAATGTTAGTTTTGACGGAGCCTGTACATTTAATAGAGCATCAAGAGTAAGTACAAAATTCTTTGGACTCCGAAAAGCAGATGATTACACGTATAAATACTGGCGACGAACACTCGTACGATCTAGGATGTAAATCATACTTTTAATTAAGAAATGAACTTCGCTAGATGTTCTTGAATCCACTCGCGGTCCTTAATCTCGTTAAAGAGTACGACGAGACGGAAATCTGATGTCGTATAAGCGTGAAAATACGCGCGACAGATTTTAAAATACCGATAACGTTGTTCGAGTCGAGACATCTCGTTGGTTTAAAAAATATTATCTGTGCTTTATTGGCGTAATTCTTACCTTAAACGAGCATATTTGTATGGGATTTCTTTAATTATTCGTTACAAGCGTAGAAAGCTAAATATCGATTTTACACAAGAGAAGACTTTCGATTTTTCTGTTTACCTTTTCTTTTTTATAGAACTTTCGTATATATTATAATATAGGCTTTCGATATACGATGTCTTGCTTTCGTACATCTTACATAAAACCTTGGTATTGAACTGCAGTTCGTTTTATAGATGGACATTATTTTGATAACTTTTTTTCTGATATGGGTTTAATTTTCGAAAGTAATTCGTAAAAATTCCCTTTAGTAAATTTTTTTGTTCAAAGGCGTAGAGATCGTTAAGACTTTACGTTTAATTTTATTAGCTCAACAATATTGCATTCAATTTTTAATCAAGTTTTTATGTCATTAGTTAATTAGTCGATTTAATTATCGACGTCATTAATATCCTTAACAACTAAAGTGATTTAATATAAGTTATTAAATATAAAGTTAAGATATGTAAATCAATTTAAATTTCATGGTAAAACTCATTATTCTTACCTTTAACGTATATTTTATTATATCGCGTGTAATTTTTTTGAAAAATTTCTATTTATTTAAATAAAAATTTTTAATATTACGTATTTTGATTTAATTATTTTCATTAAACTTTTATCGTGTAATAAAAATGATAAAATAAATTATTTGAAGTATAAATTAGTACTGTACAATCAAAAATGAAATATGTATTTATTTCATTATTTAACAATAGTATTATTGGTAACGGAATTTTTAATAAATAAATATTTAAAATAAAATGAATTAGATTTTATTCTTACGATTATGTAAAATGACGTGAAATTTCAGTATCTTAATTTCTCTTATTAAACGATAATATATATAGTACATTAAAAATTTTTTATTTTTGTCACAAATGTTTAAAGAAAGTTTTATTTTGTATTTTATGAACACAATTATTAGAAACTTCAAAATAAATATGTAAAAATAATTAAACTACATCACGAACTTAAAACTTACTTTATACATAGTTGTAATTCATTCTAACTTCGTGAACGTATTTTTAATTTATGGCAATACTAAAAAATTATATATGTTAATTGTACAACTAATATTAAAAATGAAAAGATTTATAAAGTACAGTATATAATTAATTTTTTTCAAATTATAATAAAATCAATATTTTTTCAAATTTATATAATTAGATCTTTATTATTAACAAATTTATTTAAATGTAGATCATAAATTGAAAGTAAGTTTACTCGAAGAATATTTATGTAATGGTTTTAATAAAATTCTTCAACAAATTTCATACTATAAATACTCGATACGTAAGTATAAAAATATAATTTCTTCTCGAACGCGTAAAGAAATATTAAGTTGTAAAAATGTTGAAAATTTGAATGATTATAATATCGATTTCATAATGTTTACAAATATCCTACTTTCTTTAGAAGAATCTTAAGATAGAAATGTATGCCGAAGGTATAAATGAAAAATATTCATGTGAAAATTTGTTAAGTTTTGGGCGTGCACTTACTGTTATAGAAATAAACACCTTTTTCTATAAGTAAATGCAATATAAATCTTTACAGTGTATTGTAAAAAAGTAATAAGAAAAAAGACTTATGAAAAGTTTAAAACGTAGTAACATAAAGTGTTAATCGTTTTACAGGCGATATACATTGCGTGCAACCTCTGTTTTTACGGTCCGCGACATCACGCAAGTTAAACCGCGTACCGCTGCATCATAAGGCTAAGGCCAAGTATAGAGTAGAGAAATATCAAGGCTTTAAGAATTCATGAATGGGAATAAGAAAAAGGAAAGCGGAGACATAATCTTGTGTGCGCGAGGTATAATAAAGTTTTCTATTGACACCTCGACAACCTATCAATAAATACTCGAGCGTCACAGCTTGTAATGTGAGAATGTGGAAGATTTGACCAAATGCTAATTTATTCATTTACATACAAGGTTTCGCTTTTTGACCATTAAAAATTAGAAGTTAGATGATATAATGTACTATTTTTTGGGTTTTAACGGATCGGAGAAATTTTTTCTTTTTTTAAATCCTCGAACAGTTTTATTGTTCTCGAAGAGTGCCGTAATCTCAAAATTTAATAATCAAGCCTTTCCTTTAATAAAACTTTTATTAGTACCTTGCAATAAAGAATTAAAAAAATAAAATAATAAAATTAATTGTGTATTAAACAATGAAAATAACTGTCGTTGAAATCTTGATTCCTTGATGCTAGTCGAATTTTTACGTTTACTTTTATTTAAGTACTTTAATTAATAATCTTATTTCTTTCGTTCGTTATTTGTATTATGATTGAATTATATTTTTGGAACTAATTCAGGTATAAATTCATCATCGACTCGATGCCTATTACTTTCACTTTACGATAAATAAAATTTAAATTAAGTTTCAAAAACGTCACGATTGAAAAATATGTGTATGTAAATACAAAAATCGTTCCAACTATATTAAACATGTTGTATAATCTCTTTTACGAAAAAATATTAAATAACATTATTTTTCACGTTTTCACGAAAGAAGATTCATTTATAAGATTTTTTTTGCTTTTTTAAGAAGCTAATATTTAATTATTTTCTACAACCATATAAAAAATTTATAATTGTGCGCATCATTTTAATATAAAAATGGATAATGATGTCAATTTGTAACGTGATATTATTACCTTAATATTGAAAAACTTGCTTTTTTTTTATTAATTTCTTTTATACTTTTTATTTTGTGTAATACTATTTCCAGTGACCCATTTAAGTTAAACAGATGTGTGTTTATGCATATGTCGAGATCAACATTCGGTATTCCTTTCGATTAAAAAATTTCTTTTAAATTATATCACTATATTATAAAATCTTCGTTCGCAACGAAATGTTACTAAAAATGAGAAATAAATTATATTTAAAACCATTACTCGGGTAGTATTATGATGTTTAAGTATTTTTTTAGAATCTAGTTCTAGATTCTATGGCTTGTCAATTTATTTTGATTGCAAAAATTGTAATTAAACTATAAAATAACCAATTAAGATGATCGTTATTACCAGAGATATGATTGAAGTCGGATCAATTGTAATTTTTTCGTTTATAATGCAATTTTGTTAAAATATATAAAGAATCGAATCGATCAATTTTGAAGAAAGCAGTTGGAAGATAATAAGCTTCTCAAGCGTATTGTACTGATAGCTACAATAATAATTGTTTGAGAAAGTGAGCTGTAGATTGATTTATCTATAGCGAACGAATGAGTATCGAGTCGAATTGGAAAAGAAAGCAGAAACGACGCGCATTTTAGATGACTAAGGACACATGTATGTGTACATACATGCACACGTTTTAATTTCAAAACACGCTTAATGAGTTTAAAATTATGCGATGCCTGTTTACTCGCTAATTTTTTAATGGAATAATAAGAAATAAAAATACAAAGCAACTTTAATTTAAAGAATTTTATTTTAGTACAGCTTAAACGAATGCCTATTTATTAATCAATACTGGTATACTCTTACATAAAATAGAAATGCGTAAAGGTTTGAAAATTCTTTATCATGTTAGAAATCTCTTTATTATATACTCTTGTAATATATAATACATTATCTTAGTTCATTTATTTAAATATAAAATAAATATTATACAACAAAATTGCGCTATACCCGCAAAGAAAGGATTTCATCATATAAATTAATGTAACACTCTGAAAATTTAATAGGCGAATGAAATTGATCTAAAAGTAAATATTTAGAAGCTGATTAAAACATATTATGTATATGAAACATTTACAAGTTTAATGTTTTGTATTTTATCTATAATTTTTTTTAATTATTAATTTCAAAATAATCTTACGTTAAAGATTGCGTACAATCGTCCAAACTAATTACATTTTATTGGAAAATAATATGTATATATGTAATATGAACAATGGAAAAGTATTTCATTCGCTTCTTATTCAAATACGGTTAATATTCATAAATTAATGGATATGATTAATAATTTACAATAGTTTATCCTTGTAAATCTTACATAGAAAATGCAATGTATCAATATTTTTATAAAATTATAATTTACTGCAAAATGTACAATTAAAAACTGAAATTGATTTAAAATAATATAGTCAAATTATTAAAAATTTTAAATTGGGCAATAACATGATTATAATTCTAAATGTATAAAATATTACATTTACTAAAGAGTATAATTAATCATTACTACCAATTTTATAAATTTATCGACAAGAATAATATAAATATTATTTCAAATTAAGAATTGTATTCATTACATAATAATTAAAGAGATTCAACGGATATAATTTAATTTAATTCATGAAATTAATATATTCCAATAAATTATTTTAAATTTCTACTGTGATATAATTATTATTAACATATTGTCATGAATTCAAATAAAATTTTTAAAACTATTTCCTACTCGCCAAGAAACACAAATATTTTATTTCATATGGAATAATACTTTTTTTAATACTCTTGATTTTTGAATAATGAAGAACGAGAGAAAGAAAAGAGCGAAACCATTAGGATTTTGTTTCGTTTGTTGCTTGTAAGTGAAACTTGCTCATAACGAAGAAGCATCAATTCGAACAAGACGTTCATCAAGTACATACACGTACGTACATATCATTATGACACCTGCAGAGAATAAAGGTTTTGATTATGTAATTAAAAACGTAAGCCTTTATTTTAAACCCCGCAATTCCTTCATTAGTATATTATTATTAATCTTGGAATAATTTTATTAATGTTTATTTAAAATCGTAGAGTGATTTAATTTAGTTTCATTAAGTTAATTATTTGCAGAAATAATAAAAACGTATATGTACAAGAAAAATAATAAAAATTCATGAGATTTAAAGATAATGCAAAAAAAATAAACAGGAAAAAAATGTTAATAAATAATATATATATATATACGATGACAAAAAGAATAAAGATCTTTATTGTTATCTTTAATGTTTAACTTTAAGCATAATATAAAAGTAAAAAATATGGAATATAGAAGCGAAATGTGAAAAAATTTTATAAAACCGCATAATACATACAAAATACATACATAATACATAATTCAATAATAGTATACAAATAATTTATAAAAATGACAGAATATAAAAATAAAATGTATATAATCAGCAATTTATTTATATTTGTTTTGACGAAAACGTTGAATAATAATTTGGATACTATGTACACAAAAACAAAATAGTAGAATTAAATTGAAAGGAGTCGGTCTCTTTTCTTTGAGTTATACAGAATTGGTCACGTTTCATTACTTTGTGAATTCAGGTTTTCTACATGTATGTTTTGTATTCTTACGAATATAAGCTTTTTAGTCTCTTAAAAAAAAATTTGAATTTTAGAATCATTTAAAATGGATAAATTTTTGTTTTATGTATCGATAAAACTTTTGATAATCTATTGTTTCGTTTCTTTATTTCGCTGCTTGGTTTTTTTTTATTAGAATTGTGTTTTAAGTTCTTAGCCACTAAATATTTTAAACGTACTCGAATATTGGTATAATTATTTGTAAATAAAAATTGCGAAACTATTCGTATGGAAGGATAAATGTATTTTCTTTTTTCGATATTGTATTTATTTTATAATTAGATGCGAATCAATTCACTTTTTTCTCGTTTTAGTTTCAAAATCCGGTTTAAAAGAAACTTATAATTTTGTATGTAAATAACTATATATTAATTTTTGTATCACTAAAGAAGTGCACATACACGATTTATCTTCCAGAGCAAAATATTCGATATCTTATTAATATAGGATTTTTCTAAATTCGAATTAAAATTGGATACATTTTAGTTTGTCTTATCAAATATATGGCTTTCATAGCTGCGAGTTTATTATATCAAAATACTTAATCATATTTAATGAGTGAGTAAGTACATTAGATTCAGATAAAATAAGCCTAATGACAGATAATTATGTATGTATATACAATCAACTCGTATAATTACGTTTTCAAATAAGAAGAAGGTAATTATAGAATTTAAAATCACGAATGATTTTAATGCCGCAATTATAAAATTGCTCGGACAGGTTTGAAAAGGAAAAAAAGAAAATGCACGAGGCATCCGAGCGTACAAATCGAATAATACATAAATAAATTTCCCTTTGTCAGCTCGTTCGAAACGAAGAAAAGCAGGTGCAGACACGACGAAACGTATTCCTTTGCCTGTCTCGTGTCTCGCGTCTCGTGTCTCGCGTCTCGCGTCTCGCGTCCTGACTTAAGCCCAGACGCGAGCGACAGATTATTATTATGTGGTATGCGCAAAAGGAGAAGAACCGGAAAAAGAAAGTGGCAAAGTTAAACGTTTGTTCATCGAACGAGGTCGAATACTCGAAAACTTGAGCAACCCTTCGAGTGTATGTAAACACGTGCGTGTTTACCGTACGGGTATTCAATTTAAGTACTTTACACGTGCGCTTCTCTTTCGAGAGTGTCGAGTAGTAGTCCGAAAACTAAAGTGAAAAGTTCCAAGGAACGAACGAATTCAGAAAATTATTCCTTCCATATGCTCCAACTTACGTACGTTCGTTTTATTTTTTCTTTTTTATAAAACTACGTACCGAAAAAATCAGATAAGAAAACCGAACCTGTTGTGTGGCAATCGAATAAATAAATTTATAACAAACGATCTAAGTTTGCGCGTGTAAAAAAAAATCGTGTACTCGGTTCGCAATCAAATTGACTCATTCGATAATAGGAAAGCGAGACTAGTTGTTGTGTTTGGCGATTTAATATAGAAACAATAATCCTTTGAATTATTGTATCCGATACGTGCGAACGTCAAATTAAATGGTTTTTCATTCGATAACATCTATTTTAAGAGTTATAAACCCTCGTTGACGGATTATGCTCGAAGACCAAAACAATGTATAACGATCAATCTTTTCACATCGACACTATTGTTAGAAATTACGGATAGACGATTCCATTCGTATAATAGATGCGTAACTTCGTAATCTAAAAATGCCTCCTGTTTCATTCTATTTGCAGCATCATAATTACGTTGCGTAGTAAAAAATTCACGATATTCCAACAGATCATCGCTTAAACAAACACATTTGAAACGATTTGTATACGTATATTCATTGCGTTTGAGATATCGAACGAAATAATCCGTAAAACAATTTCTGCTATAAAATTGAATCTTAGGAATTTCATTAATACGGATAAAGTGTCAATATTTTAAAAGCTTAATGCGAATATTGTCAGCTTTTATACATTATTTTATTATGCAAGGAATTCACAAAGTCTCTTTCGGATTATTATGTACAAGAGACGATTAGTTTTAAATCGGTAAGTTGCTTAATGAGAAGACGTTTACGAGCTCAAAGTTACTAATAAACTAGTTCGATCCATCCACGCGTATTAGACTCATAGGTTACATAATTGTTGCTTCGTACCTAAAAAAAAAGTGCACAAAGATAATCGCTGACGTCGTCTTCAGTCATCTCCGTTACACCTGTATAAACATAACTATGCGTAATAGCGCCGTTATTTCAGTCCAACTCGAATAAACATTTTATAATCGATAGATTAGTTCGGCGAGAATAATGTTTAGGAGCAGAAGTTGAAATCGGATGAAAATCCAAGTTCCCTTCGTTTTCTCTCTCTCTCTCCCTTTTTTCTCATCTTTTCGCGTGTCTCTGCTCGACTCTTCGCTCGAACCTTTTCTTTTACGTCGGTTCTTTTACTCAGCTGGACGTTGCTCGTTACTCGTTACGCAGCAGCGGCTTTTATTTGCTGGACAGCCATCGCCGCGATGACGTACGCGTTCTACTCGGGTAGATTTATCGCCGGCATTTTGCAAAAATTGCATCGCGCCAACTCGTGGGAGGGATGTAAAGAGGGGCTGGGGGGAAAGAGAGAGAGAGAGAGAGAGGGAAAGAGAGGGCACGAGTGATTTATCGGCTAGGTGCGTATGAGCGAGAGGGGCATTTTTACGCTTTCAACGATCCGAAGGCCAGCGAATAAGAAATTGTTTCACGTAGTTGAAAAACTGGTTCCGATAAAATTTCGAGCGCGCGCTCCGCGAGTCGATAATCGTTCGCGCGACTCGAAACTTTCTTTGTAGCGCAGGGTCAAGCTGAAAGAGAAAGAGAAATAGAGAGACGTGGAGAGAAAGAGAGGCGTTAAAGTCGGTTAATCAATACTAATAAGTGCAGCCTACGTGAGATTTTATCTTACGCGCTCCCGGCTTTTATCCTAGCGGGACTTACAACGAATCTTCCCTTAACTTTCTCGAGTAATTCCAGATGTCGTTTCAACGCCGACGAATTTTAAAACAACGATCTTAAAACCGGGTACTTGCCTCTTGGGACTGTTTTCGTCAGGGCGGTAACTCATTTTGCTACGCGAAAAAATTAAGTTACATAGGAAACAACGATTACTTAAAGGCTAATAGTTTGTATTTTATTACGAACGTAACTATCGTAACGAATACATAAAGCGTGGATGAGTGAATTTTATTACAGTAGTAGAATTTATAAAAAGAATAAATTTAAATACATAATTACCTTTATCTCCGGGCGTGTATATTTTTTTTACCATCGTCGGAATTTATTAGTAGAAATATATATCATTGCATTTAAATATTTTAAGCTATCTGAAAGTATTCGATCAACTATCTAAAAATTTCTCTTTCGTTAACTTTTTACGACATCGATACATCGACTTTAATTAAAAATATGATTCGATATCTACAGTTTTATAATACAATCGAATGAATTATAATTGTGCATCGGTAGGGATATTTTTAAATAATTTTTGATAAATTAGAATAATTTGCAAAACAACTTGCGAGTAAAGATCGATATATTAAATATTTAGTAGGCGTTTTATCATTAATATCGTATCAAACGTAAAATTAAAATTCATCAATTTCCGAAATGTATGAATATTAATGTCGCGTAAATATGAAATTCGTTATAAATTATAAAACTAAAAGTAAATTTTTCAAAATTGCAAAAACATCGAACGAATCCGTTGCGGATGAATTTTGCTCGTACGCGTCCATCGATACATTTGTATAATTCGAAGGAAAATAAAAAATTGTACGTTTTAGTTCGACACGCGCAGAAACAACGAACGGGTTTATCAGGTAGAAGAAAAACGCGAATCCTTATTGAATATTAATAAATAAGAAAATTAATCTGACCGCGTTACACATAAATTATCCGCGATAAATCACGAGAATGGGATGAAAATGAAAAATGTTTAGTATCGGGGGTGCGCGGCTGGATTTTCGCACTTAGTATGATCGATCGTCGATATCTACCCGTAATACCGTAGGTGCTCGTAAATTAAAATAAAAGCAAGAGATTTTAATGCGTGCTTGGCCGCATTGTACAGCGATACGCGAGCGAATCCGGCTTTCTTAATGGACCATTAGCATTGCGTAAGCGGAGTCAGTGGGCGAGGGAAGTGTCTCTCTCTCGGGTCCGTAGATCCAGCGAAAGTCATCTACAATGCTCGAGCCAAGCGCCGGTTTGTGTTTTCTTTGTTCCGACGTCGGGAAAAGTATGCGCCAAAGGTGCATATGTTTAAGAAGGTGTACGCTTAAGATGTGCGCGATCCGAGACGGGATTCCTAATTCATAGGGATTCGTCATTGTCGAGGCGCGTCCGCTCCTCTATTTCTACACCTTCCGATGATGGCAGCGATCGCTCGCAACTTTGCTTGTGTTATGTGTTATTAGGCTCGGAAAGCGAACGGCTTAAGCGATTCCATCGTTAAAAGTAATAAGGTGTGTTTTTTTGTCTTTTTTTTTTTGTTTTTTTCGTAGATCATCGCTTTTTTTTTTCTTACATCGCCGCTTTGTTATCGTCGGCCTTTCGTTAACGAAGAGACCGTATTTAGATATGAAATTTTCAGAACTGTTATTTTCGTCGACGACTTTGAAAAATGCTTAACGACGTTGATTCTTACCGGTAGAAATTCATTCACGAGTGAAAAGGTGCTTCAATTTTTATCGATTATTTTCGCTCGCTGTTTTTAATAACGAAAAAACTGGTTCGTATTGCATCAGGCTTGAGCGGCGTAAAAAGAAAAATTGAATTAAAATACGTTTGCTCACGCGTCTCAACATAATAATTACCCAATGATTTACTAAATTTGCGAACAAGTTCCTTTGGAAAATGAACGTTAGCACTCGTTCCTTACGTTTTAAGAACCGACATTGGAATCGACACAAGCGAGATATTCGTTCGTTAAATTTTGTCTCTCCAGCCTCGAACGATCTACAATAATAATAATAATAATAATAATAATAATAATAATAAATAAATAAATGTTAAATAATTTATCGTGGATATTATCTCGTTATTTTTTCGCTCGAACTCTAAAGTAAATTTGGAGGAAGCTGCGTTGCTTTTTATTTGTCGAACGCGACGAAGATGGATAGTTAAAATAATTAAACATCTCTTACGAATACCATCGGTTTCACCCATTTGTAAAAACGTTTACTCTTCCGAGTAGTCAGGCATGGCAACTACTGTCAAACTCGTAGTAAACATCGACGTACCTCGTTAGCGGACAATTACTTTTAATTTAGTACCAAGATTATTGATTTTTAAACCGCGAGTCCAGAAACGTATCTCCCTGATAGCCAGTCTGACCAGTACACGTAAGCTCTATCCCCTTGTTATCGTTTACTCTATCCACGTTTATGACTTTCTTGTGCAAATATACTGTATCAGCAGATTTCTCAACTCGTAACAGCTTTTCTAAGGTAATTTCTTAAATATCCTGGAGCCTGAGTTAACTAGCAGTTGAAAAACGCATACGGTATTCTCGTTGCACCATTTAATTATTACAAAATGCATCTCCTCGGTTCACTCGCGGCACTCGCACGTGTTTTCCTAACCATATAAATTATTTTTTGCAGTTCGATTCGGCATCGTTATATTATATATAAATTCAATGTATTTGCGATTACGAGAGTTCATCTCTTTGAAACGAACGTGTAAGTGGTCGGAGATCGAGTGGAATAGAATAAGAAGCAAGAAAACGGGGCGGATCTTCGAATGGATTTGATTATGATTATTTTCGTTCTCCGAGAGAAAAGAAGTATCGTAATCGCAGTGGTCATCGCGGTGAGCGAAAATGGGTGTAATCTTAAAGGAACCGTACGTTACGAGGCGAGATAACTTGATTGTGCGCCAACTTCTTCGAGACGGATCTCCACAGATGTTGCACGGCGATTACGAAATAGCGGAAAATATCCATGGAACGCATCTTTAATCGTATCATCGCTAAGTGACTTTTTTGCACGGCGAGTAAACGTGAACTTTGCGTTTTCCTGTGGGAACGTGGTAACTGCTACTTGTTAATAGAGACGCGCTGTACTCTTTGCATTTTACGCTCTGACACCGAATGTATGTATGTGTATGTACATAACGAATTGTTATATTCCGGTTAAATTTCACTTTTTCATTTTTTCGCTTGTACAAGTAGTTTTTTAGGAAGTAGAACGAAAGAGCGTTAAATGTGATAAATTAATAGTCTCATTATTTTTATTTAAATTTTTTTATTTTTATCACTTATAAAGGTAAGTTTGTTTATTAAATCATATTTTAATTATCGTTCTTTTTACTTTTATAGAAAGGTATTGTTATCGTTGGATGTAAATTATTTAAGCTGCCGAAGTTGATAGATTTTACAATATTAACCTGTACTTCAATTATTATCGTAATTATTTAATTTAATATTTAAAATCTGAAGAATTATACAGGTGAAAAGTTACATAGAAAAATGATTATACAAAAAAGCACATAAATGAAGTTATAAGTATGCATAATTATTTTATAAATTGTTATAAAGTTTATTTTGTAAATATTATGATGATCGATTCGTTTTATTCAGGATATATTTTTTAATAATTTTATGCCACAGTTCTTACTAAATTCGAGTAAAGCTTAGAAATTAAGATAAAAAATCTATGGTAAAATGAAAATTTAATGTAGTTATTAATTCCAAGTTTTAAATAACAAAAAATAATATTATATCTTTATGTTATTAGTATCAAAATTGACAAGTTTTATTATTATATATATCATAATAAAATATAAAAAAGCAAGTGAAAATGCATATTCAAGATTATTTATTATTTCTATTATAATATAGATATTTTTATAATTATTAAATATCGTAACTTTATGGTTATGGAAAAATTCAGGTTCGCTATTTTCTATGGCGATATCAAATTAAATTTCGCTATTATATAGAATAAAACTTGTCAAAAGGTTGTAAAATTTAAAGTTACATCTAAATAAATGCGGTGTATATTTGCAGTTGCATATCCTGAGATTATGAATTTTTGCATAATTCTTGAAATCGAATAGAGAATGGAACTCGAACGTTTAGAGCATATATATCAAATATTTCTTTACAAAAATATATTTTACCGGTCTTGGAATTAATATTATCATCAACTTTGGATATTAATTTATTCAAGAGAAAATAACTTATACGACGATTTTTAAATTCTTAATAAAGTTTTTCCAATCTTATAATATTCATATTATTCATATAAAGCAGCTGAATATTTATCAAGATATCGGTAAATTATTAAAGTAAGTAAATTATACGCAAGCTTTGAAAGTTTGACTGTAAACTACTGAAAGCAAGTACGAGAAGTCAAGTATCTAGTTTAAGTCAATAAGGTAAGCAAGCGATGAAAAGGCCTTTTAAAGGGATATCCGGTGATGAATATCGAGCGTTAGAATTATCAACTTTGACTTAGGTTATACCATTTATGAGATGAACAAGTAACAGTGATGAGACTTTGAATCAGTGACTCATCGGGTGCCATTTTTGTGGTTACCGCTATAAGATGTGTCATATTAATAGCAAAATTTCAAACTGATTATTAGCATAAATCAAGTTTTCTGGAATAATCTAAAACAAAGATTCAAAAGAATTGAATATTTCTTATTTCAAAATGTAATATAACGAATTATATGATATTTAAAAAATATTTATTCAGTTCTATTTTTAAACTTGATAATTAAAAGACAATTAAACGTGATGTAATAATTTTGTTGTTACCTACGTTATAATACAGTTATTACCATAACTAATTATAAATGAGAAATTTAAATTCTCGTAATGTCTTGATATTATATTCTCGGCTTTCTCTTGTTTCTAGCTTTTCGTTTGTACGACCCCAATTTTGAAATTGCATAAAATAATACTATAATTTAACATAAATTTTGACTTTAACAATAATATTGTATTCCTCGAAAAATTAGTATTTTATATATAGTCACAAGTGCAATTTTTAAAAGAATAAACAAAATATCTTCGGTATTTAGAAATTTGTATGTAACAATGAAAAAAAATCTATCTTAAAAAAAGATTAATAATTATTTAAGAATACCTAATTTCGTATTTAAAAATTCACAGATAATTTTAAAAAATATAATTCGTATTGAATATATTTTAAAAACATATTGTACATTGTTTTGAACAAATTTATTTCTTTGATGATTAAAAGCTTATTATAAATTCTTATAAAAAATTATGAATGGGATCAGAAAAATAATAATTACTAAAAAAAAAAGATATAATATCTGATTTTGTATAATATAAGCAAGATTGCAAAAATAAAATTTTTTTACAAAATTTTAAAATGTTTATGAATAATTTATTTATGATAATATGTAATATTAAATAATAAATTAAATTGTGGTTTAATTTGATTTATGCATTGTGAAGTAAGTTCTGTTTTCTAGTGACTTAGTTGTACTTGATACATATAAAATATGTATTTAAAAATGTTATTTTCTATGTTTACATAAGGATAAGGAATAGAATAATTCAAAGCATATTATTAAGATGTGAACAATGTTTTTACTTACAAAATACGTATAATCATACATAAAATGAATAAATAAATACTATTTTATAATAATAAAAAATAAATAAAATGACGAATGAATGTGTATACGTGTGGAATTAGAGGAGGAGAGAAAATGGAGAATAACAGGGACTAAAGAAAGCTTGGACCATTGTTAAGATAAGAGAGGAAGGATCGACGTGCAAGGAATAATTATAAAGGAGCTTTCTTGTAATTTAGACTAATCGAGATCGGATCGCATCTGTTTTTAAGCTGCCATTAGGAGTTTAGAGTATTTACAAATTAGGCACAGATCTTTTAGGACAATATAAAACTGAAAATTAAATACACATAAAATATAAGTGTAATTTATTATCATACACGTTCGTATAATTTTCTTTAAATTACAGAAGCTCTTACAAACAAAATTTTCTGTAAATCATTCACAATACCTGACTAATAAAATATTGTTAAACTGATGTATTTTTTACCGTATTTATATAATAAATTATTATATATATTTATACATCAACATTGTATCTTAATTATCAGTTTTTCTTATTGGTAAAAAATCAGTGCTATTCAAAAAGTTAATAAAATAGAATACTTTCTGAATTTTTTAATGAATTTATACATTCATTATATATTGACATCGACTCATTAATCAATATGTTTTTAAATATATAATTTCCTTATAATGAACAAATTTATTTAAATAGGATGTGAATATACATTTATATGAATATATATACATACGAAAATTAGCTTTCTAATAATAATATAAATGTGAAGTTGGTGACTAACACTTTTATTGATATTATAACGTGAGTATATAATATAAACGGAGATGTTATTTTATTAATTATTAGGATGAACTTTTTGTATTGATGAAAATCACTGATAAATATTTTTCCATCCGAATAAATTATTCACCAAAATGAATATGTATTAAAAGCAAAGATAAACCTTCATATTTCATTTATATTAGATAAATATCTAAGCTGTATATATTATTTATAATTTATTACATTACATAAAAGTAATAATTTGTTACAAAAATTATAAATGGCTTATAAATAATAAGTAATTGATAACGGAATGTAACAAATTTTAAAGACATAAATAAGTAGATTTTTTAGACAAAAATAATCGAATTATAATTTAACCTTTCTTAATTTCTTCACCAGTTTCATTTTAATGCGATAATATAATGAAAGTCGACAATTAAATTTATAAATTTTAATAATTTAGATATGTATTTTTACATATTTAAATTTACAAATAATATTATTAAATGTGGAAAAATATATTTCCAATTAAAAAGTACTTATAAGATAAAAATTGTTAAAATGTATCATCGTATCTATAGAAAAGTTATATTAATTTAACACATAATTTCATATCATAGAAATCATATATCACTTTCTCATCAACTTTAATAATGTATGTATTTATTTATTTCTTTTTTAAATGATATATTTTATATTAAGTAGTAAGTAATAAATGTTTTAGCATTACAACAAACAAATCAGAATCTGTAAATTGGTTGTAATAAATTTTTTTTATTTACGATATACACTAATTTCGTCAAATAATAATTTATAGTATTTGAAACTGAAAAGTTCTGCATAACATTTAATAATGTATTTTTATACCTAATACCACTTCTATCGCATCATAAAAATTTAAATTTATTAGAAAATTTAATATATTTCATGAGTATGATAATAAAGTGCTTCAAAATTATACTATAGCCGATTATATACGAAGCTTTATGATCAGTTACGATCGAATAAATTTAATTTGACCATTTACGATATTTATTTCATATTTTTAACATAATTAATCTTTTAATAATTAAATAATAATTTTTACTACGAATTATATTGATTATAACAAAACCTTCGTGATTATAAATTAATCAAATATTCAAAGAATTCCAATTCGATTTAATGGCAAAGGAATTTGAAACCATAATAAAAATTGAGATAACTATTTAAAACTTTACTATTAATTAATCTACTTTTTGTTGCAATTGTTTTTAGTAAAATAAAGCAATTTTCACTTATTCAAATAATTTTCAATCGATGAGAAACAGTATTTTTTATTTTTATGTTGAATTTATTTATTTTACCAAAATAATTTAATTATAGTTCATATTGGAATTGTTAGAAAACAAACTTAACATATTATTCACAATATTACACGAATACATTGTATTTATATTTTTCTCAAATATTACAATTATTAACTTTTTATTAAGTAAAAAAATAAATATCGGTTCAATTTCCTTGATTTCCATTGAAATTTAAATAATAATTCAAAATGATTTTTTTTATTTTCAAGTTTATATTATTTTAGGTAAAAAAATAATAATAATAATTTTATGAATATGCGTACAATTAATTAACATATCACTTATTTGTGCTTATTCAATGTATTAAACATAATCTATAATATGTATTTTTCTTTGTGTTACTCTTTAAAAAATATGAAAAATAAAAAGCTTTATAGTGTAATTTGTATCAACTACAGTTTCTACATCATTTAATTTGTATACAATAAAGTTATGCATGTCTTCGTTTTACTTATTAATAGCGTTTAATTTCAATTGATGATTAAGACTTTGGTAACTAAGTTTTAGGAATTATATTCGACATTGTAAATTATTATTATTTTTACACCATAAAAGTTTCTTTAGATATTTAAAAACCGTTTGCATTAAAAAAATAAATAAAATATTTAAGATAATAATGATCTGAAAATTTGGTAATTTGTAACGATTTCACAGTCATGTAGTTTAGTAATTAGATAAAAAAAATAAAATTTATTAACTTTATTAATCGTTTATTATTTCTATGACGTTACCTTAGATTACCAAGGATAATATTATATTGTTAATATAAATTTGGACTCATTATCAACTCGAATTATTTGCACTAACTTTTCATCGAAGCAGTATTTTGGTTACTTTTTAATTATCAGATATTAAAAAAATATGAAAACATTATACGTAGATTAGTAATAAACTAAATATCTAGTTTCAGTTATTTTCTCTCTCTCTCTCTCTTTCTTCCTGTTCTACTTTTCTCTTAAAATAACGTATTCCGACTGCGAAATTATAATTTTTACTCTTGATACGTGTATTTCTTTATCCTTGGCCCTTGCACTTACTGACATTTTTCAGCTCTCGATGCTTATATACAACGTTACGTATAGTACAAAAGAAAGTAACAGCAGCACCGACAAAACTACTTGCGGAATAAGAAATAGGCGTATTTAGTTCTTGGTGCGATACAACTTTAATCTCGGACAAGTCTTTGCGGTAATTGTTATTTCGGATCGTTCGCGTGATCGTTTTTATAATCTGATACAATGAAATAGTTAAATTTTCCTAGTCAAGTATAAATACAACCTTATACAACCTTACACTGTATCCAATTCTTCATGGAATTACATCTTTGCGCGATCCACGTGTATTTTGATACGTGAAAAAGAGCAACGTAAGAAAATATTTGCTTCGATTTTATATTTCAATTTCGCATTCAATGGTATCTCCAACCGCTATTTTACAATTTATCGAATACTTAAAAAGACGATTTTTTCCATTACAGTTTCTACGTTTACGATCATACGAATTTTTCCGACTCGATATCCACGGACGATTAAAGACAAGTCGAATCGTAAATACTCATTTTCTAATTATTTTATCGGCCAGCAGCACAATGCTACTAAATTTTGTTTACATTTCAGAAAATATCACATTATTTATATCGGCATCGATCGTTTGTTCGCAAAGAGAATTTAACATTTATCGAAATGCGCTCTAATATTGTTAAATTAAATTTGTTAAAGCAGACAGAGATAAGATACGATAGTTTTTACGACGATTAAAATTGCAAAGTTTCGATGCAGGAAACGTGTAAAGTCGTAAAAAAAACGGACGCACTCGCTACTGAATTTATCATCGGTCACCGGTGTTCTTTCCTGACACACCTAAGCTTTGTCTTTTGGAATTTCATTAATTTCATTAGTGTCGCGAATTAGTGTCGCGAATTCGGGTGAATTTTTTAGAGCAAGCGTGTAGGAAGTACGAAGTTTCTCTTGGAACTTAAATAGCGTAAATCTGGTTTGGCTAAACGAACGAGCGAGTTTCTTACCTCTTTTGCAGCTTTAGATACAACGAGTTCTGGAAGAGAAAAAGGAATGGTAAAAGTAAAGATTTAGGCAAGCGAATATACAAGAAAGTAATATTTATTATAACGTAAGAGTCATCACTGGTCGGTGGTGTATCACTGGACGACCGAGGCGTACGCGTGGAGTGGAGAATAAAAAACGTGTGTAAGGATCGCGGGTGCGTCGCAGCTAGAGGAAGGGCTCGGAGTGGGAGGGCGGAAGGGCTCCGGACTCTTGATCCGAGTTCGGGGGGGTGAGACTCGCGGGTTGCTCCGACTTCTGTGAGGTCTTCTGAACGGTCTTCTGAACGGTCTTCTGAACGGTCTTCTGAGCGGGTTTCTGCGCGGGTTTCTGGACGGGTTTGGGGTTGTTGACGGCGCACTTCTTGTAGTGGGTGCGCATGTTGCTGCTCTGGGAGAAGCTGAGGGCGCAGTTGGGACAGGAGTAGGGTTTGCTCCCCGTGTGGTAGTTGAGGTGGGTCTTGAGGTGGTGCTTCTTGGTGAAGGCCTTGGAGCATAGAGTACACTGGTAGGGCTTGAGACCCGAGTGGAGTCGCGTGTGGAGCGTCATGTTGGAGCGGTCGGCGAAGGCCTTGTGGCAAACTTGGCACTGGTAGGGTCGCTCTCCCGAGTGAGTGCGCAAGTGTTGCTTCAGGAGCATCTTCCGTGAGAAAGCCTTGCCGCACTGTTCGCACTCGTGGGGCTTGAGTCCCGTGTGGATCCGCACGTGCATATTGTACGCGACCCGCTGGTTGAAACTCTTACCGCATTCGCCGCATGCGTACTCCTTGCGGTTCCGGTGGATCTTCATGTGGGAGCTGAGGTATCCCCGGTCGTTGAAGCACTTCCCGCACTCGGGGCAGCTGGCGGCGAACTCGCGGGTGCCCTCGTGAACCGATCGGTGGTACTTGTAGTTGCGAAGCTGGGAGAACTGCTTTCCGCAGTCGGAACACCGGAACGGCTTCTCACCCGAGTGCGTGCGTAAATGGATCTGGGAAAGATGCAAAGTTCGCCGTTTTTTTTTTGATCAAAGGTTATTCTCTGGATTATTTGGATTATTAGGCGCCGATCGAAAACGTAGGACCGACCGATGCGCGTTTTTCGCGGAGATGCGTAATCTGCGCATCCGATCGAATGGTAATGGAACGTTCGCGGAAGGCGAGGCGGCGAAAAAAATAAACGACCAAAACGAGACCAGAAGGGGAGGAATATTATTGTTTCTGCGGTTGAACTCGATGCTCCAACTTAAGCGAACATCTGCTCGTTTGCTTTTTGATATTTTGGCGAGACAATTTTCTGTCCGAATCGGATCGGTTGCCATTTTTCTTTACGCGTGTCGCTTTGGTTTCGTTGCTCGCGTCGCGGTAAAAATACGTTTTAGTAACGAGAACGGGATCGTTTGTGCGAAATATAGTTTGAGCGAAACGAAACCGCTAGAATTTGTCGAACCAACCTTCTATTCTATTACGTGCTTTATTTTAAAAACTCGACGGATACCACCTATAAAATGTACGACCGTTATTTTTAATTATGAATTTCATAGTATTACTCTTAAATATCAAATCCAAGTTTTTTATTATGTAAAATTTTTTATTCCATCGATGAAAAAATATTCCATAAATATCGCTTACGAAATATTTATAAAGAATGCTTCTGTTGAAAGCGAAATATTATGCTTTTGGTACAATACCTTAACAATTAATGCATTAAGCACGACAATAATTTATGCCGCATTATATTTTTTATATCTTTACCTACATAATAGTATTTTACGATTCCTATTACGTAAGTATTTAGCAATACAGATTTTTTTTTTATAAATTACAATACATTTATGAAGTATTTATCGCACAATTGCGCCTCGTTCCAGATGCAACGCGATGTGCCAGTGTCAAAGAAATCACACGAGTCGACGCGTTTTTTATTTATAGAATATTATATAGCTTACGATGGATAAATTTTATTGTATTTAAATAAATCTATACTAAGGAGAAAGTTTTTTTCCTTTGGTTCCGAGTATCAGCTGTTAATGAACGATAAATTAATAAATAAATATTTAAACGATTAAGAAATCTTCGCGTCAATTATATATATATTTAATAAAGAATGATTCAACGCGTTTCTTCTAGATAAAAACATTTTCTCGGTATAGAATCGAATACATGCATATTTTTAATGCAAAATAAAAATTTGAATTTATTTTCCGAGAGATTTAAATATTTATATAAAAGAATGTGCACGAAAATGATTCCCAGAAAAAAATGTTGAAAAAAGTTTTGCATATTTGTAACTTCCTATTGCGCTGATATTTCGCATTAGCTGAATACGCTATAAAAATTAACGCAAGAAACTGTTTTAAAATTTTAATTTTAACGTCAATGATAATTTCGCATTTTATTAAATTAGAAGACACGGTTCGTGTTTTTATTCATCGATATTTTCCATTTCAAAGATCACAAATAATCACGAGAACACGCAGCGAAAAATTTTCCCGAAGTAAAATTCCCAGGTAAATTTATCGGTTGTTCTAAAAAAGTTAAGCGTTTTATCGCTGCTTTAGGAAAAATGGTTTGCGCTCGGGTAAGTCGGGTAAATTAAACATCTCGGATCGTTAATCGTCCGTCCGTTAATCGCTAATGTACCTTGAGAGAAGCCCTGGTGACGAAAGTTTTTCCACATTGTTCGCATTTGTGATGATCGTGGGCGTTGACCGGAGCCGCCTCTCTCACCTTGACACCGGTATCGTTGTGGTCGTTTCTGTTGTTGTTATTATTATCATCGCTGAGCAGAGTCGGAGCGCTTTTCTCTTCCTCAAAGGAGCTCAAAGCGGCCGCAGCCACTGGATACGTCGAGGGCTCGGGAGTCGGTGACTCGACTACCAGGGAGTCGCAAAGTCGACTCACGGGTAGCGAAAGTTCGGGCTTGATTCGATTTTGGCTCGGTGAAACGCTGGCCACCCTCGGGATCGATGGTCCAAAGTACTCGTTCGATGTAGGAACTTCGTAAAGTGGCTGTAGTTGTCCGAGCCTCGGGGACGATGTTCCGTACACCTCCGGTTGCGATGTACGACTTGTCGACGTTTCGAGCACCTGCTCCTAAAATAAACGTACACCTTCCTCTTAACGCAAAAACAGCTTCCAACGAGGAAGACTCGAACATCGATGATCGAGTATGTAAAATTCCTATGCAGAGCCATTAATTCTCTTGGACACGACTAAATTAAAAGTGCTGGTACGAAAAGACTTGATCGGATAAAATCAAAAGAGTCGTAAAATTGTTGAAATTTATTTATTTATATTTTATTTATTCTTGAACACTCGAGAAAAGTTAAAATAGTTGTATAAAATTGAATTTTCCCAATCTTCACAGTTCGATCAGTTTATAACGATTTAGAGGATTATTATCTATTATAGTTTAAACAAAATCGTGTGCATGAAAAAATATATATATATATGTACATAAATTGCAGCAATCCAAATTTTATTTTATTCTCTGAAAAGCCTCGTGAAAAGAATCACCGATGTCATGAAATATTTTCATGACTTTTGCAAAACGTGGTTTCGTATTAGGCACGCGTAATTTATTAGAAATAAAATGATAAAATTTGCTTATTATGAAATTTTTTTTTATAACTATACATTTACGATTGTACGAAGAAAGGAAATATATTTTTAATTAATTTATTCAATCATTACTTAATTATTTTAAATTATAGTGTATAATATAAAAATATTACAAGTGTATATAAATATAATTATTTCATAGGCTTACAACAATCAAATAAACTAAAAACAGCAGTATTTGAGTAATTTAAACATTGCAATATCATTTATAGTTAAATTCTTCCTGTTTATAGATTTTACGTGAATGGCACTTTTTATTATTTAATTCTCGTTACTTAGAAAACATTAGAAATTGTATTTTACTTTGTTAATAAAACGTTATTTTTTATATTTATGTTTTTCTACACTTTTTTATAATTATTAACTGTTTTTAATATTCGACTCAATTTAATTATTCAAATACATTAATATTACCGCAAATTTCATGAATTATTAAGTTAAATGAAATATTTACGATGAAATAATCTGTAATCTAATTAATATGTAAATTAATATTTATTTTATAATATATAGACATATAACTTTAAAATTAAAGATATTATAATATCTTTTGAAATATTTGAAATGATGTTAAAAAATATTAAAGTAAGCGTATTAATTAGTGTAATTAAAAAAATTAATATCACCATATTATTGCTAAATTTATTAAAATTAAGGAGAATTAAAAAGGAAATAAAATATTAATTACCAATAAACAAATTGACGAACATCTTATTAACCTCGTTACACACATATGAATAATAATAATACATAAACTTTTATCACATCGGGAAAAAATGATCCAGTTGTGAGAAATTTAAGTTTCAGTATTATATAAGGGTATAAAAATGAGGATCAAGCTTTACATTAGTAAGAAAAAAGTAAAGGCTTAATTTAATCAAATAAGGCTCGTGATCGAGAGTTGTCGAGCTAATTAGTAAACAAAAAAGATTAAATAAATATTCACAATTAATTGATTCAATTACGAACCAAAGTAATAAAATACAACACATTAAATTAACTCATTAATTTATTCGGAGTCGTTGACGCATACGAATGTGGTATACAGTACACGAAATGAGAAACAAGATATTAATAATTTAAATGTAAATAAAGAATCTAAGTTAACGAATTCATAATAATTAACCGAAGCGTAGGTGTAAATGAAAATTCAAATAAACATATAAAAAAACTGAAAATTATATCCGTTTAAAGCTAGCCAACTCCTAGAAAATAAAGGTTTGTAAACGTAAAAGAAAATGAAAAGCCAAAGAATAATAGAAGCCCGAAGAAAAATCTCTCCTCCATTATACGGATGTAGACGTACTCGAAGATCCGGGGCAACTTGTCCTCGCGTACGAACACCGGCATACAATCGAGAGCGTCTATTCAATAGTCCATTCAGCGTATTTTTATTTCAAGGCAGTGAATGATTTTTGAAGAATTTGAATGCTTAAAAAGAGGCAAAGCCGTTTTAAGCCATTGTACGTAAAGCAATTTCCAAACGTTTATACATAAAATTGAGACTGGTAACTCGATAGACAGATTTACGGATACACTTTGATTTATCGGTACTCTTCTGGCATTGAATTTGATAACACTGGTATATCCATACCTAATATTTATGAGTCTAAAGTATAGAGAAAAATGACAGAAGAAACTTTCATAAGCTATAAAGTAAAATAAAAAAAAAAGATGAAAAAAGAACTTATAAATATTAATGAAATTTAGCCGCTGAAATCTTTATATAATTCTATCGATAAAAAAAGGTTCTAACGATGTCTCACAAGTTCCATTTTATGATTAAGTATTATGTATCGAGTACTAAATATGGATGCTACAAGATACATCGGTAATCCGTTGTGTGTACGAGCAGAGCCTTATAAATAGTTGCAGCGATCGGTGCGGAACGAAAGAACTCCGGATAGTGAAAAAGGAAAAAAGAAATATCGGCGCAAACTGCAAAGCCCAGCCGATGAGGAAGAGAAGAAAATACATACATGGCGCATTTGCGATTAACTCTTGGTCTTACCTACACGCGCGCACACCTACCAATATAAAAGTCAAGAGTTAAGTCGGTTGGGTGCGGCCCAACCCTGAGCCTGAGATCGAGTTCGGGCGAATCGATTCACCTTACCAGCCAAGGTTGCACACCGCTCGATCGTGTAGTAGTTGTACCGGTAGTAGTGGTAGCGGTAGCAGCAGCAATAACAACAACAACAACAACAACAACAACACTGGTATCAGCTACGGAAGCAATTCGGTTAGCTGCCGAGTGCGAGAGAGACCGAGTCTCGTAAATTAACGTACCTTACGTCCGCGCTAGACCTACCCGCAAACAGAGATAAAAATTGTTTCGTTTCTTTAATTTAACTCGCGTATACGTCTTCTTCCTTCGCTGATGTTAAACGAAACTTTAACACCTCGTGATTTATTTATCTCTCCCGTTCTCGAAACGCTCGAAACAATGAAACAACGCTATCGTCGCGTATCTCTCAAAATCACTGTTTACACGTTATTATTTACGATCCGCTCCTTTTGTCGCGAAGAAAAAAGTGTATTTAGATTTACACGAGGGAACGATTAATATTATTTACGTTCTCTAATCGGAACGATCGAGCGCTTTGAAATATCTCCCGATATTAAATTCCGACTGTTTGGGTAAAGCTGGAACGAGATCTATTAATCAAGAAAGAAAAAATAACGAGTGAGTGGCTCTCGCTCTCTCTCTCTCTCTCTCTCTCTCTCTCTTCGGCGACCAACTCGAACGATAAAGTCAACGGCGCTCGAGCCTCGAAGCCGCATTAATTTTGTATCGGTGCACTGGTTCCGACGAAAAAATTATATCCAAGTGCACGTCGCATCTAATTGAATTCGTGATCGAGCCGCTTCGATAAAAGTAGCCTACGCGCGATTTATGAGAATAAAATGACGGTAGGCGCGGTAATCGATACCTTCGTTAATGAGAATGACATTAGTCGATAGAGCCGAGACAAAGCGGAGCAACGAGGGATCGATTTTGTTGGACGTACGCCATTGGTAGATCGGCCCATCCGCCTCGCTCCTGAAAAAATTCATAGCTTTCGCTCGATAATTTATAGGACTTTTCGATGCTTTATCGATGCCGACTCGAATTAAATGCGAGGCTTTGCAATTTCATCGATATCGATTCTTTGCGTCACGGCCTTTAATTTTTATTTACCATCGACCGATATATTTATTTAAGAACTCAAAAAACGGCTCGACTCCGCTTACAATTTATACAATTTATACGTATTCCAAACTCCTACGCTTCGATCTATTTTATAATCGATAAATTGCCGTAATGCCGAGGTAAAGATCTACGCCTCATCGTTACTGCTTATATAAGAGATCGCGATATAAATTATTATCGTTGCGAATAAAAGTGTAATGAATTCGTAATAAAAAGTTTAAAATATGGATAAACGATTACTGAAAATTAAAAATATTCGCGCGCACGGATAGAAATATTTTATACTTTCTGTATCGAATAGTTTTTACGCGCGTTAAGAATAACCGAATGATCAGGAAACGATTCTCGAATGAGTTATATTTTACATAAGATTTACTTTTGTAATTATCGTACTTCTCGTTATGTACATTTATGTTGCGGTAAAAAAAAAAGCAACAGGATAAATATTCTATTATTTATAATTGAAAATATTTATTAAATGCTCCGCAACGTCGGATTAAAAAATTATTTTTAAAAGTTAAAACGGCTCGCGATCGAACTAATGTTAAAATTAGCGCATCGTTCCGTGTTGATCTCAGTGTGTGATATATTAATTTGAAAGGTTGAGAAAACTCGTGGAAGCGCTTGTAAATATATATGAGATATTTATTAGCGTTGCGACTAAGAGTGGATTGTAAATATACTTAAAAGAAAAATAAGGATGAAAGGAAAGGAAAATAGGAGGTATTTATCATCGATGAAACTTGAGCCAAGAGCTTATTTGGTCAAGTTCGTTCGGCTCCCGGCGAACCTGCATTTCAATGCCAAACAAAATTCTTTATCGCGAACGGGGAATCTCGCGAACGTCGGATTTTCTCGCGTGTTTTTATCTATGCAAAGTTACAAGCTCTCGCGAGTGGAAGATGTATTTGCGGTAGAGATACAAACTCCGTGGATCAGTGGACCAATGGACCAGTGGACCAGTGGACGAGTCGACGCGTGGACGAGCGAATATACTTGCTGTACAAGCTACGCACGCGGCTACACATTTTCGAATGCGAAAATCGCGACGAAGTGTTCCAGGAATTGGCGTTTATGACGTTCCTTTCACTCGAAGCGACCGACTGTCCTGTTAGTGTATTGGCTTCCATATAACGTTTAAAGTTCCTCGCACTTCGAGCTCGACACTGACATCGTAACTTTAGTAATTTCGGTGATTTGTGAAAATTGCATTGCCAATTGCTTAATTTTACAGATTTATGATGAAGTAAGGAGTAAGAAATAAGAAGTAACCACTAACTTTTCAACGACTCGAAGAAATTAAATTGTTCTTACAAAATATTATTCTTATTAAAATAGGAAAAAAATTAATTGCATTCGCTGATATGTTCGGTACCACCAGTATTACGTAAATAAAATACCGGATTCAAAAAAGAATTTTTAAAAAGCTCCACAACCGAGAATAATATTCTTGATTAAGGATAGGCTTTACAATATTACATAATTGTTATCTATTTTAAGTTATAAATAATATAGCGTTATAGAACAAGTTTTTTTCAGCTTCGTTTTATAGATAAAAAAAAATGAGCTGCAACAATTTTTACTATCCAATGCTTTATTATTAATATATCGATATTAAGTTTTTTTAATAATTATTCGTAATAAAAGCAAAAATTGGATAACCGTCGATTCTTCGCTAATAATTAAAATGTATAAAAATATTAAATTAGAGTAAAAGTATTCGATCTATTCACGGTAAAGTTTTGTGCTGGAAAAATTGAAATTACGGATAATACTTAGCAATTAAATTAAAATATCTTATCAAACTTTTATAATCTTCCGCGAAATTTGAATCTCTTATAAATCTCACGAGTAATTAAATAGATAAAAATAATATTCCTTTCACTTGAATGTTACAGATATTTGTAAATGTTGCGTAGATCATCTTTTTATAATAAATTATGAAAAATTATTGCTTTAATGAAAAATCAGTTTGATAATAAAAGCTGAAAAATACTTGAATTTTTAATACGTATAGCTTATAAAATTTAATTTTCATCGGTCATTTTTATTTCTTTTCATTTATACATAAATTTCTTACTTGATATTAAAAGAAATTTATAGAAAATGATTTACGTATGCAACATTATATATACCATACCGGAAACTCTATTTTTCGAGATTTTCGCTTAAATACTCTTTTATACGTATACCGTGGCTGCTTTTTATATGCAGCGATATTAATACATATTAAGAGGGTTCAAGGAGAAAGAGACTGATCTAGGGAGTCAGAGAGAAAGCAAGAGAGAAAGAGGGAGTAAAAGATAGAAACTTTATTTCGAAAGACCTTTTACTTCTTCCGCACGTCCATTAAAACGTCGATTTTGCATTGTTTTAGAATTGTTAACTTTTTCCTGCACCGCAGATATGACGAAACACCTGTTAAATCATTTTCACACTTTGAGCGATTAGAATTATTTGTGTTTTAAAGAACTCAAACCAAAAGTTGTTAGAGTTTATGATGTAGTAGATAATAAAAAATTCATTAAAAAGAAACAAGTTGCTTGTCACTCATATTATTAATTATACAAACAATAGGTATGTAAAAAGTAGCGATACCTTGAGAAAAAACATTACTCTATTTAATTTAAGCAAACATTATATTATACATCTTGTCGAGAGTAAACATAGACCGAATCAATTATATATTTTAATTATTTTTCATATTCTATCAAAGATTAAATATTCAGAAATAATTATTGTCACGCGTAAGCTATAATTATTTTAAACATTTCAATTTCGCGTCGATGCATAAAACAGTATAAATTTTATTGCGTAATTTTTTAGATGTTGGAAATTCATCGCTTTCATCGAAGATATTTACATTCGACACGTTTTACTCGTTACGATAATTCAGCAAGGTATATAATAATTTTTTTTCCTTTGCGAGGAAAGAAAAATGTTTCTGCGATTTCCGTAGATCGGATAAATTGTATCGAAGCAAAGAATTTTGCACGAATCTTGATACGTCGATGAAAATATATTTATTGGAAAGGTTATTTCGGTAAGATTTCCTCGAGTATTCTAATTGTGTTAATTAGAATACATCGAGTATCAAGGCTGTATAAATAGTCGACTCGAACGAAACTGCACTATCGTTTCGTCTAGATAAATATACGAAATGTTTGCAACGTCTCACGGCGCATATAACGTTTCCATCCTTTCCATATCAAGAGAAACTATCGCTATCGAAGGATCGGCACGTGAAAAACCGCTTGACTCTTTTTTTTTTGCATACTGCTATTTTTTACGCGCATATCTAGGATGCGATAAGACCGCGTATCGATCGACTCGAATTCACTAGGCAAACTTACGGTTGGCTCGATATGACTCTGCAGGACGATCGGCTGGAGCTTGGGCGAGTGATGCGGCCTCAGGATCTGTCTCCAGGGCGAGGCCGTGACCTGGTTCGCCACCTGCCTCCTCGGCAGTCTCCATTTGCAGCAGTTCTCCCTGCAGCTGAGATCCTCCCCGGCGGGATAGTCCGGCTGTAGCGGCGGGGTCGGGACCACCGGCCAACGAGGAGCGCAACACTCGTCCGGACACTGCTCGTAGCGGAGGTACTCATCCTGGGTGGGTAAACTCGGGAGCCGGATGCGAAGGGCCTCGGCTGCTCTCAGGAAAGCCTCGAGGCGAGCTCGAGGTACCGTCGTGCTCCCGGTGTAGACGAAGCCGAGAAGGGCGGCGAGTTCGGGACCCTCGACCTCGGCGAGGATTACCGTGACGGGCTCGCAGAAACTGCTCCACCCGCTGTGCGCCAGAAGCACCTCCTGGAAAAATCCCCATTGCGATAACAACTCGCGTTCGTCCGCCGACGATGATCGACTCGGGGAAAGGTTCGGTTTCTCGAGTTCGTTATCGCTGCTTGGTTTACGCAATCACGGAGTATCGGCTGCCTGTGTGTATCTGATCCGTTACTCGTGTGTACTCATTAATTGATCAGCTGCCGTGGAAAATGATTTTTCTTAATCTTAAAACGCGTTATTTTACTCACGTAACCAACAACGCCTCGACTCTGTGTTTATCGGTGTATCGGTTGTATCGGTGTGGTAGATCTGAAATTCACCGTCGCGTTTAAGTAATTAAAGCAATTATTTTATTACAGTACCAGACCACATTTTAAGTTAAGAAAATTGTATGCGGAAGCCCTAATAACATATGTAATTTTTTTTTCCATAATCATTACTTCTCATTAATTAGAAGGTTATTATGCACTAAAAGAATTTGCGGATATTATCGATTAACCAAGTTACTGAAATATTAAAAAATATCGCTACCCAAAAGAACGGTATAATTATATATATTGACAACACGACTCGAGAAAGTTTCAAATATTGAAAAGGCTGCGAGCCTTAAATTTTTTACAAGTACAAATTAATCGTGTGCTTCGCGTATTCGAATGGGAAATCTCTGATTTATTAAATTCGTACGTTTAACGCGGTACGCGTAAATATAGATATTTATAATATTAATAATAAATCGAACAATTACGGTGAAAAGTCCATAGATTATTAGAACATAAGTTATACGAGAAAATTTAGGCCTGCGAATCGTAAGCGTTGACTTTGAAGTAATTAATGGTTATCGGTCGAGTCGGATAAATACGAACGAGTAAATATATTTGCTATTATTTGGCGTGTAAAAAACTTTTTTTATCCACGAAGAAGATAGATGTTCGTTTATTGCACGATGCGTAAAAATCGTTTTGATGGCGTTTAATTGATTTACATGGATATCCAATCGATAAAAATCGATCTTATCGTTATCTTGACGAATATACGTCCTTCCGATTTTCTCTCCATTCGTTTTATTTTAACCCATAATCGCTCTTTGTTCCTTCGTCCATCGGAAATATTTATCTTTATTTATGAATAAATAAATATTTCAAATCTCAAACAAACGACGGTCGGACAAGTAAAGCGAATAAATTACACAAAAAAAAAATTCGTTCTTTAACCATTTTAAAATCTCTTTAATAATATTGATGATTTGAAATAATTCAAATGTTAATAATGATTAAGTAAGAAGATAAATTCTAAATGCCACTGTAGTTATGTTAACGTCAAAGGCATAAATTAAGTATTCCAAACACGACGGACGCATAATAATCGGAATTGAGAATAAGTATACATTAATTAGTTAACGAGTGGGAAAATCTTGGCGTTAAAGAAATAACCAAGGAATCGAAAAGAAACGATTTTCTAAAGATGTTCTTGGATTTAATAAACCTGTAAAGCGCTCGAGAAGCGAAAATCCGATGAAAAATGGGTGAAAAGTATCGGTAGACTCGAGCATCGCTATCGGTTATACTACGATTTCTCTGCAAGAGAGAGGAGTGCAAGAGTCGAAAGGCGGTGTATAGAAGCGCAGACACGCATTTCCATGCCCCTATGGTTAACCGTCGGTGCACTGCGAAACGTTGATGGTCGCGAAACGGATAGAAGTGTCATGTCGCTCCCATAGTAAGCGCGGGCGCACCTGAGAATTCCGAGGATGGCTGGAACAGCGACCCATTTGTCCGATTGTCATGACTCCGCATTTGTCTTCTTCTCGTTTGTGTATTCTATATTATATCACGACAATGCGCACCGACTCCATTACTATTATACATTATGCGTTCGTACAATCGGATTCGCGAGATTCACGCTCTCTCGTTGTATATCTGCTTGTATTCTACGCTACATTTTTCGCTTCCATAGCCAAACTATCTTGTTTAAAATTAGAAAGTCAACCTTTCGCGAATCACTTCTTCGATAGAAGCATCACCCATTTTTCATCCGTATTTTCCTTTTATTCCATTCACCCTAACGAATTTAACCTACGCGTTTTAGATTTAGATTTTCAACGTTCTTTGCGCATCGAGTTAGGATAATACGATTTTCTCGGTAAATCCGTTATCCTCTTCCGTGTGGTTAACTTCGTTTAAAACTAAACTACCCTTAAAATTTAATTTATCGCGACACACGGATCGCGAATAAATCCCTCCAACGTAAAGCACGAAGGAACAATTTTTTACCCTTCGATCACAATAAATTCATCCATTGTTAAATTAATTTTTAAACCAATACCTTCCCGACGTAAATCTTCCGTAATTATATTGTAATGGAAGAATTTCGAATAAAGTTGAAAGACAGCTATACGATAAACGCAAATTGTAATATTCAATTTATAAAATTGAATGGATTCCTACGTTGCGTATTACAAAATGAACAATAACTTTCAGTTTTTAAGATTGCAACGTTCGAGCGTCATTTTTGACGACGAAATTAAACTGATGGATCGATTCGATACGCGCGGCGATCAATCTCGTAAGAATAATCGTCGCGTCTGAGCCAAGCGCTGATAAATTAAGTACACCGCTGGATATTTTTGCGAAAGAGTATTCGATCCTCCTCTCGTGTTCGATAGGATAGAGAGCAATTGGTTTACGCGGTACTCGAAGGCGAGGTGGCCGATTTTAACCGCGTGTGATGCATCGCTCATTGTTTTCCAACGTTAAGAGTCAAGAGCGCTAAAGTTCATCCACGACTCGGGATAAATGATGGAAAGTTCGATTTATCGTTTGGTACGTAGGTGGTGACTCGAGTTTATTGTTGGCTAGGCGAGAGGTTTCGATGCTACGAATACTCCCGTGCGAATATAGAGATGCACGATTCGATGCTCGGATATCGCGAACGAGCCTTCGTGAATTTTGATTAATCGATCGCGACAAACACGAGTCAGAAATGTTAACGTGTAACCTTCGTGTTTCACGTTTACGTCGGATTGCGTCTGTCTTATTTGTTTCAAGCTTTTACGACTATATTTCGCTTTATTCCAAGCGATGTTCAGCGATGTTCCAGCGACTGCAAAGATTGCATTATCGATTGCTCCTGTTACGAGTTTCGCTACATTCTCCGGTGACGATACATAAATTTATTGGAAACATTAATATTTACACGCAAGTACGTACGTGATTATTTATACCGAAGATTAACTAATTAGATTTTTTTAAGAGTCACGTTGCTCAAGTTATTACAATATAATATAAATTTTATTTGTGATTTACGCGTAACCACGACTTTATCGGCCTTCTTTAGAAAAGCAGAATCAATAACTTAAATAAGACAATACTACATTACAATCTCTTTTGTGTAATTTGAATAGAAATTTGTAGATTCTTTTACGATGTTGCATCAATTACTCGCTTATCTCATACTTTCTGATACATTAAATATAATATTCAAAGAATTTATAATTTTATTATCCAATAAAAAGTGGTTTTTAATTACGATCCCATTCGATCGAATTTATTATAAATACCTATATAAAATACTTACCTTTTTTAAATCATAAATTAGATTTTTTCTTAAAACTTTTTAAACGATAAAAGAAACTTTTTTGTTTTGAATTTTTTGTCATTGGACAATCGCGCGAGTAACGAATAAACGGCTACGAGTCTAGTTTTATTCGTTATACGTCGGAGAATGTTTTGAAATAATTTTTCTCAATTATTTAATCGGCAAGTTTGCCTTCGAAAAATTTATAACGCAGACTCGCGTATTTTCTAACGGCAAAGTACCGTTATTACTTTGATCAACGCGCCGAATCTTAAATAATTCGTAGGTGATAATTTTTACTGTTCTCGTAGATTTCCAGACCGACTATAATCCTTCTTCGTCATTTTATTATAGGCCTCGCCGACTGTAAAGTGAACTCGAAATCTTGGGAAAAAGGAAACGAGAAGAAGTCGAGAAGTAGCGGCACAGTTCTTCGTGTTCCACGATCACGAAGTCATTGATAAGGGAGGTGGCTCTTATTACTCTGTTCAGCCTTTTAGATTCTTATCTCGATGATTTTAACTCTTAGTTTTGAACGATACTTGATCTCTATAGACTTTAAAGGAAAGATAATGCGTGTAATTTATTTTATATCTTTTTTCAGTCTTATCTCTTACTCGAGTTTTACATTGTCGTTGCGCTTCGATTCTTTTATTAAATATTTAAAAGCCAAAAGAACAAATGTATTAATTTTATCACCCGTATTTTCCGTGTCTTATCAACGAAATAACACATGAAACTTTTATCGATTATTTATTATAAATTAAACATTATTCGAGCATAAATAACAGTAGTTGAATTATCGCTATCAGCGATATTAGTAAATAAAAGGAGAAACAGGGTTAAAGAAATTACTGTAAGAGACGTACAGAGAATACGAAGTGAAAAAGACGCGGAGAGAGAGAGAGAGAGAGAGAGAGATAAACACTCTCATATATGGTATACGCTTTGAACTTGCCAGAGATTTACATAGAAATCACAACGATAAATTCACGAGTCGTGTTCGCGTGCTACGAGAGAACTGCACAAGTGCGTTACTCCGTTAAAGGCTTCTTACTTTTTAGGTGTATAAGTACTTGCATTGCTAAATCACGTAAAAATGTAAACTACGCAGGATTGGTAATAACGATCGACGAATATCGTCGAGGAACGAATTTCCGAAAAACGAATAAGTAAATAAATATATTAATATGATCGTTAATATTCGTGGATCGAACGAAAACAAAGGATGAATAACTTAAATGTGACTCGATATTATTTTTATATAAAGTATTTATTTGCATACCGATGTACTATTTCCGATTATTTATTATTCCAAAATCTATCCGTTGAATCGCAAAAGCGTACTTTCTTTCTTGGAAGGTTAAAAAATTTTCTTTATAAAATAGAACCGAATAAATCTATTTCCTTATCGCCATTAAATATTCAAAAACGTTTGAATTTTAAACAAGTTTAATATTAATTTGTTTATAATCGCTAGAAATTTTCTGTCGATTCGATGTTTTATATACTTTATAACTATAATACAACCATTCTTATAACTTCATTTTTATTACATTTGCTAGTTTCCAAGATTAATTTTTTTATTACTTCGCAAAAAGAAAAAGTTTCAAAATTGCGAATAAAATAAATGAATAAATAATCCATCGCGATACGATAATACTGCTTATATCGATAAATTTAAAAGCAGCTTGTTTTCAAATTTAGTATATTATACGTTGAATACACGTTTAGCTTTATATTCAGATGCTGGATAGAATCGAGTGTGAGGTTCGTCGCCTATTCGCACCGACTCAAAGTAACCGAGTTCGTTTTAGTATAGGTAAGGATAAATCACGAAACGGTTGATTAAGAGAGTTAGAACTTGCCGTTCGATGCTTGTTCACGCGTGCACACGTGAATGAGAGAGAGAGAGAGAGAGAGAGAGAGAGAGAGAGAGAGTGAGAAGGGAAGGGGTGGGAGAAAGGAAGGGAGTCAGTCACTATATTGTGCTGCATTCACGGGCGAGAGTTCTTTGTTCTTCTTGACTCTCGGCCTCTCATTCCTCTTAAGCTTACGACTGCCAAATCTAAAACATAAAACAAGTCCAACTCTTGCATTCGAAAGTCGACTTTTCCGCATCGTTTCGTTGCTCGAATTTTCGTTAAAGCTTCATTTTTTAATCATTCGCGTAGAATTACAGATTTGGTTTTTCTCTTGGCCAACGACGAATAGTTTTTAGTCGTAAAATCTAGTATTAGCATACTATCTTGACTTTATTACCTCGGGTTTTTTTTAATACAATGGCGTTGGGTGACAGTACGAGACAAATTTTGTCGACGTATGCGACATTAAATACGAAAAACGGATCTTACTTTTTCTCGCAAATTTATTTACATAGAATGATTATTATCGAAATGTTTAAGATTGCAAAAATGAATATTCCTATTATTATAATCGTTTCGATGTTATAGGTAATATAACGAGTTATCTATTATTGTTATTATCATTGTTATTATACTTTTAAATATTTTCAAGAACCGCGTACATCGATTATGTTTTACTCGCTTGTATTACGTTTCCTTTTTACTTTTAATTTGTAGTTATTATACATTTGAATGACTTTGCAAATAATTTCATTAAAATGTTATTAAGAAGTAATAAATTTTTTAATTTACCTTAAAAATGATGTATTCAACATTGATTTTTATAGTCGGTAAATACGAAGTAAAATAAACTTTAATTTTTTACTTTAATAATATAATGGTAAAACCTTTCTAAAATTATGTCGTGGTGATTTTAGGTTGTAAATAATGTCGTGCTAATACTTTTAGATGAATGATCATTTGTATACCTCGATAGGTTTTCTATCTTCTTTACGAGTTTTCCTACGTAAAAGAAATTGCTACAGTGGCTACGTATCCGCAATTTGCATTATAAATTATTGCCGATGAGGAATGTAAGATACGTCGCGCGTAGTAGATTTTTTCCTTTCATTCATTGGCTTTTCTTTTAGCAAATTTTTGATTGCCGATTGTAAAACAAATAAATCTTGCAGCTAACGTAATTATCTTAGAGTAAATATCAACTCTTATCTTTTAATAAATCTCGTACATTAGATTGTAATTATGAACTAAATATCCCAAGATTTTTCCGATTATACTCCTTCGCACTTTCTTTATCGGCTGATTTACATATTAAAAATTATACATACATTACCAAATATAAAATAAATTGGATTATTTTGAATTACTCGTAAACTTTAATGCTACTTGTTATAGTGCACGATAAATTAAACTGGAAAGGCAATGTATTTAACTTGGTAAACTTTAACATTACTCATCGTTTATTTTTAATTTAGAAAGATGGATAGATTAATTTAATGAAAAACAAATACATAAATATATTTTAGAAAATGTAAGATCTTACGTAATTAAATCATTTATTAAAAAATTTTTAACTCGTATTTAACGAATTATTAGAAATTTCTTCAAAACATCCATAAATCTTCGGTGTCAATAATACCGATAATAAATATTACTTCGATAAATTAATAATAAACTTTCCAAACAATCGTTACAAACGTTTCGTTTTTCCTCCGGTTACAGCTTACAGCTATTAAAAAAAAAAAGTTTACGCAGGCTTATTTTCATATAGAAAGCATTCGCTCCAAATGAAGACGTTTTGCAAAAATAATAATTATTCCGATATATTCATGACATGCGTGTATTAAATCGAAGGAATGATCGTTACTTATAATTAAATTTTTCTCGGTACTTACGACAATGCGTCATCGCGTTTCCAGGCACACCAAAATTATCATTCGCCGCTAAAAGACTGCGAATATTTTTCTCGTTTGAAAATTCTAATACGTGCCCCTAACATACCGAACGCATGCGGATAGATTCTTTACGATTGGCTAACCACTACCAACGCGTACCTTCGACTCTTTCGAGTGGCCTTTTCCGCGGATCGCCACTCGCTTAAAAAAAAAAAAAAGTAACCGAGAAGAAAGGAAAAAATAAACAAAAGCGGACAGGTAGGCTCTTAAATTCCGCAGGTGGACCTCATAAACGCTTGGGGTTATTTCAATCGAAATTCGACCTACAATCACCGATATTTTAGCGCTCGATTAGCGCGAACTGCGTTCGGGCATTATTGCGGTATTACTGTATACAACTTAAATATAAGTTTTGCGAAATCGTGTCGGCGCCGCCGATAATGCCAAGGTGCGCGAATTCCTTTTTTCAGCTCTCGTATATTTGCCGGCGCATGCAAATTAAATCGCTCTTAGGTTTTCTTGTCGTTTTCTCGTCGTTTTCTCGTCGTTTTCTCGTCGTTTTCTCGTCGTTTTCTCGTCGTTTTCGACAACTCGCGCACCGACACGACGGAATAAAGCGGCTTTGGTGCGGAGAGCTCGAAAAAGTGCGAGGAGGAAAGCGAATTCACCGTAGGCACGGGCCTCCGAAATATTTTACCACTCTTTGATTGTTTTCGCGTAGGGTAATGGAGCATTTTCGACTCTTACTCGCGTTCGCAGCTGAAAATGCAAATGCGAGAAAAACGCCAAACGGTTTCGGTGTCGTAAAAACTTTCGGCTTAACTACGTGTTTGTATAGTTTCGCCTTTATATTTTTTTCACTCTCGGTTAACTGCTGTCGCTTTAATGTTACATAAGCTCGAAGCTTTTTAGAACTGCGAAACGCTGGTATTAATATTTTGTTCGTGAAAATTGAATCACGAAGACCCTGACGTGTGGGTTGGCTGTGCTTAAACCACACTCTGAAACTTCTGTGTGTCGCTGCTCGATACAAGCGTAGATTATGTTTCAAAGATCTTTAATTACATTCATCTTGTATTAACTGAAAATAATGGCTGGTTTGGGCGGCTTGTGTCACGTCAAATTTTAACTTACCGAGTAAACGTACCTCTAAATCATAGTCCATCGTACTCGGATGATAGACGTGTAAAGAGTAAATATTGTAATTAATGAAATTATTTCATAATAAAAATTCCAACAATTATATAGATTATCTTGTAAAAATAAAACTGTTAAATTTTAGCTACTACATTTTTTAATTCAAATTTCTCGTTATTCGGTAAAATATTAGAAACGTTTCAAAATTGCGAAACTCGATTTAAAATTATTTTTATATTTTAAAAGCGCTTGTACAGCAAATTAAAATATGTTCAAATAAATTTAATTTAATATAGAAATAGAATCTATATACTTTATTTCCAACGATATACGGTATCATCGAGAAAAATAAGATATATTTTTTTTTATATTGTAATCGAGAAATCGTAACGCACGAAGAAAACTATAAAATTTCTTTTGTAAAAGAAATTCATAAAAAAAAAAATGATACACAAAGAAAGTATATTTTAATGTAATTTTTCTTAAACGATATTTACGACGACTACATTATAGTAAATATCGTTTTTATCGTATGAAATATTTGGAATAAAACAAAAAATTATAAATAAATTTTTTAAAACTAAACTCGTGTTTTTTTTCATAAAAATGTTTTTATGTACAAAAAACATTATAATTACAAAATTTATTTTATTTAATAAATTATTATTATAATATATTTTTGAAAAAAGGAAGCAATTTTTACAAGAAATTATAAATATAAAAATGTACTTCGTTCGATAAATTCTTCTGATTATTCTTTCTTTATTGTTTAGTAAAATGTATACATTTGTTTGTATATATATTAATAATATTAAGCAAACAAATTCCTGTTAGCTCGTAAATATCGAATAGATCGACGGTATCTTATCGCCTAAAGTGTTTCAACACAGTATTATATTTATCGAACAAACTCTTACACGTAAACAAAGACTACTAAAATTTAACTATTTAAATTGAAAAGATCCATTTAACGTAAATCTCAATAAAATTAAAATAACTTATACGATTATTTTTAACGATTATTGGAGCAATGAAGATACTTGAAAAGGGTTATAAAATAAAGCTAACAGCTCGTTACAGGGGGAAAGAATAAAAAGGAGAAAAACTTTTCATAATTGCATTAAAGTATTCTATAAGAAGAGGTTAAAGGATAAAGAAACAAATATAATTTGCCAGCTGGGATGGCTCGACTTGAATTTAGTTGGCTCGGTGTAAAACATGAGCAAGAACTCGTCACGTAGATCGTGAAGAGTGGGAAATCGTAATATAATGGCGTCGTTAGGCTGCACTGGATAAGAGCAAGAGTTCAGTCGTGGCAGGATCACTCTGTCAAGGCATCGGACTCTTTTTATGACGAAATCATCGTTCTCGACTAAACTCCCTCTCTAAATTCCCTTTATACTTATTTTAAACGCCCTGGCAAACTATGAATTCTGCTAAGATTCGGTATCTCCTTTTATTTTCATTCTGCCTTACCTTTTACATAATTTAATTCTCTTGTTATGGTCGAAGCTGCTTATTTCTTACCAACGTTCGACGACTCACCTTCTTCCAAATATTTTTTCTCCACCCAGATCTGCGATAAACTCGTGCATTTTTCACGCGATTCTTTAGTCTCGGCTCTTTATATTTATGTATACAATGTTTCGACTATATTATATGCCATCGATTTTCTTATTTTCTTTATTCTTAAACAAAACTCATGCATCATATTTTCTTGTATCGTAATTTTGTACTTGTAAAATAAATTTATCCGTTAGTTCCCTCTGGCGCCATTATACTCTTAATATAAGCAATATAACTAATTTACATTTATCGTGTACGTATTAATTCGTTATTAACGACGTATTTCAATAATACGATAATATCCGTATTAATCAACGTTGAATTGTAAATTTTTAACAAATTTGTAATGATTTGTCATATAATTGAAAATTTAAATCAACATCACCAATGGAACGATATTTTCAAGAATAATTTATTTCGAATGAGTTTATCACTGCTAAGATTAATAATGGACTTTTTTCTTTTTTTTGTCCATGCATTCGTAGTTATTCGACAGTGGGTCAATTAGTTGGAATAACCGCGACTCGCGTAAATAAAATAAACCGGATTTCATTTAAATTTCGGATTCTTTTAAATTTCGCTATCGGATATATTGTTATCGATATCAATGCCGTAATTCTGCGAAAAAAATGAGTAGCTGTACAAAACTCTTGTCCTTGAATGCTGCATGGACGGAAGAGGAAAAACATTCGTTCGATAAATTTCTCTATGACAATATTCAACTTTTTATAATTTTTTTAATTACTATTTTATCGATGGATAATTATTGTTTCTCTTTTGTTTTTGAAACATATTTTTTTCGAGACACTTAAATTCGTATTCAACAAAAATTTATATTTGATCGAGTTTAAAAAAAAATTAATATTAATTTGTAAGAATGTTGTAAATTTTATAGTTTTAGAAGGTATGGAAAGTGGAAAGAAAAATGAATGGAAAAACTCACATTGAAATATTTGTTTACGAAAGTCTCGAAGTTGTTATTTAATTTAATTTGCCAACGTTTTAATTATGTTTATATACCTACTTTTTCGTGAAATAATATATTTATACTTAATTGTTTCGTTAATGCTGTCCTATTAAACGTACAGTTTTTTTAGTAAGAACGCGTTTTAGACTCAACAGATATATACGACACGAATAAATGGTTTTCTAAAAAAAACATGTATTATTAATTACGGTATCTGAAAATAAAACGAAGTAAAAAGAATAATTTTTATAAATAGTAAGTATTCTTTATCTATGAATGTATACTTGTGGTAAATTTTTTTTTGGAGTTGGGTTCACGTGCGAGTTTGAATAATAGGTTTGGGTTATTCATATGTACGAGTCTTGTGACGTTGAACTCAAGATAAAATATTCCTTATAGCTGCTGTATTCACGAATATGTATATATGTAGGTAGCAATGAATAAAAAATATTATTAGCGCCAGTAAAAGTAGAAGCTAAGCTTGGTTTCACAACTTGTCTACGTTCGTGTAAAGGTATAAGTATGCATGGTTATGAGATCCTATAAAAACAGGGTAAGATGGTTTAGTCGAAAAGTTTGAATATTATTACATCTTTTTTCCTTCTTTGTCTCAATTATCGTAGATTTTTAAATAACATACTCGTGTACTAGTCTGCGCCTATAAAATTCTATTTATCGATAGTGCGATACTTTGCGAGGATCGTATAATAACGTAAAGTTTAAAAGGGTCTTTCTCGTCTTTGGTGCATAAGACTTGTGTCAACTATCGCATTACATAGTGCATTTATCTTTACGATATCACACATAACCATAACGCATAAATCTAATTGACACGTTACACGTGAATAAACTGACACGGACTTCCTACATTTCGACTTATTCCATGCTTTTACCTTTGCTCGATCAAGTTTTACTTTACCGTGTAAACATTATCTATTATTTTCAAATTATTTATACCAATCTTGTAAAACTTGAGTCAGAACTTTGACGTTGATCATAATTATTATTGTTGAATCGAAAATACTGTTTTGTTTATGCTAAAATATACGATAATATATTTACAAGCTTTTATAAATTAAAAAAATATTTACATAATAAAAAAATATTATAGTAATCGAGTGTAATCAATCGACAAGATATATCTAAAGAAAAATAAAATTATTGAAAAATCAGGTTGTAAATATGTGTCACGTTTCTTGTAAAGTTTTAGATCTATCGATCGAAGAATATCAATATTGTTTATTTTACGCATAATGAATTCCATTAAAAATGGTTTCTAAAATAACGAATAATGTTTTAAAGTTTTTAGGAAGTATTCTAAATTCACGGAACGTTTTGAATTGTTTTACTGTCTTTATAAACATAAATAAAGAACGACTACGTTACAATATGCATATTCAACGAAAAGTATAATAATTAAAAGTAGAACGATACAAAGAGATATTTTATTTTAAATTAAATATTACAAGCGCGTACAATTTTTTCGGAATAAAACAAACAATATATTACTTTATTCTCATCGCTCGCTTTCAAATAAATTTAATTGAAATTTACCACCCAATTTATAATTATTTAAAATAATACACAATATTTATCCGTAATATTTGTTTTACAACATTAAGAAAATATGATTTCTAAAATATTTTGTTTTCTTATTATGTAACGAACATCATCGTTGGATATAGAATTGTCGATTCGCAATCAATTGTATCGAGTTATTAGTTAAGTCAACGAATTAATTTATATTATTATAAAATTAAAACGATATGTAACGAACATTAATATTTACATTTAAAAATAAATCCAAACGAATAAAAAGAGATTCTTTGTACGCATTGAATTTCAATGTATTAAAATTCAAATGCAATCGAAATTGATTTACTATTTTAATTAAAAATAAGTGAAATATTATATTAGAATACAATGCACAGATCGTAACACACGTACATAGAGACGTTTTATATAAGATCATGCAAATATTTCATACCGCGCAGATTCCACGAAGAAAAAAGACTAAAGAATCACACAAGTTCTATTACTCCTCTAATAATCGTTGAATACTGGTCACACAAGACGATGATTTAAGGTCGGCATGGGTTTGTTTCGTTCGCATGTCGGTGGAATCGATTCCTCTTAGCCTCGCTCGTACCGCTGGTCAGAGATCGAGCTCGGGTTCGAGGCTAGGCCAGCAAATATCGTACGCGTTGCATACGAACGTTACATCGAAGACCGGTTAAGTGGCTTTTGCATACGGCAGCTTTCCTTTACCAGATAATATTGCGCGGGTCCTCCTCGATTCGCTCGAGTTGTGGCTTTTCATTACTCCGCGATTCCTCGACGATTACCCTGCATTTTTATTTTTATGCCTACGAGCGCTCGAACTTTGCCGCACTCGAGTTAACATTGTATCATAACTTTGGACGTGTCACATAAATCACTTGATTTACACGCACACGAGAATCGCCAATGGAATTTCTTACTTTTTACTTCTATCTTATTCTTACTTTGCTCTTTCAGCCGATTTCGATTAAATGTAAATTTCAGCGTTATTGTATCGTCGCGGATGACAATATTACACGAAGATCGATATTGATTTCGATGCGCGGAAACACGGCGAAGAGGAAAAGAGGTAACGTCCGTAGGATGTACCCGAGAACGATACGCGATCGATCGATCGAGGATAGCTAACATCTCTCTCGATTTTTAAAGGTGATCGATAAAGCCTGTAAAATCATCGAGTAAAAACTGATCGAGTCGTATCACCGAAGAAGAGTTGCATCGCATTCTACGACCAACATGAAAAAATAGATCACCAAGGGAAAAGGATCTTTAAAGAATTGCTTGCGATATCGCTTCGCAAGATTCATTTTACTATTATATGCAAACGGAAGAATACGTTATTATCTTAAAGAGATCACAAACTGATTCTATAATAATGTATGCTAATTAGGTCATTGAATATACTCGAGGTTTCGTTCGGATTTAAAAATAAACAAAATCCATCTGTAAACTATAATGAATAAAGTATCTCATTCGTATGCGTATGATAGATTTTTTTATATACATTCGATGCAATTAAGTTTTATAATCTATCGAGATCGATAAAATTAAATTATTATTAAATGGTGGTTTACTTATTATACGGTACTCGCTATTTTATTTTAAACGTTACGATTCGCTTATATTTTCATCATTAACAACTGAAAATATAAATATATATCGAAACGCACGATAAGATATATACAACGTAAACGTTTGGTTTTATTAATTTTATACCGCGAGGAATCAAAGATATAGAACTAAATTTGCACCATAAATTAAAATAAAAATTTCTAAATAAATTTCCAGGTACTTTTTTCCGAAGATTTAAACAAAAATTGATATTCGATTTTTCGTTTTAATTACGAAAAACACGTTTCAGTTAATTAATCGATTAACAAAATTTTTTTTCAAAGCCTGTGCACGTAAAAATGTGCGTGCATTTATCCGCGAGCGTGCGACTATTTGTGCTTAATAAAATTAGATGGAGAGAGATAAAGAGAGAAGTAGGTAATAGATAAATAGGCGAGGGGGAGAGAAGGGAGAGAAGGGAGAGGTAAAGCAACGTTAAGATAGATTTTCATGACCAGGTTTCGCGTGCATCTAGAAGCGTTCCGAACATGGAATTCAAGTTGCACCAATGTATGAGCACATGTACGATCGTAGAAAGCTATAAAGGATTATAAACTGCATTAACTAACATAAAAATGCGAAACAATGAAATTGTGGAATGCGTAAATGCGACATCCTCCGATCTACTTAGTTGGTATCTTACATTATACTTTATTAAGGATGTATATCATTTTCTGTATTCGTACACATGTATACGCTGTAATTTTTATAATAAGATATATATATATATAAAAGAATGTAATGGATGATTTGGAAAATGCTACACGAGATTTAATTTTTCTATCTGAAAGTTTACTCGCAAATTTATTTATCATTTTTTTTCTTTCTGTAATTAATTAACAAGATACCCAAGCTTTACATGGAGATCCGTTGCAGCATTCGAGCAATTATTTATTAAGCAATTTTAAAAAGCTAAAAATAACTCGTATATACATTTATTTAAAATTATTCGACCGAAGTTGTTCCACAAATTTTTCTATATATGGAAAATGTTTTTTTATACATTTTTTTAAAATCATTAAGATGTTCGTAAAAATACATTTATCTATTAAAATCATGATCATTAATTGGTTTCAGACATATGTTTGGATTTACAAACTATAATTTAGAAATTAAAGAACACGAGAAATCATTAACATCTCTTTAATTTTATCATCTTTCTATAATAATTGATTAAAATGAATCACTAAAGCATATTTAAATTCATTTATATGCAAATCTTATAAAAATAATTATAAAACATAATTTAATAAATATTGAATTTTTAATAATGCGTCGTTTATCGATGATATAAGAAACAACATACGTATCAAATTAATCATTACTAATGGAAGATTTAGGTTTCATCCATTGTTTTTTTAATTGTGTAATAAAAAATCACGTTAAAAAAATCCGGTGTAAAAGTCTATGTTACGAATAGAAAAGTATATAAACACGTTATAAAAAATGGCAAGAAAAAAATTTAATCGTTTATTCAAAATAAATTGTACCTTTGAATAACACAATATAAAATAAATGTAATTATGTAAAATTAATTTTTAGCGTCATTCGAATCAATCGCGACATTTCTATTTCGATATTAACTATCGAACATAAAATACTATTACATCGAAAGTAGGTTTTACAGAAGAACGACCTAATCTTTGAGAAACTTCTCGAGTGTTAATTACGGGTTAATATTATCCTTTCTATTAATCACATTTTAATTTTTTGTTATTTTTTTTTACGCGAAAAGCCTTCATAATTTATTGAAACGGGTAGACCGATTAACCGACTGCGTACGAGTTATTATAATAGTTCTGACACCTACTTTGCGGTCACTCGTATCTCCTTAGAATATCGAGTTTGATAAAAATATCAAGGTACGCTAAACTAGCGAATTAGTTTTAAAAATTATGTCATACAGATATAAATACACAGAGATTTAGAAATTTCACACTGTAATTACAACTAAATTATATTATTTTTTTTTTCTTGTACTTATTTAAGCTCACGATAAATCAAGGATTCCGTTTTCTAATCCTCTCGATATCACTTCCTTAATACGTACGTTAAAAATAATCGATAATTTATTATTCAAGGAATAGTTTGCAGTATTCTATCGTATTTGACAAGCGTGTAATTAGACGTATTTTATCGATGCAAAAATAAAGGACACGCTTATTAAATCCTTAGGTGCTAAAAAAAATGTTTAAAAATAAAGGGAAATAATCTTATTTGAACGGTACGCTCGAACGATAACATAATTTCATAACGAATAACGACAATCGCGGATAAAATTGATAAGCGTATATATAGAGTAGACAAAATGATATGTAAATACATTGGATAAGGCGTTGAATGACTCGAATAGTTTACGATAGAAGGGGACGATCGCGAGACCGAGAGGAGACTGTGAGACTGTGTGGCGACGTCGAGGCGCACCGCAGGTAGAAATTGCAGGTGTTTCCTTAAATGGTAGGTTCGGGCACCCGAGCGCACCTCGTGATCTTAATTTGAGAAAGAAAATTGAAGAAGAGGCAAATTCGAACGCGGACGTATATTTATAAATTCGTCTTGATTCGATTCCCGAAATGAAGATCGTCCATTTTCATTCGTAATACTCTTGCCTAATAAGAAAATAGCCTAATAACTAATCCACGGGCGATTGCTTATAATTAAAACTCTTTCATTATGCACGCTAATAAAGTTGCGATACACGATAGCGGCTTTCCTTCCTTGGGTTTTAGTATTTCATTAACCCGTTGAACGCGCGACACGTTAATTCTCTTTAACATCGATGCGACTCGACTCTCGATGTTTATCGCGTTCAATCAATTTATGCCGCGGCTGAAAATAGAGGAGCTTGCCTCGGTAGAAAGGTAATATACATATATATATATATATATCGCGTTGTCTCATCGATTTGCGCGCTTTTCCCTCGGTGCGTGAGGAATGGATTAACAGATTCGTATCTGCTTCGATTCTCGGCCTATGCAGCGAAGAAGTGGCCGCGCTATATTTTCTTTCGGACAAGAGTCCGTGGAGTCCTTTGTGTATACGGAAGGTAATCAAAGGCAATCGTAATTATCGAAACGAAGCGGAGAATATTCGAGGATTGGTTTGATTTAAATTTATTTAGCAGCTTCCTTCGAAACGTAATCCGAGGAGATCATCCGACGCAAATGGAATAAAAGGATTCGTTGTATTTTTTTCTTCCTTTTTGTTCTTCTTAAAAAAACCGACCGCGGAAAAAGATCGACTGTCGCGCGACGATCTTTGTAGTTTTCATCCTTCCTCCTCGACGTTTCAAAAAGAAGCTGTTATTCGCAACAGCCTCTTGGGTAAACTTCCACTTCTTTTGTAGAGATTACAAGCACAATAATCAAGAGCTAATCGCTTGAAGTAGCTATAAAATAGCATTGTGCAAACGCAAGGAGCGAGAGAGAGCGAGAGAGAGAGAAAAAGGGCGAATTAGAGGGGGGAAAAAAAAGGCAAGAAAAAAGCGCGTAAAATGATAATTACGTCAAATTCTTCCGTAAGTAAAATGGCGCGTGCGCTACTCGCTAGCGGTAAAAAGTGGCCCTTGCAATGCACGTAATAGGCACCTGATTGCAGCGCAGCCTACAAATTCGGGGTGCACCGAGAGTCGCAGCCACGGCACTTGGCGTTTGATCAGCTCGCGATAGCGATCGTGGCGCATTAAAATACTTGCACGAAGTTATTTTACGGCGGTTGCTGCGACGTGCTGTCAGGATTTTTTCACGGGCCTCCTGCAAACCTTCTACGATTCTTCTAAAAGCCTTCTATCTTGCACGAACGTTTACTTGGACACACGTACTTTCAAACTTTTATATTCTCCTTATTTCTCCTTATTTCTCCTCATTTTCCTTATTTTCCTTATTTTATACGCTCTTTAAACTCGTCAGCTTTATTCTCTATGCATTTTTATTTACGCGTGCGTTACGAGTCTACGTAACTTAAGAAAAATACCGCTGTATCCGAATAATAGAACTTGCAACGCGTGATTATAAAAGAGTACTTTAAATCGCTGCCTGTTCTCGATATTATGCATTAATAATTTATACCTTTGTATTACGCGACGTTCTCGCTTGTTCTTTTTCTCTCTTTCTTTTTCTTTCCCCTCCCCTTGCCGCTATTATTTTCTACTCCATTATATAAAACTTGTATGGAGAATTTGATCATATTTCATGGTACTAGAGAACTTACATCGCTTTGGGGTATCGAAGCACGGTTGGCAATCTGATTATCACGCCTCACCCCCATTTTATTTTTATGCGATTCCTCTGCAATCCCCAAGGCTAACAAAAATATTACGCTTTAAAAATTATAGTCTTCGCTTTAGAATAATTTTTACGCTGGATGCGTTGATTATCGGAGATAATCTTATGCGCGAAAGAACGTTAAAATTGAAAAATATAGAATGAGATTTTTTTTCTTGCTTTTTTAATTTTACGTAACTCTAACCATAAATCCTGCGTTCTCGAAATGTTTTCAAGTAGCGCAAAAGTATTATAATTTATTTGCGAATCAATTTATAAATTATATCTCTACCGTTTTTTCGTACATCTAACGTTCCGAAGCTGGTAACAAAATTATGCTAATTTAACAATTACAGACTTGTAATTATAAGCTACATCCAGTCGGTAGGCTTTACAAATATTGATAAATGTTAAGATTATTAAATTGTTATATCGATCCTATTAAACCGTTGGCTAATATTTCCTCGTTTCTGTACATTCCTATATTCAAAATAGTCAATGATAAAAATTACCGCGATTCTGTTACACGTACAAAAATAACTTATTTCTTATTATTTATAATAGAGATATTTAAATCGAAACATTTTATGCGTAACTCAATTATAATCTAGTATAAATAATTTTACCGTAATTTATTAATTTCGATAATTTTTACCATTACAGGTAAAATCTCTTTTTTAATTTATGTAATTGTCAAATTAAATATAATAATTTGTCTTTATTTTAACGTTCATTTGCAGTGGTATACAAAATCGGTTGTAATATCTTTAATTGGCAATCTTGCTGAACGAATTGTTATTTTTTTTATTTTAATGTTTTCAACAACTGTAATCTTTCCGATTATATAATATATAAGACTAGCGCAAAACGTATGACTTTCAAAAATTCGTAACACCTAAACATTTCATTTATTATCGACAATAATAATTTATTTGAAAGTTGTGCAGATCTATACTTTTTTTTATGAAATAAAATCTTGTATTATTGCAATATTTTGCGATATCCACACTCGGATCAGTTTTATATATATTTATGTACATGTATTTATAGTCATTTTTAATCAGCTTTTGATTCATCATAATTTCACGTTTGTAAATTAATCAATTTATCGCGTTTTAAATATACGCCGAAACAATAATTACGATATTAGAATTCAAGATGAAATACTATCACGAATAATTTATTTTATCAACTTTTTATCAACTAGAAATACGTAACGACAATTGTAAACGTAGAAATTAATAATTATTTTTTTAAACGAATTAGTTGAAAATTTCGAGATGATTACGCGCTTTGAATTAGTGAATATTTCCAACAATTAGAAAATATATATAATACAAATTAGCGATCGTTATTCGAGTCGCTTACGGACGAGTAACAGTTACATCAATAATACTCGAGTAAAGTAAATTTAATAGTAAACATATCGATAAGCGTAAAAAGAATAAAGTTATATCGCGTGGAGTAAAACCAGAATGAATTTTAAACTAGTCAAAAAGTAACGCGACTCGCTACAAGAGTATAAAAAACATGAATAAAATACAATAAAATGTTCGTTTCTGTATCCATGCGTATAATTGAAAAATAGTTTCAGCTCGCAGCTCTACGATCGGAAAAGTAATATCTATAATAACAAAGCATATTATTCGAGTAAACTTAATAACACTTGGAAAATTAATATTCGGAAATGTGAGTAGCCCCAAAGAGGTATACCGTAATTATCTCCAGAAAGTAACTACATTTCAAAACAAAGAAGATAGTTGTTTCTCTGGCGCTCGTGCCTTTAGAAATTTTGAGCTTAACACCAGCCGGAATATTACTTCATAATTTTTACTGCCAGAAAATATCAATTATAATCGATGATCGTCGATGTACATTTATATAATGCATATTTATCGCAATCGTTGCCTCCGTGAGGTAATTCACCAACCTCCAGGAGGTTTTGAAATTTTTTTAAAACCCAACCCGCGAACGCGTTCCAATAGATTTCGAACATCGTAATAAATTATCTCGCACCGACTAATCATTTTAGCGTAGGCCTCCTTATTCGTTTAATTCAGCGAAGGTGTACCTTAAATACACCTTATTTTACAACGATTCGATCTCGATGAGATTTGTCGAGTACTCGAACCGCGTGTGAGGTCGACCGTACGCGGAAAAATATGTTGAGCGTGTAACACATCGCCACGGATAATTTAATCCAAATAGTTTCGTTTCTCGGTAAACATCATCATTTATAGCGATGTAGCGACCTAAGCATTTATCCACCAAGGGATGTATTTATGGTGCGCACGTGCACAGAACCATTAAAACGAGTTTCTATATCTCAGCTCGTGAGCTCGGGACACAAAGAAATTATTTATTTTGCATATAAGTTCGTAATTTTTTTTGGTAATTCTGGTACGAGAGGTAAGCTCTCGGTTGTACGTGTAACACGTTTATTCCGACATCGGTTCGATCGAGAACGTCGACCGATGAAATATTCTTACTTTACCATCTACTACGATATTCAGTGCAGGTAATTCAATTTTATTATAAAGCCTACAGTTTTTTTCTACGCGACGTGTTTCGCGAAAGCATTACGAGCGTCGGCTTGGAAAGATACCGCAATATTGTTTCGGAATAAGCTTCGATATTACGATACAACTTTAAAATTATACGTACGCACAATGAATAAAGTAAGTCGAACAATTAGCTCGTATTTACATCTATCATCTTACAAAATACAGCGCATGAAATATCTGCTGAATATTAATATAAAATAGAATATTAACGTTCGTAATCCTCGAGGATACGATAACCAGTAATATAGTTGAAATAGCACCGAAAGGAAACTTGTCGTTAAATTGTACGATAAATTTTCTTAGTTAATTATTGAACTGATTCGTTAAGAACAATCGATCCTGTATTGATATATATATATATATATATATGATAGTGTCCGCATCGGTCTCGAGATCGATGACAGGATGACTCGCGGGCAAAGCCAGAGATACAGAAAAGTTGTGAAAGTGCAAAATAAAGCTCGTAACTGATTCACCCGATCACAGATATACTCTTCTACACCTTGCGTTCTGCCACTCTGACAAATTGCGCGGAACTGCAACGACCGAGCGACTAATGATTTATGGGAAGTCTTTGCTCGCGGGATACTTAGGCTTTATAAGACCTTTTTTGCCACCTACTTCTACTCGTTGCTGTACCTGTGAAATCGCTGTCATACTTTTGGCTCCCCGTACCGTAAATAAACCAAGATAACCGATCGTACCCGGTAAATTTACATTAACCATTTACGTTTTTTTAAGTGTATATTTTATTATTTTATGCTCGCGTTAAATGCACTTCTTTCACGACGGATACACGTATAAATAATACGTAGTTGTTTAGATCGTCGCAATTGTAACTTGGTATGCGATCATTACGGAAAATGACCGATCAAGTTTAAGCCTTGTAAACAGTCATCGGTGTATAGCTTTTTGGGAATTACATAAAAAAAAGTTTATGACTCCTTGAACGTGTGCAGAAAGCGTTTCGAAGAATAGTTCGATGTTGGTTTTTTTTTTTTACATCGACGATCGGGAAAGAAAAAGAAAAGGATGCATCCTTTGAATTCCTCTAACGAAATAAAGATTTTTATGTAACTATTCCAAACGTATTCTTCGAATCAAATGTTTTTCACGAATTCAAATATTATCGTATCGTTTATTTTTCAAGTACGTTATCGTTAAAATAACGCTTTCTAATTTAGCCATCATTATTTATATTAATTTTTATTTTTATAAAAATAATATTTAAACTTTTTGGACTGAAATTATATAAAAATTTACGAAAACGTATAAAGCGGAAAATAATTTTTTCTTAAAAATCGGTAATCCATTACGAATCACCGTAATTATATTAATTCATTCGGGCACGAAAAAAATTAATACGGAGAAACGAATATTTTCTACAGAATTATACATTTATAAAATTATCATTACTGCCTTTTTTATTTTAAAAGAAAAACACTTCGAAAATATGTTTGTTCGTTTATTTTAAGTAGATTTATTTAAATATATCAACTTATGTAAATTAAATATTCGCGCAAAAAAATGTTTTTAACAACGTCGCACATATAAATTTTAAGCTGCTTTCGTACACTTTTTTTATTAAATATTGAATTATAATTACTTAATTAAAAAAATAATAACTTATATATACAAAAAGTCATTGTATAATAACGTATAAAATTTTCGGTGCTAAAATATAGAGTAAGAGAAATTGAAAAAATATCGTTAGATTTCAATCCAAGTTCATTGAAACGATCAAATTTATTTTTTTTTATATTTATGCACAAGAATTATAATATTTGGATAAACGTTTTAATATAATTAATGTACGTACGAAAATAATATTTTGATTAAAATAAAATATAAATTCAACCGAAAAAAAATTCTAATCGAACGCGAACACAAAATGATATACGTAATCGTCAAAATTATTTACGTTAATTATCTTTTATTTAAACTTCCTTTCGAATAATACTCTTATTTCTTTTCTTATCGTATTCGGAAAAAAAATTATACATCTATAATTAAGTTTTATTCGGTATCGCGGTAACCTTTTCTCCATTTTATTTGAAAATTGACTATAATTGTAGCCAGGTACCGACAATTACGAAAAAAAATTCTAAATACTTTATAGCGAAGGATCGCATCAATTATAATTACGATCTGGCAAGTAAAAGCACGAGTAAAATACATTGGGTAAAGTAAAGCCGTGTCAATTTTTTTTTTCTTTTTTTTGCGCAAAGGTAAAGAAATAATTTTCCCCTTGTTAAAGAAAATCGTCAAACGCAACGTAAATGTTTCGCGACGTCGATGCATTGCTCTCTCGCAACAATGACAGCTAAAATTCTTTCCGTCGTTCGCAAAATCGCAAAAAATGCTCGGCAATAATTCAAGGAATCAACGGCTATAACGAACGGAAAATAGAAGGGAAAAAATTGTAAAAGGAAGCGATGGATCGAAGAACGGACGAACGGAATCGAATTGAAAAATTGAAAAAAAAAAAAAGTAAGAAAATAAAAAACTGACCTGGAGGTAAGGACTGGCCGCGGAAAGGACCAGACGATGCGCGAAGAACTTTTGACCACCGGGACAGCAGAGCGCGACGTCGGCGAACCTCTGCGAGATCATCGCCTCCTTGAGGAAGTCCCCGACGTCGGGTGCCCGGCCCGAGAGTCTTATCACGTCCATGTTGTCGGGTTATCAGCCGGCGCTCGTCATTCGCCGCTTCCTCCTCTGTCCTCCGGCGGCTTCGGCGGCAAGGCGAGGCTGACTCGTTCCACTCGCGGATGATCGCGCGCGCAGTGAGCCTAGTGGCTGTACCGCGCTTTGAAGAGGGGGGCATCGATCGAGGAGTCAACCAAGGAGCGGAGCCACGTGCTCGCACCTCGTCATCGCGCGCTTCGCTCTCTCTGCGTCCTCGAAGAGCGGAGAGGCTGGTGTGCCGAGCTCGTCGGCGGGCCGACCAGGGCCGACTGCCGCCCGAGTGGCTCAGATAAGAGAACAGAGCCGAGGAGTCGCGTGCGCGCTTTGCCCTCTCTCTCTCTATCTCGGTTCTGCTTTGCATCGCGAGCGTTGCCAACCCGAGCAACGCGACCTTTCTTCCTCCTAAAAACTCCCATTTCCGCGATCAAGGACGAATGCGCTTCTCGCTCGGCGGCGAACGTTGCGCCTTTTTCCGACTCCTTTTTCCGTCTCCTTTTCCGTCTCCTTTTTTTGCTTTCGGTGTAACCGCGATCGAGACCAAAACGCGATCGAGAACCGCTCGATATCGAATCCAGGTACTAACGATCTAATTGACAATGTCCAACCTGGACTTCTACTTCCTTCTTTGTATCTTACGCCTCTGTTACGTACGCGATGCTTCGATACCGGTGTATCTCGCTTCGATCCTCGACGACCGAATTTTTTTTTTATTGTGATCGTTGTGCTCGATTGTGCAACCGTTCTAACCGATAGTTCAATAAAATATCTTTAATTGCCGTTTCATTAATTATATCTTTGTATACCTTTTTATTCGACGCTCGGACTTTCTATTTCTTAAATTATGCCAACGTTCGACAAGATGATAAATATATTCATATTTACTTTGAGAATTATAAAGATCGGTGTATTCGATGGAAAGATCGCGATCGTAGCTTCGATACCGTTTATTATTGGCAACTTATCCTTAAACGATCCATTATTTTTAATGTAAATATGGAATACTCGATACAGGTATTTCCACGGGGAAAAAGGTTACACATTATTTTTATTTTTTATTCTTTTCGTCCGTTTCCAATTTTTAACTAATGGCTATAATCGAGACCCGCGTTACATATTCCTACATAAATGCGGTTATTACTATAAAATGAAAATTATATTTTATCGTGAGACAAAGATGAAAGTAGATTGTACATAGAAATTCTATATAACCTATATCTTTGTACATAGTAAATTTCAATAGATTGGTTACATTTGACAGTATCGGAATCTACAGAGGTAACAATTTTTCCTATAATGACGGATATTTGATATAAATATCGTTTGTACATACATAAATCTTGATACACGTATAGTGATAACGTAAGAACGTTCATTATCCTCTAATACAATGTTTACAGAGCTTTTATATCTGATCTTTTATTTATATCTTCCATAAGTCCATACGATACTTATATTGAGATAACTTTACACTTGCGATGTATAAAAATGCACTTTACTATTTTTAGTAATTATAAACTCGTTTGAATAATATCTTATTATACGGAAGATTTGCATACAAGATAAGGTAAATAAAATGTTTGCCATTTAAAAAACATATAAAAAGTCGGATATTATTATTTTAAATATTTTAAAATGTTCGCTTCTTTAATTAAAAAAAATTGTAAGTATTTCATAAAAATTTTTGTCGTTTTCGATATCTATTGGGATAAATATCCCAAATTTTGCAAGATTAATGACTTGTTTACTACTTTGCAAAGAATTCATTTATTTACTTTTTTTATCCTAGCTCACTTTTGCAACAGTAAAATATTGAACATCGTAAACATTCTTATACGATATTATCTATAATTTAAAATAGGTAAAAAAATATACTTTCTTATTTGGTATCTTCTATACTTTTGCAGATTTTAAAAATCGATTTGTATTTGTTAGCTTGCTTGTATATATAATGAGAACTACCTCGAAAGTTCAAGTACACAAATTTGATTCAAATCTATTAGTGTTGATTAAAAATGTCACTATCTTGAACATATTTCACGATATGAAATTTTTTTATACAAAAGAATTTGTACATAAATGAAATTCGTATAATAATTTTCGATTAACATGTTTTTAATATAAATATCTATGTTTGAATGTGACCTTTTGATTTCTTATATTTTAAAACATTTTACTACAATGTAATATATTTGTAATTATTTTTAAAGTTTTACGACCAAAAAAGAAATTTAATATCAATTAAATATAACAATTTGTTATATAGATTATTAAATAAAGAAAAATATTTTTAATAAAATGAGAACATTTTTAAAATATTTTTTAAACTTTATTTTAAAAACAATATTAACAAAGTTTCCATTTTAAATATAGGTTTAATGTAATTAATTAGTAAAACTTTTGACGTAAAAAAAAATTAATTAATATTTGAAATTATTCATAAACTTCAATTTTTTTGATTTTTCACTACACCGTATAATTTTATAATGAACATCCGAAATAGAAGAATGATAAATTCAATAAAAATACATAAAAATCATTACACCATCAAGTTTTCTATTTATTTACCAACAGAAACTTTCACAGACTTCATAGAAATAAAATCTATTTAAAACAATTGTTAATATTATGGGTTAAATTATTAATTTGTTAATTTTTTAATGTAACGCAATGTTTTTATACTTCAATAAAATAAAAATGATATCGGATTTGAATACATCAATTAAGATACTTTTTACACAACATTATATTGCTGAATCTTTGTTTTACTTACGTAAGAAGAAGAATCAAATAAAAAAGCGATTATTATATTATATACCTTATATTGAAAATTCCATCGTTCGAACAAAAGTATTGTTTACATGAAACCGACCCTATGATACGAGAAAAAGGATTTCGATTGCGGCGAACTTTAGGCTGTTTCAGGACTAGAAGAGAAAGTCCTAAGAAGATACAAATTCCACAACTCGGCGATGGAGAAAGTTCATCCAGAAGTACTGTAGAAACATTACTAGAGTAAATCCAAATTAACTTTAAAGTAATATTAAAATAGGGATTTTAATGAGTATATTATTTTTAATGAATCTCACAATGGGTTTTCAAATTTTATTCCCTTTTATTTGCAAAACAATCAAATAGAAAAATTATCAGTTTCTCAACTATTTCAATCGATAACTTTTATTTAAAGAGTAGTTAAACTTAAAATATGTATTATAATATATTTTTTTATTTTTTTTTATTTTAAAAAAGACTTTTAAAACATATATTAATTTATGTATTTAATGATCGATACCAATTTTAAATATTAATTTCTAATTTTTTTTAATTGAAATAAATATTAATAAGTTAATATATATTTATTTATTGTAGCTTGAAGCATTGAAATAAATAGTTTTAGATATTTAAATAAATTAATCAACTACTTTAAGTGAGAAAAAGAGATCAACAATTTTTCTTTAGAACATATATTTCATATTCACCTTTTTATAAATATAAGAATAAATAAATAAAATAATACATAAAATAAGTTATACTATGATCAATTCTAAGTACACGTATTATATAAATAAAAGAAAAATTATTTAAGTCGAAAAGATCATAAATAAATGTACCCATATTTTAAACATTACTTCTATATTTATTATTAGTGAAATAATGAAACTTTATTCACGTAAAATTATTACTTTTATTAATGATTAAGACAAAGATCAGAAGAATATTACAATATTCTATTGTTTAAAATTTCATTTTGTGTATAAAATATTTTAATTTATCGCTAACTTATTGTTCAATTATTAACACTAAGCTTTCAACATATTTTAAGTATCGCGTCGTTTATTAAACAAATATTTTTTACACGTGTACCGTTTTACCAACAGTTCCATAATCTTCACTAACACGTTTACCCTAAATTTACTTTTTATGTCTTACATTTCAGTGATGATACACACCCAAGTGCAAAATAAAAAAAATTTGTTCTCTTTTCTAAGAGGCAGATGATATTCTTGAAAAATTCATAATGTATTAATTTTTAATTTGAAATGTATGAAACATAATGTTCAATTTTCATAAATTTATGTTATTATTCATTGCATTTTTAATATAGAAAGAAGTAGACGTAAATATTTTTAGTAACAATTATAATACATTTTTTAAACTTATAAAATTTCACTTTTTATTTATAAAACGCGCGATCAAAATAAAAATGATTTCCATCATTTATAATTCTAAGCGATGTGCTTAAAATATTTTGTACCCACGCGTAAAAGTCGTAATTCCAAAATCATGAATATTTTACGATTATACTGTATTAGAAAACATTAAACGTGGGCGTTATTCTATAAAAAACGAATGTGTTTCTCATAAAATTCTTTATAATATTTTTCTCACGAAAAAAGCTAAGAAATTAAAAAATTAAATATCGACGATAAAATGTTTATATTTTAAACAAATCAATTACTCGATTACGTTAGAAATATTTAGTATAGTCTATCAAAAACTGATACTTTAAAGTTAATTTTTGGTTATATTTTTCGAGGTAGCAATCGAATAAATTGATGTTAAATTATATTACATAATATCATTAAAATCATGCGAAAAAAAATGTTCTCAATATAAACTTTTCAAATTGCATACAAGCGAAAATAATAAACAAATTTGAATTTTAATGAATAATGGAATTTATCGGTGATAAATGTCATCTCTGCTTCAATGGTACTTGACTCAAAACTATATTTTTAAGAGATATTATCCAATTCTGAGAATTATTTGATAAGGCTTTATTATTATATCCGAAAAAAAAGATGAAAAATAATATCGAACCTACAAAATTATATTACAATTTTTACGATACGTGTAGATACAACGAATAATTTGTCGGAGATACACACGAGATAGAAAACGACGATCGAAACAATTGTTTATCGTGTACTCATAATTTTATCATCGATACATAAAATGTAAAACTCGAAACGGCGCGTAATGCTCTATAAATATATATTTATTTTGATAAAATAGAAAAGTGGGTAAAACATATTTTAGAGGAGAAACACAGAAACGTAAATATTGTCATCTCATCGCAACATTTGATTACAAGTATAACGACAATTATAGTTGATAAGGAAGAAAAAAATAAACAGAGAAAAGTCTCGTGTGCAATTTAAAAGTATATAACTGGTTATGCTAATTGCTCGGGAAATCATTCTTATGTAGTGCACTATCGTTAGTCTTGTACTCACTGTATAATGACGTAATAGATTATACAATAAAAGAGCACACGAGTTTCGACGAGTAAATAGGTTTTTATCGGTGCAATTGTACTACTGTGCTATTATGATCGATAATTGCATTTTTTAATAGTGAAAAGAATTGAAAACATCATTCACCTAAAAATTCGACCGCTTTATGCTTAAAAATCTACACGAATATCCCAAGTTTATCGTTGCGTTATTACGTTGAAGTTTATTGTGAATAGGTTTCAATACTCATAATTAATTACATTGATTTCGATGTAGTAAAGCTAGAAATTTTTATTAGATGATCGAATCGGTTTATTATTGTATCGATAATTTATTCGATCGATCGCTACGTACACCCAAGAATAATAAGTACTTCGATTATCGTCTAATTATATTATATATTCGTATACAATAGTAATTTATAGAGTATTTAATGCAGCAACGTTGACGAGTAACACCTCGCTATATTTCAGAAACAAATTTTTCATTTAAAATCAATTTCATTACTCGAGCTTGCGTACATCCAGGAACGAAGAACAGTAATCGGTGAAACATTATACGCGTACCCGAGATTGAAGTCAATAAAGCGAAGTCGTACGCATGAAAGAGGATGCGCCGTAACATTAAAGCGTTAAAGTCAATGCCATGTAGTGTCAGTGACATAAATGTCCGAGCAAACAGCTTTAATGAAAGGAATACACTTGGCTCCAGCACCGGTTCGCTCTGCTACTTCGCAAAATTACTACGCGGCTCGTCAACTTACATTTGTCCTACGAAATTTCTATTTATTTTAGCTTCTATTACATCGGAGCGGAGCTTCGTCGCACGGTTCTTCAAATTGAGAATACTTACGCGTAACTTATTAGCTCGCAAGATAATAAATACGTACCGATGCTACGTCTAATTACTCGTTTGCAATTTTTTTTTTTTAGTTTCTTTTGTTACGTACGTAACGAGGAATTTATATTTAGCGAGAAAGTTTCGACGCTGATTCGAACAACTCGAAATAGCTGAGCAGCTCGAGCATAAAGATGAATATAAATTGAAAAAGATTATTATCGTGGATATTTTTTAAGTTAAAATTTGATGCAGTTGTTAAAACAGTTGAATAACTTGTTAAATTAGTTGTTTAATAAAACCCGAGTGTCTTGGATGGTGTCTTGGATGGTGTCTTTGAAAATATCGATTCCTCGAGTCTCCGTTCTTATTCCAAATTTGCTTAGTCTTTGGATCTAATAATAATCGACGACTTCCCGTTGAATCCACGTTTCGGATTTCGCTCTTGCGTTACCAAATATTTCACGCACAAGAAACTCGGAAAAGAGTACATAAACATGACTGTTTATGAAATTAACGAATGGCCTAACTTACGATTTTATAGTTATCTAATAGTCAAAGTGCATAACGAGCACACCTTGATTTCCTTTCGAGTGAAAGATAAATTATGTTTGCTAAGCATTTTTGAAGATAAGAGATTAGTTATAGTGATAATAATAATAATAATAATAACAATAAAAACAACAACAATAATAATATAATAGGAAAATAAATAAATTGAAAGGTTAATCAACGGATAAATTAGAATCTTCGTTTACATAAAATATAAAAATGATGGCAGTTAGTACGTTCGATAATTTATGTCTATTATAAAATTAAAATAAACTTGATACGAACGTGTTTTACAATAAAATTACATAAAATATAGTATTTGAGAATATATTATTGCAAATATCTTGAAAATTATGCGGAAAAATCTAAAATATCGGATTTTAATTAATGAACGTTACTTTATATTTACATGTTTTATAACAGTTTCCTTGAAAAGCAGATTTCGTGATACATATACTTTCGAGAAAAATTTATTGGATTTAACCTTTAACTTCTAGTTTTAATTCGAAAAATTTTCAAATGAATCAAGAAAGAAAAGCTTGCGATCCGTCATGAATGGATTATACGCTGAAAGAAAAATTCAAAAGTACTTAAATAGTTAAGATAGTTTTAACAGAGTTGACGAATTTATGGCGACACCGGTTCAAGTAATTTCATCGCTAATTGCTGTACGTATGTTTTCAAATAAATTACGTTAAAAGAAAAATTCCTTATTACATAGACATAGAATAAATAATTACATAAAAGCGATATGTTGATATTATATCCATTAAAAAATATAGATAGAAATGAAAAAATGACATTAGAAAAAGTAAAATTAATATATACCGAGCCAATTTTAAGGCTGTATAAATCAATTCCAAATACTTTTTAGTATTTTTTATTAAAAATACTTTCTCCGTTCAAATTTCTTAATATATACAATATAAAATAAATTTACCTTGACTGAAATATATGACTAATTCATTTGCATACAGAAAATTTAATATTATATTTGAAAGGTTTTTAAATAAAAGAGAAAAATATTTCTTTGTATTAAACTTCAGGTGGAATAATAAGATTAATAATAATGATAATAAGATACTTATGTAAAAAATATTATGTAAAAAAAACAAATTTAATATAAGAAAAAAAAAATTTAGGGAAACATTAAGGACAATTAAAAAATATAAATGTATCATAAAAATAAATAAAAAAAATAAATGACAGAAAATTAGAAATATCATAGAATAAAGTGAACCTAACGTGAAAAAATATATTAGAAATAAATAATAAAAATGCGGTGATATTTATAACAAAATTAAATAAATATCTGAAAAATACAACATATAATGATAAAAAGAATAAAATAAAAGTATAGACGAAGAAATACAATTATGTGAAATTAATAAAATGAAAAACAATTTAAAAACATTATATTAAACTGGAATACAAAAATATATTTAACGAGAATTTCGTTAATAATAATTATAATGCTAATATTATTATAAAATAAATATAAAATAAATCTATACCAAATAAATACAGAAAAGAAAGGATAATTTCAACGAGATAATAATGCTTGGAATAGAATAAATAAGGATTAAAAAGTACAATTAAATAATAAACTAAAAAAGTTAATATATTGTTAACGTTACAATCTATTTAATTATAAAAATCTATTTCTATAAATATAAAAAGAATAATAAGGGCGAAGCACCGAGAGAATTACTAAGAAAATAATATACAAAGGAAACGTAACAAAAGTAAGCGTTACAATGGACTACAAGATAAAAAAACCATTCGAATATTATTAGAAATAATAGAAATAAAAATTAAAACAAGGCGTAACAAAAACCCATGTGGGACAATTCTTTTGTAAATTCAAGTTAAATAATTATATAAATGAAATACCCAATAAGAACGAATCACAGTAGTCATTGAATTGAAAGGAATTAAGGCAATAGAAATCCATTTAATACCTACACTTATCTCAAATTATTTTAAATTGATTATCTTGATATACAATTTTGTTTTAATAGATTTTTTATATTATTATATGAATAATAATAATAATAATAATAATTTAATAGATTGTAATAATGTAATAAATAATAATGTAACGAGTTTGGATGTTCAAATAGAGGAAAAAGCTAAAAATATACAATGTAAAAATAATAAAAATTATGGATGGGAAACATACAAAAAAAGAAGACTATAATATAAATAATATGGAAAAATAAGTAAAAAGAAAAATGAAATGAGATAATTATAAATAGAAATAGGGAGAGAAAGAAGAACAAAAACTGGAAATAAAACGAAAAAATTCAATACGACCGAGTACACGAACCAAAAATAGTGTGAAATGATCACAAATCAAAGGAAGAGCAGAGGAAAGAAGAAAGGACAAAAGAAATTTTTTTTGGCGATTTATTGGGTAATATGATTTCGATTTATTGCTAAGAAAAGAATATAAAAAATATTAAGAAAAATAGATAACTGACTCAAAGGCGGAAGGAGATAACTCTTAAAGAAGTCGACTTCGGATAATAATAAGCAGTAACATAAATCGAAAAATAACGTTGGAAAATAAACACATTGGATAATTGCAATGTTGTTATCTATCGTTCTGTGGTGTTATTAAAACGATAGAGATTTTGAAACTAATTATAAATAGAAGAAGAAAAAGGAAAAATTAATACATAATGACGCAATAAATAATTACAATTATTTTACGATAACGAGCAAACTGCAATCTAATTAATACAATGAAAGTAAGAGTATAATGAGTATAATAAAAAATAATAATAATTTTGTAATGGTTAATCGATGAATCCATTCTATAACCACACAACACACACATAGAGAGAACGCCATCATCGAGGCGTCCGACACGTCACGTACATTACGCGGACACTCGACACTCATAATAAACAAGAAATAGGTTTTCACCTTTCTTAAAGATCAAACCTGCGATACTGGCGCCGATCAAACGTCTCACAGTATCTTCAGCAAGCAAGATTAAATCAGCGTTAGGATAAGGACTCGGACGGAAACACCGTGGGATAAAATCGTTCCCCGCCAACAGTCGGATCCATCAAACTCGGACAATGGAACCAAGTATCTTTGGTTACAACGAACCGATGAGTCGAAAAGGAAATTAACTAGATAACATCCCTCGAATACTTTTTTACGAGCCATCCACTAAATACCGATGCAAAGCGAGTAAGAAAGAAAAAATCCCAAGCGACTTTCAATCGAATTATGGATTATTTTAGATTGAATTGTTAAATAATAGATGAACAAATTCACTGGAATATTACATTGTGTTTTTATCAGCTTTCCTCGGCTTACAATGAAGATTCGGGGTAAGGTTTGGGTCGCCCGAATGAACGCGATAAACGGACGGACGATTACGTTTACAACCCTATACGATTATAAAAATGTTTTACAGTGACATTATTCGTGAGAATTAATTTGATAACTCGAGGGTGATAAATTGATGAATAACTAAAAACTTTTGTTGAAAATCACGTTTTTAAACGTTTTGTAAAAGACAATTCTAAACTACTTACGTTACATATAATATATTATATATAATAATATACGGTATTATGTTTGTACTTATATTAAAGTATCGAATGCTCGTTCGATAATAAAATTTGAATGCTTTCATGCAACAACGATCTAACTTTTAATATTTTCTCTCTCGTGTACTTTGATGGGAAGTCAAATTACAATGAGTAAAAAAATTACTTATTCAAACATTTATTTATCAATATTGAAACATTTTTTCAAAAATCTTACTTAGTTTTGAAACTATATTTAAAATACTGATAATTTTGACTAAGAAAAAATTATGATTATTTAGAAATATATTGCTGGATCTTCGTTATAAAATGTTTCATAATATTTTTATCGATATTAAGTTATTTATTATTTGATATAAAATTCATTTTTCCCTTTTTTCATTTTAATGATTTCACTCAGGAATAAATATTCCTGACACATATAATTAAACTATAAAATGACTAATATAAGATGACTATTTCACGCTAAATATTTAAGTCAACGATAACAACAACGACAACGACGACAACGACGACGATAATAATAACAACAATAATATTAACAGGATGATTTTTTATCTTATACGTAGATTAAAAATGTAATTTTGGTTACTTTTTTTTAGAGTATCTTGATTAAATGAAATGAAAACGAAGCGAATTTGACACTGTCGACTAACTACGTAATAAAGTTGAACCAAAACTAATATTACTAGCCATATACAAGATAATATATCTGTTTAGTTGCTTGAATGAATTGAAAGCATTATTATGCACAGCACTAGCCAATTTCAATATTTAAAGCACTTCAGAACTACGACCCGTTGGTATTCGATCTTGCGGTATTAATATCAAGGTCGCCATTGTTTAAGCGATAGCCATAATCGAGAATGAGGATATCGAGAATGCGACCGCGTATCGGTCAGCCGCTGATGTAAAAAAAGGAATACAGAAATGTGCAGAGAAAATATGTGCATTACTTCTGAAGGCCTTTTGTATTCGTTTTTCTGGACTACTTAATTTTTACATTAGCATCTATCCTCTTTTACTTCTCATTTTAAGATAACAATCGAATTTCAGTTACGGTTGATGTTACTCTTTATGCGGTATTCAATTGAAAGTACTATGGATTTCGCAAGAATTCCAGGTTTTAATTCTATTAAAAAGCTTGAATTTCCTGTAAAATTGTAGCTTGTTTGGAAAATGTTTATTATTATCAAGGTCGATAAATAAAAGCAAAATCCAAGAAGATAGTGTAGTAAAATTCTTATTTCGATTAACGTGAAAATTTCATTTGAATATTTCTTCTACATTCTAATTTTTAATTCGTTTTATTTTACCCGATACAATAACTACTCGATGCTAAAAGAGAATCGGACGTTAAATGTAAAAAATTAATTATAAAAAATTAAAAAATTAAATATATTAATTTCATTCTAATTATTCTTATAACATATTTATTTATATAATTGTACAATGCTTTTACGAATCTAAAAAGGTATAGTTTTCGTAAAGTTTATAAATTTTTTTAAAATATATTAAAAATAAGTAATCTATGAAATTTGATGAAATATATTTTTTCTATAAAGTCTTTCTTACCTTAAAATTTTTTTAAATCGTTAAAATTGCAAGTATTTTTAGAGTAAATGTATTATATTAAAATTAAAAACTGAATCCATGGATAAAAATTATTTCAAAGTATCACTAGTGCATTTATGTAAAAACTAATTTCGAGAAGTTTTTTTTAGTATTATTTTAAAGAGTAACGTTTATTTAAAAATGCTTTATCGAAACTTTATAATTTTTTCAAATTAAACAGCTCAACTGTATATAAGCAAATATACAAGCGACCCTAATTTTAATCGTCGTAAATCGAGTATTATTATTTATTGTATGTATGTATGTAGTTAATAGAGAAAGAAGATAATTTATGTTGTTACAGTGTATTTAAATATTAACGTATTATTATATAATAACCGAGTAAATCATTTTACACTCATAAATTTAACGTAGAAAGTAATTATTTTACTTCACGTAAATTTAAGAAAACAAATTATTCTTCTTATTTTTATTTTTATTATTATTATTGTTGTTGTTGTTATTAAACTTATATATTTATTAATATTTATAGATGATAAGTAAAAAATATAAGAAGTTAAAGAAATAATAAATTGCTTCTATCAAATTTATTATTCCGTTCAAAAACGTACATATTTTATAATTTATTTAAAATAAATATTTCAATCGTATTATTTAAATGATACATTTACTATAGAAGAAAGACTTATTTAGTATATTTATACTTACATATAACAGATATTTCTTTATGTAATATATTACATTGACGCTGTAGTCAAGTATCTCGTATTTCGGACATCACAGTTTATCTAATATGGAAAGGAATTATTAAATTGTACGCTGTTATGTTAGAATAAAAAATAATAACATGTCTATTTGAGTCTTTTATAGTATTCCTAATTTTTAATAGCTATAAGTCTCTAAACCAGTTAGTACCAAAACTATCAATAGATGTATCATTTTAGTCCATGTGGAAATTTTGAATACGTTCGGCCATCTAACAAAAATTCTAAAAACGGATGTTGCGTTAATAGCATAATTCATCTACGACGAACATCATAATAGACATATGATATACAATTATTCGTCAACGTCCAAAATTAATACTTGACAATCAATTGAGAGATTGCAAAAAGTGAAGATATTCGTTTACAGAATTTACGAATGATCGTTTACAAAAATAGAAAACGTAACTAAATTATATATTGATATCATCCAGACCGACGACGTCAATTTTACCTATTTTTAAAAACTATATGAAGTTACGAATGTTATAACCGATTATCTCGACGATATTGTCATCCAAGATTAGAATTCTTTTCATCGTTCGCATTAATAACTCGGAGACGAGTGAATGTATGAGTTTTTATAATATAATTATTTGTATTTAACTAAAGTCGCAACTGAAATGAAGTAAAAAGAAATATTCTCAAGCTAAATTTAAATCCCCCTTGAGAAATAATAAAATTTATAACATAATATTTATGTTGTATATTCGATAACTTCATAAAAATTATTTTTAAATACCTTTAGGTATCGTGTTAAATATATCATATTTATATTAATATTGGGAATATATATGCCGTTTAATTTGTAATTATCAAATTATTATTCGATTTACGAATTTAACCATTTTAGTAATAATCATCGCCTGCAAAATTTAATATTTACCACTTATTAATTTCATCGTTTTTCTTTTTTTGTTCATTTTTTTTTACATTATGATTTTAATAGTAAATTACTGACTTTCGTTATAACTTTCTTTCATAGCAGTATAAAAAATGTCAACATAAATAAATAAATTAACAAAATATTTTTCTCGAAAATAAAAGTTAATAGAATTATTATTTTGTAGTTTTACTTTTAATTTGAAAAATATTTTCAAAATCAAAATCATATCAAAAAGCTTTTTTTAAAATCAAAATGAGAAATTTATTTATATCGTGTTTAAAATATTTTGTACATAATTTTCAAAAGGAATTAAATTTCAGACTACTTTATTTTCATTTTTTATTTTTCAAATAACTTAAGTTGTCAACTAATAACCATTCATTAACCTAATTAAACGTTAATTATTCATATTATAATCTTTATATAGGTATATTCTTTATTAAAAATTTTTTATTTTCTTATGTAATCTTTGTTATAAAGAGATATTAAGAAAATTGTACTATATACTATAATGTCTAAGAAAAACGATAATAACATCACTATTAACTCCTCCAATGTAAGTTTCATTATAAAAGGAGAAAAGCAGCTAAGAAATATTAATTCCGATTTTTGAAAAATATAAAATTATGAAACGAAACGAATTTGAAAAAGAGTTATTTATCATGTACAAGAATTTATCTTATTTGTATCGGTTCTAATTAAATGACGTTCGAAAATAAATATTTAAAAAAATAGTAAATTGATACAATTTTGTCGAGAAAACGAGTTAATTATTTATACAAACGATGAAAATTGATATTTGTATCAGGATTATTTTTTTTTCTTATATCATCCGTTAAGCTTGGTCAAAAAAGTTTTTATAAATACATTTAAAAACCATTAAAAATGTTATAAATTAATTGACGAATTCCATTTAAATGAATTAACTTTAATTTAAGCCTTTGATACTTTTGTATACGATATAAACTTCTTCAAATTTGCCGCCAAATACGAACATACCAAAATTCAACAAAAAATAATAATTTCATATGGATTGGTTCATAAACGCGCGTAAATTTATATATGAAAAGGATAGTAAGACAAGACAAAATTTAAACCAATATTCAATCATAAAATCAATATTTTGCAACGGAAAAAATATATAGAATATAAGGATAGTTTTAATTAATTTCAAGATGAATATCGACTTTTAAAGTCGGTGATAAGAATGTTTAATAATCATCTTGAAAAAGTGGAAACCGAAAATCGGAACTTGGACGGTTTAGAATATCTGTCTAAGTTCGACACCCTCGATTGCTTATATCCATGGCTAATCTACATTTGAATATATTAAGAGGTGCACGGCAAAAAAATTTTAAAGTTGAATAGTTATTTTTTATGACTATTATTACAAAATACGGATTAAACGTAACCTGTTTTATACATCATGCAATTTCCCATTATAATATTATAACTGTTGCCGATACGATAGAGGGAAACAAGATATTTTATCAGAGTACAATTTTTTAAAACATTTTTACATGCAAGGAAAAATCTTTTTTAACTTTTACATTTATTTTACGAGCGTGGGAGTTTTATAATTTTACTATCATAGGTTGTATACCTAATATAAACCTTATATAAACCTTTTCAATTATTTTGTACATAAAATTAAATCATGAGGTTCGGACAATTAGTGATTGGTCCAGCCGGTAGTGGCAAGGTAATTTGTAATTACGTTAATTATATTAATAACATTAATTACATTATAGTTATAATATAATTACTATATTTTTTTTAGTCTACGTATTGTTCCGTAATGCAAAGACAAGCTGCCGATGAAAAAAGACATCTCGACGTTATTAACTTGGATCCAGCAGCCGAACACTTTGATTATCAGCCACTCGTCGATATTAGAGAGTTAATTACCGTAGAAGATGCCATGGAAGATGACGAATTGAAATTTGGACCTAACGGGGGATTGGTTTTTTGTATGGAGTAAGTTTCATCGGTTTAATTTTGTTAACAAAATTAAGGTGTATCGTTAAATATATATTTTTCAGATTTTTAATAGAAAACTTATCTTGGCTTCAAGAAGAATTAGGAGATACGGACGATGATTATATGATTTTTGACTGTCCTGGACAATTGGAATTATACACGCATATGACAGTTATAAGGCAGTTAATTACAATGTTACAGAATCTTAATTTCCACCTGTGCGTAGTATTTATAATAGACAGTCAATTTTTAGTCGATTCTTCTAAATTTTTATCGGGAACTATGGCTGCGTTAACCGCTATGATCAATTTAGAATTACCTCACGTAAACGTCTTAAGTAAAATGGATTTATTATCCAAGAATGCTAGAAAACAATTAGATAGATATTTAGAACCCGATCCAAGTAGTTTATTATCGGAGGAAGATGACGAATACGAAAAACTTACGCAAGCGTTAGGAAGAGTTATAGAAGATTATAGTTTAGTAAGATTTTTCCCGTTAAATATTAAAGACGAAGAAAGTATAGCGGATGTGAAACTAACTATTGATAATATTATTCAATACGGCGAAGATGCGGATGTGAGAATGAGAGATTTCGATGCACCGGATCCAGATGAAAATAACACATGAATATTTTTTTAAATATTAAATACTTGTAAATAAAAAATGAAACTTCAAAAATTTATAATAAAAAGTTTAATAAATATTTATTTTCTATAATAAGATATAAATTAAGTAGTTTTATTAGTCGTAGACGGTTGAGTAGAGCTTTTTTTATCTTGGTCCATTTTATGTTTTTCCAAAAATAGTTTAAACGATTCTGCCTCTTTCTTTTCTTCTTCGTCGTCTTCTACTTCTTCCGTACCTTCTTCGTCGTCGCTAGATTCTTCGTTGCCTGGATGTTTCAAGTAAATATCCGATATTTCTCTACCGCTACTAACCGTTGTAATAAGAGGAACATCATCTCCATACGTAGCCTTAGAAGCGTTTAATAACTGTTGTTCCTTCTTTTCCTCTTGTTCTTTTAATTGTTTTTCTCTAATACTTTCCCATCGTAATCTGTATTTTCTGTAATAATTATCGAACAATTAGATAAAGAGAATTTTTCTTTCTTATCCTTTGGAATATTTTAATTCTTACTTGTATTCTTTCCTCGCATTTGCGACGAGATTAAAGAATTCCGAAATACCGGTTCCTACGGTGGACGATACTCCACAGCATTGAAGATTATTATAGAATTCGTCGAGCGCAAGAGCCATACTACGCGTTAAGTTACTAATATAAGTAGTTTCGGAATCGAGAACTTCTTGGAAAGCTTCAAAATCTTGCATCCATTCGATAGCGTAACTATTGTCTACTATATCGACCTAAAGAGAAAAGGTAACTTAAGTTTAAAGCAAAATAGGAAAGAATAATCGAACTAAAGCGAGTCTTACCTTATTCATCGCAACGATCAATGGCAATTTATTAGTTTTGTATAAAATAGAGCAAGCGTACAACATATTTGACATAAACGTTACAGGCTTCACGCTTCGAACCGTGTCCATAACGTAAACAATAATCGTGGGAAAATGAGAAGCTAACGATTCCGTTATGATCGCTCCACTGGCGGACCAGTTAAAAACTTCTATTTGACCCGGGGTATCGAATATGACATATTTATGTTCCTTTCCAGCTTGTTTAAGAAGTTCTATAACTTGATCAAATTTGGTCGAGAACAAATTTAACGCCGTAACGATTCCTCCGTTTGGTCCTAAATTATACTGCTTCATAACTTCTTTATAATTAACGGTGTCTCTGATATCTGCAAAGTAATTATTATTTTTAAAAACATACGCACAACATCGATATTTTTAGGGTAAATTCTTTTTACCAATATTAGCAGGGTAAGGAACTTCTATACAAGCCGGATCTAAATTGATCACGTAGGGCTTTTGGTCTTCGTAAAGTTTGGATACTATTTTTGTAACGAACGTTGTTTTACCAGAACCTGCCATTCCAAGCACGATTATACAGGTCGGTAGATTATTTTCGGTATTTTCGGTATTTTCGGTACTTTCGGTACTTTCGGTACTTTCCATATTTGCATCTTCATTTTCCGTATTTTCCGTAAGCTCGGATTTTACCTCAGCCTCTGCCATTTTACAAAAGTAAATTATCTAAAAAGTACGTAGAAAATTGCATTAAAAACGACTATTTAAATTCTTGTAAAAACTTGAAAGTACTTTGAATCGGAAACAATGAAATACAATCGATCCTAACCTTTTCGACTTCGAAGAAATACTTTACTGGAAACACAATATTAACGCGTATCGTTAACTTTAGTATTCGTCGTATGAAAATGTCCAAATCCAAGTTTTAAATATCGAATACTTTTCGCCTCGTTTCCCTTTATTCGCGCACTATATAAAACCGCCGCAGTCGTCGAACAAAATACACGTTCGAATAAAATATGGATGCAACAACTCGAAAAAACGAGCGTAACTTATCATTTTTCCCGTTAAGAAAGGAATTCGTTTACATCGCAATGATAATCTCACGTTGCCTCTCGAGGATGTCTCGCATCGTCTCGCGATAAATACAGGATCGGGTAAAGTTGCGTGGACTCGCGAACGCGGGACGATTATGAATGAAAGAAGCGATCACGAATCAGGCAAACTCGAAAGAGAGGTATCGAAAGAGAAATAAACACGGTTATGCCTCTTTTACGCTTTTCGTCGGACGCGTAAAAAGCCCCGTCGACTCCGCGCATCCGACTCCCATGAAACGAAAAAAGTCGCGAAAGCTAGGAGATTAAGAAATGCATCGAGAATAAGGCGAACTCTCGTTAACCTCGGGGAAAAAATCAACGAGGAGGTCGCATCGAAGCATCGTCGCAGGTAAAAGCACCGGAAAATACGATCGTATAAGGGTCTCGAGTAATCGTAGCTTGAAGAATCGGTGATAAAGTGCCGCGTTGATTGGCAGGGAAAGATTATCATCGCGGCGTCGAAGTTTCCATTCTTAGGCCCGTGCATTTTCGGTGGATGGAGGAATAGGAAGAAGCGAGCGAGCGAAGCAGGAAGGAGTCGGAAATCTCCGGAGCCTCGTTCGACGCAAGGACGGAGAGAGCGAGAGAGCGAGAGAGAGAGAGCGAGAGAGAGAGCGAGAGAGTTACGAGTCCGGACTCGTAGTTCGAGGTCTGTTTGGACCGCAGCGGCGGTCGGCGGACTTTCACCTCTCGCGGTACTTTTGAGTTATTTTGTTTTTTTTTGTTTTATTTTTGTTTTTTTTTGTTTTCCTCTTCCTTTCTTCCCTACTCGTCGGTATCTCGGCGAGGACCGAGGCGCCGACACGGGATTAACCGAAAGGGGGTAGCGTAGGGCTCGTCGGGTGCGAGCGAGTTGTTCGAGGAGGAAAGGTCGCGAGCGGTTCGCGGGAGGAAGCGCGAGGGGAGCGGTCGCGACGGCGATGAGCTACTTATGCGAACTGCAGCGAAGGATGTTACTGAATTTTAAGTGCTCGTAAAAAAGTATCATGGCGTCTAGGCAGCCTCATGTGGACAACGTGGTAAACGAACGCCGGCTAAAGCCTATTTACGGTAAGCTTGTCGAGGGCCTTTAACCTCGGGTACGGGAGTACCGACGCTATCGCGCGATTATTCAGATTCGGGGGATCCTCCAGGATCGGAACGCTCCGATTACGAGGTTATGTAATATTCGCATGTCTTTTCTGCTGCGTTTCAGATAGACTTGACAATGGGAACAATAAGAAGGCCCTCCAAGAGGCGGATAAGGTCTTGAAGAAGCATCCAAGCAATCAGTGTGCTCGGGTACTTAAGGCGTTAGCGCTCCTTCGTTTAGGCAAGGAGGATTTGTGTAAAAGTATCATAGACAAGGTTCGCTCCGAAGTGCCCTGCGAGGACTCGACTCTTCAAGCCATGAGTATATGCTACAGGGAAATTCACCAACGTGAGTAGTTCTTAGAGATTGTTTTGGTTTGCTTTACCTCCGGACGAAGCTACCGTTCCATCCTCGAATCCAGCTTCTTTGGAAACAAGAACTTCGTCGCCTTTGTTTACTCGCGTCGGATGTTAAAATGAAAATTTTACTTTCAGCTGATAAAATCAGCGAGGTTTACGAGGCGGCGTCGAAAGCCAACCCCAACAGCGAAGAGCTTTTATCGCATCTTTTTATGTCCTACGTTCGGTTAGGAGATTTTAAGAAGCAACAACATACAGCGTTAGCTTTATATAAACTGGTTCCTAAAAATCCTTATTATTTCTGGGCTGTTATGAGTATTGTGATGCAAACTAATCAAGCCAAGGAAAAATTGGCCAAAAATGTTATATTATCGTTAGCCGAGAGAATGGTAATTTATTTTTAAATAATCGTTAACCGTCGCCGAGAGTTTTAAGCGAGATATAACATTTCTCGTTTTTCTACAGGTACTAAAATTAGTTAAGGAAGGAAAAATGGAGGCGGAACAAGAAATTCAACTTTACTTAATGATCTTGGAACTTCAGGGAAAGGTGGAAGAAATGTACGAAGTTTTATCGGGACCCTTGGCTTCTCGTTTATCCAACGTTCCTCAACGAAAAGCTAAATTGTTACTCAAGATGAAATGTTTCGACGAAGCTACGAAAGCTTACGAAGAACTCATACGTAAAGAGTAAATGTCTCATCCAATTTTAAACGTTATTTTTACGCATCTTATTTTAAAATATTAAGATGCGTAAAAATGTAACCGATGATACCGTAACACCATTTTAAGAACATAAATTAAACGTTGTTTTTATAGGAGATGTAATTGGGCTTATTATCAAGAATATTTAACAGCGGGTCTGAACTGTCAAACAGCTACAAAGTGTTACAAATTTTTGAACGAAACTATTACCACCACGTTCGATGATAAAGTTCGTGCACCTCAACTGGCCAGATTAGAATTATTAAAACGTACGAACGAGCAAAAATTAGAAATTGAACATTGCGCGCACATTTGCGACGATATGCGGCAATATTTCAAACAGTTCGGAACTAAAGGTTGCACCGTTGCAGATTTAAAATTGTACTTGCATCTTTTGAGCGATGCGGATAAAGAAGAATTACTCGAAAATGTACGTAACGTATTCGATTCGTAATTTAGCGTTGATAATTAAATCGCGAGCGAAGGAGGCGATCGATCAATTTAAAATAAATTTATAGATAGAACTTGATATTGGAGTCGGCGAGACTGATTATCCCGCAACCGTCGATCAAATGCAGAGGCACATTCATTTCGAGCAGCTGAAGCGCATTTGCGGAAGACATCATCCACCGAGAGCCGACATTCAAGAGAGGAAAAGTCTCGTGAATCGGCTCACCGATTTATACGATAAAGGGAACATTCTCTGTCCGATGGAAACAAGATTGCCAACTGATTTTTGTCCCGCTGACTCATACGTACTTTTAACGGTTCACATTTTACATCAGCTGTGGCTTGAAACAACGGATGCGACATGGTTATACAAGTATGTATATTTACCTTAGATAACGCTCGAATACGCGTGGAATATTTACTCGATCGTTAAAGGAAATTTTCCATTTCAGAGCGATGCTGATTTTGGAACGAGTATTAATGTCGAGTCCTGCCAATTTTCATATAAAAATACTTCTTATCAGGGTATATTTAGAAGCAGGATTGGCAGTTGGAGCTGATTACGCATATTCATTATTAGATTGCAAACATATCCAATTAGATTCATTAGGTCACTTGCAGGTACCGTTACTTGCTCCTCTGGGCTATTTATCACAAGCCACCAATTGCCTCGATCACGCGGCAAAGTTTTTTATCGCGAATTATAAAGATGTACGTAACTGCAGTCTTAAGTATTTTCATCAATCCAATCACAATTTTATCCGTATCGGTGTGTTTTATTTTAGAGTGCGGATCATTTAATGTATGCATACAAGTATGGAAGTTTTCTAAAAATACAAGAATTTGTTGATTTGAGAGAGCGTCTGGAAAATTCTATTCATTTTGCTATGACTACCGTAGACAAAATGTTATTAGAAATAAGCTGGTGCGACAGTCCAATGGCGGTTACTAATTCTTTGTACACCATGCATATACAACCCGCTGAGGATTCAATTCGATGGGATCTGCTTCGCGACAATCGCGACATAGATGTACGATTTTTTTATTTTTCAATTCTTTGGACGCGTTCGTTCAATTTTTTGTAATTTCAAGTTAATAATAATAGAAAAAGAGCATTGTATTTTAAGTATCGTATTCGAAGTAAATAAGTAAATCATACATTTTGCGCCGCTTAATGATTGAACGAATGATTTTAGGTCGTAGTCGGATGGGAACCTCTACCCGAAAATGGTGAAGATCTTAGAATGAAGTCTGAAACTCGAGAGTGTATGATTCGTTTGCTCGCAGCTCGAAATCTTATTCTGAGAATATTGGCAGCGGCAAACGATGCGGATTCCTCCTCGATTCTTTCCAGATTAGCCGCTGAATTAAATAAGTTATACAAAGAAGATATTCCACCCCTTCTCCAGAAATTTCAACGCGAGGGCAAGGATAGAGTCAATAGTGTTATAGTTCCTCTGGATGCTGTAGAGCGATTGCGCGAAGCCTACAGTTCCGAACAATTGAGCATAATTGCTCAACTCGCTGATTCATTGGCCAATTCCTCATGCCCTGATTCCGATTGCATTAAAGCGCTTCGAACATCACCTTGTTTAAAAGCGTTACCTTTACCGGAAACAAACAAACCAGTTTCGTACTTGAAGTTTTTGCTCAGAGCATCAACTTGTGGAGAAACTATAGCTTTCTTGAGTGCCATTTGTACTTCGGTTGCATCACAAATCCAATTTAATATTTCTAAAAAGAAAAATAAGAAAAAAAGTACTAAAGAAACCGTTGTTTCTACTGCAGTAGAAAATCAGGTAAATATACCTATGAACTTTGTTTACTTGGTTCGTCGAACCTCGGTTTTTCTTTTCTAAAAAATATTGCTTAAACGCGTTCACGAGTCTTCTTTTTTATAGTTGCACTCATTATCAAACGAATTCAACAAACGTGAATCGATACCTTTATTTTTGCGCAATAAAGGATGAATCCATGATTCTCTTGTTATTACCAATTGATATTTACCATTGTTTAAAGTTACCGAGAAATTGATTGTAAAATTACAGTTTTCGAATCAGTTTTAAAATCGATACGTCTTAAATTGAAATTTGTGTTGCAATTACATTTGTTTACGATTCGTTTGATAAAAGTCCAGCTGTGAAGATGTAGCTTACATTTTCCTTTAACCTATAAATAGCGGGAAATAATTTATCGTACGTACAATAACGTCGGTATTCAAAACTTAATAATTATATTTGATTTTCAATGGAAAAAAATAAATATAATACAAGCGATTAAAATTTTAAGAATACATTTTTGATTTCTTTTGCTGCTATGTACAATTTTTAAATTAATTTACAAGATTTTGAATATTAGATTTATAATTCTAAAGATTTAGAATTTGTTTTCCGGTGTTTGTTTATTATAAAAAATACACTTTATCGATAACGAAAGAACAATACTAATATATGGACGACTATTCAACGATAATCATTTGCCAGCAATTTAAAGGTTAAACGTAAAATTAAGTTTTTGTATCGTAGGTAAATTTTTAGTACAGTATTTTCGTAAAGTAATATTAAAATAGAAAATGTTTGTTTCGATCGATTAAATTAAAGTATGTTAAGAATTAAATAATTTTATTTTACAGTAAAAAAATTTGTACATACACAAATTAATTGTAAAGATATACATGTTTAAGAAGAGGGTGTATAATAAAATTATCTCATATAATAATTATAATAATATATAATCAAATTTTCACCATTTATTTTAAAAATACAAAATGATGGTACCCTCTTCTTTGAAATATTAATATATATGTATATATATATCTATTTACACAGAAATTAAGTTTTATTGCTTTATTTTAATTTGTTTAATTAAGTGATTCATTAGAAACTTTTATTTCTTATATATAGATATTTTATACTTTCTAAGAAAAAACAAAAAACTACTCTGAATTTATAACGAGGTTAATTTATGAAAAAAAAATTTGGTCAAACCAAAATAGATATATAATATCTTAGTAAAATTAATTATTATGTATTAAAAGCTATTTTCTTTTTCAGACATGGCTCGAAATTTCTCAGCTGTTATCAGAGAAACTTCAAAGCTTAGAATTCGCACTGAATGAGTTAGAAAAAGTAGAAATTTGTACGGATTTGAATCCCGAGGAAAAAGTGGCTAGTACAGTAATTAAACGTGCCCAATCAAGTATCACATCAAGTAGTTTATCTCTAAAATCTCGTATCGTGAATACTCAAAAACTCGTAAATAAATTAAAGAGCTGAAATTCTAAAAGTTATTTGTACAAAAAATTTTTATCCGTTCAGGTAAATTTGGCTAATGAATTACGGTTCATGTACATACGTACAACTTTGTTATCGACACACTGACCATTTTTATCTTTATGATGCGATGCATTCATATTTTTTACAAACGAATTTATTCTTTTAGCAGACCAATAATTATCACTTTTTAAGTAACTATATGAAAGATTAAAAAATTTCATAAATATATCATATATGTATTTACAGATATAAATTTTTATTTTTCAACACTTTTACGAGGTTGATTGAACGAATGAATGATCTTTTTAAAATAAACTGTGAAAAAGTAATCAACGAAGAAAAGGTACTATTGATAAGAAAAGATTCTCTAACGTTAAATAACGAACGTGAAAGGCCAGTTGAATAATAATAGTGCCACGTATATTTGCATGATGTAACTAATAGCTCTAGCGTGTTTGCTTTGTTCCTATTTCCAATTTCTAAAAATGTATTGGAAAAAACAATAAGTAAGCGATAGCACAAAATAAAAAAAAATGTTACTGTGCCATTGATTTGCGAAACCAACCTTGCAATAAACATGTATATCGCTAGCTGTCCGATCATGTATTGTATACGACGATAGAGTCCAAAAAAGAAAACTTAAAAAAAAATTTCTAACTAAAATAAAATTGAGGGTAAAAAATATTCTGGTACTTGATGTTTAATTAATATTGCCTTCGGACCATTTGTATTTTTTAGGAAAAATTATATTTTCATGCATTATTGCAAAATGATTGGAGGATAACACTAATTGAGAAAGCCAAATGGTACATATATTGTTGTAAACTCGCTTTTTATGGTAAATAATAATATATACACATAAGTTTTTCGCTGTTTACAAGTAGCTCAAATTTTACATTTTATAACAGTTTGTTTTCTTAATATATGAATCCATGATTCCATGTGAACAATTTACAAAATGAGAATAAGAAAACAGCTCAAGAAAGTTCCTGCATATTTAGTAAATCAATTATTTGTACAAAACTTTCGAAATTAAAAAATGAAACATCTAACAACAATCACTATAATTATCTTGTGCTATTTCATTCATCATAAAAAGTGATTAATATTTTACAGTATTTCTACAGTTCGCGTGACCTATTTACACGCGAGCATTCGAACGGTACACAAGTCGATAAAGATAAACATTCGCATAATAAATAACAAAAATTACTTTTCCTATACTATTATTTAAACTAGTCTTCATCCGTACCTTTTTGGTACACTGCGCCAAACTTGCTCATGTATTTTCTAACAAAGTCCTTAGCTTTATGCTTTACATTGTCATTACACTCTAATTCATCGACACTTTTACAGTGCTTTAATTCTTTTGCAAGTACGAAATGTGTTAGCTGAAAATAAAAAAGAAAAACGGTTAAAATATATATATATATATATATATATAATTTTTTTTTACATCGACGCGCAAACAAAGCTGCGATATAAAAAACAAATATTTACTTTGCGAGCGAGGTGTTTAAAATCTTCGGTATTCGTGATTCTTCCTTGCTTACAATCACTTTTTCTGTATGGATTAAGAAAATGCACCATTACATTTGCCATGTTAATTCTAAAAGTATCCTTAATTTTCCTTTCCATTGTAGGCGACATATCCGACGTGATCGATTGGAATTTACTCGCACTATGCTTCGCATGAGACTTGGATTTGTTGCTGCGTCGATGTTTTCTCATTTTTTCAAAATGTTCCTTTAACTTTGCTCTCTCTTTCTGACGCCTTAATTTTTCCTTAATTTCCTTGTATTTTTTATGATCTACGCGATCTTCCTCCCTACGCGGCTGTAAAAATATATCAAAAGTGCGTTAATTTTGTTTGAAAGCCGGGATAAAAAAATGGACGAAGCGACGTAAGAAACGATATAAAAACGACATAAAAAAACGAGGATAAATCTCTGATACTAACGCTAATAATTCTCTCTTGAACGAGTCCTTCCCTGCGTTTCTTAGTTTCGGGAACGACCGACGTCGAAACGGCCTCGAGCTTGGGCTGAGCCTCGGGGATCGCAACGTCGATATCCATACCCTCGACGGATTGTATCTCGAGCTGTTCGTCGATCTCCTCCTCCTCCTCTTCGGATTCGCTCGACTCTCCGCTCGACTCGGACGTCGTCGAGGAGTCGGGCTGAACGGCGATGTGATCGGGTGGCGGCGGCAGCCACTGGGAAATTCGTTCTTTCGCGTGGTAGTAATAAATTCGACCGCGTTTGTCGCGAGCCCATTTCCACTTGGGGGGCAGGTCCAGGGGCGGCGGTGGAGCGAGTTCGGGTTGCGGGGGCAGCTCGGGTTCGGTCGGGGGGACCGGCCTGGGCTCATCGCGCTTGTCCGGGTACGCAACCGGGGCGCCGTTGTGGATTTGTACGAGACCACCGGGTCCTATTTGGAGGGGTCCGTAGGTCGGGTAGACGGGGCCGGTGACGAGCATCGTCGTCGGCTGCGAGGGATTCCCGAGCGTCGGACCACCTGCCGTCGGTCCCATGTAAACCGAGGTGCACTGCTGGGCGAGATCGGCACCGGTCTCTGTAGATGAGGACAAAAAAATTTTACGCGGTTAAGCTTATCTCGAGGGAAGAGTTTCGCGGATGCTTCGACCGTTTTACCTTGAATAGGGTAAGCCTGCCATTGGCCTAATTGGGGATTGAAAAACAGGGGATAACCAGATTGCGGATCGAAAGCAGCGGTTGTGTAAGGATCCAATCCTAGAGCTAGGCACTGAACTTTGTGTTGTTGCCACGAATCTTCTTGTTGGCGTCGTTGGCGTTCTTCTTCCTCTTTCGCCACCTTCATCGCGAACAATTGCCTGCGTTCGAATTTCGACATACGCGGCACTGGAACTAAATTTGGCCGTTCTTCCAATCCTCTCTTATCCTTGGACCGAGTATGTTCGAAATCGGGCGAATCCCTTCCTCGTCTTCTGTCTGGACGTTTTTCCAATTCATTACGACTATATCTATCGGATCTGTGTCTAAAAATTGAACGCAAATTATTCGTCAATATTTATTATTTTTTTTTGTGTACTTCGATGAATATAAATAAGTGCTTACCTTTCATAGGAAGAAATTTCTTTTGCTTCTTTCTCTACGTCTTCTTTGTAACCGCGATCTATAAATAGGTAACAAAGTATTAAATTTCGTTATATTTACAAGCATTTCGATCGGCGACCGAAGCTTTCAAAATATCGTGTAAATTATCGCATTTTTTTTACTAACCTGCTTCTCTTTCGTGTTCTTTCATTTGTTCGATGCGTTCTTTCTTTGGTATTCTAAAAACCTCTTTTAAATTAGACCAATCTACTAATAAATTAGATGCTAATTCAGAAATAATCATTTGTTCAACGACTTCGGTCTTAATTTCGCTTTTGATATCCGAATCGACTTCTTTTTTTATTTCGTTACCATCGTTCATACCTTCCAAGTTGGATTTTTCGTTACCGTCCAATTCCGTTTCTTCGTTAATTGATTTGGACTTGGATTGATCATCCTCGGGTGAATCTCCACTCGGTGAATGATACAAATGTTTCGACCACTTTTCTATAACGTTCAGAACTTTACTATCGATTAACATTGTTCTATTCGGAATTGGAAGTTTGCTAAGAGTTTTTAAAATTTCTAATCTAAATTGCTGAGTTTCTTCGGTTACGCTTCCGGCGACATCCATCATGTAACTCCACATTAATCGTAGGCCATGGTAATCGAGGAATAATCTTCGACACGGTTGTTCACCGGATTGGATTACCTTCAAGAGACGCGTTCTATGTTGTATTTCTCTACTACGAACCATAAGTCGACTGAGAGTTAAGGTATGGGCTCGATTTTTCAGACCGTTCGAACACAGTTTATCGATTTGTTCTTCCAACTGAAAAATTGAAAAATTGAAAAATTGGTTTATTATATTTTAAAAACGTAAATAAATAGAATGTATTAAAATAATATTAGCAGAAATTTTTTTAGGCATTGCGTTCAATTATTCTATTATTCTATTATCGATTGACTTACATCTTCGTCTTCCATATGTTCGATGACTTTCTTTTCTTCCCTTTTCCTCCTTACTTGTTTTTCAGGTTTCTCTTCTTTGTCTTCTTTGTCTTCTTTATCCTCTGTATCATCTTCTGTATCGTCTTCGATATCCTCTACATCTTCCGCGTACTCTACTTTCTCTTTATTATCCTCTGGATTGTCACCGATCCAACCTCGACAATTTACAGCCTCACAAAAACATTTTTGCGCTTCTTTTCTAAAATACGTTCAAACTCTTTATCATATTTTAAGTAGACGTTATAATAGCAAAAACTAAAGAAAAGTTTATAATACAAACCCGTATCTTTGAAAATGATAATCAAAAGTAATTTCATCTCCCGCGGTTATAAACTTCTTACTGAAAAATCCAATTCTTAACTCTCCGTTAACTGTCCACTGCAAAGAATATATTTTATATTAATAAAGATAAAAAAGTAAGATATTTTAAATATTTTTTAAACATCTCGCGTGCACGAATTAAAAATATTACATTGTTTATCGTTACGGCATAAGTTATCGTAACACTAAATAAATTTTTGTTATTTTTCTATTTTTTCTTGGATATATTACAAAAATTAACGCGTCTGATTAAAAATAAACAATTAGTAAATACACGAATAATTTTATTACGTATGCTATCGATTTTACGTAAAATCTAAAACTTTATTGATTACAAATGTAAATATAAAATTTTAAATATTTAATTATTTACGTAAATTATTGAAAAATGAAATCAAAAGTCTAATTAAAACGAAACTCGTATATTTTACTAAAAATAATTACTAGAAATAGAATAATAAAAATGTTAATATTTGTTTACTTTTTGAGTTTCAGCATTTGGATCACAGCTATGATTAATAAAACGAGACACGTTTCCTTTCATAGTTGCGTCAATAATTTGATCGGATTTTAATGCCATAAAATAATAATGTCTGTTCTTGTCTTTTGAATAATCTTTTGCTCTTCTTCGAAAATCCTTCGGATCGACTACTTCACCGACATATTCCATTATGAATTCGCCTCTTAAATATTAATAATTTTTGTAAGTATAATTAATATAACTCAATACATATACATGTGTATGTATATATAATAAAACTTACGCATTCATATCACAAGTTGATTTTAAACCAAAACCTTTTTTTTCTGTGCGAAAAACTTCGCAATTTGCATATTCACAATTTTGAAATCTTTTATTAGTACATCTGTTACCAACGATGCATCTTGAACCACTAAAAAAAATCGATCGACGTTAAAACAGAAACGTATGCATCGATGTAATCTTTTATTAGAAAGTATTTTATACCAACCATTCAATCATTAAAAGCCTATTGAGACAATCTTCTCCGCATCCAAGTTCTCCTCGTTGAAACTCTTCCTCGGTTAAAAAACAATCACACGCCATTCGTTTCGTTTCTTTACTCGTGTACCTAAATTTTTCAAAAATTATAACCAATATTGTACATTGTAAATTGATCGGTCGTGCGTTTACTTTAATTTACTTACCGTTCGGTCAGATACAGATTTTCCTTTAAATGTTCGAATTGACTAAGCCTTTCCTCCATTTCTCTATCGGTGCCAGTAGGAACCATCGGTAAAGAAATCTTAGCTCCTATAGTCTTTGGAATAAACATTGTAGAAGGAGTTATTAACGAATTATTTGTAAGTAACAAAGTTTCGCTAATAGTATTCACATCCATACTATTTTGCGAGGATACCAGCGTTACCATATCTTGAATATCCGGTACAGTTTTTGATTCTTGTGGCAATCCTATAGGTAAAGACGGTAATTTAGTAATCGCATCGTTTAACGAATTAGACATAATTCCAATCGGAGCTCCCGTCATTGCAAGATTAGGAAAGCCTAAATTCGGACGGGATGCCGACCAACATCCGGAATTGCTCATTTCCAATTCACTGGATCTTCGCCAGCGTGATTTAACTTTCACGGGTTTGTTCGTGTCTGAATCATAACCGGTTGTTCCGGTGGCGGTTATCAATGGTGTAAGAGTATCTTGAGAAAGAGTTGTCTTATTGCTATTATTTTCCTTATCCGATTGCGTTTCAGACATGCTATCTAAATTATCTTTACTCTGATTAGCAGTATCTTTTTCCAGAATTGGTGACGTACTAATTATTAATTTATCTCGATCTTGTTGACCAGTAATTTTAACAGAATCCGTACATGGTTTTGTAACCAAACCACGACCTCGAGATCTGCAAAAATTATTGATTGAATGAACTGCGTTTGAAATACATAAAAAGAATTAATTAATGTATGAGTCTTACAACTGCTAAGAATGGATAGTTTACAATGCTTAAAAATTTAGTTTTACAATGCTTAAAAAGTTAATTTTAAATCTCACACACTACGTCGATAAACAAATTGATTAATATAAGTTAAATGTGTTTTTAATCGTAAAAAGATCAATCGTAAGGATAGAAGTTTAATTTTTAAATAATTATGGATATACAAAGTAACAACAAAACAAATGTTTGCATGTTAATTTAAAAACTGATCGAATCGATTGAAATTAATGGTTTTGGCACTGCATTTTATTTTGACATGAAACTCGCACGTATATTTTTTATATTTTGTAAACTGTAAGAAATTTTAAGTACTATAAAAATTATGAAAACGTATTTCGTAAACGAACCGCTTAAGGTTCCACGTATAATATATGGCTACTTATTATCGAGTAGTGATAGTAAAATTGTAGAGTATACCTTTGTTTCATTAGTCCTATAGTTCTGATTCGGTTACTACGACGAACACCAGAACTATTAGATCCACTTTCTGAACCTGTTGTATCTGTACTTCCACTACGACTTCTGAATCCTGATTTTTTATCAGATTCATTTAATTGATTTAATGTATTTTTGCTATCCGCATTAAAATCTGAAACTTTACAACTATTCGATGATAATAATGTATCGTTACTGTTTTCACTACTACTCGACACCTTAATATCCTCTGAATCCAATTTCCCATCGATTTCACTGTCTCTGGAATGTTCTTCGCTGCTAAACAATATATTTTTCGATTTTGCAGGAAAACGATTAGTAACATCGATCTTTATATCTATAGGATTCGAAATACTTTTTTGTTCAAAAATTATAGAATTATTTACAATTTTATTATCTTTTAATAAATCGGTCGAAGGTACATTGGATGTTTCTTGATTTCCCATTTTATCAAATATAGATGAGCTATTATCATCTTCTTGAGTTAAAACTACAGTATTTTGTGGTAAAACCATAGAATTTTGAGTATTATTTTGTTCAATAACATTAGTGGATACAACAGGATTAACTTTTTTAGTTTTTATTACCTTTTCTTTAATTCCTGAATTTAACAATTTATCTTCGGCGGATGGCAATTTAAGAGAGATTTCTACTTTTTTTTTCTTATTATCACTGTCTTTTTTAATAATTATATCGCAAGCATTGATCGCTTTTCTAGTTCTAGCGCTCTTACTACTTTTGGTTACACTCCTCAACGATCGACACTCTTTTTTAGTAATATCCGAATCCGATTTACCATTGTTGATATTATTAAAATTGTACAACGATGATTCGTTACTTCTATCATTTTCCGAAATAACGATACCTTCCGACTCTTCCAGAGGCTCTAGGACTTCCGATTCGGACATATGCAAAACACTAAGACCTTGTTCTATCATTTGATAACTATTGGAAGTTTTGTAATTATCATCTATAGACGTTATATTTTCAACGTTATTGGACGAAACCATCATAGACTCGGTTCCGTCCTCGCTTTGTATCACCGTGTATTCAACGACATCTTTACCTTCGAAGTGAGGATCGTTCATAAGCAGCACTTGTTCGAGCACGACGCTACCACCTTGCGCCATGGAACAACTATCGGTCATTTCGGCCTCGACCTCCATTTCCTCGCAAATAATGGTCTCCTCTATAATATCCTCGGGCCAAATAACTTCGTTCAAAGTACTTTCACTGGCGGCGATTCGTCTCTCTTCGGCGGATTCCAGTTTCTGAACGGGTAGCGAGTCGGTCTTGGAGTCGTCTTGACTATCGCTATCCCCATCTTGACTATTCGCGCTCTCCGTCGCGGATTTATCTTTATCGACTAAGTTCTTGTACCTGGCTGATTTTTTAGGAACTGCGTTAATTTTTTTAATCGACTCTTGACTATTATAATTGTCCGAATCTTTACAGTATTCGGAATCATTAAGACTCGTGGATAAAATATCACCGTTCAGTTTATTTTCTTCCAACTGTTTCTTAGCTCTTTGCCTAGTCGATTTCCTCACTGCCGAAGATTTTGGCTGTTGCTTTACCGGGGCTTTAGCCTCTGTTTTTCGTCGACGTGCCATAACTCTCCAACGTTATTCTTTGGCCTGTAATATATTTTGTTTCGTTGTATTACTATCATTGTATATCCAAAAAAATTATTTAGGTATTGAAATATTTTTTTTTATTTAAGTTAAGTAACAAGCGAAGAAAAAAACAATCGTAAACATACACGTAACGGATAAGTAAGTTGATTAACCTATAAAATTATGGTACATTGAATAATATTTGTAAAAATGTAAAAATAAGGCAACCAGAGGAAGCAAAGAGGAGAGTATCGCAAGGGAAACGAAGAAAAAGGGTAACTTTGTGTAATTTAAGAGAAAAAACCGAAACGAATACCGAAGATAAAGAGGCAAGCAATAAACGAATTTGCAACAAGCCCAAAAGGTTGGTTAAAGCGCAAAAAACGTTCGGTTGATAAATAAGAAGGTAAATAACGGTAGCGAAATAAGTATCGTAAGGGCCGCAGGAAAAAGCGAGTGAGCTATAAGGAATGAAATAAGCGAGCGACTCACCACGCTGCACTATAAATTCGACCAATATTTGCAAATCCGAGCCATCGCTGCCTCGCGCGTCGCTTTAACTATTTACCCAAGAATCCGTGAGTCGGGCAACCTCCAGGGCATCGTGTCTTCTCAGCTCTCGCGCGTTCTCGTTATCTCGCGCTTCAAAAATCTACGCTGCAAAAGCAGCTACGTGACAAGAGACCAACGACGAAGACCAAACTTCAAGGCTCCAATGCCCCTTCTACACTGTAATTTTGTTATCCACTGCGTTAATTTCCTCCTTCACGTAAACAAATCTTGAGAAACTTGCAATCTTTCTCAAATATCTCTAATCTTAATGGTTCGGGGATAATTTCAGCGTTAACGATCGAAGGAGGTACCGTCGAGTGCGTCGGGGTGTGAAACACATTCGATATCGGCAATGAAAACATGGGTATTTACCGGTCCGACGAACGGGCGGAGCGACTCCAGGCGTCCGGATCCTCCACGTCCGCGACGACTGCTCGCGACTGCTCGCGACTGCTCGCGACGAAGACGACGACGACGACGACGACGATGACGACGACGACTCCTCGGGGGGGTTATCGCGGCAGGGGCAGCGTCGCCGTTCCTCGACGTCTCTTCCTCCTCCAAGGCGAAACGCGCCGCGAGCCGCGGACGTGACTAGAGGCGAGGATGCGCGCGAGGAAACGCGCGAGGAAACGCGCGAGGAGACACGCGATGAGACACGCGAGGATACGCGCGAGGATACACGCCGAGATACACGCGAGGAAGAGAGACGGACGGTATATCGGCGGACCGTCGTCACCCTCGAGTTACGAGGCGAAGGTGCGACTTACGGGCGAAAAGTAGCGATTTGTGGACCGTGGACGATGTCGAGAGCAGTCGAGAGTCGAGACTGGCAGCGTCTACGTTTACCTCGTTACGCGTTATTCCGCCGAAGAGGATGGCGCTGACGATACGGACGATGATGCTCGTGCGAGAGATGATGATGATGATGATGATGATGATGATGATGGTGGTGATGGTGGTGGTGGTGGTGGCGGTCGTGGTCGTGGCGGTCGTGGTCGTGGTCGTGGTCGTGGTGGTGGTGGTCGTGGTGGTGGTCGTCGTGGTGGTGGTGGTGGTGGAGTTGATGGTGATGACGGTGATGACGGTGATGATGCCGAGGGTCGGGGAGCTCAACGTTCCTCGAGTACCTCCGAACGGCGCATATTGTTTCCGAGTATCTTATAGCGCGGTGCGTGTTTCTAGTGCTGCATTTGTCGCATGTTCTCTCCTCGCTCCCCCTTCGCCCGTTCTCTCTCGCTCCCTCTCGCTTAATTTCTCGCTCGGGACGACCGAAGCGTCGAACCATTAAAACCACCAGTTTTGCACGGCGGCTGTCCTTCTCTAGCGAAAAGAGTCAGACCGAGCAACGACCAAGACAATAACGTCCCCCATTGGCCGACTCTTCCATTTCGTATCCAATGTATTCCCACCAGTTTCGCATCGGCGACGTATCGAGCGCGGAAAATTGAAATATTTATTATAACGGTTGTTACCGCGTTACCGCTTCGCTTCTTCCCGGAGTTTATTTCGTATCCTATCCTACGTACCGCGTTTCCCTATTCGCGATCGAATCTCCCCCGCGAGGGACTCGTCGATTAATTCGCGATACTCGTCGATTTTTTGCCGCCGCCGTCGCCGCCGCTTCGCCGTAATTGATGCGCAGCCTTTGTCGCTATGGATTTACACGATTGCGCTGTTTAATTATACGTTGCGCATCGCTCGACGACTTTTCAAAAATTATTCCCTAGGCTTTGATCGGGAGTTTCCGTCGTTTAATTTCTTAAAAAGCGCTCGATACTTTTCAATGACGGCTTTTTTTTTTCTCTTTCGATCGCTTTCGTTAGTTGGAGTTAGTTGGAAAAGCTTCGCATTTTTCCCAGTTTTATTCGTTGCGAGACGGAAAAAAAAAGGTACGAACCGGCGAGCGACGAAATACCTTTTAAAAAACTTCGTTTTCGTTTCGCACAGACGCCGATTATATATACGAATGTAATCGATTTTCTTTTTTTACCTCCGGTTTTCCATCGACCGTATTTTTAACGGTGTTTTTTCGTTCCCTGTTAGTTCGAGGAAATTATAAAAATTGCGTAGAAAAATAATTATCTCTTTATTCGTATTGATCTTTTTTCGTTTTACCTCGACACTCCGTGGATATATTTATATTTTTACATACGTAGCTTGAAAAATACTTTACCAGATTTTCCACGTTCGTATTTACGTGGTAAATGGTGTAACAACGCAACGTAACTTTACGATGATGATGCGTGTAAAAGGTTCTACATCGGTATTTTATTAATTTAAAGCGCTTATCGGATCTCCTCGAGTAATTAAGCGACACTTTTAAACGAAAAGCCTTATTGGATTCCACTTACTTCGCTCGCAAACGACATATTTCATTTGTGCTTTATTATATTGTGTGGCCTATCGTTGAACCTTATAATTATTTTTTAAGTACACCCGAGCATAAAAATTTGTGTGCGCACTTAGCAAATTCCTCGATGAAGAATGGATATGTTAAATTATTTTACGTTGTGAACGCGGGTCAGGTTTGTCGTATAAATCGTTCAAAATTTTCTAAGAACGTTTGAATTCTTTAGAACTACGTTATTATGGAATCCGTAATATTGTATTGCAAACATTCGAATGAATTTGTTCAAAGGTCGCATATTATAATCCAATGCACTTTATACTGGTATAGTAGATAATGATAATTTTAAGCATACGTCAGCATTCTGTTAATCTGCTTTTTTTTTTTTTTTAGAACAAGGAGAGCTTTAATTAATATTTTACAATGATTGCATTTTTTAAATATTCAAATTCGTTATTTAAATTAAACCAAAATGTCATTGTCGAACGAAGCACTTTTCAACTTTTTTCGGTTATGAAGCGGATATAAACGTGTTAAAATTTTTATTGCATTGAGAAACGTGTATTTGTATGTGTATATTTGTGTGTTTTTGTGTGTGTGTATGTGTTTGCATGTATTAAGCATTCAGCAATCGTATCGTATAATATTATTTATCTTCGATTACTTAAATTTTTTTCATCGCTAATGAATATTCTAGACTCGAGCTTAAAGTCTCTTTCCTGCAGAAAATCTAATCCATTTAAATCATTCTTCGTTTGACAACCACATAAATTTGATAAAGGATTTACACCGATATTATAAACGAAATCGAATCAATCGTATATATTATAAATGACAATTATCGCTCTTAGATTGCAAAGTTTTATGCATACGATGTATAAAAACATAAATCGAAAATTTTATATCAATCCTTGCCTTGAAATTATCAAAAACTTATTTATTAAAAAAATTATTAACGATTTTTCTTTATTAGCGCCATATTTGTATCGATAGGAGGAACGTTTAAGAGAGAAAGAAAGACAAAACTGTGACTTCTAGGAATTATCTATGAACTATAGATATAGAATAAATTTTTGACGAAGTATATAATTTTAAATACATTTAAAAAATAATATTAAATTATGTAAAAAGGTGAAAAGTAATATGTACGATATCAAAAATAAATTATTAGTATTTTTTCAATTTCATACCATTTATCAAATACTAACTCGTATGTTTCGCGTCTAAAACAATTGAATACACGATTAATGTATTTAAAAATCTAAATATTCGAGACTAAAAATTTTAATATTTTGAAAAATTAGTGTTTATTCAAAAGATAAAATAAAATATTCTTTATCAAAAGTTACGTTTGTTAAAAATCCTAAAAAATAACGTTTCAATCAAGTGTAAAATGTACCGATATTAAATAATAAAACGAGCAAAATAAACTTTTAAACCTCAAAATTTTTTCTCTTAACGATTGACACAGTCGATTTTCACTTCGTTTGTCTCGGGAGAAGATCGATGACTGTATTAATTTATACTACGATCTATATTTTTATTTTATTGTCCATTTTTTTATTCACGATTTTATAGTGTTTTATTCGTTTTGAAAAATCTGAGCGAGGATTTCTATTTTGTATTTTTACCGACGATTTTCCGTTAAAAAAATTATGACTACTCCGCGAAGCGAGGACGTATTCCAATATCCCCGAAAGTTCAATACCTTATTCATCAAATTGAAAATGATTCTTAAAATAACGATATTTTTAACCTCGCAGTTATTTCCACGGAAGGGATACATTTTCTCTATTTCTACACTCAGCTTTAGTCTTTTGATAAGTTCCTGAAATGACATCACACTCGTCAATTACTTCTAAGATTATTGACCTCAATTTTGGAAATATATTCCTGTATAAATTAGTTCAATTTAGTCTTTAAACTTGAAATTGAAGGTTATTATTTATCGATTAATGAAATATTTACTAAAGCTCTGGTCATAAAGTTTAATACAATTTTTTATTCCAACATTTATTATTATCCATTGTTAGAATTAAATTTTACAAAAATATCAATGTAATCTAACATTTATCTACGTTAATAAGATGCAGGTTAACAATTTGATTTTTTCCTCATCTAAATTAGATGTTTAATATACGCCGTATTTATCCAATGACTTTTATGACATGTATTGTAGTATACATCGAGAAATTTCGTATTTGTAAAGTAATTTTTTTCTTTCAGACTCTAACATATGCTTAATAGAATTTTTACTTCAAGTTACTAGATTTCTGATATCGGAAGATTTTCGATTCGGTTTCGATTAGTAGGTAATTTGTTCGTATTATATAACTCTAAATATTTGATTTCTGTACTATGTATTGCTATTCTGCTATGGCTTATTGTTATTTGATACTTTTGTTGACATAGTATCGTGTCCATTCCGTGGTTGAAGCTTTTGGCCAGCTATTTTCTTTGAAAAGTAACTTACTTATTTTGTTAATACCGAAAGAAGAGAATTTTGCGATCGAGTAATTCCCAGTTAGCGATTTCATTCGAAAAACTTTTAGTGCATTTTCGACTTATTTTTTAATCGTTTATTTATTTCTACAAAACGCCTTACGATATAATACCATCATCTTTTATTTTTTAAGACGCGAGTTCGTATTGGCTAAATATGCAGCGTTTGTAAAGTATTTATAAAATAAAAAATAAATAAATTCATAATTATCTAATGAAAATAATTCCGTAGATCATTGTATTAAAAAAAAAAACTACAACAAATTTTGCTTTGTTATTTATTTTAATGCATAATATGTATAAAAAACACGTATGTCGTTAATTCATCGTGCATTCAAAACGGTGTAGGTTATTTGCATTATAAAAATTAATCGGAAAATTACATTATAATAAAAATAGGATCGGTTACTTGCAAAATGTTATTTCTTATAATTTTTATCATAGTTGAAGGTCGCGCAACTTAAGCTTTCATTTTTTAGATATCGCGTGCATTTATATACTTGTAAACTTATATATATCCATAACTAAATAGAAAAATCAAATGAAAGTTTTAAAGAGAGAAAAAGAGCGTGAGAGAGAAACACAAATTAAGAAAATGAGAGAGAAAGAGAGAGAACGAGAGGAAATCGTGGCGAATGCTCGAATTAAAACTCGGTGTCTTTGCAGTAAGTGCGAGTTCAAATTGCAATCACGACCTCTAATTCTCTTCAAAATAAAGTTGGTTGAATCGTAATGAAAAGACAGGTAATTGGAAGAATTCTTCAGAGTTGGTATATAAATGTAAATTATGGTAAAGACTGTTCAAAGTGTATTTCTGTCGAGAATTACATTTAAATATATGCTTACAAAATGTATAATTACAACTAAATAAATTACATGGAGTTAAATAAAAAATCTAATAACAATTATTGTATTATATTTTGTAAATTTAATCCTTACGTTCACCCCAAGCTCGATACGAAGGTCTTTTTTCATACGATATTAATGGTAAGGAATCATTGTACGAAGAACAAAAATAATTCGATGACAATAATTTTTTTTAATAATTATAATTTTCAAGATAAGCCGAAATTCTCGTTAAAAAGTTTATCATAAATAAGATAGTATTTTTTAATACGAAGTTAATAACTATTTTTCGTTGCGGTTCCTTTAAGAATAATAAAATTCTTAACCTATTAGATTATTAAAAAGAAGATCGATTTTTTAATTAAAATCAATGGATTTCACGGTAAATATTTAAACCGAAAAATTATATCGGCAATGTTGGTTAACGTAATTTATTTGTGCATCAATCAAGACTTTACTTTTACGTTGATTAATTTTAATACTAGAATTTTCAATTGTTAATTTACAAGGATGAACGCTTTATTTTTTTTAATTTGTCGGCATTTACGAATCGATCGCTACTGATTCCAACAAAGAAATTCCCTAGTAAATCCTCTTTATCGTCTCTGGTCTTAAGCGATCTCTTCGGTATATTCTTAGCCACTAGTAGCAAAATATTCTATACGTATTTTTTTTAAACTTTATATATATATATATAAATATTCCGTGTATCTTTATTTCCTTTTTTTATTAAAATGGGCATATGTTTGGAAACTTTACTTGATATAGGTCATTTTTTCGATAGGATAAATAGATCGAACGTAATTTAATAATTCTCCTGATTTGTTACAAGAATTAAGTACATTTATAAAAATTTTACTACCGTTCGTTGGTTACAACTTTTCAGGCGTTAAACAAATTATCGTTGCAAAAAGTTTGTTAAAGTTTAGCCATATTTTACGACACGGCTTGATTATAATATTAGAGAAATCGAAGGTAAAATAAAACTTAAAAGTTTCGACGATTAAAGTCGGACATATTAATTTTCGTTTAAAAAAAAACGAAAATGATCGAAACAAGTTTGATCCTTGCATCGATGCTTAATGTTAAAAATAAATGCTATTTTGACATTCGCATTAAATGACAATCTTGACATATCTATAAACAAGGTCACCTATTATGATAAAATTATTATTTAATTGACTAAGTTTCTGATTTAACATTTTTACTGTGAGCTACTTTTTGAAAACCGTACTGTAAAATAAAAAACATCAATTTCATTTAGATGCGAATTAATGTGTCATACTTACGAATTTACACATGCGAATTTGATGCATTTACTCATTATATATATACATATGTGTATATATATAATGTGTGCATATATATGCGCGCATAATTATATATAGATATATATATACGTATTCCAATTTCCGAATTCCTACTCTATATTTTTATTTGGCATATCAAAGTTGCTATTCCTGTTCCATTTTGCAATTCCAGCTGCTACTCGATGTTGACGTATCTTTTTGACATCTTTTAATATCTCTAAGAATTAGCGTTGTTTAAATTTAGTTTACATTTTTAAATCTGATTGCCTTAAGTATAGTATTGTATTTGACGTGAATGTATAAAACAACAACGCGGTCAAAGTGAATTTGCTCGATCTGTTGTTCGACAGCTGTGTTGCAAATTATACAACAGTGTATATATAACTCGATAAAAGTTCGTATTTTGCAGTAAAATGGAAATGTTGCAGATGTTCAATCGTAGGTAAGATTTCTGACGACACTCGACAAATATATACAACATTCTTTTTTTTGCGTGCTTATTTATTTTCGTGTTTATTCGCATCGAATTGGTCGACTCGTGTACTTATGCACTTGCAATATTGTCGTATCGAGAAAAGGAGAAAGAGAGAAAGATATATATACAAAGAGAGACAGCAACAGACAAATATTTTCTCTCGTTGGCATAAGTTTTTGTTCAGTTTCAATTTGTTCACGCAATATGGTTGTTATTTTTTTACAAGCCTCGCTTTTGAACGAATAAAGTTTAATTACACGGTTGCATTGTCATATCCGAGATGTACGAGAATCATTCCGCAGTGTTTTAATTTTATAAGTATTTCGAGGTGTTTGTGTAGATAAACGACGATTCTTTTATTTTATTTTTATTTTGAAAAGTGCGCATTTTATTTTTCTTCTGATAATAAAATTTCTTGGAAGTTAAGTAAAATTATCGCTCGTATTTACTATGCTTATTACAAATAATTTTATTAATAATAAATATTAGGCATCTCTACCCTAATTAAATCGTAATTATTTTAAGAAATGTGTTTTGTTTCAGTTAGTAACTGAATTTATAAAATTCAGTCGTTTTAAGTAAATTTCGATCCATTTACCGACCATAGTAATGCTCATTCCAGCAAGAGTGTTTGATAGAAATCATTTCGGATTTAAATTTTGGAGAGCACGTATGCCGATTGAAAGTATTTTTTGAAGGATTTTTGACAAAATCTTGATTTTATATAAAACACATCTTTATTGAGATGTCTGCGTCAACGACGTTTCTTCCCTTGGCAATGGCACAAACTCTTGAAAAAGAAACGCTTATACCAATGGTTGATTATTCTAGTATACGTAGAAAGGTTTTTTAAAACTTTTTCTAAAGTCGACTTAATTTCTTTTTTTATAATATTTTTTAATACTAATTTTACTTTGTAAATACTTTGTAGGATATATTAGTTAGTCCCACGGAAGATCAGTACGAGCTACTGTTACAAAAACTTAAAGAGCGGATTAAAGATGGAGGAAGCGAAACTATTTTTGATATTGGAATCGGCGAAGGTAAATTGTATTTTATGGATTAATAACCATGAGTCATAATATACGATTCAATTTATTAAATTAAATTTATGTATTAATATAGATGGTTCGGAAGAGGGCTTGAAGAAAGATGAATACGATGCATCCGTAGCCACTCTTCAATCTCTTGCTGCGACTCTAGAAGCAGATTGTGTTTTGTTACGTCAAAATAAAATAGATAATCGACAAACAGGACAGTATTTAGTTCGTAAACGTCTGGATCAACAAGATTTCTTAGAAATCAGGTACTAGTATAAAATTATTAGAGTTGAAATATTTCGATACGTTGTTTTTTAAAATTTTTTAGTTAGTATTATATAAATGAATTTATATGAATTTTTTTTTTTAAGTAACATTAAAATAATCTATCGTAGTTCGTTGGACGCTATATGTTTATTTGCAAATTTTATGGGGATTCGATAACACTTCGTTGTTTAATCGGTAGTATTAATTTTTCGATTTTAAGAAATATTAGTAATAAATACAATTTATGAATATTGAATTTTAAGCGTGTAATATATAATATTTTAAAGTTAATAATATTATTGCTATTCATTGCACATTTTATTTGCACCTGGTCATTGATAATAGTATAATATTTATATCTTTACAAAGTAAGATATTATACGAGTAGAAACGGACTTTAATTAAATATTTTAATTTAGAGTTGCCGTTGTTGGTAACGTTGATGCTGGAAAATCAACATTACTCGGCGTTTTAACTCACGGCGAATTAGATAATGGACGGGGCTTAGCTCGACAAAAATTATTTCGACATAAACACGAAGCCGAAACTGGTAGAACTAGTTCGGTTGGAAATGACATTCTTGGATTTGATAGTGTTGGTATGTTTTATCATACGCTTTATTATATCTTATTATTTCTGTTAAAATTTATTACTTTTCGATAGGTAACGTTGTTAACAAACCCGAGCATGGCTCTTTAGATTGGGTAAAAATTTGTGAAAAGTCGTCCAAAGTAATTACTTTCATCGATTTGGCCGGTCACGAGCGTTATTTAAAAACTACAGTGTTTGGAATGACTGGACATGCTCCAGACTTTGGTTGGTAAATCGTCGTTATTAAATAACGAACAATATTATTTAATAAAGAGCTACCCGAAAATTCACTTTTCAATTATTATTCTAGGAATGCTTATGGTCGGTGCGAATGCAGGTATCGTTGGAATGACCAAAGAACATTTGGGTTTGGCTTTAGCTTTATCCGTACCAGTTTTCGTGGTTGTAACTAAAATTGATATGTGTCCACCAAACGTACTACAAGAGAATTTACGATTACTAATTAGAATATTAAAATCTCCTGGATGTAGAAAAGTCCCGGTTACCGTTAAGACACCGGATGACGTAGTAATCAGTGCTACTAATTTTGTTTCGGAAAGGTAATCGAAAAAGAAATTGTTTATTTAGTTTTAAATTATTTTTTAATATTTAAATATTTAATTCTTCTGGTCTAGGTTATGCCCTATTTTTCAAGTATCTAATGTTAACGGAGAAAATTTGGATCTTTTAAAAATGTTTCTAAATTTATTGACTGCACGTATGACTAGTCACGATAACGAACCTTCCGAATTTCAGATAGATGATACATATTCCGTTCCCGTAAGTAATTGAAGATAAGTTTTTCATTTAATACAAATAATTAATGAAATAGTATTTATAAATTATAGGGTGTGGGAACAGTGGTTTCTGGAACAACTCTCAAAGGTGTTATACGTCTAAACGATATACTACTACTTGGACCAGACCCTCTGGGTCACTTTCAACAAATAGCCATCAAAAGCATTCACAGAAAAAGAATGCCGGTTCGCGAAGTGCGAGGCGGTCAAACAGCTAGTTTTTCTTTGAAAAAAATTAAACGGTCGCAAATTCGGAAAGGGATGGTGATGGTGTCACCGGTCTTAAATCCGCAAGCTTGCTGGGAATTTAAAGGAGAAATCTTAGTGTTACACCACCCGACAACGATAAGTTCTCGATACCAAGCAATGGGTAATTAAAAAATTGCGTTAATTAAATTTTCGAGATTAAAAAATTTGAGCGATGTTTAAATAAAAAATTATTTCAGTTCATTGTGGAAGTATTCGACAAACAGCCTCTATCCTATCCATGTCTCAAGATTGTCTAAGAACGGGAGATAAAGCTTTGGTACATTTTAGATTTATAAAACATCCGGAATATATAAAACCTGGGCAACGTATGGTATTTAGAGAAGGTCGCACTAAAGCAGTTGGTAATGTTTTACAACTGATACCGCATTCAGTGGCAGGTAGTTCTAATGTAAGAGCAAACAAACCGAACAAACATCAACAAAATCGACAAAATACCAACTCACAAGTAATAATAAATAATTTTAAGTAAAGTAAATAGTTACATTAAGAAACTTTAATTAAGCAACGTTAATTATTACGTCATTCGTTATTTAAGTTGCACGTAAATATGTTTTTATTTATATAAGACTTGGTTCGGTTATCCTCGATAATGCAATACTATTGTGAAAACGTTACAATCAATATCATTATCTAAAGATATCGAAATAAAAATGATTAGTTTTAAATAGTAAATGATCTAATGTTTTATCAAGCTGTGAGTATCGATTTCATACGAATCAAATTTATTTTATTTTTTAATAATTCATTTATCAATGTTAAATTTAGATGAATTTTTAATAACTAATTTTAATTTTTAGGCTTTGGAAGATGATACGAGTAATTGCAGCGATGTACAAACTGCTAAACGTGAAAATACACCTAAAAAATTGGCTGTAAATTCTGCTAGAAAGGGACGAGGAAGAAGAGGGTGGATACAAAATACCTCTGGTAGTATTGTACAACCACTTTCAGAACAAAATCCCCCTGCAAATGTATAATAAATTAATTATCTACAAAATATATGTACTACTGTAATTATTTAAGAAATTTGAAAATAAGAATTTGTAAAAATCTTTCGTTTCGCAAATTTTTCAAAATGTTAGCTTTATATATTTGTTTCATTATGTTATTAAACGTACCGATACAATTTTTAGAACAAAAGCATTAATTGACAGATATTTTGTCTTTATATCAGAAAATTATATATTATAAATTTGATTAAAAAATTTAATTTATATATATATATATATATTTATATATAAGTAAATTAAGTTTTAATAAACGGTTTACTTATTTAGACTTAATTAAATATTTTCATATACGATGTCTTTGTGTTCATTAAATACGGTGTGGTAAGAACATAATATATCATTGACTGATAAGTTTATTTAAGATTATAAAAACACGAGTATTAACAATATTTTTTTATCAAACTTAAATATAAGTTTTTTGACAAATGTTTCCAGAGATAATTATTTCTTTAATTTATCGTACACTATTATTATTAACATTATTATTGTTACTATTAATCTAAGACATTTTTACTATTATTTTTTTCAAAAACTAAGTTATTTTTAATTTTTGTATAGACTTTTTGTTTTTTTAATACATTCAAATAGAAAATTATTTTGTTTGGTTTCTTTTCGCTTTTTCTTCGAAGTCTTCTAATTCCTTTTTAAATTTTGAAAGTTTTCCAATGGGATTCGCACGAATAAATAAATATATCATCCATCTTGCTACTTGTCTTACTGGTTTTGAGTCTGCTATTTTATTAACTAATTGATCGTTTCTAATCAGATAGTGATAAATTATTCTTAGAACCATATTACCTATGGATAACGTTTAAGTATTTGTATTTTAAACCTTCGGTACGTCAAATGTGCACATATTACGATACTTGTGAAGAAGTTCTCTTTTAAGTCTTAACTGCTTTCTAAGGGTTTCTAGTTTTTGTAACTGTTCTTCTTTACTATACTCGATTCCTGGAAGTCTTTTAATCTACGATAAATTTCAAACAATGTACAATTATTATTTAAATATATCGAACTATTATCGCATCTTAATAAATATTATACCTGAGCTCTAGCCGAATCTAATTTTTTTTGTAATTCTAAAATCTTTTGACTCGTATCTTGAGATTCCTTTGCTTTTTGCGAAGTGTCATGTGGATCTTTTTCCACGCTAAAAAGAAACAAAAATATGTTTATTATCAGTTGTACAATAAAATAAATATACACTAGAGTCGACATAACTTTATTTTTGACGGATAAAAATTTAATTTATAAGACGAAGTATATGAAAAAATCAAGCGATTGCATCAAGATTTAAAAATATGTGCAATATTTAAGACTTAGATGTTTACATATGTATATACACGTAAAAGTATTTCTCGTGATACGTAACATACACAATAAGTAGGTTATATTGTTAAAATAATATTCGCGAACCTTCGAATGATTTCATAAATAATTGGAAGAATTTCAATATCCAAATCAGCTACTGTAAACTGAGAATTCACAGCTGCTTCTTCGGATAATTCCACTACCTCCATTGCAATACTAATTTACACTTATTTTTAAATAGTTTTTCATGTTTTTTTTTGCAGAAAAAAAACGCTACCGTACCTCTGATCGATACAAGATATGAACTTAATTTTTATTCCACAAAATCGATACACTACTAATTATTATAACCAAATATTCTGTAAATATTACGAAGATAGAATCAATAAGAAAGAAACTATACCTGACTACAATCAAAGTTACAGCCACCTATAGATGAAAAAGCGAATCTTGGGTCGAAAACTGTAACGCAGTTGTCTCTGATACCAGTGGCAGTCAAATTCTATTTTTCTCGTACGTTATTTGGAGCTGAGAGGCTAAACTTTAGAGGGATTTTCCGCAGTTGCGCAGTACTAATTCATATTAGCAAAACTTTTTGAGTGCGCGGAATACAAATTGTTTGGAGCTACGCCAAAATATAAAAAATCGTAGCAATGTATTCAAAGCCGAGTAAAGTTATTTTCAAAGACAAAATTTAGTATATACAGTGTATATATTTAAATTTTACAAACACTGCAAATGACATAACTTATGAAATTCGTCTGGCATTTTATTCTTACAGAACGATTATCGAACCACCCGACGAATTGACGATCGCGAATAAATAATGGATAAACGAAACATTTGTCATATTTATAAAGATATCCGTTTAAAATGACTTAACATTTTGTTTAAATCTCATAATTTAATGGAGGATTTTAAATAAACAACCAATCGAGGCAAAGATATTAATGCGCAGAATCAACCAACCAATTCTCACCTTGGAAATTTTCTATCTTTCTTTCTCGTAGAGTTTGCACGAGCCGTAAGTCCTATATTATTTTTATTCCAAATAACTCATGAACATCCTACTTAATTTTAAATTGATATATTACTTTATTGAAATTATTAGCCTTCGGCAACTCGCGTCGAACAATATTTTTATGTTTGTTTAATAAATTTTAATAATTGTGTTTTAGGTTAAAATGGGTCGTCGACCTGCGAGATGGTAAGTAGTTTTCACAGTTTCATTTATTACATTATAAATAATTAGTAATATATTTGTCAACTTGGAATCGCGTTTCGTCGATAAATACGAAGCGTTCGTACAATATCGACGAAGTAAACTTTAAAAGTATACGCCCGTAAACAATAATTTATTATTATCGTTTCGTTATGTCAAGGTTCGAACGTTAGTTTCATACGTTTTTATCTCTTTCCAGCTATCGATACTGCAAAAACAAACCGTATCCGAAATCACGGTTTTGTCGTGGTGTGCCCGACCCGAAAATTCGTATTTTCGACTTGGGAAAGAAGAAAGCTTCGGTGGAAGATTTTCCTCTATGCGTACATCTTGTTTCCGATGAATACGAGCAGCTCAGTTCGGAAGCGCTGGAAGCAGGACGTATCTGTGCAAATAAGTACATGGTAAAAAATGCTGGTAAAGACCAGTTCCACATTCGAATGAGACTTCATCCCTTCCATGTCATTAGGATCAATAAAATGTTGTCGTGCGCCGGAGCCGATAGGTAATCGATATAATTGTTTTATTAAGTTTCTTATCCAAAAGTATATTGCTTTCATTTTTTAATTTGCCCCGGTTCAACTTTAATCTATCCAGAATATTATAATTAAATTTAGTTTTTTTCATAAGTTTCGTTTCTATAGTATATCAAAAATTAAATTCTACCCTTTCGATCTTTCGTGTGTATTATGTAATATCAACAAAGTATAATTTATGGTTTACGAGAAACATTTAATATTTGTTTTTAATTTATTCTTATTTAAAAAAACAAGCATGATTTTAACGCATTAAATGTTTATTAGGCTCCAAACTGGAATGCGCGGTGCTTTTGGTAAGCCTCAAGGAACCGTGGCTCGTGTACATATTGGACAGCCGATTATGAGTATTAGATCGTCCGACCGTCATAAAGCTGCAGTTATAGAAGCTCTCCGTCGTGCCAAATTTAAGTTCCCTGGTCGTCAAAAGATTTATGTTTCGAAAAAATGGGGTTTTACGAAGTACGATCGTGCAGTTTACGAATCTCTTAAGGTTGCTGGACGACTTGCCCCAGACGGCTGTAACGTTAAATATTTACCGGAACATGGACCTCTCGATCAGTGGAAAAAATTCAGGGAAACTTTGGCTACAGCTTCATAAACGAATAATACAATTGTATTAAAGTTTCAAATAAAATTTTATTAAATTTACAAAAAAAGCTTATCGTAATTTATAATTATTCAAAGCGTAACATTTAAAAACCTTTTGCTAATTGTAGTTTGATGTATATCAAAAATTGAAAAAATTTATCGATGTCATCGATTTTTAGATTGTTTTCAGTTTAAATGTGAAATTTCGATACATTTATCTATTTTTTAAATATAAATTATGTATCTATTTTGTTTTCATTTTGTACTGTATTCGATTAATTTATCACTAAAATTTTTATTGTATTGTTATAATTATGATTCGAAATAAAAATTTTAATATTTTTTAGTACTTTACGCATCGATCGTAATATATTAAATTTCAAATACGTAATGTAGAATATAAAAAATTTACGCTTAAAATATTTTCTAAATAAACTTTATTCCTCGATAAGCAAAAAATTTTTTGAAGATTTTATACGATACTGTTATTAAAATTGAATTATAAATACAAATTTGTAGAAAATAACTGTTTTAACTTCTTGTAATGTATAAATCTATACATATGAAAACATTCCTGCAAAAAACTTAATACGCAGTTTAATTATGATACAATTATTATCGGTAACTAAATAAAATATAAAACTTCAAAATTTAACGTGATATTACTTATATTAAAAATATCAAATGTTGAAAGATGATAAATAAATTTTATATTCTGTATAAATATATTATTGTTTTAAAGTAAACAAAAAAATTTGTATCTTATAAATAATATAACTTTGATTACAAATTATTTTGAGATACATTTAATAATGAAATATTGTATTTTATAATTAACAAATAACATATAAAACGTAAATAATTTTCTTTAAATATTCTGAAAATAAATTTCTTTCTTTCTTATGAAATAAGATGTATTTCATATTCTATTTTGCTTTTAAGTTAATCTATTCGGTACTCGTTTAAAAATTTAATAATCTTTTCTACAATTACGTTAAAAATAATATACAATTATGCATATAATTCTTATAAATTTACCCTAAACCGTTAACAATCTAATATTTGTTATCTACATTTATTTTATGATACATAGTTGATTATTTACTTAAAATCTGACTTATAGCATTAAAAAGTCATTTACAATAAAAATTCCGATACAAAAGATCATTCGGTTGGAAGTTATTTACACTAAACCTAATGCGAATGACACGCGAGGTTGACTTGATTGCTACTTTCATTATTTGGTAATTCATCATCCATGTCCATGTCGCATATTCTATGAGTCGGGATATCCAAAGCATCGGTGCTGGTTGTGGCATCCAAAAGAGGCGACAATTTTTCAGCCTCGCTATCTTCATCTTGATTTTGACCCTGCGATGTCCGTATAATAATTGATAAGTATTGCGCTCTAATGTACACAAATTTGCTATTTAGTCGCAGATAACGTTATTTTACTCACATCGTATAATAATGCGGGCTGCTTTTCATTAACGAGTCTTAAAGCATCTCTTGCCCTAAGACTCGACTTATCACGCGAATGATTACAAGATTTAATTCTTGCGGATGGCGAACGATTGTGAAGGTCTTTTTGAGAATTTGAATTCTCTCCCTTAGCGAGCAAAACGGACATTCGAAATTCCGGGGTCGGACACAATGTATTACTGGTTCTTGGTAACGAGTCGCAGTCCTTGGGTAGATTGTGTTTTGAAACCGGTGTTCGTTCCGCGGACCTGCGATTAATTTATTCAAAATTTTACCCTCGGAATCGTCGATCGACCTCTTGAATATCACAAGCTGATCGGATTCGCTACGAACCTATTGAGCACTTCGGCGGCTTGTGTGGCGCTGGCGGTGTCCGTGTCCGGAGTGTCCGGAGACTCCGGTGGAAGGACTGTTGCCCTCGGAGTGTAAGGACCGTTCAATGCTTCGATCAAGGAAACGGCTTCGTATCCCGCGGGAATATTTTCGCAGCTTCCCTAAAATCAAATTTCAATGAGAAACGTTCGCCAACTTATCTTCGATCGATCGAATCAAAATGCTAATGTTCAACGATCGTTCAACGTTATTATTATCGTTATTATCGTTATTATCGTATTACTTCCGGCAGGGGTGGATTGGTTATCATGGATCCAGCTGTTTTTTGCAAGGCTTTAATTTGAAGCAAAGCTCTGAACGGAGCTCGACAAATGGGACAATTGTTGGCTTGATATCTCAGCGAATCGGCGCAACCGTTGCATAGACACAAATGCCTACAGGGTAAAATTAAAGTGTCTCGTACGTCGCACATGCAAATAACGCATTCGGCTCCGTTGTCTTCGGTGTCTTCGTCGCTTCCTTGCTGATGGTTGAAGAAAAAATTAGATTTTAATTAAATTAAACATCGATCGAATGTATTCTGTTTCGTTTTGTACAAGATAATAGTTACTTTGGAATTTTCTGTGTTTTTATTTTCGATGCCGTATATTTCTTGAAGCAGATAACACAATCCATCGACGTATAGTTTTTGTTTCAGGGCTTTTAACACGTACGATCCATCCGAGTGTTTTTCGACTACGGCTATGGTCGTGTGAGATTGTTTCGGTTCATCCGAACCTTCTTCCGCTACGCAATGAATCGCGATAGGTATAATCTACAAAGATGAAATTTATAAAATTAAAAGTGAACACGGTATTCGACAAATATTAAAATTACGTACTTCGCGATCGGTATTATAAGATAATTCTGATTCGCTGTAAGGAGTTGGATCGAAAATATGCGAGGATTGACTAAACAGTTGATTAGTTCCTTTTTTGTAATAATACGTTTCCGAGTTCATCGAGGCATCTCTCGGTATATACCTGTAAATATACATGGTCACAATTTTTGTCGATTTTAATATAAAATTTGTAAGCATCGACTTACGTTACTCCTTTCGACGTAACCTCTTCCGTACAAAAATAATATATAGTAATAGCACATCTGACGTCGCAATCGAACGTAAACTCGATATTAAAATTCATTGGTTTGTTATCCGTATCTCCTTCCCCAAAATGTTTCAGACCAGTTTGTTGGGTCGACGGAGGCTTTTCGACGTTTCTAACCAAACGTAGAGATTCCTTTCGGATGTTTACCAGGCTCTTGAGAGTTTTAGTCGGATCGTTGGCTTGAGGCGGCGGATATGGAAACTGAACGACGATATTTTAGGTAAAAGAATAATCTCGTTGTTACCGTATTCCTTAAAGAATACTTACAGGCGTTGGTCGACTCCCTAAGAAATTTAAGTCTGTATTCTCTCCGAAAAGATAAGCTTCCGGTTGAGGAGTGTCGAACCTTTCTCCTCCCATGATGAAATGACTGCCAAAATAACCTCCTTTTGTAAAAAAGGAATAAACAAAAATAAAATTTGTAAATACGTTCGCGTACTCTAATTATCTATATTTTTAAATCTAATTCACTTATATTAAACGTGTAGTTAAGAATTTTCTTCCAAGTCTTTCTTTGATAAAAAATTTGCTATATATATTATTATAAAATAATAATATTTTGGCGAATGAAATTATTTACCTGATCGAGGTGGATATTTATATGCGTGATTTGAAACGATATCGACTTCTTCGACACCTGCATTTTGACGACTAGTTAACGATCCCATTCCTTTGGAATATAAAAATGTTTACAAAATTTGATATTTTGTCAACTTAAAATTATTAACTCTGTTTTATATTAATCATTTAAGTATACTATTTTATTCACGATAATTAACACTAAGATTAAATTGCAATTACACCTGTTTTTTATTAGCACAACAGTAAAAAAAACACATCATTGTTAAGATGCATTATAATTAGGACTCGAAAGTTTATTAACGCATAATAATAAAAGTTATTATTATTAAATTATTTATGTATTTATATTATATACATATATGTAAATAGATATATCAAGGGTAATAATTTAAAAGGAGCACTGGATCAAGGGTTTAACACTTTAAGCCGAATGACTGAAATATCGATTTATTATAAAATACAATATATCGTATGCACTGCATACTAAGAAAATAAATTACAGGCCATATAAACTAGATAACACTGCGCCATCAGGCGAGTTAATGCCTAACTAAAATTGAAAAGATGAAGCGATAGTTACAACTGGTTACGGTAATTACGGTAATTGATATTTATTTTAATCAGCAATTAACGTAACAGCCCAAAGGATAAAATAGTAGCAGATTACAGTTGTACATTGATTTTCGTAGTTCATTTTAAATCTTGTCGATTAAAATCGAGAGCTTTGGTCGTTGACAAATATAAAATAAATTACATCTTGAATTTTGATCTTTAATTTATCGCAGGCACTGCGTATAGATTTGGACCAGAATCAATGTTGCAAGCACGAACTTACCAGAGGAAAATATACCGTTGAATTGGGTCTTATTTATTAGCAGAATTCTATAGAATAATTATAAATACGAGACATTGAAAAAATAAATATTGATCTTTGCCTCGACATTCAGGGGAAGAAAAAACTTCAATTTGTAAAAAATTAGCGTTACAACGTGATTTAGATATTTTTCTTTTATTTATCCTAGCCTGGTGAAAATGACATGTTTTGAACGTATTTATTATATTAACGTTTAGTTTGGATGGATTCTTAATGCAATTATATTTTTATTTTGTTTGTAATTGGAACTAATTTGTAAAGGTTTAAAACAATCGATTTTATTTACAAAAATTAATCAATTTAAATTTGTTATTTCGTTTACTTTGTGTAAAAATTGTAATACATATAATTATAAACCAAAAATAAAATTAATTATAATATTAATAAAAATAATATTAAGCTAATGCAAATTTATATATTTTGCACGGAACAAATTTCCCGATACAGACCAATAATAAATGTAATAAAAAGTAGCGTATCAACCACTACAAACGAAAAAAGTATCTCTTTTTATTAATTTTCTAAACACGACTCGAATAAAGGATATCATTTAATTAATTATATTTCCATATATTATTTTTGGAGTGTGAAATTAAGCCTTTTCTTTCTTACGCGAAATATACATTTGAATAATATGGCTTGGATTACATTTATTTGATATTTTCGTAATTGATCGGATTATTATCTATCGTGCATTATCAAAGAATTATCAATAAATAATATAAACGAATAAAATTTAGAATTAAACATTCTTTATAATATATAAGAAAAAAAACTCTGTTACTACATAACATTTTCAATTTATATTTAAAGATACGCTAATGTAAATTTGATGTTACATTAATAAATTATTTTATTTTATTAAACTAGTTTCAACATTTTAAACAGTATACAAAATTAAATATTGTCGACATCGTTATTTATCATTGTTTCTTTATTTATACAATACGTTGTTTTTTCAATTATAATAAACACTTATTTTACATATAATAAATTACTCGTGACGAATATTCTGTTGTTTATTTAATTAAGATATTTTATTATTTGTGAAATTTGTAATAGAAGTAAGAACAAATTTAATGATATCAATTTTGCATTTTACATTAAATTATTATCGGCATCGTAGATACGAATAAATGTCCATAAAAAATAGATTCAATAATTTACTCAACTAAGTATAAAATTGATACGATTAAATAGTAATTAAGTTGTTTTGCACGAATATTTATCGATCCTCGCGTCCTTCCTCGATCGTTGGATCAACCTTTCGAAAAACCGCGCGAAGACAATCATCCAATCACAGCGTAACTCTTTTACATACGATCCGAAGTCTCATCAAAGTGTATAATCACAGTTTCGTTTTCTCTCCACTGGCGCACAGACATATCGCATTATATAAGTCTATGGTTTTGCCAGCGATGCTGTGTATTTCTGTTTTAACAACGATTAATAGCTTAGAAAAAGCGAAGAAACGAGTTTGTTAGCGTTGATATAACGATGATATAAAGCAATGTTGCGATAGAGACGTAAATGATTCGCGATAGTTTTGTGTCGTTTTTACAAAGCGAAACAGTTGGAACTATCGTTGCTTCGTCGAGTGGTTATTTAGTAGTTAGTTACACTGCAGGATATTAATTTACAACAGTTTGTGCCAATTATTAAAATATTGGTATACTTGATTCTCGAAACGAAATGAAAGTGGTATTCTCTAGAAAACGACGAGAGACGAGGACAACTGCGCAAAGCGATCGCCTAGGAACGTCGTCACCGTGAAGCTAATGAAAATGTTACTCCTCGATTGACGAAAGGAGAGAAAGAACCTCGACTGCCACTAATAATATCGTTCACTAGTGGAGTTATTGACATCGACAGCGATCCATCAACCAGTTCTCGATAATTTTTTTGTGTACAAAGGCAAGACGCGCCAGACTGGCTCGATGGTTGGTAACGTTATTCTGCTTCGTTTCCATTCGTTTATAAAATTTCTTTTTACCTCGATCTACGCGTTTTTCTAATGTTTCTTCTTTTTACCAAATTTCACTGTCGCCAATTCACCGTCTATTTTTATTGTTATTGTTGATTCTTTGTTGTTTCTTCTGCACTTGCACCGCTTTTTGTTCGCTCAGTTTCAACTGTTTAGAGTCGTATTAATATTTCCGATACGATAACTTTTATCAAAATGTTGATACGGAATGTTTTGTTTGAGCATCTTTGTGTCGTATTGTTGATAACTAATTAGTATAATAATCTTTATGTAGTTTTGTATACGGATACAATTTTCCGGGTATAACATTTATACGATTAAATTTATCGAATAAATTGTAATAGTTTTTAATCATTTTTACGCGAGTAAAATTATAATATTTTTTTTTTAATTTAATAGAAAATGAAAATTACTTATCTCGCTTATATATTTTTATTTTTATCCAGTGAAATTTTAACGATAATACGCAATCTATAAAAACGAATAGCATTCGATATTCGATAACGAGAATCGTTGATTTACAAATTTAATTGATTTTTACGGATTGCGATGATTCAAATTTAAATTTTCTTTTATATTAATAATTATTTTACAAAATTTGGATTTATTATACGGCGATTTAAGATTCTCGTTTAATATAAGACCGATAATGTATTTGATAGATTTTTAAAAATTTATAATAGGAAAGAATACAAGGTAATAGGTATTACAAAATAAATCGAGCAGATTTATTATTTATTTATTTTAGAGTAAAATTAATGTAATAAAAAATGTATCGTCGTTCGATAAAATATGCAGGAAAAAACTTTTTCAGGCTCTGCGTATGATGTCAGCTATTGTGCCAGGCACGCAAAATATCAGTGATAATTCGCACGGTGTCGATCATGCAGTTAACAGGCTCAAACTCCAGCAAGATTTATTATCGGCTGCAAAGCAATGTCATATTAGGTTTGGCAGCAAAGCGGAATTAGCGACCGAGTCCGATGCGTGCGTCACTCAACTATGCTATGCTTTTGAACAAATTTTTAATCATGGATTGAAGACAAGTTGTAACGAAAAACTGAATTCAACTCTTAGGTATTGACATACTTTCCTATAATTAACGAATAGCACGAAGCTTTTACAAAAATCTAATCTAGTCCGTCCTAGAGAACGAAAAAATGAATTCTGTATTTTTAAATTAAAACGTATCGCGTGTATTTATGTTATTTTAAAAAAGATTCTAGTTTTTGTTATGTTTTATAAAATGTTTACAATTAGACAGGTATCGGAGTTGGTAAAGTCTGGATGCAATTTGCGAAGTCCAGAGTCAGAGGCATTTTGGCCGTGCGTTCGAGAGCAGTTAACGTGGCACGAACAGGAACGTTTCAGCGTATTGAGAAAAGTACAAACGGATCAGGGTCGAGGACGAGCTTGGCTACGTGCAGCCTTGAACGAGCGTTCCTTGGAACGACACCTCCACTCGGTCGTCAGTCCAGAGGCTGTCGAACCCTATTACGAAGACTGGGCTTTCCTTTGCGACCAAGAGAAATCGTCTATGCTACCAAATATCGCTGCCGGTAAACGATGCGATCAGTATTTTATTCTGCTTTTTATATTTCTTATGTATTATAGTCATTTTTACCGTCCAGGTCTTACAACGATACTCTTTGCCATTAGAATAGATAACGAAGAACTCGATTACACTTCGGAAGAAAGCAAACTTACGCATAATAAAAATTCTCACTCCGAACCAATAATTACGTCAACTTTGCCAGGTATTTTATTCGCGATTCATTTATACCAATCGTTGCGGTAAAACATAAAATAATTTTTTAAATTATACGCAGATCCTTCCATGTCTAGTTTAAAGGCACGAAAAAAAGTGCAAACGCATATTATATCTTTTGACGATGATGACATCGACAATGAATCGATTTGTAATTCGTTATCGTTCAGTGCACCGCCAACCTGTTTAAATTCACCGACTGCAACAACACCGAAAGAAACATCACCGAGTACATCGTCTCAGTCTTCGTCTCGATTGCAACCTCGTTCGGTGGATAGCGACGTGGTTTTGGACGTGAAACCTATAAATTGGGACGAAAGGTACACAATTTTTAAATTTTATCGTACCAACTATTTTAAACTGCTTTACGTATTTTATTTAATTATTTTATTTAATTTTTTAATATTATTTTAAACAGAGAGACATTTGAAGAGGAAAGGCTTTTAACTCCGCTCACTGACACTGAAAATATGGGTGGTTTAGTACCGGTATCACCGTTGGATAATGTTCTCGATGATACCTTAGTTAGTTTACCAAATTATTTAGATGTAAGTACGGAGATGCATCGTTAAGATTTTTTTAACGGTAAACGATTATAAAATAAGAAATTTTAAGTTTTTATTGGCTTAAATATATAAATTTGCGTTCGGTTTCCTTGACTTGGCATTTTTTTTAAATTATAAATAAATTCTATACGTATATACGTGTGTGTGTATATACACAAAATCATTTACCTCTTCTATAAATAAAATTGTTGTTGAAATTTGAAGAATTACGAGACAACCGAGGCAGCAGTCGAAGCAACTGAGCCACTCGTCAATGCCCACGCCGACGATGATACGCTGGACGTAGAAGGTCTGCGTGTGAGGCTTTTAGCTCTAAATGAAATTTTAGAACAGACGCGCGAAGATGCGATTACGAGTAAACATCAACTGGCTCGTTTTCAAAGGCAGCATCAAAATTATCTTGAAAAACACGAACTCCAAATTCAAACGCTTAATAGGTATTTCGGTACTTTGTCTTTAATATACAACTGAATTTTTATTCGAATTCGTTGAATTAATTAAATTTAAGGAAGATAAAAATCCAAATGTTTAACGATGATTCAACAAAGTGTAAATTGTTTTTTTTCTTTTAGAGAAAACGAACTGTTAAGGCAACAGTTGCGAAAATATGTAACCGCGGTACAAATGCTTAGAAAGGATTCGGATACAAATAACGTTCCCGAAGATGATTCATCCTTAGATTATCACAGGGAATCTGAAGAATATCAAAGTAAATTAGTTCAAGTTGCAGAAATGCACGCAGAACTTATGGAATTTAATGCCAGATTAACGATACAGTTAACCAATAAGTAAATTATACATCTATATATTATTATGTTTATGTTATTCTTTAATCGTTTTGATTAATAAATCATTTAATAATTGAATAGGGATAAATTAGTGAAACTACTTCAAGCGGAATTGGAATGTCTTCGAGGTCCGATAAACGAAGACAATATACTTTCGGAATCTCCTTGCTTAATTCATATTTGGGTACCTTCTGCATTTCTTACTGGCCAACCATCGGATATTCATCACGTTTACCAAGTAAGAAAATAATATCATTTTTAATTTTATAATTTATGCATAATTTTAAAAATATATATATTTTCCGTTATCTTTTCTTAGATATACATTCGTATCAGAGACACCGAGTGGAATATATACAGAAGATACGCACAATTTTATTCACTGTATAGAGAATTAAAGAAACACGATGCAATCGTTACGTCTTTTGAATTTCCGCCAAAAAAAACTATCGGAAATAGGGTAATAATTTATAATTTGATACATTTTAAAATCTTTTGACTTTGAAATATATCGTGAAATATAAATTTATAAAAACGAAAAATCATATTTTGAAGGATGCGAAATTTGTGGAAGAGAGGAGACAAAAATTACAACAATGGTTGAGACGCATTGTTAATCGACTTTCTCATTGTTCACCTGCATTTTCATCCCACCCGTGCAAACAAACTCTTGTTTCGCTAATGCCTTTTTTTGGGTAAGGAAAGAATATTATATTTTAAAAGTTATGCTTATAAAAATATTATATTCGATTATGTTTTTAATAGTGATTTTCCAAATAACGAAGAAGCTAAAAGAAATAATTCTACTAGAAATACGCATTCGTCGTCGCCGCAATATATGGGTTTATAAATGATATTCTTAAAAAAATTGTAAATATAAGAAAAATGGTAAATATTGTTAATGTATATGTAAATATGTTTCTGTAAACGTTAAATTCAAGGAAGACAAGCAAAAAAAATTAAAAGTACAATAAAAATATTATAGATGTTTATATTTTTATTAATAGTATGATTTATAATATATATTTATATGATTTATAATTAAATTTATATTTAATACAATTGCATAAGTTTTTAAGGGTTACAGTTTAACGTTTAATTTTTAGTTATTGTTTATTTTCCTTGAATAGAAAAACATAAGTAGGAGATATTAACTGTCACTTGAGTATTATTAAAATATAACTTTAATAAGACATTGAAATTTACAATGTTTAAATTTAGAAATGTATTATTGAAAGCTGGACTTTTATATAGGATGATAAATGTAATCTCTTTAAGAATTTGTTCGTACAATATTACATTTTAATAGAAATATTTATTTGATACTTTTTGAATCTTATTTATTAATGGAACACAACACAAAATAAAAAAGTATATTTTCATTTTACTTATGTAAACAAAAAAGATGAAAAAGTACTTATTGTTCAATTATTTTTTGAAAAATACATGTATTATTATACCAACATAAACAATGATAATTATCGATTATTAAGAAACATCTGAATATTTTTTAAACGTTTAACGAACGAGCAACAATCAAATATACTTTATTATTATTATTCAAAAAGATAATATTTATAATAGGAATAATTTCATTATACAGTAGTATTATTTCAGTTGACAAAAATCGAAGATATCCTTCGTTTGGTTCATTTTTATGTCGTATTTCTAGTGCACACACGTGGCAGTAATTTTATACTTCTCTCCGGGAGAAAGTACCGATGATATAAACGTGGCGCTTATAAATACATGCCGTACGTACGTGTGATAATTTTTTTTTTTTTCATCGATCATTTATCGTAAGCCCGATCTTACAAATACGTCACGCATCGAATCACGGAGGTCACTTTTTGGCATGTTGCAGTAGATATTAAAAAATTGACCTCGTTGACGTGCCAAACTACATTTTTCATCTTTACATTTTGATCTACGTCAACCACGAATACGTTTTTATCTTTAACGAACGAGTCTTGCAACAAATACCGAACCGAAATTTATAAAGTAGTAATTCCTTGTACAACCGATACAACTTCCTTCGCATCGGTTGAATCGAAAAATGAAGAATCTTCGACACTCGGACAATATCTGCCATTATTTCATAGTATGTATCATTTACGTAACGCATATTTCGGTGTCTATACTTTTTATCGATGCAACTCGTACGAGCTTCGTACCCATCCTCGGTACCTGTTTGAAATTATAAATTACACGTTCGGTTCTTCTACGGAACTATTACCGAGCAATTTTCCGTAAAATCATTCGGCAATATAAACTTTCCTTAGATTACGCGTAGCTCAATTATCCCTCGAACGAGATAAAGTCGTCGATTTCCTTTCTCTTATTCAGAGTCGAGCTTAATAAACAAAACACGCGATAGTCGCTTCCTTCCTGCGTTGGTGTTCTTATTTGTATAAAGAACATGCGATCCTTGGCGACTCTATACCGTAATAAGAGGAAACGCGAACAACTCGAATGGGAATACAGACTGGAAACGCGCTAATCAAAACAAAAGTGTCTTTACAAAATAAAGCTCCATGCAAAAGTGCAAAATAATATAACGAACAAAAACTTGGCGGTGTTCCGATTCTTGAATTATTGTCTTAATAAACGCGGAAAGAAGTCGTTTCGAGTAAAAGACAATTAGGACAATACTTTGATTTTGACTAGAATAAAATCGACGGTCTATTTACGTACAAAATTAGCGAGAACGAGGTAACGCTTTATTATAGGAATGTGTGTAACGCGATTCTTCGGGTATTTCATCAGAGCGCGATTCGCGATATTGCTTTTAAGTATCTACGAATAAAATGCATTATTATTGTTCTTAACCACGTATTTAACCAAAAAGTTTTATAAAATGTATTATGAATCGATATAAAAAAAGTAATTAATTTTCTCTTTTCCGAACAAAAGGTGAAAGATTTATTTGATTTATTTGCGATTTATTAATTTGAATATTAAAAGTTTTATTAGGTACTTTTGTCTTTCGAAAATGAAAGAATCGTTGTAATACGAACAATTAAATTATTTAATTATAAAACAATGAGAAGTTTTTGTGGAAATATAATAAATCTATCGATTGGTTTTAAAATAAAATGTTAACGATATAAATACTTGAAAATTTGTATAAATTAGACAAAATATAATTATATAAATTATATAAATTATATAAATTATTAGTAATTTAATTTAAAATTTTATAAATGTAATATTAATTTACGAAAATTGTCTATGGTTGATACAATGTTAACATTAGAAAATTATATAAGTTGTTTATAATGGTAGAAAATATTTAAAATCATATGTATTATAAATTGAAAAATTTTGAAGTATTTTTTATAATAAACAACTTATTTTATTTAACGAAAAGTGCGACCAAACGTATTAAGCTATTCGCGTTATGAAATTAATTTTCATAGAACACAAAACATTACAGTATATCCATCGATACATTTTTTACGTAATAAATGCTTTTTTTAAAAAGCTAAATAGATAAAAGAAAGCATAGATCAATAATAGGTTCTAATATTTTCCTACGTAATATTTAATTTTGTAGATTTAATACTTTCTTATTTTTTAAATTATTTAATTTTTACAATACGATTATGAGAAATTTAATAACTTTTTAACGACTGTTATTTATTACCAAGGTATAATATAAATACAAATAAAAATAATTTTTTAAGTATGTAATATATGGAATATAATATGTAATATAATGTGTAATATATGTAATAAATGAACTTCCTTTTTCGTACATATTTCTTTAACAATACAACCCATCGATATCTTCGATAATTAAAATAAACAAAAAGCTAATTTTAAATTATTAGCAGATATTAAATCGTACCATAGATGTGACTTGAAATTTGTATTATTTTATATGAAAGAAGGTATATAATACATTAGTAAATTCATATAAATGTTGATCGTAAAATAAATAAATTTTTTATTTAATAAATTTGTATGTTTTCAAATCTAAAACCATTTTCAATTAGAAAGGTATTTTTCGTATAAAAGAATTATATAGATTCTATTCAAAATATTAGAGTTTATAAGTTTTTATCGTAACATCGTTATCTTAAATAAAAAATATATGCATAAGTATTTTTGAATGTATAAACCATTGAGAATACGATTATCAATGTTATTTATGGAATGATTTTAAACTAATTTATATTTTATTAATATTTATTTAATTCAATATACACGGACTCCAGTATATATTTGAAATTTACAAGTTATAATAAAAAAAATATTATTTTTATCTATCTTTTTTTGTACGTTCCTCCGATTAGTTTTTATTATTTAAAATAATTTTCATCTTTAATACAAAGGCAAACAATAAGTAAATTCAAAACAGACAAAATGACTAAATATATGCAATTTTTAACAAAATAATATGAATATAATTAAGGCAAAATAACACTGGCCAAAATAAGAGACGAAAAGTTTCATTTTTGCTAAAAACAAGTTATTTGACAACAAAGTAGAACTATTATTTAGGTACTTTCAACTTGGTACATTCTTGTATTATATTAAGAAAATTCTTGTATTCAAATGCTACATAATTTCGGTATATAATTAAGATACTATTCTAATTTTTAAATAATTTTCAATAACAAACTAACTAACGATCAAAATGAGAACATTTTAAGATTACAGTTAATAAAAAGTTGAGAAGACTCTCCGGTGTATCATCGAAAGGAATTATCTTAAAAAGAGAATATTCAAAATAAAAATGACGTCAGCCTATTTTAATACTCCAGCGATCGAATAAAGCACAATGTATTTATTGAAACGGTAAATACCGTCTCGATCAACTACCTTCAAGAATACGTCACTCCTTACGAATCGCGATGGTTAAACGAATGAACTGGAGCTCAACTCATTCAAATTTCTTTTCTACAACTTTACAACTTAGCAACGTATTTGCAGACGCTGTAATATTTGTTCTTTCGGTTAAGTTTCAGCTGGTGAACTGAGTTTGAATAGCTATTGGTTGGTTTTGGAACATAACCTTAAAGCGACGAAAAATAGACACACCTTAGAAACGTATAGGCATGAAATTAGACAGGAAGGGGTTAAAACGCTAAAAGTCTGTTCATGACTAAAAGTAGAAGGTCTTCGCCAATTTTCCGAATCTCCGTTTTGAACTTTCGTATTGACGATAACCGTTCGCTCAATTTCGTCCTTGCCTAAATGAACAAGAAATGGCAGCATCATTTAATGTAGGCTTATTAAACAATGATTATAGGAGTAAAAGAAGAGATGAATCGTTGGATAACAAAGATAATTTGTGGTAAATATAAAAAAAAATATGATTATTCGAATATATTTTATTACAAAGTATTTTGTATGCAGTGGATGGTATTGTGTACTTGTTTTGTTTTCTTAACACTGTGCTAATGCTTTCGTATCTTAAATTACAGGTCTAGTATTCTAGCACAAGTACAAAATAGCAGTAATAACAAATTACCAACGAATAAAAATGTACTAGTTTTAGGTAAGAATAGAATAATGTAACAAAACCGTTTATTTTTGATTGATTTTTTTACATCAAAGATGGATTTATTTATTTACTTGTACACGAAATGTTTGTAGGCAATAACGAAAGTGGAAAGACGACTCTGATCGCGAAACTTCAAGGGGTGGAAGATCCAAAGAAAGGATCTGGTTTAGAATATGCTTATATAGATGTTCGAGATGAATATAGAGATGGTTAGTAAAGCGACGTCTTTAATAATTTATTACAGAAACAAACTATAATATCTTAACGTAAATACTTTTAGACCAAACTAGATTATCCGTGTGGGTATTGGACGGAGAACCAGGACATTCGAATTTATTAAAATTTGCTTTAAACACGGAAAGATTTCCAAATACTCTCGTTATGCTAGTCTCTGCCATGACGACACCTTGGGCAATGTTAGATCAGTTGCAATTTTGGTCAAGGATTCTGGGAGATCATATCGATAAACTTTCGAAGGAAAATGAAAACTTTAAACAAGTTTGGCAGGACTGTCGAATGCAAAGTGAATATACTTTTAATGTTTTGTTCCGACGAATCGCAAAGTTCTTTGCAAATTAATATTTTTTTTTGTTCAGTTACAAAAAAGTGGCAAGATTACACGGAACCTGGCGATGATCTTGATCCAGGAAGTCCGTTAAGGAGAACCAGTCGTAATTTGGACGACGAATCGGTTGATAATTTACCATTACCCGAAAGAGTATTAACAACAAATTTAGGACTAGATATAGTTGTTGTAATTACAAAAACAGATTACATGACAACTTTAGAAAAAGAACACGATTACAGGTATTTTTTAAAAACAGTTTTGACAATTTATATTCTTTGTATTCGATTCGTAGTTAATTTTATATATTTAAAACTATCTAAACTAAAACAGGGACGAACACTTTGACTTTATGCAACAATGGATTAGAAAATTTTGTCTACAATACGGCGCAGGACTTTTTTATACATCGGTTAAAGAGGATAAGAATTGCGATCTACTGTACAAATATTTAACGCATAGAATTTACAGTTTACCTTTTAGAACACCTGCTTTAGTAGTAGAAAAAGATGCCGTACTTATGTAAGTTTGTTTACATTTTTAAATTTTGTATCGCTTGAAAAATTTGACAAAAATTTCTTTATCGCTTAATTTTAGTCCAGCAGGTTGGGATAATATGAAAAAAATTAGTATCCTTCACGAAAATTTACAATCGATGAAGCCTGACGACTATTATCAAGATGTCATTATACAACCCACTTCTAATAGAAAGGTAAATTTCTTTTATAAATTTTTATTTCGTAATATAGAAAAAAATTTCGAAATTGTAAATTTTCATCGATGCGAATATTTATTATCTAACTTATTACATAGAATGTTTAATGCGTAATAAATAATTATTCGTTTCTTACCATAAATTAATTAAATGAATTTATTTTCTAAAATTACATTCAGATTCTAATATTTACAATTTCATGCAAACTATCGTTTTGTAAATTTTCAATACTATAATAATTTAGTAAGAAAAAGTACGTTAAAAAATACTCATATTATATTACGAACTTTATTTCTAGAACATAACACGTCGAGTTGAAACTAAAACAGAAGACGAGCAAGTTTTTCTAGCTAGGCAACAAGAAGCCTTAATGGGACTAAAGGACCCATCCCGTTCACCGTCCACTAGGAATCAGGCAAGCTTAGGCCCAATCATGCAGGTCTATTCCATTTCAATTCTAGCATGCTTTCAGTGTCATTGGTGCTTAATTTGCATTAAAATCATACCAGAATTGGTAACATTAATTTAACTGGAATAACAACAAATATATTAACTAACATATTACTTTATGTTGTCCATAATTACATTTTGACATATTACGTTTTAATTTTTTTTTCGCGTTAACTACAATTTACTTTTATTTTTTTTATGTGGTAATAGCGAATAAAACGAGCCTATAAAATAATATTGAACTATTTTCAATTAAATATAGTTTAATATTATCGACAAAAGGAATAAATAAAATTATTTTCGGGTATCATTAATTGGGAATCGATAACGATTTTTCATTTAATAATTATATTTAAAAGAACATTATAATTAACATATAAATGTTTACTAAAGATTTATAATTTTTTATTGTTTTTAAAATGATTTCAAAGTATTTTTAATGTGAGTTTACAAAAAAATTTAGTAAATATGCGAATCATATTTAAACTAAATGCATTTTAACTGTAAATATCGACGATATTACCTCGATAGAATAATACCTAAATTAAGTTTAAACAAAAACTGCAACGAATAATTAAAATGATGTTATTACAATTTATGCAGTAATCGATACAATCATAGATACACAAACGATATCGAATAATCTAAAAAGATTAAATATAAAAATTCCATTGGAAAGTAATTAATTTATTTGACAGATATCATTCGAATTAAAAGAATTCACTTTAAATAAACGCATCAAATTCTTGCAAGTTTTTAATACAAAAAAACGTATTTACAACGTTAATTTTATAACTCCGTGTACTCATTTAATCCAACATTGTTTTATAACTATTTTAATATGCGCGAAGTAGCATCGATCGTCAGATTTTGTGCTGTGATTACCATACGAGGAAGAATCAAATTTATCCGCATAAACATTATTCGCATATTTTTTTAAATATATTTGTTGGGGATAAAATACGCGTTCTTTTATTTTCTTTAATCAATTTATTTATTTCACAATTTGTTTCGTAGCTCGAACGCGTACAAAAATTGTTTCCTCTTTATAAAAAATTTCCTCACGCGCTTTCGCATATTTCCCGGTCGTGCGTCAAAGCACCGGTTCGAAAATCCCTCGTGTTTCCTCGTTTCTCGCCTATTTAAGATTTTTTCCTGGTGCCTTCTGGACATTCCCGATATTGTTTTCTAACCGTAAAATTAGACCTTTTCCAGATTACTCGATAATCCCGGTCCGTTTTATTTATATTTATCTCTCGACGGTTTCTTACCGTTCATTTGATGTTTCCTACCCTCGCGATTCAGCTCGTACATCGCCAACTAAGTCCGGCGGTACTTTATCTCGTTTCCGGACTCCATCCGATTAACAGCGGGTTACTCGCATCACCTCATCTCCGCCCGGTACACAAGCTTCACCTCCTCGCCCTCTTAGAATTTCCCCCCACAACGCGCACGAGGTTAACGTTGCTTTTAGCTGCGAGAAAAAACTCCGCGATGTCTTTCCTCTAAATCTCACTTTTCCGAGCCTCGAAAAAAAAAAGCGACTTTTGTCCGTTCGATCTTACCGCCAACTTCGGGCGTTCCCGTGTCGCGTGTTCCTGGACCCAAACCGAGAAACCCGATTGTTTACAGATCGCTTATCTTTATTCCACTTTGCAATTATTACTCTATTTAGCTTCGTTTCCGTAATATTTCTCGCCGGAGTTTCTCTTTTCTTAGCGCTTTCGAACGCGGTAGGAATATATTATTGCGTAAAATAGATAATTTATTTATTATTTAAAGCTTTTGGATAGAATTAGAAAAACAGTAAAATCATTTGTAATGGCTAACTTTACGAACGGATATAATTCAGTTGAATATTTAATTATAATAAATTAAATCCATAAACTTTTGTTTGCTTTCGATTGTTTGATATTTTCAAGATGTAAGCTAGTATTGTTTTAAAGATATATTTTTAAAATTAATTTGCGCTAAAATATCGTTTTTTTAATATTTGTTTAACGTTAAAAATTAGTTACTTTACGAAACTTACATAAAAATACTTAAGCATGTATAAATTGTTGTTGCGATAAAATATTTGCATCTAAATGTTCGTTGTTAAGCTTGAATGCTTGATGATGTCGATGAAATCGGAGTTAGTGCATCTAATAAAAACTATTTCGAATAACGATAAGCTGAAACTCGAGGTTGCTGCAATAAAAAAAATCCTTGAAAGCATGTTATAATTCATTATGTGGAGTGATCTGACGTTTCTATTTACCTCATTAATAACAAATACCAAGCACGCATTGAAAGATTTAAATGTAGGTTGCGTCGCCGAACAAGAAGTTGGATTCAAAATCTACCGGTACGACAGCTTCCGGCGAAGGTGTACTCGCAAATTTCTTTAATTCACTTTTGCATAAAAAGACAGGCTTCCCGAGTAGTCCTGGTTCACCGGGTGTTGGAGCGAGTTCCGTTAAAAGTGGTAACTATATCCTTATTTTATTTGTCCGAATACCGTTGTTTTTATTTAAAACGTTACGAGGGATTTCCAAAGTTTTAATGAAAAAGATATTCGACGCTTTTGATAAGTAAACATTGAATATTTGACCGATTAACGATACAACGTATTAAAGAACGAATATTGAAAAGCGACGTTGTTATTATTATTAGTATACGAGTAATATTTGATTTTAAAAATTGTAAAATTGAAACCTCGCGAAAAGGAAAATATTAGAGAAAAAGATTATTTCGTAAAAATTATAATTATTTAAATAATAAATAGTTAATTTCAAATTTTAAAAATATAATCTAAAGCGTTTGTGACATTATTTTAAATTAAAAACGTTAAAGCTTTTCATTTAAGTCTGATTTACGTTAAAATGTCGTTTACGTCTCTTCGCGAATTAATCAGTATACGATCTCTTACGTTATTTATTTATTCTCTATTTACTTCTAATTTGTACTTGTTATTTAGAACCAGGAAGTGTAGATAAAGCGGCAATGAGAAATGATGCAGCAGCAGAACTCGATCGCATTACAAAAACGAAAAAAATCCCATCTCTAGATCTGGACAGTTCGACTGAATCTTGAAAGTTAAACGAGTAAATACTGAAGTTCTAACGAATGAAGTGGACGAAAGTGTCGAACACATTATAATTGTCGCGTCATTGTTTCTATCAGTCAAGTTACAATGTCGAAAACGAAGTTTGTCATATATCGTCGAGTGCAATTTTGAAGCATTTTTAATGATATTTATAATTTATTAGAAGTTTATTTGTTCATTAGATGAATTAATAACTATACATACGATACAAGACTTGTAAGCTCATCGATATAAAATTGGTTAATTTTGCACAAACTTGACATTCTTGACAACTTGTTCGACAATAATAATTTCTTAATTTCAGCTTAAGAAATTGGTGTGTTAATCAAGTCAAACTGTAAACTTTGGCGTAAATGCTTGATGAGTGATATGTTTTGTAACTAATTAATCAAAGTTATTTGTATTTATAAAAGCTTTGAATTTCATGTAAATGGATGCTATATGATAATAATAATAATTTCTTTCTTATTGATCTATCTATAAATAATTAAAAAATTTTTGTTGATACAAGGAGGCATTATTTTTGCGGAAGTAATTATAATCAAGTTACTGTAAACGCTTGTTTTCAACAATGATTTTACTGTAATTTTTCTATACTTTTCAATAAAAACTTTACTAAGGTACTCGAGAATCAAGAAAGAAAATTTACCTTGAAAATAAAAAAAGAGGATATAAGGATCTGTTAGATGAATAATATATCATAAATATATTTGGGATATAAAATTTGGATTGATATATATTATTGAATGAGAGCAATCATCGATATTTATTAAAATAATAAATTTCGCGAGTGACAGAGTTTTTTTCAATTTATGTCAACCAATTGACTTTTTTGTACGAGTTTATAATGACATTTTTAATTATCCATTCATTATATAAATTAATATATTACAAATATAACCAAATTTGCCAAGAATTGCTAATAATAAATTTGTAGTTTTATTTAAATAGCAAACATATTTTCTTCAACGGTTAAACTTTTTTCTAGTGATGCTTATAAAATTAAAATACTATCTTTATGCTATATTAAACCGTTAAATTAAAATTTATGTATACATACATTTAAATATACATTTATGTATATTGATATATGCAAATAAAATATGTAACTTGATATATCAATTGTTGCAATGGATATTGTGCAATTAAAGTCATTAATAAAATTAAAACTTTTTTAAATACTTTTTGTAACTTTATTGTACACACCTTAAACTTTTATTCGGTATTATACGTTTATTTGTATCATTTACTTGATACAAGAAAAAGAACTTAAAATATAATTAAAAGAAACGTAAAATATAATTATTTAATTTTACAAGGAAACTTAAAATATTTATTGCATTTGAATTTTATGTATCATAATATCGAATAATAAACTTTTCTGTTATTTTTAAATATGAAGAATTTAAAAAAAATAATTTACAATTTTAACTGCAATATCAAGGAATTTATTAATATTTGGTAACATAATATTTAATTTTTAACGATATAAAGTAAATAATTAATTTATGTAGGAAATGATATTACGATACATAAAAGTTAAAAAATACACATAAAATATTTTAATTTTTGAATATTAAATAGTTCAGCTTTTTCGACGACTCGTATAGTTTTTCTTGAATTTTCAAACCGGTGAAATTTATTTCAATTAAATATTCAAAATGTTTAAACCACAGTTTCGTCGATACACGTTGGTAGGAAAATTTGCTTTTATTTATCTACCTTTAACACTATTATAAAACTTGAATCCTTAGATAGTCAAAACTTATATTATAATTGAACACGATGTTTGTTCAAATTGTATTTGTAAGTAAAGGTTCTATGTAAACGAATCTATATTTTTGTTTAAACTATAGCTCAACCGAATTAAATCAGCACTTTAGTTCTCGCGATAATAAATAATAAAACAAATAAACGCCCAAACAGTTACTTTTCCGTACATATTCAACACAATTCTATCCATTTACTTTGATCCTCCACTTTCGTGATTCTTAAATATTCATTTTATTGCATCGATAAATTGTTCTTAACCTTGAGACAGTCTCGCTAAATAATTTTAACAATGTTAAACTTTCTATTCGAAACTTGAAACAAACGACAGTTGGTTAGTTTTTATGAATTTCCTCTAAGCAATGGTCGGTTAAACGACCCATCGAAGGTATGCGAAACACGTGTACATTTGCTGGTCTGACTCGCTTTCCTCGTTCGTAGGGTTCATTCTTTTCTGCTTGAATGAAAGCGTTAAACGGTTTATCGCCGAAAATCGATTTCCTAGCATTCGACTTTCACCTCCTTTACAACGTGGTTCTACCTCAGTGTGTCAAACTTTTTTCAGGGATAAAGATTCACTCTGTTTTCGTGGATCGTCGTAAATACGGTTGGCCAAATATCGTTGTATCAATTTTTGGAAAAAGAAGGTGTTTCTTTCGCTTAAAGGTGATTTCCCGTTACCGGTGTAACGACCAATATTCTCACCTCTCGCCGAGTACCGATATAGTCTCTAAAGCTTCGATAAAGCCGAGTAGTTAGATAAAGCTGTTATTACGGCGATATTACAGGTTGCATCAATCCACTTTGACGTATAGAATTATCCTTCGTAAATTTTGTGTTCCATCGATGATCCCTGTTCAACTTGGCGTACTTCTTCTATTCGATCGAAAGCTTTGACTATTCTTTGCGGTTGTAATTTCGATAGGTTTTTTCCGTTTATAGCTCGTTACCCCTGACTTTCAACATCGATCACCGCCTACTGCTTCTATTACATCTTTTGTTACACTGTTTTTACGGTATCTCTCGACCCTTCTCGATCTTTCCGATATCTCTCGAGTTTTTTTTACTCGCGCTTCCTTTTGCCGACAACTACAAAGGTAACATTTTTTATCGGTTGTTTCACACGAATTCCGCAGTAAGATTAACATTTTCGGATTTTCTTTATCCTTCGTCGACTCTGATCGACTACTATCCTCGATATCTTTAAATATTATTTACTATTGTCTTTTTTTGGCACTAAATAATAGTCGTACGAAATACACTTTAATGATACGTAATCATTTGTATCGTAAGCAGTTGAATAATGAATCTGTTGCGAAATCGGTGTACAAATATTTTATATTACAAGACATGAATTTCAATTATAGATGATATTGGGGAACCAAATGTGTTTGGAAGAGTTGATGTTGCGAAGAATGAATTAACGGTTGTGTATAGACTGACGCGTAAAGTGAGTATACCCCAATGCGGTAAATTATAGGTTTCCTCCATAATTATGAGAAAAGGTAGCAGTTAGTGTATAAAGACAAGTTCTTTCTAAACGTTCATATATATTGCAAGGCCTAAACAATGTAATTAATGACTCGAGTAGATCAATTAGGAATGAAACGTAAATACATTTAATCTTTATATTTAGTATGTAATATGTGTCGTATTCCGTGTAATATTTATTATTTATTTCTCAATTTTTTTTTCACCGGGTATTCGAATAATAGTAATTATTTTTTTGAATGGAACGTATCGAAAACAGAAAATACTTTCGAGTATTTTAATTTTTAAATACGTTCAAAATACGAAGTTCTCGTTTATATATATTCGATTGCATAATTTATAAGCATTTATTATATTGTATAGTTTATAATTTTATACATCTTCTATTATATCAATTTAAATTTATATCTAAACGGATTAGTATCTAATAATACATTTAAATATTTCCTTACTTTATTTTGCTAAATGATAAATAAGAAAATAAAATTTTGAAGGCTTAATAACGTTTTTTTTAACGTAGCATTTTTTGATATAGATAAATAAATATCTAAAAAAATTTATAATAAAATTTTATTTAAATAAAAATATCAATATCGATAATTGGTGGTTTAAAAAATCCCGTAAATTTTAGAACAATTAATCGTATAAAAAACTCGAATAAGAATTTTTTCTTATTTTTTTAATGCTGCAAATTTACATAACTATTTGTATTGTTCGATTCATATCGTAATACCAATTTTGCCTACACTTAATGAGTCGATACTCGAATTATACTCTCCGAAATAATTGTATATGATAAATCGATCTGTTTGTTAAACTTCGAACTTTAATTGATATAACGGTTTATCGATAACTAAATTGTATGTAAAATTTATTAATCCGTTTTACCGTAACGTTATTTTAAAGTTAAAATACTCACGATTTACTAATAATAATAATAACCTAATTCATAATTATATTTAAAATTAAAAAGAACTAAATTATTTGTATTTTTTCCATTAAATCAAAATTTCAAAACCTAACGGTTTACAACAATGCTAAAATATAAACCACTTATATTAATAATTTTCTTTTACAAATAGATTTATTTTTTGCTTTTTTTTAGAACAATGACTATGATTGATTTACATAATTAAATAATCTTAAACATTTTACACGTGCATCTAAATCCAGAGAACTAGTTTTATAAAAATATTATAATGACCCTATCAAGAAATTTTTGTGCAAGAGTTTCTCTAATTTAAGAGTTTTTAAATTTAAACACTAAACAAATTTAGCGATACTTAGTAAAGTACGGAAAATGAAACATGTATTATAATATTAATAAAAATATATAATATATGAAAATAATGTTATAAAACTAATAAAAATAAATAAATAAATAATTTAATGTTTTCAAAATACTATTGCTTTTAAATCCTATTTGGAAGTAGACATTAAAATAAAAAAGTTCTGTATTAAAATTATTATAAAACTATTTCAATTTCAATAATAAAGGTATAAAATTATACATAATTATAATGAATTAAAAATCAAGAAAAAGTTATTACTATATAATTAATGCTTAAAATTTAATGTGAGAAAGGATACGATTAATTGGTAAATGAATGAAAAGTAGAAAAATTTTATAATATTTATTTCCAAAATATAATTACATTAACAACAAAAGTAAAACTAATAAATAAATTCGGTATAAATCACGCAATTTACTTGTTGATTACAAGTAACAGACGCATATTTATTCAGTTCGATATATGCCACGGACTCACAAGATTGCCCTAAAACCATATTTTATGGCGCATGATAACAAACTTGCAATATGCAATGGAAAGCTCATAGTGAAAGAAAGACAAAATCAATTTTCATTTGTCCGTTGGAATTTTTTCCTCTTCCTCATTGGTGCTCAAAAGTAGCTTAGAAATTAAGTTGGAAAAATATTATCGATTAGTCTTGTACATGTAATTTAGGTATTTAATTTGAAAATTATATGTTTTAACGACAAAAGAATAAATTTTTGTTTTATAAAAATTACTGTAAATAAATACAAGTGATACAAGCATCTACATTAAGATTCACAAATTAAGACAAATATTCTTAATATTAATCCCTTTAATTGGTACAATTTTCACAAAATATCTTAATTGTTGCTGTACAAATATTTGATCTTTGTATACAAATTACATGTAATGATAAATGGATTACAAAAAACATGTAACGACAATGTTCTATCTTAACACTTTTAAATTAAATTCTGTTGTTTATGATATATTGGAATAAAAATATAAAATAAACATCGAGTAATTCAACACGCATTTATAATAAAAGTTATATACTATATGGAATCGAAAATGGAGAAAGAAGGCACCAATGCAAATTAATATTTAAACAATATAAATTTATGAATAACGATATAAAATTATTGTTTATTTGTATACAGAAAAAATAATCATAATATATTTTATACATTTTTATTATTTTATCCAGAATATTGTATTAACAAGTATAAATCATATTACAAATTCATAATTTTCTGAATTCTCTAAAACGCTTTGGAAAATATTATAAATAAAAAATTAGATATTTGAATGAATTCTTATATTATTGCAATAAAGCGAATGTAATATATGTAGAAAATGTAAATAATTATTCCTTAATAGTTCATTGAATTATAGGACGTATTATAAAGAAGTAGTATCGAAGATTCTGACTGTTTAGGAAAAGTTGTAACAAAATATTGCAGTTAAGAATTATTATAGGCTTAGTTTATTAAACAAGTTAATAATTTAGGGAAAAGTATAAATATGTAAATATAAAATTATTCTTCAGTTTTAGATCGTGAAGAAATAAAGCGATTATATAATGATAAAATATTTACCTATAAATTAATTGTCACTAGGAATTACTATAAAGGAAACTGTAATAATGGTGTTATATCACTTGTTTGTATTGAAATTAGAATCTAAAATACGTACGTAAAAATAATAATAAAAACATTAATCATATTATTTGGCGATATTCTACTTTTAATTTATGATATTCAAAATTGATATAAGGGTAATAGTAATTTAAAATATTTCTTTCAATCATTCAATGATTATTTAAAATTTATGTATAAATTATATATTATTTATATTTTATGTAAAAATGAATATATGTACAATTAAAATAAACCCTCGATGAAGTTGTAATTGTTTAACCATAAAGGAATAAAGTAAAAAATAACAATTGGTTTTATTCGAAAAATATAAGTTTTATATTTATCTTTTACGAATTTCCAGCAATTAATAAAATAAAATGTAAATATAAAAAGTTTTACTATATATAAATTTGATTACGTATAAAAATTTATTAATTGTTCTAATAATAGTATTTTTTATCGGTATATAATTAAAATGTTCAAATTACATTATCTTATTAACTAATTCTGAGGGTTAAAATTCAAATAAAATTTAAAAAATATTTGCGGCGATATTTCTATAAAATGTTCATACTGTTAAATTATATAATATTACAAAAATCACTAATACAAAATCATGTGTATCAAATATCACTGTATGTACATTAATGATTTAGCTAACAAATTCCAATTAGTGTCCAGGAATTTTATTTGTTCATATTGCATAAACAAGCGTTAAATAATCGACAATTGCTATAAGAAATAAGAAAAAAATTCATGTTAAATTTATTTCTTATATTAAAAAAAAAATTACTTATTGAATATCAAATAATTAAATTTTGAAAGTAATTAAATCATTTTTTTAATTATAACGTTACTATAAAAAAATGATTTGAATACAGTTTAAAATTATTGTAGCATAATTAATCACATAAGAGAAAATTACGTAAATATCAGAATGAAAATTTTCTCCTTAATCTTTAAGATAAATTTGAAAGATCGGTTAGTTATTAAAAATATCAAAGTTCAATATATATTCCAACCGAATGGACAACTTACAGTTTTTGAAAATGAATTGAATAAATTTATAAACTTTGTATATCGTTGTTTTTTCTTAAAAACGATTGATCTTTAAAACTTCATTTAACAATGTTTAACATTGATCACATATAAAACATCTTTAAAAAAATTATTATAAAAACAGATCTAATTCACTACAAGAAGCATATTTAGATATAATAAAAACAATTTAAATAATTTTTAAGTAAGATTTTATGACTAAACGTAAAAGTCAAAGCCTTTAATTTTCTCACTTAAATTCAATTAATGATAATACTGGAATTGTGAATTTAGAAAATAGAAATTTATCTACAAATATCATATATTGTAAATGTAAATTAATAATATAATTCAGCTGATATTATTATATCATACTAAGATTATTAAGCGTTAACACGAGGGATTTCTATATTATTAAAATCTATTGATAAAAAAATGCAAGATTTTTCACGAAAATAATATCACCAGATCGAATAAGTTAAATTTAAGACTGCCAAATACATAACCAAATAATTCTTTTTTTTTTATAGTAAAAGTACAATATTTGTATTATATATTTTGAAAGAAAATAAATTTCAATATACAATATTAAATTAATTCAAATGTTTTAAAAATCTATTACTTAGAGCTGCAAATTAAAACATTTGTACTAGAGTATCTCAACTAACTTAAAATATATTAAATTTATTGTATATAGATATATTTATTATCTATTAACAGAGATAATAATAAAAATCTTTGTTTTGTAATCTCGAAATAAATTAGTATCGTTTATTTCGAATACCGTAATCCTCCTATCGGAATTCATTCTCTAAGTCTACTAAATAAAAATCTATGTTTACAAACATAATTTCATTGATTTAATTTTTAACGAGTATACCAAAGCATAATTTATATAATATGCCCACTAATGAATATTTTCTGCAATGTTTAAATAAAATTAATGTTTTCTAAAACAACGATAAAAAGAATATTTAAACAGAATATACTTTAGATAAGCAACGTATTCGAATTGCAAGGATCGTTAAAATTAAGGAAGACAATATTTTATAAATGCATTGGAGCCCTCTTCGCATTCCAGTTCATTCAAAAATAGATAATATTGTGCGTGTTAGGGGCGTAAAAACGTAATGTGGATCGTACGAAGAAAAAAAAACTATTTCTATAAAAAATTTCGTTATTACTAGTTAATATACCCGCATTACAAATTACATTAAATTCGCTAAGTGTTATTACACTCTTATAAGTTTAAATATTTTATAAAATAATATTTTATAATTTTATAGCATTTACAAAATATTGTAAAGATGCACAATTAATTTAATCACAAAATTCATTTAGTTGAATGCAAGGCATTCGAGGCGGCTGGCATTTTAAGTCGTAACAACATTCATATTTATTTTATGTTATTTATACAAAAATACTCATATAATTATATAACAAAATCTAGTCTAATAAACTATTAAGTTTATAATAAGTGCAATAAGTTGCTACCCGCTATATAAAAATAAAAATAGTAAACAAATGAAATTGATTATTTCTGTTATTTAATCGTGTATCTACAAAATATAAAAAAAGATCTATCCATCTAAATACTTGATTCATCCTCGACGAAACTCGCGTAATTCATAACGATAAAACAAAAAAATAAAAAAAAAAAAGGCTTTTCACAACTTCGCGAGCAACGAGTACAGAATTAACTAATGACATCATTACTTATTACTGGAACCCATTTACATCGCAACTTATTAAATTAAATTCATTTTGTTTGTCGTATCATTATATATAGCTTTTGAAATAAATACCGTGAAATAAATATAAATTTTGTTATGACGTAATAAAATCTTCTTTTTATTTTTTTTGTTTAATTATATGAAAACGTAAATAGCCGTTTCAAGCGAAAAATATCGTTGTTATTTGTGGATATGTTTTGTTGTAAATCGATTACGAAAATAATAGATAACTCAAAGATGCAAAGTTAAAAATGAAAAAAAAAAAAGAACAACGAGAGGAATAAGTCGCTTGTCGATTATTCGTCCTTCACATAATCGCTTATAATCGTTTCGATAAAACGTAATCTACAAAGGAGAGATTTCTGTTTTGTTGCCCGATACTTAGTTTTCGATTTCCTCAGAGGCTTATAACAGATGCAGTCTCAGAAGCTCTCTCTTCAATATGTTTCAACGTAACATTTATACAATATATTTCCAGATTTAACGGGAAGTAATCAGCAGTCTTGATTCAGTAGAGTAGAATTCGCTTGTCCACGGCTTTACGGCATATCGGGCACTCGGACATTCGGTCGCCGCACATTTGGCACGTACCGTGGCCGCAGAGGAAGATCATGTTTTTCAGGCGATCCAAGCATACTGGACACATTGTCTAAAATAGAAGGGAAAAAAGTCATCCAAGCAAAGAATATCTTGTTGAAAAACAATGGAACGAACAAACATTCGAATGCTTTTGTCGGGACATTTATTTTTCAACGATCATCCTCGCTAAGCTCGTAATAAGCTTTAAAATAACAATTTTATATTTATACGATTAAGAGGTCCGAATTTAGCGAACTCGTTTAGTACCGGTGCTTTTCATTTTATTCAAATTTTTACGGGTTCGAGTTGCAAGATGCCACAATTTTTCATTTACGCGTCATTTTATTTTCTTTCGATTGGGCAATTTGCGTTGTAATTTCTACCCGCTCCTTTTAAAATTCAGCTTCGGATATTTCGTAAACAAAAGTTTTATGCGTGTCTAAGGTGAAATATAAATAGATCGCGAAAAATACATTATTTTTTTTGATAAAAAATTCTTGTTAAAAAAAACTATTTATCAACGATGGTAATTATTATTTTATATTTACACGATATAAATATATGTAACAGATATTTTTATAAAAGTTAAGTTTGGGTTACGCGTGTTCGAAGATTGCAATATGAAACTCGAAAGTTACGATTGGACTCACCGCGGAATAAATTATTCTTCGCGCGTTATCATCGTAAGAGTTATTAAACATTTTTCATCTTTTCCATAATCGAACGCGTACATACATAGACACACAGACTTGGTAATGGTATGGTTATTAACGAGGTCGTAGGTCGGAAAATGGTATTTTTAAATTAATAACAACGATTAATGGCACTCGAATGAATTTTTATTTTAAACCTCGCGATTACCGTACACTACTTGGAATTTTAGATGTAGTCGAGAAAACGCGTTCGTAATAAAAGTAGCAATGATCCGATCCCCGGATCCATAATCTTTCGAATATTGCTTCGATAAAGCAAAAAAAAAAAAAAAGGTCAGCTCGAAAAGTTTGGAAACGTAAAAATATCGGGAAAAGATTGGAAGGGGAGAACGGGAGAGATTTTTTAGCGCTAGTATTAATAACCCGAATCGCGAATTTGTCCGCGACGGTACTCGAAACGAAACGATAGGAACATCCATTTGAAACGCTCGGAGATCGATTCGCGAGGTTATCGCTGCCAAGTCGTAAAATCCTATATAATCCGAGGAGGTATATTTATTTTTTCTTGCGATAGTATTTTTTTGTTCGCTTGAAAAACTCGGTCGAATAACTCGGTCGAATAACTCGCCCCTCGTGGGTCGGCGATCGGTAAGGAAGGTTCGACGACGAGTCGCAGCGACGAGCACCGAAAGCACCGGTGTACCAGTGGAAAAGTACCAGTGGAGCGACTCGGGTAAGTAAAATTCGAGCATTCGGGCAAAAGAGTTGTGTAGTTGTAGTTGTAGTAGTAGTTGTTCGTACCTGCTCCTTGATATCCTGCAGTTGCTGCTGCAGCTTCTGAATGTCGCTGTGGGAGGTGTCGCGACTGCCGTTGTTCATGAGGGTCCCCTCGGCCAAGGGCGCGATTTGGGTCGCGGAGTTGTTGGCGTTGAGCTGTTCCTCGGTGTCGGCGTCGGCGCCGGCGCCCTTGAGCTCGGCGAGGGCGACGGCGGCGGCGGCGGTGATCCTCATCTTCTCGTACTCGACGTTGGAGCCGTCGGTTCTCGGGCTGTTGTCGTTGTTGCAGGAGATCGCGGCGCTCGGGTTATTGAGGGCGCGGCGATGTATAGGCGCGTTCCCCGCGGTCGCGTTGCATCCTTTGACGTAGGTCACGTCGCCGCCACCTCCGCAGCACATGGAGAGCGGGAGCATGTGGACGATCTGGGCTCGGCACTGGACGCATTTTTTCATGAGGGCGGCGCAGCTATCGCAGGCGGACATGTGACCGCAGGGTCGGAAGAGGACCGAGGCCTTACGGTCCGAGCACACCACGCATTCCTCGATCTGCAATTACGATGCTCGAATGTCTTTTTCCTCTCTGGTTTTTCTCCCGATTAGCATCGAGCTAACTCGGCGGCTTTTTTTCCCTCGGATCCTCGACGATCTCGTTTACATTTTTTTTGTTTTTTTTCCTTTTTTTTTCTTCTTTTTTTTTTTTTACTTTCACCGATCGATACTCGACGACTATTTCTTATGTAAGACCACCGGGATGGCGATGCGTATAATCGCGCTTCGACACGGATATTCCGTTTTTGTGAATTTCGAGCCGGCTCGAATTTTACGAACGAATAGGCGCGAGATATAATTAATTCCAAAGCTTGAAGTAAAATATTTTCCTTGTATTCGAGTATGTTTTTCACCTATTTTAGCCGACGATTAAATTTACGTGCGCTCCACTCCCTACAAAATCAACGTGGTCGTAAGCTTTTTTTAAACTTTTCCACTCGATCGCTTCTCTGATAACACCAACGTAACATTACAATTTCGAATTCGGATCCTTTCAACGTATTTAATTTATAAAAAATTTTTATCGGAAATCCAAGGAAATTCCAAAATTTACTCGCGCCTCGACGTTTAAGTCGAATTACGATGGCTGAAAATAATCGAGCTTCGGATTTCGCGTCGTTTGCATTAAATTAGTTTAGAAATTAAAATCTGCAAAATATAAGCCTCGCGTTATCCGTGACTTTGATGCAATAATTCGCGCATAGAATCGCGATAAAAGTGCTCGAACGAATTGGAACCACGAGATAAATTATCCCGATATCGATTAATATACATTTATAACGAAATAAAGATATCGAGGCAAGAAGGTATATTCGTTTAATTATGCAATTATATTTAATTATCGAATAAAATAGTAAATTGGAATCTATTTTGGTTGAGCGTTAACTTGCAAACTCGTAACGTTGTTTAATGGAGTAAGAAACGAAAGCGAATAACGAGTAAAAACGCGAAACAAGCACCCGAAGCGATGCAATAGCGAAAAGTATTTGTTTTCGATAGATTACTCTTTATAAAAAGAAAACAAACGTTTGTTTAATTGAGCATCGGTTATTTATTCGATGGAAAATCCTCGGTAAATAAACGGAGCCGAGCTAAGCTCCACCGGGACCGAAGCGGTAACGGTTTTTATTTTTATCCGAAACAATTTTCGAAGCAATAATCGCCGAGTGAAGGCTTACCTTTGTCCGGTTGACGACATTCTCGCGACACAAAAGGCACTTTTTGACACGCGGGGCGCAGGCATTGCAGCAGGTGACGTGACCACAGGGTCCGAAGAGAACCTCCCGCTTGGCGTCCGAACAAACGAGACATTCGTCGATACCCGTGGATGGAACTGCACTTTCTATGTCGTGGCTGTGGACATGTGCAATATATGTGTCAAAGTCGTGGAGGAGTTTCGGTCGATTCGTTGGCTCGTCGGACGTAGAGAAATGCATCCCGAGCCGTCGATTCTCCGATTCTCCAATTCTCCTTTTTTACGTTCCTCGGTTTTCCCGAATCGAGCAAATTTAAGATCGAATCCGTTTGAAAGTTAAAGCGTCTATTCCGACGTGCCGATACCATCTATCACCGATTTTCTTAAGTTTACAAAATATTCTGATTTATGCGAACTTTCAACTTTTTGATTTATATTTTATAACTTTGGAAACGTGTATCGCGATGCCTCGAGGAATTAGATAATGTAGGTTAAAAGTATACGATTTATCGGTTATTTCAAAGATCAACGATTAAATTAAAATCACGAGTTTAAGATGTTTTATTTTAAATTATGAAAAGATAGAGCAGACTTACTTTATTTTTATTTTTTTCCACCGAGTACTTTCGTGCATAAAAATTAGAGTATTTACTTGAAACTTTTTATATCGGAGATTATTATCAAACGGTCGATAAGATATTTTATGCTCGATTTCATAAATATTTTATTAACAGTTTGAAACGCGATCTTTTTATTTATTGCGATCGTTCGCGTTATTCTAATTTATAGTTTAGTAACACGATTCGGTTGAATCTTACAAATTTTTCAACAAGCGCGTAAATTTTCATTCGTCATTCGCGAGGTGGGTGAGTTTTAAAATTGAAAATATTGCGAGTGAAATTTTTAAATTAAAAATCACCGCGGCAAGGGAAATTCCTTATATCGTAGAATAATATCGTTTATAATAAGCGCGAATTATATATTATAATAAGCGCGAATAGACGGAAGGAGATCGATCGAAGAAAAAATTGAAGAAAAAATTGAAGAAAAAATTGAGAATTTTAAAGGCGTAATTAATCGATACCAACGCCACGTGGTTACGCTAAAAAAAAAAATGTTCTCTCGTCAGCGATATACTTACTCGTCCTTATCCTTGTGGCAAGTAGTGAGAGTTTTACAAAGATTAGGATCCGGGCACAGGTCAAGGGGCGTTTGGCCCTTCTTATTCTTAAGTTCGAGGTCAGCGCCATGAGCGGCAAGAAAACAAGCGATAAAGGAACTACTCTTCTTGTCTTGGCCCTGGGCACCGAGGCCCATCAGCAATCGACCGACGTCCTGGACGTCCTGGAGTTGGCGTAGCTGCGACAACGTGTGATGTCGGAGGGCTTCGTGTAAAGGCGTATCCCCGTCCTTGTCGGCCACGTTTAGGTTTGCGCCCTCGCGCACGAGTAACTGCCGTAACACATCGACGAATATTCAAATTTTTTCGATCGAGCTACCGATTTCAAATTTACGATAACCCGAGGAGCTTGTTCCCTTCGTATCGATTATAAAAAATCTAATTACGCGCCAACCACGCGTACAAATGTTTATAATACAAATTTTATTTCCAAATTATTATTACTCCGTTGCGTTTTTGCGCATTTTTGCGCGTTTTTATGAATTATTCAGCTTTTTGGACGCAAAGTTTGCAACGATTCGTTTCAATTATTTAGTTGCCCGGCTTTTTAAAGCTAAACATTCCTAATTAATATACGCGTTTGGATTAATAATTTTAACTTTTAAGGATTCTGTTTTTAAGCTATCGTTCAACTTCTTTCGTGTATTTAAAACAAAAAGAATAATTTAGAATATTTTATAATTCAAATATTACCGAACGATTCGTTTATCCTTACACTCTACGTATAAATATTCGTACGTTTCAATTTCCATAATATATTCTCTACTGAAAGTAAAATTTATTTAAATAAATTGACGCTATTCATCATCGCACGGATGTTAGATTCTTCATATATTTATAATTTCTTATTCGAATAGCGTTATAATTATTTATCGATAAGTTCGACACGCGCCTTTCTTAAGAAAAAAATTTTAAAATCACGCGATCGGTAAAATTATCGATACGGTTGAAATAAAACGCTACAAATGAAACGATAGCTTATTAATTTATAACAAAAGACAAATCACGAAAATATTCGAACGGAATACCTCGATCCGATAAACGAATCAGGAAAGATCGTCCTTTTTAAATTTTCTCGGTGCATCGAAAATATTACGAGTAAAATTATAGAAATAATTAAAGGAAGGTCTCGCGATCAATTTTTAACCTATTCGCGTACTCGTTTGGAATAATTTGTTTATAATAAAAAATTAGCAGCTCTAGCTTAAACAAGGATTATATTTTTGTCAACGGCGAAAGACGATTTCTAGTTAATTTTTGATAAAACGCATGACTCGTCGGGAATGTAAGAAAGACGTCGAGTCGCAGGATAAGAAGCTCAACAGCGAACGCTGGACGTGAAAATCTAGGACGTTGAGGTTCCCCGTTATCGAGGTATCATACCGCGATACGATACCCGTAGTCGCACTCACCCTGACGATCTGCGTGTGCTGTCGCTCGACCGCGAGATGCAAAGCCGTTTGCAAATTGACGTTCTGCAGATTGAGATCGGCTTTCCCGGCTCTCGAGAGCTGCTCGGCCACCTCCACGTGGTTGTTGAGGGCCGCGAGGTGCAGAGCCGTGTAACCGTCGTCCTTCTTCTCGTCGACGATCCAAGGTCGAGGCAGCTTGGACAGCAGGACGCGCATGGCGCTGCAACGAGAGAAGCAGAGGACACGAGATAAGAGCAGGGGGCAGAGACAACGCGTGGATGGAGGGATCGGGACAGCGGGAGGCCCCAGATGCTCCCGCACGTGTTCAGGGCCCGGAGGAGCATGTGCTAAGAAGAAGTTACCGGCTGGCCCGGAATTTCGAGAGGCTGCGTTCGCTCGTCTATATCTATGCTCCTTCCTCGCGCGCACGCCTGCGTCTATACGCGTAACGAAAATCCTCGGCTCCCCTCTCGCTCTTCCTTCTCCCACTCCCCGTGTATTTATTTATAAAGAAAAACAACAGGATCCGACCACTGCTTTTTGCATAAGCCAGAGTCTTAATTCTTTTGGCCGCGCTCCATCGAGCATTATACCGAAGAGCGAGAGAGGCGAGAGAGGCGAGAGAGGCGACCGAGGGAGACCGAACGAGGAGACCGAACGAGGAGCCCCTGTGTATTTTCGCGCTCTCGAATGCGTGACGCTATTTCCGGCCCGATTATCGGCACTCCTTTCCGCGCTCGTGGCCGCAGAGAGGCGACGGCGGCACGTCGACAGGCTGATGGCGACGGCGACGAACGTCCAGTGAGCGCGGCTCTGCCGAGACGAGGAGGTAAGCGATCCTATTTTCCCCGTTGTTGCTCTTTCTTTAACCGCCGAGCGGATTATTCGCGACCGATCTTTTTATCATCGCGGATATTCTTCGCTCCTTATTGTTTTCTTTGCGCACTCTCTCTCTCTCTCTCACTTTCCGTCATTTTTCCCGTCTTTATTCCCCGCTGTTTTGCTCTCTCTCTCTCTCTCTCTCTCTCTCTCTCTCTCTCTCTCTCTCCGAAATCATCGCGAAGGAAACGCGACGCGAAACTCGAAGCGTTATTCACGCCCATACCACACTCGAGTCGCGGACACGCACGCGTATTATCTTCTCGAGCACTTCCTGAATCGTTACGATGACGCGGTCCAATGAACTGTTTACAAAGTATTTCTTGCCAGTTGCGTGGTTACTTCTACGTACGGACTAGTCGAAAACAAAAATCTCTGCGTAAGTGATTACCGCGTAACACGCGATCGATTTCGATTTTAACCGACTCAATTTTACATTCGTATTATTTTAATGCATCCCTCGTTCTTCTTTTATCGCAATTTTGTATTCGCATCTGCCGATACGAACGAGAAACCGCATTCGTGAATTTTATCCATAGATTTTCATTGAAATTTAGCGCGGACTATTTTTACGATCCGGCGTGGGTTCAAATTTTTTGTACATATTTTTTTTTTTTTTTTTTTTTTTTTTTTTTTGCGGTCTAAAGACGCACGTCTCCGATATCGTAACGTGCATATTATGTTTATGCGCGAACTACGATAACGAAACAAATATTATTATTTTCAACTTTGACTACCGTATTTTTACATCTCGAATATACAACATTAATTATCTTTACGCGATGAATCTTCGTACCGATTAGCTGAAAAAATTACGCATCTTTTTTCTAACGAACGGCGATAATCGAGTATGTTTTTAAAATCTATCGAAAGCGGCAAAATTGTTCTATCGTTGCGATAATTCCGCGTATAAACGCCTACGTGGAAATAAAAAGAAAAGAAATGGAAAATGGTTCGTTAGATAATTCAGCCACGCAATGAGCATATCGCAATTATAGCACCGATGACTCCGACTCGAATAAATTCTCGTATCGTACGAAAACGTATAAACTTAAAACACATCTGCAACAAAGCCCTTACTAAAGACGATTTCACCACCGGAAATGACTGAGACGAAGCACGTGCGTCTGAGTTTTTCTTTCTTGCTGTCAGGGCGGAAACTAACGTCGATGAATTTTCCCTGTATCTAAAAACTGCCGTTGTCGGAAATTTAAGGGAAGTATTAATAAGTGCTAGTACATAGAGCTTGTAATTTCGAATAACCGTCGATTCTCGTAGACGTATTTATTTATCTTATATACTTCTCCGTATTTATTTACTTTCTATATGCAGAGCTAAACTTAAATACAATGTCAATTACACAATTTAAGCATATCGAGTAGAATTGATAATTTATCTGTAATTCTTAAATGAAAATAATGGCTTCGTTCTAACCGTTATTAACAAACTAAATACGTTATTTTTAAAAAAAAGAAAACAAAAAAACATACTTTTTTAACGAGAAAAGTAACGCATGAAAAAAGTGTACGACTCGGTGGTCGTGAATTTTAATTTAATTTTCGGCGAGATATTTACTAATGGCAAAATTTAAAACCCCGAGTTGAGTATCTTGCTCTAATGGATTTCATTTTCTTAACGATATCAGTCGTTTTCATTAAATGTTTTATTATTTTTAAGGAAAAGTATTAGCAATAATGCTAACTCTATACTCGAGTGCTGTATTGCTGTATTAAAAAAATATAATAAGTGAATATAAAAATTTTAAGTCTATATTTAAAATTACAAGAAACTGGATCATCAAAAGTCGAGCATAACTAAAAATATGAATACACAATGTGTAAATATAGCGAAAATAGATATTCATTTCGTTTTATTTCTTTGTGTCAATCCTTAAACTTTCTTCGCGTAGAGTAATTGAATAAATAATTTCTTAAATTTTGAATGTCTAAAGTATTCCATTACGTTCTATTTCTAAATAAATGGTATTTTGGATTTTATAATAACTTCTGTACAGCTTTTTATAATTACGTACGCCAAACTAAAATAAATTATTCATCGTGTAATAAATGTTTCGAAATGTTTTCTATTTTTCGATAATTTATAATAAAAATTTATAATAAACGCGATAAAATAATTTTTGAAAAACGGCCTTGTTTAAAACCTAATCAAAATAAAATTTTATTTATAGAAGAAAATTATTCGATCGAACGAATGAAATCTACACTGCATTAATAAAATTGACTTTCATAATAGAATAAATTATTTGCTTTATTATAGATGATTAATAAGTTTCTTTATTTTAAAACATATTTGAATTTAATTAAATTTCTCAATTTACCAAAGGATCTAAATACTTAAAAATAAAGTATTTCATTTCAGTTTATTTTTTTTAATTCGGTAAAATATTTAAAAATAAAATAAGAATATTTCAGATAGTTTCTCAATGTTTAAATAGCTTCATTTAATTTTACTTTAACGTTTAATTAAAGTGGGATTAACTGCTGGGACTAACAGACTGACGAATAGGGGAAGGGGGATTATTCTTATTATACATTTATAAAAGTCTGCTTTTTTCTGAGCTATTTCTCGCGTAGCATAGGAAAAGGACTCCAATCATAGAAGTATTTTTTTCCTCTCTTCGGGACTAGATATACGTTTACAATTTTTTTTAAATTGTAAATATAGTTTTCACAACGTTTATCAAAAGCTTAAAACCGGTATATAGCACAAAAAAATATAATTAACTGTCAACGTAAGAATTTATTGGACCGTGTTGTGATAATAATGTAGAGTAATACTTTTATTTTAAATTTTATTAACACCGAATGATAATATATAAGGTTTTAAGATATTTATTTCAAAGTTCTCTTGAAATATTGATTTAGAACAATTTAAAAAATAGATGCTTCAAAATCTTAAATGGTACAATAAAAAATTTCTGTACAGTATTAAGCATGATATAATATTTTTAATTTATTTTACGGTTTCAAAGATAAATACGTATGATTTAAAAGTATTTCGATGTATTAAAGGAAAAAAAATACAATACAATTTAAAATAAATTAGTTCAATGCGCCAAGTTTAATCAAGAAACTTTTTTTGGTATTATTGCTTAAAATAAATAATAACTTACAGTCGTTGATTTTCTTTAAAATTTATAAAGTTTTTCCAAATACGCTAACTATAAATTTTTTGTCACGAATCTTTAAATAAAGATTTAAAATACATTATTAATATATCGGTAGAATTTTTTGTATCATCGTTTCTCTTCGGTATTGGAATAATATAAAAATATATTACGCGGTCAAATCGTTGTGATTTTTGGGTTTAATTTTATGATAATATACGTAGTATTTTAAAGATATATATAAATTTGCATACGCAAGTAAAAATTGTTATATATTATCGTTATATTTTGATACGACCCGAGGCATATTCGGAAAATTGAAGCTATAAAACATACCTAGGTTTCAAACTAAAAGTACGTTTTATTTTATTTTTTTCCGAAAAAGGAATAAACCTGCAATATTAACGGTCCGATCGTAGAGAAAAATATTAGCGAAAAATGTTAATACCGAAGAATTAAAAAAAGAATTAGCCGCGTATCGATAGATTTTATGAATAATAATAAACGAATTATTTCTCTAATACAAGATATTTTACAGTTTATGTGTACACGTAATATCAATCCCGTATAATGTTTTGTCTACATTGTCGAGTAAACATAGCTTTTCGAATATTAGTACAGATTAATAAATTTGAAAGATCGATTAAAATTTAATTTTGTTTGCGTTATAACGTAAAATAAAAATGACCATTGTATCAAATCCACGGGAATTCAGCAATTCGAAGGTACGAGCGGAGCGTATTGTCATACGCTTAGTAAATCCTAATAAAACAAAGCCAGTAAATTATGATTCAAGCTATTCAAGAGCTACGCAAACACAAATGCATACGAATAGGAAGCTCTATGGAAAGCTCAAAACTGTCCACTCTTTCGGTATCGCATAATTCGAACTTTAACATTCGCGCAAGCTTGGGAGAAAGGAATATTCTCGGTATGTTCGCTACTGTGTCGTTTTCACTCTTATTGCAGAGGAGAGAAGGCGAGGTCTTTCGTACGTACGGAACGGAGTGAGAGAGCGCGAGAGAGCGCGAGAGAGAGAGAGAGAGAGAGAGAGTGAAGCACGGCCAGGAATAGTTGCCGCGCGATGGCAGAGCCGTGAGACGCTCGGCATCGGCCGTCTATTTTCGGATAAAGACAAATTTGGCGCGAGACGACTCTACGAGGGAGAACTCGCGAAGCCGATGCTGTTGCTCTCCCGCTTGGGTCTTTCTGCTACTTCTGCTTTTCTTCTTCTTCTTCTGCTTCTTCTGCTTCTTTTCATTCTTCTGTTTCTTCTTCTGATTCTTCTTCTTCTTCTTCTGATTTTTCTTTTGCTTCTTCTTCTGTTTCTTCTTCTTCTTCTTCTTCTTCTTCTTCTTCTTCTTCTTCCTCTTCCTCTTCCTCTTCTTCTTAGTCAAGTGTAAGCTTACATGCCGGCGCACATACGGTTCCTAAGAAAGAGAAAAAAAGAGAGAGAGAGAGAGTAAGATATCGCAGGCAACGGTAGCACACCCCCCGTGCAGCGTGCGGCCATTTTTAGAGGGCTCGCAGAGCAGCAGCGGCTCCAAGACGTCGTAAGTAGCCTGTACCCAGACACGGCATTCAGTTCGAGGCGATCGTTCGAGGAGGATGAGGGGACTCCTTTCTCACTCTCCACTCTCGGTGCCTCTCGGCCCGTCCTCCTTCGATTTTATCCGATCATCGATCTTTTTCTCTCTCTCTCGCCTCTCTCTATCTCTCTATCTCTATCACACACACACACACACTCTCTCTCTCTCTCTCATCCGATTTGCGCGAAGACAGCTCAACGAGAAGCACGAGGGGAAACATCACCGGGGGAGAACATCGGCAACGATCTCCAGCAGTTAGCAGCGACGGTTAGCGGTTAGTTGGATCGATCGCCGATTCGAAATCGCGGGCTTTTTAGAACTACCAAGCGTCTGTTCCGTGCTTCCTTACTTCCCATAGTGCATGTGACGTATGGAATGTAAAGAAGTATGGAGCCGCGCTTAGGTCCTTCTACTCTTCGTCTCGTCTACTACTCCGACTCGTCGGGAGAGAGCATCGATCGAGAGTTTGGCTGGAATGGGTAAAGCAGTTGGATCTCTGTCTTCTAGATTCGCGTTCTCGTATAATCAGAGAATCTAACGAGAATCTAGACGGTGTGCAATTTAATGGCTAAAATTTTACAGACGGATCACCGAAGGAGCTGGTGAATACGAGATTCGAGGAATAAGTGAGCGCTGGCGCTTAAAGAACGTGTCGAGTTTTCGTAAATATAGGTACGCAAAGAAGGAAAACAGAGAGGGAACGAACGGGAGAGTCACGCAGACACGCCGAGTCAAAAATAGGGCGGCGTGGTACGGAATTGCAGATATGGGTTCTCCGGTTACAAGGGCTATTTCCGATGCGCCTCGCCCAAGATCCAATTATTCGCTCTTCCTCGCGCTCTTTTCCAAGTGTGCAAGAGTGTACCGCGCGATCGAAGCGATTTCTCCGGAGTACGAGTAACGCTGCCCGCGACGGAGGAAAAAATTAATTAAGAAGGAACAGCGCCACCCGTTAATTGTCCGCGCGCGGAGTCTCGGAGACGGGTCGGAGCGCGATAAAAAAGAACGAAGCAACGGGTATCGTCGCGCCGCGGCTCGATAAATCCATCCGGTGAGTCCGGGCTCGCTCGGGGTGCAACGTCGGCTCTCCGGTTCTCCGGGACCGCTTCTCCGTACGTTACTCGGCTACTCGGCAGTTTTCGCACGTAAGCGAAACGTCAGCTTTTCTCCGGCCCGCGGCACTGCACGACTGATCTAACCTGTACACGCGCTTACACCCGCTCACACGCACACGCACACGCAAACGCACACGCAAACGCACACGCTCGAGTCGTTCGTTCCCTCGTTTCGTTTCCATTCATTTTTTAATTGCTTCGATCACCTCCTGGAAAACGGCTAACTTTGCTCGCTAGCTGTTTTTCCCTCCTACCTTCCTTCCTTCCTTCCTTCCTTCCTTCCTTCCTTCCGTCCTTCCGTCCTTCCTCCTCTCTTCTCCCACTCTCTCCCTCGATGCTAATGCAGCCATGCTAATATAAAGTTCAAAGCGATGGAAATTCGAGTCGATATTGCTCATTGTACGTACGGCTGATTGGGAAATCCGATGGAGAAAGAGGATGCGAGGAAAGTTGGCAAAGGCTCGAAAGGTATACGTAGCGGCGGATGATAGCGGGCGAAGAATCGAAATGGACCGCGAGGAGGGAGGTCGAAGGTGCCGAGTGTATTTATCTTAGTTTTAGGGCGTTGGACGATGCGGCGGCGTCGGGCGGGTATGACCCACATCGGGATCTTGGACTCGCGCGTCGATCGCTAACCGTTGCGGGAAATCTCCGACTCTGGAGGAAGTAAGACAAAGGGTCGTCGTCGTCGTCGTCGTCGTCGTCGTGGAAGTTCATTCGGCAGGAGGATCACGCGCCAACCGGCGTCCAACTTTTCGCCGGCTGATAAAAAAAAATCCACGCTTCGTGGAACTTATTGAATCGTCTCTCGATGCTTTTCTCTTCCTCGACTGCATCCCCCTGCGCTCGTGACGGGCCGAGGACGGTTCCAGAGTGGCGGGAGGTCGTAGCCGAGGAGCAAAAAATTAGAGAAAAAGCCGTCGAATAAAAGTAGCGCGAATTCGAATCCTCGAATCTCGTGCGAACTTGGGAAAATTATGTGAATTTCGAATGCCACGACTTACCATACGGTGTATTTACGTAAAGACGACGCGGCGGACATGAAAATTACCTCGTAATGCTTTTTTTGTGTTTTTTTTTTCCTTGCTTTTGCTTTTTCCCTTAGGTCTCGTTTCTGGGTTCCCCAATCGGACAACGACTTTTTTGAACGTTAATAGTTCTCGAAAGTTTCGCTTATATTATTCGATTTGTTCAAGGCTTTGGTACTCGTTTATTCTATTTCTAAGTATAAATAGTTCGCTTTAACTTTATTAACTCATTCGCTAATAAAAGAACGAAGTCTGTAGAAGTTATTTTGAAAAGCCACAGTGCGTCTAATTTTTTTTGTAATTTTCGTCAACTTGTATTAAAATAAATGTAGTAAGATATTATTTAACAATTATTTCACGACTTTTAACCTAAAAGTGGCAAAAAATAAATAAATAAATTCTTCGAGTGCATATTTTATTCGTCTCGTGCATTTAAAATTTATATTCGTTGAAACAAATTACCGAATTTTTAAAAACAGAATTTTAAACTCATCAAAAATATCCGTTGCTGGTAAATTCGTGGATTTTTAAAAATATAACGTACCGTAAATTATATATAAGATAACTTATAAGTTTTATACGAGTGCGCAAGTTATAGTATGATTATTCTAATCTAAATTTTCAACAAAAGTAAGAATATCTTTTAATCTTAGAAATTGTCAGACATTTTAACTCTATATGCAGTTCCACGCTAACGAAGTCAGCTTTCCTTCGCATAATCAATTTATAACTATGCACTTTTATGCATAAGATAAAGGCCAAAATGCTATTATCAAACTGTATAAATCGAATAATTAGTTTTAATAATAATCGTTAATGGTACATGATTGCTCTCTATCGAACGCAAAGTTAAGTCAATTGAAAAAATTGTTAAATGATACAATTAAATGTAAAATATTCCAACGAAACTCTTGCGCAATTATATTTTTTATCCGTATCTCAAATATAATTATCAAAACCATTGCTATAATAACGGTTGTGCAATTTAATTATTATTGCGATAAAGTACGTGTGTTTCGCATACGGAAAATAAGTTCACAATGTATATTTTCTATTTCGAATATTGTACGTATCAACTTTACGTACGAATCAATTTTATAAATAAATACATAACGCAGGATAAATTTACGAAAGAATTTTTCGATGTAAATAGTTTCGAAATTAGTTTTATACGTAAAATATTTTTCCTCCAATTTTTGCTTCGTTCAAATATATATTCGACGGTGAATGTACGACGATATCTTAAACAAGACGAGTATTATCGCTGAAAGTTATCGAAAGGAAAGACGACCGAAATTCGAATCGACTAATTTTTTCCTATCGGGCAAAGTATCGATTCGGCATTTTCAAAGATCTTACTTGTCGCGTGAACATCGCTGTGCTCCGAAGCATAAAAAAAAGTGTACGCGCGTAAACGACAATAGTATTAGTTATTTTTATCGAAGAATTCAAACGGTTTTGTATATTTTGCAATTAACTTTAGACCGAATGTACGAAAACCGAGTATTATTCCGCATGGAAGACTCGAAATTTAGTTTATCGCGTATTCACTGGCCGGTTAACCCTAGATCTAATTAAAAAAAATTAAATTTCAGCGAAGGCTCGGCTGCGATGAATAAGCATCGCTTTTAAATACAATTTCATTGAAGCAAAACGTGAGCGGCATCGCTTTAATTAACGTAAAATTTCGTATACACATCGACTGCACAAGGAAGCTTTTGTTCGGTCATAAAGCCATCCAATAGATTTTAGCGCTTGTGCATTGCTAACTTCCTTGAATAGTTTTGACTTTGCGAGCGAAGGAATAAAGGATGGAAAGTCGAAAAACGGAGACAGAGGGTTGACGTTAAAGGTATTTTACTCGCCAGTTAATTCGCTCAGGAAGGAGGGCAAGTTATTCCGAAAGTCACGTGGAGCGAAGTACGCGTTATAAGAAGGAATGCAGATCGAGATAAGTATACACATCGGGGTACACCCCGAGAAGGGTAAGAGAAGAGGGAGGGCTAGTGAAGGAGGCAAAGAAGCAGAAGAAGAAGCAGAAGAAGAAGAAGAAGAAGAAGAAGATGACGACGATGATGACGAAGCCAACGGGGCTGCGGCCGAAGCCTCGCACCTATACACGAGTCGGAGTTCAGGATTTTGGAGACCTATATGGACGCACCCGCGCTTGGAAACCCACCCATACCCACGCACATGCTCGGAGAGACCGAGAGAGAGAGAGAGAGAGAGAGGGTGGGTGGGGCACATGCACATGCACAGGCAAACGTATGCACGTATGCACGCGAACCGCGGCGGGCGCAAAGAGGTTCACTGGACAGTAAGAAGCTTTTGGCTCCAAGCCATCTAATAGTCGTAGTCGTCGTAGTCGTCGTAGTCGTCGTAGTCGTCGTAGTCGTCGTAGTCGTCGTAGTCGTCGTAGTCGTCGTAGTCGGCGTAGTCGGCGTAGTCGTCGTAGTCCTGGCGTCGGTCGATTCAACAGCGGCAGCTGCGGAGCGCGCGCGTAGTTGCCTCGGCGAGGCTCGCGCGGCGCCGCGGGCCTGGGGATCCGCAGCAGCTCGTCCCGTCCTTCTCTCTCCGCCCGCGCACGCATACACACACACATACATACATACATACACACACACGTGCGCGCTCCCGCAAACCACCCGTACCCGTACCCGTACCCATACATTTCGGATTTAGCGCTCGATCGGGGAGTGGCGCTTACAATACGTGTGCACACACTCTCAAGGACGCAGACGTACACACTCGCACGGATAATGGCTAGGTAGGTGATTGCGGAGGAGCCAGCGGAGCTGCTCGATTGAAAAATCTTCGATCCAACTTATCGGACCCTCGCGAAACTCATTGTTAAAGGCTCTTTTCTTCGCTCATCCTGTTTTTCTTTCCCTCCTTTCCTTTCCCTCGATGTCGGGTCGCGCTACCAAAACACCCTTCTTTTTTCTCCGTTTCCCGGACCTTTTTTTGTTTTATCAAAGTCGCTTATATCGTATTTCTGAAATTTTTACCGTGTCAACGAAAATTTATCGTTACCGTCGGATTTCCCTATGGTCGCGTAACTTTTTCGAGTATGTTTTATAGACAGCGCTGACTCAAGTTTAATGGAAAATAGAAGAATGGGTACGTACGAGTCTTATATTGTATTTTAAACGCGAGCGCTCGGAAAATCTTTCGGCGATGTAAATATGAATTAGCTTTCCCTCGCGAATGCGAGAATCGCTATTTAATTACTCCTCGTTAATTATTCGTAAATCATATTCCATTCCAATATATATTACGATAATACGGATTTATCGGAACAATATTAATATTATGAGACCCAATGGTTAATGGTTAATCGATTTTATCGACGAGAGATTTATCGCGAGTTTTGGACATCGTTTCCTCCTACATGTCACTAATATTTCGCGAGAGTAGAAAAGGTAACTTAAATTATCGCGCGATGACTCCTTCCGTTTATCCGCGTCTAATTAAATTAATCTTTGTTTCCAGGCAAGGATAAATCTTTTTTCACCCGAGAGTTCCGGGAGAAAAATCATCTCTCGGACGTATAGAACGAGTTAGAAAAAGGTCGGGTAGAACGAGGTGTGAAGGAGGACCGAAAGCGAATATTGGACTGGAACGATTCCCTCGGATCGCGATACCGGCCAGAGTACGAAAACGCGCGCAAGGATCGATTCGGATTCGAGCGGAGTAGGAGCTTCGGTAAGCGAAAGGACCGGGGCGGAACGTCCTTCGTCCCTCGTTTACGTATAATCGCGTAAACAAGGCCCTTACGCAGCGATTTACACCCCCGTTAAAAGTCCGGCGGTGCAACGGAGACGCGCTCGGTTAAGTGGACCCGTAACGGAGAGTCGGTGACTATCTCCGGCCCTTTGGGTAGTTCGCGCCATTGAACGTCGATTCGATCGTTGGTCCGTTGATTTTAATGCGTCGCGCCGTCGCTTCTACCGCCGTCGCTTCTACCGCCGTCGCTTCTACCGCCGCCTCCACCGACGCCTCCACCGACGCCTCCACCACCGCCTCCACTGCGACAAAGGCCGGACGACGGCTCGGACGACGCAGCCCCTCGTTGCGCATCGATAATGACGCAGTGCGCGCAAAATCAATTAAATCAATTAGCGGTTCAGCGGCGTTGCATCGCGGTCTCGATTCCACGGGATCGGGATGCTGGGCGAGCGGGAGGATCGAGGTTTCGGCTTCCGTCGCCCTTCGCGCTCGGTTCTTTCGAAGGAGGCGAGACACTGCTCGATTCGCGAGACAATTTCACCGCCCGAGTGAACCCATCGATCGGAATCGCGTTAATTAACTATGCTCGATGCGCAAGAGTGAAACGTTAAAACGAAAAACGGGTTACCGCGTCGGGATTTCGTTTTTCGGATTCGCTCAAATTGCATTCCAGTCCAACGATAATTATAATAACGGGGATTAATTTTAATTGATATTCAAAGCGGTGTAACCGTGTTCAAATTTACGATTGTATTTGTTACGTTAATTAATTATATTAATATCGATCGCTCTTTTCCTTCCTTTGCCGGAGTAACGTTCCTCCATAGAATTGGCTTATTTTTAAACTCGAGGTAAAAAATACCGAGCCGATGTAACGAATAGATTTTATCCAAAAAAAAGTTTAAATTGTTACCGGAATAAGGTGTATCGGCTGTGCGATACTCGATGTATATTAATAACGTGGTACGGTTGAAACTTTTCTCGCAAGGTTAACGACGTTCTCGATACAATATTTTTTAAATTAAAAGTACGGTGCTCTACGTTCTAAGATTAATCTTTTAAAACCAAGAATCTTACCGACACTGAAAATGAAAAAACTATGTATATCGTGGACCGAATTTAGAAAAAAAAAATCTTTTATTAAACATTATTGTTAGTATTCGATATTGCAAGTACGTTGCGAAATACTTTGTTTTATATTTTTATGTTCGAACGTTTACGATATTATGTAAATACCGTGAAATACATTATATTTATAGAAGTAAATAAAATAAATGTTTTTGAACTGTTAACGTTACCGTAGTATTAGTTATTGTATACATATATGTATGATAAATGTGTTTATAGCTTTGGAAATATAAGTAAAATTTACAAATTCTCCGTACTAGAAAGTAATTTCCTTGTTTTTTTTTTTGTTTTTTTTTTGTTATCATAATAAAAACGTTTTAAATTTTAGCTGCCGAAAAATAAAAAATTTAATTTTTGATAACAAGAAAAAAATGAAAAATGTTATTTATTTCCTTTTACTTCCACAAAACTATTTATAGAGGGCAATGTGTAAATTTGTGGAGCTTGGAAATGATAATATTCGCATACACATGTAAGTATAGTATTATATGAAAATTTCCATCGGATAATCTTTCATCAGAATGCAAGTAGTATAACCCGCAAGAATAAAGCTACGAGACTGATTAGCGTGCCATTGCACCATATGACAAGGTAACATGATTTTATCCAGTGTTCTTGCCAACTTACTACTCGAAATGGTTAATGTGTAAGACTATGAATTTGCGGCCGAGAGTTTGAATCCCTGATGGAGCATATTTTCTTTAGCTGCAAAAAATGTTACTATCCGAATGGCAATTTTCAAAGTCATGCAAGTACATCCAGAAATTGCTATAAAATAAGATAATTTACAATATCAAATTTCTCATTTGATACAGCAAAATTTCTCTCTCCGCGTAAGAGTATAAAATTAATCTTACGAGATAAGATTGCGGTATATTTCACTTGTAATAATACAAGATGAATAGAAATTAATGATAAATGTCTTACCGGTTTAAAAGACAAATCAGTTATATGATTCCGATAATTTTTAATTGCTTTGTCACTTTTTTATTACTTATTTTCTGATTTATTAAATTTCAACTCTATCCTTTTGATAAATATTAGATTACCGTTTTAAAATACTAATGACTTATTTAAATTGCAAATGAATATTAGAGCGACGCATTATAATTCTGTATAAATTCAATACGTATCTTTTACATCTCGCATTCAATTTTTTTTTATTTATACAAATAAATGCAAATCGCTCTGAATTATTGACAAAATTTTTACCACATGATCAGTACCCGTAAGTAGCTATCTTCTTTACAACGCCCACGCATTTATACATTTTTTTTTTTTATAGAAAATTTATGAGCACGTAATAAAAAGTTTTAAAATATTCGATAAAATTATCTTATTATATTACATAAATGTAACAAAATATTATTAAGATCTCGCTAACGTTTTATATCACTTCGTGGATCTTTATGGAACATAAAAAAATCCATTTACTAGTTTATTATAAGTTACGTTTAATTTTTAAGTAAAAAAATAAAGATTCGATAGGATAATTTAATAAATAAAAGTCCGAGAAAAGCAATCGAATGCTACTACGTATGTGCTCCTAAAACAAGATGGTACTGCTAATACAGACTTTCGTCGAATTGGAAAGACATCCCATCGAGTTCAAATATTTATACGGCTCCGTTAATGTAGCTTCTATAACAATATATATTTGTTCTAAAACTTTTCTAATCAAAATGTCTTATATATTTTTTCAACCAGTCGGTAAATTATTATATCGGAAAAATGTTTACCCGTCTTTCACGAATTAAAATAAAATTATTCAATTTCATTTGGAAAAAGCTTTAAATTATTTCTACAAAAAAAAAATGGAAACGTATCTCTTCTACTTTTTATAAAGCATTGATTTATTTATTTATATATATATTTTTTTTCGTAATAAACGTGAGTATTTGGGAACCTATCCAATTTTTGGTACGATATTCGATATCATAAAAGTTAAATACGAATTTTTTAATATGTTCCTACTCTTTAATACCTTTTGGATAATCGATAAAATAGAAAATAATTATAATGATAAATTTATCCGCAATTCGCGTGGAATCAAAGTAAATTCGAGTCTCTTGATCCGATACAGGAAATAATTTTAGTCGATCGCAAACTTAGTTATTAAGAAAATCGAGTCGATGCACAAATATTTCATGATTTTATTTTGATATTTTCGCGGAGCAATGACAATATATTTAGATTTTTATTCCACTGGAAAATCTATAAAAATATTTCCGCGTTAGTATCAAATTTATAAGAGAAAATTATTTTTCGATATTCCTTCCTGGTTAATTTCGTTTAAAAAGAAAACGCTTTCAATATGCATCGCAAATCGAGAATATTCAAAGTACAAAAACGTAATTTATAGAAGAGCGAGATATTTTAGTCGTGGTTGAAATTTAGGCTCGAAGATAGATGCTACATCAGCGCGGATGAAATTTATCGCGAGGCTCTTGCAACGTATTTTAAATTAGAAAAAATGTAATTGCCCCTCTAATTATAATAAATATCGCGTCCTTCCAAAAACTGGTCCACGCGCATCGTTTCTATCCTTTTATCTTCCCGAAGTCCGGGAGATTAAAGTTTCGATCCCCTAATCCGAAGACGCGACCAGGCTATTGTTCCATTTTACGTGTAATTTACGAGTAAAGCGTTAAGTTTATTAGCTCGAACTCGCTGAAAAAGTGAAATTATGCGTGTTAATGGTCGGAAGCGTGGGCGCAGGAACGGACGCACAATGGAGGCGTTGGACTCCAAGAGCCCAAAGTGGTAAATGAATATGTATAAAAGTGCGGGCGGTGAGTCGGTCGAGCGTGGAGCAAGGGCGCACTTTGGGTCGTCTCGGGTACGCGCCCGTGGGTACGTACCCTGGGCGGGTGACACCGAGTAGACGCTGGGCCAGAGGCGTGGTTACACGTGACGTCAGGATTCGTTGTTCTATTTGTCGAGCTCGCGCTAAGCTAGACAGAGAGCAAGAAAAAGAAGCGGGACTAAAGAGATAGAAAACTCGGGCGCGTTCTCTTGTACGTGTGTGTATCATAGCGAGGAGTGCGAGGAGCGCGAGGAGGAGGAGGAGGAGGAGGAGGGCGAGGAGGGCTAAAGAAAGCGTTAGGGCGAACGAGGGTGAGAATCGCTGTGTTTTCTGTCCCCGCCATGTTTCATAAATCAACGAAACAAACGGAACGTCGACGTGCATCGCGCTCTATGTGCAGGAGCTCGCGCGCGAACTCGATTTCAACCCCTTCTCCTGGCGCCCAACCCTCGGAACCCGGACGCGCCGCTCTGCCGTCCAACTCTCGCGCTGAATGTATAATTTCATTTCGTAGACTGCACCGCGAGGGCACGAAAATCTCTTTTTTCCCACTCGTTTCCTGCCCCTGCCCCCGACCCCCGACCCACCGACCCCGACCCCCGCCCCCCACTTCAATGAGAGAAGTTCACGAGGATTCAAGAGTGCGGCCAACGACGAGCGACGAGTCTTAAACGAGAATTTCGAGATTAACTCTTCCCCGCATCGCGCCAACTTTTTATCGATGTCTTACCTTCTAATTTCGGGGACCGAACACTCGAGCTGCATTTATTAGAAATAAACGCGGATCTATCCGCGGATTTCTGATTCTTCAGCGACTGAGTGGCGGTATTACATGTTTCGTGCAGTTGATACTTTTACGAAGGGAATCTGAGACACTACGAATCCAAAAAAATACTTTACAAAAATAAAATACCCTTAAAACTGACACGCTTTTTAATTAAAAGTATAAACGAACGTTACAGTTTTATTTTTGTAGTTACTTTCTCGTAAACGAACGTTAAATTTATAATTTTTATCAAATTTAAATTCAAAACTTGTAAATAGGATATTGATAAATATATATTTGTTTTTCTAAAATTAAACGATACATTTTATTATTTATAAAATTTATCGACTTCGATTTTAGAATACAAGTTGAAACTATATTTCAAGCGCATTTTTATTTAAATATAATATAGATTTGTTATTTTTAGATCTATGATATAATAAAAAAGATTTATTTATAATCAAACCGAATAAAATTTTTTCCATTGCTTTCAAAATTATAGTTACGATTTTTATCAAAAAATATTTAATACAATATCGATGTAACAAATTTAATACTCGTAGAGCGAAGAATGTATCGTTAATTTGAGCGGATGTATTTCGAAATTATTCGAAATAATCGTTACGATACAGTTTTAAGGATTAATTTAGAAAGATCGTTAATATTCCAAAATGTTTATTATAATACGGTTTACATCGTATAAATTTATTGCAAAAACTTTATTTAAAAAATGTTCAATTTCTTACTTTAGTATCGTAATAAGATAACCCTTAAATGACAAATACCCTGAACATAATCTCTTTTAACAGGCATTATGATATTGTAATAAAAGGTAAACATAATAACATAGTAAACGTATAATATTACGTTAAAGTATAAAATTAATACTTATTTAATTTAAAAATATTTCATTAATGAAACAAGATATCGTACTGGATGTGACAAATATGTTATATAATACATTTTTATGTTTATAACTAGAATTATTTTATTATCTTAAATATTCTTAAGTTTGATAATTATTAAATAATCTTATATGTCAAAAATGTCATTTAACAAATTCGAATTTAACTTTACTTTGAAATGTATATTTAAAGATCTCTAAGGCATTGCGTCCCATCTATCTTAAAACACATGTACTATTTTAAATGGGGCGAAGAAGTTGATAGTTAACTAAAAAAAGAGTTGGTCACATTTTTTATATAAATTTATGATAACCCAACAATCTTATATCTTATTGCTTTTTTCATATTTTTGATGTATTAAACAAAAACTATTAATTTCCCTCCTTTTTCATTTACAGTAATATTCATTTCCATATTTACAAAATTTATAATAGTAGCTTTAAATTTCATGTACAATTGAAAAACTTATAAACTTCTAATTAGCGCGTACATTTTACAGTAATGAAATATTTTTTTATTAAATACCACTTTATAAAAACTTGATAACTCTCATATTAATAAATGATTTTTTTATTACTTTTAAAAAGCGTAACAAGATATCCGAAAAAAATTCTTGAATTGAATTATCCATGAGAAAAACTAATCACATTATTGCATACACTTCATTATAAATACCGCATTCTCGTACATTCGTGATAAAATAATTAAATTAGTATTACTGTGGATTCTTTGATTAAAATTATTTGATAATTAGTTAATTTAAATTTTTTATTCAACTTAAATTTTAAGATCAATATTTTATTTCATAATATAACTTATCTGGACATTTTTAAAATAAATATAAATTTGTGTATACTAAAGCTTCATAAATTCAAAAACTTATTTAACTTATGCAAATTCAGATTCAAATTATATATTCATTAGAAAAAATCGATACTATAAAAACAAATGAAAAATATCTTCTCTGAAATTAAAATTAAACTAGATTGTATAAAAAGCATTTCGTTTACTATTTTATATAAAAAATATCGAGGGTATTAAATTAGATTATATTCAATTTGTTATTTTCAAACTCTGAGTACACATACACGTATTCACATACGTCACTATTTTTGAACGAAAGTAAATTTTAATGCCTAATATCAAGAAATATGCTTCTACAATGTTATTTTTAAAATCTTCTTTGCTATCGTAAAATTTCTTTCACTTTAAAGTGTAACGCCGTCGACTATCTTATTCAGATATTTAACAATGCATTTGAAAAAATATTTTATAAAAGCGGTCATAATTTTTTCACAATCAAGATGAATTTTTCTTATAAACTTACAAAAAATATTACGCGATGTATATTTTATACACAATAAGTTTTAATATACAGATTTTATTCAAAGTTTCATTGAATAATTTTTACAACCTGCATATAAATAGCAGAACACTGAAATTCGAGAACTTAATTAATCATAATTTAATATAATATAAAAATAAGAAATCCATTTAATACATTATATTTGAAACAAAGATTTACTATGAAAAAATGCATTAATTTTATTTTGTTTTTGCACTGAGATAATTTTTTATGTGATATGAGAATTAAAAAAAATTAATAGTATAATAATTATGGTAAGTAAATTTAGAGGTAAGACTTTTATAAGGTAGTTTTTTTAGATAGCATTATTTATTGTAGCAACCGCTATCTAATCTGTGCTCATTAAAAAAAAGATTTTTAAAATTATTATAAATGATCCGAAACGAAATAAAGTAAAAATTGTAATACTTAAAATTTAATGTTTATTATGAATTTTTTTTAAACATTTTAAAAAAATGAATCATGTATTAATTGAAAAATTTTTCAATTTTAATTTAAGACATTTATTTGAACCAACTTTATAACGTCTGAATACTTTACCTCGGTTGTAATTTAGTAGCAAATTAAAAAAATTTATAACTATAATTTTAAGAATAAAATACCTATTGCAAAATTCAGCTAATAATTTACAAAAATATAAATGATATTTTTAAGTTTACATGAAAACATCGTTAATTTTTAATCAAAAATTGATATGGTTATTATTTAAATAAATATCGGATAAGAAAAAAATTAAACTCAAACATTTATAAATATATTTAATAAATGACACAACGAAATATAATTTATGGACAGATATAACAAATTTATAATAAATAATTTTCTTTAAGTATCTAATTTATTTTTATTAAAAAAAAAGATAAAACCTGAAGTTAATTGAAATACGATGGAACTACAGAAATAAACCATGAAAATGTTTGATCTTATCTGCTTCCCAATAGAAGACCATTATTAATTTTTACAAAAGAAACATTATATTATTTAATAAAAAATTTTGAGATTTTTATAATTTCGTATAATAACGTATTATTATTTATCATAAATAATTAATTATTAAAATCTTTAAAATTCAAAATTTTTAAATATTATTCTTTAGCTTGACATGAAATGGATCGTTTTAGATTACATAGATTACATTATACAATATTCGTTACCTTGAACTTACAATTAAATATGCATTATTTATAATTATAATACAAAATTTTACAAAAAAGAAAAGAATACAATATTGGCTAAATATAGTTTGTAAGAAAATATTAAATTTGGATAAGTTTGTTTATAATTACTGCTTTTGTATTACTTGTAAAACATATATTTAAAAAATATTATCAATAAAATAATTCCTATAATAGAAAAGATCATACGAGAACTATAATATTTATTTTTATTTTCTTTAGTTTTATCGATAATATTTTTATATATAATTTAAAAATAACTGAGCTCACGTACAAGTTAACGATATTACGAATTTTAATATTATGTAATTTTTCTGAAAGAAATTTAACAGGTTCAAAATTAATAAAATCCATAAATAATATTCAAGTTAACGACATTTCTAATTATTTAACATCTAAATACCCACAATTATTCATATAAATAAAACCTTATTCTTGCAAAATAAAATAAAGTACGTACGCGCGTAAATACTACAAAAAATGAATATGAAATAGTTCTATTAATGCATTCATAGTTTACATCAATTTTTGATGCCAAAATTCAACATTATATTTTGCTACTATTCGATTTTAACTATGAATCTCGAGAGTAATTTTATTACACTACAGGGTAATATAATATGATTGTGGATATAATAGTTTTTAATACTTTTTTTACTTATATATTTTGTAAATTATATCCCAATTCAGATAAGTATATTAAATATAAAATAATATATTACTTATTTCGTAACAAAGAAAACAGTTAAAGAAATTAATTTAGATAAGATTAATGAGAATATTTACAATGTATAAAAAGTACAAATAAAACGTTTTATGAAAAATATTTTTTATGTGAAAAAATTCTAAATGATTTTATTTTAAGTATTCAATTTGAATGAAAATTTTTAAGAATTATGTAAAAACAATTTAAGTACAATAAAGAATTTTTTCTTATTATAGTTACATTTTCAAAGTATTGCATCTTTATAGAAGAGATACGCTCAATTATAAATGGATACAATTCAATTTTCATATCCGCTTGTTATAGCTGACACAATATAAAAGAATTTATTTGTATAAAATAATAAATACCCAGATTACTTTAATTTACATGTTGTTATTTTTGTAAAAAATATTTTTTTAATTAAAAGTAGATTTCTAATATTGTGGTCGTCGCGAGCGAATTATTGAAGAATTATTCGTATATTTTCCTACATTTTATTTGCGGAACCAACCTTAAATAATATACGGAATTGTGACTTGGGCATAAAAGTGAAATGGTTTGTGTTGATATCATACTGGTGTTAACTGAACACTGAAAACTTAGATGATTCAAAGTATAGTTTACATACCCACTCATTTTTCATATATTTTTCATATATTTTTCATATAAAACGGATGAATGATTATATTAAGTTTATTTAATATTCATAAAATTCAAGTTCTTAAAATTTTAGTAAATAGTGATTTACTTATTAAAAGAAATTTACCATTTTTATACTTTCGTAATTTTATATTTTTATTTTCAGACTAATTTAATATTTTCGTTGTATTAAAAAATAAATTGACTAATATTAGGAATAATAAAATAATCACGATATTATTCGATATCAACTTGGTAATTAAGCGAGTAGTAATTTCTCTTAATTTTTATAATTTTAATTTTTAAAAACATCAAATTGTGCAAATGATTTTATTTTTTCAATAAAATCTTTTGGCAAATCTCTCTTATACTTGTTAGTAATAGGTTTGAAAAGCTATTTTTATTAGTTCTAATGTGAATTACGCTGTACGTAATTTTCAAAATTATAAATAATAACCAAAGGTTCGCATTAATTAGAATTTAACTAGAAAATTATAGTACTTACGTTATCGCAAATAAGTTTCAATTTTATTTTAATATTTCAGCGTATTAGGAATTATGTATTTTTTTATAACTTAAAATAATTTAATTTTTTTAATAAAATTGTAATAAATTTAATGAAATTATTCATATTATTTATTCGAATTTTTAAAAATATTTCACGAAAATTATTTCTTTAATTTGGCTAATATTCAGTTTTAATACAAAAAATTAAAAGTTTTTACGTAATAATTTACGCTAAAATATTTCCGGATATTTTCAGAAAATCATAATTACTAAAAAAGAATAAATAATTATACAATCAGAGCATATTCGTTATTAATCTTATTAAATGTAGAAGTTATATTACGAAATATGAATTAAATATAAATTTTTATTATTCGTCATTGTATAAATTAAATCGACTTAATTTACTCGGCGTGCAAAAGTTAAAGCATATAAATTTCTCGATCGAGGATATTATATCCATACATATATTCCTCGGAACTTGGTAACCTAATTAAAATCAAGATATGATTTTTTTACTTCAAATTTATTTAAGCAAAAAGTAAGGTAAAAAAAAAAGTTTTATCCGCGATAATTTGAAAGGTTGTAAAGAAGTAATTATAAAAAGACCTTTTATTGTGTTTTCTTTCCAACCGTATCTCAACTTCAGAAGATACGATTTAATCTATTTCTTTGTAGAATCTTAAATAATAATAAAAGAAATAACGAAGCCATCGAAGAAAGCAAAGCAAAGCAAAGGGAAGGAAAGCGAACCGATTCATCGAAACTCCACCCCGGCGATGTTTTCCTCCAACTTTAAAAATAACATCCGAGTTATCAAATAAAAAATGTCGTTACAACATCGCAAAGTAATTCATTAAAGTAAGCATAAAAGTATCCCGGCACGTTCCCCCGATAAGAAAAAACGAACGGCGCATCGACCGATCCCCATTCGATAAGAACGAAGGTCGTCCCACGCAAAGCCAGGCGGTCGTCCTTTCGCCTTTCTCAACGAACCTCAACGGGAGGATTTCCAAATTCTTTTGATCCATCGCGTAAGAGTCGGCGTGGCCGCCACGTCGCGCATCGTCCACGCGGAGCCACCGTCGCACCGGATACTAGCCCATGCCCAGGAATCAATATGATATGCCTTGCACCCGTGCGCGCACACCAACCAGCGCATGGGACTAGCGCATCGCACACCTAATTCATCGGGCAAATGCGCAATTTCGTTATCCTTATCGCGAGGGTATAACCCGCGCACGGAGACGCGGTTCTCGTCCGTTCTTCTCGCGTTTCAAGCGTTTGTCGCGTTTCGTTCGCCGATCGTTCCCTCGAGGATTCCCCTGACGATTCCAACGCCGAGGAGATATGGATACACTGGACTCCGGCACAATCGCGCTTCCAACCCGGGAATCTATCTATCGCTGGATTTACGCACCAACGCGGAAGAACGGCCTTTACTTTTTGATTCGAAGGCTTACCGCGGTATTGTCTCGCGAGAATCGCCCGGGAGATGAAAGGGATATATAAGCTCGTTGGGAAAAACACGGACCCTGGGTTCACGGGGGAATGCCAATGGGTAAAATGTGTAAAGAAGAGCCGATGGAAGACTCGGGGGCGTTCAACGGGTGCCTTTCCAAAAGCGTGGCATATCGATCGCCAAATGAAACTCCTGTCCCGATGGCGGACCTATTTTCTCTGTCAAGCTGTTTGCGAGCTGCCTACACAATGTTTTGCGATGAGGATTTTGGCCGTCGGCCAAGTTCATTTCAAATGGACGTATTACATCATGAGTTTAGCGAATCAATGTTTTGTCGGTATACATGCTCGAGAAAGATGCATCGGGATAGCTGAGGGGAACGAGCGAGCTGAAAGGAAAAATAGAGAGACCATCGGTTCGTCTAGGTACGCGAACGTACCGGAAGAAAAGTACGCGAAGATTATCGAGAGCGAGAGAGAGAGAGAGAGAGAGAGAGAGAGAGAGAGAGAGAGAGAGAAAGTGAGGCCAAAGCTTGAAAAAGCATAACGGGTGAATAAAAGAATCGTGGAATCGTCGATGGGGTGGGAGGGATGGAGCCATGGTTAGCGGTCGGGTACTAAATCACTGCTTTTCGATTTACGAGAATTGTCCTATCACTGCTAATTACGGATGTAGATTTAGATTTATGCCCGTTACGAAGCTTACGCGTCCACTGAAATATTTCTGTCTATTTGCGAATGCGCCGACGGCTCGAGGATCTCGATCAAATGTATCAAATGAAGTTTACAGACCTTTAATCAATCCAATTTCGACTCATCAATCCTACTCCATACGATATACCTTGACTGTCTAGTCTTGTTGCAACGCTATTTCGCATAATTATGAAAATCATATTGTATGCGTATCGTTATACGTACGTGTCGCGTTGTTTCGGTAAACGATAACTTTATCTACTTTTTTTGCTATTTCAAACGATGTTGCAAGTTATCCGATATAAGCGTTTTTTTTTGTTAATTAATCGTTAAATAATTGTAAATGTGTATTATATAACGAACTTTTCGAGCGAGCGTACTTTTGAAGATTCATTCAGCGGTAAAAATTGTTATCGCGGATTAACGATACCGTAATTCAAAAAGTGTACGAATAATCATTTTCTAATAAAAATTTTATATACCAACCGCCGACGTACTCGTAAGATTCTAAATAACTGTACCAAAGCGATATAATTTTTTGTACCAGAGTAATAGAATCGATACGCAATCGCTCCATCGAAAAGGTTCGAAATATTACTTTCGACATTATCATAATCGATAAAGCACACGATAAGTAAGAAGCACGTGAATTTTGGTTAGAAGATTTTTCTCTTAACCGATACAATGGAGTGCATTTAGATTCCGGAAGGCCTCGGAGTTGAAGCCTGTTTATACGCAGACTCGGTCAATACTCTCGTAATTATCATATAAAAGGATCACTGGGAGGAAGAGGGATTCTTCCGACTTCGCGGCGCTCACTTATATGAGGATTGGAGCTTGCAAAAGTACCGTTGGCCATGGCTGGGGGCGTGCGATTCGATGGAAATGGAAAAAGAGATGGATGAAGCGAACGCAAAGCTAAGGAAAGGAACTATACCACTTATTGATTGCGCTATGGTAATCTAAACACTCGTATTTGACTATCAAACATGAAAAATAGCTCGAGTCGTAAAATTCCTGAAATTTCTTCGAGCATTGTTAATAATTTAAATATCGTGTTGTCAGATATAATAACATGTTTTCCGAAAGCTATAAAATAACAAAGATGTATAGCCATGTATTTAATAACTGGAGGATAACCGATTACGCGTACAAATTGCCAATTATTACTATATCGAATAATAAATAACCGCTCGGCTAATTTTCTACAAAATTTTTCTAAATTAAGAAACTTTTTTTTTTTAAGAATTTGAATAAAAAACCGTCTTTCCATTTTTATGTAATTTGAAAATCATAAATTTAGAATAAAAACATTAAAACTTTGCGAAAACTTTGTTAAATATGTTCATGCCCGAAACTTAATCCGTTTCACAAACACAAACTAGTTTGAAAAAGATTCGGTCAATTCATTTTAAATCGTCCACATAATTTATTTTTATGGGTAACTCTTTAGATTTTCAAAATGTTTAAAAACACATAAAATAATTTTAAAATTTACGTATAAAACACTGTTGGACTGTTTCAAATAGGAAAAGTTAGTTACATTAACTTTATCTTATTTTTTATACCTGTAATATATATTACGGTTTAAAAATAATAATTTAAAAATAACATTAGTTACAACCGTTGTTTTTAAATCGTAAAATATCAGTTTTTTTTAAGAAATCTCTCCCTTTACTCATTTTATACGATATACTGTCAATCCACGGAAAAGTGTATTTTTTGCGAACAGATATTGTACAAAGGTCGGAAAATGGACGAAATAAGCGTTTTGAAAAAGCGAGAGAAGGGAAAGACAGACGTACGGATAGACGGATGGACGGATGGACGGATGGACGGACGGACGAACGGACGGAGGTTCCAAGCTTGCCCATCTTATAACGAGATGACGTTAATTCCATTAAATACGTGACAAAAACGAGGATAGCGATCGCTCGGGTCTTTAACATTGGAAGGCATAATTGAGATGCTTGACTCCTTAGAGAAGCAATATACTCTCGGTTTATTCCCGAACCTTCACGTTCCACTATAATGCTTACGTACAAAGTTTTGGCTTTTCCAAGAGCGGGGAAGTGAATCTCCCGAATCTACGAATGCAGTACGTACACGAATAGAGATGTTAACTCGTCATTCCAAGCTTTGAATCTCGAGTATTTTAAAGTAACTTCCCTTTCAAGTATGTAAAACAATGACATTTTTCCGTGGGTTAGCGGAGCGTAAAAAAAATACTCTCTTTAAGCCTAAGAGCGGAGACACTTAATTCAGGGGAAATGTTGTGTTATCACTGGACATTAATCGTCGAAGAGAGAACAATCGTAGGAAGAAAGAACGAGGGTTTGAGGATTCGTTAACTTTAATTCGGTAACGTATCACGTAAATCCTTTGGCTATAGAGATTGCAAACTTCAATCGAATCAACTACTACTGCTCGGAACTTGAACGAGCATCCATTTAGATTAGAAATATCAACGCTGTTATCTCGGTGAATTTATCGAAAGTAATCTTCAAAGATTACTCGATGGCCATTTTACTTTTTCAGCATTTTTTTAAACAGGTAGAACAATTAAATTATTGTATTTGTACAATGGTTGAGAAAAATTATGCAAGGTGCGCGACTTTTCGAGGGGAAACCACGTTAATCTTTATTTATAAAATACGTTACGAAACGAAGGATAAAAAGTGAATAAATGGACCTTGTTTCCTTTAAAAAAAAACTGAGAACCGATAAGTGTTGGCAAATAAAGGTGAGAGAACGGTTTCGCTAAGATTTATGTTTTTCAGAAAAATAGATTTTGCGATAAAGGGATGTAGAATAAATTTGAACTAGGTGGTAGGTACGTTGAATATTTTGATTTAGTAGTAGTTTGAGAGTTGGCAAGCTCTTTGGAGCTCGGCCAATGTTTTTATGTTATTCTTTCCCCCTCGCTGACTATGATTCGTCCCCTTCATGACTGAGCAAGTGACGGCTTAAATGTCTGACGATGTCATCGAAAAGTCAATTCGCACAAACCTCCGTGAAAACCGTTGTATTCTCGCTTTTTGTCATTTGGCAGACTCATTTTCATTTTTATGAAATTTCAGCTCTGCCATCTTTGCATTTTCTTTTTGAGCAATAATGAAAAACAAAAATGAAAAACAGGAACGAAAAACAAAAATGAAAAACAACGCCAAATATGCTTAATGAACTTTGTAATTTTATATTTTTCTTTGAATAATTTTTACTCTTTTGTGTTAAAATCGTGTCGCGAGTTTAATACATTTTTTCACAACGGTATAAGAGATATTATTATCGAAATAACGACGTTCAAAATTTTCATAAAATTCGTTTTGTATATGTTGTTCCGTAAATCAATCTAATCGTAAAAGAAAAAATTGAATAAATAAGCTTCCGAAAAAAGAATTTGTAATTATAATAGAAAAAAAGAAAATATATATATATATCTATATTCAAACTTAATTCATAGCTAACTATCTGATTTTATTCGACGCAATAATTAATCGTGTTGACAGACCACTTTCATTACATATTCTGTTTTGTAATGAATCACAGGGTATTTTTTTCATAAAAATCAATATGACGTATTATATAGATAGAAACTTACGATTTTTATGCAAAATGTAATATTATAAGTATTACGTTTGTTACTTATATTATATTTTTTATTAAGAAAATATAAATAATCAATCTTTCGAATAGAAAAGGTCTTTTATGTATTTTCTTTTAAATTTTTTGGGCGTATAATTCTATCGATAAGATTAAACATTCATTATAGTACTTTTAGAATATAAAGCATATTAATATCGTTTAAGTTTGCATAATTTACGAATATTACCTAAAACGTTGAAATTTTCCCGAGAATTATCGAACTTTTAAACCGATCATTTAGCTCGAGTATAAGATTGTAAGTTTAATATTATTTAATAAAAGATATACTTCATAGATAAACACTTATTGGAAATCCAATACATTTTTAACAATTTTTATCGGAAATATTGATTTAATTTTTAAAATATTATTCGAATGACTTGGAGCAAAGTTATTATTTTTCTTAATTTCTCTTATGAAATATTTCGTAAAATTTAGTCAAGTACTCGTATAAAAATGGTGATTATAAAAATATATATTTACTTAAAAATACAAAAAGTATAAATGAATTTGAGTCTGTAACCAGATCATTTTTAGCGGAGATATCAATCTAATTTATTATAAAGAAATTCAATATTAAGAAGAGGAAATATTCCGGTGTATATTTTTTTAACTTTTGTAATAAAATTTTATAAAAATTTCTATAAAATTACAGGACGGTAAAAATATTTTATAATTTATTTAATGTAAAATGAAAGACATAATTAAAAATGAAATAATTTGCGGAATTATTCGATCGAAATTCGAACTATTTTCGACTACTAATATCAGCGAGAATTCGTTGGTTGTTATAAAATATAAATTCCAGGGTATAAACTATAAAAAATAACGGTTTAATTTTTTTTTTCTTTTTTTTTTTTTTATAAAATAACATTTTTATTCATATATATTAAGCCCGATAACTACTCGAGCTGAATTATTAGATACCTTCGAAAGAATTTTCGCAACAAGAGTGCCGTAAAATTTTCGCTAGTACAGCCAATTTTTTCTCTATAAGCCAAACCGCCAAGATAATAGCGGTTGTAAAATTTGGCTGAGTTCACGGTTGTAAGAGCAAAGTTCTTTACTGGTTTCAAAAGCAGCGAGTTAGGAGAGTAAAGCACTAGTGCCACTGCCGTTCGCGTTCGATACCGCGTATACGTTGTTACGTTTTATTTATCATCGTTCAAAGGAGAAGATTAAATAGAATCGTTGCCTCCAGAACTTTACAAAGACTCGGAGGGTGCAACCGAGTGCGTAGACGAGTGCGTAGACGAGTGCGAGCGTTCGCAGTTATCATCGAGCTCGATTTCGAAGCCGGATAATCGGGGACATCTTCCGCGAACCTCGAGGATGAATCCTCGCGTGCTTTCCCAGGAATGCTCGCTCTCGCTATATCGCTACCCGAGGTATGCTTCGCTCTCTAGGCGTGGCTATCGAGCTTTATCGTTCGCTGCCCCGAGACTCGTTTGCTCGCGTTGCGCCCAACTGAATTCTCGTCGACACGGCCCGGACGGTCACGCGATTAAAGCACTTAATCGCCGGCTATAATAATAGCTGCAGTGCCCTTCTTTTCCTCGATCCTCGAATCCTCGAATCCTCGAATCCACGAATCCTCGAATCCTCGTCCTAAACTATTATTGCTTTCGCTTGCAAATTTAAAGGATTACCTCACACTCGTTCCGATATCTTTATTATTTCAATTATATTCTTCGATTCCTGATCCGTCTTCGATCCCCATCGATCGGGACGAATATATTCACCCGCGTCACATTTTCGACCGCTCGGTGATACGTTCGCGAGCGGAGATTAAAAGTATGCTCAACCGATGAAAAAAGAAGGCGATTTTACACGAATGCAAGGTGCAAAGAAACGTCTTACGCATCCCAGACCTTACTACTTAATTTATACAAATTCGCGTGTACTTTCGCGTTTCGAGTATAAGATACTCGTTTCTGCAACATATTTCGCGGAGGTTTTGGGTTTTCAGGCTACTTGCATGGATATCGGTTAGGAAGCTGATAAATAACGGTTTGTTCGGAGGATCCCGGCAAAGCCCTTGGAAAGGAAATCCATTATACTACTAACTGCTGGTCAATCTACCTAATCCGTTACAAGATCGCGTTGGAGTTCATTTCGAATGCTAACGAATTTTCCATTCATCGAACTTAAGGAGAAGTACGCTCGTCCTTTCCCTCGAAAGATAAAAGACGGGATTAATTATCCCTTTTTTTCAAATCTATTAGCGGGCGAAGTAAAGCTATCAAAGTAAAAAATAAATTTCCAAATAGCTGCAATTCGCGTAGCCGTAACGAGAGTAAACGAGCACGGAATTAATCATCGAGTACGCGTGCGACTCTTGCGTAAGGAGAAGATAAGAGGATTGGGTGCAAGAGCACGAACCTAATGAGTTATACGGGGTTGGAGCTGGACGTAAAAATAAGAAAAAGATAGATCGCGGAGAGGCATTAATTTACAATACGTTGGCTGGCTGGAGCTTATAATTCGTAAGGATAGGAGGGTGCAGCAGCCTGGAACCACCGTCAAAATTGACACGAGATCGAGAGAAGGAAATGGGTCGTGCTAAAGGTTCATTAGGGCAGGCATCGACGTCGTCGGCGGCGGTGGCGGTGGTGGCGGCGGTGGCGGCGGTGGCGGGAACGACGTCGGCGGCGGCAACGGCGGCGGCAACGGCGGCAATCTGACCCGAATTCATATTTTGCAGGAGTGCTCGACGGTGGCGGCGACGGCGGCGGCGGCGGCGGCGGTGGTGGCGGCGAAATCGCACGGGTCTCGACACAGGCGTCGGCGGCGTGGCACAGCCGGTGCGCGGGGGTGTCGGCACGGCGGCGGGTGGTGGCGCGGCCCGGGCTCCACCGCGAGGACGATGACAGGGTTGAAGGAAGGAGAGAGCGAGAGAGAGAGAGAGAGAGAGAGAGAGAGAGAGGTGGCAGCGGAACGTCGCGGAGTAGGGCAGGATCGGGGTTGCCTCCCTCGATCCCGTACACACACGTACACGTACACGAGGAACGAGGGTCGCTCGCAGGTGGCGTGGCCGTCGCCGGCGGCGGCAGCGGCGCCTCTTCTCCACCACCAACGACGGTAGCACAGTCACCCCGCCCCCGCAGTCGACCGAGAGACGAAGAGAGACAGCCGAGGATCGAGAGAGACGGACCGAAAGAGAGAGGGCTGATTGCGAATCGGGCGGGGATGCGAATGCGACGGATAGTCGTGCACAGTGCGGGCCTGGACGGCCACCCAGTAGTACGCTCGCGTTTTGGCCAGACAACATTTCTCACTGGCACACGACTCCTCTCTCTGCTTCGCTTTGCTCTGCTCTACTCTGCTCTGTTCTGCTCTGCTCTGCTCTCTCTCTCTCTCTCTCTCACTCTACTCTTTCTGCTCTCTCTACTCTCTCTCTCTCTCTCTGTCTCTCCACGACTACCTTTTCCCCTCCGAGAGTCCTGCAGAGCCAGCCCGATCGCGAGCCCCTGATGGCTGCGACCCCTTCCCCATCCTCCCCGTCGTCGTCGTCGTCCTCCTCCGTCTCCTCCTCCTCCTCCACCTCATGTACGATCGTCCTTCAGTACCCGCGCCACCGCCACCGTCGTCGCCGCTGCCGCCGTTCTTCCTTCCTTCCTTCCTTTATTCCTTTCTACTCCCTTACTGTCTGGCTCGTGCTCTCGCTCCCTCGGGATAGGACGTACACGGACGGGTCACAAAAGGGGGCGACGACAGGGCTGTGCTGCTGCCGACTACTTCTACCGCTGGTACTTTGGTGCTGATGCCACCGCTGCTCCCGTCGTCGCTGCTGCAACGGACCTGCCGCTAGACGAGGCAGTTGCGGCTTACGTTTGACGCTGATAAGGTCGAGACTCGATATTACATTTTTCTAGTACTAGTCTTTCTCTTTTACTTTGTATCTTTGAGTTTCCGTCAGTCCCTCGTGACTGCCGGAGCAGCTCGTACAGCCCTTCGCTCCTCGTACATCCTAAGGCTGACGTACTCGGTCGCTTCCCGGGAAAACGGTAGGCAAGACTAAAAGGAAGATCGAGAAAAATGAAAGAGAAAAAATACGCCCGCGGGAAAAGGAATCGGTTGATTAGCGTATCGATGAGCGTATCGATGAGCGTATCGATAAGCGTATCGATAAGCGTATCGATAACGGCTCGCGGCACCGAGAAAATCGAAGAAAGAAACGAAGAAGACACGAAGAGAGGAAGGAAAAGAAAAGAGAAGAGAGAAAGGAAGAGAGAAGAGATATCGGCTTGTGCTGTCTCCTTTTTTCCATCTTTGTCTCGCTACCGCCCCTTTTGTTCCCCTCTTACGGTTCCTCGGCGATCTCGCGCGCCCCGGCAAAAGAGAACGAATACGGTGGTTGCGAACCTTCGCAGACTACAGAATCCTTTTAGTCTCTCTCGCAACTTTAAAGCTCGCATCGTTCTTCACCGATTATGTCTCGACTCCCGGAGTTCTACAACCACTCGAGCGCGACTCATTGTACAACGTGCTCGTAAAAAAGACACGATTAACATTTTTCGAGTAAAGGGAGGGACTCGTCGTTCTTGTATATATAGGTGGCAAGAGAGAGAGAGAGAGAGGGAGAGAGAGGGTGGGTGGGTTGGGAGGGGTGGGACAGGCTCGGAGAGGAGAGAAAAAGACGGATAAAGTGAGCTACCAGAGACTCGATGCAACGAAAGTGTCAGACACGGTGTGAGCAGTCGCAAGGGGAAGGGCGCAGTCCATTGTCGTTGCTAACAATAGCCGGCGTGCTTAAGAAGCTCCACGTTATTATATACCAGCGGAAGAAGTCCGAATTTCGCTTTGTAGGAAAAAAGAATATGTATCGGTCGATCCAAGGGTGATATCTTTGCAAATTTTTCCATAGTGATACGATTATTTTTGAGTCGCGGAGACGACCGTTTATACATTTACTTCGAAAGTGTTGGATTTAGAATTCGATATACTTAAATCTTCTCTTTTTTCTTCGCTACGCTAACTTTCTCTAGCTCTCTCTCTCTCCCTCTCTCTCTCTCTCTCGTTCTTTACGTTACGCGTGGATTTTATATTTCTATATACATGGATCTACTATTAAACTTCTCGCCGTCTTCAATTCACAGTATTTGTGTATAGTTAGAATTTGCGATTGATCTTGAAGAGCGATAAAGTGCACGAAAGCAACTCGCTTTAACGTTGGCAGTCATGCCGTATAGAATCCGAAATATTTCGAGAATCATACGTCTTTGGTGAAAGGTAATATATATCGTAGTTGAATTTTATGCTTGCAAAATAAAAATTTCTGATTTTAGCCGTTACATTTTTTTCATTGCAATATTTACATTTTTTAGTTTAGATGATTGTTACATTATTTGCTCAATTTTGCACTCTATCGTTTTATCTTTCTTAATTATAGATAATAAGCCTGTTGTTTTAACGAGTGAGAAATCATAAAATTATATAAAAAATCAAACAAGAACGTTTTATAATATTTCGTTACGTTGAGATGATGCGTGATCTTCGTGATCGAAGGTCAAGTATTTCATCGATCCTGGTAAGTGTGAATAATTCGAAACCTACCTGTACACATAAATACTAAAATTACTTCGAGAGAGAGAGAGAGAGAGAGAGAGAGAGAGAGAGAGAGAGCGAGAGAGCGAAAGAGCGAATCGGAGCGAGAGGTAGAAAGTTAGAAATAAAGATAGGGATAAAAAAATGAATCGAGTATCGAAGGGTCAAGGATGAAAACGATACGATAATTAAGACACGTGGTGCGGAAGTATTTTAAGCAGGAATAGCGAAATTTGCGGATACTTATCGAATCGGAATACGCGTACAACCAACTACGCGAGCGTTACAAACTACAAAGGTAAAATTAAAGAAATAATAGGAGTAGAAGTCGAGGCACGCCAGAGTCTATAGGGAAAAAGGGAAAAACGTTTTTCCAGTTCCTCCTTCGCTGAGAAAAAAGAAAGGAAAAAAAAATAAAAAAAAAAAAAAAAACGAGGCGGAAGGGAAACGCAGGTTGAAAAATCCAAGGAAATATGAAAAAGTTAAAGATAAAAAGAACGCGAGTGAGCAAGTTACAATCCGATTTATATACATATTGCACATGAAATTTTTGGTGTGCCAAGTGTACGAAAATAGCCACGGCCGGAAAAACACGAGCTTACGCTGACTATACAGTGAGATGATTTTGACTTTGTACGTAAGAGGCAGCGACGAGGAGAGAAGCGACCGCTCGCCTGATCCGAGTGAAGCACGCGCGCATGTAGCCGCCACTGGTGAAGAATACCCAAACGAACGAACGCCTGCCACCGCTTCTCAGGAGATGTCGGACGTATATAAGGTATGAGACGCATGCACAGAACAAAAAAAAAAAAATAAAAGAAAAAATAAAAGAAAAAATAAAAGAGATTATTCTTCTTCTGCATACCCCCACTGTGCGGAGCAATGAAAGAAATTTCGTAAAAAGCGAGGCCTAGGGAGAAAAAAGAACGAAGGAATGCGTGCATGTACGTACGCACGCGCACGTTCCTGTGTATTTGAGGAAGAGCGAGAGAGAGGATAGACGAGAGCGAGTCAAGATAGGAGACGAGACGCGAGCGATAGATTCGGGTACTTTGGACGCTCGGATATATTTAACGTTAGCGTCTCGTGTTACTCGCGCATGTTGCCGAGGCTGAAAATAGAGAGTGCGAGAGGAGAGGAGAAGGAAAGAGGAGCGACTTGCCGCGGCTCCTGAACCAAGCCGTTCCTCCTCTCCGTTCCTCGCGGATAATATCGTTGCAACGAAAGTTTGCCATGGAGCCTCGTGGTCACGCGAATCGTTCGCCTTTTCGGATCCTTCTTCTTCTTCTTCCTCTCTCTCTCTCTCTCTCTCTCTCTCCCTCCCTCCCTTCGCATGCCACCGCCTCTCCCGCTCTCGCTCTCGCTCTCTCGACTTTTTGTGTACGCAAGCGTGTGTGCTCTTTCCTCGTGCATTTTCCATTGCATGTGCCTTGCAAATACATCGATTTCTTTCGTGCACTCGGTGATTATCGATAGATGTGTGTATTGCGTGATGTATTCTACTCCGGTCGATCTACTCCGTCGTGTGCGTGCTCTAATCCGAGCCATTGTGTAATCCGTGTATGTACACAATGTATTTCGCCGATTATCGTCGAGTGTACTAGAGGGCATATACGCGTTCAGCCAACAAAGAAGAGGACCGGTCGAGTGACTGCTGGAAAGACGCACAAACGTAATGTTAAGCTTAGCTGGTTGAACACGGGTCAAATATACTGCACAATTGACGCATTTGGTCCCCTTCAACCAGCTGTAGTTGACATTAATCTTCAACCCCACCGGCTGCAGATATATCTCTCTCTCCTCGAGCAAGAAAACTCCGATACCTTTCCGTACGAGCGATGCAGTTATCGATTCGAGGTGAATTATTATTATTTCTTGTTTCTTTATTTCCTAAATCTACGGGACAAGTGCACGACCGAACCGTAAACTTTGTTATTGGATTTCTCAAAATTTGTAATATTCGATTCAACCAAACTCTTTCCGAGCGTAAAATCTCGTTTGTCTTAAAAAACTCCTTCTAAAATTTCCGTATAATAATAATACAGTTTTTTGGAACGCCGGAATTTGAAAGGAACGGAGCTTTACAAATTTAAAGAAATCGAAAGATCCGATCGGTAAAAGCAAATTCGCGTGTACGATGATAATGTACGAGTCGATACGCCACCAACAGCTGACTCTTACTCTGAGCTTTGAGTTACGTAAGAGGCAACCGTTGTTTTGTCGCGTAAAGTCCAAAGTCCGAAAAAAGAGAAAAAGTAAAGCAAAACAGTATAAAGTAAGAAGGAACGTCGTCGTAAAAGCTCCGTCGAGCTTTGGTTAAATTAAGCCGCCACTTGGAGTTTTAATTGTCGCTGATCGGCGTACCTGTCCGCGCGTGCATGAAAAGAAGGAAATTTGTCGCGATGACGGCACTAAAAGACGACGAGAGCGAGTGCCTCTTCAGTTCCTCGCCCCGGGTACTGTTTCCTATCTTTTTCAAGAGTAAAAGTGCAAGCGCACACCCGTATACCGACGCGAGTCTATGTAAGCGTATTTCTATCGTATTTCTATCGTATTTCTATGTGAATAATGAATTTTGGTTTGCATGCGAAAAACCGATAGTCTATGTATAAACTATTTGTATTAATACGCGATATTATGAATGGGCTAATTTTGTATATAGGCCTCTTGTCGGTTCGAGATATGTAGTACATTTTTTTTCTCCAAAGTTCGGAACATTCCGTAATATATTATCCGAAATATTATGTTCTACACAGATATTTCGAATTATCAACGGCCCCTTATAAAATTCATTGGTAGTATATTATAATTTTAATACGTTTGTGTGTGTCTAGCATTTACGAGAGTAAGCTTTCTAAAATATATTAAAATTTCAGAATGTGGGATATTTTCGAAGTATTCGTTGTATAGTACTTCGTAAATTCATCGAGTAATATAATTAATTAATAATAAACTGAGAAATATTAAAATATATATCAAAATGTATTACGAAATTAATAAAATTATAATTACGATCGGATCGAGAGTTATGAAATATAATGTATAAATAATTTAAAATTTATTTTTTTAATATAAATATTATATATTTTTACAACAAATTTCTTTTTGTAACTTAGTCATTATGAATTTTAATTGTCTAATGAATAAGGTTTAATCTTTATAATCCTGTAAGTTATTAAAACTCTCAAGTTTTTCATTATGATCTGGTTTTGAGTTTAATTATTTATGTGTATATCAAATATATTTAATTATATTGAAAAGAATAATATTTCTCATTTTAAAATTTTATTTTTCATAAATTTAAATTTCTTTCCAATACGTTTGCTATATTTTCAGATGAAATATTTGCATCTTTAATCATTTTAATATATTAATATTCGGACGTTTCAGTATTTGAAATTTAATTTCTCATTTCTAACCTAAATATTTCTATAAATGAATAATTGTTTTCCTGAAAATTATTGATATTTAGTCTATGAAATAATAAAATTAATTTACTACAAATAATTAAGTGTTATATTTTTAAGTAGCAGCTGTATTTGAAATTTCAAAGTTTAATTTACGATTAATAACGATTTTATTTTAATAAATCAATAGTTCTTAATATAAATTAAATTTTATTCTGACTAATAGAAAAATATGCATTTTGATCACATAAAATCAAATAATTAAATAATAAATATTAAATCAATGTATAAACATGGAAATTTACATTCATTATTTCTACTGCAAATTCTAATAAATGTATAAATTATTATTTTATTCTTAAAATAAATGTAAAATTAATAAGATATTAATGTTATTTGATATAAAATATCAAATAATAATCATTTAAACGCGTCAGAATTTATAAAATATTTAATTAATTATGAGAAAATAAAGTATTTTATTCTTGTTAAAATCAAATTTAAAAAATATGTTATTGTTAGTATTTATTATTCACTTCAATTTGATAAATGAAACCATATTTATATAGACTACTTGATATAGATCACGAATACTTTAGAATGCTGCAATTTTCTCGTAAGTAAAATGTATGCAATTGAATAAAACTATTATTTTTAGTTTGTCAATTCTGATATTATAGATATTAAAGATGTATTTATAATAGAAAATGCATTCAATTCAAATCTTTTTTAAATGTAAATGTAAAGAGTAAATTATTACGTACTATTTTATTATGAATATAATTGAAAGAAATTTAAGAAAAAAGTATTCAATCTACATATTTATTTAACAATACAATAAAAGATAAGATATCTGTCATTTATTAATAATTGTTGTACACAGATTAAACATCTAAAAAAATTTATCGAATATCTTATTATTAATTATGTAATATTATATATCCTACTAAAAATTATGAGAAATAAGGTAAATTCTGTTTAAACATAAACAAATAAACAAATGTACTCTAAGATAAATATATTATACGAATATTCTAAATAAACATAATTAGTAAAAACCTATTATACTTTACTTAAGTATAAAAATATATTAATTTAATACGATAATATAAATAAAGTGACACTTTAAAGGTTTAACATAAAAAATGTATATAGTCAAAATAATAATATACTATATACATAAGCAGAAGTTAATGTTTTGAAAACAATATTAGAATAAAAAGCAGTATTTAATTACATATTAAATTTGTTATTAAAAAGTGATTGAAACTTTTGATTTCCTTTCAGGTTTTAAAATTATATATTTAAATTATAAAAATGAGATAAAACAAATAAAGTTACAGAATATTTTTTCAAAATTATCCAATTTTATTTATATATTTTGAATGTTTATATTTTATACTAACTTTTTAATATCTCAATGAATATAACGAGATTTAAAACTTACTTCAAATCTTGAAGGGATGAATAAACCGTCATTAATTTTAAATTTTTCATCGTTACTTTTTATTGAAATAATTTGATTAATACTAGATTTTTAAAATATTAAAAGTTACTACATGGAATAAATATATGTATTAAAATATAATAGATAGAATTTAAATATTTGAATTTTAAACATTTTAAAAAAATTGTCAAGTCAATTTTTATGATGATAAAGAAATTATAAAAAGGAATATTTCTTAAAAATTCATATTTTGATAAAAGAAAAAGATTAATTCTAAAATTATTCCTTTCCAACTTGAAAAGAATTTCTCGAAAACTCAAAAAAATGTAAAATAGGAATCTTCATTATACGAGTAAAGGTATGAATAATAAAGAAAGAACGTTTGTTAAACGAAAATATAATCTATGAAATTCAAATTTACTTAGGCTGTATAATAAATTTATATAACTTTTACAAAGTCTTTAACAAATATATAAAAAATTGATTAAAAATTATTAGATCAAACAAACTATTATAGTAGTTTTTTGCCTATAGTTTAAATACGCCATTATATTTGATGAAATCATGTACAATATTAATAAGTACAATATTTGATACGTATTATTAATTGAAAAATTTGATATTACATCATTTTATAATTTTTAATTTCATATTATGAAAAATACTGCAATATTATTATTGAAAATTTTTATATCAAGAAAGTTATCTTACAAAACGTATTGTCATAAAATCTTTACTAAAAAATATAGTATATAGTTGAATTTTATCATAAGTTAAAATAATCAGAGATCATGAAAAATTGAAAAAGTATATTTAATGTAAAGAATAAAAATAAATTTTTAAAATGTCGTTTCCGTAATTCCTATATAAAAGTTGTATTCAGATCGAAAAAGTATATTTTTCTACTATCAATTCTACTATATAACCTAATTATCTCGTATATTTGCAGTCAAATTTGTAAATTTATTATTAAAATAATTTAAAAACTTTAATTTTTCTTTCCTAATTAGCGCCAAAGTAAATATAGTTGTATTTAACTAAGTACATATGCTTATACGAAGACAATAGCATTTGTCAAAAATTTAAATATTATTCCATTATTTTGAGCATTGGAATGTCAAGAAAAATTTACGGTAATATTTAATTAAGTAGAATTTAAAAAATTTGAAAACGTGTGTTTTAAAGGCTGAAAATCATATTTTATGAGTAGTGTATTAATTGGTTGCTCCATTATCAAAAAGTTTGAAATTGTTCTAAAAATCGATTATTTAACTTTCTAAAAGGGATATACTGAAATTTGAAATTGTATTGCATAATAATAATAATGTACCATTATTAATATTTTACGACTATTGAAACACATTATATGAAATATCAGTAAAATGCAAATGGTCGATAAAATTAGTTACAAATATTTCAATTTACAGGGCAATATTATTGTGAGAATGAAAAAATTGATTTTTTTTTTTATTCGAAAGGTGCCAGGTGGTCTATAGAATATGGTGCAATATTGATTAAGGGAAAAAACATTGTTTCATCTCGTATTTTGAAATATACAGAAGAACTTTATTGCATGCATTTCGATGATTTCAACTTGTGCCAATTCATTTGAAATTTTAATTGTTGTTTTAAAATTTTACTACAAAAAGTATATTTTATCGCGATATACTTTTTATAAATAATTAATCAACGGTCTTTTTAGAAAAAACAAGCTGAATCATATACGTTAAAAGTCTTTTTTTTACTCTAGGTTAAAAATTACAAAAGAAATATTTTTGTCGTAAACTCTTTTGTAAAATTCTAGTCGACGTTTATTAAATTTACTCCTTACTCTATTGATACAAAATAAAAGCAAATTTTTTAACTTTAACGATTATGCAATAAATACTAGTCTATAAATTTTCAATTTTCATCTCGTGACTTTGGGAAAAAATTACCAAAATTTAGTTTATTACAGAAATAAATACTAGAAAAATATTATTCCTTAATATTTCTAAATAAGCTATTTCTTTTTTATTATTATATAAACTTATGTTCCGAAAATATATTTAATAAACTATAATTAAATTCGGTTTTTTAATATAAAATAAAAAATAAGATATACGATTATCATAATATTTTTTGTGACCACTATAAAAATGGAGTATTCATTATTCTTATTATGTGTATAACTCTAACAATTTAATAAATAATTTTTTATAATAACTGCATTCAAAAATTAAAAGTCATAAAAGCAGAACGATAATAATACTAATTAAATTTTTAAAATGATGAAATTGCCACAATTTGGAAAGGAATGTAAATTTCTATTATTTTATGTTTTTGTCGAGTTCAAAATGTACGGAATTAAAAGTTTGATTACGTCTCTTGATTCTATAGGACAAGAAGGATCAATTTATCTAAATGTTGAACTGAGATACATCTGTATATTTACTTCTTAATTTTATGTCTAACAAATTTATTGTTGGATTGTACCAATGTTATTTTCTTTGTAAGTTTACGTATATTATAAACTGTATATTTTACTACTTATTCGGATTCGTATTGTTATCTTAATGAACTATTTACATTTACTTATTTGCATTAATTAGTGTAACTGGCAACACTTCACAATGTAAAAAGGTTTTACGAGAACAATTCGTATTCCTGAAACTAGAATATGTACTCTGGCAACTACTTTAAAGTCATTATTTGAATAATTCAGTCTTATACATTCGTATTTCTTAAATCAACTAAACGAAAAATATTGATTAATGGTTAAAATTATTAATAATATTTATATATCAATATTGTAGATATTTTTTAGTAAAATAAAAATTTATTCTAAACTTTCAATTTATAATATTCTTAATAAACATTAATTTTGCATTATATAAGCTTAAGTGAAACTTTATGTAAGTTTTGGAGTAAATTCGAATATACATTATACAAGTTTTGCAGATAATAATTAATAAGTTTAATTATGACTAGTACATCCGTTTTATTCGATTCATCAAAATCTTATTTTTTAATGACAAATAAAAATTTTATTTAGATATTTGCATTAATTTTAAACTTAATTAAATGAATGAAAATTTAATAATAGAAAATGCTTTTATGTCAACTCAAACATAATTTGAGTTTTTATAAATGAATATATATGGATATTCAATTAGAGTAAATAATTATAACGTATGTATATAAACACATGTATGTGAATGCAAAATTACAAAAAATTTTTTTAATGAGACGATCCAGAAAAAAGGTTCAAAGACTTAAAAAATATTACAGGAATCAAATTTTATTATAATACGAATTAAACTATTTTTTAATGAATTTTTCCCATACTAATTTATTTTGTACTTTTAAATAACACTATAGAATAATATCTATCTGAATTATTAATAATTAAAATTTAAATAATTGTTCATTTTAATTAAATCAAATATAAAAACATCTTTAAAATTTATAGTATTTTATAAAATTATATTGAAATGAAATAATTTAATTATTCTTAGACAAAATTTTATCAACACTTTCATACTAAGATTTTCCAAGAATTTGTCTAAATTAATTTAATTATTATACGTTAAAAGTACATATAGACTCATAATAGCGGTCTTAGTTTTAAATTTGATATTAGATATTTCGAGTCGTTTAAAATAGGTGAAGCCTGACTATATAAGGTTCGACACTTCGACAGTCGCTAAAATAGTTACTTTTCCTCCCTATCCTGTTTGACACTTTTAGCATTTTGAAATAAAAATTACGGAACATTTATTACTGAAAAATTCCATCCTTATATAACCTTTTACTTCAAACATCGATTTATTATAAATTTATGTGATCGTGAAATTATTATGTATTATTCATTTTAAAAATGATATATGTTTTAACTAAATATATTATATATTTTCAAATAATTTATATATTAAATCGAATTGTTTATTATATAAATTCTTAAAAATTAAAAATTTATTAAACAAAATTAATAACGTTAGTTTCAAATTCGAAGAGCAGTAAATTTAAAGAGTACTTGATTAATATTATGCTGTTCAGAATTTTCAATAAAAGTTATATTCGTGTTTTAATGTTTTAAAGTTCAAAAATAAAATAATTGATAATAAACAAAATTTAATAATTAAAAAGAAATATAAAAAATTATTATTGTAAATTGAATTTTTGTTTATAATTTAACAAAGATTTAAACACATATTTAGTATCGACAACTTCAGATTAAAGTCATTATAATTCAATTTACAAATGCGAACTCTTAAAATTAAAATCTCAAATAATGTAACATAATTATCATTTCTAAATTTTCGGTTTAAATTTAAGTCAAGCTTCGATTTAAAATAATTTAAAATAAGTGAGTTACACATATTTTATAATAACATAAAATCAGAAAATATATTTTTTTAAATATTAAATATTAGTCTATATTATTTAAAACATGGTAAATTATTTGATAGAATATATGCAATAAATGTAAAAATATCAAATTATTGCTATCATAACAGCAGAACATAACAAGTTAGTTGGATACTGCAGCTTTTGTATCATTAACCTTATTTGATTATAAATAGATTGTAATGAATGTATATATATAATTCATAATTAATGAGCCGTAAAATTAATTTTTTAATTTCATAAATAATTATATTAATTTTAACAGGTGGTTTTGAAACGTAAATCTCGAGTTAAATCAATAATTCTTATAATTTTATTCCGATCTCAAATAAAGCAATTTTATTTTAGACAAATCGATTTTTCGATTAGTAACTAAATACTTTTTATTACTTAAATCACACCTATACAAATTTTCGAGACTTCAAGATCATATTTTTGACTTATGTAAATTTGCACTTAATATCGGTAAAATTTTATGTCTAATACGAAAAAAATTCAAAATCGAACGCGACAATTTCTAATATAAATTTGCAAAAATGAATAATTTTATAATATATTTTTAATAATAATTCAATTCACACTATTTTTTTAATACATCTAAGCTACACGATAAAGAAAAGGTTATCGCATAGACAATATTCCAGGTGAATCTCACAGTTACTTCTCTCCTTAATTACTTCGATTGAATCCGAAAGACAAAATCAAGATCTGATGGGTGAAAATGTCTTCCATTAAACGAGTAATTTTCCGAGGATATATTATCGAAGGTTAATTTACTCGAAATTTTATAAGTACTGAATCGTTATTATAATATTATTATAATAGTAATAAATACAAAAGCGTTACAGAAGCTATCAAGAATTGTATTTTACATGAAATAATTGAATGAATATAGTATATTTCAACTTCACAGTAGTTTACTTTTATTTTCCAACTTAATTAGTGTCCGAACTTCGTTATCGTTCTTTAAGCTACTTTTTTTTAAACCACTACCATAGCGGACACTAGAAAAGCGGTGTAAATCTTAGCGGGCGGCTTCGTGTCGACAAAGGCGATTTTAACGTTATTAGGGCAATCAAGGATCTCTTTCATTATTAAGAAGTCGAAAGTAGATTGTTCGGATACATAGTTACAGTGAACTAAAGTTTAAAAGCTATGCTTTTATAATACTATTATTTGGTTTAATACTAATAAAATGATAATCAATCATGCATTTTTTTATAGAAATGAAAGCAACGAATAATTGATTATTAATTTATAATAAATATGTTATCATTGGAAATTATTTAAAGGAAAAATATTTTTTATAGCGAATTCAAATTTATAATGAATTGATAATTAATAATTCGATGCGGTTTATAAAATTACACGGTAACTCTATATTATTTAATATTCTGTACTAAAATATTAGTTGATTTATGTCAGATATTTTCATATCGATAAAAAGTGATTTATAGAGAAGTTGATATTTTATTCCATTTAAACATTGAAAAAAGTTATAAATTCTAAATCATTTTGGAATTATATTCGTAGTAATTTATTAAATGTTTAGTAAAGTATATCTAAATCGTAAAAACTTCTTTATTTGTCCAGAAATAAATAAATTTTTAAATAAAATCAAAATAAAATGTTGCTATTCTTTTCAACGGTAAATTTAAATATGATAGAATTTATTGCGCTCGAAAACGCTAAGGATAGATAAACGCCCTCGAGAAAAATTACGGAAACGAAGCTAAATAAAGTAATAATTGCAAAGTGGAATAAAGATAAGCGATCTGTAAACAATCGGATTTCTCGGTTTGGGTCCAGGAACACGCGACACGGGAACGCCCGAAGTTGGCGGTAAGATCGAACGGACAAAAGTCGCTTTTTTTTTTCGAGGCTCGGAAAAGTGAGATTTAGAGGAAAGACATCGCGGAGTTTTTTCTCGCAGCTAAAAGCAACGTTAACCTCGTGCGCGTTGTTGGGGGAAATTCTAAGAGGGCGAGGAGGTGAAGCTTGTGTACCGGGCGGAGATGAGGTGATGCGAGTAACCCGCTGTTAAACGGATGGAGCGATGCAGACTCCGATCCCGCAAGGAGATAAAGTACCTCCGGGCCTAGTGATCGACTTACGAACTAGGTCGCGTATGGGCAGGAAACAACATAAATGGGCCGTTTAGGGACAGATTATTCCTCTAGAGGAAAGAGAGAAGTCGCGGGCCTATCATAAGAGAGAAAAGGAAACGGTCACTCGGTCCTAGTGAGGCGTCGGACCGGGAAACAGTGAAAGGGATCGAAACAGTTCGTAGTATTAGTCGCAGAAAATAATAAATGCATTGTTTACAACTGGAGGACCCCCGGGAGGGAAATACGTCCCGGATCGGGTTACGAGGCGACTCTAACGCACGCGTGTCAACAGATTTGTTTATGAGAGTCGTCTTACGATAATAAAACGGACCGGGATTATCGGGTGATTGGAAAATGGTCGAGTTTACGGCAAAAAGAAAAACTCAGGGAAATACTAAGAATCCGCTACTCCAATGAAGCGGACAATACTTTGACACACAATCGGGAACTATGCGAAACAAATTGTAAAATAAATAAATTGATTAAGGAAAAGATTGTATTCTATCCCCAACAAAAATATTAAATAAAAAATTTGAAAGTCTATTAACGTTTGAATAATTTCAAACACATTTATATTAATTTCTATAAATAATAAATTTTAATTGAATGCGGTTTTAATATTTACACTTATAAAATATATTATGAAATATACGATTCAAAAAATAATATTCGGAATATAAGTTTTTAAAATAATTTTAGAAAACCAACGTTTTTTAGTATAATGTTTAATACTAACTTAAAGAAATGAAAGATTCTATATATATAATGCTGAATGTATTCGATAATATTAGGTGTATAAAAGAAAATAAAAATCTAATTGAAATATTATCAAATTAATAATGGTACGTTATTATAAGATAATTTGTGTTCAAATTTACAAAATATTAAGTAATCGTATTTTTAGTTCTAAATTTTGTTGTGAAAACGATATGCTTAATATACTTTTAATATAAAAATTGAATATTTATCACATATAATAACGTGTTGAAGTTCAAATCTTCTATAGGTTTTACTGAAAATAGATTTTACGAGGTTTGTCTGCATCCCTCAGGAAATATCCCAAACTAAAGTTAGGATTTATAAGACAATAGAGTAAAGCTTTTTTTTTTAAAGTCCCGAATATACTAAACAAGATAAAACCTTGAAAAATATTGCTTCATTTACGTTTAATGTCTTTCTTTTCATCAGAATTAGCTGCGTTGTATAAAAAAAAATTACCTTACATTTATAAATTGCAATAGTTAATTATGGAACTCATTTTTGAACGCATTTTTTACTCACGAGTTTTTACGGCGTACAAGAAGTTTCAAGATAATTCTTACTTACCTGCAAAAAAGTAGAATAGTGTTAAACAAAAAAAAACGTAATTGAAAGTTAATGTAAATTACATTCAATATACATAATAGATAATTAAATAAATAAAATTAAATACACACATATGAAACGAAAAATATATATCACTACTCCACATTTTTTTATCTCACTGTTACCACCCACCGCTATTACCATTTAACATTTAACTTCCTCTCTCTTGTTTTGTACTTTAAAATAAAAAAAAAATGTTGTTCGATTTTACGACGTTGAACAGTTTGAAAGATTATAAGCTAATCACGATCGAAAACTTTTAACGGATAAAAAATGTTCTAGTTTGCAGAGATGGCCGAAGGTGTATTTATGTAGGCAAAATAAGCATTGTCGAAAGACAGTACTCAAGCGCCACTCACTTAATGTTTAAGTGTGCAAGAGACAGTAGGCGTTACTTATTTTAACTGCGTCTCTCTAGGTTTTGTGGGAGCGAGCTGCTTCTGCTAATTGCCTTAATTTAGGGTAATGCTTTTTTTACGGTACACGAAGAATACAAATATCTTTCTTGTTTTCCAACTATTGTTTTTACTTGGGTACACATTCGGTACACTATCACATGTAAAAATACGTTTAAAAATATTTAAAGAATTTTGTTTTCAGCATTTTAGAAAATATTTTAATTAATGAATTTTTTTTAAATTACTATCGGTGTGAAAAACGAAATAGCAAAAGTGAAAGAAGCAACAAAAAGTTCTTTCAACGCCTATACCCGAAACATAGTTTTTCTCTCTTTCTCTCTTTCTCTCTTTCTCTCGCTTTCTCTCGCTTTCTCTATTGCAGAACATACACTCTTTTATGCGTAAACACAAAAACATGCATCCATTGATCTCTCGCAATCACACAAACTCGCGCGCCCACACATAAACACAATTACTTTTTTATATTTTCATCCTTTTATTTCTTTTTCATATTAAACCTTCGATATAAATGATAATTCAACTGGAGTTTACATGCATTCCGTACATGTACGCTATTATCTCACACCAATATCGAACTAGAAATAGTCACTGAACTCAAATGTGCCCCGGGACAAACAACCCAAACTTATTCACATTAAAGTGAAATGCTCGAGGAAATTATAGATATATTTTGACATAAAAATATCTCTGGTTTTATTATCAAGTAAAATTATATGAAATTGGATTCTTTTAATGTTGATACATTAAGGAAAATGAATACCAAAAAGCTTCTTTATTTGATCATTTAATTTATATCCTGTATAAATTAAATAATAATAGCAAGTATTAAAAAGATAAAACTTTTTATTCAAAGGATTTTTGATGATTCTAAACTTTATAATCTAGCATTATTTATCTTCAAGTGGAATGTTTTTAAATACGAAAACTGATTTTTCTTTCAAGATTTTAATACGGGATAATTATTTTATACATAAAAATCAAGTGTTTTTATGAATTGAATAACAAATAGAAAAAGCGAACAAATTGTATTTTTTTCAAGTGATTTATGAAATGTATATAAAAATAATACTGTGAAATTATCTTATTTATAAAAAAATAAAAATATCATTCGCAAAATGTATATACGAGAAGGAAGTTAGAAGTAGAATAATTAAACTTTAATATTAATTTTGAATCATAATTAAATAAAAATTGCAAGCTTTTTCAGTAAATATTGCAACAGTTTTGTTTTAGAAATAAAACTATAATATGGGTAATATATATTTTATCTTAAATAAACTAAAACATAAAAGCGTATATTGATAAAACGTACTTTTAAATTATAATATGAAAATCCTGAACCAACGTTATGACAAGTAAAATAATTTCATTGTATTAAATATAATATTATTACTCTTAATAATTTTAATTATATTATAAATTGGATTTATTAGAATAGAATAATAAGTTTTACTGATATACGGTATATTATTATTATTTAACAAATAGTTATTTAAAATTCAACTTTTATGAATTTACTTGAAATATGTGATTAATCATTTCATAATTCAGACATTTTATTTCTATTTCGATTAAATAATAATTAATTAAATATTTTTAAAGAAATTAATATATGTCGATATCAATTATAGACTATTTATTTAAAAATAATAAGATACTGTAAACAGAAAAAAAAGTTCTATATACTTTCTGATTATATTTTATAAAAAGTACTTTTAAATTTAGTTTACCTTTAAACGGATTAAAAAATCGATTTCTTTTTTATTAAATTTTTTGAATGCATAAATCTTCCCGAGTATAATATTTTCGTTTATATAAAATTTCTTATATTTGTTAATATGGTTGTTGAAAAAGCTAATTAACGTATGGACTTTAAAATACATTTTGTTGAATTTTTTTATTTGTTTACCTTTGAACCAAAGCACATAATAATTTTAAAATAATTCGAGATTATCTTAAGCACGTATGATTATTTTAACGTGTATTCACAGATCTTTCGTAATATTTAAAAAAATTGTGATTTTTTTTAGCGCATAAGACAAAAAAATACCGTTTTTTGGATAATAATTAAAAATAACCGTTTTCTTTTTTTAGGTTTCTTCGTGTAAGGATATAAGGACCAAAATACCGACAAAAATTATATCTCAATTTTTAATTTTATAAAATTTAAACTAAAGGCAATAAAGGTAATCTATTATTTAACAGATGCTTCATATATATACATGTACGTGAACACACATATATTATTATAATCTATTTTGTTTTTCAAAGCACTCGATAAGAAAAAAATGAAACGAAATTTTTTTTTTATACTTGAATTATAAAGGAATTGTTTCGTCGATATTAATGGCTGCAGAATCTCCTTAACCAGAATATAATAAAAGTGTGTTAATTTTTATTCAAGAAACTTACGTTATTAGAGTATAAAATAAAATTGCAGGGTCACCGAGATAAAAAGTTGAGTTTGATGTAATCAAATCCTGTTTGATTATAGGACAAAAATATTCTTTAGTAAATAAAACAAGTTTACGAAATGCCATAAAAATATTTTAGACTGGAACATGAATGAGTTTACTGTATGAGTATCGATTTTATCGACTAGACTACCATCTATATGTAACGTACTAAAAATTGAAAAAAATGTAAAATGAAAGGAAAGCTCTAATGGCAATGCGATCCGATATTCGGTTGATTCATTAATAGGACGCAACTTTCATTTATATTTTTGAGGCTTTCATAAATCGGAAAGATTCTTCGGAGCATTTCATTGATAATCAGACGGAGCTTTATTCGTTAAGGATGTTGATCGTGTCGTATCTCATAGGCGAAACCCCGAAGAAGTCAAAGGTTCAAGGAAGAGCAGACGCCCGGTCAAAAGAAGAAGAGTCTGCTCGGATCTTGGCGTGTGCGAGCGGCGTGCAAAAGGGGCGTTGGGGGTAAGGTGGAGTAAGGGTAAGGTGAACGCATTTCTAATATCTGTCTGGCGAGGTCGGGGTCGAAAGATAGTCAGACTTTGGATCCGCGCTTGCGTCTCTGTGTAGCCCCGAGCTACGACGAGCCGGAGGCTTCCTCTCTTTTTGCTCAGCCCCGCTTCTCGCACCGCGCGCTCACAGTGGGATCAATAATGCAGCAAGCGTTCGCTCTGGCTCGGAGGGTCCCTGCCACCCCTGCCTCTCTCCTGCCTCTCTCCTGCCTCTCTCCTGCCTCTCTCCTGCCTCTCTCCTGCCTCTCTCCTGCCTCTCTCCTGACACCCCTGCCGTCCCTGACTCCTCGCACCCCACCGCCGAGTAGCCACCGAAAGCTCCTTCCTTCTCTTTCCGCCGGAAAATCGTAGTAGAACCGTTGCCGGCGTTGCCGGCAATGTTGCCGGTGCGCCACGCCGGCACCCTATCCCTGCCCTGGTTGCTGCTGCTGGTGGTGCTGCTGCTGCTGTTTCCAGCCAGTCCAGGCCGCAGCTTCTCGTCCCCTATTTCCTCCCTACCTCTTGCCTAGGCTTGCATTCAATTGCCAGAGCGAAGCGAGCTCTCTTCCGTACTGGAACTTTTCCCCCGCTCTTCTATCTTGCGATCTCTCGCTCTCAGCCTTAAGGATTTACTACGTTTTCTCTTTGACTTTTGGTTTCTTCACTCCTCCCAGTGCCGCGTTCGGTCGGTATCCTAGGACTGCGATGCATACTTGTTTGTATCTATTGCTACTCTACGAGTAATTGCATGGAATAAAAGGACAACCGAATGGATAAAGAATGATCCCTTCCACTCAAAAATTTTTTCCCTTTTCAATTTCAAGTTCTTCTTCTTCTTCTTCGAGGAATTTCATCCCTTTGCTCGCTCGCCTCTCTGATTTTCAAAACTCGATACCCGTTATAATTAATGACTCTAATTAAAGCTCGATAATGCGAACTTTGTAATAGTTGTATACCGGTGTATGGAGGTAAAGAAACTACTTAAAAATTGTTGTATCTTGCGTTCTCGTTTGTCGCTTCCTTTGATGCGTTCGTTCTCTTTGTTCCCGGGATGATCAACGTAGACCGTTACTACTCGATCGAACGATTTAACGCCAACAATTTTATTAGAAAATATTAAAACTCTCAACTTTGTTTATTCGACCGTATATTTGTTAGTGAACTACTCGAAAAGTATTAATAATATTTTGTTAACGTACTAAATAATAGTTCCATTGAATTCATTGTTTGACTCGAATTGTTCTAACTGCGTATACGTATTTCAATCAACTTGCTTAAAGTTTTAAAAGTTAGCGTAGCGGTACTTTCGAACAATGCTTTCATCTTCTCAAAATGTTTAAACTATCGAATTTGAAAATAGAAAATTGAAAATATCTGAAAATAATAATCATACTATATCTTCGAGCTTCGCAAATCTATAATCCCAGGATATACAACTTTAAAATTTTGTATAAATTTCGCTCAAACTTAAATGTAGCAACATTCAACTTTCGATAGTTAAATATTTTGTTTAAATTTAATTTACAAAACTTATATTTTATACATTAAATAATTGTTTGCTTTTATAAAAGAAAATAACTAATCTCTCCTTTTTCAAATTTATTAATAAGTTTAAAACGAGTAAAATTTTTATATTAAAGATTTGCTAACATTAAATCAGTCGGGTTTATGAAGCACGTTATTATATATAATAGTAACTCTAGATTAGAGTGAAAATTTAATTTAATTAAAGTAGATAAATAAGTTTCTTTAACGAGTAAAGTCTTACAGCTATTTAAGTGGAATCGTACATTAAAAACTTTGAGGTATAGAAATATAGTTACTTACTTTAACCAATGAATTTTATTCGAAATAAAACTTATACGATTCACAATGGTAATTATTATTTCACAAAAGCATTTACCAAGATATTATTTCATTGCAACGTTCAATTAAAATATTTACTTCAAGTTCTAACTAGATAGAAATTAAGTAAAACCATACCGTTTGCACAAAGAAAATCAGGTTTAAGATTCCTTATTTAGTAACGTCGGATACATTGTATTCTATTAAGGGTACATTCGACAATAATATTGTATCGGTTAACGACGGAATAAAAACAATAGTTTTATATTTTATATGATAAATTTTTTTGTTTTTAAAACTTCAATTGTATATTGTATTTACATCGTATAATATTATTAATCAATTAGACGAGTAATTGATTAAACATTTAAAAGTAAGTATAAAAAAAGAATAAAAAAAAAAAGTTTTAGAAATTGAAATTGAAGTACTACTTGATCAAAATATGCAAACCACCAATATGAATATCACATCGTTTTTTACGATTTTCATACGATGGAAAAAATTTTTTGCCAATAATCCGATAACGTTATTTTATCCGTTAAAGAGAAATTGTCTATTCAATGAATGATTTGAATATAATTTTAGTATAGTTTTTTTATTTAAAACGTGAAGTATAATCACTTTGGTTATTCCTTTAAAAAATTTATTTGAAAAATTATTACGTCATCCTGATTGGTAAAAATCACTGTAGCTTATGATTTATGTGGATCTAAAAAAATTTCACATATATACGTTGATTAATGATTTTACATTGCATTAGACAAATTTTAATCTTAGTAATTTTACGTTGGTTTAAATATTTAAAAATGTCTTTTATATATAAGGATATTTTATTTAAAAATTATTTAAACTAAATAAATATATATATATATATGTGTGTGTGTGTGTATAAGGGGATAAACAATTGCAATGTAGACTTTTATCGCTCCAATTTCGATGTAATTGTACACGCAAATTCTTATTTTTAAAATATTACGTGATACAACAACTTAAAATACTTTAAATTAAAGAGCTGCCTTTCCACAGAACTTTTAACTACTAGTCACTGTACTGTAATTTCATATACATAATGAAACAAAAACAAATTAAGTAAAATAATTATTCTCGACCTGTAATATTAATACAAATATTGCGTTTATACAGTGTTACGTGTAATTAAAGTTGAATCAAACTTAATTTGATATCTCGCATTTGCTTTACATCATTTGATATATAATTACTATATATTTTGCTGTCATTACTTTTCAGAGTAGTATGCTTTTAATTACGTTTTTGAGTGACATACATTGATTAATATGAGTTTTATTAAATAAATACGATCAAAAGAAAATGTATTATACTACAAAAGCCAATTTTTCTACAGACATAATATTTTTATATTTCAAAATATTAAAAAATTGCTATCGTTTTGAATAAAGAAATTATTCAATCGCAAAATTACATGTCAATATTATGAATGTATACAATATTATAAAATATTATAAAATCGATAGCATAAAAAATATTGTAATTTTTTATCTTAATACTTATTTTATCTTATTAAACACTTATTTCTAAGAATATAATTTTAATAATAGATAAGGTGGAAAAAATGTGATTTACCCGAACACACGATATATTTTAATCAAAAGTTTGGTCCATGAAGAAACAAGATTAATTATTAATGATTATTTAAATTGTATTATTTATATTTAGATAATAAAATATTCATTGGGTGATAAATAATCATACATAACGAAAATACATATTATTATACAGATACCTAAAACTCAATACTTAAAGCTTATACAAAAAGTTATTATATAAATATTTATACGAAGATTAATATTAATGAGAATAAGGAAAATTTCGAAAACTTTTGAAGTAGTATGTAAAACAAAGTTTTTATTTTTTTATATAATATTATAAGCTACTTTTACGATTAAATATTATAAATTTTTAATTAAATTGAGATTTTTGTAATAATACTATTAAAATACTGTATATGTGGATAAATAAATTAATAAATATTATGTTTATAAAAATTTATCAGTTTCAAAATTAAAATATTAAACCACAATTTTTATATTTCAGATTATGGATAAATATAATTGTTCTACAAATATTTGTCAAAATATATATAGTTCTTAATATTAATAAAGAATCTGTATCAAGCAATGCTTAAATTACAAATTATAATCGTGTATATACACTAATCAAGCTTATTTTAAAATATAAAAATAAAAATCTGTAATTAAACAAACACGAATTTCATAAATATGTAAATGTTTTTATAGTCAATGGCATTCAAATTCAAAAATAAATTAATACAATTACATGATAATCTGAATGAAATTAATACTTTTAGGAAATATAATTTTATAAAAAAAAAATATTTATTTAACAATATTAACTGTAAGCTATTGAAATATTATATTTTGAATTATTTTCTTAATTATTTTTTAAAAATATTATACTATAAAAATAATTTTCTTGCAGTTCTAAAAATAACTTTTTTAATAAAATATTAATTTATCAATCTAATATTTATGCTAAGATTATTTTTTCAAAGAGAAAAATGAAATCATTATTATAGAATTTTTAAATAAATTATTTAAAGTAAAATCATCTAAAAAAACAATAAAAATAAGTAGTAGCATTTATAATTATATAAAAATAAAAACTAAAAACAATGTTATCTTATACTGTAACAATTTTTATATTTTTTTAAACATTAGAATTGCAAAAATATTTTCCTGAATATTTTTCCTTCATTTTAAAAGGAAAATTCATTCGGTTTGAAGTTATAATATAATAATAAAAAAATTGGCAATATAATACTCAATAAATTAAAATATTCACTAAGGAATACCAAATAAAAATATGTTTAATCTTTTGCAAAAATTACCGAGAGTGTATTTTTTATATTCCTGTCGTATTTATGTTCGGTATTAATTTCCTGGCTTTTCATTTCATGAATTCGTTCCAAAAATATGTTTTAAACTTTGAATATTTTTTTTATTTATTTTTTATGATAACTAGTTAACTTCAAATAGCTTATTTAAATAACAAATGTATTTTATACAAATATATGAAATTTATTATATTAAATACATTAAATTCATTACAGGACGTTATTAATAATTAATAATTTTCTAGTTTTATAATCGGATTTTTAATCTTGTAATATATAAGGATTAACTCGCAATTCTTTTGTTTTCATAATTACCGTGTTTATTTAAATATTATCTTAAAACTTAAGATATAAAATAATAAATCTACGTATTTATTTCTAAGTTTAAAATTGATTAACTGTCTCTTATAAATCAAAAAACAAATTCAAACTATACTTTTATAACTTTTTATTTATAGAGCACTCTTTGAGTTTGAGATCTGTCATTAAAAAACTTATTTCTTTTGCAGAAAAAATTTATGTCGTTTTATTTAAAAAATTACAAAAATTTCTTTCCTTCTTATCTTTATTTTTTTGTTTCATTTTCATTCTATGAAAATGTTGTACCTAATTACCAGTGTATTTATACCAAATCCTTTTACAGTTTTAATTTCACAGATATTGCATTTGTTTTTCAAACTGAAATTACCTTCCAACATAAAAAGTAAATTTGCAACCGTGAAAAAAGTTTTTTAACACATGATAATTTAAATCTTTGACTATATTGTTAATACAAGTAGAAAATTTATACAACGTGTATTAAAAAAATAACAAGTTTGAACGTACTAGGAATTTATTCTTTTATATATGAACATATACATTCTCTTTTCTCTACTTTAATTCTTTTCTCAAGAGAAAGAAATTGAATCATTATCATTGTAAGAAACAGGATGTTTATTTTGTAATAAATTTGTAAAAAAGAAAATAGGCTATAGTAAAATAAGGCGTTATCAAAGTAGGATAAAGTGATGCACCGAGAGAGAGAAAGAGAGAGAGAGAGAGAGTGAGAAATAAAATGAGGGTGAGGGTGGGAGGGAGGGTGGAAAAGAAAGAGTGAGAGACAGAGAGTTTATTCATCGCGAGAGAAGTTATAGGGGCAGTTATCACCGGGTGATAACTCTTATTGCCGCAATAAAGTCGTGGTGTCGGTTCCCTCAAGGGACACGAACTGTTCCCGCTAGGCTGTTCTCGTTACTCCGCTCCGGTGAGACTACGTTTCAAATGTGCACATAGAAACAGACCCAAAGACCGATAGTAAAAGAGAGAAAAGGAAAGAACGAGGGAGGGAATGAAAACGCATGCGAGTATATGTAAGTTAGCGACCAGAATAACGAGTGTATCTAATGATATTCACTGAATAACTATTCTGATAGTATTTTCATTATTTCTTTTTCGGATTTAATTCTTTTAAATTCATAAATTCAGAGAAAAATACAGACATTTATTTACTCGTTGTATACGTGTTTGATGCAATTATCGGTTTATACCTACCTAATTTTAAATAGGAAGGAACGATATAAGTATTATATCGTTAACTAATATAAGTATTCGAGGAAAAAAATTAAAGGGAATTTCCAAACAAGCTCGTGTTTCATATACGATACAAATTGCACTTTATTTGTTTTTCCAATAGTTGATAAAACAATTATTATACTATTTGCTAGAACCAAAGGTTTAAACGAACCAACGATTTTTAACGCAATTGGCTGTAATGGTTAAACTTTGTTTGTCAAAAAGGAATTTATTTCTTGATAAAATGATCTCGAGAGCATCGATGTAGAATGTTACTGGTAAGAGTTGAAAAATTCTCCCCGTTTCAAAACTTTTTTACGGTAAGAGCAAAAAACCAAGAGTTACAACCCAACGTATATCACGGAGCTAAAGTTCAAACATAGTTTTGTTATGTTCTTAGCAAAGTAGAAAATGTGTATACAACTCGTTTCAAAGCAGCAAAGCAGAGGCGTCGTCTGAATCGTCGTCTGTATCGTCTGTATCGTCGTCTGTATCGTCGTCTGTATCGTCGTCGTCATCGGTGTCGAGCTTGCGTGATCCAAGCAGTCGAGAATGGGACTGCAGGTGAGTAAAGCCTGCGACGTTCGCAGTTGGAAGCTTTGTCTCTCGTTCCCGCGAGCCTCGAGAGAGAGAGAGAGAGAGAGAGAGAGAGAGAGAGAGAGAGAGAGAGAGAGAGACTGTGCTTTCAATACCGTCTCTCCTATAGGACAATACCTTATTGTGCATACTCGGAGGCACGGTTTCTGCCTGATTTATGGACGTGGTAAGGGTACACACGTGCACCCGAGTAATTCGCTTCCCTCTCCCATACTCCTATACTCGCTCTATACTTACGGAAAAATTAGAGTATCCGACTCCACCTTTCTTTTCTTCCAGTGCTCCGTCCTTGCCGTCGCGGGGAAATCGCGTGACGCGTAACGATATTTAACGTCGAGAGCTGAAAAGACGCTCGGGATTGACACGAAAGAATAAAGCAAGACAAAAATGATGAAAGCAGGGTTGAAGATCGAAGGAAAACCAAAGAAAATGTCCGTTGGTTTATTTTCCATTAGTTCGCACCGAGGACTCTTCCTCATTTTCCTCCTTTCCTTAAAACTCTTTCCACTCCCGCTTTCGAGAGGATCCGCGCGAAAGGCTCGCACTCGGGGATGAAACAAAGGGATGCAAGAAGAAATCAGAGCTCGAGCGTGTATCCAGGAGGAGGGAGCGAGAAAGAGGGAAGGCGAAAGAGGAAGGGTCGGAGGAACGTACGCGGAGTTTGGGGAACGTGAGCTGCACCCGTGATAAAGTTGCAACGAGGAGTAAGTTACAGTTACGTTGGCTAACCTTGCGAATGAAGAATTATGCGCAGCTTGGGTTGACTTACCGACTGGCTCAGCAGGGATTAAAATCCAGCTAACGCGAGTTTCAGCTGCCACCTCGCTCGCCATCTTACGTATGCGCAAAATTCTGCCGGTCTGCCCTTCTATCCGTTCATCTATCACTTTATCAAGCTCGATCTCGTAACTTGGGAGCAGCGCGATCGTACGTTACCCTGAACGTCCTTTGTTTTACGTAGCTCGTATTACGAAAGCGGGCGCGCGCTCTTCGTTCGGAGGACGTAGATTATAAGTTGGATTAAGCCGTTGTCGCGCCACGTTGTTGGCTATTCTCGCGTAGTTGTCGGCTGAAAGTTAAGGTGCCAAGAGCTAACCAATGCGCGCACCGGTTATTACTCCATTTCCGAGATAATGCGCGACTCCTCCGTGGATACAAATGCGGGAAATTTAACGCCGCGTCTCCGTCTCCCATTATCGTACGTATAATTCGCGTTGTTTTCGGAGTCGAGCGCGTGACCGTCGAAAAAGTTTGAATTAACGAAATGTTCCTCGAGGAATCAATACCGAGAAATATCGAGGTCTGCCTTTTCTTTTTTCCTATTGACACAACTGCCGCTTGATTTAGGATTGGTCTTTTCTTCGTGCGAGCCTTTTTATTTATTACGTAGAGACGTGAGTAAGATATAGATTTCTGTGTGTGCCTTATATCGTTCGTATCGTCTGCATCATTTTTTTCCTGTCCACCGAAAAGTCATAGAATATTATTATTATTTACAAAAAAATATCGAGTAGGAGCTTATTGTAGGGCGCGTACGCGAAAATCTACCATCATAATTCTTCGTGCGCTCGACGGTTTAACTTAGTTTTAAGTTAAGTTAATTGTCAATAGAGTGTATGTTGTATATATATATTTATATATAGGGAGAGAGAGAGAGAGAGAGAGAAAAAGAGAGACTTTTAAGTAATAAATCTACAAAGCTTTTATCCACGATAGTAGTAGAATTAATTTCCAAGTATAAGTAATTTAAAATAAAACACTTGACAATCGATTTATCTTAGTTAAAGTAATCGAACTTATATATAATTAGAAATTGTCGACGCATACGACTCGAATAGTTTATTAGCACATATATTAGTTCTAAAATAATGAACGATTTCGTAATGTAAGGAACTTTTGAATAATTTAGTTATAGATGCATTATCAATCCGAGGTTATTCGACGTAGAAATATTATAATTTAACCTTAATAGTTTCCTTTCACGCCGAATACGTAAACTTATTTCAATTCTTTTTCCTTTATTTTTCAGGAAAATTATTATAAATTTTAAAATTCTTTAAGCTCCCTGGAAAGTGTACGTGTCGGGAACTTTCCTTACAAGGACTAATGTACGAATTTAAAATATATGTGGCTTATTTTGCATGCGCGCGTACAAGTACGGCAATGTTCGAGCAAAATAGGGGTTGCATAAGGTGTTCGCAACTTTTATCAGACATGGCTCCTGTAGAAAGGAGCTATCGCTGAGCAATCCAGTCGGTGAAACACGGCTTTTTTTATTTTCTTTCTTTCTTTTACTATATATCTTTTTTCCCCACTCATCCTCATTTTCGCTCGTACTCGCGTCCTCCCTCCTTCGCTCTCTCTCACTCTCTCTCTCTCTTTCCGTAGTTCAGTCAGCAACTTACTCATCTTGGTAACCGACAGAGAAGAGAGGGAAAAGGGAAATATAGTAACTTAACGGGCCTTTCGAGCGGAAGAAAAAAGACGCGGGGTACGGGCCTTCGTTACGCTTTGGGCGCCATCCAACGATCCTTTTCTTTCGAGTACTCTTCAGTGGCTTCTGCAAAGTAAAGTCTTTTTCGTCGTACTCTTCGATATCGCGTCCTTCTCTCTCCGTTCCTCGCGAAAGATGCATTCGTATCGCCGTGCGGACCTTCGACGTACCCTTCGTTAAAGAAGTTTAAGGTGGAATATGCAAGAGGATTACAATACATTTTATTCGAAAATTGTGTCGTACGCCACTGGAGAGTTAGATAATATTATACTCGCTGGTCACGAAAATTTATTCGGTAAAAATTTGCATGCGAAAATCGCGATGTACCGTAGTTTTGATCTTGTATCGTATTGGAAGGATCGTCGATTAAAAATAATTGCGTTAAAATTAAACGCTACCGACTCGCAATTTACGGCTAATCGAACCAAAAGATAGGTACGTATTTTTTGCAAGGTATTGTTCCAATTGGCAGATGTTTGGCACGAGTCATGGCAATAACGGAATTAAATTTTATTTCTCGCAAAGATTATTAGCGACCCGTTTCTCGCGTGCATTTATTTGCATCGCTGTCTTCTCCCGTATCGAGTTCCATTTACGCTCGATCTACATTGTTCGTTAAAGCTAAACTTTTGTCGCGAGTTAGATCGCACGACCAAGTATCAAAGATTTACCGAAGAAAGCAGAGATGAAAGATCGTCGTCGTTTGATGAATTTCTTTTTTTCTTTTTCGAAACGGAAGCAAAATACATTGGAGAGGAAAAGCGCGGGAGACTTGAAAAGAAAGAGTAGGAACGAGCGGAGGAGAGAAGAAAGAAACGGGTGGAGAAGAATGTAGAGGAAGTGGCTACAGAATGTAGGGAAGGTAACAAAGGGGGCTTTAAAACCTCCGCGATGTAAATGTATGTAGATTGGCCCAGTGTTCTCGCCGAATGGCTCGCTAGCGCCAAGTATATATAAGCCCTCGAGTCCTGGGCGTGCGATTCTCCCTCTCGCGGTCGTTTCGCAGGATAGCAAACCATCGCGTCCTACACAACCCTGGCATCGCGAGCTGTGTCGTATAATCAGCCGTTCTCGTAATTGCCCTCTGGCCACCGCCTACGCCACTGACCCTATATCCCCGTATACCGGCTACTCCTGATTTATACCCGTCGCTATCCTTTCGACTCTCGATTCTTGCCCATCGACGCGGACGTAATGATAGCGGAGAAAGGCGGCGACGTACAATTATAAGACGCGGGGTAGACGGGGTAGACGGGGTAGAGGTGCTTTCTACGATTAATTTTAGCGAATGCAATAAAAAGTTTTATAATTACGATAACTGTGATATAAAAGAGTAAATGTACTTTAAGTAATCCGCACGTAATACTCCGAGGGGTGTGCACGAATTGTGCGTCACGGTCGAAACAATCCAGATAAAGTGTTCCGTATAAAAGCCACCACGAATATCCCCAAATTACTTATGTAAAAATTGTATTGATTCGGAGACCAAATAATGGTATTTAAAATTATGTCATCCAATCTAGCGAATGGAATTTTCTCATTTCGAGTAGAAAACAGGTTATGAAATTCAAAATTGTTTAATTAATTCGATAGTTATACAACGCCTTACCCGTTGTTTTTTTTTCGCGGCGTCCATTTCGAAAAGAAATACTAATTCTTAAGAAAATATACGTTTGGCGAATACGCGTCGAAATAATTTATCCGCTCGATTCTTCTTATCTACGGATTCGTCGAATAATCTTCAAACGCGATAAAATTAGTTCTGTAATTTAAATAACTTAATTCTGAGAACTTGTTAGCTAAATCTGGAAGTCTTTACGTATCTTATTTATAATTTATGGTAGTGAAAATTCGTATAAAACAATGAAAAGTATGTAAATGTTAAGAATAACTTCGCAACTCTGTACCTGAGTAAATGTAGAATTTTCTTGAAACTATTCGTTGTAATGCTGCACGAAAATCGAATCAAATTACACGGTAAGTGCGTTTTGATTAAAAAATATTTTTACTTTTTCCACTTGGAACTGATAAATAATACAAAATAACGATTAAACTCGTATACAACTAGAAAATAGTTAGAATACAATCGAGCAACCGTTAAATAACTAAATAATGGTAGAAAACTTCCTTCGAAAATGCACCATTTTTTTAAAAGAAGAAGAACCATCTTTTAAATATTGTCAATCTATATTTATTGCTTTTAAAAGTAGAATATTCGATTAGAAATTTTTCGTTCCAATTAACTTCTTAGACTAAATTAAAGTTTAATCGTAAGAAAAAAATATAATGGCTATCGATAGAAAATTTCAATCTTTGATCTTGTAAATGTTAGAAATAGATATTTTAAATTCTTCTTTAATGAAAGAAAATTCGAGATAATTAAAGTATTATTACTAATACATACAAAGTATATTATAAAATTTAATATAAAAAACTATCGATTTATGCTTAAAATTATATTAAATTTTCTAATACACGTTGATTACATATCTATATCGGTAAAAGTTAAAAACAAACACACGATCCATGAATGTTAATTAGAATACGTTAATTAATATATATAAATAATCAGGCAGAAAATTAATTGATTCAATTTGCTATTTTTAAAAATGTATTTACGTTAAATTTTACGATGCCTTATGGTACTAATAGTGATATCGATTTTGCAATTATAAATTTTAGACTTAGATCTAAAAAGAAAGTTATTCTTAATTTTAACCTTTTTTCTATTTTTTATAGTTCCGTTTTTAATATTATTAAAGTAATTACTTTCTTCGCCATTTTTAATCTTAAACTTAATCTTTTTAACGATTTAATAAATTTATATAGCACTTGTTCAGTTTCGTATGTATTTTATTATCGAGTACTTTTACACAAAGAAAATATTTAATATAGGATTAATGTTAATATCTTAGCAAAAAAATACTAAATCTAAAATTAGTTAACATTCGATATTTATTTATAAAAGGGAGAAAAAATACCGTGGAGAAACTTGAAAAACTAAAATTATAAATATGCACAAAACATAATTTACAATCGTTTTTGTAAAATGCAATTATTCGAATGCGAACAAGAATTTCAGTCATCCTTACGTTAAAAATGTAGATGTCGCTAAATAACTCGGACGATTAGGTTTGCAAATCAATTAAGCTTTAACTTCGCGGACGATTAAACTAAAAGGAATATGTTTCTCGTGTGGTCGCAGGTCGAACGATGCCAGTGTCAGCGGGTAAAGCGATACGAAACGCGATCGCAAGGCACACTTTCGATATTCAAGCGGAGTCGACCTCCTCGAATCCATAAAGGTTGCTGCACAACCACTGCAGCTTATATCAAAGATAAAGAAGATGAAGAAGCTTCTCAAGAGCGAATAAGGGATAAGAGAAATCCTCTTAACGATCGAAAATAACCGAAGCCATTTGCCATACACCGACGGAAAATCGTGATTTTCGAGAGCTCGGGCAGTCGTGCGTGCATCAACCTGTGCGCGGGAAACTCGTAATCCCGTCCAATACGATGGCATCTGTGAATTTTACGATACCTAAATGTTCTAGACTCCTTCGTTCGGAAGTAATGGCATTCGATGGACATTTCTTATTCGGCGTATATCGCGTATTGTGTAACGTCTTCTAGCATTCTCTCCCTCGTGCATTGCTTTTTTCCTTCCTTTTTTCCTTCCTTTTTTCCTTCCTTTTTTCATTCCTTTTTTCCACGCTTCTGTTTTTCTCTTTTGCGGCATGGCAACGCTCGCCCAGTTGTATATCTCACGCAATGCTCGCTCAAATAGGGGGAGGGAGAAGGAAAGAAAAGCAATCATTGCTGTCGCGAGGATCGACGAAAGCGAGAGTTTCGCACAATATCCAAAAGTGGTTTTCATCGTTCGAAATCCTCTTCTCCCTCTTCTCCCTCTTCTCCCTCTTCGCTCTAACCCGTATCATCCTATTGACTCTACTTTTGACGCACTATGCGGGCTATTTCTACTCTTTTAATTTTTTATTCCTTTTTCCTACAGGTTTGTCTTCATTTTCAACTTATTCCAATAATACGGTAACGCTTGTATCATTCGCTTAAATTCTTTACGCGCGAATTATTTTAAAACGCGAATACGCGTAACTCGTTAATAACTTGTTCCCTCGAACTTTCCTGTTTATTTCAATATTTCACTGTCGGGTTAAAATCGTTATCGAAGTACACGGGAATCCTGTGACCAAATTATTTCAAATTTCAGTCGAATGTAAAGTTATCCTTCCTAACTCTCCATTCATTTTTTACTTTTATTTATGTAAAACTTCATTTTTAAAAAAAAATTGTAATGAAGCAAAGTGGGTAAACTTTGAAACGACCGAATAATACAAATCCTGTTTACGTTAGTAAATTATAAACGTTAGTGCCAATCTAAATCATGCCTAATAAATAATCTTTCACCGAAAGGGACTCGAAATTATTATCCATATTTATATTTAAAGCTGTTTCTAATTTCGGCTATCTTGTAAGCTAATGACATAATGTTATATAAAAAAAATTTACTTAACATCTATTTTGATCTTTTAAATACAAAGTATTTTAAACTAATTATATAATAACCGTTGTAATTTTATATAAAAAATTCATTTGTAATTTAAATATCCATATATATTTAATTGAAGCGATGCATATTCTACATACAAACACAAATTTTTAAAAACTTAATTTTGCAAATACCGACGAAAAATTATTTTCATATTCAAATTACGTATTTTATTCCATGGATTATTATTTGCTACATCTTTTATCATCCGAATAAAATAATAAATATTAAAAACATTTTTAATTACATCAAATCTTTTTTATTATATTATTAAAAATGAAATTTATTTAATTATTTAATTTATACCGTTAGATTTTCAATATAATATAATTTATTTAGAAAATAAATTTTTATTAAACTAAATTATATTTCTAAATAAGAAATTACATCTATAAAAAAATAATTAATAAAATGAAATAATTTTCTTACTCTTGAATTTTCATCTCGAATGAAGTAAAGGAAGAAACTTCATCGAATACATGTATATCTTGCGAACAGAAGTTCTACTTGTTTAAATACATTAATATTGATATTCGAGAGATATTCGTAGTTAAACAAGACAAAATAAGGTGCTTGTAAATTTTTTGTATTAATATCGTAGATCTACGATATAAAAATAAAATATGGTAGAATTAGTTACTTTAATATTTAAATAAATATAAACATTTTTAAGACCGAGTAATAAAAATTTATGAATGTTCTACTTTCACATAATTCTTTTTAAAAAATGCATAAAAATAATGAAATGAGAACTTTTAAATGGAATTATAAGATCGCAGTAAAAATATTTAAGAAGAAAAAATACCGTATATAAAAAAGCTCTCAAAAGCACTTTTAGACAACACAGTCGAATTCTATAAAAAGTAAAAAAATATAATTAATTTAATATATCAAAATATTGAAGTCGGTGTACTGTTAAATTTGAAATTAAAATAAAATAAAATTATTTTAATGCAGGCGTTTATAATTTTTATTGTTGGTCGGGGGAAAAGCAATTAATATTATAACGAGATCATTATTATGGAAGATTCCGTAATTATACGTAAGTGCATTAAGCCCAGCGATCGAGTGATATTGATATTGATATCATCCTCGCCCTCATCAACAACATAAAACGTGTACGAGCAACGGGAATATAAGAATTCAAAAAAAGGACAATGAATTTTAATTAATTAAATATAATTGAAGAATAGTCGGAGTTAAGATGTCGACTAAGAAAGGCGTAATAACTAGTTTTATTTAGTCCTCGTTACCTTTCATACTTTTATGTTTTTAATTAATATTATTTTTTCTTTTTAATAATTAAGTTTCTTTATTTAAATACTGCAAAGCTTAAAATATAATTCTTTTTTTCGTTCGAGTAAAAGAAATATAAATAGCTCGTAAAAAAATGTTGAATAATTTACTTAACAAATTAATTGATAGAAATTACGTTAAGACCAATTTTTTAAAATTATCACGATCCATACGATCAATTAGTAAACGATAAATAATTATTCTTGATAAGTAAACAATTTTACAATTTACCTTTGAAATTGTACGCAAAACTAGATTATCATTAATGTTCGAATGATCGTTAAGTAGAGTATCGAATACTTCCTGTTTTACAGCTAATTGTTTACCTTTATCGTAAGTGTGAACATCTTAAGTAATTCAATGAAAGTCTATCATAAAATATATAACTCTATTAATGCTAATATTTTCCATAATTATAATTTAAAGTACACCTTTTATTACTTGTATTTTCAAATGCTTTTAATATGATGTACGAGAAGGACGATCATCTAATTTGAAATTCACATGCAGCAAGCGGAGAATGAAACAACACGAAGATAAGCTCACTTCATATTTCTGGTATTAAAATTAAGTAAAATAGTTCATCATTTTGTATCTTGAATTATTAAGAAGTTTGCATCAAATTACTTAAGGACTTAATAAATCTAAATATATGTATACATCGTAATAATGTAAACTAATTTATTTAAAAAATAAAATATGATAAAATAGATTGTTAAAATCAAAAAAATTGTATTAAAGAAAATGTACGAAAAATGAATTTTTTAACGAAAATTTATACAATTGAATATATTTTTAACCGTCTATGTAGTGTACGTGATGAAATATTTTAATGATTTTCTCCGTCGTGCTTTATTAAAATGTAAAAATAATTATAGTTATAAAAATGCTGAATAAAAATTAATCTGTAATCTTACGAAGAATAAAAGGAATATAAATCAGAATTTGTTTTGTTTTATTCTAGGCGTAGTTACCACTTAAAATTTTTTCAAGGAACAGACCTTCGCTGTCTTCATTAATACCTGTTCGCTATATTCACTTTATCGCGGGGTTAATCATACATCGAAAGATCTTAGATAACTCGAAAAATTGTATATTTGACCTTAAAATAAATTTCTAGGATTTTATCCGTTAAAGTTTTTGTTTGTCACACAAATAAGAACTTGATATTCGTGCGCGTATTTTATTATCATTGTTTACAAATTAGTTTTCGATAAGGAATAATATAAAAAAAAAATTAACGTTTCGAGTCACCGTTAAATAACGATCCCTACGTTTCCCTATTTCAATTAATTTTTTATTTTGAAGTGCGATAAGGCAGCGTCGCTCTTTTTCCCAAGATGCGTCGATAACGAAACCAATACAATACAAAAGCTCTTTTATTTTTCGAGCAATGAACTTTAGGAGTTCGCCCGTGTGTCTACGTCCGTTCGTAAGCGTAGTTCCTCAAATCGTCCAAAGAATTTATAGTTTCGTCTTTTGTCAGGCGAGCGTCTTGCCAATATTTCAGGCGCGTCTTCGCTTCCTGAACTCACTCCATGGCGCCGAGGTGAAGTGATGGCGGGGTGGGAAGGGGCACTAAGAAACGCGGTTCATAGTATCCGCCCCAGTACGTGTCGCGAATCTCGCTGAGTCCCAGATGCAGGACATGCTTGACAAAATTTTAATCGTGCCTGGCATGCGCGACGTTTCTCAGCCCTTGTTCACTCCGCTCAAGGGATAAGCCGAACAAAATAGTAAGCGTGGACAAAACGGTGACTGGCGTTTCTTTTCAATCGAAACTATGCGCCTGTGTTGGCCTCTAAACTTTTATTATAAACAAGTATTGATTTAATGTAAATCAGGTTAAAATTTCAATGTTGTAGGATCCGAGTATTACCGCGTGTCGTTTAATTTATAAAATGCCTTATAAATATCAAGTAGATGGATAAGCCTTATTTTATTTAAAATATAAATAAGGTCAACCGCATAATTTTATTTCGATAAACTTCTTTCTAATTGCAACGATACGCGTAAAAATAAGTACCTTGAAAAGGGACGACGCTAATCGTAAAAATTAGAAAATAATGCGCTCGAAAAGAAACTAAGTTTACGTTGATCGAAACGGTTAATCCAAAAAACCACGTACCTTTTAATTATTGCGCAAAGTAAAACTAACCATAAGTCTAATTAAACCGCAAAAATATTTTCTTGTAAAAAGCGTAACACCTAAATGCAAAAGATTCCGGTCGAGAATTTATTGTAACTTTAAGATGTCGACAAAACAAAAGTCTTTTGTTTAAAAATATACTTAAAATAAAATTATATACAAAATAAAAAAAATACCGTTATTTATAGTATAATTGTACACCGCTTTTCTTATTAAACATCGTAACTCATTTTTTTTTACTTATAATTTGCATATTGCCTTGCCAAAGGTTTAAATTGATATCCATCGATAACGTTCCGAAATACTTTCGCGTCGAAAATAAAAGTATAGTCGTGCTTAAATTTCTTATTTAAATGGTACTCCTTCGAACGCCGGGCATATATTATATAAACAATTTCTTACGCACAACCCCAACGTTAATATTTCAATAAATTGAAAAAAGGCATGTTATATTTTATCAGAAATATGATTTATCCTTTGAAATATTTCACGCCTTGCCTTAAACCCTTATGGATTTGTAGAAAAAAATTTATAGTAAATGTGTATATTCTAACATGTAAAATGTGCAATAAAAACATATATATCGGCTTACCTTGGATTTCCGCGAAGCGCAGCATGATGCAGAGCATTGAAGCCATTATTGTTGGTGAGAGTGATATCAGCTGCATGGTCTAACAACAGAGCCAACATGTCATCACGTTTCTTGGAAATAGCATCATGAAGTGGTGTGTCTCCTTCAGAATCCTGTGATAAATAGAAAAATCAACATTGAAAAATACTTCTTTACGTTTCGAGTTATGACGTTTTATTATAGCTGAGTGTAATATTTTATATAAAGAATTATTAAATTTAATAAATTGATAAATGTGTATAATAAATTTAAATAAACATTTATGGTATTTTATGTTTTTCTATTACAGATATTTTATAATTTCGGTTTTATGCCCTATAAGTTATAATAAGACAAGAAACTTTATACTGATATCAATCAAAACATTATACACTTAACTCCAAATGATTTATATTGTTTCTTTTCAATTTTATAAAAGTATAATATTTATGTAAGTGTAATAGAGATAATATTTTTATATTTACTTTTTACAAATTGAGCCTCGATATTGTAAATTAATTCTTTCAACGATCTTCGTTATACTTTTATATCATAAATCGATTAAGATATTAATTAGATAATAATAAAACAAACGACAATCTCAAGATAATCCAATATTAAAATTTCATGATAATATCATTGAATGTAAATATAATATTATATTGGTCGAGAGTTCTTACATGATAAAAAATAAGTATCGAAATAAAGATTTATTATTATTGAACAGATAATAACATATTTATTGGTGTTGTATTATACTTAATATTGTTCTTAAGCTGTAGCGAAAGAATAAATCTTTAAAGAAATATTTGACTATAATTTGATGTTAGTTTTAATATAAATTGGTACCGTTGAAACCAATCTTAAATTAAAAACACAATATCGTAAATACGAAAGCATCGAGTGATACTGAAAAATGTTCAGAATTTGTAATTGAAATAGATTTTATAGAATTTCAAACATTTGTTAGAATTAGCTTTTTAATAGATGTAATCAATAATGCTATAAAACTTAAACATCTTCCTTTATAGTATGATATTTATGTCATAAATTATAAAATATTGACTTTGATAATACTATCTATTGTACCAACGTTGCAGCAATAAACAACTTTAATTTAAAAAATCCTTATATTTATGTAAACCCTAAATTTAATGGTTCTCTGTAATACAATAATGCTCCGTGCTATAAACAAATATATTCGTTTACGTCGGGATAAAACTATCTGGAAAGAAATATTGAATAGTATACTGGAAACCTTATCTTACATACAAAATTCGCTAATCTAAATTAACAGCGAATTGCATTTACCAATATAAATCTTTAGCTATTTGTCAAAAATGCATATTAATTAAAAATAAATATAAATAATAAGAATAAGTTTTTAACATTCAAAACAACAAAATATATTTGGTACATGATCCCTTCAATTAGTACGATTATTTTTATTTTAGCCAGAAATTGTAATTTAAAAATAGATAAATAATAATTACATTCTTATCGATAAGCACGAAATAAAATTCAATTAACTATTTCACAGTGTGAGTGTACGCGTAGAAAAATTAAAAAAAAATTATACCGTATTATTATTTATTAAAATACAAAAAACTATCGTTACCGAACCTACGATATTAAAAAGTACAAAAGCCTATATATTTTAAACAAATAAAAATATGACCGCATTCGATTAAAAAACAAGAATAAAAATGCAAGAACGAGTGAATTTTTAATTCATTATTTCTTAATTAAAAAGTAATATTTATTTTGTCAGCTCATAATCCTTCTTAATCCGTAGTTAAGGGATCTCATTGAAATTAGGAAAGTTTTACGAACACGTATAAAGCTTATACACACTTATTTAACATTTGTACTTTTTTATTTCAAGATAAAGAGGTGTTAGAAACTCGACCGGTTTAATTAAAAATAATTCAAGAAAATAAACTGATTTGCAATACCTACACATGCGTATGTAAAGACTGTACACTATCTCTCTCTCTCTCTCTCTCTCTATCTATAGGTGTACATGCAGAGCGTATATATTACACAAGGACAAAGTTTGGAACGTTTAGGTTACCGCACACGGTACCAACTCGACGTGATACTTGCGCTCTCGAGGATTTTCCCAGGCAAAAGCCTTATTCTCGGACTAGTTAAGAAGCAAGGCTTACCGAGCTTACTTCTATCGAGTCTGGACTCTAGTACTGCCGTACTAGAAACCTAGCAACTTCCCTCCTCTCGGAAAGCTCGTCTTCTCTTCCGCCCCTATTTTTCTCTTTCTCTTTCTCACTCGAATATCTTCCGAGATTCTTTTCCAGAACCACGAGGGGAACAAAAAACGCGAGCTCGAAAGAAAATCCGCTACACGTGGGCGCTCGGTATGCCAAAAAAGATCGCATTGGTCGTTCGAGACGCAGGAAAAAAACTAAGGCGCGATGTTGGCAAGATTAAAGTATTTAACCGCTGCCGCGAAAACCTTATACTTCTTAGCTGTGTACTCGAACGCACGTGTAGAGGCGTGTGTCCTGTATACGTATATATACGTATATATACGTATATACGCGAGGAGTCGGAGTTGCCTGTAAGTCTACGGACTTTCTTCTCCAAAGTCTCCGCGAATTCTTTTCAACTTTCTTACTTCTCTTTTTTCCACTTTTCGCGAACAAGACGTGAGATTTTCCGCATGAAACTTTTACAAAAGAAATAAAGAATAAAAATATGAATAATACGGCAACGCACTCGAACACGTATCTCTTCGAGGAATCAAATATATTGATAATAGAAGAAACATCGAACCCAACATTCGCGAGCCTTTCATTTTCAACGAACGTATTCACGGATTCCATTCAAAATTACTATCTTCGGTGTATCTTACGCGTTGCGATAATTAACGAATAACTTTCCTCCGATCTTTATGAAATATAAAATTCACTCGACGAAAGAAAATTATAAATCTAGGGATCGTTTGGGGGTTTCTTTCATTTATACCCATTATCTTTCACCTTAGCCTGAAAAAGCACCATAATAATTTAATACTTAAATTTTAAGCAACGAATATAAAAAATATTTTCAATTAGCACTTTAATCGTAGATGTAATAAATTGCTTAGTTGAGCTGCTTGTGTGGACAGAGCATTTTACCAAGTTTCTTGAGAATAAAGCTGTGAAATATTACGCACTTGCGAAAGCGAATATTTATTGCACTGGCTCACATTCAAAATATGAGGTAAGCCGTTCAAATCCTTAATGCATATATAATTTTTAATATAATTGTATTTAATTAATAGAAATTTTATGAAATACATTGTATGAAAAGCAGATTAGATACAGAGGTTATATATTGTAGCAACAAAATATGTTTAGTGTATATAAAATGTCTGAATATCTTTCGTCATTATTCATGATAATGCATCTTGCATGGTCGTCTTGCAATGAGATTTAACGAGGTAGCTCAGCGTAGGGAAATCCGAAGAGGAAATAAAACCACGCTCGAGCTTAGAATGCCGTAAAAAATGGCTGCTTTGGATTAAGAGGATTTGGTAGAGCCGTTATCAGGCGAAATACTCGTCGCCGAAAAAGTGGAAGTGGAATAGATGGTTGAATGAGGCGCGAGAAAAGAAAAAGAACTAAAAGAAATAAGGTAGACTTGAAAAAAATTTATATTTGTATAACATTTTTTTGTTTAAATCCATCTTGATTTACCGCACTTCGCGTTACTAATCTCTATATATCCACGAATCTAGTTTTCGGTCAGCTTTTTATATAAATCATTGTCTTGCGTATAATATGTGTAAAAAAATACATTAAATAGTCATTTTCTATTCTGAAATATTGTCGGTATTAAGATTGAACTTTGTTTTTAATTACACAATTTTATTTTTAGAATAAAAGCTGAAGTTGCGGATCATTAACTACAATTAGATTTATACCTTTCGCGTTGATGGATTTAAGAAAATCCAATATATGTGTGCGTGTGTGTGTGTGTGTGTATCACGTTTGTGCAAAATTTAGTAATATTAAACAATAAAATTGATTTTTGGTAGATGTAAAAATTATCGTAAATAATAAAAGTGATTCGCTATCGATTTAATTTTTTATGGGAATAACATACAATATCGAAAATATATATAAATGAATATATCAATGTTTTATAAATTAAAATTTTAATTTCAATAAAAATTTAAACTATATTAATATTTAAAAAAAAAAATTAATATCGATTATTAAAACTATGCATTTTTTATTCAGTTACCACATTTTATGATAAATAAATAATATTCGATATAACAATGATTGACGTATACAAGAGAATTAAAAGTTTGTTTATAATTATAAAATTTAATCGTAGAAAACGTAGATGATAAAAATAACGAATAAAAAATATTATAAATATTCGATAAAATTCTCTTATTTAATTAATTTTATTATAAAGTATAACGTCAATTACAATTTTCATGTTACTAGTAAAAAAAATGAATAAGTAATAATTAATTTTAATTAATAAAATAATATAATAAAATTTACCGTTACCTACTTACGGTCATTGATTTAATACACAGAAATACGAGTTACTAGTTAGACGTTTATTTTTATATCAGTTTCTATATAATCCGGGAAAGTTTATACCTATAATTAATAATTAGTACGTAATAATTAAGAATTTTTAATTATACCTTTATTTATATTCTACAATTAAACTTTATTTCATTTATGTTACTATCTTTTATATCTGGACTAGATTTTATTAAATCAGATATAGATTTCAGCATAGAAACAATACATCATTGGATTTATTTTTTCCTTAAATTATCATGTTTTTAATTTAATAATTTATACGATTATAACTATTACCCAATCTGCTTTTAGAAATATAATTTATAATTATAAACGTAAAATGTAGTCTCTTTTCAAAGCGTACAAGAAACTAATAGTTTTACGTGTACTTATACTCATTTTGATGTTTATTCGGAATTGTCAAGATAATTTGATGGTTACTCAAATCCGTAAATGTGAGATTGCGCACGTCTGCATTAACATCCTGAATGATTAATAAATTGCGATAGCACATTCCTACCTAAAACACGAAATACTCAAGTTTCTAACCAACGAGATCGAGTTTGCAAACGTCTTTCGTATCGGATCAGAGTTCGATTCGCACCCTCTATCTTAATCCAGTAAAAACTGGAAATCGACACAGGTGCTTCAATGAATCCAGCGAATCCAGCGAATCAAGCGAATCCACCGAATACTGTCCCGATCCGTACTATCTAAAATCCCCCTGACTCCATGCTTTTAATTTGAACAGGTGATAACTTGTCTCCGGTAAACTGTCAGCCAGTCAATTACCAGACAAATATCTTCCAGTTGAAGTTTTTAACTTCTTTCATTCGTTTAAAAGAAGAAAGCAGACCAATCGATCTTTCGGATTGCCAGACATTTTATTTTTACCCATTTATTCAATAGCTCCACCCTTCGTGTCAATCCAAAATAGTCCTTTTAAGCTCGCGCTTAATCAGATCATTGTTCCATGATTATTTATCGCATATCATTTACTTTTAATACTGATTCGTAAAAACATTCGTTGTTGCATTTAAAAATAAAAAATTATTCTACGTATGATTTTACGAATCAGTATTAAAAGTAATTATAATCTGTCGCACTTTTTATCTCTTTGAATTTGAATTTCTTCGATAGAAATTATTAATATTTTGATAGCGTCCATAGTTTGATAAAATTAAAAAATATAAAACTAACTTAAGGCTTCGAAGCAAAAATATCGATTCGTTATTATTTTTATTTTATTATAAAAATTTTACCACTGAACCTTCATTTTTAATATCGTTGAACAAATTTTAAAAGTAATCCATTATTAATTTTGATTTTGGTCAATCTTTAAAATATAACCTTTTAGTTTTATTTTCTACATTTGCTCTAAAGATGAATATGTTTTTAGTTTATTGTGACCAAATATATTACTTTAAATAATCTTACTTAAGAAGCTGATATTTTAATATTTTTATAAGTAATAATTCTACAAAAGGAGTAATATATTTGCTATATTTATTCGGACTCTCGTTTATTCAGAATATATATTTAAAAGCAGCATTTATTTAAATGTATTGGCGGTGCATACATAAATATATGATATGCTTTATTTAAAAAATCATGATTAACATTAATGAATCGAACTAGTTTAAATAAAAAAAGGGAATACTTTAATTAGTTGAAATAGTTTAACGCATTTTTTTAGAAATTTAGCTGAAAAAATCTGTTTATTACCGTATACTGTTTTCAAATTCTCGATTAAAAAGAAACGAATATAATTTATTTAAAATTATATCCCTAAAATAGACGAATAATATTTTTAAATATATTGATTCTAGATTCTCTATACAAAAGAATATTTATTTTACGTTATCATCTTTCACAACTTTACAACTGTAATTATTAATCTTTAAAATTGTACAAATATAGACTCGGTTTTAGATTACGTCGACACTTGACTTAAAATCGAATCGTTTAAATATTTCATAAAGTTAAAAATATATTTACCTGTAAACTAGGATGACAAGCAAGTTCTAAAAGTGTTCGAACAACTCCTGCGTGTCCTTTATTGATGGCAATGTGTAGTGCAGTCTGGCGTCTTTTATTCCGAGCATTTAGATCTGCTCCAGCTCCAGCCAGTAAAGCCATTACAGCCGGTTCATCGCCAAATGCTGCATGATGAACTGCTCTATCACCATCTTTATCCTGGAAAAATTAACCATTGATAAATAAATACATTAAGGAAGAAAATTTGTGTCATTTTATAATGTACATCAATGTATTTAAATTAAAACGTTATCGTATATTTAATATAAAATATTAAACATATTTTTAGTTTGAATAGAGATTAAACTTTGTTCGGTTCAAATTGAAAAATGAAACGTTTTCGTTTAGAAAAAGCTTAAGATTAATCGTAGTTTAACAAGAAATTTAGTTATCGCGTTAATAATTTTCTATAGGGTAGTATCGATCTTAATAAAAATATATTCGAACTTAAAGAAATATTAAAAATTTAATACCTCAATTTCAACGTCTGCTTTATATCGAAGAAGAATTTTAATTATATCTAAATGACCATTTTGACTTGCTGCTTGCAATGCAGTGTGACCAGCAAAAATACCATTGACATCGGCTTCGGGTCGCTTCAAACATTCCTCGCATTTAGCGGTGTCACCGTTAGCAGCAGTTTTCACGAGTTCTTCATTAACGTCACCCGATACATGAGTTTCAAATAACTTTTTCAAAAGTGCTGAAAGGCGTTCTAAAAAAAAATAGATACCATAAGAGACAAAATTGTGCACATTCATTAAATATATACATTATCTATTAATTACAGTATTCATAAATTAAAACTGTAAGCTATTATCGAATTTCGTAACAAGCAAACGAATATCGATAAATTTTTCAAGTTCAAAATTAAATTATGATCATCCCTTAACGTTACTAAAGTATTTTTAATTAATATTATTAAAAATATTGATTGATTGATAAAAATGACTATTTTTTACGTGTTCTTTTTTTAATAAATTACACGCCGATGTTTAAAATGCCTTAATTAATATTTAATACTATTACTGAATTACAGGTAAATTTAATAAAGTTAAATAAAAGACTATAGCTTAAATTTTTTAATCTTATTCTTGTGGTATTAAATTACAATAATAATAAAATAATATTGCTATAACAAGTAAATCAATTATATTGTCAACTTAATAAGAAAAAATTGTACTGCTTTAAATAATTAATTAAAAATACACATTATCCTTAAAAATGATTGTAATCGATAAGATAATTAATCGAAAAATATCAATATACAAACCACCGCTACTGTTTCCTGTTACGCTACCATCGCTGCTTGCAACTTTTGTGACTGCTTGAGGATTATAAGTCCAAGATGTACTGCAAACTTCCACTTTTAAATCTCCATCGTGATAAATTTGTTGAACTCTTCCTATTTTCCCTAAAGTCTAAAATAAGAAATTTAATTTAATACAACTGTTTTAAAAACTCTATTCATTGGTATTATTAAAACAGAAAATATAAAAGTACCGGTGCCATAGCTTCGGCCCATTCCCCGTGTCCACGTTGTAATAATTTGATTTTATCTAAATCATTGCAAATTTGTACTAAGTCTCCAACAGCAAACGAAGGATTATCAGAGATCGAATTAACAACTGGCACAGATATTTGAACTTTTGTTAACACGGCAGGATTAAACGTCCAGCGATTTCCACTAGGATAAGAAACTACAATGTCATGATCTTCGTCTATACCCACAACAGTTCCAGTAGTGCTTAAACATTCGAACATGCCGTCCGTCCATCCTCCGTGTCCTTGCTGAAGCGAATCGACTATTTCGTACTCCAAGTCAACGTTTACCTGCGAACGATCGAATAAATAACGAATAAAATATATAAAAAAATGTATATTTTTTAAAAAGTTATATTAAGAATTATTATTTTAACAGTTTTATCTTTTTATTTAAATACCTGATCACCAATTTGAAGACCGTGAGGTCCAGCACGGCCCGGACCTTGTTCACCGAGCAGCGGCAAATGATCTCTGTACACGGTTTGACCCTTGGCATCGCTAACTACTTTCAAATCCGCCTAATATAAAAATTATCGTTTTTAAAACGGTAAAAGATTAAATTAGAATGTAATCTAATGATTTAAAAATAAAAGTAATAATAATATTAACCATTCCTTCGAAACCGACACGATACAAATTTTTGGCACTGTTATCCCAAATAACGTAAGCTGCTGAACGAGGACTAGCAGCTGACCAATCTTGAATTTCGTTTACTTTTCCTCTTCGGCCGTTTCCTCCGTCTTGATCTTCCCATTGCCAATCGACGCCTCTGACGACTCTCGCTCCAGGAAAGATACCACGTATCGCGATCTAAAACAAAATATTGGAGTATTAAATTTTTTTTAAATACCTTAGATTAAAGTTTAACGATAAATGTTTCTCATATTTACTTTTTTACTTTTTCTTCTCGGGTCCAGTAATACTCTTTCGCTTCCCGGTGTTGCAATTCTATAAAATCTGTGTCTCAAATGATGTTTATCCCCGTGATAGCAAATCGAACATAAATCATAATTATTGCACTCTGCGCATTTCCACCTGATTCCAAAAATTGGTTGCTGTCTGCAAGTATCGCACATAGTTCCGTCGTGTTTAACACCTGTTGGAGCTGAATCCAGAATACGTAAATCGAAAGCCCCAGAACATCGATAATTTGCCGCTGTTCCATTATCCCAAACAACAACCACTTCTTCCGGTGATTCAAAGTTTCGTACCGTTCCAACATGTCCTTCTCCACCATCCTAAAAAAACAAAATATGTTCTTAAATAAAATTGAAATAAAATTTTGAAATCAGACAATCGATTCGTGAGATAGAAAAGTATATTTCATACATATAAATACATTACGTTAATAATTACTAAGCAAATTCAAGTTAAAGAAATATAAAATTTTCTAAATATAAGCTATAACCTCGTACTAACTAACCTGTTTTCCCCATTTCCATTCAGGACCACGAATTACCCTGGCACCAACACCTTCCATCATAAATCGCGTAGTTCGAGTTCCCGTACTCGCACTAGCCTCCATTGTTAATGCTAATCAAATGTCTTAAAAAATACTAAACTTTATAAAAAAAGACGATCCATTTACACTGAATACACCGCCATGTTCGACTAATTGTCAAACTATATGGTATCGTGTATACCACTGTCCGCACTAACACAGGTGTATTGGATTATGTTTATAAACTACGCGTAAGAATCACACGAGCGAGGCGCTAAAATTTAACTCCCACATTTTTCAAATACTTGAGTATTATAATTTTATAGTGAACATTAAATGCGCAAAAACCCGACATTTTTTAGCAATGACTAAAGTGCAGATTATCAATGTACAAGTTACATGAACTTATCTCTAATTTCGAAATTCAATGTAAAGGTAGACTTTGCATTGGTTTAAGTTATTAAAAATATAAATATTTAGAAATAATCAAGCTTTTTATTTCAGTGTTTTTCCGGGAACATTCGTTTGTTCCTTTTAAACTAACGCTTCGCAAGTGATTTAAAACATTTTAATACGTATCTCTTGTAAAAATATATATTTTTTACTAAGTTTTTTTACAGTATAAAAATACAATTTTTAACGATCAACTTGAATTTTCTTAAAATAGAATTCGATTTAAAATTAAAGAAAATATATTTAATTGTATTTTTAAAAATGATTCGATATTTTTAATTTCTAGATCCATATTAAAATATTTAATAAAATTATTTTATTTTAACAAAATTGATGGAAAATCATAACTCGATAATTATATTCTTATAACGATTATATCCAATCACAAGTTTAATATCTATTCAATTATTTTTATACGAAAGCATATTTCTAAATTTTTTTAAATTATATTAATAATAAAATTTCTTAAACTATTTTTAAAAATCCAATGCTGAAGTAATGAATTTGCATTTAAAGAAAAAGTAAAAATTAAATTTTTTATTATTTATAGATATTAATTTTTTTCGTTGTAATAAAGATATATTGTATACAATTTTTTTCTTAGAAACTTATACTTCAAATATAATAACACTTATAATTGTATATCTACAAACCTTGAATATGATTCAAATTTCCCGCAAACTTATATTTAGTTTAGAGTACTCCGTTCATTCATTAGTAATTTTTATTTATTTGCATTGTATACAAAGATAATAACATAACCTCAAGAAAATTAAAAACATTAAATGTATTATCATATAAAAATATTTATATAAAACATAATATATTTTTAGAAACATCATACGATAACAATATTTTTTGAGACTATTAAAGTTATATGAAAAAATATTCTAAACAAAATAAATATACATATATATTTACCTAAATATGGAATGGAGAGATGGAAAAAAAGTTACTTTGTCAAAATCAATTTTAGAAATGAAAGTGAGTTTAATACATTTTTATATAATTTATATTTAAAAAAGTATATTTATTAATAAATATTATTTAGTTTATGAAAAGAACAAAAGAAAAAGTAGATCAGCAAGCTTATCAACAAGAAGGTGAAGAGTATTTCAATAAACAAGGTTTATCAAAACAACGGTTAGTATAATATTTTCTGAATCATTTATTGTGTAAAATTAATGTATGTACATATAACTATATATTTTATTGTAATTTTTAGTGGAAAATTTTTAAGTGAATCAAGTTATATACACTGTGAACAATTAATTGATGGAAGGTTAAGTTTTCACGGAGAAAATCCTGAAATTGAAAAGATAATGGAATTGGAAGAAAAAAATAAAAAGAAACCACCAATTAAGAATAAAGATGAAACCGATGTATCCGATGTTCAAATGGCTAATGCGTGGAAATCTACAACTAAAATTAATGTAAACAATATTGTCCGTACACATGAAAATAGTAATCAACCTAAAAGGAAAAAACCCAAGTTTCTGAAACCTAAAGATTAAAAATATAGGTTTAATACTTTACCTTATAATGTGTTGATGTATATATATTAAACATAGAAATAGACATTAAACATTGTTGCATGTTATTGTTTATTGTTAATTCGTTCTTGAAAGTACAAATGAAATCATTTTATTTTGTAAGACAATTTATAAATATATATTTTCATCGCTATATTGAATCAGTTTATTCAATTAAGCAGTAAACGATAAAACGTTTCTACATATTAACTAAGTTTCGTATTATGTTCACCTTTTTAAGAATATTTAAAAAGTTATTGTCACTAAAATTTCTATAATTTAAAATATATAAAAAAGACCATAAAATAATCATAATTATCTTGATTTCAAATAGTGTTTTGAATACTAATATCAAATATTCTCTTTTTATTTATTTAACAAGAGCAATATTTTATGTTTACTCGATACCATTGGTAATACAAATGTTTTATAAATCCTAATGTTTAAAATTGGAATGCATAAATTTAATTAATAACAATTTTTATTCTCTATAAGTATAATTAAATTGTTTATTATTATGCCAAAATATTTCAATTAGCTCTTTCGAATTTTTCTTATAAGAGTCTCTTTAATAGGTAATGCCACTTAATTGCGTAATTTTTTATGCATTATTTCATGCAAAAAAACTATCATGTTAATTTTAATTTTAATTCTGAAATAAATCTTTGAACCAATGAAGAGATGATCAAGTTATTAAATTCTGTTTCATCAAAACATAAATGAAAAAAGAACATTAATTATAAATTTTGTTGAAAGCTACAACATTTGGAAGAAAATTGCTGTTTTATACAAATTATCCATAGAAATCAAAATTTTCCAGAGCACCCGTCGTTAAATTAAGATTTATTCTACTATCTACGGTAAAGGAATCAATCCAATGGAAGAATTTATAGATAGGACGATCGAGACAATATTTAACAGTATTCCTACAATTATCGGATTGTAAAAAATACGAGAAGCTTCCGTATTATTTATAAAAATTAAACAATTATGTTTAGGAAAAATTCCGACCAACTTTTATTACAAAATTCGAAAGATCGAAAATGAAATTAATAAATGACACAAATAAGATGGTTCGAAAAACAATCGGTATTCTTAGATATCAACTACACCTACTCTTTCTGGTATGTAGAAATAACTTTCCTGTAATGGAGGATAGAATTCTGAGAAAAGATTAATTAAAAATTTATGCTTGTCTCATCGACGTAGAAGAGGAAATAATCACTGCGAAATGAAGAAATCAAACAAACGTCATTTTTACATTCAATGAGAACTTGATTAGAAGAAATAAGTTGGTTCTCATTCTTTGATTTGGATTCAAGATTTTACCAAATACCGATGAAATCAGAAGATAAAACCAACATATTTTGAGGATTGACAGTTAAAAAAAACCGATAGAATTACACCGTACATTTACTAAATTCCAATGGGTAATAAATTTGAAGCTAAGATACTTCATTAATTAAGTATGTTTCATATATGTAGATAATATCTTCATTTATACAAAAACTATTGAAAATACCTTTAAAAATTAAAAGTATTTTTAAACAAATTAAATAAACGAGCTTAAAATTACTATTGTACAAATATTAATATATAAAACTAGAATTAAAATATTCAACCAAATTAATCAATATTAATTACTCATTAATCACAATTAGTCGTGAAAAAAATAAAGTTTTTACATGGGTTGACCTTCCAAACTTTGAAGAAAAAATTATCTGACGTATTCTGAAATACCTAAACATGAATAACGAATTCAATGTTACAATTAACGCAAATTCGATAGCTAAGGTTCAATTTGCAAAGTTTACTTACAGTTATACATCTCGATTGTTAATTAATACATAATGTAAAACGACACTGTATTATTTACATGGTTAAATTTTCAAGTTGATAATGAAACATCAACCTCTCCAACGGCTCTTCAAAAATAAAACAACAGACGAAGATTGAATAATATTTATATTATCGAAAGAAGTAAAGGATTTCTATAAAAAAATAAGCTATAAAAAGGGCAAACTCAACTAAGATATATCTTAAAAATCACACACTGGACGGCATAAACAAGTTGGGAACATACAAGAGAAACAATAAAAAAATTATTACAAATTTCCGTTTATAGAAAATCAATCGATTCTTCGAATGTTAGTTTCCCAAAAATAAATAAAATAACAGGTTTAAATATGAAGAATTTCGTAAACAATTCTCAAAGAGTACAAAAAGAATATAGAAAAATTAGTACAGAAAGAAAGAAAAAATATAATCAGGTGCGAAGAGAAGAATGTTTATTAGATAAAAGAAAAACAATCTCCTAGGATAGTGTAAAGTTAAAAATATAGCTTATTTAATTCCTTTATACGATAAAAAAATTTACGATGGGCCTGGAATAATTATCTTCGTAAACCAAGAAAAAAATGCAGCAGTTATGCCGTTGAAACAAAAATACTTCAAACGCCATTTTAACGCCATTCAATATAGTCTATTAATTTAAAGAAACTTATATATTTTTTTTCTTCGGAAATATTATTTGTAAATTTCAGATATTTTTCATATGACCCTTGGTATTAATAAAGGGGATCTCTTGTACTCGTAAAACCCTCATAAAATCTAATAAGAGTTCCATACTTGAATATAAAATCGGAGAGTGATCTTTTTATCCATTCTATTTATCCATAAACGAGTCCTCTTACACAGTAATGCATTCGCCTGTTAACGAGGTTTGTTATTTATAAGTTTATATCTATAAAAGGTAAGAGATAATTAAGAAGATTCAAGATGGATCAATTCGTGAAACATAAATATTAACCAAGAAATTTAAAGACTGCAATTATTTTTCTCTGAAAATGTACTATATTCCGTCGTAATCCACCAGTAATCAATGGTTCATGGTACCAAGAGGGGAGATAAGAACAAATCTCATTTGGGGTAAAACTATCCAGCCTATAATTATGTCGAAGCCAGTAGTTTTAATTTCGAATAGGAATAGTTTAATTAAGAATTCGTTCATTCCAAGCGTTTATTCCAGCTAAAAAGGTATCGATCAATACTTACGCCCTTAAAACCATCGACATGCTTGTCAACAACTTCATACTTGGATTAAAATACTGAAGTTAAACCTACATTTCGATTCCCATAACCTACGTACTAAAAGTATTGAGTTATAAAATTTCATGAAGCAACTTGGAATAGTCCAAAAAAGCAGAGCCAAGAACTCATTCTACAAGGCTATACATCGATCAATTATTTAAATTATGTTTTTATAATCATTATGATTTTTATTCGCTTAAAAAATTTGAGTATGCTAAGTATTCTGTTTAGAGTTTTCAAGCAATGGATTATTAGTTTAAGAATACAATATGCTGCAAACACATGTTATATTATCTACAAAACATCGTCAAAGGGTGGTTCATGCTTCCAAAGCTCGTGTTTCATTGTTATTTTTAATAAACAATAAATATTACCGAGTCAACTTATATATTACACGTTGATAGCATCAACGTTTTATAAATACTAATATTTATATTAGTATTAAATATCAAAATGATAACAATGTCCCAAATTTTTAATACAATAGAAACACGCATTTCCGGAATTTATTCGTATTCTCTGTAAGTATGATTGAATTATTTATTGCTATGTCAAAATATTTTAATTAAATCGTTCGAATTTTTCTTATGAGAATCTCTTTCGTAGACGTTGCTACTTAAAAACATAAGTTTTTGTATTTTATTTCAAGAAAACAATTCAATAATAAAAAAATAGTCCATTGATTTTTTAAAACTATTTAAAATAAAGTAAATTAAATATGTAATTCTCTAATAAAATTTTTATCAACGCTGGTATATAAATAACAAATGTAAAATATTATACATTTTCATATTCATTTTTTTATAATAATATTACCAAAGAATTATTTATAGGTATATACGTATATTTGCGTATATTTAATATTGTATTATTTCATGTTCCAATAATTACTTACGAGTGTGTATTTACAAGCATAACTATTTTGATGTCACGATCAAAGATAGAATTAAATAAATTTTAATAATAAATTAATTTTTTCAAACATAAACTCATCTCGTATGTTTTTTAGGCATCATTTTTTTTACAAGAAATTAAAAAACAAACTTTTTATTCTTATGCATCGGAAATTAAGTGGTTATACGTGTTTAATTATACGATGTAGCTAAAATATATACAAACATATATATAGATATATAGAGATGTATAGATATATATAAATGTGTACGTATGTATATACTAATCGATTATAAGTACTTTATTTTTAATACACATTAAGTACAAGGGAAATTTAAAATAAGTAATGAATCCAAAGCTTTTTCATCGTTAAATAATAGGAATAAAGAACAAATTATTAAGTATTTCTCGTCTCGTTAACATAAATTTCGAGAGTTCGTTCACGAAGCGAATTCGCCGCTTCGTTCAAAGAATCGGGAATTTCTTAAAAAATAAAACAGCGATAAAATCCCAGGAAAGTTCGTAACGAAGAATATCAATCGAATAAAATTGGTTCGCAATCCTTGCATCGCGAGTTCACGGTGAATCGAGTTTACAAGTGCAAACTTCGGATACAGAATTGAGTCATGATTCTTTAAGTGAGTAATATCAATCTACCGCGACAAACGCATTACGCATTAACCAACTCGAGGACATCAACAAAATGTCCACGCCGTAGTAGAGCGTTACAAAGATAATATTTCATTCGTCGTAATATTTAAAAGCCTTGGTATTCGCGCATTTATTCACTTTTGTTTATTTCAAGAGCTTTCAGCCTCTCGAAATAACATATTAAATAATACAAACGGTATCTCGGTTACAAGTAAAACCAACGCGGCGTGACCAATTCATTTACGACTTTAAAGATTTTATTATCAAACGTTGCAAAGTTCTTTTTAATCTCTCTCGCGGAACGTTTTCCGATTTGTGTCGTTTCTGAAATTTGCATAAATATTTATACACTTTTAATCAATGGTACGCGTACTCGAAGCACACTACGCATCTCGTTCCTTATTTCTAATCGTATTCCTTTCCCACGTACGAAAATCTTTACGACACTTATCTACGTACGACGAAGTCGTAAGCGGACGGAAAGCGAAACCTTAGTCCCAAGTAAACTAACTCGAACGATTCCTTCGCGACACGCGTACCCGCACCTACTCAACCCGCCTCGGACTCGCGACGCACGCACGCACGCACGCACGCACGCACGCACGCATGGACGGACGCAGAAGCGCTCGTCGCGTTCGGCAATAAATTTAACACGAGCGCATAATTTTCAACGATCGAATCGACGTTCCAGCAACCAACAACGACAAATTCCACTCGAGGACTCGAGACGCGAGATTTCGATCGTCTCTGGTTTCGGTACGCTTGCTTGGCTCTTTACCGTTTACGACGTATCTCCGGTCGGGCCGACGGTGCAAAAAAGGAACAAAAGATGGGGCTGTCGGTTGATCGCGATCGGAGTACGCAGGGTGAAAGCGCGTAGCTGCGTTTTATTCGTAAGTAGCGGTCGAGGCTGAGCGGAGCAAAGGCCTGGGATATCCGTCGCGCGGTGCTGAAAGTTGACGCGTACGAGCCCCCCGAGAAAGAAAATGGCCGCCATCTGTCATCGAGCAAACAACGAGAATAGCCTGGTTTGAAGTGCCCCCGAAAAACGGAGCGCATACATGTCGTGCACGAACGTGCGCGCATAATATAATCCAGCTATAACATTACGTAATATGCGCTCGTGAGAACGACGCGTGGCTACGGTGGCGAACGATCGCCTTTTTTTCCGAAGGAAACGCGGAACCCGTTCGTATGTGGCCGTTGTGAAAGAGTGTAAGTAGATAAAAAGAGAGCGAGAGCGAGAGCGAGAGCGAGAGCAAGAGCGAGTGGGAGAGAGAGAGAGAGAGAGAGAGCGCGCGTGCGACCGACCGTGCGAGAGAAAGAGTGAGCGAGAGAGAGAGAGACGTTGAATACGGCGACTGGGACGACTAGGGAGAGCGCGAGGCGCGAGCGCAGCAGTCGGAGCAGCGAGTCCGCTCGAGACGACCGTGAGCATCCGAGGAGAGGAAGGAAGGAAGCGGATCGGAACGAGAGAGAAGACGAGTCGGACGATCACGACTGCGACTGCGACTGCGACTGCGACCGCGACCGAGACGACTGAGACGTCGACGACGACGACGACGATCACGACGACGACGACGACGACGACGACGACGACGAGGACGACGAGGACGACGGCGACGACGGCGACGGCGACGGCAACCACGGCGACCACGGCCAAGACGATCAAGACCAAGACGAGGACGAAGACGCGCCAGCGAACGAAAGTGAGAAGCGTTCCGATCTTTCGGCGAAGCGCGCGTCCGCGGTGATATCTTTGGCGCCCCGACCCCCGACGGGGAAGTAAGGAACACAAGGCTTGACAAGTGACGTTGCCCGGACGCACCGTAGCCGCAGCCGATCGCCATCGGTTCGAACAAGAGCAGCCGCGGACGACGACGCGCTTTCGTTCCTCGGGAGTCCGTAGTCGGCCAGTCCTAAACCGTCCCTCTCCCCCACCCCGCGGTCTGCTCTATATACAGACGAGGCACTTGTCAGTTTTCCTCGGGCGATATTCGTGTGGGCCCAGAGTCGACCCTCGCGCTTGTGCGGGCGCGCGTGGCGGACGGGTGATCAATAGTTTTCGTTGCGCCGTTCGCGCTGGCACACGAGCGAAAAACGAGGCTTTAGGGCCGTGCGCCCTCCATAGTTTTCAGTCTCTCGCAGTCTTTCGCCCCAGTCTCCCACACTCCCTCCCCTAGCCTCTCTCAACGCCCTCGACCCCTCGCCCCCTCGCCATCGCCTTCGCCTCGCCGCCACCACCCCCTCTACCCTCCCGTACCCCCTCGCCCACGACCCACACCCCCTCCCTCCCTCTCTCTCTCTCTCTCGCTCTCTCTCCAACCCACACCCCGCTTCCTATCCCCCCCTCGCTCTCTCTCTCTCTCTCTCTCTCTGTTTCTCCGTTTCTCTGGTTCTCTGGTTCTCTGCCCTACCCCTCTCGTTCTCGCTCTCGCTCTCGTTCTCGCTCTCGTTCTCGCTCTCGCTCTCCCTCTCGACGGCCCCTTTTTTCCATTTCGTTTCTTTTTTTCCGTTTTTTCTTTTTTTTGTTTTAAGCGACGCGCGAACGAACGCACGAAGCGCGGATACGGTCTCGGTGTCGCTCGGTTTACCTCGAATTTTTACCCTCTGACACACGGTGAGTTTATTCTCCCTCGAACGCAACCGAACGCCGTCTTTGCTGTTGCTACTGTTGTTGCTGCTGCTGCTGCTGTACCTCCTCCTCCTCTTCCTCCTCCTCCTCTTCTTCTTCCTCCTCCTCTTCCTCCTCCTTCTGCTCCTCCTCCTCTTTCTCCTCTTCCTTTACCTCCACCTCCTCCACCTCCTCCGCCTCTTTACTGCTGCTGCTGCTGCTCTGCTGCTGCTCTGCTGCTGCTGCTTCCATTTATATCGGCTCCTTCATTTTTCAATGGGCTGCCCCATTTCGATACACGCGAACGACCTTTTACATCCGTGTGTGCAACCGCTCAGTTGTTTGTCAACGCTCGAACGTACATTTTCTTTTTGAATTGATTTTTAAGCGGGATTAAGAGCGAATAAAACGCGAAGTAAACAGAGTTTAATTTTTATAACGCCTCGATTCGCGTCCGTCCGATGGGTACGCGTGTATTTATGCGTTCGTATTTCTTATTTGTATTCCAGACAGGCATTATGGGCTCCAGTCAGCAATTCTCCCTCAGATGGAATAACTATCTCAAGCACATTACATCTGCGTTCGATACATTGCGTTCGGACGAAGATCTCGTGGATGTGACGTTGAGCTGCGAAGGAAAAAGAATTAGAGCGCATAAAATGCTGTTGTCGGCATGCAGCACGTATTTCCGAGATTTGTTTAAGGTATGAAAATATAATTTCGAGTCACGTTTTCCGCGATAACCCGAGCCTCGCCATCAAATTTAATTTTTACTTTATTTTTTTTAACCAGGAAAATCCTTGTCAACATCCCGTTATTATATTCAGAAATGTAAAATTTGATGATTTAGCTGCGTTGGTTGATTTTATTTATCAAGGAGAAGTTAACGTCGTTCAAGAACAATTGGACAGTTTTATGACAACGGCTGAACTATTGGCTGTGCAAGGTCTCACCGATGGTTCCAGAAAAGAGGACAATTTAGCGGATGTTCGTATTTTGTTGCTTTTTCGATAGAGCACCTCGTCGAAGTTAGCGCATTTTGTACGAGCAATTTTTTTATTTATAGGACGACGTGGAAATTCCCAGTGAACCGGAAGTACAATTAAGGAACGTAGCTGGCAGAGTAATAACGAACAATAGGGGAAATAAGTCACCCTCTTCGCCGTTACCTTACCACTCGATAGAAACGCAAAGGTCGGAAGTACCTCCGAATAAAAGAAGAAGATTTAGGGAAAATTCTAATGCACACTCGGAAAAGTCCAACAGGCATACTTTCTCACCTAAAAATTCTGATAATATTAAATCGGATAATCAAACGGTATCCGATCCTGTTGAAATAATTCCTCTAATGCCAAATCTGAAATCGGAGATGCCGGAATATTTGGAACAAGATGGAAGTAGTTGTAGTTACGAAGAGCAAACTACGGGTGATAATCCTAATAAAATATTAGACGATAACCCGGATATAATGGAAAATGATCAGAAGCCGGATATAACGCAAACCTTTTACTCTAACCAATCCTCGACGGATACTTTAGACGCATCTAAGTCATCGGATATAGGTTAATTATACTTCTATTCATTTCTATTACAAAGTGTTCTTTATAACGGTTGTTTGATCAATGCAAAATCTTTAAACAGGTTATTTACTTTCGAAACCTGGTACAAGTTTTGGGGAGAGGATATTACACGAATCGATTCAAGGTGAGTCAATTAATCTCGCATTAAATTATTCTATTGTTATTTGCCATAGATGTCATTGGTCTTTTCTACTTTAAAAGGAAATAACGTTTATTTTAATTCGATTATTCTTACCTTAGCCATTTAATTTTGGCTATCGTGATTTTAAGATAAGGTAATTCTACCTAATGGCAACTATCGTAAATATAATTTTTGTACTTTGATTGCATCGATAAAATATTGTAACATCGAATGTCTTTCTTTAAATATTTTACGATGCAATATTGGTACAGTACATTCCTAAGACTCCATAGTCTATAGAAAGTAACTAATTAATTAAATAATTTCTTTAATTCTATTACTGGTCTTTTTTCTATGGAATATGGATTTTGTGAATCATTTAACATTTACTGGAAATGTATCATAAGGTTAATATTTATCTATTAAATTAGAAAGGGGTAGTTAGCTAATAAACCTCACTCATTAAAATTTAAATACAATGGCTTAATAGCCTTTGCAGCTTTGCATTATCATACTTGCATACGGATGAATCTGGTACAAGAAAACTTGGGTGGAAATGGAAACAATAATAAAAATTGACTTTCATTTCTTTATTATTGTTTCAAAGTGCACAAAATCTTTCATAGTCTCTAAGATATATTTATAACATTTACCACATTCTGTGGACCTGATTTTATTTCTTTTCAAATGTGTTATTCATATTTATGAAATTTCCTTGAGATATCAAACCTGAAAACAGTTTCCTTCTAATAATATACGAAAATAATAACTACAATTTGTTTTTATTTCTATCGGCTTAAAAATTTCTGTTTACAAATCATTCGATTAGTTTCAAAACTCAGATTTACCGTCATTGTTCATTCTTTTATTTACGGCAACGAAACTTACTCTGGTAAAGCAGATAAATTAATCCGTGAATTCGCGTGTTTGTATCCTAATTTTACAAGATCGACGCTAAAAATTAAATTTTCTTAAAAGTTTTATATCAAATACAATATTTTTATATTTTTATAATAAAATTATTGCCTTTTCTTCTCTGTCTATCTTTTTTTTTTTATTATTAATTTTTATCAATTACGATACTTACAAAACTTAATCAGGTTCACAAACCTTTTATATAAGGAATTTATAAATACGAAAAATATGTGGTGAATTGTATGGCGATTAGTAAGTGACACTTGTCTATTGCAAGCTCTTCTACTTTCGTTGACTTTCAATCAATTAATTCTTATAGTGTGTACAGAGTGCATGAAATTTTGAATGTAAAACTGTGTGGTGAAGATAATCGGGTGTAGGTTGATTTGTAGTTCTTAGTAAGCATTGCCAAGTGCTGTATGTGTGCCGACAATCACTAATGTTCCTTCTATATAACTTTCGAATGAGGCCACCACTGTTTCCTTAAGCATTATTGTAATACTAAAATAATTGATTTAACCACGATAATTAGTGTGATATTCACTATTGCTCGAGGTTGGAGCGAGTGAAGCAGCTATCCTTTTTTTATTATTGTAATTATACTCGGATCGACAACTCCGTGAACTGCGGTCGTTTTCATATTACGAATAAAAGTCACGTGCGGTGATCGGTAAAAGATAATCGGTAAAAAATCGGATACGAGTCTTGAAAAATTTCGCCTCGATGTTATTTTTACTAAATGAAAATACAACGAGTTTGTAACCAAAAATTCGATACCCGATAGTACACGTGTCTTTTGGTTACTTATCGAACGTGTCGAGCATTACATTCGCGACTGAAAGTACATCGATCGAATCGATAAAATTTGATTATTAAATACACTTTCATAAATATTAACACATCACTTATATAGAGGTTTAAAATAACTTTGCATATAGAAAAACGCACTAATTATGTATGAATTTTTAACATTTTTTCGAGGTGGAAAATATTTAAACAAATATTAGGTCATTGCGTAGTAGGTGCTTACATAAAATGTACTGTTATTTTCTCTGCATCGTCGTTTCGTTCGAACAGTGCATTGTACTTTGGCATTTAATTTACGCAGTGGCCTTATGTCCTTAGGCGTATCAGCACATTTAGTATATAACTTTACTGCAGCAACTTTTCATATTATGCGATGGCAATTGCATTGGTGGTGGTAAAGGTGAGAGTGGCATGCGTGCGTTTATTATTTTAGGTGATTTATCTCCTTTCAGGTAAATTATATTTAGAAACTTTCTTTATTTCCTACTAGTTAATTGATAATTAATCTGAATTTAGTAGGTAAGTATGACCTTGACCTAGTAACAATTTGGCATGGAAATTCTTTAAAAGCTTTTGTAAAAAAAATAAAGTATCAAAAAGCTTGTCTTCGATTGGAAATTTGACAAACATTAGTTTATCACGTCGTTTAAATTAAATTTTATATCATAAATGAAATTATGTAATAAAATTAAATATCAAACTAATTATTGTACCATTCTTATGATTTTATTATAATGGTAAAGTGACATGATAGAGAAAAAAAAAAGAATGCTAATTGATACAGTTAATTTCAAACCTAAAAGTGCAATTTTTCTTTCTATTGTAAAATAAAATGCAAGTACAATAATTTGCTAGCATTCTTTATTTGCAGACTTAATTTTAAATTATTAAATACAATAAAAGATAATAGATTTCGCATTTATACTTAACAATGATTATAAATTTATTTCATATTTTATTTAAGATATTTTTCATTATCAGTTTTATTAAAGCTTTGCTTTTGATCTTATCAATTTTAAATATTACTAGATACAAACTAGAAATTCTTGAATACAATGTAATATTTCCATATATACATTGAAGCAATACAGTGATTTTTTGTAACTTCATTTTTACCTATAAAACTTTATAAGATAATTCGAATAAAAGTAATTTTATAATTGTTATATAATAGCTATAAATATAAATAAACAAAAGATATTTGTCGGTGTTACTTTAAATACTGCGCGCACAAACGCACACAGAGTTCGTTATTTACCGAACTTGTATTTGCTTTAATACATAGTGTCTCTTAAAATTTATTTGCAACGATACACAGACTAAACAGCAACGAAAGGTTAGAATATAGAACAAACAAAGAATTGTTTTCCTCGAGAAAACATCAAATAACAGTTTATTTAAATTAAATTATTTGTACATTTTGTTTTGCCTAATTCAGAAATACCACTTATTATAAATTCTTAACCAATTTATGTAAATTTATAAACATTACGGAAAATATTTTGAGGAAATAATTCATAATTTAAAAAGTTTGTTTCTCAATTTCATCCTACTTTAATAAATACCGTAAATAATATGTCGTTACCAGCAACAATAACTTTTTTTTCTTTTTAAATTTCAATTACATTTTTAACAATTTATTCCGAACAATTAACCAGTCGATTGTAATAATATGTACTTTTGTATTTTTATATAAATTCAGTTTATATTTAGACCAGTAAATATCATAGTTAATTGTATTATTTTTGAAATTATCTTTGAATATGCTACGTAAATTATTCTTTATATATTGTACGTTATAGATATAATAACGCATGAAAAACGTTTATCTAGTTAATTTTACGACTCTTCAGTACTTCAATTATAAGTAAATATTTTTCATTTATAATTAATTTTACTATTCGTATCAGTTGAGTGTTTTATTTATATATAAATATTCGTTTAAATGTATCGATGGTAATTAAATCAATTATGATTTAATGTATGCTTCAGATAAATAGCTGTGTGTTTAATTGCGAAATTGACGTATAGGTTTTGTTAATATGTTTCTTTGGAAGATTGGTTTAAGGTAAGCAATATAAAATAATTATACACAAATCATATGAATGTAACATTGAATAAACACAGTAAAAAATTTATAAACTCTTATGTTTTTTTTTATTACATTATCATTGGTTAACTTATTTAATAATTTATTTTTACTATAAACTTTTCATTTCATATCACTCATTGCGTAATAGTAATAAGTTTCATTACCTTGCTATTATCACATTAATATTTGCTCGTGTAATAATTTAGTTTTGTACAGATATCATAAAACTACCGATATAAGAAAATGCGAACGTTTGGAAAAAATACTGTTTTTTTTCCTGTTTTAAAAAAGTTTATTTTTCGACATTAAGTAAAATTATTATGAACGATGTCGAGCTTGGATATTTATAGGTTTGACCAAAGGATTAAACAAAATTGAATTTAAATAACTTTATTATCTTATCACAAATTACGATATTTTTAAATAAGTTTTATTATTCGAATGAGTTATGGATAGAAGAAATCCCAGTGAATTGTTATCAGGATATCTAAATTTAATCTAATAATAGCGAAGGATTATTGCACTTTTAGGTATAATATATCTAATAAATGTAAATATTGTATTGTAACAACCCAGGTGAAAAAATATGCTAAATACTTATTATTATCTGTGCGTTAAATACAGAATGTAAGTGTAGAAAAGTTGAAGTAGAAAATTGGTAGCATACTTTTTCAATCTGGGAAAAAATCTATCCAACTTTCATCGTGTGTTTTATATGAACTAAAAAAATAATCAAAATATTGTACTTGATTTATAAAGTAACCATTAATGTATGTATTTGTATATATAAATATATACGTATACATATGCATGTAGATGTAACAAACGTAAAAATTATCGTCCGAAAATGTATCGAAATTGCGTTGCGTAGGTTTACTACACTCATTACGGGACAGTAGAGTACTAACAATAAGTGCTTACAAGTTACTTCTATAATGTTTAACTTAGAAAAAATCAGTCTCCAATTATAGGCTCTCCAAGAATCGCGCTCTTTGCTCTACATAAAATCAACAAATGTGCGGATGACGGATAAAATGGAAAGAAAAAAGTGTTTGAAATTTCCGAGTGTCAAGGGAGCTTGAATAACGGATGAAAAAATTTTTGAAAGACGGAAGGGAAAAGCAACACATTGAGTTAGCACCTGGCAATGCTAAATTGTGGGTATTGGTGACTAATATTTATAATCTAAACATAATATAAATTGGCTTTTCTACGGCTATATATTGGTTGGTGCTGGGTGGATGAGGTGAGGGGCGTTTACTAATGGTTGCTACATGGTACACAGACATACAGAAATATTCTCTGAAAACGAAAAAAAATAAAACAACATCAACAACATCAACAACAACAACAACAACAACAACAATAACAACAACTACTACAACTACTACAACTACTACAACTACTACTAAAACAAAATCCACTAACAGAAGAATATTGGCCCACTATATTTTCTCCAGGAGGGGTAACGTACGTGTCCGGTCAGCCGCATAGCCTCAGCAAAGCAAACGGCCACGGAAAAGTATGCGTTCACTGCAAAAGCCGCGGAGTGCTCACGTCTCGCGGAAAACTCCGGCAGACACGCTTCAAATGCTGGGCCTGCAATGCCTGCTTGTGCCGCTGGCCATGTTTTGCGGAATTCCACGAGTTGCGCACGATTCCCCACATTCCACCTCCATAGCACCAACCTGACTCTTTGCGCCGTACTACTACTACTACTACCGTACTGCTGTTGAGATTAATCGATCACTGATTATTTACAACTGCTTTCTCTTTGTATCGACATTTTTTATGACTAATACCCACAAGGTAGACACGCTATGAGTATCATGTGAATTCACGCTACTGATTCGCTACTGATTCGCTCATGGCTCCCACTGTACAGATATTTAATCATCTCAAAACATTGTCTCTTTGGCTTCGTGTAATGCGTTAAAAAGACAATTTATATCTTAAGATGGCTGTATCAATGCATGCTCTGGACAAAATATCGTTCGTTGATTAACCTGTATACTCTTCGATCGCTTCAAAGTTATTCATTTTTCTTTATCGCTCCTTCCAACGCAATACGACAAAATGTATATTTCAGGGTCGCGAACGTTTTATTCATTATTTCGCGTATACTACTGCGCTCGATAATTTTAAATACTCGTTCAAAACTGTAGGGTAAATGCACAATCGTGATTAGCAACTTAGCTCGATGCGTATTCGCGATGGAAATTTCGTTATCGTACCCATCATTCGATTCGCGTGCTTAGAATTCTAGATTTCGGAAATCAGGGTGCGCACTTTATACTTTATTGACGATCGTGATAAACGGTGATAAACGGTGATAAACGGTGATATTGGTTTTTTTTTAATGTCGAAATCAAACTTTATGCCTTTAAAATTTTATTCGTTCGTGTCGTAATAATGTTAAACATTATCGTGCCAACTGTATAATAATTTATATTTCAATGACTTTAAAATATCGTTGTTAGTGTATTTTACATAGTTCTCAAAGAACTTTAGACGTTACAATTATCCAAATCTTATTTTTTTTATTCGATCGATTCGTTAGGATTTATCAAAAAGTGATATATAAAAAAATAAAATACATCTATTATTAATATTTAATTTTTTTTCGTATCGTTCTCGCGTAAACTTTTTCAAAATTTTGTTCGTTTTACGAATATTTTAGAAAATACATATTACACGTTATTGAATTTTTTTTTCTTTTTTACTTCTAAGATAATATATTCGTTACTTTTTTTTTTAAACGAGTATAACGTTAAAAAAGGTTCTCAAAGTGATTATAATCGTAGATATAATAAAATACAAGATTTTAATTTGGAAAAATAATTGTGAGCTTTAATGAAGAGTATTAAAATACTTAATAACGGAATTGACAAAAATTTAAAATATTTAAGATAAATGTGCGACTGTTAATTTGAAAAATTTGTATTTTAGTTTTTTGCGATGTAGTTGTTGAATTTGAGCAATAATCTGTGCATTTGCCCTATTTACATTTTTTATTGTAATTGTTGATATTCTATTTTGTACATATTTTTGTAAGGTAATAATTTCTGAGGTACACCAAAACATGTAACATATAGACTATTATTACGTTTTCATCAAATGTTTTTACCGTCGTGAAAACTTATCGCTCGAACGTCACGTTCTTATAAATTCTCTCGGTATCTATATAATTAAAAAAATTTGTCCCGGTTATTAGTACTTTACGTTAATAATCGTAATTTCAAATTTAAAATAATAAAAGGCGATAAATTCAGACTAATTCTGGACTTTAAGTTTGAAACACTTCCAGCATTTTTATAAAAATTTAAAAATTTCGATTATTCATCCAATGATAAATGCACAATAGTATATAATAAAATGCAAGTACAAATTTATAACTGATTATAAAATAAATGGAACATATATTATACGGATTAATACATATATTAATAACGAATAAGCAATAGATTCTTTTTGTGATGTACGAAAAAAATCGAAGAATAGACTGATATACAATCAATTAACTCGGACTTTTAAGATTATAACTTAATATTTTGTACTTCACTTTAATTGTAAAAAGCAGAGGTAATTATTATAACTAGTTTTATTCTTTCGATATAAGTAGATATAAATTCAACGCGGACACGATAATACCAATTAAAAAACGAATGATAACATTCATTTCGTAAAAAGGTGAAATGTAGGAGAATAGTATTGTGTAAAGTGAATATGTATATACATATATATATTTTATAGATATATATATATATATATATATATATATACACACACACATGATATATTTATACGCTTGAAAACTATAAATGTGTTTGTCAATATATTAAACATGAGATTGCATCCAATTTATTGGGAACTTGGGGTTGATGCTTATTAAGCCTTTTGAATGTGTTCTATCGTCTAATCAGGCTTTTATCCTAGCTTCTGCTTTTACACACGCAACTGATCTTATATACATATGCGTATAGATGTATTTATATATAATTAGAAAACTAGCGTTTTCGATTATACGTACATACATACACCCGTACGTATATATACTTTAAGAAAATTAAAAACAAATGTTCGCGTTACAATTATCTAGGTGATGTGTTTGATGTGTTTATTTGTAGAACAGCCAGGAGACACAGGTGGTAGTTCTGGCCCAAATCCCGATTTGGGCGCGTATGTCGATGACGATAACGAACAGAGCTCGGATTCCGAATTATTATTTCGCTGTAGAATATGTTGGAAGGGTTTCAAGCACCCGATATCCTTGACGCTTCACAAGGATTTGCATACGGGTCAGACCAGGTGCCCCATATGTCAACGCATCTTTAGTCGAAGTTACGACATGAGGGTGCACCTTTTGCGAATACACAAGCGCACTTTGTGGAATGTCAATGCAAAGATTAACTCACAGAGTAATAAAAAGAAATGAATGGAGCTAACCACCATGAATACACTGCTTTTCATACGTCAGGAAATTTATCTTAATGACAATTATACGACAGCATTGCTACTATTCCTTTTCTTTTTTTTTTTTATTTTATTTTTTTTTTTTCTAGTTTTTTTCTCCTTTTTTTTTTGTAAATATAAGAACTGCGAAAAAACTTTGTGCCATATTTAAAAACACAATATATTAAAATTGTCGTTGATTTATATAAGCTGTGCGGAAAGTTAATATAAATTAAATTAAAAATCGTTATTTAAAAACGGTATTTCGACTTTCGAAAGAAGACGCTAGTGTTTATGTGACTTATTCAATTTAAAATTGAACATCGATTGATAATTTTGATATAATCAGAAAATTCTTTATCGCTATCTAATCCACGCATAAATAGTTCCTAGATATTAAGAAATTATGAAATAATATACAATAAATTAAGTTTATATTGACAAAATGCGGTATTACTTACAAACGCGAAACATGTAACTAAAAGCGAGTCGCGGAATCGTAGTAAACTTAAGTGTAACGCAAAAAAACTGTACATACATTTGTATTTTTATCGTCATAAGTGAACGCATTAAAATATTCAAGTCCAACAGTTTAAAATATATTCGATACGAAATTACGAACGAAAGGCTTTCGAAACAAATTTAAACGTTTGTCACATAACACAATTTTTTCACGAGCTTACGATATTAAATTCGAATGGTAAATTTTCAAAAGTCTAGGATTTTGTAAGGATTAATTTTGAAAAATTGTAAGACAATTAACTTTTTATTTAACTTATTATGACTAAACAAAAATACCTGCAGTTAGTACTTAAGAAGTCCAAGGCGCTTTATAAATTTTCCTTTGAACTGTTTACTATAATGTTGCCAGATAAGTACATCGCCGTGATAAATATACAAAATTATTGTGATAAAGGCGTCTTACGTGGGTGTGGCTGCGTACGTGCACGCGCAAAAAATTACGAATATAGTACGACTAATTATACTGAGATTAAAAATATATTTTTACTTTGGATACCATAATTTTAATGTGTAAAATAACGAGACTACGAATATAGTTAATAATTTTGTAATAAAATATTTATACAAACTAAAATCAAATTGTAAGTTACTGATAAACCAAACTTTGTTCTATGCATAAGTTCATTTGTTGTAGATAGAAAGTATCCATGATAAATAGTTATGGGTTCGCAAGATGAAAAACGATGAAAAATTCACGGACGAAACCGGACCGGACGTAATCACGTTCGTTACATTGTGTGTTTGCAACTCAAAGAATACAATTTAAAAAAAAGAAAAAAAAACAACAACAACAACTACAACAATGATATCTACATATTTTCAAGCATTTTTTTCCTTTTTACACGAGTAATGTATATTGAATATGAATTTGACTATGTTTAATTAACAAGCTTTTTGAGTTAACGGATAAATTATCTTCTAATTTGGTGAAAGGTCTAGCGTTGAATCATGCTTGTGGGTTATACTGACAAGAAATCGAGCTTAACAATAATAATAACAACAACAACAACAATAATAAAATATACGTATATGCCACATGCACGTTGAAAAGTTTTACCGCTGTCGGGATATTACTGCGTGTGTGGAGTAAGACGTTGCTTCGTGTGTGTATATTTGTATACACGGAATGTGTATATACATATACATATACATATACATATACATATATATATATATATATATTCGACTCGGCGAGCGACGCGATTACGATTGAGAGTAACCAAGAAGCACGTATTAGTATTCCGGATGCGCGAAGCTAAACGTTGATTAGATAGATGTAACGTAACACGGTTGAAAATTACTAGCTACTACCCTTAAGCTAGAGAGAAAGAAAAGAGGTGTTAGTACAGGTAAAAAAAAAGCAAGCCAATTAAATGAAGCAATGTGTGTGAATGGGAAACACTTTGGATTGTGTGCGCAGAACCAACGCACGAATCGTCATCGATTGGTCGGAATCAACTGCATCCGAGCGGTTCGAGCACCAGCACAAGCGGCAGCATCGTCAACAACTTTGAGGTCAGACGGCGCACTCGGCCACTTCACGATGAGAATGGTCGGTGGGTTTGTGACGTTTGCGGTAAAATCTACAATCGGGGGGACTCCCTTGCCCATCATCGCAGTATACACAGAGGTGACACGGTCTGTCCGATTTGTCAGGCTGTCTTCACGCGCAAGTACACCATGAGGTGTCATTTGGTAAACGTTCACGGAGTCGAGATTAAGACGTAATTTCTTTGCCCTTGCATCGGACAGAAGGCGTTCTTCTCTTTTATTTTATTCTTCTTTTTTTTTAACTCGAGCCGTGTACAGGATACACTCGGTGATTACGCAGCATTTTCCTCTTTTCAATCGAACGAGTATCGGACGATATATAGCGAACGATCCACTGTATCGAAGGCGCGGGACTTCGACGACGAATAAAACACGACAGAGAAGCTGAGGCTTTATTCGAAACGTTTTTAAAAGCACGAATACTGATATCTATGTATGCGTATGTGCGCAACCGTATATATAAACACACACTTATATATATATATATATATATATTAGTGCATACGCATATACGTATACATAGAGGTAGAAATTTAAAATAAACTATATACACATATATATGTATATATATATTATATATATATCGCTGTTAAACATGCAGTTTTAGTTTCCTTTACGAAGGAATGTTTTTCTTGTATAGGGTTTAAAGACTACTCTACTTCAACAAATATACGTATTATAGATATTCCCCGAGATCACGTACTCCTAACGTTTCGTTATTATTCACTCATTCATTCCCGTAAATTTATCAAGCTATACTTATTTTTTTATACAATATTTTCTTGACTTCAGCTTTTGTTTGATTTTTATACACGACTTAAGCTTAAATATTTATTTCAAGTACAAAGAAATAAGTGTTAAATGTAAAATTTGTACAATTATTGTAATAAAGTTATTTTATCAAATGTTAGTCTCGAGTTGAAAAAGAATATAAATTTTTGTCCAGCGACAAAAATTAAAATGTTTTTTTTACTCGTTTGAATTTTTAAATAAACTAAAATCTGCTTTTTGCAATATAATTTTATTAATTGCGAAAAGCAGAATTTTTTTATTCATACAAAAAGTGAGACTAGTGTGATAATTATATTTACATAAGTTATTCCAGTGACTAAATGTGTTTCAATTCATTGCGACTGATATTTGTAAAGTAGCCGTATTTTACTTCTACGTATGTAGTAGAAGAAATGCGTAATCGATAACGAAACAAAGTCTGTTTTTTATTAAATTTGTTTTCTATGTCGTAGTCGTAGTAGTAGTAGTAGTAGTTATAGTTATTTAGGAAAATATCGTTGAAAAGTAAATATAATAATATTTATGATAATGATATCGATAATTATAAAAACCAAGTGCTGCTGCTTAAAAAAAAAAAAAAGATATATCTGTGAATAAATGAACGTAAAAGAGTTTCCGAGTTCAAGTAATTTGATTTTTTATATTTATTGCGTCGTTTCCATCCAAAAGTGACGATCGACGTTTACTTATTTTTATTATATACTATTGAAGTATTGTTAGCTCCGAAGTGGTAAGCCTTTATTCGGTAATACAATAATGATGATACAATGGAAGGAACATGATTGTCGAACTATCACAGATTACTTAATATAATTAAGTATTAATTATAGTATCCGTACAAATGAATATTGTTGTTCACTATTTATTGATAATTTGTATTCAATATCGCTTGTTTTGTAAGTGCGTTACTTATTTATTTATTTTTTTATTCAATTATTATTAAAATCAGTATTCTCAAACAATTTACTTTATATGCATGCATTCAAATATTTTAATACCCTTTATACGTTAACATTACATTAATTTTAAACATTTAAAAAGTACCAGTACGAGCACAGCTAATAAGAACGTAATCGAAAGAAGCATCTCTTAACGCATTGGAATAAGTAGTATCTATTAATCGTAAATCGTTGATTCGTATTCATCAAAATAAAACGAATCTATTACTTTTTCTTTTTCAACCGATCGAGTATCCGAGCATCGTAACGCTGGAATAATTATATGAAATAATAATAATAACAAGTGAACAACGGAATTGATCCGAAAAACTAACGATTTCAACGCTGATGCGGTAAAACAATGTTTCATTTGCAAGTATGTACACACGATTTTAATAAAAACAGCCTTACAATGAATCACCAAGTTTGGGTCATTCAACGATCTTACCGAAAACTGCTGGTTAAGCATTTGGTTCTTTTAGTAATTTTGAATGTGCTGTTACTAGTACTTATATATCGTTAATTCTATAATTTTGTATTTTTTGTTTTATTTATCTATTTGTTTTTGTTCAAATATAATTTATTTATTTATTAATATAATAGGTAGAAGTCACAATGTAGCATGATTTTCATTTGAGAGAATGAATTTAATCTGAATTTTATTTGGTTAATGTGCATTTCATCAAGTGTTACCATAAATGTTTGTGAGAAAACCAGAATCTTTGCATACTTAGAACTTTGAAAGAGTAAAATGTGAGGTCATTTGACAAAGGAGGCAAGAAAATGATTGCACTGTTTAAATTTAGAGAAAATCGAGGGATGAGTCGAGTGAGATAAATATACATACTTTTTTCATTCTTGATTGTTTTATTGAAATAATTGACAAACACAGCCAGATTGCGCTGTACATGGGGACAGATGTTCTGCAGTATAAACATTTATTTGATTTAGATTCTCGTACAGTGGTCATCGAACATCCGTCGCATTCTTGCAAACTTTGTGGTAAATCTTTTTGGAACCGAGATTCCATGTATAAGCACATGAATATGCATAAAGGAACGACCCAGTGTCCCGTATGCCACAAAGTCCTGAGCCGCACGACGCACATGAAGCGTCACTTAAAAAATCGCCACGGTTGGCTGGGAATAGGATCGACTACGGATGCGGCGTCAGCAGCAGCGACGATGCGCTCCGGTACATCTACGACTGCTTCGCAGAGCAGCTCAACAACAGCGAACCTCGATTCTAGTGCCACGACCTTTACGACTATACGCATTAGAGAGAGCAGCGTCGAGAGAATCACTTCTAGTCCTATTCCTTAGTGTAGTAGTGGCAATGGAATGATGAAGAGGACGAGGACGAGGACGAGGACGAGGACGAGGACGACGAGGACGGTGACGGTGACGATGACGACGACTGCGACGACGACGACGACGACGACGACGACGACGACGACGACGACGACGACGACGACGACGACGACGACGATGGTGACGCCCCTCATCCCGAGTTGCACGATCAACACGATGCCTGTCTTTACAGATTCGCGCTCTAGTCATTTATATATAATATATATTTGTTTGCGCGTATTGTATATGTTTAATTGTGTGTTTACAATAATGCACAATATGCATGCGTGCGTGCGTGCGTGCTTGTATGTAAATGTGTGAGTACGGTGATATACGTCGATACGCGCCATCGCGATGCGTGTATATAATTAGTAGTGTACGTAGGTGTGTGTAATCTAACTTATGATCGGACGCGCGTTCGCGGTTTTCAGTTTCTCCGCGGAACGCACGCACACGACTCATGCGCTCATCCGCGATTAACACTGTACACGTGCCCGCGCACACCACACACACACACACGCGTGCATGCGCGCATACGCGTACACCCGGCCATACCGTCATACAATCGTACACAACCCACAACCACACCCACGAACAGCCATCGATGCAGACACCCGTCAATTTTTTCGAAGAGATTGTTGTACTTCTTTTGGAATTCGTTTCGGTATACATTTTGTAAAATTTATAACCTTTCATTTCTCAGGCTTACAACGATCTTAAGAGTGATTCTCATCTTCTTTCATCTCCTACGATCTGCTCCTTTATCCTTTGTTGTAACCTAATTTGTACCAGTGACCAGAGATACAGAAATGACTATTACACGCGATGTAAATCTATTTTATAACCAAAGAATCGAATAGGCAAAAGCAAAGAAAACAAATGATTTCATCTAGTCAAATGATTTTTCAGTACTTAAATAGTATATATTAAGGAGGAATGTGCATTTTCCTAGTGATCGTGTAAATCAATTAAAGGAGTTTGCTATTACTTTAAAAAAAAATTATACGCTGCTTCTAATTATTTCTTTTAATTAGTTGTCGTTACTTTTACTTAATATATATATATGGGCTTAATTCTAAAAAACTTACCACTTTCTTTGTAGAATGACTTAACTTAATATTATATGAAATTTTTTTTTAAAAAAAAAAAGTTTGTTTTAGTTAACGTACGGTATGTGCAAGATTTATTTGAATTTCTATATCGAAGTCAGTGGTAAGCTATCATCGAGCCTTTTATGTGTAAATATTGATAAAATGCCATACTAGTCTTGCAAGTAATTTGAAGTTATTGTATGCACTAAATAATATTTTCGAGTGATCTCTGATTTGAATGCGGTTGAAAGAGAAAGCGCACGAATGTTAGATGTTAAAATGATCATGCGAGCGAAGGAAGCAAAAGATAAATTGCATTTCAAAACTCATATTTTTATTAGATTAGTATATGTCAATTATATATTAGCATATTATATTTTCAAGTTTGTTTTTTTTTGAGTTAAACATTGTTTATGTTTTTTTTTTTTTTTTAATTTAACGAAAAAAATATTTAGTTGCACATATACTTGTAACAATTCGTCGATAGAAGAAGTTTAAAATAAAAAATTATGTTATTTATGCAACACCAAATTTGAGTGTTATTAGGATATAATTTAGTCTTTTTTTTATGTATATTTTAAATTTTATTTGAAAAGGTGAAAAAATAGATAATTCATAAATTAGGAAGCATCGATGTAATATATGATGATAGAAAATAAAATATTATATTTTTCGAATTTCTTTATTAATTTATAATTATGTAATTATGTTAAAATAGAAATACAACTTTACAAAATTAATTACCAAAAAGTTAATTTTTTTTTTGCTAATGTTACGTTAGAATGTTTTACTATAGCGAGATAAATAATAAGTGCAATTTAAATCATGGTTCAGAGTATATTTGAATTTTTCAAGTATGTATTATATTGGAATTATACTAAGTCAGTGTTTATTATTAGTATTCGATCATTTATTATGCAGTACTTTTCATTCGGTAGTTTCTAGTACTTCGTAGATGCAAAATCGAGAATAGGAATTGAAACTTGTACTGTCTGAAAAGAAAAGTACGATACGACAATTTTAGATGTTTCTTGTTTGTAGGGATATTTAAAAAAATGTTTATATATTTATGTATGATTTATATTATAAAAAATTATTTTTACGTGGCCATTATGCTTTACATCTAACCAAATACAAACTCAAGGAAACAATAAATAACATTTTTGTTAATTTGTATAAAAAAAAAAAATGAACATGCACATTCCTCATAAGTCACAATAACATTAAGTACAAGATTGCCAATTATTATTTTGCTAAGTAAACAAAGAAATCGATATAATTTTAATTAAACATACACTCACACGCAAAAGTGCGAATGTGTGTTTGTATAATTCATTAACATTAAAAACATTATAAATAAATTAAGTAAATTTATGTTTGGCTTACTAAACCATGTAAGTAAAAGATATGTGTGAATAAAGTTTTAAAATATCACTTTATAGCAATATAAATTTTTTCCCTATACAATTATCATTATCTTATAACCAGATGAATTTTAATTAGCTCGTTAAAATTTATATACAAGAAATTACACTTGATTGAAAAGGCATTAAATACGATGTTTCTATGATTTTATTAGGCTTGAAATGTTTGTTTGCAATTTAAGCATCGCTTATTTATTACCTTAAATTTTATTTTTTTAATATTCGAACTATAGAAATAAATGAAATTATAAATATTTCACCTTTCAACAAAGGTATGTGCATGTATACGCATAGATATAATAAATAGACACACGTATGCACACATTAATTTTTACTAGTTCAATCGAAACGATTCTTTTCACTGAAATTTAAATGACGAAAAAGACAATGTGCCGTTACGTTCGAACGTTTATATCTCGTTTGATAAAATTTAGTAATATTATTATTAAGTTTATTTAACGATAATAAACATAATAAGCCAAAGTCTATATTAAAATGTTACGAGTAGTTTTTGAGAAATCTAACTGTCACACTCTAAATCAGATTGAAGTCAATTAAGGTATTAAAACAGATTGGGATTTTACAGTGTCTAATTAGATAAATTATCCGAATAATTGACAAAGTCGTAAAAGTACTGGAACGTCTCAACGCACAGAATCGACGAAAATAGACGATTTAAAAGAAAAATGTGCTCGCGACGATAAAGTGTACGTGAAATTTGAAAGGAGATCGGATCTTTATTTTCATTCGCGCGTAAAAAAACCAATAATAAAGTCTTAAAATGAAACGAGGAGTCGCTTATTTTCGTCGAGCGTTGATCACGTGTGTTGATAATTTGGTAATATTTTTCAGACGTGCATTGCCTACTTAACCAATAATCTCCAGATATTTAAGACAAAATGAAAGAAGTAAGCTTAGGGCGATTGATCAAAGTCTGTGGCAGTGTACGCATGAAAAATGCTTAGGATCGATGGATCGAAGGAGAGAGAGAGAGAAAGCATATTGTATAGCGGTATGATAATGCGTGTGCAATCAGTGTTCATTATTTTGGCCATAAAAAAAAACATGAAATAACAATAAGAGTAAAGTTAAGGAAGTAAGGAAGTAAGGAAGTAGGAAGATGTAGGAATGAGGAAAGACGCGGTCACGTAGGTATTAAATGTGTTGCAGGGGGGGTTGTGGGACGGAAACGGAAGCATGTCGGCGATGCAACTGGTGGTCAAGTGGTGATGCAGGGTCCGGGGCGTTTTTCATGCAGTCTCTGTGGGAGCGTTTACAAGCACCTTGCTTCGCTGACTCAGCACCTAGAAGTGCACCGCAACCAGACGACCTGCATCTTGTGCCACACAACGCTCAGTCGTAGAACCGACCTGCGTCGTCACATGCGCTTGAAACATAACATGCAGTGGCAAAAGACCATTCAGAGGCATAGGAATCCCAAAAAGGAATTGAACTCTTAAGTGGATCTTGTTGTTTCGCATAGTGCGGTGCAATATGTACGGGGCAAGCGGCGTTTGCCTCTGTTGCCGCACTCGTGGAGTTTACGCGAGCGGTCGACGCTCTTCTTCATCCCAACCTACCCAACCTATTCCACGGTTTTTTCAGGTACACCTTTCACGAGAGGAGGGTTCGCTTGGTCGAGCTTCGAGCTTTAAAAACAACCAGTTATTTTGGTCCGTCGGCTACGCGGACGCGGAAATACTTTTCGTTGTTCCGATGTCTAGCAAAAAACGGCGGATCGCTTTTTCTTTCACTTGCATTCCTTCGGATTCGTTATATTATTACACGTAATACGTATTCTAGTCTAATGCTTGTAGCGTCAGTGGCTAAGATCTAAGTACAATTAACGCAGATTAAGAAGATACGCCTGTACATCGGTTATCGAGATAAACTTCGCTAACATATTTCTATTTATTTTTCATACGGAATGAAAAATTTGCAGTAAACGGTAAAAGTTATCGATCCGATGGCGGAAAATATTCGAGGACTCCGAGGCGCTAATTTTCATCGGTTACGGATAACAAAACTAGTGTAACGTTAAACTACGCGTTTCCATTCTAGTCGTGTAATAAAACTTAAAAACGGCGTATATATAATAAATAATAAATAATTTTAATTAAACTGCTTCGATAAGTAAATATTATTTTTAAAACAATATTAAATAATATATTAGAATGAACTTACGTATTGTTTAGAAGGCTGACCAAAACTTGGCTAGTTATTTAATTAATTTTATTTAAACTTATTAAAATTACATTCGCTTTATTACTTAAGTTATAAATTGTGATCCCATAATCGTTAATAGAATATAAATGCATACGAATATACGTAATTTTATGTATTGTGTAAAGAAGATACAATTATAATTTTTGTAACAACTGTTATTTATCAAAGTTGATATCTTATTTCTATTTTTCGTTGATTGTGCAAAAATTATAAACAGGATAATAATTTTTTAACGTACCTTTTTCGATTCGTACGCGTATACAAAGTTTGAAAAAGTATTTGATTTAATTTACAATAATAAATAATACAATATTAAATAATCGTGAAAATTTTGAAAAAATATAAATATGCAAATCTGTGCCTTCTATATTGAATACGGAACTTATTTTTAACGAACATTTATTTAATTTGTTGATCGTAAAGATGAATCTTTCCAGAAAAAAATAGTTGAAACACTTTCTGATGATATCGACTTTGCCAAAAGTAAGGCTTATTATACAAAAGGTTATTTATAATAAGCCAATAATATTATACAAAGCCTAATTATTATTTATTAATTGAATCGTGATTGTCACGCATTTATTTACAAGTGTTATTTGCTTAAGTCTATGTTGCAAAAAACGATTTTTTCCTGTATTTACGTAATACCTTTCAAATAATACTTATATTAAGGTGATCACCATGTAAAAACTAATTAAAATACTATAATATTGTGTATCGTGTACAAAATGAAACTATTTCGTACTTTTGCTTATTTTTCTTACCAAGGACATATTAAATACAAACACATGGTAAATACAACATTGATACAAACAAATTTGTATTCAAGGTTAATTCTGCAATTATTTTATTTTACTTACACATATTAATAGATGATTTAATTTATTACATTTTTTATTTTCAGTTTAAAGTATGAAATTATATTCGATTATTAAACAATATTTAAAAGTATAAATATAATATCGAATTTTATCGAAATAATTTTGTAAGAAATGTTTAAAAAATAATTGCATAATTTATTTTCTTTATTTTAAATGTGAATAATTTAGTTAATAACTTGAATGTATTAAAATAGTGATATGATTGCTTTAATTGAAATATTTTTACCAATCTCGGGTATTAATTATTTAGAGTATAAACTAATTTATTTAAAAAACTGAAATAGTGCGGATAGTTACAGATAATTTTTAAAGAAAAATTCATAATTCCAATTTTTTAATCACATTGAAAACGGACTTGTACTTTATATTCAGTTACAGAACCAAATTATTTCTATATTTTATATTATGATACTTAAAAATAATTTTAAAAGTCAACTTAATTTAGTATCGAAGTAAATAATGCAATGTAGTAAACGAAATACAAGTATTTAAAGTATGAAAATGGCCTGATTTAAGTCGACGCCTTGGAGTCCCAAATTGTAATATTAGTAATAAAAAATTATATATATACCTCTGTAAAACGTCGTGATTAAAAATGATAACTTATATACAAAAAAAACTTAAATTTTATAGCGATAATGTTAAAATTGAATTTAAAGTAACAACATTCGTGAAAAATTACATTTGCTGGTTCCATAATTACATACATAAAAAGATAATTAAATTGTTAATATATTAAAAAGAATTAATTGTTAACAGGAATTTTTATTTTATTAACGAATAACAGATCGTATATTATGATAAACATCAAATGGCATTTAACTATAGCACAAATTTTTTTAATAGAATAATAATGGATTGTATAATTAATAAACAATCACACAATAGTGATAAAGTAATTTATTATTGTTGAAGAGATCATGCACACTTTTATTTTATTTTTTATAAGATACTTGTATATTTATTATACGATACGATAAAATAAGAATGCATGAGAAAAAAAAGAAGAGTACATGTAACAGAAAGATATTACCGTCTAGATTTGAAATCTAGAAGTGCCCAGTATTTGCTATAGTTTTAGGAAATACAATAAATAAGAAAAGTGGATGTAAGCTGTATACAAATTATAAGCATATCTTGTGCATGTGTTGTCATGAAAAATGTGTCTGTATACGTAATTTTCAATATATTTATTAATTGTACAACATTTTTTAATACATTTTTTTTACATTAGTTACACGCAAAACGAAAGCTTTATAATTTTTCAATAAATATTGTATCACTAGTTTTTTTAATTTACTTAAAGTTTTTTATAAATTATAATTCGTTAAAACTGTAGACTAACAAATTTTTTTTGTATGATTTTTATAAATTTCGCAAACATATATATTGATATACAACATAATATTGTAAAATATATAGCGTATTGTGTTTCATATAATAATACAAAGTTATCTACTGCAGCGAATTTTAACTTTGAAGATATATATCAAAGAAAATAGAGCCATTATTTTACATAGAAAAATTAAGTAAAAACATCGTATATAATGAATACACTAGTAAAGTTTGCTTCACAGATGTGTACATAAATAATTGTATATCATTCATACATGGATTCATACACTTTCTAAGTTATTTATCTATTATAAAATCATACATGATGCATATATACGATTTATGTAATTAATTGATATCATCATATTTTTTGCATTCCTTCATTTTATTACATTTTGCGGTAGTGTTTCTTTCTTATAGAAGCACCTGTACTATTTTAATTGAGCATAATTTATAAATGATGTAAAAGTATATAGCGTCTGTGATACACGGTTAATTTCTATAATACCTATATTTAAATAATGTAGAAAAGTATAAATTCATTGTCGGCATTTATTTCTTAATATGAATTCATAGATGTTTATAAATAAATAATATATTTAATATGTAAAATTTGTCTTAATAGTCATTTCATATTTATAATATTTAATAAACTTTTCTTTCATTTTTATTTATCTTAACGTTGCTGACATTCTCTAAATACGAGTATCGAATGAATATCTCGAATATCCAACAATATTTATCTTAAGCGAACCAAATATACAAATTTAAATATTCTACATATAGTGTCAAATTTTTATTTTAGTTCAAATACAATTATGCTTTCTGCTCAGTTTAGCGTAAGTATATTAAAAAATAATCAGAATCAAATATCTTAAATTAAATTTTAATCATCTTTAAAATACAAAGTATAAAGTTAGAAATTTTTATATTATAAAACTACATTAGAATGTTATTTCAAACATATTCATCAAAAATTTTTAATTAAATATACAATATTAAATAGTTATTATAAACTTAGTTTCAAAATAATTCTTTACTGGTATTTTAACTCTAGCTTAAAAAAATTTCTGATTCTTCTCTCGTTGTCATTTGTATATTTTACAAGAATTTATTTACATTTTTTATTATAGACTATTTATAAATAAATCGAACGTTTGATTTATTCATATTAAAATATCTTTAATAGGACGAATTAATACTGTTTCCATAATAGAATGGGATAAACATTTATTCATCGCTCAATTAAAATTTTTGTTTCATAATGAAATTAGCGCGTTGACTGGTATTATTTATGTATATAGGCTAAGTGCAAGGGATATGTACAAAAGGGGAGAAAGAGAAATCGATAGAATAACGAAGGATCTATTTTTATATAACAAAAAATAGAAAATATTAATAAATTTATCGTATATTATTAATGAAAAACCGATGTGGAATATATGAGTTGTTATAGAATTATTTAAAAATTAGAAAACAATGTTTCGTTCAATTTTTTATCCGTGATATAATTTTATAAAATTAATTTCACTTAATTACATTGATAATACCAGTCTACGTAATTTTCCATTTTTTTATATTTCGTAAAATGTTTTTAAATATTTTATTTTATATGTAAATTGAAAAAAGGTAATTAAATTTTTATAAATGTTTTCATAATAATTTCGTTAATTATGTCATGTGTAAACATCAGGTTTTTAACAGATAATTGAATTTAAGAAAAAAATTTACAAGTATAAAATTACTGTAAATGAGTAAAAAAGAAATAAATCAATGAATTAATATTAAATGTAGTAGTATATAAAGTAGTATAGTAGTTATATAAATTAGTAAAACAAATTTTCGATTATTTGAAAAATAAACTGTCGTTTTCAATTATTTATATCTACGTTATTATTATTTTGCAATCAATTTTCTTTAAAGAAAAAAGAATATAATATATGTACGTATTTGAAATACTCGATTAAAATGTAAAAATTATTGCGCTTTATTATAATATTAAGAAATAATAAAAAAAAAAGGTATGTATTTTTGGCTGATTGAATTTTTAAATATTTTAGTCTGTTCAATAAATAAATATCTTAAAAATTAGTTACTACTATTTATTTTAAATAATTTAATATATATTGAAATATTTTCGCGTACACGCGAAAAATATTTACAACTGTTTTATTCAAAAAATAAGGATTTCAATCATTTTTTAACGTTAATTCGCATAATTCGAAATGTCTGAATATACCGAGCATTAGAACAAATAAAACTTATGCTTTGAATAATTACCGAGACATTAATTACTCTTTGTATCTAGTCGAAAAGACCAAACTGTCAAAATGTCAAGTATATTCTTACTTCCAGCATATTTCCGACCGACTAACTTATAATTCATCCGATGATAATCACTTAAATCTTGAAAAGAGTAATAAGAAAAGATTAAATAATCATAATTCCAAAATGGAAGATTTTCTCGATGGCCTTTCATTTTAAAACGTTAGTTTCCTTGTTCTCTTTCCTAACTCCTATCGTACTTAGTTCCTTGGAGAATTTGTAATTGATGATCCTCGCTTCCTTGGAATTTTCTTGCCTTGAATGAATTATGGCTACTTTACTACACCGTTAATCATCTGGTTGAATCTTGGCATTACTTATTCTACTTAATGTACCGCGTTCGCGCTAATTATTTTCATATGCTCGATGTGCACGTTGATAAGAATCCCTTGGATAAAGAAAATTTCATCGTCGTAAGCGACAGTGTGATTAAAGTTGAATGCAGGTAATCACATTTTTAATCATTTTTGCTTCGATAAGTGAATTCGATATTGTAGAAGTAAATGTAGCGATAATAAATCACGTACTCTGAATTTTTATTCGAGATATCGAACATTATATTTAGTATTGATTAATTTATATCGCTAATGTTAGTAAATATATTTTTTCTTAATATTTTAAAATTACATGTAATTTTAGTATACGTTCTTTTCAATTAAATAAAAATATTTCTTTGTATTACACGGATCGATAACACCAGTCAATCGTCGATTGTTTTATATTTTGAAAAGGACACCAAATAAAATAATTCGCATGAAATTTAAAAATATGTTTTTTTTCGTTTCAGATTAGATGGATACAAGATTCCATATTCATTGCATAGACCACTCCGTTACTAAATATTTTAATCAACGTATTTTTATGCAAAAGTAAATTATAAAGCTTTTTTCTATTAATGTATCCCTTTACTCTATAATCATATAAGTTGTAGGAAGCCGTTCGATGCCAGCAACGCATGATACATCCGAAGGATCCATTGGTCGGAGTCTACTTCTTCGTAACGGGAAAATATTGGATTCCTTGTCTAACGTGTGTACCGAAGTATCAGTGTCCAAAAACAAAAATGAAAAGAAACCCGTAAAAATACTTATAATATAATACCATGGGAGTAAATACCGAATTCTATTCGACACTTTGGGCGAATCCGCCGGAAGTATCTAACCGGTAATAGCAAACTTACAGGAGCTACGAAGATAAGAGAACCTGAAATAGTATTGCTTACAGTTTAGCCATCCTGTCTCGATACAAATAATAAGACTAGACCAATATTTCGGAGTATCGCTTTACACAAAAATCCAATACAAATCGTGGCTACGTGTGTTTTAACTAAACCGCGAATAATTACTTAAAATTAGCTTATAAGCGAACAAAAGTGTAGAGTATTAATCAAGAGTGTAAATACAAACATTTGCGAAAAGCGCCGAGCGACGATCGATTTTTCTTTCTCACGAAAGTGAACATTCCTTTTACTTTCGCTCGTTTTTTACGCATCCATACTCACGTTTCCACGTTAATTTATTACCACCTATGTAACCTTGATAATCGTGACACGTTCGAATCTCATTGTTCTACATCGAGTCTGACACATAAAATGATTTCTTTATTTTATCTTCTATATACACCGATCCGTTTCGTATTTTTACATCTCTTATCTCCATCCTCTCTGATTTATCGTGTCTTCGATGTTTCGTTATATTTTCTTTGATATATTGAAAAAATCTGTTTAAAAATATTACCTGTATTCCGTGTAAACGTATCCTATTTTCATTGTCTACGCGAGTTGTATTTTTAAATTTAAATCTTGAAAAAACAATCTTTCAACTCGAGATCCAAGAATCGATATATTTTGCTTATCGATGTTAATCTAAAGCTTTCGTACATTGATACTGCTAAGATAAATTCTTAAAAATTATAAAAATTTTAAATTATTTTATCTTAAAATTATATTTATCTTTGTTGTCGATTCGTGGTGATGCGATAAAATATAGGTTAAAAACGTCCATCCACTCGTTTCTATGGTAATATTGCGTAAAAATGTAATGTACTTCCATCGGTTTCAGCTGAATAAATCGAGACGATGGGTTTTTCTGCAACTCTTATCGTAAAATTTTAGATAATTTTTTTCCAAATTTAAATTTCATACTTTGTTTTATGAAGTTATATAATGCTTTCATTATAATTAAAAATTTTAGCGTAAAACGACTATAATAGATCGGTAAAGATACAAAACGTAACACGTTTTTTGCATTACGTAGTATCGAGTAATTAATAACCGATTCAATATTCTTATCGCTTGGCCGTATTTCGTAAGCTCCAACACGATGACCTAAATAACCAATTTCTGATTGTGCGAAAAAAACATTTATTTAATTTAAAATCTAACCACTTCTTACCATTGTGTAAAATATTCCTTATAATAATAAATGTTTCGTTAGCTATCAAAAAGTCGTTAAATAATAGCTTTAATATATTTTTTATTATTTGATCGGATTACATTATATTTTATCAATAAACCAGATATGTATATATATATATATATATTTGAACATTAAATGATTAAAAAACAAAACATAAATATTTATACTGTGTAATATAAATTACTCAAGATGGCAACAAATGATTCCATTCACTATTTTTAAATTTCTATTAAATTTTTACTTTTTTTAATTATTTTTTTTATCGGTGAGTCGATATGTTCATAAATTAATTAATCAGAAAATTTACTTTAATAATGATTTTCATTAATTTCATCTGATCGTTCCAAAGTCGTTTTTTTCATGCTTTTTCTTAATTCGCATAATTGGACTAATAAAGATCAGCACTCGTAATTTAATTTCGATATTTTATCAACTATTTTTTATTAAACAATGATTGTTAATAAAAATAATTAACAACAAATGGATCTGAATGAATGAGCAAATAATTTGCAGAAAATATATTTTTCTTACAATGTTTTACTGAGATATGCAGATGTTTATGATACAAAATAAAATATTTTTCTTTTTTGATAATTTTTAGCCATATCTCTTATTAGTTTTCAGTAATATCTAATTAAATCCAAAGAATATATGAAATTATTTTTTTTATATCGGAAGTTATTTTACTACTGCAATTATCTTTTTAAAAAAATGACTTGTATCCATAAAAATAAATAATTATATTTTTGCAACCTAGATATTATAGATTTTTAAATGACCTTCTATGGATAATTAAATACTCTTTTTTAATAAATGACTAGCCTTTATTTATTTTGAATCACTTTATCCTTATATATATTATTTAATTATTCTTATTTATGTATCTTCCATACATCTGCGAAATAATTTGAAAAGCATGTGTTTCCACATAAATTTGTTCTGACAAACATATTTTAATAATTCCACTATATATTATCCTTCATCACTCGTTAAAATGAGACTGACTTTGTTGCATAATCTTAAGCTTAATCGACTAAAATAATGAGTTAAAAAAGCTGTTCTATGTTTTGAACTTTCTTTCAATGGTTTTAATTTGAAACCAGATGTTAATAAAGAATCCTTATATATTTAGCCTCGATAAATCAACATAAACTTTCTATAATATTTAAAAAAATGTAATTATCTATTTTTATATAAATTCCTAAAATTTTGATCTTTTTATATTTTTATTCGTAGTTTCTACACTTCGTTTTAAAAATCACAAAAACTAGCGTAGAAAAAGTATGTATCTAATATTTATAACTAAGTTTCAATTTTACTTGCTTTTTTTATTTGAAGTAGTAATAATATACGTTGATTCTGATTTATTTAAATATCAAAGCAGTCGTGTAAATATCTTATTTCTCTTTTCATTGTATATATAGAATAAGTTACAAGATGCAATGATCATTAATAAAAGTTATTGACACATTAGTATGAGAATAAAATTAATCTTAAATAGAATTTTTAATAGGTTTATTTACTCTGATACAGTACGACTTATTAACTGCAAAGTTCTCAATTATTATAAATATTATTTTTCAATAGTTGTGTTTTACACGACTTTTTTCTTTATAAGTTAATTATATCAAAGCTCATAGGCTAGACAGACATTGATATTGTAAACATACCTATATTTTATTATTCTACAATGCTAATTAATATTCGTTTAAAATTTAAACATAATATATTTTACGTTTCGTAAACTGTAGCAATGTCTATAAAGTATAAAAAAACAATTTCGAAACTGCATTTCATCAAAAATATAGAAATTAAAAAACGTATAAAAATAATATGAATAGTCTTTTAATTTTCGTTTAAAGATTATTAAAGCTTTTAAGCAAAGTTTTATTTTGTCGTAAAACGAGCGAAAAGTCGCAAAGGAATCTTTTAAAATTTCAAATAATCCGAAGTCTTAATAAATTTATACCGAGAGAATTAAGCATACTACAGCCTTTCACCTATTACCTGTCCAAAAAAAATATTACCTTGCTATCTCACAAATAATTAATTACCAGATTTTCTTCAACCGGAACACGGAGACTGGGATTTTTTAATCGACGCCGACTCAGGCAATTAACGAACCGAAATTAACGGTTAACCTTCGTCTGGTATTCTCTATGAAGATTTCCTTCTTAAAATTAATATGTAAACAGTGTCGTTATTAATAGTTTACATACTGAAATTATTTTACTTTTATTTTGTTTCCTTATTTCGTAACATTTTTTCTCAATTAATCTTATGTATCTACTTTTGAAATTTCTTATTTTTTGCGCGCATTTTTGTAATTACCAAACTTACATCTCCATCGACTCTTCAAATTCATCAGTCCAGAGATCAATTTTAGTTTATGCAATTTTAAAAATTAATGATACTTTTATTTTCACTGACGATCTGATCCTAAATTTTCACTATCTGAATTATTGCCTTCTGATCTGTTTAGACTAAATTTGAAAGAAAAATTCGATTAAACTTTACCTCGATAAATTTTTAGTCGTACCGATTACAAAGAGATTTCAATCATTGTTCGGTATTATTCCTCGTTTTGAGTGGCAATCGTTGAAATTTCCACAATATGCAGGTAAAAACAGTGTATTTGAATAAATTTCTATTTTTTCTTTAATTGATTTCAAAGATATACGAGATCTCTCGTATACTTTGTTATATTCTCTCATTTTGCAGACAAATCACAAATTGTAGAAAATTTTCTGATTATCCTGAAAAGTATTTTCTAAAATTACCGCAGATATTATTGGACCACTAAAAACGTTTTAAAATAATGAAATTTCTGAACTTCTGGAAACGCTGCTTTATCGTGAATCACCATCTTAAGAACGTTATCTTAAATGACTAAATCGATTAAAAGAATTTCAATAAAAAAAAAATCTTTCAATTATTATTATTAATGAATTTTATATGCAACTATATTTCTTTATATCTTTTTGATTTTACAGGATACGTTGAACAAGCTTGTGTTGAAATTACATTCGATACCTGTAATTTAATTAGAGGAATAAATAGTTTAATATTATTCGCAATAAAAATTGTATCAAAAACTTAAACCAAACCTTGTTTTTGTAAAACCACAGTTTTTTCCATGTAAAATTATATAAAATATATAACTTTTCACCAAATTTTATTTCTTTTTTTTACAATAACACTACATAAAAGTTTATTTTAAATCTCAAAACAACTTCTTTTCTTAATAAGAACGAGCGTTACGGACTCGAGCAATTATATAAAGCTTTTTATACTGCAGAAGCGTTCATTTAAAATAAGTATACTTCTAGTTAAATTAAAAAACTTTTTATTCAACAATTAATTTTTATATATATTGAGTATGACTGACTCTTTTCTCATGCTCTATTATATTCTTATAAACATTATTCTAAAGTGACCCCTTTTGCCAAATGAAGAAAAAAGATAACTTTAAACTGAAAGTAGACCTTTTTTTCGTACACAGATGAATTTTCTTCTATTTTCATTGTGGCTGATATGCTGATACGCTAATAATAAAAGGTCCAACTTCATAATTCCGTAAACTCTTGTTCTTATCGTTCTCCTTCCGCGATTAACTTTTTTTCCAGTCTGCGTGTTTTTCCCTCTGCAAACTTGTGATTTTTTTTTTTAATTTACGTGCGTAACTCTAAAGCAACATTTCCCCTTTTTTATCATTTGTTTTCTCTTTATGCAAAAATAAACGTCGTTCGACTTTGCATTTATCCTATGCAACTCTCTTGTTTCGTAAAACTAAACTTGTTTGCTCGATCACATATTCGCATGGACGTGGATAAGGCGAATAAACAATTAACATACGTCAATTCTATTATTCGTGTTCATTTATCCTATGGTCGCCTTTAATTTCTGAATAAACCAGAAAATAAGCATTAAATTAATACATAATATTAATTTAATTTTTATTCTTTGTTTTTTATCGTATCATAAAATATATCGTTTGTTAATTTTTCGATTAAAACTAAGAAAATATAATTTCCTATTTCATAGCTGAACAATCGTTTCGAGTAAACTTTCTTTTAATGTATTCTCTGAAATATTTATATTTATGTTTTTAAGATAAGAGGGGAGGTCAAAGCGTTTCCCTTCTTCTCGCAGTCGGAAAATAATAGAGTATTGTTAGTGATGAAGACCTTGCATAAATATTTTATACAAGTTTGAATAGGTAATAACATACTTTTATAGTATGAAAAAAATAATACGTGTTTTCGCTATTAAAAAATGACAAATATATAATAAATTACTTTTAAAACTTTTATTCGTGAATGAGAAAACCTTTCTTTTATTATAAAGACGAGTAACGATAAATACATAAAAATATCGGTCAACTATCGTAACAAAGGAAAACAATTAATTAATACTTCATACATAAATAAATAAATAAATATATACTCGCTCTAATCATACGTTGTTTCGCTTTCGTAATCGTTCCAATCCATTCGCACACATTCATCCATGTACTCACGTACACACCCAATCGTCGATGCATATCGAAATCAAATCGACCGCAGACCTTCTTCGTATATCAAGTTCAATATTCTTATAATCAGCTGTTGGTTTTTCCTCTCAAAGAAACGCTTACAACGTTTTAATCTTTTCCTCTATCGATTTCTCTATCTCGATCGTAGACGCGTTCGTTAGTTTAGATCAGCTTTACAAGGAATCTTTTACAATATTAAATCCGAGTCGACAAATTAATTTACCTTCTTTTCGTAAGATTATTAAATACTTGAGGTGCATCGATTCCTAGTCGCTAATCGTGTCATGTTCGTTTGTTTGTACACTTTGAGCGATCTTCGGTTGTATCGCTAATTACATTCTTTTTTTAGCCCTGAATACGAATAATTGTACCGTTTATAAAGTAATAACTGTAAGTTTATAAGAATGAAGAAAAAGAAATATTGATTAACGCTAAAACTATTTTTTTATCCAAAAATTATGACTGGTCTTTTAAGATTATAAAATAAAAACATAATCGGATACAATTTAATAATTTTTATTCGTATCTTTGACATCCACGATCAAACTTTCACATTCTGTTAATTTATTTTTCCTATTCTCGTTTTTACTCTCGTTTTTTATTTATTCTAATTGCCATCTTTTTGTTGATTCGGTTAACATTGAAATAATGCACACTCATCTCTTATTATATTTACTCCTTACCTGCAGCATATATTATCTACTCTCGTGACAATTTATTCGCATAACAATGACATTTTTAAAATTTGCTTTTTCATTATTCGTTAATTACGCAACGAGTTGCCGAATGGGGTGAAGATACTAAGTCGCATTAAAATAAATAAACTTTTGGAATCATTTATCTTTTTAATCTCGGTTATTCCTTACCATAAACTAAACTGATAAGCTTCTTCTGTAATAAGTTTAATTTGTTTGTGAAGATAACCTGATGTAGACAAAATCCAATCGAGATATGAAAATTATAAATTTATTCTACTGATATTGTATCTACCGAACGATGCAACTGGAAATAATGATTTATAAGAAATTGTACTTCGTTAATTTCAATATACGATTTTATCAAGCCTCTAACACAAATTCTAACGCTAAAAATTATTTTTCTAATATCGAACGTGATTTTCCAAAATGTAACACATTTTTAATAAAAGAAGTTTAACGCATAATTTTTCAAGTTTTGTTAAAAAAGATCCTTTTTTCAAAAAATTATTTTACAGCATACGTTTTTACGTGATGTTAATTTTTTCTTTACATCATTCTTTTCTATAATGTTCCAGTCAAACTTCGCTTTTTGTATTATCAAAATTTTTTTCCATTATATTGATTTGCTTTCCTCGCAATATTTTATAAAATATTTCCTTTCTTGATAACGAACGCATTGATTTTAGTTTATAAAATTTAGAATTTACATGCTTTGTGTCATTAAAAATATTAAAAATTTATTCTTCAACAAAATAACGATGTAAAGATTTACAACTCATTTCTACGAATAACAATATTTAAAGTATTCGTTTTTAAACAGTTACTTTTCGAATGAATTTCAGTACTTATATATTTCACAGGTAAGTATTACTTTATGAAATGTAAGCTTGTATTATCTTATTTTTTTTAATTTAATGTATTTGTACCAACACACGAAATCTTATTAATTAAAAAAAAAGAATGAAACGCTGTTTTATATCTTACATGCATAATTAAATACTAATAAAACTGGTAAGTCGAATACGTATCTTTTCCAGCTTTCAATGAAAATTATATGTATTATGATTTTAAACAAATTCTTTTCCCGATGAATCATTTTTACTTAATAAACTTAAAATGTCTTATGAATTCATGAAAAAATGGTATATATATAATATGATAATTTATAACGATTTCTCTTTGTATTTAACGGACAAATTTATTACCGCAGCCTCATAGAAAGTTTTTGGAACACAAGATCATTTTTCTTAATAGGACACGAACTTTTTTTCGGTGGACACCTTAACGACTACTTTTTGTTCACTACATAGTTTTCGTATTAAACATTTTGAAAGAGACCCTTTGCTTTAAATAGAAAAGTTTTTCTTGCTCTTTGAAAATTCAGATGAATAATATTAAATCTCGATTATGATTAATAAAACTCGTCACACTGGTTAATTAAAGTTTATTACTCTATATTTAAACACGTTCTTGTTCTTCTCATTATGACTGATTCCTTTTCTCTTTTATTTCTTTTTATTTTTGGTCAAAGCGCTGTTTTCTATTTTAATCATGCGTTTCTTCCGTATGCAAAAAAAATATGCGCCGTTCAACTTTGCGTCTATACTTTGCAACTCTCTTGATTATATATTCGTATGGGTACGGATGAGGCTTTTATAAAATTAACTTACGTGCCGAGTATAAAGTTCGGGGGACGTCAATATTCTGACATGTTATTTTGAACTATCCGCGAAGCGTAAGGTAATATAATTGTAAACTTTCGAAGGTACCTTTCATCCACGTATAATTATAATAGACTAGATGGAACTCTATTAATAATATATACTTGGTAGACTTTTCAGTAGTTTATAATTATACTGTAAACTATGCAGATAACTGAAATTAAATATCCTCTTTGAGGTCTTCTTTACTTCAATACTTAGATTTGTTTATAATTCTTATCTTCGTTAAATAGAACCAATAGATATAGTATTTTAGTATCAACGCTATACGTATCTCTTTGATGAATAATTTAATGACCACCTATATTCAACATGGAATTTCCGAACCAAACGATTGGATAACTTCCGGTCGTTCAATCGAATCAAAGAACAGCGAGAGAAGATTTTCTTAATAAATTATTATTCTCGTTAAGAAAATATATCTTTATCTAATTTCTGAAGAACCCAAGTACTTTTTCCGATCGTATCTATTTACATTATATAAAAGCTGTTTTTATTTTTAACTATATTTGGTAATTAGATGCTACAAATTACTTCAAAATCTTGGACTTGTATTGCCATTTCTATCAAGTTTGTCTTTCTCCACATGCCAAGTTACATTCCTGTGTTGTTTTCGATCACTCATTTTTATAAAAACACATTTCCTCACATTAGTAAACTTTTACTTTTTACTGGCGTATCAAAAATAAAATACTTGTAAAATAATTAATTACGGTAATAATTAGATACAGACACGTGCTTAAAAGCGCTCGTAAAATTATAGATTTACCACATGTTTCTCGATTCTCTTTCTTTTATTTTTCTCTCAATTCATATCTGTGTCCAACTGTTATTATTAACTTTATTTTATTTGCCCATGAATAATCAAATTATAGCCAAACAGGCTGTTTTATTAGATAAAGGATACTCAAACCACGATTGAAATTATATTGTCATAATAACGAGTAATAATGTTTAAATATTAAATAGAACTTAACAACAATGTTGTTATTCTAGATTTGACTTAAAAATTAACTATTAAAAGTTTCTGTAAATAATATACAGTTCTTTATAATAGTTTAATCAATTTTAAACATTTTGGTTCTTTTTTATGAGCAGTTAATTTATATGCTAGTACTTTTTTTTATTGATTGTTAAAAGTTTAATTTAATCATTTAATTCGTTTTTAATTATCTTATTTACATTATTTAAATTACGGTAATTAGCACAAATGTTTTTTTATCAAAAGAATAAAAATAATTTTAAAATAAATTGAATAATCCATTTAATTTTAAGTATTAAAATTGATAATTTACTATAATTAAATGCATGCTTTGAATCATAATTAATTTTTTTTTCTTATAGAATACCGAATAATCTCATTTTTTATTTTATTTAAAGTTAATAAATTAATTTATTATAAGTTATCAATTTTTAATTTATAAGAATTACTCTTATTTTATTAGAATAATTTAGAATCCGAATTGTAATATTAATATTCTTTCGGTCTGTTATTCAGTTGAAATAATTTATTTGTAGATTAATTTATTTTATTTTTAAGTATTTTTAAATTTAGCATATAATTGCGTAGACTAAATTTATTTTCTAATCCTTTATCAATTTTATACTGATTTTTTTATGACATATTTTTAAAGTGAACGAAGCTTTTGATTTATTTCATTTGTTAAAAAGAATAAATGTTTTCTTTATTTTTACTAAAATAATTATCTACTTATATTTTTTATTATCGCTGTTACTAAGAAAATAAGTCAACCAAAGGTTTATTTCTAAATTTATTAAAGAATAGTGTAGAAACAAAATAAATAAATAAAACTATTTTTATATTAAAAAATAAGTTTTTAATAAATATCAAGTAAAATAAGTAACAAAACATTGAAATAAATATTTTAAAAAATAGTACAGTGAAGAATACAATTTTTTTGATAATGTTATCAAGAAGATATATATGTTCATATGATAAAAATGGAAGTGTTATTTTTTACATCCTTTTTACTTCAGCTAATATAAGTTTTGTCCCGCTTTCATAATAAAGTAACGACGTCTCTTAGTAACTCGTCCATAATAATTCGTTTTTCGATGATTTACTCTAAAACGAAAGTATTTTTGAATTCGTACTTTGATTTATCTAACTATAGGATACATTTGTACCTTTAAATTTTGTTAAAATGAAAATCAAAAATCAATTTTTGGTTATGCTGGTTACAGTTATTTTTATTTTTAATTTGGTTCTTCGACTTATTTATGATCTCTTGAACCAAATTTAGAAAAATAATTCGATTCAACTATAAAATAAAATCATCGATAATAAAATTCTACACTTACCGTTTACAAAAAGGTTTCAAATAATTTTGTTCGAAATTATTCCTCATTTCGAGTGTGGAACACGAACTTACAAAGTTATATATACTAAACATATTTACAGCAGATAAGAAACGCTATATTCGAAAAAAACTTCAATTTTGTTTCAGTTGAATTTTATAGATATTCGAGTTCTCGTAAACTTTATCCTTTACTTTTTTCAAATCACTTTTACAGAGCAAAGCTCTACATTTGTAGATAATAGTTATATCATTTAATAAATAAAGAATTTTAAAGCATTATTTAACTAAAGCTTTTATTTTAACTAAAAATGTTTCAATTTTAATACTAAAAGTAAAAACGAAAGTAGTTTACTTTTGTTTATTATATCAGTAAAGTATCAAAAACTTAACATTAAATAATATTTAGTATAGTAATTATAAATTAAATTATAAAGCAGGTAACTATTAATAAAATTATATAATAAATAAATAAATAATTTACGAATTATTTAAAATATATTCTTGGATCTGTATATGGAATAACTCTTTTTCTATTAAAAATAAATATTATTACGAAGTCATCTTTACTTTATTGCAATTCTGTAAATGGAATTGGTGTTTCGTCGATAATAATACTATTTTGTTTCTAAATAAATCCGGAAACTTCATCATGATTAAAAATTTTACAAAGGTCTAGCTTCTGTAAAAATCATTAATATTAATAAAGAAAATATACTATTTAATAATGTAACTTTGGTCACTACCCAAAGTTGGTGATATTCGAGGAATAGCTTTTATTTTTCAAATGCCAAAAGAAGATATCTAAGCAGATAAATAGCCGAGGAAAATCCAAGAAGAGTAAATATTTATACAAATTCATTTTGGTACAATTATGTTACAATTTTTTTTTAATAAATATTTATTAAAGAAATAATAATATAGTTTTATTTAATTTCAATATACCAATTTAATATTTACACTTTTTGTAAATTTTCGAATTTATTTATAATGCATTTAAAATAAAATTATTTTTTACTCTGTGCTTTTTAATATCTCAACGTAAAAAAAGTACAGTCTTCGATAAAAACTACGTAACCGAAAAAAGCTTCTAAAACTTTACGAATGTAGTCTCGTACGTTAAACAGATTGAGAAAATTAAGACGAACGTCATTTATTCGTTATCAAACATTGACCACTAATGATAGCCCATCAATGTTTATCTATATCTATTATCCAACGCATTTACAAAGCCATCATTATTATTCTTATCGTGCCAAAAACGTACACCTCCAAGATTTTATAATAAGCGCCTTCTTTATTTCAGTTTAAAAGAAAATTCTAGTTTGTCGATCCCTATAATTCAGTACAATAATGTGTTAATTTTTTACGCGCGTCAATATCCCGATAAAGAAGGGGATGCAAAACATGTTGTATTCGTCACGTTATATTATACGGATTAAACGCTATTATCACGCCAATTTGAATTACAAATAATCCCTAGCGAAATGAATAGCGTATGTAAGTATTATGCAGCCACGCAATTATATATAAATAATATAATAGACAAACCTATACTTGCTATGGAATCATGAATTTAGGTCGTAAGAATTCGATTATTAAAATATACACGGTGTACGATAAAATATAATTATATAATTATATATATATATATATGTATAAATGTATATAGAACATTTCCGAATGAAAAGATTTTATATTGCGATAAAACTTAAGTGTGTAGTATTAACTTATTCTTTTATTTTTTGTCATTTTCCCGATAAGCGGTCTATTTTATACACAATTGTATATTGTATTTATACGTATCATACCTAATCTAATTACATAAATTGCATAGTTCTTTCAGTTTCCTAAACACTTATAAGGCTGCATTACTTACATGAATGAACAAGGTTTAATTATGTTATACAAAGAAACAATAATTTCTTCTTCAATCGCTTCTAATTCGCTGTATTTTTACAGCAATAACTTATTTCTTCTACTTATCCTTATCACATGTATCCAACATGTTTTCTTACCTTTTTCTAGAGGCAACATTGGACGAACTCGGCGTCGCATTCGTTCTCCTAAATGACGAATTTTTATGTAACTATTTTTATACGAAGGCGATGGTTTATATCGCGTTTGTTCCATTCTTTAAGACGTTATTACATTTTTTTAAATTACCCAAAGTTGTAAATACAGTTTGTAAGATTACTTTTGATTAGACTGTGATAAATAAAAATAAAAATCGTGCATCGTTTTATTTTGCTAAATAAAATTTTTTGTACACAAGAACACGAGTATCTTCTTACGGTAATCTAGGAATCAAATTTATTACTTATCGAATAAATTAGTTTTCTTATCGTTAATCCGAATGAAAAGTTTTTCTTTATGCAAATAAAAATTCCTTTGATACCAACTCTGATTTAAATTAAGGTTATTTGGAGTAGCGTAAAGAAAACTTTGGAGTCGAGAAGAATCCTTACATCGTAATAAGATTACAAATACATCCAATGATGTAATAAATAAGAAACACGAACATAAACAGACGATGTTCTTTAACTTAAAAATTAAAAAAACTTAAAACATCGTTAGTAGTAAAATTTTTAAAGTAAAAACAATTTTAAATAATTTTTAAATATTTTAACGTTTTAAAGATTAAACGATAATATTATCGAAAACAATCGAATACTCGATTTAAATATATCTATCGTATAGATAGAAACATAAATGAAGATATTAAAGAATAACGAAGTGAAAAAAAAGAGAACAAATTCAAAGATTTAAGTTTACATAAATCTATAATAAATTTTAAAGGCATTTGCATTTTAAAGAAAATTTAGTTACCGCGCTTTATAAATTAATTTTGTGGATTGTAAGGAAAATAAGGATAATAAAAGGCTAATTAAAAACACTTGAAATTTTTTATAGTTATATATATATATATATTTGTTTCTATATATATATATGTATATAATGAATATTTATATTTTTTTCTTCGATTCATATACAGTACATATGTATAGAACGGACAGTATTGCCCCATCTTTTCAAATACGAGCAGCTCATACATTTCTGTATTTGAATATATTTCATTACTAAACCGTTTCCTTCTCTAATCTCTTTAACCCCTATGTTCCAATTATGAAAATCCGTTTATACATTTATCTCCATCTCGCTTCTAGCTGCAGTTGGTCAATAACTAACAATTTTGTCGCTCTACGCGCGATGTGTAATAACACTTGAATATTTTAGATGAACGTACTCGGCATATTGACTGTTCTTTTCGTCTGCATTTTTTAAAATAGAAACACAGTTACGAGCTCTGGCGCATAAAATTGGCATAGAACGCATGTGGTTTAATATCCTTTCAGGGAACGGTTTTTATAACACGTGTTTTTATTTTCTCTTTTTTATCCATCTATTTCCCCTTGCTGATAAGCACACTGCTCGCTTTACAAGAAAATTTTTGCGTATCTAAACGTACAAGTATCATTACGCATTTAGACAGAAGCTCGCGAATTTCTTGATTTACCTTTCCGTTGTGCTTACACGTACCAGTGCAATACATATATACGATATATTTTGATTTGCTTATATATATGTATATATCGATTTATATATTTTTAAATATATTATATATATACATACATATATATATATAGATATAGATATAGATGTACAGATGTACACACGACGCGCGCACGAACACACGCACAAACATATGTACATATGCATATATATGTACATACATAAATGCATACATACATATATATATGCATGTCAGCTCACGCTCAGTTACTTTTTAAATTTTTGTACACAAAATTGTCTTACTTCCATCCATTAAACTCGATACTTATCAACATCTTAGCGCTGCGGTTCATTCAACACACTTTTTGGATTTATCGTGAATAAAATACTATTCTTTTCTCTCGCGTTATGCACAGGTGTGGTTATTAATATTTTTTTTTTTTTTTTTTTTTGTAAAATGTGATGTTTGGTATTATTGTACGTGTATAATTATTGGCTTAAATCGACGTTCCAAACAAGCAAAATAAAATATTTCTTTCCCATTTATCCTTCTCTCTTCCTCTCTCCCTCTCTCTCCCTCTCACCCAACCCTTTCTCCCACTGCCTTTAGCTTTTATATAACTTTTTATATCTATACATACTTTGCACATAATCGTTATATCTATATATATTTGCAATTATATTCCGAGGTTTTTGTTTATATAATCTGTACATTTCGTTATAATCCCAGCAAATTTTGGAAAACCGATCGAATGCATTTTACTAAGTTGCTAATATTTTAAATAACGTTGCTTACTTCGTAATTTTCCAAACGATAAAATTTCAAACGAAGCGATCGCGTACACTTTATACGCCAAGTGTTTCACGCATTTACTTTTGTTTCGATTGCTTATCGTCCAGAGAGAAACTCTCCGAAAAAGATTCGAGATTTAACGAGAATTGAGTTATTTGAGCAGATCAAGTTGAATGATTAGTAAAATTGGCTTGCGTTGTAGATTATTTTAGAACTTGTAGACCTTACCAAATGCATAGCGAGACACATTGGTTCTCCGATATCCCAGTCGATGGTAATGTCTTGTCTTGTACCGATAAAGGTACCCGGTACGAGTTTGGATATTTTAATACTTTTCTACTCCGTTCGTCTATACTCGATAAAATTGAATGGGTTCGATTAGAAAGAAAAGCCAATTCTCGCAACGTAAAAAACGAGCCATATTCGTTCAACTTTTTAAATATTAAACTTTAATGTTACGATATTACCGTTACCGAATCGATTATTCAATTTATATAATTTTAATCGGTAGAATATCGGTATTTATCCATTCGAATTTATCAACACCGTATCATTAAAATGTTCATCTATATCATCTTCGGGAAAAGTATTAAAACCTTCCAACGACGCATCGATATTTATTCTAGTAAAACTATTTCGTGTTTTTCTTAAAAAAAATAAAGTTTCCTCAAACGTGTTTGTATATGTATATATATATATTTATGCATAAATGACATCCGTCACAAAGAGTCGAGCTAATTTCATGCTGCAAACTTTCTCGCCGCAACGCTCCCGATCATTTACAATTTTCTGCTTTGAAATAACGATACTGCAATACAGCGGTATTCTATGTCGTTAGTCTAACACTTATACAGATAGGTGTTTCTCTCTTGAAATAATTTTTTTTCTCTGTAGCGAAAAAGTGTGTTTTAAAGTCCAGAGGTAGAGAGAGATGTGCGCTACTACGAGAGTGGCGTTCTTTTTTAAATTTTAGTCGAAGTAGAGCTGTTTGTTTGTCTCTTTTTTTTTTATAGAAGTGTAAAATTCTTATTATTGGTCCAGAGAAGATTTTCTCCTGGCATATTATACTCAAGTTGAAGAAAGCGGCTCTTACACACAGTGTAGTAAATAAAATTCGTGCATTTCGATTTGTCGCATCTTGATTTCAAACGTCGCGATCAAACAATGTAAAATTACGTTACGACTGTTTTACCGGTATCAGCGATTCTTATTTTTATTGTCAAATGATATGTAAAGATTAAGATAAAATGCAAAAGTTTGATATCTTGTTTCAAAGTGATTAGTGTATAGATTACGGTTTCAAAATTACATAATGCACGTATACCTTGTTTGTATGTTCGAGCCACTCTTCGACTCTACGAGTTGTCGTTCCGATTCTTTTTTCAACTACTTTGTAAATATCATCAGTGTTGTGTCGATAAATAATATTTGAAAGTTATTCGAGTGGTCAATTTTAGTTGAGGAGAATTTTGATCAAAGAACAGAATAATCGATCGAGCACTCGTACTTTATGAATTCTCGATAAATTAATCAACCGTATAAAAGATATTTCTTTTCGATCTCTTTCCGAGCTTTAATTTTCATTATTTGACAAGAGAAAGTGAATACGCTAGTTTCTGTTATTTAAATAACGAGTGCTATTTATATTATTATAATATATATGTATGATACTTCAAAATAGTCACATTGATATATTTCGAATATTAATACTGTATTTACCAAGAAATCGAACAAAATTTTATACGAATTTAAGATAAAAGTACATTTGGTGCAAACTATGTGCAACCGTTTGCCTTTAAATGAACTTAAAACACGATTGAATATTTTGTAGATTTGCAGACAACGAATTGAAAATATTTAAAATAGAAAAAGATTATGACATGTCACACATTATTAGTACAGTCCTCGGTATTGAAATTATCCATCGTCACATAACTGCACATCAATAGCCACGAAATGGCACTTAGATCTTTGAATTTCTGCCAACTTCAAAACTGTAAATATAATTATATCTGACCTATTATTTTGACATTTTAGTTTAATTTACTTTAACTATAGCTTGCAGGAACTACCGATATTTAATAAGAACTCGCCTATTTTTATTGGATGAACAAAGACTTTAGCCAACAATCCACAAATTACACAAATAGTCGACTTCCGCAAGTATTTTGTCTTCATTTATATAAGTCATGATTGTTAAATATATACTTGCGGAGATACTGGACTTTTTTCCATCTTTTTACTATGTATGCTTGTGATTCTAATCGACGGTCCTTTTTTAGGATTTGTTGCGTATATTGTATTTGTTTGCTATAATTCAGATACAACGACGACGACATAATATGACTATAAACCTAGAAACACTGAAACATCGAGTGTATTTTTTATGCGTGTTCAATCCCTGCAGTCAGTCTGAATCTAATTGACAATGTACGAGAGGTTCTCTTCGCTGTAATTTAACGATGCGGGCTCGAACTACTCCGTCAATAAAATTTTTTTTCGCCTTTTTTTTTTAGAAATTATTCTCATTTTTTACTAAATTTTACCCTTTTTGTTTTAGAATTGAAACTATAAAACAACTCATTATGTATCGCTAACTTCATAAATTTTATAACTAAGTAAACTATGCCTTGAATTAAAGAACAAGTAACTTTTACTTAATTTCATTATACGCGAGTAAGATGAACATTAATTTATTCGCACCAACTATAAATATCTATTTAATAACGTACATTATTCCGATTGTAACATTGACCAGTCAGCGTAAGCCGTAAGCTTTATTTCTTATCACTTGCCAGATTTTTTCTTACTCGAATTAGAATACATTTAGAAACTACAATTTGATTTTTAAACGTCTTTTCAAAAACCAATCACGGCAAATTATTTTTACAAAATTTTAGCTACTACTATATTATACCCTTTCTTTTAGCACCTCGGTAACATCGAACATTAACGTTACATTGATTAAACATTAATCGTTGTCCATTAATCTTAGCGGATATGCACTTCTTTCAGTTCATGCTTTTACGTTTAAATTTATGCATATTTTTCCTTTTTCTTTCAAGAAAATCAAATCTACGGAAACCAATTTGCATGTTTAAATTATTAACTTTTATAGCGAAAAATTTTGTAATATAATTTTTATAATTTCGAATCGATATCTTCTTCTATATATATATATAGTTTTGAAGAAAAGGTAAAGATGAAATGCATGAAACTTTATTTTTTATGATTCTTAGTGAAGAAATGTGGCTTTGAATTCGCAGATTGGAAATTGAATGCAATGAATTGCGCTCGTATTTTATTAAAAATATTGCCCTGTAAATAAAACCAACATTAATCTTACTATAAAATTTAGAAAAAATTTCTTTTCTCGTAAATTTTTATTTATCCTATTTCTATAGAATATTTATCGATGAAAAAATTCAAGATATATCATACGATTTATGATTTTAGTCACAAAAAGAGAATACGCTTCAAGAAAATAAAATACGTGTGGTTTCAATTTTCGAATTATTGTAAATTATAGTATCTCGATTTAAAATTTATAAAGGGGTATTTTTTCCGTTCGAATATGTAATATTTTACAAAATTGCGATATTTAATATGTTATATATATTAAATTTCATTTATAAAATTTGTAGATTGATTTTATGATTAATAAAAAATGAATTATTTTTTAGTTGTAAAAAGGTACTTTTCTTTTCAAAAAAGTCATTGTCCTCCAATAGTCATAGTATCGTATATTATTTTTTTTTTAAATATTGACTTTTTTTTAACCCAAAAATTCCACTAAATAAAAACTTATTATTATGTAAGATTTTGCATTGATTGTTTAACACGACAATGATTTTTAAATATAATTCAAACATAACTCATTTATACATTCGGGCTTTGAATATCAATGAATGTTTCTATAATTTTATCATATTCACAGACTGAACCGTGTATTTATAGTCGATTCACATTGTATGAGCTACATTTTACAGTGCTTAGAGGCAGTAACACGATATTATTTTTTTTTTTATTTTTTATTTTCACCTCGTGAATTCTTACGAAGCAGATATATATTGTGTGCTCCCAGATCATTATAGAAACGCTGCATTACACGCCAATTTTATAAAACGTTTCTAAAGAGTTTTCTAAAAACATGTTCTTTTTTTTTTGGAGGGGGGGGAATATGAAATAACTTATTACATAGACTTTGATATATAATATTTAGACTATTTAAAGTCACGAATACGCGTTACTTTTACCTGTTTTCGATCCTCTGATTTTCAAAAGATTCAAAAGCAGCTCGATAAAGCATCAGGGAGCAGCTTAGTATCACAAGAGCACGTCTAGATCATCTAAGCATACGCTTCTAGACAAAACTAATTGTATCAATGTTTATTTATGTGCTACAACGCATGTTCATCCATACTATGACTAGCAAGCAGCCGAATTCGCTATTACAAAATCGGTCTAGTTTATTTTTATAATTCAAATAAATGTCGCTATTAAAACCTTGACTGTGCATGAGTCTGTGACATATATTAAAAGAGTTTTCCTCTTCTTTTAAATTTATTATATGTATTTAACTTATTAATCCGCTGTTTTCTCATGATCAAATTAAATCCATCATTAATATCTCTTATAATATGATTTTTTTGTTTTTTGATATTCGGACTGTACCGACTATAATAGTTACCTCGTAAGCTTACACGTGATTTAACGTCGTGTGCGTTTGTTAATTAAAGATTTTGTTATTTTTTGTTATTTCAAACATTTTTGCGCTCGTTTAGAAAAATCGCTTCGAAAAGTCTAGGAATCGTTTAACTTCCCAAAGAGTCCCAAGATTAACAGTTCTTATTTCAAAAAGCTATTCGCGGTGCGATTATAAATTTAGCGAGGATATGTTCTTACCGGGCCAATTAGAATCAGCGCAACGATCCATGTATTTGAAAACTAATGTACGACCGTACGTAGAATACGAGTCTCTACATGCAAGTAAAACGTTTCGGTTGAGTAAATAAAGTCAACATCATACGATCAACATTTTCTCGAATATAATTGTTTTTTTTTTTTTGTTTTTATACGTTTCACCATTGATAATTATTCTTTTACAGTTATAAGATTTTATTTAAATTTTATTTTATTTTATTTTTTTTTTTAGTAAAAGAAAAAATGTATTTGATAGCGCTGCTTCAATAATAGTTTACTTTACTTTTATTAGGCTCTCACTCGTGTTTTAAAATTACTTGGTTTCTTGAATGAATGACACGTTTCGAACGAGGAATTCACTTAGTTAACTCTCGGCGATTCGTAAAAATCGTCCGATCAGCGACAAATCGAACCTCCTGTGTTAGGGCACAAGTTGTTATCGAAAGTCTGTGTGCGTGTGTGTGTGTGTATGTGTGACGAGAGTAGGTAACTACTTTACACGCGATGAAACGTAACGAGAGAACAGTATGATTCGAGAAACAGTCGTGCGTGCGTCTCGAGTTCAAAGTGACAAAATGGAAATAACTTGAATCGTATTACCATTTTCTTTAATTCGTGAAATATATATTTTTTAATAATGAACGTCTTGATTAGATAATAATATAACTTCTTTATCTTTTTCAGATCCTAAACACTGGTCAAATGCGCGAACATTAACGCTTTAAACGCGTACATATAATTATATGCGCTTACGCAAGTGTGAACGTGTTTCGTGTATAATTATTTTTTGCTGTTTTTTTTTTTGTAGATGTAAACAATATTTTATCCATATGCATAGCGCTCAGAATTAATCACTGTAACATGGTTGTAATTATTATATATGTATATATTTACATTTACTATCTACATATCTACACATTAACAAACGGTTAATTCTGCGTTTTTTCTGCACTTCTCAATAGCGTACGGAGCGTACTTCCCGGCCAATGTCTTTGAATAACTCTTATCCGCATCGTGAAATTTAAATAACTCCATGTATCTTATGTATCTTAGATGTTATGTTCACAATCGAGGCCCTAAGCGATTGATATTCAACTTGTTAAATTCATTTGTTTTTTTGTTTTTGTTTTTGTTTTTTTTTACATTTATGTCTCTTTATTTTCAGCATTATTCGCTATTCAAAGTAACAATCGTATTTAGGTATAAAACAATCATAAGAATAAGCCTCCTCATCATCATCATCAACCTTAATCATCATTACCAACAACATCATCGTTATAATGCATCAACGCACGCAACCCCAAGCCGGGCCAAAGCATTATTATTATTTTTTTTTTTACAGTAACGCAATACATGTATATAAAATAATATAATAAAATAAATACCCTAAATTTAAAAAAAGGTTTGAAAAATTAACAATTAATCGATAATCCGAAAAAAGAAGTCTATGAGTCGAGGCATCACTCCGCGAGGCGATTATAGAGTATCATCGGCATAATTATTATTCATCGAGCCTACACGCGTTACACATTTCCTCCAACAATGTGCATCATACACTGAGATAAAGAGAAAAGGAAAAAAAAAAAGAAAAAAAAAGAAAGAAAAAGAAACCCCGTACCCACACTCCTGCTGACAAGAGCAACAGAAAAAACTATGTGCACGTAACGATTCTCGCGTTAACTCATTGCTCAAACAGTGTCGACGAGCTCGCGCGTAAGCTTTGGATTGTTTTAGTTTCTTTTAAATTAAAATTCACTCGCCGAGCTCTCGAGTCTCAGCAGCGACTAACCCATGCGCTCGCGGCGCCGCAACGACGATTTTAGTCTTCCTCCGTTTTCTCTCCTGGTATATTAACGACAACAGCAGCTCGCTCGTATCGGTCAGGACCGCCGGTGTCTACGAACGCAGAGGTTCCTTCAGGTCAGGTTGGGCTGCGGTAACGTCGTGGTTAATGCCTGCTGGAACGAAGCCGTGTCCTATATGAACGCCCAGCATTCTAGCGTCTTCACGACGAAGTCTTCGTGGGGCGCGAGAGGCTCGTTCCCGTATGTGCTGCACGACTGGGTCCTGCCCTGGTATAGGTCGCCGTCCAGCCACAGACCGAACTTGCCGCTGTCGAACCAAACGCAATTTACCTTTACTTTCGTGTCCTTGCGTCTTTCAAAGTGTTTTCCAAATGTGGGGGGAGGAAAGTTCGTTTTTTTATTAAGTACTTTGACTTTGACTCTCAAAGATAATTAAATGTACAGCGAATATACAGCGAAATATCTTGGTCTAAAAATTTATCTCGATAATTTTAGTTTGCTTTCATTTTTACATCTTCATCGTTCGTTGTCAAATTTACCGAAAAATATTCTTAATTGAATATAGTTGATCTAATTTTAAAAATACCGACTTTTTGACGTTTCCGATCGATCAAAATTACTTATATTTATTTAAATGCAAAACCGAATTGATTAATTAATTAATTAATCAAACTCTATTATACCTAATATTATTTTCATTAATAATATCGATTGCATTCTTATGAAAAAATAGACAAAATGGAAAAAATTGTATGCGAATCTTTGACGGTTTATTTATATGATTTAAATATTTAAAAAAACTTATGTAAAATATTAATCATAATCCGCGTTAGTTTTTATTATTGTTACTATTATCGTTAACCTAATAAAATTTAAATTAAAGTAAGATAATTGTAAAAATTTTAATTCAATTTTTACTGCGTACTTTTAACGAAAATAAATTAAATTAAAATACTTTAATCTTAGAGGACTTCCGTTTATGTATATTATATACACACTTGCAAAATTTCGAATAACTACGTATATTTTTTAAGGAAACATAATTATAATATTTATTTTATATGCAAAGTAAAAAATTAGAGTTTCAAAAATATTTTAAATTATATTTTTTTTATAATTTTTGAACATTATAAGCGAAACTATAAAGATTAAAATGATTAAAAAATTGTAAAAATGTTTACGATGAGAATAATTTATAAATTTAATTAAATTAAGATGCTATGTTTGGTATTAAATAAATGAAAACTTGCTATTAAGTAAATGATAACAAAGTATCATCTTGAACCTAAGTAAATTAATGTTAGTCGTTATCTTATTACAACCTAAGTAAATTATCGCGATATTATGACATTGCATTACGTGTAAATTAAAAGTTTTGTTCACATAAATGTTTACATATTACATAATATTTTTATCAAATATATTAAAACTAAGTTCTTTTTCCTGTATAAATTTCATTACTTTTAATGACTTTAAAATGTTCATCAACAATGTTAAATTATCGTAGCGCGAATGACAAATTTTTTTGAATCACGTTTCCAAGCCTTACTATATTTTTTAAGTATATTCGTTGTTACATTAATTTTACGGATTTGCGTTTTGTTTTTATATTATGAATATCAAATTTTTGTTTAAAACTCTCGTATCGAATAAACGTTTTTACAACTTTTGTTCGAAAAAAATAATTTTTATTTATGTTTCTAATGTAAAGCGAATTACTCGGTATTAATTGTTTAAATTTAAAACAAAATCATCTAAATTTTTTTAAATAATGTAAATTAACAACGACTTTGTTAGCAATTTTAAACATTAATATAATCTGACCTCAAACATTAATTTTTACACCATCAGCGTTTTAACAAATTAGATTTAAGTGCAAAAATCTGCACATGTAACTTGAATAAAAAAGAAGATTGCTCAAGATTCAGTTGATTGTATTATTTAAAACAAATTATAATTTAAGGTATCAGCATTCAAAGTCTAAATGTATTTGATTTTGATTATTGTTTCGATATTGATGCAATCATGTATTCTCAAAAACAAACTTCTTAATAAAATTCACCTTTTTCCTTTTATATTATATTGTTTTTGCTAATTTTTAAAAAATTTTTAACAATGTTGGAAATTATATTTCAAATGGTAACTCAACTCGATATAATATCAAGTTCTTCTATTATAATACTAATAATAAAATGAACATCTCACTCTTGCTGTACATTTCGTTATTAAAAAACAAAACTGCGATATCAAATGTTTTTTGAAAAAGGGAATATATTTACGTTATCTGTACGAAACTTACTCTCCCGCTCCAATAGCAAGACTTTCGTTATTTCCCTTAATGAAGTAGAGATTATCGCCGGTCCAGTTAAAAGCTTGGAACCTCGGCGTGAACCTAAATAGCAGAGATTCTCCTGTGCCGTAGAAGTGATCGCTGACTCGCAGCGAACACGAGGTTAAAGCTCCAAACACCTGCAATCGTTAAATCAGCATTAATCGTTTGCCCTGACTGCTAGAAACTAGAGCAACAATTAGCACAGATTAATGGTTACATTCGAGTATTTTACCAACATATGCAGACGATAACCTTTGCGTTTATTTTATAAATGATATCTTTCAGCGTAGAGCTACACTCGAAAAACTTTTCTTGAAATCCGATTCCATTAGTAATTAAGCTTTTAAGATTTGTAAATGAGTCTTTAGATAGATATTAATTTTATTTACGTATTTTCATGATTTTTCGTATTTAAAAATTGAATGACACAAAAAAGTAATTAAAATTGTATCTTAAAATGGTATGGTATTATCCTTATTCTTTTATTTAATAATAATTACTTAAAAAATGATTCTAAAGTAAAAATTTTAATAAAGTTAAGACAACTGAAACGGATTTTATTAAATTAAAATTCGTCGTACGTTTCAAAATTTCATTATTTTAATTGAGATTTAATTTTATACGCGTAACTTGGGTTATAAAATATAAAAAATAAAAAATATTTGCAAAAAAATCCGTGTGAAATAATCTGTAAAAACATACTTTGGAAAATAATTTTACAATCTCGATTTTCATGTAGAAGTAATAACCTTTTAAATTAATTAATGTTTTTTCAATTACATAATTTTTCACGATGTAATAATTCCGAAGTAGAATACTTGAACTTTATTCGTCGACTACGAGGAAAAAAAATAAGATCGTTAAATAAAAAAACGTATCTTTTTTCGATATAACAACGAAAATATTTATTTAAGCTCCGGAAAAATGAAAAATACTTTATAATTTCAACGTATTCGTTCGTTTCATGCCTTAGGTATAAAATCCACGCAAACAACTCACGTTTCCCTCCGTGTCCTCGATCACGAGGAGTATAGGACTCTCGATTTTGGCCATCTTTCGGTACATGCTGTTGAGGCTGAAGCCATGTTGACTCGTGCTGAAGACCAAAGTCCAGAGGTAACCCTCTGCCCTTGCGGGCAGGTGACGGCACAATTGCTCCCTGTGATCATCGCTCAATATCTCGGTTGTCCCCACGAGATCCGGAACTATTATTTCCGTGTCCAAGGAAATCGCACTGTTAGCGTATAAGGCCCGCCTCAACTCTTCGCTCATAGACAGTACCTGTAAAATCGGGATGTATTACTGTTGAGGCTGGGGAGAATTTTTTATTTCGTCAGCCTTTCGTCTCCGATAATCACCCGTCGAGATTCGAGAGCTTCGGCAATTTTTCTACTTTGCACTTATTTTATTAGTGACGTAAGTTAGCTTATCGACGAAACAAAATTAATTTAAGAGAAATATCAGTCGATAATGTGTCAAAATAACAAGGTAGAAAATATCGCGTACATCCTTAAATGTACTCCGATATTTATGAAATTATCAATAATTTTTAGATTCTTAGAAAAATAAAGTTAAGTTCCAGGAACAATCGATAACTTCGTTCGATTTATTATTTGTTCAAATTTTAACATTCGCTTTTTGATATTATTCTCAAATCTCGATAAGTAGTTCTCAAGGATACTAATTTGTATTGCTAAATTTTCTAAAGATTCGTTAAACATTTACGTTAGCTTACAATGAGTAAGGCACATTTTGTTTTATACAAAAAGTTTATTTAGATTTAAATTAAGAAAAAATTTGCAATTTCGTTGTTAACGTATAAAATATTCAAAAGACTAACTCATAAATAAATAATTCGATAGAATCTAATATTAAATCGATCTCTCTTGTCGATCTTACATTTTACAATCATGAAATACATATTTATGGAAAAAAACTTATTAGAAACTTGCTATTCGAAACAATTCACGATACCGTCTTAAAAAAATTATTTACTTTTGCATTATCTTTGTAAGCGCTTTCAATTTAAGCTTGTGTGCTTTTCACTCATTGCAATTACTAACTCGCAAGTTAACGGTTTGGTGCAATTTGGTTTTTTCTACGGGACGTTGTTCAAGGGTTTTTGTGTTCTCTACATAGAATTTATAAGTGAAAGATCTCCAAATCTCTAAACGTTGACTAAATTCTAGAACTAGAACGATTATAAGATACATAATATGTTTGGACACTACGCATATTCAGTGTTGTTTAGTGTTCTTGCATTGTATGTATATATCGTGTTGTTCATTACTAATAAAATAATGTATAAATAAATACACATAATTGGTATAATATTACATATATTTCTTATCATTGCTGAATATCGTTTCGTTATTTTTCAAATTCTAATAAGAGGTGATGGACACTTAACATATATACATATTTAACGAATATGAAGTGGAACACTGTCGTGTAATTTATCAGTGTCTTTCAATTTACTGGTAAAAAAATTTAGATAAAAAATTAACTGTATCACTTTTGAACATTTTTTATCGTAGTACTGCTTTAAAGAAAACTTTAAAACATGAAAAAAAGTTTTTACAAGTATAAATGTTTTCTTACTTTGTTTTATTCGTAAATGTAAACAAATTTATGCGTAAATAATTTATATGAATGTCGAAAACCGTTAGCCCAAAAATAAAGAAAGCATAAATTAATGGTTCGTTATACGAGCTAATAAATTAGCAGCCATGCAAAACTAATTAAAACGTTTCCACGTGTCACGTAAAATCTTTGGTGCATTGCGATCGTAACATAAATAACATAAATAAGCTAAATTTTTCTCCTCTCTCGACACATTAATTTATATATATTAAGCAGCTTAAGATCGCTATTAAAATAAACTCTCACTTGTAAGACTACATTTTAAAAATAAACCACGTTGTCGTAATTAAAAAATATAAGGATGTGGTATTAATGGTATCTGATGTATCTTAGATGAGGTAAACGAGAGGCTTTTGAATTTTGTATTCAAGAGATCGTTTCGAATAAGGAAATTGCTTTTTCTTTCTACGAATATAAATAAATTTATTTGCTCATGGGAACATATAATTTACAATATTTATGATTTATATGAAAATGCATGAAGTATTGTACGAATATACGATATCGAATATCAATAATCTTCCCTTTTTATCTCATTGTTTGCTTCATTGTTTAATTATAAATGAAATTTAACGTGTAAAATATCGTTCAAAATATTTACACATTGTTATATATCATTTCTTGTGATTTACGTACAAATATAAAAAATTAATTAATTCGATATATCTTCTTTTTTATTTAATTCGTATTTTTTTCGTATTTTTTTCATTCTTTTCTCGCGTATTACAATTTTTTGTAATACATTTAATTAAATCTCATTTTATCAATATACAATATTATTTGGTATTTTTATTTAGATCTATTAAATTATAGCTTAAAAAATTTTATTTTAACCAACTAACTTTTACTTAAAATCAATTTAATTATCAATTCTTATATTATCGAGTTATTGAAAAAAAAACCGTAGATTATAAACAGATATTTCAACAAATATTTACAATAACTTAAGAAGTCATAACAAAGCATTTTGACACATTGAAATTTGAGATTATTTAAAAGTGCCGATGCAATAAACAAGCATTCTCGACTTTTAAATAGAAACTTATTGTAAGTTTTATTTAAAAAATATCGTTTGTTTCAAATTACTTTTATATTTAGCTGTTAATATTATTTTAAAGACCTAAAAGAAACGAAATAACGTATTTACGAGAATTATTATTTTACTTTAACAAACTGCATTATACGCATAATCGTCAAGAAAGTGTTGGCTTAATTAGTACATTAATATTAAGAAGACTTTGCAAGTTAACAATAACTATTCGAAAGAATATTTAAACATTCCTTTTAATGGGTAAAATATCTATAAAGATAAGTATGTTGTAATATGGCTTGCACGATCATTAAGAATAGTTTCATTTGAGAGAAACGCTTTTAAAATCATCGCCAACTGAATTACGAAATACGAAAAGAAAAGTTTTTCCAAAAAGTTGAGTAACGTGAAAAATATTCTTATGAATTTCACGAATAAAATATTCGCGTAAACAACTTTCTTTAGAAAGAAATCCGTGTTGTTGGGATCGAAATTGATCGAGCCACCGTTTCTATATCGCATCTATGACAAAATTGGAGGACTACCAGCAATTAGTAACGGCAATGCAATTTTATCTCGGAACAGTCGTCACTTTGTTGACGATCAACCCCCGAGGTCATTTTATCGGTACCTCGTTGGCCCTGATGAGCTCCGTTTCTAATGACGCGATCAGCGTCGTTCGATCGAGCAAGATGATACTTATTTCTCACCGACGAAACAGAGAATAATTCTATTTATTTACTTATTTCTTTTCCTTCTTACAATTTCACCAATTATTCGCTTTACCCGAGATTCGCGAGATGCGCGCAGCAACCGTCGAACGCTTATCTCGAACGTACAGCTTTTTATGATATATACGTCGATATTTTCGAGCGCTTTGAACAATTTAAACATACGATTGAAACGCGCGAATCATCTAGATCATTCAAAGTGCGTAGGTGTATTTCGTTTAATATTTGCCTTAGTTGTAGAAATATTTAAACTTCGAGTGAATCATTTTATTTTAAGAGCTATTCAAAGGTAAAAAAAAAATCGAGTCCATAAGTTATATTTCTCGATTCTTTAACGATCGACAATGTAATATAATAATTAATAACTCGTTTTATAAAACAGCGCTTTTTAAAATTTAATAACATCCCATGAACTTGAGTTGCTTTATAACCATGTAAATGGTATCGACGATTAACGATCAACTCGTATCAATTTTTCGCCGATGGAAAATAAAAGACGAAACATTTATTGCCATTTGTAATTTATGTCGGTTATCGGCAATTAAATTTATGTAATATCTGCGTATTATCCGATTTCCCGATGATTTTCTTTACCTAGAAATATCACGGCTTAACTTAATCCCAAAAATAAAATGTTCTTAATCGCGTAACGCAAGGAGTGAAACGATCGGACTTTGCGTATTCGAGATGCAATTTGATTGCATTTTGAAAGTAAATAGCGATTAGCTTATCGAGCTTAGGCATCCAAGTGAAAACTTACAAGCTGCGTTTATGAATCGAGCTAAACAGGTGCAACGTAAAATTTAAAATAGTAATCGGCCGACGGAGAATTATTTCTACGAAACGTTAAGATTTTAATTAGAAAACTTCGAATGTTCAGTCTAAAATTCGATTTTTTTATAATATTTGCAATTTATTAACGACTTATTCTACGATAAAATTTTTTCAGGAAAATTATTGACTTATTTAGATAGATAATCGTTTAACAACGCGTTAATTTGTTATCTTTGATAAATTGAATATTCAAAGATTAATATAATTATTCATAATCGATTCGATACGCGCTTACGTAATCTAGAATCGTACGCTATCTCTAACTATTTAATAATAAAATATCAATGTTTTGAATTACTCATTTAAACATCTGAATTTTTACAAAGTTGTGGATTTAATTTATTTGGTCTGCAATTCTTCACAGTCAAATCGAGCGAAACGAAAAGCAACCGACATACGAGATTAAAAATTGAAATTTTTCAATTTTATTAACTTGGATGCAATGATTTTCGAGCGTTTAAACAAGCCGCAAGCTACGATAATCGAGTGCCAAAAAAAAAAACGAACTTTATATACGTACACGCATTGCCTAACTTACATTACAGAATCGTGGAAAGTCACTCGTACGCGTTACGCGGTACAGAAATAGACAAGGTAGCAACGAGGTTCGTGCGGAGGAAACGAGAAACTGCGAATAAAGTGAGAATAGGTCTACGAGCATTCGTAGCATACGTACGTTATATTTTTCGTAATATCGGAAATCCGACAATTGGGTTAACCTCCGCGTTGCCGTCCTTCGCGATACGAGTGACACAAATTGTCTCGGAAATTCTTCGCGTCATCGATCACTCGAAATTAAAGCACCAAGAGCAAAACTGCCACAGAGGCGTCACACGGTAGACCATATGGATTATGCATTTAAAGAAACTAGAGATTCCTTGATTAAAAATTGATTTGTCTAGACGTTGTGTCACCGTTTACAATTTACCCTGCGTCGTATATTAATCGAAGCGACATTCAACCGGCGCTGCAGAATTCTATTTTCTTTTAATAATGGAAGCTAACGTGAATTTACTACTGGAGAAAAGTATATATTAAATTCATGTTCACCAGCGATGTGCGATTTATGCGATACGTTTGCTGTATTTCCAGTATTAACATTTTTTGAAAGAATTTTAAATTATAATAACGCCGAATAAACAGGATAAATCTAATTGAACTTTCTTTTTCTTCGGCAACTTTTCATCGTTTATACCTCGCTAAAAGACCCTCGAGGAAAATTAATTTCGAATCGCAAAAATCATATGTAAATAAGTTTAATTATTTACTTATTTTTTCGATACAGTTATTTAAATTTTTAAAATAAACGTTGCGCTTTGGTTTCGATAAAAAATCAAATACAACTTAAATTTTGTTTAGAAAGAGTAGTACTTTTTTAAAGTGGTAAAAACTAATTTAAGTATACCTGGAAAAAAAATATTTAGAAATCTTTAAAAAAATAATCGTTACTTCATAATGATTACTGCTTATCTGGTTTGACAGCTCTGTAAAATCACGTTTCTATACATTAAAAGAATATAAGTAAAGTACATTCCACGTAGAATCGTTTATCGCGGGAATTAAGCTAACTTTGATCGCTATCTATTTAGAGGGGATATATCTTATTAATCGTGTAAACCACAAGCCGGTAATTAGTTTGAGAATTAACAAAAGTGCAGTTTTATTTGATTTCGTGGAAGGCAATAAGAAGAGATATACTATCGGGATATAATATTATAAACTTGAAGCTTATAAATTCTTTTATGAATTTCTAATGTGTATTTAATAGCCGAAAGAGTTTTATTCGTAAACAAATACATTACTTTACAAATATAAAAAAAAATAATATTCTTATTTTGAAAGCTTATTATTAAACTTCGTTTTCGTTGTAAATATCTGATAATATTAAGTTTTATTTTTTTTTACTCGTAACGTTATAATTAATATAGTTTGGTGCATATTTTATAATAATAACAAACTTTAACAAAAATTATAAATATAGATTATTAATATAGAAATAAGGAAACATATATTTGCATACCATAGCTTAAACATTGGAAGAGAAATTAAATAATGCAATACTAAATTTTATTCAGTCATCTATCGATCTTGTAAACTAGAATAACAACATTTATATTTAATAATAACTCAACTGGATATAACTTAATATATTGAATATAATTTAACTGACAATCAATTATTCTGTTAAATTATTATGAAGTATATGAAATTTTACTGTGTAATTTTTATCGATAATTAGATTATTTCGTACAAAACTATTTAACGAACTGATACAAATTTTAATCTTTTTTCCAGGATTTATTTCATTAACGGCGGAATTTTTGGTATTTTTTCCTGTACATTACCAAGTAGATAAAAGATGAATTTAGTTAATTTAAAAGATAATTCAGTATTTTCATCGTTTGAAAAAAATAACGAGGGGATAAAGTTTTTTATTTATTTTTAGTAGTAACCATTTAAGTTTAGAAGCACGTGTTTCCGAATTGAAAATAACAGAGTTGCTAATGCCAAGAATTTATTCAATCCTTCGAGATATAGTTTTTAATTTACGAACTGATTAGAATACTATGTAATATAAATGTTATATTTTGGAGTTATAAACATATTAACATGCAACGCGAGATAAGACAATTATCTGCAGCTGATGAGGAATATTTCTTTTACTACGGAAGATAAAACCGTATTCTTTATGAATCTTAAATTAAATTTTAATATTCGTATTTTTAATAAGTACAAGCTTCTTTTAAATATATCTTTCTCAAAATAATTAAATTAAAAGATAACTAAAGCAAATACAGATTAATTTTTTTATATAATATTTATTACTATCGCCAATATTTTTTAAAATATTATATAAATTTCCGACATTCCTTTCTATAAATACAAAAAAAAAAATAATTTCCAAATTAGTGCCTAAAATATGATTTTATTCAACTTTTTATTCAAATTGCAATTTCGAAGATGAGGCTTATACATTTTTCATGAAAAATAAGAATTTGTATAGATTTCTTTAGAGCTTCATCGGATAAAAATACATATATTACGTAACTTAAAAAAATTTTTTCAAATTGATTTAAATCTTAAAAGTTGGATGTAAAAATAGAAAATATGTTTTTAGAAAAAAGCATTTTGATGTTCGCGTGCTGTTTTACTTTCTTAGCCACTATATCAATAATTTTAAGAATTTTTTTAACTTAAGGGTTTCACAATCATAAAAAATTTGATTTTCGAAAAATACTTTAAAAGAAATTAATGTTTCGATTATCTCAATATTTTTCATTAAGATTTATAAATTCGTAAGAAATAAAATTTCGATAAAATTAAAATATCTTAAAGAATTCAAATAATTAGTTTTTTTTATTTTATCTACTGTCAAAATTACATACTCGAATGATTTGATTAACGAACCTTGTATTATTTTTAGGAATTAGTATTAAATTCAAAATCAATAGAGAAAGGAATTACACGGATGAGTATAATTTATCGGTAACGAATAAAGCCGAGACAAAGCCAAATTAAAATTAGTACGTACGGTAAACAGTACACCGAAGAAATCGTAATGCTTTGAAACGAATTTTTTAAATTAAAACTTCACTTTGCTTTTTAAGACATTTTGAAACTTGTCGAGGATTTATATCGATGAATATAAAAGTATCCGTCTATTGCACATATATTAAAATTTTTATTAAAATATTTTGGACCGACGTTAGTAAAAACGAATTCATTACGTCAATGGATATTTAAGGTAACGTTCGTTAATTCAATTCTAAAATGCAACGAAAGCTTGGTTTATAAAAAAAATACACTTTAATACATCGTACAACGTTAAAGCAATGACGATAATTTTGCAGAATACCAGGTAAGATCAACTCTCGAGAAATAAAAAAAATAATTTATCACGAACGTATCACCGTTTTTTTCTCCATTAATTCTATTTCGATCTTAATTACTCCAGTCAAATTGAGATACATTGTCAAATGCGCGATAAAGCATTGAAAAAAAAAACCTAGAGTACATAAAATAAGCACGCAATCGATTGCTCTCGCGTGCAGTTAACTGCAGTCAATGTCCGCGTCACTGCACGTAAGTTACGCAACGAAAAATTCATAACTGTAATTCGTAATATCACGTCGATCGAGATAGCAAATATTTTCTTTCTTTTCCTCTAAAATTATCACTTTGAAAAAATTTACGCCAAAGCGCATTCGAACTCGATGCCAAGGTGTGCGTTTTTTATCCGAGTATGTTCTATCTAAATAATGATTTCTTTTTCGTCGTAAATTATCGGCAATTATTAATCGGTATTAAATTACTCGACACGCATTGTACACGTACTGAATTTATTAGAAACGTGTACAAGTATGTGCATAATAAAGACATTTAGTTTCCTTGCAGGTTTATTTATTTCTTATTTAAATCGGGAACGGTTAAAAATATTAACGTTAATCCGAAAGAATAATTAATCTGTATAAAATATAGAATACACGTCATTTATAAAAGTAAAATTAACTACTTTTGATAAAAAGTATACTTTTACATTTTAAATAAGAGTATTCTGTATTATTAGCAATATCATTTTTATGGTCTTCGATCGATAAAATATCGGTCACTATTCGTATTTTATTTTCTACGTATTTCAGCATGATGCACTATTTTCGCATCCCCGATAGAAAGAGTATACCAAAAAATACATTTCGAACGCAAAAGTTATACAAAGAGTATATTCTTAAATTAAAGTGCTACCTAAAATGTTTAATTCTAAAAATAGAGATTCGAAACGAAGCTATTAACCTTCGACGAGAAACGAGTGTAAGATCACGTAGGCTATCGAGATTTTCTTTTAATCGCTCATTTTTGTCGTCCGTGGCTTTATTAATTTGCATAATCGTTTTTATATTACGATAAAGTAATTGTAATTAAAATTGTTACCGATAGTAGCATCGAGGAGTGCTGGAAAACGTAGTTTAAAGTATTGCAGTCGGTGGTCGACATTTTCCTTTGCGTACCTCCAATCGAAAGGGCTAATAAAAAATTCTTTTCGATGCGTTTGTTACGGTCGAACGTATAATTTACGGACGATTACCGCGGTTCTCGAATAAAATCTCACAAAATTAACTCGCGCGCAATTTTCCGCTGAGATGGCTGATGTTCGCTCCGAGGAAGATCATAAACGGTATGCACGGACCGAAAACTGATTGTCGAGACCGAAGCTAGGAGACTGAAGTTTTGCGCCTCCCGAGCCTTCGACTATATTTGTCGAATGGCCTTACATTGACGGACAAGGCAAACAAATATTCCCATTGCACGAGGGCAGAGGAAAACCTTTCTTTTCCTTCTACCAACCAATGATATTATAAAATTTCTGGTGAAACGCCCACACTTCGCTCCTCTTTTCACCAAGATCAAAAAACTTTTACGACCTCGCGAATCATGCCAGATCATTCGAGTGTAATATTCCTTGCCAAAATTCACGAAATTCAATGGACTTGTTTAACTTCTCTTATTCAAAACGTAGAAGACATTCCAACATTATAATTTATATTGATATTCGTAATATACGTATATAATTTTTCGAAAAGCGACATCTGCGAAATATAATTTAAATTTTCCTCTTGCAATTAAAAGCCAATGGGATATGAAATGAAAAATTGTAATAAATTCACAAATATTGTCTTTCCTTTTTCTCGTGTGTCAAATTATTTCTGTCTTTTAAAGTAATTATGTAGACATTGAGTATTTACATTTCTCCATTATAAACAAAAATTCAATCATCGTTCGTTTATAAACAAAAATTTAATTATACTAAGCGAAATCTATTTCAATTGGTTAATAACTATTTCAATTAAAAAAAAAAAAAATCGATCAAACATACTATCATATATTTCTAATAAAATAATTAAGCCTATCGTAGAAATTGGTTATACTATTTCTTTACGGTACAATAATGTTTCTCAAAATTTATTAATATTATAAAATTCTAATATTATAAAAATACTGCAATGATATATTAACAACAAAGAGAAGAACAAGTAAATGTCGTCCAACTTTCAATATCATTAGAGAGTAATGTTAACCGTGTATATAAAAATTTTTCTAAAGTGTTGATGCACTGGTCAATAATATTATGAAGTGCATATATAGCGAAAAGAAACGTACATATATAGCGAAATAAAATGTATTACAAATAAAGTTGGTGAGCTCGTTTTGACACACATGCTATTCTGTTTTCGACATACTTTTGGTCACTTAAAAAATCTAATAATTGAACATTCTACTTTAAAATACTAAGTTTCCTCGTTGATTTTGGGAATTATATAAATTTATAACTTTCTTGAATCGCATCTTTTAGTTATTTATTAATAGACTATGACGAGAATTATTATAAATTTATGAAACTTTTTTATTAGGAATTAGAGTACGATAAATATTTATGTACAAAATCGCGTAAAATATTTTTGCGACAATTTCTTGTAAACTCCTTCGAGTGTATTTTTTAATTATATCAACAAAGTATTTCTCTTTCATTTAACCGTGTGATCTAAATTACAAAAATGATAAAGATGCGCGGTTGAAAAATAATATTCGTGTAGAAAATTAATTTTGATCCGTGGGGAAAAGTGACTAAACAAAGTAATTATATTCGTATAAAAATATCAAAAATATAAACCTTAATAGGTATAGGTACACGAGTAATAAACTAAATTGCAATATAAATTGCAATATAAATTGCAATGTGTTAATTTTTCAATTTTTAAAATTAAATAATTAATTTTTTATGTGAATTTTTATTTCCTTTTTTTTTATCGGTAGAAAATATATTATTTTTTTTATTATTTAAAAATGATATAAACATATTTTTTTGTTATGCTTTTTTCATTTTAAAAATATTAACTAGATTATAATTTTTGCAATTTATAAATTACTTAGAAAATTATTAAAAGAAAAATATCATTTTTTCATATCATATATTATTGAATACAAATGTGAAATAGATTAAACATACTTCTAATGATTAATCAATTAAATTAACTTCAATTTAACACATTATTAAATACAAAATGACTAATAACGAAATGAATATTAATTTTTCAAGTGAACTATCAAATGTACACTTGTTGGTCAAATATTTAATCTATCGCATAAAACTTTGTATACACTATCCATAATTTTTAATAATTTTTTTAAATGGCATAATAAACAAATTAAACATTTTTTAAAAGATACTGTAGAATGTAAAATTTAAATTTGATATAGATTCCAAAATTGAATAAAGAAGTTATATTTTATTTTTAAATTTATGTGTTCCACAATTTAGCCATAATACATAAGTCTCGAGATCGGAAATGAAAAATAAGAGAATTTTAAAAGCTTAAAGGGGATCAGTCGAGAATTAAAATACTAGTGCACTTGCTAAACAAGTTTCTTCAAAGTAGATTGTAAAATTATTCGAACTAAAAAAATGCTACATATTTTTTAAACATTTGTGTGGGATATAAATAAAAATATTCATTTACGGTTGAAAATTTTTTTGCATAATGAGCCGAAGAATACGATTTTAAACAAGGAATTAATCCTGTATCCTTCATATTTCTTGCTGTCGTAAATTTTTTCTCGAAAAGATACAATTAAAATTAAAATTAATTGAAGTCTATAATAAATATGTATATATACATTTTTTAATAATACACTTTTTCACAATTAATTACTCTTATAAATAAAAAAATATGTACTTTCCGTATTATTATGTTTGATGTTATTTTATTCCATAAAGTAATACAAGTGAATATGTTATCTAAATTATAATATATAATGTATCGAATGTAATAAAATTACGATATGAGTAAATTATAAGACTGTGTTTGATATTGCAATAATTGAAAAAGTATCATTAAAAAATATAAAATTCTGATATATTGAATCTGTTCAAGAATATGATGCAAGACTTTTTTTATTGAAAACGGTCGCTTTATACTGTATTCCACACTAAGCCATGATTATTTACCAAGATAACACGGGTCAGTAAGTTTTTGATTATATATAAAAAAATATTGGGTTCTTTGTAATCATTTCTTTATACGAGGACCCCCGAGAAAGACCGACACCATTTTTCAAGGAATTTTACATTCGCTATGACCATAATTAACGATAACATTAATTTAAAATGTAAGATACTACATGAATTAAGGCTTGTGTCAGTTTCAAAGTTTAATTATTGATTCGCGATAAGCATTTGTTTTCATTACTTTAATCACATAATTTATCAATTGTTTTAAAAAAAATTCTTTTTATATACATTTCGTACAATAATAAACATATATTTGAAATATTCCATAAAATGATAAGTCTAATTTGTCACATCTAGCATTAATCAAAATATTTAATAACTGACAATGCATAAAGTGCATATCTCTAATAATTAATCAACTTCAAGTTTTCATTGTTGAATAATCAATAAATGGCGATTATTTTAATATATTTTTGTGCTGAAAATGTATATTTATATTTGATATTTAGTCTTTTAATGAATTTAATACCGTAAATAATCACTAAATAATTTCATGGGTGGAAACGTTTAACTTATTATTATTAACATCGGTCAAGACATAGTTTTAAAATACAATGTACATGAAAATACGGAAACAGTGAATTATAATCAACTCGTACGTTAGTTTAATGCGAAACTTCATTCGCATTATCCGTAATGTACGACGCAAGTGTGGTTTCAATCACATCCAATAAAAATTGTCGCATGATGCATTCACTGATACGAATCACCATGAAGGGGATCTTAATAAAAGAAAAAACGGTAACGGTAATCATTTACACGTATGCAATCACATGTGCGGATATGAAAACATCGTAACTATTCAACGGAAAATATGTTCGGATCGTATGTGCAATTAAAAATAATTTGTACGAAATTTAACTTTACTCTTGTACTACTAATAGTATATAATCCGATAATAATACGAATAGATGACAACATAGATTAAGCCGAAATTTTTTTTATACTACGCGTATTTCATAGAGTTTGTAATTACAATCGATCGCAAGTTAATGAATCATTTGGAACTATTGTTATATGCGAAGAAGAAATTATTATTGAAAATTTTTCTTCCTGTATCTATTTTATCAATCGATATCAATTCTTAGATAAAAATTATTATTAATCGATAGAAATTTCTGTATATTCGTATATTTACGCTAACGAAACGGGAGTTTTTAAATTTGTTATAAATATATTGAAATGTGTAAAGTAATATTTATATATATCACGTAAGGACGTATATTAATTTTAAATACAAAAAATGGAACAGAGATAATTTACAAAATTAACAAGATTTACTCGAATAACTTTTTATCTTCGTCTCAAGGAAATTGCATTTTTTAATTTTTTGTTATTGGATCAAAATAAACGTTAATTATTTCATTCGAGCCGAATCCGCAAATAATCGTATCTTCGATGAAAGCGTCTATTACACGACAATTTTAACACTTTTTGCACAAAACGTTTTCCTTATCGTGTACAAGTCGTTTAAAAGAATGTTTAAGAAAAACAAACAAAACTCCAATCGAAGGCGATATCGCGAATCACCATGGATTTACAACGAGCATTAATTCTCAATGATTAGCGATTAGGTTAAATCGCTAATAAGCGAAAGCCGATTAACCGAGATAAACATCCCCGCGCGGTGAGAACATCCGGGTACCTTCGTCTTCTGCTTGAGGTACTTGGTGATCTTGGAGATCGGGTTGGGAACCTTGGACTTAGGCATCGCGCCTCCGGTCGGTGAGGTTCCCGCTTGTTGAATCCCGCGCTTCGTCGAGCCGGATCTCGAGGCCGGCAACTCCGCACCCGCCACTCCCGTCGGTTGCGAGCTCGTCGAAGACGCCGTCCTGCCCTGACGATGGAAAAACGAGCGGCGAGTCGAAGGAGGCGGCTCGCCCCTCATATGCTCGCAAGGCGTCCCCGTTTCTCGTAGCCGCGCTTCGATCGAACCTTTCTAGAACGCGTTCGGCGCTCTCCGAGGGAAAACCGCACTCGCGTCTCTCGGTCCGACGAAAAATGCACCACTGCGCTTACTCGGACTGTTACGAGAGAGCAACGCGTGCGCGGGAAACGAGTAAAAGCTCGACGACTCCTCGATGACCAAAGTCGCACTGAACTTCCGTGGCGAGTCGCCTTGTTTCATATACAAACTGTCGGCACCGTTCCCCCGACCCCCGGCTGGCTGTAAGCAGAGTGCAAGAGAGAGAGAGAGAGAGAGAGGCGGACGGCGGCTCCCGATTAGGACGAGAGCGCAGCTCTTATTGCGCAGCACGTGCTGTTGCTCTCGTGCCCCGTCTACGCTGTTGCGAGGGAAGCATCTTCGAGACCTTTCGAACCGAGTGCCTTTTTCGAGCGTGAACGAACGAGATCGATTGCTTTTATCGCTTAGCGATTCGTTGCGCTTGGCTATTATCAAAGCGAAATACACTTTACCTCCTTGCGATTCGGGTTTGGACTCGTTAACCTTACGACGATAATCGTTACGTGTGCAGGGAAGCGATCTTTCAAATTTCCCAAGGGTTGTTGTTGTTGTTGTTGTTGTTGTCGCGCTCATCTCGAATGCTCCGGAGGTACCGATTACCGGACAATTTCGCTTTTCCCTTTAATTAGCCGAACCCGGAGCTAAATACGCTCCAAAGTGGCTCGAGTAATTTGCATCGAAGGAATCGAAAATTCGAGTCGGGATCTCTAAGAAACCTCGGCACTAGGTAAGGGGGGCTTGGTGAGCGATGGATGCCCGTTCGACATGATCGCGTGTTCTCATCGATGCACGGACGGACTGCTCTGCTCTACCTGCGTGCGACCTAGTGAGAGGAGAGTCTCTACTCGATATATGCACGAACGCGGAACGTACGAACGTCGCATTGTTTTTGCGCAGGGCTCGTCGACAGTTGCTTAACGCCGTTCCCGAGTGTTTATTTCGGGAGTTTGTACTCTTTTTATCGTTACAAGCGTCGTTGTCGTCGTTGTTCTCGTTGTTGCTGTTGTTGCTGTTGTTGCTGTTATTGTTATTTTCGGATCGAACGCGTTGCTTTATTCGACGGGAGATCGATGGCGCCGCAAAGTCTCGTTGCTCGAGCGGCGATGAATACACGTCTCGTGTGTCGTTGCTGCGTTTGAACAATGTTTTTTGTTTTTTTTTTTTTTTTTTTATTCTGATTCAATTTTTGTCGCTATTGCGAACAGTGGTTTTTAATTTATGCTAAACACCGTGGATATTGGATGCGTGAGCAATGCTTAATAATTAATAACGAATAATCATTGTATTATTTAGTTGTTTTTATATTATTTTCTTGACGCGAAGATATATTTTATCAAATTTATCGATATCTGGATAAGCTATTCGTGACACGTTTATTTTTGTTTAATCTATTAATTTATGTAAATAATTTATGGAAAACTGCGCAGTACAAATTCTTCTGTATTAAAAATTTTATGGAACAAAGGGAATTTACTCTTGATATTGGATCCGCTCTTTATTTACACACAAAGAATAATAACGAGTCCATTATCGTTATCGAATTTTAATCGTTCATTTTTAAATATTTTTCTACCATTTTTTACGCGATACATCGTAATTTTTCCCAGCGCATATTCGTAGAATAATCTTGTATTTGCATCGAATCTATCACTTTCTACTATATCTACGTTAAATTTCATATATTTTTCACGATACAGTAATAATCTACAAAATTAAATTAAATTTTTTAACGATGAATTTATGAAACGTAGCAGAAAACCAATTCTACGATAAAATTTAAATATTACAAGTTATTATTACGAGCGATATGAATATTCATACTTTAATTTAAAAAAAGAAATTACGTCATTAACGAGTCATTTAAATAAAATTAAATTAATTTAATTGTTTGATTGCACCGGTATCAAAATTTTATGATTAGGAATTCCTTTAGCGAGCCAAACTTACACTACACTAATGTAAATACTAATTTATATTCATAAATAAATTACTAATTTTATTCATTTTTATAAATATTTTTTAAATTATCTGGTTCTAATGCTTTTGATCTTACAAAGTACACAATTATATACGACAAAACAACTGTTTACACTTTTCAAAAATTTAGAAAATTTGGTTATTAGTGACGTAAAAATTAATTAAGAAAAATAAACATCTGATTAAAATAAGATTACGGTTTCTAGAAACTTTAATTCTTAGTAAAAATTTAAATCGATACTTTATAGTTAAAGGTATACAACCTGGCAATTATTTTATTATTTATACGTTAAATTTTGATATCATCGTTTATTTTAAGATAATATATTTAATATATTTCTTTTGTAACTTGTATGAAATCATTTGTTTATACTACAATACAAATCGGTATTTATTTTCAAAAATTTTCCTGGTAAATTTGTTTCTATTTGTTTAATAAAAAATCCTTCGAAGATGCGATGGAGAATCTATTTTTTTGTTTAAATATTTAAGAATTATCTATTGGATGTTACAAATCTATAACGATGTTTCAACACACACAAGCAAAGACACTCTTAACGAAACTTTCTTAGCATTATCATTCAATTTTATAAATATCAGAATTTTCCCCTGGCGTATAAATCGATTTTTTCCTTCATCTGCCAAGAATTCAAATCGCGAACATATTTATAAAATTCACTAAGTCATGAACGGCGATAAAAAATAGCTTGCAAGTTAAATGACGTAATTATCTCCGAGCAACAATAACAACAGTGCTTATCTTATAATGAATGTAGTTCTTTACGAGCCAATGTATTTGTTTAATTAAGTTCGACAGATAAAAAAATGTGCGCCTATACTTTTCTAGATGGGAATATGTGCATTATGCTCGTCTATTACAATATTATTTCATTGCACCCTTCCGTAGATAAGCAATGGCAACATTTATTATTATTTACAAAGTTTATCGGATGTACCTTGTTTATATTTCGCAGGCACGGGAACACCTACCCATTATCTAAATTGTAAAAGATAATCACGCGTCGATCGTGTTTTAAGTTAATTCGTGAAAATTTTACGGATGCGTTACTTTCACTTTAATCTATCAACCTGTTAAATAAGTGGATAAAGTGGAAAATATGACACGATATTACATACGATAAAGGTCTACATTTTTTCATGGAGAGTAGACGTTCAAACAAGTGTTTCAATAACGTACACGAAATTTAAATACGGCACGATAAAATTATTATTTTATTTGTTGAACAGTGAAAATAAATATACTTTTCAGTCGGACACGTGCTATGAATTTACCGCTAAATAGATGCCAGTGTGACTTGGGAAGATCGGGCCAAGTCTAAGAAAACCTCGTCCAATACTAAATGTATTAGACCATTTGTTTCGTACGTAAGAAGATGCTGTATGTAATCGATTGGGTTGGCATTCGAGTTCACCCAAAGCTAATCTCGATATCTGGGTGAATCTTTTATTTTTTAAATTGATTGCGATTATTGCATTGATAGTAATATTTCCTGTCTGACGTATTCGGTACCGTTGAAAAAGCTATCGATACTAAATCATAAGTTCGTTACAAGTGTCCGTTTACCGTATTCGAACCGTTTTTTCTATTTCGGTCGTAAAACTCGAACGATAAAAATGTATGTATACAAATAATTTTTTAATCTTTATTCGTTGATTCTATTGCAGTATCTTGATTTATCGATTAGCAGTATATTACATAAAAAAATTGCCGACTGTATTAATAAACAAGCTTATCATTTTAGTGCTTCTAAGTCCACAAGACTCGTGAATTTACGTATTATAATGCTATTTGCAGTTTACATAGTATTTTACATTACATTTGTATTAAAGCTAATTAAATAGTTAAACCCTGTCAGAGAGTATAAAATTAAACCGTAGAAGCTCTTAAAAACAAAAGTCATTCATATAACATAGTAAAGAAAAATAAGTTAGTTTTGTCAGATGAAGCCGTGAAGCTTTAGATGTCCGTGGATATATACGTATGCTTTTTCTGAAACTATTTTTGAACATGGTATAATCATGCCAGAAAGTTATCGTGGTAGGAGTTAAAAAATTCGATAGAGAGAAAATTTTCGTCGTTATAAAAAAAATATGCAAGACCGAGGAAAGATAAATAATTTACAAATGTCAAAATTACTAGAAAATGCTTATCTTAAGTACAAGAATGACTAGCTGATACTTATTGGAATCAATTTCCTAATATTATAAATTGTGCTCTACATATCTTGTAAAATATTAGATCCAATTTTATTTTATGTATTACCTCGAACATTATAAAATAAATTAAATAGGTTGCCAAAATATCAAACACTATTGTAAATATAATAATTAAATCCAAGATTTCATCAACATAATTACAAAGATTCTGTGTAATTATAAAAATTTCTTGTTAAATTGCGAAAATTTTAGAAAAGTTATGTTTTGTTACATGAATTAAAAGGCAAGAATAAATTAAAAATAAATTATGAGTGGAATCGTTGACTCCGTAAAGAATATTTACACGTAATTAACTCGACAATAAAGTGTTAAAAAATTCAATATCGTGCAATATTGATACTTGTATCGTTTTAAAAATAGTAAATAATATATTTTATTAAAAATATGTATTAATATTTCTTCTTTTATAAGATATTTATTATATTTTTATGCAAATTTTATAATGTATTCTAAACGATCATTTATTCGATAAAAGGTCTTATTTACTACTTTGCGTAGTTAATAACTCATATATTAATTATAAATATAGATATTACGAAATATTATAAATTTATATTACGAAATACTTTTTTATATTATAAAGCTCTCGATTATTTTTTAATTATTTTTTCAGCATAGCGTATCGAATTATTATTACTGATAAATTAAATCTAGCTATAAACTCTTGAAAAAAATACATAATAAAATTATACTATATAATTCGATTCTCATTAAATTTTGAAAATCATTTATAAAAAAAATATAAATCATGTTTATATAATAAAAATTGATCTTTCCAGTGAATATTAAATTTACTCATAAAATTTTCTCAATTACATAAATGATTATTAGATGTTCAATTTCTAATCCAACCCATCTAATCCATCTAATCCATCCAACCCAGATAAAATATTATTCTAAAACGCTGTTGCGACGTACAATAATCTGTAATACTTAACGAAAATCGAAGATAAATGGTTTATGAAACAACAGAATACAAATAGTTATTTTTACATTGATATATTTATATTTTAAATATATACGATACATGCAATGTGGATTATAGTACGAAGGTGAAAGCGAATGAAATTTAGTGCATCTTCGTGAATAACAATAGGAATTTTGTACATAGTATACACATACTACACAGAACTTTGGATAGTTTCTAAGAAGAACATTTCAAGCAATATTCACATATTTATACTAACGCGTAACTAACTCTGCGAGTGTGAATCAATTCTTTATGGAAGATTAAAATGCGAGGAATAAAAAATATTCGATAAAAAAAATGTACTCGATATTCCGCTATTTACAAATGTTTTTCAAAAACAAGTATCGAATGAAATTTTTATATTTAGAAAAGCATTTTCCATCTATCAAACTTGTATTATACATAAATATCTAATCGTAGTACAATATACATGAGTTATTGTTTTCGTTTTGGGTGTGATGTCTGTTGCATAAAGTATAGGTATATCGTGCGATAAAAAGAGATGGAGTACTAAATGCTAGTTTGGTAAACTGTTGCTGCTGAGTTTCTTTGTTATCCGTGTGGTGGTAGAGAAGATCATGCATTTTTTTTTGTTTTTTTTTTTGCAGATAATAGAGATCAAAAACAAAGATATCCGGGGTGTAAAATTATTATAAAGTGATGACACCGACATAGAAATAATATTGAAACATCGACATTAGCGCTTGGTATATTATGTTGTATTTGTTTTTCATTTTGGTCATAATGTGTCCAAAAGAACAGTTGTACCTCGGGGTCCTGGATCTGCTCAGAGTCAGCGGATGTGCTCGAGGTCTTCAGGATGCTGTAGAGCTTTACGTATGGAGCCTTGATCAGCTGTGATCAATGAAGGCAATACACCACCAATATCAACAGGTTTTTCTATTTTCCATGATTTTAAAACCTACTTTGCTTTTTCTGCAATTTTGCCGTTTTCATTTTTACGAATATTTTTAATTCTTATTTTTTTTTATTCTGTTTTACATAATTTATTAAATTTGAAAAATGCTAATTACGCGCTATTTATATTTTACGATTACGAACGTTTGAATATTATTCGTCTTCGTAATCTTTCTTTATAAAAAGAAAATATAGTAGAAATAATAAATTATACAAGAACAATGTTAACCAAGTCAATTATTAGAATTAAATACGAGAATCGACTTGTGATAGTGAAAATAAATTTTTCGAATAAATGTAAAATTCTTTAAAATTCCACTATTGACTTATTATATTAGTTCAGATAAATAAATATTTGGACACGTTTAAAAACACGTTCCAAACATCTGTTATAATAATTTGAATCGAATATAATAGATATAAATCGTTCTTTAAAGAAAAATGGATAATCTACATTGCATAAAACGACAAAATTAACAATTTCTTTATTCAAATACTAGATACTAAAAACTAATTTTTTGTTTGTATAATTCTTTCAATGTTTCTAGTCTTTTTCGATTGAAATTCAAAGTACGATACTGATTCGAATCGACGATTTTAAAGAGCTTCGCAGAAGTTTCGAGCGAACGCCAAATATCGGCGACGTGCCATGCCAAAAACTATTTTCAGATAAGCTCGACTTGACTTTGCGCGTATGACTGGCAGATTATTCACATTGTTCGAAAGGCCCAAAGCAAATTTCTGAAAAGCTATTTAAAAATCGTCGCTATTAAATATAGAACGATAGAAACAATATTCGATCGCTGTTTCTTATCCATGAAATTTTTATTTCAATATTAATGTACGTGACTTCAACCATATATTATGAAATATTCGGATCAAAAATTTATCTTTACTTTTACGATTTTATTTATATCGTGTAAAATTAATCGGAGAGAAAATTATTATATAAATCTATTTTTTAATATAAGATCGAAATTTACAGTCGCGGAATTTAATTCTTTAGATTATATACTTTCTTTACAATACCATTTTAACAACGAAACCGACATTTTATGGAATAATGATTCATCGTTATCGAATCCACTTTAAACCGTATTATTTATCACTGAAATGTATTTAATAATAGATTTATATATCTATTTTAACAAATATAAAATATACGAAAACATTGGAGGAATTTTAAAAGTATTATAATTTGATTCCCCTTTCCATCGTTTATAATTCCTAATTTTAAATGGCCTATAATTAATTGAATATCAAAAGAAGTGAGTCATTGACTGAAAAGAACGACAATTTTTCGATATTTAAATTTAGAGATTGCCGACAAAGTCACGTTTTCTGGTAGACAAATCGGAAGGACGGAGTAATCTAATCGGACATTGTCGTTAATTACACGACGATCAAAAAGATCGAGAAGCTGGAACGATCGGAAGGAGAATTCGCAGAGGAATAAAAATAAAGGGACGACGCTTACCTCCCAGGACTCGCGAGTCAGCTCGGATATCTCGCCGGCCTTGCCCTCGTTGTCTTTGCCTTCCTCGACGCTGGTATCGCCGACCTCGCCGGAATCGCGCGGCGTCAGCTCCGGGGACAAATCGGTATCGGTGTCCGATAATATGTAGCCCAGCTCCCGCCAGTGATCCTCGTCCAGTTCTCCGTAAAGGGATGGAACCCATGCGTGGATAAACCTGTAGAGGTCATCCACTCTGCCAAAGAAAACATGGAAAAATTTTAAATGTATTTCCGTTCCAAAGAGTATTTTGTATCGACGGTGACGCATCGACTCCAACGTCGATAAGACCCGTCAAAACTTCGTGAAAACTTTTTCGAGTTTATTTTAGCGATGCTATTCTTTTCTTTAATTTACTCGTGTATTTCAATCTCACGGGTTTTTTATATTGAAAAATATTCCTTTCGATGCTGCTTGCGGATTTCATTAAATCCGTTAACATGTATTATAATGTCGATGAAATTATTTATACATAAAATCAATATTTAAAAATACGGTAAATTTTACGTGTTTAAAATAGACTGTAGCTTTTACAACGCATCGAAGGAGTATTTTTTTCGTTAAAAATATAATTCGAGTATTTTTCTTTCTTTAAAATTTTAATTTTTTTATTCGCATACTTTAAATTAGTAATATTTTTATAAATTTTCGTTTAATGGAATAAAGAAAAAATTATAACGTTTATGAAAAGTATCGTTAGAAGTATTATCAACGTACTCATGCTTTCAATCTTTACTTATCTACTTGGTTATTTGAATAGTCGAACACTGGAAAATGTTTTAATAAAATTTACTTATCATCCGTAACGAAATTATCTACCATTATTCAAAGTTTCAGATAAATACCTTCGTGCTTTTTATAATTGATATTAAAATAGAATTTTTTTTATTGCGTTTCATTCGTAATTGTATTAAAACGCTTCCTTCTCGTTTCTTAAAATAAAAAATAATTTTATTAATATGAGATAATTCATTTACACGAATTAGCAACGAACGAATCATTAGATATTTCGTCGATTTTGTCATCGTTGTCGATGATTAGCGGAATCACGTGGGCCTTAGATTATGTAAGAGTTCTGATTGCTTTTTATAAATACAGTTATATTTTATTTACCTCTGAGAAAGAAAAGGCATTGTTTGTCTGGCTAAATTGGTCACATTAGGTATGTAGTCGTTATAAAATCGTGCTATTCTAACGAAAATAACATTCATTATAAAAACGTAACACCTATTTTAAAGCAATGCCAAGATTTCTCATGAAATCGAATCATCCACTGGTTACTTAACAGACAGCGATACTAGAATATTGCACGAACGAAAAAGTAGTCTAAACAATGCTAAAGAGATCGCGCGTCGATCTACGTCGATCTACGTTGATCTGCGTCGATCCGCAGATGTTCTTTGCCTCTTCGAGCCAAGAGAGGAATTCGTTGAACTAAGCGGTTAAAGAAAAGAAAAGTGTAATGAAAAAATAAAGAAATAATACAACTGTCAACCGTAACTTGGAGAGCAGCAAAGTTAAATTGACAACGTCAGCGAACGATAAGAACCTCGTAGATAATTGTTCCTTGCTCGATCGGATGTCTAAACGCGTACCCGAAGTACTCCGCGAGGGATGGGCTAAGATCCAAATATTGTTCGACCGTTCTTCCGTCGGATTTGAATTACGAAAGCCCAAAACTCTTACGTACGCGAAAGGCTGATCAAAGAGAAAGAAATGGTTTAGAATAGGCGAGGCGAAATCTCGCGCACGTAAACGACGGAAGATATTGCTCGCGTTAATGGGCGTATACTGAGAGGCAGATATTGTGAACGTGCGAATAGTAGCGACGGCGGCAGTGGACGGTCGCGTAAAAAGTTTCCACGGAATAGGTGAGCACGTGTTTTATAAACGGCGTATGCAGGAGCTCCAATATTTCCCGCGGTTTTTTTAAAAATACACTCATCGTTGGTTCGTGGGTATGTGAATCAGCGTGGATGAGAGTCGAATCCAATTCGAATCTTCCAATTCTTACTCGTCCCTTGTTTCTTTCCAAGTTTCGAGCTATATTATTGAAACTTGATCGATATTCCAAAATTTCGTTCATCGTAAATTTTCTATAGTGTTGTTAAATTGTTTAACCAATATTGCGAGGCCACGGAAAAATATAATTTAAATCTCGGACGCAAAGTCATTTCAAATTATTGATTTACGAAAAGAAGTAAACTTTCGAACGAAATTTTATCTTCTAATGTACTTATATTCCCTTAATAACAATAGTATCGTTATTAATTGACTTAAAGAACGAGATATCGAAGATTGTCGTTTTTCTTATTTCTACGTTATCTTAAAGTTTCCGTAACAATCTTAAATAAGAATTTCAATTTCCATTTCAATATGCGTGTGTATGTCTTATCGTAGGTAAACTCACCAACATCTTGGTAATCCCTAATACTGTTTTAGATTTATCTGAAACATCGGACCGATGCGAGTTCTCAAACTTTCGAAAAATACTAAACATTGTACGAAACAAATATTAGGTACTTGTTTAGTATTTAAAACGATTGTATTCTTATCTTTTCAAACTTTCCTTTGAATATTGTACATCGATAAACGAATTGCACTGCTAATAGATTATAAAGTTCAATTCGAGTATTATTGTTTTTTATTATTGACCTATGCCATGTTCAAACGATTACACATTTGTCGTATTAGCAATGCTTCTATTAGACTTTATTATCGACCAACAGGATAAAGCTTTTACCGACATAAAAGATGCAAACCGACAGAAGGTACAGACCGAGGAATTCTTCGGTATCATAAGTTTCCATTGGTTTAATGAAAAATAAAACTAAATTACAAAATTTAATTTTTTTCTACTCTAAAATATTGAATCGTATTCATTTTTAAAATGCTTCTTCAAAATTAACGTGAAACGTATAAATAAATAACAAAGCAATCGACTTAAATTGCGTACAAATGCTCGTGAATACTTTGATCATAAACTAAATTACTTTGAATGTAATATACTTAAGATAAAAAATAGTTTTCAGTTTAAAATACTATTCTTTCATAAATTGTAAAACAAAATTTTATGAATAAGATTTTTCAATCTTTATCTTCGGTAATTAAATTTTATGTAGTCAAATAAATCTACAAAATTCTTATTTATATTAATACTGTAGTTTTTTTTAAATACAAAATACTACTAAAAAAGATAAAAGTTTTGAATTTCATCTTTTAATATTTTGTTACTAATTTTATACTTATCTTATTTATTTTAATTTTAAATAAACTTTATTATACGTTGAACTTATAATTTATGTATGATGAATAATATACATCAAAGTAAAATAATACCTACATTCCTGAAAATAAATATAAGATTTATAGTAGCACTTTCATATGATTTTAATCAATACTCTTATACATTGAAAATATGTAATTTTTTAAAAGATTTTTTTAAAGTTTAGTGCATAATTGTAAAATATTAAAAATAAATACTTGTCTAACATTCGACTTTTTATAAAATAATATTTATCGACAAAATATTCATTCGTTCTTTATACAAAAGGAAAATTATCTATGTTCAATGTCTTGAGAGAATACTGATGCTTCAAACTGAAAATGCCAATTTAAAACGGATGATATTACTTTAATTGAATTAAAAAATCTTTTATTTTCCGTACCTGTTACGCGGTATGCTGAACCAATATTCAGGTCGAATTTTCTTTTTTCCATAACTCATTATTGGAGTCGACCAAGGAATCTTTTTATCCTTGGGCCTTCCAGTTCGTAATCTCAGGTATAATGGCGGGTCTTCACAGGAACGTGCAGGCCTCGGAATCAGTTCTACAAATTATAAATTAGTTAAGCATCGGTAGTTTATGGATGATAAAAGACAATTTTTATCCAAAACAAACAAATACAGTTTTCAGTTTGAATTTTGGATAAAAACAAATGAACATTTATTTATCGCTCGTTTTGTATCCAAAGAGAAATTAGAATAATAAAATACAATCATGTTTTTATTTGCTTCAATTTTTTCCAAAGAAATGTAGTTTTTAATTATAAAGTAATATACATACAATAATACAATAAAAATTATAAACTTTTCAAATTATAATTATTTTATGTTTTTAGAATTATAACGTTTACAAAAAAAAATTTCATTTACTCAAATTTCCCCAAATATTATATTTTTAACACATAACAAATAAAAAATATTTATAAGCAATGCGATAAAATGTTACAGCTTCCAAAATTTTAATCTTTGTAATATAATATTATTTTCACCTTCGTTATATGGTAGTATACATATATTTACAATGAAGGTACGATAAGTTTACCAAATAAATTCTGAGAAAATTAATAGCATCGGTTAAACGTCGCATAATATTCAGGCAAATAATTTAAAAAATGTTATTGGAAAGGCTGAGAGCAGTTGATCAACAAACTGTTTTCTGAGCCTGATAAAAAAGTGTTGACAAGCAAGATTCATTGCATTTTTATTAATAATTATTATTTTTACTATTACATCTCTTGTATAAAGTGAGAAGGGTGACGATGTATTATGTGTTATAGGATAACAAAACATAAAAAATAAAAATCGACGAGCTGGATATAATCCTAAATATAAACAACCAAACTTTACGAGAGGGTTACATTCTTTCAATTTAGCTTAGTTATATAATAACAAGCAAACAATCAAAAGAAAACTTATAGAGAAAAATGTACGTGTGCAATTTTAATTCAAAATAAAAAATCGTTAAATAACTAAATACATAAAAACCTACCGAGACCTTCAAGTTCGGGAAAATTAGGTGCTTGGACTAAAGGAATAACAAAAAAAATTGATGATATATGTATTACTATGAATTCAATGAGATTGTGCATTATGAATTCAATTATTAAAGAAGAACTTGATATTCGAATCAATATTTTAATTTTGTAATCATTATTAAAAATCACTTAAAATATCCGTAAAATTTGATATATGTTTAAAATGAGAAAGTAAAAATGAAGATGAAATAAATTTTTAATTAATCAGCAGATTTTATAATGTTCAAAAGTTATCACGATGTATCGAATCTTTTATTAAAACTTAAAAAAAACAATTATAAAAAAAAATAAACGACTTATCGTAACACATTTAATTTTAATAAATTTTGCTTGTCTTCTTTTACTCTTCCATACTTTGAAAATATACTTAAGATATACTTATAGAATAATATAATATGTAATACAAATATAGAAAAGGAAAATAATACTCACTATCAAAACTGACAAAAAGTTCTGGCATATCATCAACCGAAACCATACTTCGGTAATCTAAACGAGGTGGTGCAGTAGAAGTTTTACTACCACGGCTACTATCGATGCTACTACTTCCGGACGAGTTTAGCGGCTGTTGTCTGCTAAAAGCACCGACGGAAGAACGTCTGGAAAGAGCAGAATTTTACTACATGGTCTTCAGATGAATAATCGATCATCTTCGAAGATACGAAAGCATTTTATTAAATTTTACGTTCATTCTTTTCTTTAAATGTTTTTAACTGTTTTTAATGATTTGTATTTTACATTTTAGATTTAGATCTTGAGGTTGTATCGAATCGTTTTTTGAAAGTCGAACAATTTTTCAAGTTTAAAAGGTTCAAAATTTCATCCGATAATTTTGAATTATATTTTTTGTAGCTTTGTTTTAATAAATTATAAATATTATTTTCTAAGTCGAGTACAATATTTTGTATTAATTATTTATTTCTTAAAATATTAAAAAATTCAAGATAATGGATTTAAGTAAGACTAGCCGACTTTTGGCTTATATAAAAAATTTTTACAATAGAAAATTATTTGAGTTTATATGGTTACGAAAAATTTCAATATATACTTTAAAATAAAATCCAAATCTTAATTATAACTTAATTTAATTAACGCAAAAAGATGTTTATTTATTTTTTAAATTATAATTTTAACAATGCATTTCCAAATTACAAATATTTATTTATAAAACACTTTTTAAGAACTCTGTAATTATTTATCCATATTTTCAATCTTAATACACATGAAATTACAAAAAGATACTAGAAAACTATTTATTTTTTAATCGTAAACTACATAATATATTAGAAGTTGGTATTGAATTTAATATTACTTAATTTCCAATGTACAATTATATTAATTTTTTGTTTGATTGATAAATAAATTACAGAAAATACAACATTTGTATCAATTAGTTTCCATTTGTACTTACAAAGTTCTTTGAAATATCGTAACTTCGAAGACATTTTATTTACATAATATTGAATATAATTTAAATTTACGACAAGAGTTTCAAACATTAAAAATAGAAATATCTTTGGAATTAAGTCTATGTAATAGAATCTAAAATATGTTACGTGTTGACTGGAATGTTTAATGATATTTTGTATATTTTGTACACGTTGAAAGCATAGGCAAGGCGCAATGATACTGACAATCCATGCTAGTATTGGAAATGATGTTTGTTGAAAGTGTCGCACATTATTTATTCGAAAATAAGAGATTTCGGGTATACATTGTAGATCTGACAATTCGTGTACAGTTTTGTTGTTGTTTCGTATATACTTACTTTATGAAAATCTCACGTAAGATTTTCTATTTCATTGCGTACAAAAGTAAATGTGAAGTTTTTTTATAGAATACTTTAACGTGTCAAGTTTTGAAAACCAAAATAAACTTATAAGTATGTACACAGTGTATGAACAAAAATTTTGGTTTATATTATAACTATGAATCATTACATCGACACATGTAAATGATGCAACATAAAACATACAGTATACAATCAAACTAATAGGTAAACTATAAATGTTAATATAACATTAGATTTGGGATAAGGATCTGAGGGACAATTATCTATTTTTCAGAATGTAGGATTCCAATCAATAAAAAAATGATTTATAACGAAACAAGTATTTCGATCGAATCGCTTTTATAATTATTTGTAAATTAATATAAAAGTTATACATAAAAAGCACTATATTAATGGTCCAAAATGCAATGTACCTTAAATTAATAACAAGAAGATTAATTTTAACGTGAACAAAAAATAATAAAATAATTAATACTGTAAAATTATTTACTAAACGGTAGAAACAGCCAATGATAAACGTAAGACATTGCTAAGACGTTCTTCACCGGGAAAAATGAAAAATTTTCAATGCAGAAGATAAAACTGAGATAATTTTGAATATGATTATCTAAGCGTAATAACATGTCTTTTTCGTGCTTTTTTGTGTGGTACGGTAGGAGAATAGACTAGATTATAAGTTACAATAGCCAAAAAGAGTATACGTAGTTGGAGATAGTGGCACATTGTTTGTGTGTGGAAGAAGGATCTCACGATCTAAACTCACCCTATGAAACCAACCGGACCCGGAGAGAATACAGGATTGCTCGAGTCTTGGGAAAGAGTGGAGGCGGTGAGCGGAGGTGTACCTCCGGCTCGACCGCCGCTCTCCTCACTCGGAGTTTTAGCGAAGAGGCCGGAGCTAAAGTCACTCACCAAGTTGATCGGCGAGCTTTTTTTTGTAAATACCGTCACCATTTATATATTAGTAGCTGGTCGAGAGTGAAAAAGCTTTTGGATTCATACACAGAGGGACGATTTTTCGCCTTTTATCGATTTTTATTTTTTTCATTGTTACTTTTTGCGCCAAGGATTTAACTTTCATAATCACTTTACTCTTCGTCAATACTACAAGGTTTCCACGTTATTTAAGACGAGAGTTGTCTTTACGATAGTTGTATCAACGACATTTGTATTAACGAAAGCAATTTTTTTTATTATTATACTTCGTTAAATTCAAATTAATTCTTATTACTTTTTTTCATGAATATTTCGTTAATTACGTGTTAATTTACACATACAATGAAATGATTACGATTCAGGTAATATTATAATGTATAAAATTTTGATTATCAGCAAAAATTAATCATTTTTCAGCAATCCTATATAAAATCTGACCTTCAAAAATATATTCTACGATGAATCAAATTCTTAAATTTCGTTCAGAATACAAATTGGATTATAATTTTTCGATAAAAAAATCTCACCTTGAGAAAACTTTACTAAACATGGAAGAATGATGACTGTCAGCGCTGTTTGGAAGGCTCGACATTTTGTCCGATTGATGTTTGACGTCTTCATCTTTTGATTCTCCGGTTAAGCCCTCCATCCATGATAGTGGATAGGAAAGTCGTTTTAGCATCTGCAATTCGTTATTAGAATTTATATAACCTACGATATCATTTATAATTGATAATCCTTGTAAAGGTAAAAATTGATACATTTATCATATAATTTAATTATAAAGAAATTTTTTAACGCAGCATTTTTGTTCTTATAAAAGACGAGTTTTAAACGTCTAACTAATTAGTCATTAATCATCAGTCTGAAAAACATTTCTTTCTTATTCTTTATGAAATTATTTAAAAAACAGTATAGGGAATTACTAGAACATTATTTTTTGCAAATGTAATTACGAACTACAATATTAGTAGCTGTTAAACCAGTTGAATTTGTACCAAAGCTTTCGTTGTTGTACGTTTCGAACAATAAGTAAGTATATCAGCACTCGTTAAATTTTGGAGAGGGCTTCAAATTATTCAAAATTTTAGTTCATTCAAAATTGTTGCCTATATTCAAAGACTATTTATATTTTTTTCTTTTCAACCCCACGTATTATGTACTATAAACAAGAATATTAGCCTCCATAGTACTTGCGAATAACTATTTCAAGTTTCCAAAATCAAAAAATACAATCTATTACGCGTAGGTTACATTTTCTCAATTATAAGAATGAATTATTGTATCGTTATATAATATCGGAAAGTGTAACGATGTCTATATTGTACTTAAAAAGCTTAATACGAAAAGATAAATTATCTTGGAAATTCAAATATTCAAGATATCTGCACTAGTTACAAGTAACGAATAACAAAGTATAAAAATAAACAAATTTTGTTCAATCGATTTTCTTTTACTTATGAAATAAAAATGCGATACCGATATTTTTTTAATTTATCTTTTTCTAATGATAAGATTGAGTACAAAGTTATGAAAGTTCTTAAAAATGTTATTTTATCGAATACGAAAAAGAATTTATTTATTGAGAATATTAGAATTAAGTAACGATAAAAATCCAATCCATCGAACATCGAACAATTATCATTAAATGAAACGTACCTTATTTTTACGAGTTTCTTGCTTATCATCCTCTTTGTGGTCATCCTCTTTTTCTTGTTCTTCGTTATTACTGTCTAAGCTAAAGGAAACTGAACTGGCCTTTTTTCTACCGTTTATCGCAGAATCTGTGTCCAAAGTGCTCGTCGTAACGTTTGTCGGCGCGATAGTAATCGGCGGCACCCAATCCGAAGATAAAACTATATCGGCATCAGAGTACACTTTCTTTGCCACGATCGGTTGAACTACTGGAAGCGGAGGATTAGGATCGCGAATGTCAATTCCCGAATCGTGACACGACTGTTTGACTAGAGAACTTTCCTCATCTTCAGGAATGACGTTAGATTTTGAAGATTCAGCCTATAATCAAGTACAAACATTTTCATACGTTCATATAATATTTATTACCGAATCGGATGCTTTAAATTTTTGCTCTTTTTTAAAACTATATATGTATTCTAAAAAAAGAAACTAGCGGTTACTTTTTCCGAGTTTAGGGAATCTTGTTGATCATCGTCCACGGAAAATGAACATCTATCTTTGCTAGGAACTGCCCAATGATGATCGAGCATCGAACGCCTGCGTTCTTCGAGAGTCCTGTTTGACTGCCCAACACCTGTTTCCTCTTTGGCAGACGCATCATCTTTCTCTTTATCTTTATCTTTGGTTAAAGCTTCGTCCTGTGAACAATTTTATAAATTAACTATACAGTATACAAAACCGATAAATATCGAAACCTTTTTGCTATTTATACGCGTTAATATTAAATAAAAGCGATCGTTTTAAACGAGTTATCTTTTAAATATACAATTTGTGTCGAAAACATTTCTATAATCGATATTTTATTTTAACTTTGTACGTAGATAATTAACGTAAATCGATTATAAATCATAAACGGAACGTTATTTTATTTCGAACGTATCGCATAAAAAAGTAATATTTATCATTCGAAATAAATATATTTCATTTATAAATAAAATAGTACGCGTGTAATTTTATCGATTATATCGATTCCATTCAAATAAAATAGTTTGCGGTATTCGACGACGCGTTAAAAATACTACGCTTAAAATAAATGATAATTTATATCGTTATCCGGAATGATTTGTTCGTAAAAAACATCGAACGACTATAATCCGAAACAACGATAACAGTACATTTAAAAAGATAAGTCTCGAAAGAATCGGGCTCAACGAAAGTTAACAGCTCTTACGCCAAAGTAACGTACAACAATAGTGTACATATTTGGAACGATATCGATCATAAAGTACGCGTCGAAAGTGCATTAAAACGAAGGAAACTATGAAACAAGTTGCGACACGTTTACAAATATTGTATCGAAACGACGTACACTTGAAAGGCTAGTCTGAGCGATGAGATCCTTATCGAAAGCTTTGGGAAATGCGTCGCCCTCACGTTCGGCGCAGCTGCAGACGCTCTCGGTATCATCGACTGTCAGTTCCGGGAAGTTCTCGGTCTTTCCTGGGGATGCGGTTTTCCTCGCAGGCTCGAGAACTGCGGCGGTGGCCGGTGGTGTTGGCTTTTTCATGTAGTAAATCTCGGGTTTTTTGTCCGGCTGTCCTGTCTCCGTGTGTCCGACGCGCATGTGCGCTATATCGTAGTAAATTGCCGCGTTGACGATAAATTCCATCGGAGCGATAACGCCGTAGGACTCTGGACCGTGCTCGATCACTAGAGGATCCGATACGTTGGGATCGAACATCACCGCGTTCGGAGTTACGAGCAGGACTCCTCCAACGACGCCCTGGATAATAGATCGATTTTTTTTAGACTTGGGTTCACTTGGGTTTACATTTGCCTTTACCTCTTACTTTACCTCCGACTCGCGTTTATTATAGCTTTTTATTATCCGATAAATTATTTAAGACGTGCAAGCTAATCGTTGACATACTAAAATCAATTTTGGAACTTTATTAATAAAGTATAATGTTTACTCGAGTGTTATTTTTAAGTGGCATCACTTTTTTGTTATTACCTCGTTTGATAATATCGTTTGATAAGTCGCGTTTCGATTGCTTAAAAGACATGTTTCTTTACGTACGGAATATAATAAATAATCTAAAAATAAGCAATAAATGAAAAAATATGTTTGTAAACAGACTATATTTGAATTGGTTCTATTATATCTGGAAATTGGTAATTTTTTGTATCGAGAGCTAATTATAAATTATTTGAAAATACTACGAATATATTTGCTTTTATCGTTATTTTTTCCTCGTATATTACTTGCATAAACAATTTTACTTGTAATCTATTTAAAATCGGATAAAACATATATATATTCGATATTAACGATTCGTTATAAATCTAAAATAAATTCATAAATGTGTTTAATAACTAATTATCGCAGCTTTCGTTCACCATAAATATCCAAAAATGTTCGAGTCGTTGTTACAAATTTGTGTATCTTTGATATTTCAATTATTATGTGAAATGTAGAACGGTAAGGTATTTTTATTCGATATTAAATAATAGAAATTTCTGGATATTTATCGAATTATTTATTTTTCGTTATAAAAAGAATTTTAAACCTTTAACTATTATTAAACGTAATATCGAAGTATACAAGATGTAATATAAAATTTTAATAACTAAAATGTATACCTGGCCATCGGTTATATGACGAACTGTGATCTTTAGAAATCTTTCTTTGTAAGGATGAACATCTTCATCCATAGCATTGGCATTTCCAAGAGGAGTTTTGATTCGTTCCAAATGACCTGGTTTCGGTGATACTGGTCTTAGATTATGAAGTAGCTCTGAAAGGAAATAAAAATTTCAATAGTATTATCCTTTTTAAACTATTCCATATCGATACAAATTTATCGATTTAATTAAATTTTTAAAAAACGACGAGCATCTTCGACTCCTCCAAGTTCAACCAGTTTCAAGGCCAGTAACTATCCAATAATCCGGAGTATCAAATAAGAAACGATAAATACTCTATAAATTTAAACGATAACAACGTTTTCGTTGACCTTATCCAACCTGCTTATAATCTAATATATTTTGATAAAGAATTTTATAATGGGCTGGAAAAATATCTTTGAAATAAATGCGCAAAATATTACGCATACAAAAAGGAAGACCGAAACAATTAAAAACGAAGTAATTACGAAATTTCTTATACAATAAAATTTGATCAAATCTCAAAGGAGAAATATTTGAATTTGAAAATGACGTTACGAAGTACTTGGGAAAGAATCGACCTCGAGAGGTACTAGAAAACTCTGCAATACGTATGGATATAGGTGTAATCTTGGTGCGCATGGCAAGTGTACTATGTGCATTGTATACGGCTAGAAAATGAGTAAGAGAAAAGATAGGTAGAGAGAGATGAGAAAGTACTATGTTTTTATCTATGCGCTTACCGATCAACCGATTGGATCGACTACGATATCCACTCGATTTAAGAAAATTTGGTAAACAAGATTTTGCTTTTAATATTAATTTCGACGATACAGGGTAAAAAAAATTGTAGAAATACATTTTTCTTTTCATTCGTAGGTCTGCATGAATTTTTAAAAGATATTCTTTTAATTTATTTAACTATTTTCAGACAAAATTGGTCGGACGATTGCAAATTTAATACGTTTGTCTTATAAATTATACAGATTAAAAATACAAAAATATACTATAACGCACTCAATATGAAAAATGTAGTTTTCTGTGGTTTGATAATACTTCTTTATTATTACATTATGAAATGATAATCACAAAAATATTTATTGTAAGATAAAGCGTAATAAAAATTTCTACTCGTAAAATTCTGAATCCAGCGAATAAAATATTAAATGCTCCGAGCTAACGAAAGCTAACAAAATATTCTAAATTAAATAAAATTTAGTTGATTAAGTTAATATTGGCACGTGAGTTTATCAGTTATTTGAATTTATTTTACAAAATTATTTTAAACGTTATCCAATTAAATATAAGATTTTATCTATCGATAATTAAAAAATTTTACTAAGATAAATTTTAATACAAATATTTTTGTATTATAAAATAATTTATTTTTGAAGGTAAGATCGTCGAAACTGATTTAATTAAAATAAATTTATTTGATCTCTAAATATATTAATTTATTTAAACGCTCGATACGTAATAATTATTTATCCGTTCTAAAAAACAACATACAATCGATATAAAATGTTTAAAATACTGCAAAATAAGAAGAGTCTTAAAACAAATACGAATCGCAAACCTAATTTTCCTTTCTCAGCTCCTCTAATCAAATAAACTCGGCATCGAATTACGAACCTTTTTCCTCGGGCGGCAACTCATCGTGAGCCTCGTAATCTTGACCTCCCTCGGAACCCGTCGTCTCGGATTTTGCACCTCCGGGTGCGCCTTCCCCCTTTGCGGGTACTCTTAATTGCTGACCCGGGTAGATGAATGTACTGCCGAGACGATTCAGCTTGTTCAGCTCCGAGGGGGTTGTATCGAAGCGAGCGGCCACCGACGTCAGGGTGTCGCGTTGACCCACCTGAAAACATAAAAGTGTAAAGTTTATTCGTTCGTCTTTGCTCGACAATTTTACTGGGTGCGTTTAATGACTGTTCGAGGGAAGAGATGTACTTATTGTATCGATGATGCAAGACTTGATTTTTTTTAGTCGGTGACCATAACTTGTTGTTTTGTTTATTATTGCGTAGTAATGAAAAACAATTATTTCCAATGACTTCAGTTTGATAAATTCTTAATCTAATATTTATATACGATAATATATTGTATCGATTGATACAAGATAGTCCAAATCTCAATACCGGATAACTTTATCTGTTGATTATAAATTTAATATTTGATTAGGTTTTATTTATAGATTTTTTTATCATTGAAAACATTTTTTCCATTTTATCGAAAAAACAAAAATTATTTAAACAAAACGTTACATTTCAAAAATTATAGATTATTGAGATTTTTTCTAAATATTAAATTAAACATTGATAAGCGTTACCGAATAAATAAATAATAATATATATTGATATATATTTAATTAATTTTTTTTAGGAATTACAAAAAATACGATCTTTTAAATTATTATTTTAGATATTTTTTTAATTAAAAGTTTTCGTGAAAAACGGAAAATATACGATTCTTAAGTGTTAAATTTATTAGGAATCAGTGTTATTGATTTCAAAGTTTGATTAAAAAATTAAAATAAATAGAATATTTTTATTCTCGTGGAGGTTATGATGAAAAAATATTTACTCGATTCTTTTAGCCTATTTTAAATTCATGCTTAATTCAAAAAAAGTTATGAAATTTTGTAATTATTGATATAATTGATACTGAAAATTAATTCTTAATTTTGTATCATGGTTTAATAGTTATAAAAAATAGAAAACAAATTCCAATTACATATCCAAGATTTTTTATTTGCGAAGGAAAGATATAAACATTAGAAAAAATTTTTATTCGACCTTCCTAAATATATTTATATATTTATTGCAAGACTGAATCATCAACTTGCAAGAATATCTTTAATATTTGTAAGATCACGTATTTTTAAGTTTATAAAGTTCAAGATCATAGTAAAAATGCACGTTAAGTTTTTCATAGAGCATAAATATCTTATTAATCGTTTTCTTCTCGAGAAAACTGTACAATTTTAACGTAATAACTGGAGAATAATTTATGGTATGTTTTAATACATCTCTAAATATTATGGTTAAAACTTTTTTTTATTTTATTTAATCATATTAAGTAGAAAAAAAACAAATATTAGTATTAAGTATATTCTAATTTATGCTATTTAATTAATATCTTAATATTAATTAGAAAAGAATTTTTCTGCACTGGAATTATATAATTTGTTATAGTATCAGTTCTCCAGAAACTTAATGAAAATGAATGATATAAGTAATATTTTAAATACATTATTTTGTTATCCCAGTATATTTAGTCCTTCCTAGTTGACGCATTACACATTATACACATTTATCACACGATGCCAAATCATTATTAATCGAGAAATCCAAGCACTGGAAAATGCGCGAATATAATTTCACGGATCACCTATAACGTAAAATTTTCCCGAACCAAGTTTTCTCGTATATATTGATCTGCTTCGCCATTATAACGGTATCCTTATTTATTAAAAAATTTATTGCAGATTTTAATGTTTCTAAAGTAAAAAAATCTTTGATTATCAAATTCGATTTATTTTAAATTATTTTGAATATACATTATTTATACGTGAGCTCACCTCGTTCAACGTAACAGAAATCCAATATTGTCATTAACCTATACGCATCCAAATTTATCATTTTAATCAGCGTTGTTTCAAATATTAAAGGTGATTTTTCATTCCAATTAGTTTTAAAGTATCGTTTTATAATACAATAAGTTATCGTTTCGAATGTAATAAATCCGAATTCAATTTTTGGTTTGGTAATTATATAAATATGTATATCGTATCATATATGATTGTTATTGTATATCGCTAAAACTAAAAATAAATAGCAAAGTTGATAATCATTAATTAGATTTATCTTTCAGATATATTACTACTATAAAATATAAAGGTTTTATATATTTTTAAAATTTTTATCCACGATATTAATATCGTTTTTATTTATTTTACTTATACAATATTTTTTAATTGATTTATAATAAAAGTTAATTTTTAGTAATACGTATAAAAATGGATTGAATTTTTTACATTAAAGAAACAAGAAGAAATAGTTATTTCAATAAAAAGTAAAAACTTAAAATTTTATATATTATATTTTTTACCTTACCGCTAAATTTACGATTAATTACCGTATAAAATTTCATATTTAAGAATCTAAAGAAAACCAATTATAAATCTTTGTTAAGTTCGTTATAATAATAGGTCACAAAATCTTAAAAGATTATTTTTTTTTCGTAATTAAAATTTTATTACTGTATTAAAAAAATATAACAAACAAGTTAACAAAAATTATACATTAATTTACGTATTCGTTAATATTTCTTTTAAACAATTTGGTCTATTTAAAATGTTAAATTCAAATAATTGAAAAGGAAATAATATTTTAAAAAATTTACATTACAGTAGTACTTTCATTGAAAAAATGTAAAATTATTTAATGCTTTTAAAATATGATAATCTTTCTTTAAGTGAAAAAAAAATTGTATTAAACGAACGGAACTTCAGTTGGATGATCAAAAATAAATGCATAATCTTAAATGTAAAAAAATGTAAATAAAAAATACTTTCATTGCTGTAAATAATAACCAAATGTACGCGTTAACTAATGAAAAAGAAGCTCATGTTCTTGTCTCCATTAGTAAAAAGTTTCCTTGCTTTCACTAAAGAGAAAAAAATTTCTTCTTCAAAAAATTAAATTAAGAAAGTGGAAGCATGATGAAAATACCAATGAACTCTAACAATAAAAGAAGAAGCGGAAAATATAGAGACCGGATAAGATCGCAGCTAAGTTAAGCCTTTTTTTAATGCCCTCTGAGCACATTGCAGCCAAATAGCACAACGCATTGTCTCAAGTACGTCTCTCACACTTTCACGCTCTTTTCTCTTCCTCTCTATCATTTCATTCGTTTCCCCCAATGAAAAAAAGAAAGAGGATTAAATACTTGCAAATGATTTTTTTTTAATTTGGCGGATAATATTCCTTTCTCATATTTTCTTACTTATTTATTTATATATTTTCTTTGATAAATTTCTTGGCGTTGTGTTACATTGAATCATTTTCATAAGAAGAAATAATGTATTTTAATATTTATAAATTGTATAACATAGTCAAAATTTTTATTTATATATACGATTGATAGATCAAATTACTGCAATAGTTTATATTCATTGAATTACTGCTTCAAAATATGCATAACTTTTAATTAATGCAATATTAACATTTTACATAAAAAAGGACTCAATTAGTTGATTCGATATAAAAAATTACTACATTATAAATTCATAAAATAAGGCAAGATTGCTAAAAAACTTTATTTATTCTTAATCAAAGTACTAATTTGTACAATGATAAATAAAAACTTATAGCTATTTCAAAAAGAGTTATGTATGCGTTCGAGAAGACTCACAAACATCAATCAAATAACATTGAATTTGATTTTAACATTACGTATATTTTAAAGTTTTTCTCGTTGCTCATCGTTTATAAAATAATTATACATTTATACGTTATCAAATAGATTTCAGATTCACCGATAACCAAACTGAAAGATCAATATGTTGTCAAAATCATTTGAATCTATATTTTTATGGAATGAATCTACACGTGTAAATAAAATTTAAATTTATAAATGATCAAATCCAATTATACTTGTAAATAATGTAACTAGGTTTCTTTAAAAATATAACTTTAATCGAATCATTAATTTTGGACGTATACGTAATTTTCGAATATTACACGTAACACGTTAAAAATAGAAGAAATGTTATTAATCCATTAAAAACATAGTTTTATATAATAATATAAAAAAGAAAGTTAATCACGAAAGAATATTTATGAATATCCATCGATTGACATCCTTTCGGTTCAAAAGAAAGTGTTTTTTTTACATTGATTGCATAGTTTTATTTTTAGTATAATAAACTTTTAAATTTATGAAAGAGCGAATAATAATTATATGTATAATAATAGTTTATACCGAGACGATTCATTATTTTTATAAAGGAGTTCACTATTTGTGTATTATTCTTGGATAACTGAGAAAGTTAGTTGACACACTTTTAGATTGCATTATGAAATATACTTTAGTTACCACAACAAGTTCTTTCTTCAGTTTCTTTTTTCAACCATAACTATCCTGTAATATTAGCTACAATAGTTTTTTGTAAACTAATAATAAATCGTCTTTATTAATTCTTATTTTTTATTGCACATTATAATAATAAACTGCCTTAGAGAAAATATAAATATAATATTTTATAAATATAATTAGAAATTTAAAGAAAAATATTATATTACGAATATTTATTATAATGAATTAGAAAACTGTAATTTTAAACCTCATTTCTTTCGCACTTACGCGAAAGAAAATTCTCTCTTTTATATTCAATCAATTCTTTAAGCTATTTGGTCATTAGATAAAATATAAAATAAGTATCTGTGACAATTGATATAAAAAATAAAACATAATATTAAATATATAAATCTTCTAATAGTTTATATATTGCATTGAAAAAGAAACTTTTTTCTAATATATTTTAAAATAAAAACGCATAATATTTACAATAGCACGGCCCGATAAACTATAAATAAAAAGATTTATAGTACACGGTTGAAGCAAAAGTTTGCTTGTAGATATGCAGTTACATATATTCATTCGCTTTCGTAATTTTAATTAACTTACAATGTATCACAAACTTCGGCCAGACATATTTTTTATTATTTGTTTGCCAATGAATATATTGAAAAATATCTCAAAACAAAATAGTAATATTGTAAATGTAGGAAGTAGATTTCAAAGATTTCAAAATATCTTAAAAGTGTTAATAATAATATTTTATTTATTGGATATTATAACATAAAAGAACATATAAATGATGAATACATAAAAATTGCATTAACTTTTCGATTACATATATATTAATAATTTAAAATCTCCATTTACTTTATTAAATATTTTTTATAATGAAATAAATTTCTGTAATTAAATTATATATCGAAGGTTGTTTTTTCCATTTACTTTTCATAATTCTTTAAAATCATTTTTAAAAATATATTATGAATTCTGCATACTTTACTGTACTCAAAAATATAAAAAAAGAGAAGTTATAAAAGTGAGATTAAGAAAATTTGCATGGAAAATATCTCTGTTATTGTCACGATTGAAAAAGAACAAAATGAACGCGAAAAAATTGAAGAGTAATACAAGAAATATATTGAACATCACGTGAATTTACACAAAAAATAATCATCGTCAACTCGTTAAAAGCTCGAGGAAAGAATATGATATACCGGAAACGCCGGCGATTTATCAAACACGGTTAAAATTTATTCGCTTCTTAGAACTCAAAGAAGCGAAACAGGTCGAAAACTGATAATATTCTATTTCCCAACTCTATAATCGTGTACACGTAAGGTACAATATATCGTTGAGAGTCCGAGAAAAGAACTTAGTCTAGCGGAGGGAAAATATAATTTATATCATTTGTATGAATGAAACAAGAGATATTTGATGTATGAACTGTTATAGAGAAATCTCGTCTGTAAAAAAATTAGCAAAGCTAATTCTACTATTGCAATCGTAATAAGGTAATAAATATGCCGAAGAGATTTTATTGTATGTGAGTTCGGTTGTGAAAACTAAACATCGCGATTGGCTTACAGATTAATATTATGTCTTATAAAAAATTATGCATTAAAAATAAATAAGTAGTATGAAATATATGAACGAGAGAAAAATATGTTTGGGTCAGTACGAAGACGAAAACATCGAGAGCAAAGATTTCCAATCTCTTACATTTTGTTCGCGACGTATTAAAAAAAATGTGTTCAAAAAAATTGAAACTGTATATAATTAATAATAATATTAAATACTGTGTAAGTAATCGATATAAAATTTTCAGTTATTTAAAGGGTGAGATAAATAAGTATACGAACACTTAAAGAACAAAATATTAATCGTTTAAGAACTATTACTTATAAAAATGTTACTTTTTACTTTATTATTATTATTATTAAAAAATGAAAAATTATAATAACACAATGAACGTTATTTAAGAAATGCGTAATATCGAAAGCTTTAATAATTATTTTTTTGACGCGAAGACCTACTAACTTCTAATATGTGTACAAATAGCAAAGTATATTTAACATATACATTATTGTTATTTTAAGAAAATTTAAAAACAGAATTTCATGATCAAATAATTATAGTTCGTTTATACAACGTAACTATTTTACATATATTTAAAACAAAATTTATACGTTAATACAGTATTTTAATTTGACAAATAGAAAACTTAAATTGTTTTTTAACTTTGAAAAATTTTGATGTCAAAAATATCTTTGATTTTTTATTTAGGTCAAACATTTAAAATGTAAACGTTGTTATGTCGGCAAAATGGAACATTCGGTATTAAGTAAAGTGACAATTGTTCTTATTATTTTACTCTTATCGATTAATATTATTATCGCTGTATAAAATTATACATAACGTAACAACAATCTCTTAATATTAATTAAATTATATTTTGACATTTAAAAGAATATCTGTGAATATACGACTGCTATTCGTTTCCCATTTAACAAGCTTAACTCAAATTTGTCAATTTGGGCACACGATACAATCATAAAAGAATTTAATGCTGAGTTAAACGGTGACAAGAGAACCAGGGTTTAATAGAGCAACGTCTCAATTCCGAGGTATTCTCTGATACAACGTATAAATATATGCACGAACGCACAAATCCACTACGCAGAAATGACAAGCAAAAGCATATTACGTGGAAACTAATCCTGGATTAGACACGATTTATGAGATCCGTTTGGATAAATAGGAATGACAAGCGGTATCCCCAAATTTCTTGATCCTTCCCTAGAACTAAATACATCTATACACGATACATTTTCATATGAAAAATTCGAATCTTTCGATAGAACCTGTACGTAATCATCGAAAATCATGGAAAAATAGTAAAATATATTGGAAATATTTTCATGTCTTATTCGGATTAAATCGATGAAGCAATATAATTAAAATGTAATAAAAAATTACAGGCATTCTTGTTAGTTTCAATTGTTCTATATTCTAAAAGTCATAGAAATTGAAAAGATTTATTGCTCTTCCTTAATCTTTCATTTTCTCACCTGTTCGTCGCTCTTTTGTAGAATTATTTTCTCGAAAAAACATGTTTTGATGGAGTAAGTAATTAAAGATTCTTATTCATAATAAAATATTATGCTAATATTTAAAATAAAAAATTTATGATTATAATTTTAATTTTAATATTTAAAAAGTCAAGTAGTTTTCATAATATATAGTGAGTTTTTAACAATAGTCGTAAATGTTGGATTTATAGGAGATATTTTCAGATTTAATGTACAGATTAATATTTCATTATTATAAATTTAGTTTTAAAAATCTATTGTATACTTGTTATAAGTTAACGTCGTTCTATATTTAAGTAAAAAATTGTAATTGAAACAAATAATAAATAAATCTTACATTTTCCATTTTTTAATTTATCTGTTTTCACGACAGTTATTTTTTTATAAATGCATTTTTAACGTTATCATTGAAAAATTTTATATGTGCCTAAAATTATCGAAAAGACATAGATTAATCGTAACTTTATTTATAAAAATAAAATCGAAGATTATCGTTCAAGAACTTAAATAATTAAATGTAAAAATTTTATTAATTTGAATATTTTTACATAAATGTCTATATCCTAAGTTTACTTACTCAAACTCAATTACATCTATGAAGTAAATACATAAAAGAAATGTTTACCTAAAAATATCGTACTAGCGTAAAATATACGAATCTTCCTATTTCTTTGATTTCTAAGTAAAACCATATATCTTTCTATGGACCACAAGGATACAGTTACAAGGTACACGCGCGATATTCTCTTATCGGAGGCCAAAATTCCATATATTGCTTTCAACGGTAATTTAGAAGAACATTACAAGTAAATGCACGCATATGTTAATCTCCCGATTCGCGTTCCGTAGGCCCAAGCGGTCGACTAAAATAGCTCAAGAATGTCTATTAATCGCAATGGAATTTTCCACAAAGCAGCGAAATTCCAATGAGTCAGTGCTGCACTACTGCATCCCTATAAACTATTCAATGGCAGTGGCAGTATTCAAAAGACCGTTATCAGCTGTAGTTTCTAACGTACCTAACTCAGTGAGAAAATTGACGCATCGTTAAACATTCGCGCGACGATCGCCTAAAGTTAAATACGGTTTTTTAATAATATTAAATACAATGATTCGTTCGACTCGATAAAACGAGGAAAACTCTTACTATTTCACGATTCTAAAAAAATTTAATACACCTATGTTAATTCGTACGTTACATTAGCCTAAATTATTATTGAGGCTCCGATCGCAGTTTTTATTAACTTATTAACTAGGCCGTCGGAATTAAATTACAAAAGTTTAAAATCCATTCTCTCGCTCTCGCAAAAATACTTTCTTACGATAACAACTATCTAATACATCACGATTTCACGCTGAAATTAGAAAAAGCAAAATCGCTATTAAAAATCGAGCATTTCTTCAGACCGTAATTTCCAATGCTACATCGCAACGAAACTAATAGCCTATCGTTGCAACGATTGCGCAGCTTACGTTAGCACGAACAGGTGGGCAATGACTGGTGTAGTATACAAGGCGACAAGAGAGTACTCGGCCAAACTAATTAAAATAGCCCAGTGGGTCAGCGTCCCTAAAATAGTCGAATTGCGAATAGGAGCGGAAAAAAAAGAGACTCGCGAAAGACAGGCGTGAGTGAACTCGCTTTTTCGGATTCGTCTTTGGACCACCGTTTCAAGGTGGGATGTGTACAAGGTCACGCTTGATCGAACTAGAATCCAAACTTCGCGTAAGTAGACATTGTAAAACTTTCTTTATACGATTGGTCGAACGAGAAATGGTTTATTGCATTAGAATAATATAATTAAGTTGAATAAGTTGTAAGCAATTTCGAGGCGGTGGAACGATAAGAAAACTACACGCGATAATGATTTAAAAATGCTCGATGATTTAAAATGTATAAGCAAAGGTTTAAAAAATACAGTCACGTACGAGTGGAATTTAGTACGAGAAGATATTATTCACTTTTTGGCTTATTAATGCGTTAAATCCAAAAATAAAGTGTTTAACCGAACGAACCGAAACGAACCCTTTCCTACGATTCCGACGAGAGAATCAGATTTAAACTTTCAATATGTACGGCAATACAGACAAAATTATTTGCCTAGGTAATTTATATTCTAAAATACGTTGCTTCAAACACAAACTTAAAATAAAACTTTCATCGAATCACCTCGTTGCAATGTATCATAACGACAGAAATTATCAAAGTTTGAAACTCAGAAACCATTAAAATCTAAAAGCACGCGTTAAAACGCAGGTTATTAGCTCTGTTTTCCAAATACGGGTGAAACGCTTTGACCCTCTTACTTGTATCGTCGTATTATAGCGTCGTCACTGCTGCGCGTGACCAACCATTTGGTTATGCACTGCTAAAAGCGGAATTAGCGTATCTAGATTGTACCGAATTTTTGATTCTACGTAATACGAGAAACAGAGCACGATAAGTATCAACTATCGAACCGATAGCCGTTGATCCAAGAGAGTTCGTATACGGAAACTAATCAACATAAAGCTTTTACTACCCAAAATCAAGAAGTCGGTCGGATCTAGTCGCACTAGCGAATGTGCGCAGATAACCCGGTGGAAAAGTAAGACCGAAACGAACCACCAGGGATATCAACGAGACGAGCACTACAATCTGCAGTTTGCACCGGTCCGGAAACATCTAGAGACCATTGTGGTATAAAGTTCCTTCCTCGTTCCCCTGTGCGCAGTGATCGCGAGTCTACGTAACATTTGCAAAATTACTTTCTCTTTTGCGATCGGATTCGCGCCCTCTGGCGTCTTCGGGACTAGTCGTTCGAGCAGCAACGTGGATAGAATAGTTCTAACAACTTCTTCTCGCTCGATGAACTTTTGAGCTTGTTCTCTGAACCCTCGATTCGTATGGCAACTCGCGGAGGTCGCGTTATCGATGACTGTCGATGCACCTTGATTTTAGCGGAAAATAATCGCCTCGTTACGATTAAAGCGTTCTATTCAAAGTTGACGCAATTCGCGTTTCGTATCCAAAGTTTTTCGAGATTTAAAAATATACACCAACGTTGACGATATTAAATAAATTTCATTATTTTAAAATTTAATTTTTAAACTTCATTTTTAAGTACGCGTGATTATGTTTATTGTATGGAATTAATCGAGTAGATATTTTTTCAAGTTCGTTTATTCGCTGTATAAGAAATAGAGTTACAATGAACAAAGAACGTAGACAATTTTGATAAACGGTTGTTATCTTTTAAATTAATTTATTACAAAAAGTGTAAAATTTTACCGTTGTAAATTAATCGAGGAGTAAACGTTTTTTTTATTAAATACGATAGAAGAAGCGCAAGTTCGGTAAAATTATATAAAAATAAACACTGATGATTAATACTTTAAACGTTAAAGGATTCATTCCACGATTTTAGTTATTTTAATATTGCATTCTTTCGGTTTATTAAGTTTTATAAAAAGTATGTTGTTAATTATTACCGACAATGTAACGATATTTATTAATGATTTCTTATAATTGATCTCTATTATAATTTATAAAGTACATTTTCATCGGTCATCGTTTTATTAAAAACAATTACCTTTCAACAGCCACATCTCATAATAATTAAAAACTGATTAAACATTCGTTACCGATGTTAACGATGCTAACGATTATTAACTTTAGTCGAATCATTCCCTAATCTCGTTAAACCGCTAACCAACGTTGAAACCCGGATGGGACGACAATTGCTACACAAGCTTTCGCAATTGCTTTCCAGTCCCTCAAGTTACTTCTTTTTCACGGCTTTTTGCAACGGGTACAGCGACTAAAGCTTAATTACTTAGTCGAATGAGCAGCTGCAACCATGGTACAGTGATCGACAATCGAATTTAAATTAAAATTCTCATCGATCGCTATCAAAGGACTTGCAACAATCTCGTTGCGCAACTTAGCGTAAGGGCCGGTTACATACATAAATGAGCCGTTGTACGGATAATCGATAGTGTGGCATTATCGCGTAACATTCTAACGAATTTATAACAGATTATGAACAGCCGCGAAGAGAGTAAGTTTAAGAGAGAGTGAGAGGGAGTGAGAGAGACGGTTCACGCTGATGCTTCCCTATACGATAACGAGCAAAGTATGTTAACCGATAATTCGATTAGAACTATATTATAATATTCCATCCAATCCGTTAGTCTTTTTCTTCAAGAGGTGAATCACTGCTTCAAAATTTACGCAAATATAATGCATTCGGTGTACGTTGGTATTTTTGTTTTTTTTTCCCGTGAATTTTACGTGCAAAAAGCGAGATAAGTACATATAATGAGATAATATAAAATCTTTATAACATAATAAGAACTAATTCTGAAATAATAAAGAAAACTTTTAATAAGTATTAAAATTTCCTTTTACACGCTATTTGTATAATAATTAATGAGTAAATACGAAGTTTTATCTTAAAGTGTGATGTTCAACATCCAATGTTCGTATACTCATAATTTCAGGTTCTGCGGAATAAAGGAAAATAAGTATCGATTAAACTGTGTAATTTAAAAATAATCTTTTTCTCGAAATATATTTTGATTTACAATAATTATCGTTATAAAATTACAATTATCTTTTGCTTCTTATTGTTTCTTAATTAATTTATTCATCACGTGTGTATTATTAAAAATGCAATTAGAATTTTTAATTTTCGTAGGTAATTAACACATTTTCTTTAATTAAAATGATCAATATTTCTTTTAAGAAGTGAAGTATTTAATTTTCATTGAAAAAATTTATTTTATCGATTTGCTGCAAATAATTTAAAATTAATTTTTTATTTTAAGTAATACAAAATTAACGTTTTCATTCCGAGTCTGTAAATATAATTGACTGCACTTAAAAAAAAGTTGTCTGCGTGTTACAATAAATAGATCGTAAAAAATAACCATATTATTTGTAAGAGATTATATTATGCATTGTAATCGTGGAACAAAAAATTAGTATTATTAAATTTAAATAATTAAATTAATTCGGTAATCGATCGAACGATACAAAAACTTATTTCATAATTAAAATTTTATTATTTATAAAAGATTATTTTTAAAATTAATCAAAATATTCGCGTATTTGTAATTAGTAAATACAAAGAAATTTAAAATTACTTATTATTACACTTAATTATACTTGTTATATTTAACAATCATTTAAAAGCTTACTACGTGGTTTATCATAATTTCCATCAAAAATATGCATAGAAATGTATAACAACATTTCATAAATTATTTTATTTACATAGATCTCAATAAACGACGGTATCTACATTTTTAATGGCTACTCCGTAATTACCAGTTTTTTATACATTTCTAGCCAGTGTATTTCAAGATCTCTAACTCTTCCATATCAAAAGTAAATCACGCTGGAATATTTTCAACTCTGAAGTAATTTTCAGCGTTGAATTAATTAAAGGAATAAAATATAAAATGAACCGATGAGATTCAACTAATTTAAATAAAAGTAAATTATAGTTAGAAATTTATTTTATCGCTATAAAGTTTTCTTTTTCAAAGCACGAATAAATAATAGAAAAATTACGCTGTTACGATGATAAAATTATATCATAGTCGTCAATGATCCGCAAATGCACAAGTATAATTAAAGTTATATAATAAATTTCAATTCGAATGAAATAGAAATTTTTATACGAATTATATAAGAATAAAATAATATTAATAAGTTACGTCGAAAATTACAAGATTCAATTTCGCAATATAAATTGAATAAGTCTGCGAAAGCACAAACTATTGTTCTAGAATGAAACTCGTAGAAAATTATATAAAAAATTAAATATCGATTTTCCAGATCAAACTTGGAAGATTCGCAAGCATTATAGACTCGATCGATTTTAGTTTTTCGAGATCGCTCGAGAATAAGTTATCGGTTACCGGTTACGACTAGAAGTCACGTATCGTTGTTCATTTAAAAAAAATTGTGCCAGACAACGGTAAATCCATTCCTCAAAGCAAAGAAAGCAACGCGCAAAAAGAAAAATCAACGACTCTGCGTTGAAAAAGATTCAAAGTAAAAGAAAATACGAAGCACAAAAGCAAACCTTTTCACCGAACGCTACTCAGATTTTCGAATCCGCGCAGTTGGCACCTGATTTCAAACGCGCAAGAAACTTCCCAACATTGCGGCATTTTCAGTTTTCTCGTTCTCCCCCCGACATCAGCCTTCGCTAGCGGTCGATCATAAAAGCCAAAGACGTTGTGGTCTCCTCGTCCAATGCCTAGTTATTTATTATTGTCGGGCTTTGCGACGCCGCGACTCGCACGAGCTGAGATTTAGGTTTCGAGAGGAAAAGTAGATTTGCGTACACTATTATTAACGGAATGAGCGCAACGCTTCCTGAGCTCACACCCGAATATTGTCCGGCCGAAGTTGTTTAAAAAATATCGCTGACTCTGCTCGTTTCTCTTTTATCGCGATATTTGTAGTCGCGTTTTTCGCATCCGTGGTTATTTTATTGCCTGCAGTGCCGAACATTGGACCGATTTCGACCAAGATTTCGTTTCGAACAAAGTTTAATAAGAATTTTTAAGCTGTGGTGTAGATACGGTCCTTGAATAAAGAAAAATGGGATTTTCATATAAATAACAGTTGTAAGATATCGAATAGTCGAGGTAAACGTTTCATTTAAAAATAACGATTTTCGATAAGCGACTCAACGATGCTTCGACAAAATCAATGTGTAATAGTTTACTTTGCAGTCTACGTAATATTTTACATGTTAATAAACAACTTTAACAAAGTTACAAACATAAAAGCTTCACCAATATACAACTTTTTACATAAATTTATATTTTAATGTTCTGAACTCTAATACATTTCGTTTTATTATCCAAAATAAATACATTTTTAGTATCCATCCATTGTAATAAGTTTTATTATACACAATATTGGAAATCAGGAAAATCTCTTTTTTATTATAGGTAGTAAACAAGAAAATATTTTTAGTTTAATGGTTAAATAATTAATTCGAAGACTCGAGAATCTACTAAATTCGAGAAGTAAATAAATAACGATATCGTTAGTGTTTAAATCCCGACTTTAAAAACAAAATAATTAATAACCAATAATAGAAAACAATTAACGTTATACATTTTTAAAAGCATTTATCGCGTGTTGATTTCATTTGGTTTAAAGGCAGCTATTATTCTTTATTTTAAATCCATCCAAAATATTTTAGTTTACGTTAAATTCAAATTTATTACAAAAATCATGCATTAATAATACAAATTATCATTTTACCAATTCTTAAGTAGATCTTTAAATAACTCCAGATCTATATAATCAAAGAATTTAAAAGAGCATTCTATTAATAATTTTTAAAATAAGAATGTAATGGAATTTCTCGGATGAGGTCAAATATTTAAATTTTTATAACTGTTGCGTCGATAAAACTGAAAATTATGGTTACTATTATTTTCTTTATTATTATGTTTTTCGGTAAATAATTATCAGCCTAACCAAGAATTAAAAAATATACTAGATAATCGTAGGTATAATAACTTTGAGTCGAAGGTTAATTTCGTTTTATTTAAAGAAAATATATTATTTCAATATAAAAAAAAGGAACACTTAAAGATATTTTACTTATATTCTCTGTTCATAATATAGAAACGAGATATTAACAAGTTATTAATAAAAATTATTTATTTTCGAATATATCAAATATAAACTCGAAATTTGATTAACAATTATTACTGGATATAATAAAAAAAATTCGTACTTTTAAATTTTGTTTTTACTTTACTTTTTAAAATTTTTTTGAAGATAAACTAAAAGAAAATATGGAAAATAGGTTTACCGTAATAAAAAGTAAAGCTTCTAAATTTGTCTCGTAAAAAACAAGAAAAACAAATTGAACTAATAAAACTTGACTAGTAATTTGTAAAACCATTAATATAATAATTTTTCTAAACGTTTTATCTCGGTGTTTACGAATAAAAATTATTTCACGATTGTACAAAAATTATAACGTTGAATAAATTTAAGCATCAGATAAAGAAATATAAATTCGCTTCACGAGTTCTAAATCCTAAAAATTGCTATCTCTTCGGAAAATAATTATATTTGTTTCAAACGTATTCTAAATTGAAATTACATTTTTAATTAGCATCTATTCTAACAGTAAAAGTATCTCATGGTCTTTATAATTATTTGCGAATTTCGAACAGTACTCGTTATCTCTTCCTTTCTCTCGTCGCGTATAAAACTGCCTTTCCTTCCTCCATTGTACTTTGTAGTTACAAATGCCCGGAGAACAAGCGACAGATAAAACAGACGTTTGAACCGGTTACCAGTTGTTGCCTTATCAAGCAACAGTACGTCCTGATGCAGAGAAGAGCGAACATGTACGTAATGTGCAATAAGCGGACATCGGATAAATAAGGCGGTATATATATCACACGACAGAATGTCAGGCTCTAACAGCGCGGAAGAATTGAATATTTGCACTTCCGACTCCATGTCGATATGTGCCTTGCGCGAATGTCAAACGAAGACTATAAGTTGGTTCGATGCGTCTCACCTTGACACTTGATCGATGCAACGCGAATATCCGATTAATGGTACTTTGGAAATCGAGATGTAATTATCTGTGATAAGCGAACGGCGGGTAAAAGCGCACCGAGACGTAAAATTTCCACGTGTTTCGTATAAGTCACAAACTGTATTAGCATATCGTTCGAGATTCGAATTTTAGAGGTCGTGAAATTCGACAAATTTAATCGGGTATAAAGTTACGGTGAAGTCGCACCGTATTAATTTAAGAATTACTTTTTCCTTTTATTTTTACCAACGATACCAAAATTTGACGAAATTTAAAAACTTTTTTTCCTACTTGTTCATTTAGTAAATTTGATAATTTGACAAAGCTAAATACACCGTATAATGGTATACAGTTATAATAGGATAGCTCGTAGAGATCCGTCAATCGATTTTAATATCCATTAATACAACAAGCACGAACGTACTTGCAAAACAACTTCCTTATTACAAATAAATTGTTGCATTTATAGCACTAATGTAATTCGAACTAGTTGCAAATATGTTTCTACGTGGCACAAAAACGTCTCTTTATATCGCGTAAATTTTTTTTATTGAACCCAAAGAACCGAGATATTCGATAAGCGGTAAGATTCAAATAGCGAGTATAATTAAACCAATTTTATGTTTTACATGCGCGATTTATAAGGAAATGCATCCGCGTTCTCTGTCGCGTACAATTTGCGTATCGGTCCGCGATTTCGAAGCAACCGGAGAACCGAACAAGGAGTAAGGATATTTATTCTTTGTTCGGTGGCGATGGCCGTGAAGAAGATAACGTTTGCTTAATAAGAATATATATCGAATACCTCTACGTATGCGCATTCGCACAGAAACTTACCGTGTAGGCGATGGTATTGATTGGTTGGGAAAGTCGACCGGATTTCTTCTCTTGCGAACTCGATCCATCCTTGCTCTCATTATCGGAATCTGAAAAGCACTCGAAGGCAGCACATTACTAAGCAATTATTACCTCAAGAGAATCGAAGGAGAAAGAGAGTTTGTTTTCATTTTAACTGCGTACGTGTATAAACAGTCGTTCTTTCGAATATCAACCAAAATATCTCCAATATCGTATAACTTTTGATTAATCTACTTTGTTTTTTATATTTGACTCCAGTTTTAAGACAAAAACATTTTTATACTAAAATCTTTTAGCTATTAAAACAGAATTTACATACAAAACAAATTTAACTTAATTATCGTAAATAAAAGTAATGATTTATTTACGTTTATTATTAACTGATATTTTTATTTTGGTAGAAGGAAGAAATTTCCTTAAATTAAATTCTAAAACTGACCAACTGTCTCCTGCATAAAGTACGTAAAAAACTTCGTGTGTTAAATTTATTAACGATATTATATATAGCTCATTTCATATTTCAAGAATAGTTTTATTTAATTTATAGATATTCAATTTTTAAAATTAGAAATTTGTCATCCGCACATTTCAGATTATAAAATTTGCTTATTTTAAGCGAGAGAAAAAAGATGTACAAAAAATAATTTTTATATATTCCGGTACAATTGAATAAATTACTCATCACTTTAAAAGATTATTTTGATGAATCAGCAACATTCACGGTTATATGATCGAGAAGTTATAGTTAAAAAAAGACGATAAAAGATAGAGCATAAAATTCTTGCAAAAAAAATCGATCTATCACTTGAAACAATTAAAGATAACTGGTAAAGTGAAAAGTTTAAACGAATTAATCTTTAAAATTGGAAAATTTTATTAGTAAAATATAATTAAATATTAGTTTTGCCAATTATTTTTTTTAGACTCACCCTCCGAATTATCGTAGAATACGCGCAATCGTATAATTAAAAAAATAATTTTGCATCGGGTTTCGGTTATAAAAATTCAATCGCACCCGTTTATCCACCGTCGGCTAAAATTCATCGCATGCGATTTTCGAATAATTTTTGACTCTTTTTAATATATTTATCGAACGCGTCAGAAAGAAACGCGCGAACGATAAAACGTTTATCAAAGAAAATCAAAGGCGCGAGCATCGACAAAAAAAATATCCATTCTAAATTTTATTTATTCAAATTATCTCGGCGCATCTCCAGGACTGAAATCGAAATGTAAATTGAACTGCGCAGCAACGACGTCGACGTACGTGCAATGCACGCATACATTTCCTTATGCGCGTCAAATCAAAGTCCCCGAAGAGCAAACAAAAGCGTACCGTACACTTCGGGAGAGAAAAAAAAAGACGCGCGTTCCGTTTTGAGGTTGTTGGAGAAACACGAGAAAACAGCGGCGGTTCACCGTGAAAACGTAGTCCCGAGGAAAGACCGATGTGAAAAATCAATCTCGCAATGGTTTATTCTCGCGCGTGGAAATTCGAAGTTAAGTTGGGAGTGGCGCCAGTCCGCGACATTGGATGTATATGCTAACGTTCGTGACTCGTATCATTATGTCCCAGGAGAGACACGAAAAAAAGAGACAACGTATCGACCACTTCGAAAATTACCGATGCGAAGGAGATATTTATTTAGAGCCTTGCACAAGGCGGCGAGAAAAACAATTACATTCGATTCTTGATATGGGTTACTGCCCAAGTCCTGGAAGTTAAGAATCGGGCGAAACAATGGGTAGCAATCACGAAAGCAAAATGGTAAATGTCGATTCTTTCGGTTGCGAATGTTCGTACTTTGAATGGCGTTTGCTCGCGTACTTTTAAAATATTCATTTCTTTCTTTTGTTTCGATAAGGTATTAAAGATTTTTTTCGATAATCTGGTACACGAGTTTCTTTCCATTTAATAAATTCGTTCTTATTTGCTTGTGCGCTCGTTAAGAAATGTCAGCGTTTTCATAATAACAAAATTAGAATATTATCGACTAATATAGACTATGAATTCGTTAATATTGAAATACGAGATGGAAATTAATTTTTTTTGTATTTTTTTATTTTTTCATATTTTTTTCACATAAATAATACAATCTTAGCGATTTAAATGTTTTTCTAATATATAAATGTTGAATAATCGATAAATTTTTTTGCTCGCAACCGATGAAAAATATAGATTTTGTGGTCACTCGAAATACCAACTCGCGTACTCGAGTATATTGAAACAATAAAATTATGCATAAATTAAAGTGTGCATCTTCAATGGAATAAAACACTTATATAATTCGTTCAATTTAAAATTAGTCATTGAAACTTTAAATTTCGGTTTAAACAATTTTAATTATTTAAATATTAATTTAAATAAGGTCTAAAAATATTAATTATATAACAAATTACGTACTTTAAATCGATATTTTTTAAACTGCATACAAATTTAAACGAACAAAATATTGTACAAAATTTTATTCAAATATTAGTTACTTAAAAAAATTATCCGATCGTCGTAATATATCAAAATTAGTATTTTTGAAGTAACAACTATCAATATCTAATTCTATTAATTCTATTAATATTAATGCGTACTAATTTGAAAACGATAAATAGAAAGCAAATTGTTTTTTAATATGCGATATTAATATATATTTATATTTTATAAGCAATTTTTTTCAAGAGTAAAATTATATTCCCTTACAATAAATTATAATATAATTTCAAATTTATAACGTTTATCCATTTCAATTTTAATATATTATTTCTGATACGTTCACTAACAGTTACAATAGCTTAAATTTAATATAGTTTAAAATACTAGTTAATATAAGTAATAGAAATTAATTTATGATATTTAAGATTTATTTAAGATTTATTTAAAAATGTAAAAATTTAATCTATTCGAGCATTTAATTTTCGGCGGCCTTTACAAAAAAATTTAATCCGTTCCAAGTCTTTTTAAAACTATAAAATTATACGCATAAAAGGATTAAATTGAACGTGTACATTACATATTCATACATTGAAATCGTGTGTCTTATCATTTGTTTTTTAAGTTAAAAATCGATTTACTGCAAATTAAAAATAACAGTATATTAAGAGCAATCGTACCCGACAAGAAAACGCATGTCTACTAAACTCGGCGGTAATAGCCATCATAGTTTCAATGTCATCGTAAATATCCACCGCTATTATAATAATATGTTCTCATTAAACTCATTATAAAAACATTTTATTTAACTGTAAACTCCGGTATAAACTGATGTAGCCCCGCTTTGAAGCATTTTTTTCTCTCTAAGCAGCTCGCAATTTCCATACACGGACATCTGCTCGCACTCCCAACAAATGCTACATGACAAATTGACAAATGTATACACGCGCGTGTGACTTCCTCGATAAAACCTCTCAGGGGCTAACTCAACTTGTCAAAGGCTACAAACTCGTCTGCAGCGAACGCAGTCACGCAACGGAATGACGAGGACTCGCATTAATCGTTGCCAATTTAAACTGTTTTGCTGTTTCGTTCGTTTCTGACTTAGAACTTAGCGAATCGGAGAACAGGAATTATGGTAAATTCGAAAGTAAAAATATCAAAATTGTAAAATTGTAAAATTGTGAAATCACGCATTTAATGGGGCATAAACTATAAAGTGGTAAACCGATGTTTTCGTTTCCGAAAAATTTCAAAACAAGCTATTTAATTACAAAGATTTGCGATTTATTTGATAAATATTTTCATTTTTAAATAACATGTATTCGAATGTAAGTTATTGCAACGTTATTTATCCACGAAGTTTGAACGTTAATTTCTATTAAAAAATTTAATTATATTCCGTCACGTATCGCGCGAGGCTTACGTGACAATAGCAATGTTTCATTTAGGAAAATTCAAGTTTAGAAAATGACTAAGTTTTTTCTAATTACTGTATCATTTAATAATTTTTGACGAAATATTGACTCGTAAAACGGAATTTTCGGGCGAATGTTATAAAAATTTATTATTCAAAAACAAGATAATCGTTGTTTTTACGATAAATCTGAGAATAATCAAATTTATATTTTTTAAAAACGACTTTCTTTTATGCATGAAATCATCTATTTATTTGTAAGTGAAAAAGTTGCAAATAGAATGCTTAAACGTGTCTAACGGAAACAATTTGATTAATTAAAAAATTGAACTCGATAAAGCAAATCGCTTCTTTCTAAGCGAAAAAAATGCTTTTATACTACAAAAATATCGCAATCTTTTGCACATAAGAATTTCTCATAGCTCAAAGCCACTTTGTATCGAACAAATATTTCAATTTTCTTAAAACTAAAACCGCGATTCGCGATGACCCTGATGTAAAAAATATTTTCACGACAAATAACTTTTACCTACGAGAAAAGTATTATTTCTTCAAATAGAAAACGTATAAATGCAGCAAAGTTAAAAAAAGTTTCGAATACATCGAAGCGCGATAAATTTCTAATACTTACGAATACGGCGTTTAAATATTCGACGACGGTAAATCACAAGATAATTTTGTACAACATAACTAGAATATTTGAAAGATAAAATTAATTCGGATCGATTTGGCGGTAAATTTGATATACACAGAGAATTTAAACGATACCATCCTCGTTTAAAGATTTTGGAGATTTCGATATTTTTATGATTCAATTTGTCAAAGCATAATAATTCAATCGTTGAAGAACAATATTTCTAATACTTCTGACCATGAATCATTTTGAGCGAGGAAATTCTAGACTTTGAACCTCGAATTGAGATGTCACCGGATGAAACCGTTTGATTTCAGCGTATACTAAACTTGTTTTTGATTGAACTTGATTATTAATAAATTTGATTTCACTTCGTTTTAATATAGTTATAAAATAAAAAATGTCTATTTCCACTCGATCAAAAGTACTCTACATCTAACAATCATGAATTTCGATACGCATAAATATATATTTCGTTTTACGTAGTTATAAATATAATACCATTTAAGAGATCACGCAGAAAGTGCGACGGCATGAAAGCGTCAACAAGGTCGATACGCGCCACGTAATAAACGACGTAATCGCACAATTTTGTTTTGAAAATTTGAATATATCTCAGTTCGTCTTCGGCATTCCACTCTGAATCAGTCTCTAGGGATTCTGTTGTCCCCGTGCCATTTCGTTCGCGAGTGGACCGTTTCTCTTCTTGTTTCCTCGAAACCGTTCCCATTGCCTTTTGGAAGCCGCACTAACTACCGTATTTACTTACAACAATCTTATGCTTGGGAATTTCATTATCGTCTTTATCTTTGTCCTCGTTACTGATATCACAACTTTCGCTAAAACCAGCCTTTCAAGAGATATAAAAGATGTTCCGAATTCGCCAACTGACTCTACACAGCAAATATCGCACTTGATTTCACGAAAATATTCTTACTACGAGAACAGTCGAACGATCCATAAGTTGGGGATGCTTTTTTCGTTTATTTCAGGTACAATCGGTAGCGACAGTTATAATACATAATATAAGATACATTAAGCGTAATCGATAAATAACTAGAATATCGTCGACTCGTCCATTAATTTTCATAAGAGATCTTTCGTACGATATTTAAGTAACTAAATCTATACTTTAGTTTAAGCCTTCGCGTTTAAAACGAAGTCAATTTTAAATAAGGATCATCGCACCGACAACGATAAGTTATCGCGACGGAACAACTATCCAATGTATCTTAGTGTTTTACGCTCGTTCATTTAATGGTTTAAATGGTCCGCTTAAAATTCCATTTAAGCTATACCAAGAGTTACTTTTCTTAAAGTTAAAATCTTCGAAATCCTACCAACTATTTTCGTCTCGGTATTTTAAAGATACAACATTGCAATAAACTGAAAATCCTCCATCGATTGTTCCAAGCTTTTTTTTATAAACGTACGGAAACAAAATGCTCCGTACAAACGCACGACGATGTCACAATTTTTTTTCACGCACGTTGTCCACTAAAACGAGAAGCTGTGATTGGTGGTAAGGTCGCGCACGATCGATCGATATCGAGCGAACTTGTATCAAGCGCAACTGCAGTTTGTGGGCTAGAAACCGTTATTTATCAGGCGTTATCCAATTTTCCAAGCGTCCGTAACGAATAATTCGGTTTACATTTTTTATCGACGAATTACGTCGATACCTGCAATTCGCGAACAAATTGCGCTTGCACTCGATAAATTCCAATCTATGCGGACTCGAGGATTAGAGCATATTTAGAGCAGCGATTCGTGGTTGTTGCACTTTCACACGCGGCGAATCGTTACCCGAGCGCGATAATTCAAGATGCCGGGATTTCGTCATCTCCAAGTTTAAAAAATTACGCGAGATAACCTTTGCAATTTCACGTTACCGTACAAATTTGAAGATGCGAGCGAAACGTGTTTATCGGTCCGATACATTTTAAATCGAACGAGCGATGACTGTGTTCGGTCCCGTGTCGGAAGACGTATGAAACGAGCTTCCGTCGTCTCGAGCTTGAGATCATCTGTGGTTCGACTCGGCGGAACAGTTAAATAAGTCCGTAAAAATTGACAGCTCGATGAAAATATTGGAAATATGAACCTCCTCGTGCACTAAGCTGGAATAACAAAAGTCGATTGCAGCGAACCAGAAAACAAACGAGAATCACATGATCGAATCGGTCGATTTGCCGAGAGAAACTGACCGTCGCGAACTGAGTCACACTGAGATCACGCGGGATAAAGATACTCCCATATTCGAAGGCGAATATTGTCGACCGTAGCAGCTGAGGCAGCTGAGGCAGCACAACTTAAGCAACGATTATAGCTGCGACTATGTTGTCAGGTGTCCGTTACGCGATTGCGACATAGACGATCCTTCTTGTTCTCAACTTCGCTTTTAGGATCCGAACTTTTAAAGCATGGTTTGCGGGGTTCTCAAGGGGAATCTTGAGAAACAACGATAAAGAAAACAAATACTGAGAATTTAAATACATTACAGTACCGCTAAAACTTAGTGGAATTTGACTTGGGTGTTAAATTTCTACTTTTTTTTTAATGTCTTATTTGAACTTCGTAGCGACCGACAAAATATTTACGATCGATACGATCCGTGGAATTGAGCTAATATTTAAGATACGTGATACAGCTTCGATGCTGTATATGAAAATAATATTTTCCATGAACTTTTGATAATGAATACCAAGATTCAATGTTTTTACACAACGGAATTCAACCTCAATTAACTCTTTTGTAGCTTTTAGTTTTACTAAAAAAAACTAACGATATATTTAAGTAAATATTTAAGTCGATACAGGATTTCCGTTATCAAAAATTAAATAATCTATATTTTCTTTCATTGTATCGAATTACCAATGAATAATACTTATATTATTAAAACACAAGCAAAAGTCTAGTCGCTATTAAAAATTTTCATAAATACTTGACGCCTTAAACCATTTACTTAATGACTATTATTATCGATATAGATGATAAGGAAAAAATATATAATTTCTTTTTTGAAATATTATAAATATATAAAATATTATAATAGTACTATAAAATCATTTACAAAAAATAACTTTTCATTTTTTATAACGAAATTCAAACCTTTAAATATTTAATTATTTTTAATTAAAAATTGGATTTTATCAAAAATTATTTTAATTAGATCACTTTCTAAAATATTTATTTAAAACAAAATTAAGCTCTCGATTGACCTTCTGCAACTTTATAAGTTGAGGCTTAAAAAAAAAAATATGTTATTCATTTTAACGTAACAATTAATTTATACGAATTTTAAATAAAGTATTACAACATGCGAATGATTCATTGTTAAATCATAAAAAATCGATTGGTTCTGTGTATCATTTTCTAAATGCCAAATAAAAATCATCTCTTGTAGAAAATCAATATGATATGTGAGTAACGGAAATGAAGCCACGCAATAAAAATATATTCAAAAATCTTTTTGATGTAAATATTTTTTAACACAATAACATTGTGCGTTAAATCCTAATAATTCATTATAATTGATGTGTTCTTTGTTATTTAATGTTGAATATATTTATGATAAATAAATAAAGGGATTAATTATCGATCACATGTCATTTTTAATTATAAAAATAGTTAATATTTGAAAATAATTATATTGTTCAAATAAAAAGTATTTAAAAACGAAGTACTTAAAGTTTAAAATGTACACATGTACACAGATTTATTTTCATAATTTCATATATTAATTCTATGATCTTAAGATAATAACTAAGTAGCCATTTTTTATTCAAAAAAATTTTGATTCAATCGTAAAAAACAAAATACGAGTTCGTGTTCCAACTTAATGTTTACGAATATTTCATGCATTAAAAATTTAAATGCATATATATATAAAGAGAAAGAGTGTATATTATATTTAACATTTTTATGCTTTCAAGGTAAATATTCAAAAACTCAATTTTAATTAATTTTCTTCTAAAATTGAAAAAAAAAAATTATATCCCGAAATTGGCGATTTTTATGTTCAGAGAAATTTAATATAGATCTGTTAATTTGGTTATAAATATTGGTGACGCGAATTTTTTTATGAAAAACAAAAATTTTTTCAGATATACCCAAGCTTTATACTTCTATGACACATGTTACACAAATTCTAAACATTTTTACGATTTTTTCCCCTGTAGAAATAAGTCCCTTTTCAAAAATTTGTTTATAAAAATGAAGAAAAAACTTCTTTGAGAAAAATGTGTTTAAATTTTTTTAAACGTAATGTACAGTCTGCAAACCGTTTTACCTTTAGACTACTAAAATAACAATTTTGAGAATTTCTATATAAATTCAGAGACATTACGTTCGAGAAGAGTTTTGCTTTCACAAAGTAAAATAAAAAAATCATTTTCTCAACTACCTTCAATCTAATAAAACTAAATTCAATATAAAAATAGAGTTCGATAACTTTTAAAAATATTACTTATTTCATATTTATTTATTAGTCTATTTTTTAGATATCAACATATTGTAATACATTAGAATAAAAATTCGAAAGTAACATAATATTTTAAAGTTATTAAATAACAATATTTTCGTAAATAACCATAATAAATCTCTGTATATTCTACATACGAAGCAAAAATATTTTTTCATGCAAAATGAAAAAGCATAAACAAAAATATTCCAAGTTGAATTTATCAATTATTTGATGTATTTTATTTATGTGATATACAATACTTTTCAAGGAATAAAATATACATTTTTAAGTGTAAATAGATAAAAAAAGTATGCATAAACATTAATAATTTAGAATTAAAATTTCAATTTCCGTATTGCTGAAAATTTTACACGATAAGTAAATAGTGCAAATATAAAAATAATCATAAAGTTGGTGTAATTAAATACGGTAAAAGTTAGATATAAAAGTCCAGTAAAATACGTTATATAAATACTTCGAATCTTAAATAATTGTAGGTAAGAATTGTGATTACGATTAGTTTTTGTTACCAATTACATAAAATTATATAAAATAATGAGGTCATAATTAGAATTTTGTAATCGATTTGAACCATTTTATAGCAAATACTATTTGAAGATATGATTAAATTAAAATTAATATTAAAAAAGCATCAAATCATTTACAAATGTAAATAAAATTTTTTCAAAATAAAGTAAAAATTTAGTAAAGTTGGATAAGAAATAACAAAGAATAATCAAATAAAATATAGCTATATTTAAAAAAACGATACAAAGATAAAATAATACTTAATTAATATAGATAAGACATTATGAAAAAAAGATAGGAATCAGGTGTCAAAAATTGAACGAAATGGGGACTGAAATAAATTATGTATATACAATAAAAAGAAAAGAAAACACGCAAATATGAATTTACAAAAGTATGAATCTAAATAGTGCATTGATAAATAAATTATTATCTCAAATATTAAGTAATAGAAATACAAAAATTTACAATTAAAAAAATGTAAATTATCAGCACGATAGAGTTAGTAATTAATAGTACAAAAATGTTAATAAAAATAAATAATAAATTATTACAACTAAATACTAATGAAACACAAACCACTACAGCATCAAAAAGTGGAACATAACAAAAAAGACTATCACAAAAAAAAGATAACAAAATTATTATTATTTCCAAATGCTAATAAAATGAATTCAGAAATTGAAAGTCCATAAGATAAACAAATATAAAGTATTATGAAAATATTATTAAAAATTTAAATGAAGAAATCAATAAATTAAAAGTATTAATTAATGAAATCAGAAAAAAAAATAATAATACAAACGAAGAAGTCCAAATTCATAATATACCTATAAAAAAAAATTTACTATATTACAATCGGAAGATTTACAAATTGATTCCAAGGAAATTAAATACACAACATTGGATGAAAAAAAAAAAGGAAAATAGAAAAAAATTGAAGAAAAAAAAATAAATGCCGAAACTAATATTACAAATAAACAGAGGTCCAAGACACCATTATTCAAGGAAACAGATGCGAGCATGACATAACAGTTGATACGAGCGAAGTGATAAACAATAAACAAAACAAAAACAAACCCCACTTATAATAAAATATTTCAAGATTCAAAAGCCACGGTAAAACTTTTACAATCAAACACAATATAAACCATCACAGCATAAAATACATACGCAACACCAAACATATTTTATATCTTAAATCAATCGATGACTTTAACAACACTATAAAAATATTAAAAAAAACAAAAACAAAGTACTATACATTCGCTCCAAAATCGTAAAAAAATTATACTTATTTAATAAAAAGATTAAATAAACATTCAATGAACTGGAAATTTTAAATGAATCGAATAACTTGCAAATAGAAAAAATGCAATTCATTAAAGTAAAACGATTTAAAACACATAATTAAATAAATAATAACATTTTACATCCGATTTTAATAGTACAAATTTCACCAAATAGTAAAATAAATAAATTACAAAATATAAAATATTTACAATATCATAAAATAAAATGAGAGAAAATAATTAAAAAAAATATAATTCAATGCCATAACTCTCAACTTCTGGGCCACACGTCACAAAATTGCAAATACAATACAAATGTGTCAAATGCATTCACCATCGCGATCCTGGTGAATGTAAAATAAATAAAAAAATAAAAATTTGAAATAAAGAATTATATTATGTTAATTGTAAAAATTTTGGACAATCTGCTTCGTGTATGGGTTGTTCAAAAATAATTCAAATTTAAAATAAAATAGAAATAAAAAATTATGAAACAAAAAAAACAAAATAAATAGAATAAGTGAAATAACTAATAAAATTTTACCATCGATATCTTACGCCGAAATGACAAAAAAAGTGAAATAACAAATATATCCAACAAACAACAACAAAATATTAATAGATCGATATACACAAATACACAAATATTGATAATAACCAAATACTCAATAATATAATGCAAAGAATACAAGAACTAAAAGAAAATGTAAATAATACCCAAATTCAACACAACTACAAATAAACGAAAAGAAGCTCGACAAAGTTATAAAGAAAACTTTTTAGCAATATTCAAATTATTAGAATCCAAAATATAAAACAATGCATAACACAACATTACACAATCATAAAAAAAACATATCGACAATTCAGATAAAAAAATATTAGAAATACTTAAGATTTTATCAATAAACGTCAACTTACTAATATTAAATCAAAAAAGATATAACTTACTAAACCTAATAGAGACATAAAAACCAAATATAATATTAGTATTTGAAACAAAAGTAAATAAAACACCAAATTAGAATTTAAAAATTATAATATTATTAGAAATGACAGACCAAACTAATTTCAAGGAGGACGAACAGCTTATTAACAATAAAAATAAACGGCATACGCAAAAAATGGTAATAAATTTAATACAGAATTCAAAAAACTATTCCAAAAACTAGAACTTGACAAAGGAGAAAACTATCTCATAACAGCAGGTAATCTGAGTGCAAAACATGTTGACTGGAAAAACAACAAAAATAATACAAGAGGATCATTTATAAAAAAATTGACTGAATAGCCATAACACAATATACAAAACAAAATTTTACAGTTCGAAATACCCGTCTTATCTCAACTGATAATTGTATATAGATTTATGCTTAACAGACGCTAGACGTAAAATACAATAGAATATGACAGAGATCATAATGCATTACTTGTATAAATAAAAGTATCGATACAAAATTTAATTTCTGATGAATTTAATAACGTATACTATGAATTTAAGTATAAAAAAAACTGGAATAAATTGAGGAAAGTTTTAACAAAAAATTATCAATTAGATATGCAAAACGACAAAAATTTAACAAATAACGAAATCGATAATTATATCAAACCATCAACAAGTTAGTACCAAAAATAACAAAAAAACTAGTGAATGTTATATAAACAAAAACAAAAAAACTACAAAAAGATAAAAGCTATATACTATCACTAATAAACAAAACCCATCAAAATTATAACGCTAGTAAAAAACAAGATTAAAATTTTATAAATACTTACTCTAATAAAAAACAACTGCAACAAAAATTTTCAATATCAATAAATAAGTTCTGGAGAAACAAAATAACAAATATCCCAAAAAATGATCCAACAATAATGTTGCACAAAATTAATCAAATTGTTAAAACTAAAAAAGATATGAATATACATTAGCAGTATCGTATAATAATATCACAACAATAAGAAAAGTTGGAATTGATAATGCAAATACAAATAAGCAGCAATAGCAACTATACAATGACAAACGTCAAAGGAAAACTCAATCTGATAGGATTACATTATTCTGAAGTACATAATCAAAACTCCACTCTTGATAAACAGAAACACAACAATATAATTATGGAAGAAACTAATAAATTAAAAGAAGAATTAAAAAAGATAAAACGCAAAATATAACAATAACAACTTTCTCATTAGATAACACATCGGATAATCCAAAACATCCCGATAAAGAAATTGATGATTACTTTATTAATAACACTCAAGTAAATAATATTTTCAATAAATTAAACTACAAAAAATAATCAGGATTCGATGATATACCAAATATAGTATTGGAACATACTCCCAAACAAATTAAATATTATTACACAATAATATTTAACAATGCACTAAATAATATTTATTTTCCAATAAAATAGAAAAAAAGAAAAGTATTATTAATCTAGAAAAAAAATAAAAACAATACAACGCTATGCAATTTTTGTCCTATCAGCTTTCTACTAAATATAGGCTAAATATACAAAAACATAATTAATCGAAATTTAATAAAATACTGTAATAAAAATAACATAATATCGGAAAACCAATTAGGATTTATACATAAGCATTCGACAATTCGTACAATTAATAAATGATCATTGGATATATGCTGGTCACTAAACGACAACCAAAGAGTAGCAGCTTGTCTAATCGATATAGAAAAAGTATTCGACACCACTTGAATCGAAAGCACAACTTATAAAATCATAAAAAAATGTCTAAATATCTAATAAAATTAATATGAAATACGATCATCGATAAGTCATTTATTACAATAGAAGAAAATAACAAATCAAGCCTAGAATTCATAGTAGAGTCAGTTTACAAGTCACAGTAAATTCTCCAATCCTCTTTAATGTATACAATAGTGATATTCATCATTTATTTGATCTTAAAAAACCATTACAAAAACAATCGATATCTTTTGTAAATGATTTAATAATTTATGCTGGGAAAAACACGAAAAAATTAGAATCACAATTACAAGAATTATTCAACAAAATATACGATTTTTATAACTCATGGAAATTAAAAATTAATATAAACAAATGCGAAACTATTTATTTGAAATAAATTATACCAAATAAGTGTTTCAAAAAGAAAAATTTGTAAAAAATAATAGATTTTAAATAATAAACAGTTTCACCAAGAAATAGAAAATTCCTCACAAAGAAATATCAAATATTTAGGATTACATCTAGATACAAAATTAAAATATAATTATCACAAAGAAACTCGATTGAAAAAAGTAAAAACAGCATTCAAAGCATTTAAATTGTAGAATAAAAGTATTAAGATATCAAAGACTTATCAGACCAATCCTAATATACGCTTGTCCCATCTGGTACAATATAATGGTACATCAAATGGAAAAAATAAGAATTTTCGAAAGAAAGTGTAAGTGCCTGTCTTAAATTGTACAGAACTGAAGCAAGCTCTTATAAAAATGTGTTAAAAACAAATATTATAAAATAAAGCAAAATTACAAAGAATCGATTGTCATATATTAAAATTAAATATAAACCAATAATCAAAATTATACTGTATCATAAAGAATAGTTTAATTTCAAACACAATATGTCCGAACCCAAATTGTTTCTGAAAATATTTAAAAATAGAATTTATCTCTCCAGAAACATTTACATTTCTAGATAATAATCAATATCTACAAGATAAAAATAACATTCTAATTAATTACCTATAAATAGAAAAAGACTTAATACAAAAAGAAATTATGAAGCAAATTTAAATAGCAATGATAAAAACTTTTTATGGAGATACAATATGGATATATCACAAAGAGATAAAAAAGAGAAACACCGAAAAAATGCGAAAAATTATTGATGGTTTACATAACTATATATCATATTAAAGATATAAAAAAATATATATACATGAAAAAATAAAAAGTTCCTGAATAAATAGACATGTAACAAACAAAAATTAATTGATATTTATATTATGAAAAAAAACTTGTAAATTAAACAACTTTGTAATTAATACTTAAATATATGTAAAATTTTAATAATTGAATATATTCATATTTAAATAAATTTACATAAATATAAATAAATATGAATTCCTAATTTTCCATATTTATTACAATATTCCCGTTTCCTTTCCCACACCCACACAAATATACATAAAAAAATCATAAGGAAATGGAATGTACAATTTTTTTTATTCCCATTTTCTCTATATAAAAATCCTAATTGAAACAAAAAAAAAGTGTAAGACTGTATTCGCTGTATATGACAGCACATTAATCTAGTCATAAGTAATTTGTTATATAATGCATTATTTATTATGATTGCATTTATTGAGTTTAAATAAATAAACATTAATAAATTTAAAAATATCTGAAAATATGCTTCTAGAATTTAGATAAGAATGTTAATTTATAAACGTATAGAAACAGTTTGGTTTATTCAATAAAAATTCCGTATGAATAAATTACCAAATCCAAATGAATATTAAACTGTAGTAAATATATTGTAAAATATGATATTTATAATATTTTGTTTATAAATTTTACATGAAAAAACTTATTTTTAAATTAATAATAATTATTATTAAAATATAAAAAAATTTAATTTAAAGTAATTAGTAAATTGATTGTTTAATTATTTATTATTCAAATTAATTAGAGCAAGATGAAACGTTTTAATTATATTGTTTATGAATTTGGAGATACTATAAAAAATATTTATATAAAGCTTTTAGAAGCACAATTATTATTTCAGTTTTCTAGAAATAACTAATTAAATTATATTTATTACAAAAATATCGTATTTTTCTCGTTTTATTCTTAGATGTTATCTGACTTCTGATTATTAATAAGATTGCTAATTATAAAAAATAATTAACGTAATAGATTCCATTTCGTAATTAATCTAAAATTATTTCAGTTCATTTTTAGAGAACGTATAATGTATCACACATATTTAGATTTTTAAAAGACAAATTATTATATCACGGGTTAAAAATCCACCTTTAATTTATCGTATGAAGAGTTAATAAAAATTTCCTTTTCCTTGTAATAAAAACAAATAATAACTGAGAATTGACGTATTCATTATGCTATAAAATACATTAATTATCTTGATTAAAGGAATAAATGCTTTATTTGAAGTATGGAGATAACATTATCCTTTTAATATGTTTAATTTTTTAATAAATAACTATGAAGTAATAATAACGTCAATGATGTCATTATATAGGTTAAACGTATTAAAATAGTCAATTGCTTTACCATTTTGTTTACTCATGTTCCTTTCTTATACTTTTATTCTTCCTTAATATTATTTCACTTACATTCTAGATAAGCTACACAATTCATGCAAGAAAGTAATTTGCGGTTTATTTTTAAGTTATTACTCGTGGATTAATACATCTAAATACGATTTAGAATGTTTTAAAATAAAATGCGTAGAAAAGTATTTGGAATAAATTATGCCGAAATTGGACATAGATGAAAAACATATTTTAAAGCTAGATAATTTTGTATTTTACTCAATATTGTATGAATAATTAAATTATGCAGATGAAGATAGATTGAACATATAATTAAAAATAGAAGTAAAAATTTAATTTTATATTTTCAGTAAGAAAATTTAATCTGAATAATAATTAAAAAAAAATAGATAAAATTACTTATAATATATAGAGATGGAAAAACCATTCTTCAATTATGACAGTTATAGTCTACTGTATGCTCTAAGTCAATCGAACAATAATAATAATTAATAATTTATATTTAAAAATTACTCGATACATCTAATTTATCTGAAATTTAGCTCCAGGTAATCGAGTCTAAGCCGAAAGAATTTCAATTTTCAAATTCAAATATTTATGTCTGTATGGATAATTTATATATAATTATTATTGCCTTTTGAAATATTTAATAACATTAGAAGATCAACTATATTTTATACATCCCATTAAATAACTTCACTCGTAAATTATGCACATTCTTAAATACGTAATCCGATAATTTCATCTCGTGCAATAATGGCACATATATACGTTTAAATACCAATTAAAAATTAATTTAAATTAATTTATATATCGTTTATTTCTTTAATAAAAAACACATATACTACGAATACAATTCTCATTGTATAGAATCATATTTTAAAATAAATATAATCCAGTGTTAAGCCAAAGTATTTCCATACAGAGAGAAACGAAGATTATGCTTTAAGCTTTCAGGATTCAAATTTTGAAGTATGGTAAATTATTGATAAATCCAATATAATCGTCTAAGAGCAAAAAGTTATTTAAAATATTTTATTCATTAAATACTCGGCTATATTAATGTCTACACAAGTCCAGGCATGTACGCAAAATGAACCGTAGTATCTTCGTTCGGTCGATTGTTAGGCTCAACCGTTATCATGGTTGTTAGATCCCAAGCAGCTATGCACGTATATACACAGCGTATAAAGCTGCGAATATATTTCCTCTTGGGAAATCCTACCGACAATTTCTCTATTTACTTCTCTTACATTTACTGCATTCCCGAAGATCTCTCGAAATACGAGTTTTAATTACTCGTGCACAATACCACCGGCAACATTTTATACCATTTTTCGTCATTGTGAATATATAGTAAAGTGCAAAAAAATGCTAGCGAAACTTAAAATTGATATTGCTTTCAATTTTTGTAAAATTATGTTATATGAAATATCAAAAATAATTACTTTTATCTTCGGGCTGTCGATACATTACTGAGAATTACCGAATAATACTTTGATCGAATCTATAATTCGATTATACCGATTGTGGAATTCAATACTAGGAAGAAATATTAAAATTAATTTAAAAAATTTTTTTAACGTGTTAATATTATTGAAAAATTTGTTGTAAGTTTAATAACTTTGTAAGTTTCCGCTATAAAATAAAAGAGTTTACATATTTCTGTGACATCGATTCGATATTTATGTTTATATTATATTATTATATTGAAATTTTAGACCAATGCTTTCAAATTTTTAAAATAGTTGCTTTCGAAGTCAAATATAAATATTGAAGAAATATTTAGAAAAATTGTGACGTACGGTAGTAATGGTTACGGAAATAATTCTATCAATCATACATTTTTAAATCATATTTCTATTTCGTTGAGTGCATTTTTTGTTATCTTTTTTTTATTATTTTCATGTAATATTTATTATATTTTACAAAAAACTGTTGAAAAAATCATGTTTATTAATCAATATACTTTTAATTAATTTAAATGTGATAAGTGTTGAATAATTATTTCCGAGAGTTATTATTTATAATTATTATAGGCATGTTTTAAGATTCTGTTTGCGCTTCGTGTATTTTACGTTAGATTAAATGGATTTTTCAAAAGAATATTATACGAATTTTTATATATTTTTATACTTTAAAATTTGAGAAAACATTTGTTTCGTAACACGAGTTTATTAAATTCTATTACAAAATTTATGTTACAGATAAAAAAAAATAGTATTTATGTTTCTTATTCATATATTTAATAATAGGAAAGCATAAATTTAATTCCAAGACTATTAATATCCTACGAATATTTACTCATAATTTCTTTTGAATAATGCAAACCTTTGTTACCGTTTAAGCTAAACAATTAACAATGTGTATATAATACATAAGTATATATTCCAATGTATAGTTTCCTACCCTTTCTCAAGTACATTTTATAAGGCAATGGTCTGTTGTACAATTCAAACATTATAGCATTCACTGGACCCCATCAATGCAGCGTAAGTAATACAAAGAGTCGTTTCAGGTTTAACTTCAATGATTATTAATATTGAATTAGAATAAATAAAAGATCCACAATTGAAATATTTATGATTTAATTTTATTAGTTAGTATGCGTATGCAACAGAATTATATTAAAATTTTTTTACACGTGGTATTGTTTAAAAGAATTATGTATGATAAAAACGAATATGAATATTTATTTTATTAATGGTATTCAAAAAATTCAATTATTAATAATTCGGAAACAAGGAAATTATTAATAAATAGACGGCAAGAGTGAAATAATATATATGTAGCAGCAATCAATAGTTTAATAACAAAAACAAGTTCAAGAAAGAAGATAATAGAATATTAAAAAAAGCTATAGAATAAAAAAAGTTCAAATCAATAAAGAAAACAGAATGTATAACAATTATACCAAATTTTAGTATAATAACATTTTAATAAATTTTCTAAAATTATGTTCAACCATATTAATAAATTCATTAAGTGATTTTAATTTTATTTTTTATTAAAATATTTTATTAAGTGATAATAAGTATAATCTTTATTTAGTAAATTTACGAGAAGAACATTTACTACATAATTTTTTTATATAATTGTATCAAAATGTTTTCTATTTAACAGAAATAGTTACAAAAAGAGTTCATGGTTATAAATAGTCTTACATTTTTGTATATTTAATTCCACGAATAAATTTGTACATTAAAATTATAGAATCAACAAACAACTAAAAAAATAGAAAATATGAATATTTAAAAAATACTTCATAATTAAATCTAATCAGTAAATAATATCTAGATCAATTAATAATGAATTCAATATGCTTACGTTAGAATATTTAAACATAATTAAAGAGAAAACTAAAATAATAAATTATTTAAAAAATTTTAGATCATTTTTTAAAAATATTATTATACGAAATTATATACAATTTTTGTTAAAACAGATTGATTTTAAAGGAAAAATATAAATAAAAATAAAGATATATTAGATAATTAAGTCAAAATATATTTACAGATTTTAATTTTAGCATTAAATATATTAAAATCTTTTTATTAAAACATAAATCATTTACTTGTAGCTCTAAAAATTTGTAATAAAATTTTAATTTTTTTCAATAATTTAATATTTATTTAAATAATTTTCAATAATAAAAATACTTTATTTATATACTTTTAATCACATTTATTACCTTCCAATATGAATATTTTAACACAATTTCAAATACGTAATTGACCTACTTCAACATTTTTTGACGATGATTCAATAAAATTACTACATCTAAATAAAATAATTTATCTTGATAAATTAAAAGAAAAAATTTTAAGTGATCGATCGTTTTTTGTAATAATTTATTTAAATATAGTTTTTAAGACATAATTATACAATTTCCTTCCTTATATATTATTAACACTTCGATAATATACCTACGATCGGTTTAACGAATTTGTGGTGATAGGTAAAATGCTGCACTGATATATTTACAAATCGAATATTTTATGCGTTCCACTTAAAGTAAGTAAGTCAATGCAATGCAATTAAATGAAACTGTCATCTTGAAGTAAGTACACTGTAAAGACAGAGACCTTCGTGCGAAGGGCAAATTAGAACACATAAAGGTGTGTACGAAAGTATTAATGCTTCTTCATTTTTATTTCCCTTCAAATTTGTTTTATCATATTTGAAATATGAAATGAAAAATTTACGCTATACTACGAAGCGTCGTATCTCATTAGGATAATGAATCACAGAATAATATCCTTTAAAGCTAGTTTTAAATATTGAATTTCTGTCTACTTATCTAGTAATTTCATTTTTAATCTACTAAAACAGAATGTATGTTATAAATTTTCTTAAAAATTATTAATCGATAATAATTTAAATATTGCTATGCTGCATATTAAATATGTTTGGTTTGAGTAAAATACAACAAATAAGTTTTAAAGAAAAAATATTTCAAAAGTTGGAGTTTCTTGCTATATTTAGAAATAATATACAGTACTAATTAATAATTAAGTTGTAATATAATATTTTTATATAATTTAATTATTTCTTTATTCAATTCGATTCTATCAAAAACAACGCTAAAGTAAAGTCATATAATATTATATTAAAAGTTACGTAGAAGATTATTACTGTGTAAAAATATAACTAAATATTTATTAATATATATTTATAAATTGTACATAATTTTTTGTATGCTTTAAATATCATTGAGTTATAATTTTTACAAGAATTTTTTAGAAATTAAGTGTACTTGATTTAAAATTTAAAAATGAATTTTTGTTCTTTAAAATATTATAATTAAAAATCTGGTATTCGACATTTTTATGGCTTCATCTATTGTATACATTTGTTTGGCTCTAGGAAACATTAATCATTTTTTTAAATCTAGTTAAACGTAGATATAGAATTTTTAAGCTATAAATTAAAAAAAAAGGAAAAAGTTGTAAAAGAGAGATTAAGAAAGTTCGTATAGAAAATATGTTTGTTATTGTCACGTTTTAGAAAGACAAGAATGTGAAAAAATTGAAGGTTAACACAAAAAATATATTGTAAATTACGTTGATTTAAACAGAAAAATAATTATCGGCAATTCGTTAAAGCCTCGTGAAAAGAGCAAAAATAAACGCTCACAATTTATCAAACACAGTTAAAAGTTATTCGCCTCTTAGAGATCAAAATATTCTATTCCGGAACTTCGCAGAAGTTATAATCCTTCGTTGAAAGTTCAAGGTTGAAGTTTTTACTAAAACAAAAAAGAGGACTTAGCGGAAACTATGGTTCAATATAATTTATATGATTTTTACGAACGAATACAGAAATATTTTTAATGTAAGAGTAGTTATAAACTGCTATAAAAAAAATCTTGCCCGCAAAGAAACAAGGAAAGTTAATTCTACAGCGTCAATATGTACTGTTATAACCGCAATAAAGCAATAAATATACCGAAAAGATTTTATTGTACGTAAGTTCAGTTGTGAAAACTAATCGTCGTGATCGACGTAAAACAGTGTTGTTCTCTAAAATTATAAATTGAAATTATGTTTTATTTATAATTACGTATTAAATATAAATAAGTAGTTGAAAATATATGTACGAGAGAAAAATATGTTCGTGTTAGTTCGAAGAAGAAAACATCGAGAACAAAAATTTGCAAGCGCTTACATTTTGTTTACGACGTTTACTGTTAAAAAAAATTGAAATTGTATGTAATTATTATCAAAATTAAATACCGTACAAATAAATCATTGTTAAAATTTTACATCGTACGGTTTATTTATGGTAACGATGATTATAAATACAATTATAATAAAATTGATAACGTGAAATTTATTATAAATAATTACCAATGATTCATTTTATTTGTCACTTATAGTTATTTAATAATTTAGGATTCATTATATTTATTCATAAATTTATGAAGATTAAAGTTTTTTATTATAGGAAAGGAAAATCCTTTGCAACTTTATAAATTTTGCATAGATGTGTCTTAAACTTTTCAAATATAAAAACAATGTATCTTAATTTTAAATAATTCTTAATATTTTTCGTTCATATATAAGAATAACCGAAATTTTTTTATAAGTCTTTTTAGAAGAAGTACATTTGATCAATTATTTACCTTTACACATTCTAGTATATACTTTTTTAGCACTAACCTCTGGAGAGTTTGTCGATAGACTCAAAGCGGCTCTCGACCTTGTTGCGGAGTGAATCTAAGTCGAAAGGAGCACCGAACCCATGATCAACACTGTGACTCTTACTCCTATAAAAAGAAAACAGTTTCTAGCAATTCTGTAATATTACTAATTATAAAATAGTACATTAAGTAAATTTCTTATCGTCCCAAACCAAAAAATGAATTTATACTTTATTTATCCGTCCATGTTGAACAATATGTGTGTATGTATAAATATATTCACGTACAAATATTATGATACGAATAAATTGAATATAATGTTTATAGATTTTAAATTTTACGTCGGTATTAAAAAAGATGTTTGTCGATACGAGAAATCAATTGAGAAGCCTTAAATGAATCTCCATTTCCACGTCATTGAAAGAAGTAATCGGTACGATAACAAAAGCTTAAATATTTCTAAAAATTATTAAAACCAATGGTTTTAAAGAACATAAATTGAATAAGTAACGATATAATATCACTCAATGCAACATGCGAAATTTCAAAAAGCACGCAATTTAAAAAACCATGCAAAAATCAAATAATTTAGTATGCAAATATAAAAATGGTATTATACTTATAAGTGAACTGGATCCTTTGTTCCAAATGAGTATGTAAAATAAATGATTTTCTCAAACAAACCTGAAGTAAGAACTCGTGAGGTTTTCCGTTGATCTGGTATGTGTCACATCTTGAGACATCCGTCGAGACCTGTTTTTCAACAAAACAAAAACAAAGGAGAAAAAAGTGAGAACATGCGAGCAAACGTGCCAAGAGCTTATGAATAAAATAAAAAGAGCTAAAATAAAATTACATAATTGATGCAAGCTTCAAAAAAATCAAATTAAAAGTGCTGCTAATTATTTACAGCCATTCAATTAAAATAGTAGCTGTAACATCTAACTAAAAGTTCAAGATAGTTATGAAAAATACTACAAGAGTAACAATGTTTTAAGTTAATTAATTAAACAGAAATTTACATTAAAACATTTTATTTATAATTTTAAAATACCTTGATGAAATTGGATAAAACTTGCCGAACCAAATTTCGTAAAAAATATATCAGGATGAGAATATTGTTTATATTCCCCGATCGTATATCGACGAAATTAGAACATCTCATTGTACGTTTGGGTTATTCGAACGTGAAATTCTTTTGATTTTTATTTATATGCATCCACTACGTTGACTGATATCAACCAAAACGAATAAATAAATCAAATTTAACACCGAGTGAACTTTATACTTTAAAAATATTTATAAGTAATTCACGAAGGATACACGTATTATAGATTTTGCGAAGAAAAAAGTAGTAGATAATTTATAAACTATATTGAATTATCCGTTATATATTATACATGTGAAATTATAAATAATCGTACAAGTTTCATAAAAATAAATAATTTGTGTAAATCAAGTTAATATGAATTTACAGAAATTTACATAAATGAATCTAGTAAATTGAGAGACCGTATGAAAATGCACATAATAGTAATAAATTCATTTATAGGATCAAAATATGCAAATTTACACCATGACTTTAAATTTACTATAATAACTGAAACATGACTATAAATAATACAGTTAAACAGACGCATACATATATTTTTACTTGAATATAACTATTGTTTTGAAAATAATTTCATCATAAAACTTGTGTTTTGATTTTATAAATATTATATTTAATTACAATATTAGATTTATGTGATAAATTGATTTATTAAAATTTGAAAATAACAGATATGAAAAAAATATTCTAAAATTTAAAAATATATTATATTTTATTACGTTGTGTTTTACATAATTTAATATTACAATCATAATATTCGAAAATACTTAAGATTCAAAATATTTTTTTTCAATTTTTTATAATTTTATTGATTTTGTATTCAACAATTAAATAAGGTTACTTGTAGTAAATTTTGAAAACTTTTTCTAAATATGAAAAGCTTCGGATAATCGCTAATTTTATTAATATTAAATCATTCGATTATTATTTAATAATATTATGTAGAATTTAGAAAGAAAGAAAAATTGTTTACGATGTGTATAATCAACAAATGTTTGTAAAAATGTACTCAGATCTTATATTTTTAAGAATTCCGTGTAGCAAAAACAATCACTATCGCTGATTTCCCCAGTGCAGTGAACTGTGGTTAAAAAAAGAAACTCTTGTACCTTTTAAAATAATAATAAATTATTTTATTTAAGAAATAGACGATAATTTTGTTGATACCGAGGTTAATTATAATTATAGAAATAATTACAAGTTCTTATAATGACGTTTAAACCTAATAAAAAATATTATTTTTCTTAACTTTACCGAACGGTCGTTAAAATATAAAACAATTTTATGACATTTAAGTTATAAAGAATTTCAGTTTTATTATCATTATTATAAAAAAAAATTATTATTGCACTTAGTTAAATGCTTGTGAAAACAACGCAAAGAAAAATATAAAATACGTGTTTATCGGGATATTGCCCTTATATTGTAGAATAAATACACGTATATATCGAGGATCCATAAGAACTATTTTAATTAATTACTTTGCAGAAAAACAGCTCTAGTAAGTTTGACTTAAAGCTTAAGCGGATCACCCATTTCTAACTAACGTAAGCAAGATTTTCTTATTAGTTAAAAAGCGCGCAAACAATTAGTATAACTTAAAAATTTCTTTTTAATTAATTCTAATTGTGTACGTTCGGTATTTAAAGTATTTTCGTAAGAAATTTCAATTTACAAAACCTTCATAATGAAATATGAAATATAATAAATTTCTATATCGTATAAATCGTTAAAAATAGAACAGTGACTTAATTTAAGAACTGTATTTGATTTAATACGTAAAGGATTTTTTGCTAAATTTGATGTAAAATTTAACGTTGTCATTAAAAATATTGTTATTAATATGGATTTTTTTATATTTGTATTTTACTATTGGTGATAATAGATAATAATAAAAGATAATTTCAAAATTTATTGTCGATGACCATTTATTTAAAAATATCGAAAATATTTCAAATATATTAATTATTACAAATATTTTGAATAATTAGTATTTATCAATAAACCAGCAATATTTTTATATTAAATTCCTCAACCGTATAACTAATAAAATAGTAACACAATTATTTACTATACTCGAAGAAATATCTAATTTTTATAGTTTAATATGAGCGTCATTTTATATTTGGTTGATGGCAAATTGGGATAAATTGAATGTTCAAATGCATCAAAGTTCATATTAATAATTCACATTATATATTATGAATACACGAATGGTTATATACAACATTTGTTTCGGTTCAATGTATACACAAATGAAACTATATTATACGTCATGTTATAAGTTACAATTTCCATGAAATTGATAAATTTCAATTCCGTGTCACTGGAGTAACTTTCCTTCTACGCATTCGGTAACCTAGTTGTGTATTATTGAAGAAAAGAATGTATTTCTATTTTCAAAATTAGTATGTATATAAATATATATACATAATAATGAAATAGATATAAGAAAACATTGAATCTCGAGGAATAAGGGGAATAAACTCCTACTCAAAACACTTGCTTAGAGTATCTAAATTCAATGAATTTTCCAGGACCTCGAGAAAGATAACAACAAAGAAAAGACGAATAAGTGTGTGAATCGTGAGACAACTATTTAATATCTTACTTCGAATATTTCAATATAATCTCAATCTAAAATTGATTTATATTTATTAACTTGACACATTTCCGAAACTACAATCAATTTATTATTTAACGTTAGTAAATTTAATATCAAATACTAAGTTAATAATTAATATTAAGTTATATATTTATATATTTATAATAGATATTATGTTTTATTATTTATATGGAATGTATATCATTTTAATAAGTTTATAAACCTGAATAAAGCATGTCAATATTACGTATATAATTTTATCAAACGAATAATAATTGTAACAAAGTCGTGTTACAATTATTTTATATCTAAGGTAAGATAAAAATATGTCAATAAACGATTACACCATCATGATTTGTGATAAAATAAATTATTTTTCAAAATATTATACGATTTGTGCACGCATTTTTAGAAGATTAAAATGTTCTTATTTTAGACCTCTAATGTATAGATATTTTATTATATATTACAGAAATTCTATTTAACACGAATCTAATCGTCGATAATACTTTAGAAAAATTAATATACCCTATTTACTATAATTTTTATTATATCGTAAATTTTCATCAATTAATTTTGTTTCATACTTAATACAGACATTTTTGTAAATAGTAAATAGTATAAAAATATTATTAAATACACTCATCTATAAATAGTATTACAGTTTTGTATCCATTTTTTTATTTTTATCGTTCATTTATTATACCGTACTTCAATTTCTTTTTCTTTTATTTACCAACATAATTAGAACCGTAGATTTTAATTTTTAATTTATATGTATAATTGAAAGAAGTATTTTGGATATAATAAATTTTATACTTAAAATCTTAAACGAGCAATCGGTGAATTTTCAAGGTTCGATCGTACTAGATTCTATTTTCTCTCGGTCGTTCAGTTACTGACTAATGTACATGTACAAAAATACATTAAAAGGATAACAAATAAGTATACGCAGTAAAAATTAAATCCCTTCAAATTCACTTTACCTCTTTTCTACTGTCTTAAACGCTTTATTCTCTCGTTCCTTATTCCTTTCTCTTTTTCTTGCTTTCATTGAACTTATTTGCGTTTGACGTCATTTTAAATACACATTCTTTCGTAAAAAATTTATATTGTTTACTATGAGTATTCAACTGCACAGTGAGTCATACAAATAAATTATTTCGGTACATATTGTACAGTTACATGATCTTAAAAATATTGCTATATTTGATTTTGTTTGACTACACATATTTTTTGCCTTTCGTATTTACAACCGTCTTGTAATTTTTTTATTCTCTTAACCTTACTACACATGTAAATTTTTTTTATTTTACATTCTAGTAAAACATCTTTTCGAAGAATTTATTTACATTATTTTATGTTTAGATTCAGTCAAGCAATGAAAATAAAAAAGGATATTATTTTACATCAGGGCAATTACCCTATCGTAATGAGCTCGTATGAATATTAATACAGCATGACCTTATTAATGCGAGAAAGTATGTTTTGTAAAGCATCAGAATCCACGTAATAATAATCTCAAATGAAAATGTAGCGTAAAAAATTAATTGAGAATAAATTAAACGAAGAAAGGTATGGAATAAAGAACAACTTTAAGAGAAGAGGAAAATTATAAAAACAGATCCGAATAAGACTTAATTTATTAAATTTTAAATATTGATAATATTAAAGTTGATAACTAAAAGCCATACGAATTGCAATTACTAGGGAATAGAATTGAAAAATAGAAAAAGAACGCCAATTGATTTTACTGTCGAAATTGATTTTCAAAATTTCACTAATAAGTGAAGCTTTATTTCCCTCTTCTGTACATATAGACAGAGATTAGTCGCCATATCGATCAAAGATCCTTTTACCGTATTCTGATACTAAATAATAAAGTAGCATATAATTTCACACTGCAACCAAAATATAAATTAACATTGTATCTTTCTTTAAGAGAGACACATTTTCTCCTATCATCTTTTATTCTCTTTGTATCTTTTATATTTCTTTTTTTAATTCCTCTACTTTTACCCTTTTATAAAATCTTCATAAAAGTTTATAGTTTTGAGCTTTACAATATTCTCGAATTAAGCTTCCAGAAATATACTATACTATACTTACAAACTTACGGAAAGCGGAGTAGTTGAATTAAAAGCAACCAGAGTACAAAGTGATAGGAGAAAATATGGTTACATATTAAAGAAAACTGCACTGTTAACTCAGACCTAGTTTACAACACGAAATGATATTCCGTTTTATCATTAACTAGCGGAATACGGTAATTTAATCTTTGATCGAGTAGACGACAAGTCTAAAGTGATCTATGAATAATATATAGCTTCGAGTTGAGAAAAATATAATTAATAGAGTAATTAGAACTACACCCTTTTACAAAATATTTACTCAAATCATGCTTTTAATAATACTTAAGAATCATGAGAACGAAAAAACTGTAAAATAACTTTATTACAATCCGAAGAATAAATTACCTATAGGTCACGTAAAATCCATCTATTATGCGGTGAAATTCAAATTTTATCTTAAAAAGTTTCCATGTTTTCTATTAGATTAAAATTAAATTAAAACTATTGTATTTAATAATCGATACAGATTGAAGAGATAAATACTGATTTGAAATAGATAATGTAGACTAGAAAATAGTTAGTTTATATACTATGTATTCTGTGATTTATAAATATAAATCTATTGAACATTTTTAGTTTTATTAGGATTCTAAAAATCACTCGGAATATTTACAAGAAAATTCAATATAAGAACTTCGTTGCTTCCATCATTGTAAATCTTCGGAAATTACATAAAATTAAATATTTTCATTCATTGTCAAATACCAGAATACTTTAAAATATAGCACAATTGATATTTCATATTCGTTCTACTTACCCCTAAAGATATTTACAGTGAGAGAAATTCGTAAAATCAACAGTATATGGAAGTTAACCTACGAATATTGCTCTGGATTCATTTTGATAAGATTGATGTATGAAAATATAAAAATAGTTATTTTTCAACTTCAGTCATTGGTAATAGAATTTATATTTTTGTATTAATATATTTATAATAAAGGTATATAAGATAGAAACACCGACAAAATTATGTTCGTATGCAGACTCAAATCAAAAACATGGAAATAGCAATTGAATGTCTTAAATGATAAAACCGAGATAAAAAAAAAGATAAAATACTAAAGAATTATAATGGCTCAACTCTTTATATTCCATCTATGCTTGAAGCATTAGTATCATACAATATCGTATCAACTCCTAAATCGATTTCATTTCCTAAGAAGATGATCCGTTGACAAATATTCAATCTCTTTCGATCGGTAAATGTAAAGGAGTGAATATTATGTGGAATAACGATGTTTGAAAATTATTGAATTTAAGCACACAATGCTATTATTCTTAAATATAATTAATAATAATAGCAAAATTGGTGGACGAATCCGCATAGCTGGAAACAATACAATTTATGATCCGACGGATACAACTTCGAGATAGTAGCCCAAATCATTTAAAATTGCTTCCGAATAGTCAACATCTATTTCTTATTATCTATAAAAGCATAATTTCGTAAGTCGAGAGAAAAATTACAAGCTCAAGTGCTTATTTTAATTACTCTGTTAAAACTGAAAGTAAAAAATTAATTTATTTAATACCGTAGAAAAATTAAGTATATAAGCACAATTTTTATGTTAGATTCAGAATATATCAAACTTCTTTCGGAAGCTTTAGTATTGAAACGGAAGTTAATATATTATTATTAAAATCCAACAATTCATACAATAAAAATTTTGTTAATGCACATTTTAACACTCACTGAATTTTACATATTGATGGAGCCTTAAGAAAATCTTATTTTTGTATCAACGTTTATTCCGTTGTACTTAATCAGCGGTGAAAATATGCATTGTTCTAAGTTAGTATGATTAGATCGGATATACATTTGTCGCGTGTGCACGAGAATTCTAAGTTCGTTGACTTTCTTACGAGTACTGGATACGAGTTAAACAGGTAACAATTATCATAAATTAATAAGGCGTTATTAAATAATAACACCCACGTAAAATAAATAACTAAAATCGCTTATTAATTGCTGATATTAAAGCGATCCCTTGTATGAATTTAAATACTACAAATGTTAGTAACATATTCGCATATTTTTAAATTTAATTTCATACTAATTACTATAAAACATTTGTACGCTCCGTAATAAAAAAGAAAAATGAATTTTTATAAGTAATTATTAATTACTTAAAAGCAAACTGTTCTTATAACATGTTTTATAATATAATTTACTAACTTTGTTTTTTAGTTCTTACATATCTTTCATCGAGTATAAAAACCTATTCATTTCAATGTATTCAAAATACGGATATGTAAACATCAATATACACGTGTGAACGCAAACAGAATTGATTTACACAGTTTAGAACGAATTGAAGATCATTAGTATGTGACCAAGCACATATCCCACTAGAGCGAGAGAGAGAGAGAGAGAGAGAGAGAGAGAGAGAGAGAAGAGAGAGAGAGAGAGAATGAAACAGTGCATGAGTTTAGGAAACATTTGAATACACACGTTAAACTACTGCTGCATTATGGCAAACGTGCAACGATTTTATTTTAACATTGCACATGAAGTTCGACGAGGAAATTTCTGTTACAGTAATACTAAAAAAATATTTTGTATTCTTATCGCATATTTGATTATTTTCATTTATTATAATACAATAATATTCAATTCCATATAGTATAAAAATACATTATATATAATACAAAAATACGAAACTAGAAATTAGTTTAATGTTCTCCCATGAAATATAATTTAGTGATGTTTAAGCTAATTAAATTTTTCTATTTATAAGTGTACGTAAAGTTTCTTAGAACATCGATAAATGTAACGTAATAAATAATATTCGAAAGAAAAAGTAGTTATTAAATTCTGCGTTTTCATACATGTCCATTAAATATAAAATACGGTTGACCACGAATTTTAATATATAACAAACTGTACATAATATGAACTGAACGATACGAGATAAACCGTAACAGATTTTTCCATTCCATTACATTTGCAAAGGATTATAATTTTTCGCGCTTAATCACAGCTTCGTATATAAGAATATATATCGCTTCGTCTGTGCAAAGTACTATTTCGATTCTTATCTTTTTTCTTATTGATACTCGGGTTCATTTGCGAGTCTGAACATTTTTTTAATTTTCTGCTGATTTTAATATTCTGCTTTTGTATCCGCGAATCTTAATTTTATTTATCGATGATTTATTCCAATAAATTAAGGTAAAAGTAAAAAAATTACGTTTATTTTTTCTTTTTTCTCTGCTCTTTGTTTATCCGTATCGATTTTTCGACTTCTATTTGAGATTTAAAATTTGAAATTTCACGCGCATCGTATTGTCCGACATTTTTATCAGTTAGATCTGAACTAAGCAAATTAATCGCTGTGCTACTTAAGCGCAAAAAGAAAAATTGATTTTATTACATACGATGATTTATGAATTTTCTATGATTATATATTTATTCTTTCTTTGTATTTAATATTTGTAAAATTTTCTAACGAAGTTATTAGAATTTTCATGTGCAATTATGGTTTTCATAAATTTTAGAATCATACAAAATATATTTTTAATTATAATTTAGTATTTAAAATTTTTATGAATTAACTTTTTAAGTTTAATTAAAAAGTTTTTAATTATTAATGCAGTTTTATTATATTTACTTAAAATACTAAGTTATAGATAAATGTTTAGTATAAAACATTTATTCTTATTTTAATTTTAATATAATAAATTCTTTTATGCGTTTTATACATTTTAATAGATGTACACTATATGTAGTATAAATTTAAAGAACATCTGAGAAAATTCCGAATATATATTCAGAGTATAATATTCTTAATTGGCCTTAAGCGAGGATGGATAATTACAGTTTTAGCTTTTATTAGACAGGTAAATTATACTTAATGTCTCGAAGCACGGATGAGTTATCAATACATCTGTTTCTGTATTAAATGGAAATAATAATTAAGCAAAAATTAAATTCCAAAGTCGTAAAATCTACAACAATTTTGTTTTTTGACAATTTTGAAAAAATTTTGACGTCGAATAAATATTCTATTGATTACATGTGTACTTATATAAAACTTCTTCGTTTTTGAAATTAATTACAAATTTATATACATATATTTTATTTATTTTGCTACTGCAAAATAATTTTCAAGTTATCTAATATTAGCGATTGAGTGTAATAAAGGAAATAAAACATAATTCATTTTTACAAAAATTTTGTTACATACATTATTATTTCAAATACTGTTTTATAAAAATATTTTATAGCACTTTAAAATAAATTACTTGGTAAATGTAAAATATTTTAATAATATTTCAAATTATTCTTCTAATTTATTTTATCGCAAATCGCATGTATAAACAAATCACAATTTATGGTAATTTATTATCGTAAAAATAGTAAGAAATAATAATACAAATTATAATTATTTTTTATATTATTTTGTCTTTTTAAAATATATAATCAACACTCTAAAGCAAATAGTTAAAAAATTACTCATACCAATAATTTCATTACTTAGAGTTCTTATAGTGACTAATGAAAAATTAAAAATATCAATAAATCAAATCTAGGATGACCAAATCTTATAAACTTGATTTATATACATTGTTTTTTTTAAATTTTAATGTGATTTGATTTAAAAATAGTAGGAATATAAATCATATTCCGAATTATTTAAGTATATAAAAACTTATGTAACCGATTAACAGAACAGATTAATCCAATAAAGTATACAAATTACATAGTTTATGATGAAGATTTGTCAAATACAATTTATGAATAATATTTTTAAAGGAAGTTTAAAGTGCGATAACTCGAGTGGAAATATTTAAATGAAGTAACAAAAAAAATTAAATTTTTTCACCTATTAATTTTTAATAAAAGCGACTTCATAATTATGTTAGCAAACGCGTATCGAATCATTTTTTTTATACAATCCGCATATCATTCTATTCTTTTCGAAAGGCAATGAGTATTTCTACCGATTGATGCGAAGATTGGATAAGGTCAAAGATCTTTATGACTCATACTTTTACTAAATTAAAAGTGCGCACATAATTTTTCACGAAGCTTTTAACAAAGGTTAAGCATAACACGAAGAGTAATTGTATCAAATTTTGTTTTTATTCTCTTAATATTAACTGTACTTCATCCTTTTAAACATTTTTATTATTTACTTTATTCGAATATGTTAATACTAAATTATTTGTTAGTAAAATACTCGAAAAAGTAAGCATAACAATCAAAGATGGAGAAAAATAACGTACATTTATATTTGAAACAAACATCGAATCGATGTAAATTTTATCAGTCCTAACGGAGAAGGCACTCGTGAATTCTTAAAACCTTATGTGCGACGAAGAAAAATAAATGTATTGCCTGTATACTTTAATAAGAGTACAACATCGATATATTTTCCTATAATTTTGGATTTCGGTAGAATAAATGCAGACAAGGTTGCGCGTTAATTACGGTATCCATTTACGGAATCAATATTTACATGCATATACGTATATACGTGTGTGCATAAATGCGAATCATTTCATTCCAGCATCCATGTAATATCGAAAATACTTGAGTATCAAAATTAAATGTCTATTTAAGATATTTGAAATATTTATAGATAAAACTTGACATTTTATTAAAGAATAAAAATTTAGCTATACTTTTTTTGCTTATTCAGATCATATAATATATTTTTTCTATATAATACATTTTAAAATTTACAAAAATAAAGTTAACAAGATTTTGAAAATCTGCGCTTAATATGTATAGTAGTTCAATCTTTCGGTATAATTTACAATAGATCACGACTAAATTTTATTTTTATATCAAGAATAAAAAAGAGCGATCGTTAATATCTTTTTATAATAAGTCAATGGAATATGAATTGATTATTCAAGTTATCGGAAATATACAAACGTAGACGTATTATCGAATAAAAAAAATTTCCGAAATTGTTTTCGATAGAGTAAATAAACGCAAAACGGAAGAAAATTTAGTATAAAACATCTACCGTGTACATCTAACAGTCATAATTGACACGAGTGAAAAAAATTTATATATGCGCGATAAAGCGATAGGATAGTCAAAAGAAGCTAATAAAGATAGTCGTGGCAAGGTAAGCGATATCAAAATTGGTTCAATGAATCGAATAGCTCGATCAGAGCGATGTCAACGTTTAGATCACTAGGCTCAACGATTTTGATGACGAGGGCCGTTTGCTCAATGCGTTTATCGTAAGAAACGATGAACGACTCCAGAGTAAAACTATCGCGTGATATGGATTCTGACTCGAAAGATCAGTCATGTGCTACTTTACTGTAAAATACGCAGACAGAAAGTACCTGTAATCGAAAAACCAATAATGATTAATATAATTCTAAATTTTTATTGGAATTATTATAAATTATACGAACGAGATAATATTATTAGTTCAAGATTTCGAGATCTCAGATAGGATTATTGATCAATCTAATACGATTTTTGATTGAATCGTACAAATTTAATACCGGTGTTACGTATATATAGAAATTGCTGATTAGCAAGCCCAGAGCTCAACGTGTTGAGTTTGCTCTACGTCAACATTTTGGGTTTACATTAACGTATGGAATATTTACTCTCAAAGTTTTTAAAAAGGTGGTTGTTGCTTTGTGGTTAAAGTTTTGCATGTTTATATACTCAAAGCATGCCAAATTTTACGAATACGTCATAGAAATTTGAAATATTTAATCTTAAATACTGGAATTAACTACAGCTAAAAATAAATAAATAAGCTTTGTACAAATACAAACGTTCGAAACCATAAAAGAAATATTTTTTTTAATTTAATCCGTTTTAAACTTAATTTTTTTTATGTTTTCAAACTTAATTAAATTCCAAACGTGAATCCCTATATCCGTAGGTATGTTTTGTTAGACATTCAGAAGTAAACGAAAGATAGAAGTAAAATAGATATAAGCTCGGTTAAATGAAAGTTACAGACGAATAGCAATAAAGATATCTACAATTTAATTAGATTACAAAAGATTACGTTTATCCTTTGATTGTCTAATTGATACATGTACATCGGGGATTAAGCATAAATAATTTTAACAGAGAATTTTTTTACATTTTCGACATTTTACTCTACATTTTATTTTAATTATCATAAATTCTGTAATATCATTTATAATTCAACGGTGAGGCAACAGCGGTTATCTTTTTTCAACTATCCATTCACTTAAAAAACTATTACCTAATCGTCATCGATTTTAGTAGGGCTCGAACCCACCAAGAATATTGAAGTCAGTCGATATAGACGCATACATTGCTATATTAGCGAGTTCGTAAGAAACGTGTTAAAAATATCGCATATTATATTATATAATTATTTTACAATTTTTTATGCAATTAACTTTATTTACATAATTATATAATAAATGTTTCATGTTTATTAATTTACACGGATTCGAATCGGAACTTTTTTTACGTTATTTACATTTTTCAATACATTTTATTACGCTCTCATTTATTACGAATACAAATTATTTTACAGATAAATTTCTCTGGTCAATTAAATACTCTGGATATAATATTTATACAATGTAAAACATCGAATTAAAGAAGTAACATGCAATGATATTTGAATATATGGAAGTAGGTATTTACGTTTTTGATCATAAGGTAATCGATGATCAACCCGATCATGTTTTATTTTTCACCTTTTTACGAGTTACTTTTATTCGAATAAATATACGAAGCGTCTCAACACCAAAAATGAATAATCGTTTTTGATTCCAGCTAGTATATTAAAAGGAAAAGAATACCTTTGTCATAGAGTATTGCGACACCGAGTAGAAAAAAAATTCTCTTGTATAAAAGAGGGGCAATGTATATAGATTGCTCGATCAATTCTCAAAATGAAGAACCAAACACAATAATCAAGAATTTATTTCGATATTCGAGTGCGAGAAATAAGGCATCGACCCTGAGATATGGGAGAGTTCAATGTCGAATCAAGACCTTTCTCCGCGTTAAAATATATTCACAGGTGTGACTCGATTACGCGTTTAACGCACGCAATTATCGAGGTCAAAAAATATTTCTTTCTAGGAAAAATTTTGAAAATATAATACAACATTTATGCGACCTTTCGCATCGATATCGATATCGAGCGCATTTTTAGTCACGCATAATTATATTTATTAGTATCTGTTGGATGAAAAAGTACGACGTTTAGAAATAATAGTTATAAAAGTGTAAACGATTGATATTTAATTTTTTCAAAAATATTTTTACAACGTCTACATCTTGACCAAACGCTTCCTTCCGACTTTCCATGGTCCCAAGAGCCACATTTCTCGAGACGTTCCGAGGACTTTATGATCTTGTCTGCTGATGCATTCGATTCTTCTCGGGACTTCTGCCTGAGTTTCACGTGGCTTAATTGAGCTCTTCTACGTACGACTACTGCGGATTGACTTATGGAGCTTATAAATAAAAGTTATGGGTACTAAGCGAAATGTGACGATGATCCTTGTATTTACACGTTGAATTTTATGAAGGTCTATAAAATGTTTACTGTATATTCCTTATAAGTTTTCGATTTATGGCGTTTAACAGAAGCTACGATTAAACGTGTTTAAAAAGAGTGGACTATTGATAAAATTTGGTAATACGGTAAAAAATTTACACTCTAACCTTGTAAGCATAGCGATCACAATATTATCGACATAATTTTTTATTTTCTAACGCCGGACATAATAAGAAACGTTTCTTACATTTCATTCAACGGAGATGATCTTCAATGAGTACTAAAATTTTTTCATTTTAATTAATATTTTGAATAAACGAAAAAGTTTGTAGACTTGAAAGTAATTTTATTTTTTTTTAATATAACAACTTTACTAGAATATATTTGTCATAAAATGAATTTGTCTTAAAATTTTTCGGTATAAAATATTTAAATTAATCGATAATTGACATATACTTTTATTTTTGAAAATCAAATATTATAAAAAGAATTTTATAAATTAAAATGTAAATATTTGGAGCAATTTTTGTCTCGTATAATTTAAGTAAACTTTTATAAAATAAGTTAAAATGTATAAGTAAAAATTAATAAACTTGAACGGTGTTTGTCAATATGATTATACTAATTAAAACACATGCCAATATTTAAAAATAATTTTTATGTCAAGTTTAATGTTATTATTAAGTATAAATAAAAAGAATTATTTTTACCTAAGCTGTATTTTATATTTCGATGCTTTTTAATTGTTATTATGTCACATTTATGACAGGGCATAAAAATTTAATAGAAATTGGGCTTCTAAGTATTTTATAAAAAAAACAGAAAATTCAATATTTTGCGTCATTTCAACTTTTTCAAGAATGTAATGAAATATTTTTAAAAGAGCGATGATGTTTATACAATATTTTCAAAACGTATCGAACGTTTTGACTAAACATATTTATAATAAAATTTATCTGCTCATTTTATAAATAATTATTTTTTTCAGATAAAATACTGTACCGAATTAAATATTTAATCATTTGAAACGTTGCCACTTTAATAAGTTTTTCTAAGATGATTATTTTTTTTAATAACTTCTCCATCTTTTCCGAGTAAATAATAATTATAACTTCAAATTAATACTTCTACTATTATAAATTATTTTATATCGTAAACTTTTTTATTAATGCTGAATTTGAATGTATCGTGTAATCTGACCGATCATAAATTAATTAGTCATATCGATAAAAAAATATTATAAATTACTCAGTTATACGAATTATATCAGAGATATTATTTCCATTAAAGTGGTCGTTATCTTTTAGAATATTATATAAATTGATATTAAAGAACTTGAAAGACCATTATAAAAATCTTTTTCGAAGATTGAAATGAAATTATTAATAACTGAAAAAGTATTAAATTAAAAAAAATAATTTGCATCAATGAATGTTTTACATGGTCTCAATTATATTTTTCAATTTTTTATTAGCTGTAATAGAACGATTCAAGGATACCCTTTCTTAATCGTAAATAATAAATTTGAAAAGCGTGATAAAAATGACTTCTTTCTTACCGATGAATAATACATATAATTAAATTAAATTTGCAATGGTCCTTTATTCGATGCATTCCGTTGTTACTTGTCAATAGAGATTAACATTTTCGCGCATTGAGAGTCTGAGAGGAAAAACGGTTACCTTGAAAATAACAGCTCTTGGGTTTGTTATCTCTATGTTGATTAGTTCTTTTTTATTTTTACTCGTAGCAAGGGGAGAATGTATCGATATCGTCAGATTTATGCTGAAATTTTGATGCGATAGCTGTTACAATAGGAATTTATCCAAACTATTTTCAATAAAAATGACAAACGAAAGATACAATTTTTCGTTGCATAACTTTCAGTATTAAATAAAAGAAATATGAAATATCGGTCGACGCGAATATTTATTTTGGAAAAATTCAACTCTTAACGATACTTTATTTGACATTATTATCATTTTAAATTATTAACGGTTGAACATACTTGGTTGGGACAATAATATTATTGTGTCGCTCTTTTTGGCTGAAAAATGGTAAAATTTTTCAACCACGTATATCTATTCTCATAAAAAACAAAAAATTTCCATCCATGTAAAAGATAAGATAAGGAATACAAGGAAAATTACAGAAAAGAAAATTTTGAACTATGCAAAGAGAGAAGTAAATAACAGAATAATTGTCGATTGCAAATAAATGATAGAATAATAAATGTTAAGGTCAGAATGCGTTCGAAAAGTCGTTCATCGATGAATAAATATAGCGTAAGCTGCATAAGAAATGAATCACATATTGGCACCGTTAATTGAAAACAGTTTTATATTTTTATTAACCAAAACGAATACCAGAACAAATGCCATTTGCATAGGTGGAAAAACATGTGCATTCGATAAATTTTACGTATATACCATTTTCTAAGATATTCGAGTATCGATGTAATACAATTCGTTTTAATTCAATAAGCTCGTATGACTTTTTGCATTATCGGCGAAAGAATCAACGACGACATTGAAAAGACGGTACCATTTACAACCCTGAAATTTGTGTACTTTTACAACGGGTTGCCATTGACGACTAAACACGCTTCGCTATTATCTACGATTTTACGCACTATTTTCACAGGTTCGAAGAACGATAAGTGAAATACTACATACATACGTTTGCACAAGCGGTAAAATGTCGCATATTTTGGACTGTAGCGAGGCTTTTCCGCGTAGTCGACCGTTTGACTGGTACAAGAACGTTTCAGCTTATTAAAGTTTTAAGATGCGGTATTTTTTTCCATTCCTGCGCGTGGCGTTTTAAAAATTGCGATAATTGCATTTGCTAATGGAAGGCGCTCGTTTACGGTAGTCGTGTGCGATAAATTCTTCTAGTGCATTTGAGAATGGGACTGCGATGTCAATTGTACCACTAAAAGTGGCGAATAAATACACTCGATATTTTTTTTTATATTAGCTAATGTTTTTAAACTACTTGGTAAGCATTTTTAGTACTTCTGGTGTTTGTCATTTTCCTTGCTCAGCTTGCGAACTAAAATAATTAAATAGTCATTCAAAATAAATTAGTATTTCAAAATAACGCTTCATGAAAAATTTGTCCATTTGTAATTTTACGTTATTACAGAATTTTTATTGCGCGGAAAAGATATTTTTTCCTGTCATGCTTCTATGTATTTAATTAAAAAGAACTTTGTAATTTCAAACTTATTTTCAATGCGTACATAATTAAAGCAGGAAATATTTTCTCGTACTCAAATAGAAAAATAATAAGAAACAAAGGAATACAATCAGTGTCCCTGCATATCTAGTACTAAAGACATTATTGTACTGGGAGACAAAGAGTTAATAGACTTACTTAAGGTTCGAGAAGTTTTTTTCTTCGGTAGCGTTGCACTACAGACTTCGTAGATATCATATTGTACCGATTTAGAAACTAATATTTACCAATTAAAAATAGAAGTTGCATTTATTACAATTCTTGGGTATATTTGTTAAAAATTTAAACATGAATATATTAAATTTTTTACGGTATTTTGAAAATTCATAATTTTTACAAATTGATTTATACCAGACTGAAATTTTAAAATAATATATTTTTCATTCGATTGAAAATATATTATACATATTCATCAAGTAGAACAAATAAATTTAAAAAGAAAAAATATATATCTGTAATAACATTAATTATTGAAATACATTATGAAGATGAAACTGTTTATATACAAAGATTATTAAGAATAGCTTCATTGGTTCATATAAATATTTATTCGTGAAAAATATCATTTTGAACATTCGTATGAAATAATTTCTATTTAAAAATTTTTTTACATTATTTTGTTATTAATATTACTTTAAAATGAAGATTTATTATACATTTAAATTCTACATTTCTCTTAGAAATCAATAATACTTCTTGCAATTTTTATCGAATTAAATTATTAATAATGAAATCATATTTAAGATAAATATTTACCATTGATTTGTAACGTTTGAAGTTATCGCGGATGATATACTTCTTTTATTTATATTTACAATTATATTTATGATATGTCTGGTTAATTGATCTAACGTGAAAATATAATTCTATATAAAAAATGTTTTGATTTTCTTATTCCTTGGGGAACTTATTATAAATGAAAAATATATTTAAAACAATTTATTAAGTGTGAATAACTTACTTTCATATTCTTCTTTATAAAATAAGTCATAATATTAAAAAGTATTATTGCTTATTGCCTAGAGAATTATAAGAATTCTTCCTCACTCATCTTTTAACTACAAACTTAGTATTCAGTAAAATTTATGGTATTTGTATGATCAAAATTCATAATATTTCATTTTTTACTGCATTATATATCAAATATTTCATTATTGAGAAATCCATCAAAAATATAATAAAATTCTTGTAAATATTTAATATTGAAAGATTGTAATCATTTATGAATTAATAAAATAATTGCATTCGATACTATTTTCATGCATTACTTTTACTCTCTTCCAAATGAATAAAATTTTTCCAATAGTTAATCAAATTCTTTTTTTGTAAAAAATACAATTTTTTTAAAAATAATTAATTATTATTGTTCTATTCTTTTAAAAACAATTTTAAACAAAACAGTGTTTGATGCATTTATTAAATTATTTATAATATTTCTTGAAACATTATAATTTAAGAAATACATGTTGAAATGTATTAAAAATGATCTTCGAAAAGTAAAATAAAGTATTATTCTAAATAAGCGTATGATATTATACTATTTTTATTTTGTGTTATTTAATTACCTAATGAAGCTGCTAAGAATTTTAGAGATTTTTTATATCGGTATATCTCATTTTCTTGTCTATAATCGACATCTAGTATAATATTCAAACGGTAACTAATTTGTTTTATTTGAAAACGACTGTATATTTATTCCTTATACATCTTTATCACATAACATACTTATACAATATTAGGTGATTTGTAATGAACTAAATTTTATCCTTCATTTTTTAAATTGTATAAATATAAAAAAATCAATTTTGATTTATATTTTAACAAGAAAATTGTTTTTATATAATAAAATATGTATTTTATGTAACAAAGTATGCATTACTCTTTATTTTAATTTTTCGAATTGTAAAAATAGATATTTTATTTTCTACATTTATCAATTATTCTAAATTTACTCGTGAGCAGATAATTTTTATATAATTCGATCAGTCTTACTGGTTCAATCAAATAGAATTGAAATATTTATGAATATTTAAGTAAAAGATAATGACAATTACGTATTACCATTCGTCTTAATAAAAAGAGACAAGTAAGGATTATATAAACAGGTCCAGAAAATGTGTATTTTTTAATATATCGTACGATAGATTTTTCTACGTACAATTCTCATTGGAGTTTCTTATCTACTTGTCAAGCTTTTAAAGTTACAGTTCAACTCTTCTGTTTGTCAAATGTACATACGTATATGTGAATTTTTCGTTTGTTCTTACATCGTATTACAATCCAACGAAGATTCTTACGAGGGATATAATGTAATCGTTAACCATTAACACGTCGATGGTTAGATTTTGCGGGTCGATCGAATGACCTCTGAAATAAAAAGGCAGAAACTATATTCTAAGGTACAAAAGCTGCTCTACACTGTTTAAGACACTCGAATATTTTGAACTCTTAACATAGATAACATAATTTTTATTGCACACGCAGAAACTCTATACTCAATTTATGCTAAATAATAATTAAGATAAATTATCGATACGTCCTACAAACGTTGCTCGATAAATGTCGGATCATTATTGAAATCAAGAACAAAAAGAAGAGTTGATGTAGTCATAGTACCTTAACAATTCCAACAAATGAGAATCAATCCTTTATACGATAATACGTATAAAGTATGTTTTGGAGAACAATAGCATTCTATATATACCGTCGACAATCTCAGTAGATACGATCTACTCGTCGCATTAGCCCCTAATATCAAATAGTATAAAATGTAGAAAATTAATGTTTCTAATATTTGATTTTATTTAATAATGAATTTCCGGCGATAATTAATAAAAAGCTGTTTACATCCACATACCAATAATAAAACAAAAACTTATCGGAAAAGCTGCAAAACAGCGGAAAAAAAGATTTTTAACGAAAGGAATGAAGCCAGCAACGAAAACACACGAAAATATGGAAAAAAGTTTTATCATATTAGACGAGTTTACGCGTGAACTAATATTTGAAATCAATTGCAGCTGGTCTCACCATCAACGCTGCACAATTTCTTGTCGCTACGCGTTTACTTGATTTTGCTTCGGCTGTAGATTATAACCACGTTTATATTTTGTGGGGAAGTACAGCTCGATAATGAGCTGTGCTTAATACATACACACTATCGTGCACGGATTTATCTTGCATACCGCAGGCTGTACGAGGTCGGACTCGCCCAAGGAGATATCCCCTTAATGTCTATCAACACATCGATTAGACTCGACGAGGAAATCCGAACGATACTATAGCCCGTGACGCAAGTCTGATTGCATCTATAGGAAGGATGAAAAACTTCATACGTGTTTAGCATTCGGTTCGAGATCATAATAAGCTAACAGATAAAGGACATGTGGCGCTTTACTTCAACCTCCTCTAATATCACGAGTACGGTAGAATTGCTTGCAATTTCCTTTACTTTGGGATATTTGGAGGTCAAAGGAATAATCGTACGAATAAAACGCGAAATGTAATTGCAATTTCGAAAGGCTGTTTAAAAATCGGTAGCAATATTTTTAGTTTCGATATCTTGTAAATGCAAATGAGGATAATGTTTCAATTTCTGCAGATAAAAGAATTAATGTGTATCCTAGAAAAGATAAAATTCGAACGATTAATATCAAAAGACATTTCGAAATATATAATCGAATTGTTAAGATGGTTTTTCCACTATCATTCGATGAATATGGTGAAAACTAGTAACTGTATTTAATGAAATTTAATAGATTAAAAAGACAAGATAATATTTTAAAATTCAAAATTTCTATAACGAATAAATAAAATACGGATAGTTTTTTATAAAACGTGTATATAAAAGGTTTGAATGATTTAAATGTTGGTTTAACTTGTGCTTACTTGTCGAAACAACAAGCATAAACTGCTTTTACATGTAAATGAATAAATTAGTCGAACGACTTGTCATTAAAAAAATAAAAAAGAACACACAATTTTAGCTGTAGATTCGAAATTCTACTAATTAACGAAAACGATATACGCATTAGCAAACGCCATCTGCAGAACACATGTATCACTACGTCTTGGTCAACAAAGCCATGCATTTAATATTATTGCAATGGCTTACGCGAAGCTCAACATCGCTGTAATATCCTGTCATGAAAAATAATTTAGTGATGTTTAAGCTAATTAAATTTTTCTATTTATAAGTGTACGTAAAGTTTCTTAGAACATCGATAAATGTAACGTAATAAATAATATTCGAAAGAAAAAGTAGTTATTAAATTCTGCGTTTTCATACATGTCCATTAAATATAAAATACGGTTGACCACGAATTTTAATATATAACAAACTGTACATAATGTGAACTGAACGATACGAGATAAACCGTAACAGATTTTTCCATTCCATTACATTTGCAAAGGATTATAATTTTTCGCGCTTAATCACAGCTTCGTATATAAGAATATATATCGCTTCGTCTGTGCAAAGTACTATTTCGATTCTTATCTTTTTTCTTATTGATACTCGGGTTCATTTGCGAGTCTGAACATTTTTTTAATTTTCTGCTGATTTTAATATTCTGCTTTTGTATCCGCGAATCTTAATTTTATTTATCGATGATTTATTCCAATAAATTAAGGTAAAAGTAAAAACATTACGTTTATTTTTTCTTTTTTCTCTGCTCTTTGTTTATCCGTATCGATTTTTCGACTTCTATTTGAGATTTAAAATTTGAAATTTCACGCGCATCGTATTGTCCGACATTTTTATCAGTTAGATCTGAACTAAGCAAATTAATCGCTGTGCTACTTAAGCGCAAAAAGAAAAATTGATTTTATTACATACGATGATTTATGAATTTTCTATGATTACATGTTTATTCTTCCATTGTATTTTATATTTTTTAAACCAATCTTGTTATAAATTTCTGCTTTGGAATATTAAAAATCAATTGTATTTATATACTTTCGTAATTAATTATAGTAAATAATTATTGACTAATAAATAATAGATTATAATAAAAATATTTCCAAGTATTTTCTGTTAATTAGTGCTAATAAAGTTTACATTTGTTTTATTATTTATTTATATACTCATTTTTTATCAACAATAACATAAATAAGAATTATTCAGAAACTATATAATTTGAAATAATTATTCATGTAATTACATAACAAATTAGTTATTTATTCCTTAAAATTTATGCTAGTACTAATTAACTATAATTTACATTTAATGAATAAAATTAATACAAATTTTTTGTCAGTATAAATTTCTATTAAATCTCTTTGTTTTAATCAATTTTCATATAAAAAATCTTGTTCTGAAATTTTTAAATTGTTATATTCTTTATATTAATAAATTGAAAGCCTAAATTATTATCAAGCGACAACATATAAAGTATCGAATCAGTAGCAATTGAAATTTAAACGTTTAAAATATACTTTATTTTATATTAAATTTTTTTTTACACTATTACATATTATATATATATATATTATTTTGGATAAGAACATACGAATTGTAAAGCATATTATCGCTCTTACCTAAATGAACTTTACTTTTTACAATTATAGTTTGTGCTACTTATACGAGTGAACTTTCTTCGCTGATAATTATAACAATTGTAGAAACTAACTGTAATTTCATATGGAACAAAACTGTAAATACTCTTATCACAACAATATTTTCTCTTATGGTAAAATTAGACTTTAAAATGTATTTCAGTGCACACGATTTAATTTTACCGTTCATTGGATTAAAGGTTAATTATTCATCGAATATTATAAAATAAAAAGATAAAAAAGAAATATCGTTCATCACTTTTTACAATAATGTTGCCGTTGCTTATAAACAGTCGATTATTTTCTTACATCGAACGCGTTGTCAGAGCCACACTATCCTGCATTATCACGATCAGTGCACTGCATCGATTCGAACATCGGAGGAGACTCGAACACGTGTAATTAAGAGATGCATTACCTCGGACAAACAGTCATCGGTTACTTAGCAGAAATAAACGATGTAAGAAGAACAATCGCCATTAGAACGTGTAACATAATTTCTCTTACTCGCTCGAATAATGTTCCTCGTTCCTGGTTCACCGTTTATTTATCAGACGTTTGCACCAGCGGACAGTAGACGCGGCTACGGCAGTAACGTGTGCCGCGTTGAATAATTCGCTAGATTCGAGTTCATGACCCAGAAACAAGCAGCAGCAACAAGCCCGAATGAAATCAGTTGTGAACAACGCTTATGTACTGCTGTACGTGCTATGAAATCCCGGAGACGAATTTAGTAGAGATGCGTCGTTTACATAACGGGCATCGAAAACATCTCTAATTATTCGTTGTACAGTGAATAGGTGCCATACGTAACCCAATAAATCTTTAGTTAGTTGGATTTATAGCTTTGAACAATATCCAATGAATCGATTGTCTTTATCGATATCGATTTTCTTTCTAAAAAGAATAGTAAAACATTTTTGAATGAGTGACTTTGATAATCGAATTAATTCTTTAGATTATATTGTAGTCGCAATAAAAAAATTTTATTTTAAGTTGCATTCGCAAAAAAGTTTGATACAAGAATTATTTAAATAAATGAAATCGTAAAGAAATTCAATCGATATTTTTATATTCAGGTTTATGAAAAAAAAACTCTTGCACGTGTATTTCAATTTCGATTCATTTTTACATTATATTATTTAAAAAAGTATATTTAGTGAAACTACTTTATTAAAAATTAGAAATGTATTTGATATAAAACTCGTAAATTAGTAGAAAATTGAAATATGCATAAAATTAATTCTCTGGAATGTACTCGGAGGAAACTAAGTCGTTGATTATGAGATAAGATAACAGCCAATTGTATATATCATTGTAGAATTTTAATTAATGCATTCAATAATAAAGTATTTGAACGATAAATATTAGAAATAATATGTTGCGTTGAATATTATGTATAGATAAAAGTTATTTGCAAATGTACAAATACTATTGTAGATATTATTAATTAATACAAGTATAATATAATAATTACAATAATATATAGATAAATATTAGTTGAGTTTTAATTTACATATTTTAATCTATCTAATATATTCATTAGTTAATTCTATTTAGGCTACAATGTTTATATCTTATCAAAATATAATCTGCTTTTAAAACTTAAATTAAATTGCAAATTTTAAACACGAAAGTTATTACACATCTATGTAACTTCATTCATGATTTTGGTTTTTAATGCGTAGGTATCGTTTATTAATTGTTTGTTCTTAAAAAGCACTTAATTCAAAAATTCTTTTAATAAAAATAATTTAAAATTTGACGAGTACGCTAAATTTTTGATACGATTAAATAATTATTTTTAATACTATTAAATATTTCCAATATATCATCTTCGTTGTAAGTTTTAAGAATCTCTAATGATTAATCCACGATGAGCAGTTATTTGCAAAAGCATCATTCTGTATGCATTAGCACATATGTAAGTCTTAAATGCAATGATAAAACCTGAAATACAACTCTTTTCCAGTAATTAAGTTATCAAGATTCGGAATTAGATGTATGAAAATAAGAAAAATGTTGTTATCAGTCGGAAGAAAGGGAAAAGTATGCAATAGAGAATCTGGGCATGTTTAAATAAAACAATACTTAGCACATTATTTGCACCTTAAATATCATAATATATTATCTTTAATAATGAGAATCATTAAATAGGAATAATTAACTCTTTTCCAATTAAAGATAAAGAAACAAAAGCAGTTTCAAATGTGATAACATCTTTTGTTTATGCAAAGTACATGATGCAGGAATGATATTGTAAATATTCAAGTGGTATTCGTAAACGATTTTTTCTTTGAAAATATTTTATTATAATGTCATGTTGATAAAGCAGAAGTTCATAAAAGATATACAATAATAAAAACTACTAATCTGTATTTAAAAGATTATTTAAAACAAACAATTTTCATGGATTTAATGTTTTTTCCATTTATTATTTTTTAATGTAAATAAAGTTGATGTACTTGGAGTATTATTAAAAATTTTACTTTATACGAGTTCAAGTTTGTTATATTTTAAAATATATATTCTTAAGTTATCTTTTATTTAAAAAAAAATTTTTTTGTTAATATTTTTATTTATCGACAAATATTTATGTATTGTAGACATAAATAAAAGACTTCGTTATATTATACTTTATTTCAATTGTATATGATATATAAAATATATATAACAACTTCTGCTAAATATTTCACATATTTTCCGTTTCCTCGTTTTATTTTTTCTAATAATTTAGATAAAATAATATAATAATATATTCTACAGAAATTACATACATATATTAATTTTTTTTAATAATTATGAACCCAATTAAAACTATATTTAGAATTTAAGCTCATTTATACCAATTAAAATTTGCATTAATTTAGATAAAAATTTCCCGGTTTTCGTCAAATGATGTTTTCAGATGTGCACATACAGGGGAAATGCATCTCTTTAGCCTTATGCAAGCGTATAGGACTTTGCTTTACGTAAATGATTGCGTAAAGGAGTAATTCTATTTTAGATACATTAATTGAAATTTGTTTGCCGACACTTTACTTTTTTATATTAATTTTCACAAAACCGTAACCGTATAATAATAAATCGAATCATACCGAATATTAAAGAAAACTATCTGAATTTTTCTTAATTATGTCATTTTACATTTCTTTAAATACATGGGTTTAGTTTTTTTCTCTTCCGTACGATATATTTGAATAGAAAATGGGGTAAGTAGAATAAGTAAATGTAAAGAAATATATATATATATATATATATATTAAGTCAATAAGAGTAAAGTTAAATTAAAAAAATTTCAAATAAATTATACATGGCGAAGCGTAGGTACTATTTTTTAAATATTATAGAATAATATCTTATAATAATATTATAGAATAGTATCTTAGCATTACATTATGTTACACATACATTTATAGATAATTAGTTTAATATTCAAAATAATAATAATAATAATATATATATAGATTGTTAAATATATATTCTTTTATATGTTGACAAATGTATAATTAGTTTGAAACGTCAATAGCTAGTTTTACTTAAAAGGGAATTGTGCTAATACAATATTTTTTCGTAATCAATGTGTGTCACGTGACCAAGAATCGTGCATAAGACATTTAAAAAAATACGGTTATATACATCCCCACCTGTACAGAGGCTATGAGACAAACAGATCGAATATCAGATATACGATATTTTTATAACAATTCGTTATGCTGTTGCTGTTTTCAATGGCTTCGTAAAGTAACTATTCATGTGTACACGTTATTACGCAAGAGTAGGGCGTTTGTAATTGCACGAAATTGTAATCAACTGGGAAAATAAAAAGTAATAACTATACTTAGTCTACATATGATTGGTATTGATTTAAGGTTTTCAATCTTATTAAATTTTTAAATCAATCTATTTCTAAAAGTGTAAATTTTATCTTAAATAAAAAAATCTAATCGAGGAAATATAATTTCTTTACGTAGAAAATTTTAATTATTAGCGGAATTAAATTAAAAAAGGTAAAATTAAAATTTTAAATTACTACCGAAAGTCTTAAAAAATAATTATGAAAAAAAGTTCACGAGTTATCTCGAAAGTATTTTAAATTATAAAATTTATAATATTTATTATTTATTTTTAAAATTTTTAAACTTTTTGTTTTATTTTATACGATTTAAAACAAGATTAACCGATATATTAAAAATTATTGTTTTAGTTATTAAATTCAAATTAATTTTATTTTCCTTTTAATAAATTTATTAAATTATTATCTTGTAATGGATTATTTTAAGCCAAAACTCTCTATTTATGTCAATAAACTTATTTCATATCGTGAATTTTCGCTTTTTATTGGCACTTGTATTGTTATAAATCGTATAACAGTTTTAGATTATAAAAGTTCCTTTTTGAGAATCGAACATCGATTTTACACAATAATACCACGTACTTGGACACACACACTCATACATTTCTAAGGTGTCATAATCAATTATAATGATCATTGTTATTTTTTTTATATACTGAAAAAAAATTTTTTAAGCTAATGTAAAATTTAAAAAACTCAATCAAATCTTTTAAGATCTTCAATTTTAAAAAATATATCAGTATACGTAGATGAATAAAATAAATGTTTCAAATTTCAAATTAAAAATTAAAAAGTTTTTCACACATAAAAAAATATTTATAAAAATAAAATAATAATTTTTTGAATTTTTCTAGTATCAAAATTTCTTTTGTTCTCCACTATTTCTTCTATGTCTAAATATTTTTAAAAAAATGAAACGTATGAATGTGTCAACTTTTTAATATACAAAGATTTTTTTACTTGAAATTTTAATTTTCGTATGCAAAGTCACTCGTTTTTTTTTTCAAGATCCATTTCTAACGTCCAAAAAAATTTGAGAATATAAAATTAAGTGTACATAGGTTTGCTAATATTATGATACGTTTAAAAACGATTAAAATATTTAAAAATATGTTTAAGTTTTAATTATCATATATTGAATTAATTGAATGGAAAATATATATATAATAGGAATGTACTTTCCATATCTTTAAAAAATATTTAATTAATGTTAACATAAAAGTTTTGAAGTGCTTTATATCGTACACAATAATTTTTATTTAATAGGTTTTAAAATCTAAAAAATACTTTAAGTATAAATACTGATAATTTAACATTAATAATAAAAACTATTTTGTGCATTTTAAAATCAAAGATTATATTATTCATTATTACAATCGTCGAATAAATCTTTCTCTATTGTCATTCTTGAAAAGTTCTCAAGGATAATAGAAATACCGATGTATTGTATTTCTTTTTAATTAAGTCAAAATATCACAATTTTGATGATATTTATCATTCAAAATATCTGGCACTATACAATTGTGAAAGACAGCCTGAGAAATTCATATTCTTATGCACAATCTCGATAAATCATAATGAAAAAACAAAATGACGAAAGATTATAGAAATAAATAATCGAGTTTTGAAAGTATAATAAATACTATATAGAATTGTAAAATCAAGAATAATAAACGTCACTGACAGTTTGTAAAGGTTAGACATATGAACCCGGATGCTTACGGGGAATTCCAAAGCAAACTGAGTAAATAAAATTTCAAATTCCTACTCTATCGAGCCGATCAAGAATTTCAGGATTAAATAGTAGCATTTAGTTTACAGTTCTCGATAGCCCAAATAGTAATGAGTTATTTCATGCCTAAACTAGTTCTTACATTTTTTTTTATACTTGATTAATTATTCAATATTTAATTGCAGCCTTATATCATTAATAAATAGAAATAAATGCTGCTTTGGAAACGTTTCGGAATACTTTATATATTCCTTAAAAATTGATATTATTCGATGTTTTTATACGGTAGTTCTCATTAATTATAGCAAATTAAAACATACCATAAAATAGATAAAATTTAGTAATTATTTAGCGATAGGATTCATTCATTGAAAGTTAAAGAACGTTCGATTTTTATTTCGATAAAAAAATGTATTATATATGTATTTACGAATACAGTAAAACGCGAAGAAACAAGAGAGGATCGCGAACTAGGGATGAGTGTACGAAGCAAAAAAGAAAAGAATGAGAAAATGGGAGAAGGAGCAACGGCAGCAACAACAACATTCAGTTATTTTAAGCACAGTCACAGTAACCGGTTATCTTCTGCCGTTCAAGTATCGCGCAATTTTCGTTTCCTCCAAGATGTTTGCGTCGTACATGTATAATATGAAGTTGGGGATTGATTTTCCTTATTTTGTTTGACTCATATATAAAATAAGTATCGATATTTCAGCTTCGTATATATAGAAATCATTAATAATAGACCGCATATTTACATATTATAAAAAGTGATTTTGTAATATTTTTCATATGTGGTAATATGAAATTCAAACTTTGGCGTGCACATACAAACGGATCAAAAGAATCGAAACGAAATTTATATTACGATAAATAAACGTATTCGATGACTTCTAGTTAGAAGTTAGTTTTATTTCAACAAATAATTTAACACGAATTATAGATGTTACAAAGAGATAATGCATAATTAAAAACAGATACAATTATTTAAAAAAAATTCCATTTTAATTTTGCGTATAACAAAATTATTAATATTTTTGCGTTCTTTCTTAGAACGAATGCGTTACGTTTAAAAAATATTTTATAACACACATATAGAATTTATTAAATATCGTATTCAGAATTTTATAATTTACCGATATTGATAACTGTAGGTGAATAATAGTAATTATGCTAATGACGACAATGACGACGATGACGACGACGACGACGACGAAGACGACGACGACGACGACGACGACGTCGACGATGACGACGACGATGATATAAAACTCAATTATTATAACACTGATTCATATTTCTGCAAGTATTCGGAATATTTAGAAAATTAAAAATTATTCAATTAAGCATAAAGATAACGTATACACAAATCATTAGAGAAGATAGCGTAGTATGTTGTTCGGATGATTTAACCAATTTGGTGTTTTGAATTTTGATTACTTGAATTGAGTCTTGATTAGCTTAATAGGGATTGATTTAGAAACAATTTAGATACGCCGCATAGTCTACGTATGGAACGAAGTATAGAACAACCGGAAATTATTCTTCAGTGACTCTTAGTTTTGTCAGGAAAACTAAATGAATTGATTTCTGTCGAGCATCCAATAATGAGAACACAATGATGTTGTTTAATTACACGTCAATTCGTAATTATTAATTTTTATTTTAAATTGAAAATTGTTATAAAAAAATTAATCGAGGCCGATGAAAACCTTATACTTATTCAAAGTGCATACGTTTATTATTGTTACGATAGGAGATAACCTTAATCGTAAGATAAACATTTTTATATTTTAAAATTCGGTAAAAAATATTTACGATTGTAAAACGGCATTCGAATACTCGATACACTTTACATCGATAATTTTCACGGCATCGTAAGACCGTATAATATACAAAACTATACTTCGTTATCCGCGATTCGCGATCTTTCTCGAAAAGACACGAAAGAAAATAAACGTATTAGATATTTTGTAATTTTCAGAAAAGAAGCTTCTTCAAATGCACTTGATTACAACTTATACTACAAAAGTGCTTACAAATTTTCATCAAGGATTTTCTCTTTTATCGTGAAAAGTGAGTAATTGGATAGTGTGGCAATTACGAGTCTATGCACAACGAAGACAATCCGATGCATGACTCGGTGCATCTTGGTAATATTTTTTGTCCTTTTAAGCGTGAAACAGTGAAAAATATTCGCTGTGAATCCGCACGCGGAGAAAATTCACGAAAAGAGGTTTTTGAACGAGGCTTTTAAACGAGGCCTTTTATCGAACGAATATCCGCTTGAAGCGAAAATGAAAATACAAAGGAAAATAGTGCTGGGATCGAGAGAAAAGTTGCGTTCCCTTATCGCAGAAATTTATAAAAAGCAACGGCACAGTCGCGTCCCGTTCATCTCGTTCCTCGATCGGTCTCCTAAAACATTGTTATTATTCGAGGCACGGCAGAAGCGTAACCGGAATCTTTGCCAGGTCTCCTCTGGCTGTGTCTTTGCGAATGGCGGAAGCGTACGCGAGACAGCCGGACAACACATTGCGGAGGCGATGATAAATTTTGCCTTTCCCGATGAAAAACAAGTTGTATTCCGTCCACGCCTGTAATTGTTTTTAGCAGAACTTAATTTTTGGTATTCGAGAGGTTAAGTGACATTTCAGCGCTGTCACGTTTGTTTTCAACAACTTGGTACATCGAGACTTATATTTGATCGGAGCGAATTTTTGTTTATTTAAACGCTGCATTCCCAGGCTTCTACAAGAGAATCAATTTTTGTTTGTAAATAAAATAAGAAATTTGTCAAGAGTCTTATTCCTATACGTATTATTCTTTAAACGTATTCCTCGTTCGATGTAACGCGAATTTAAGAAAAGCGCTATAAAGTATATTTCGTAAAAAAAATACCGATCGAAGATAAAGTTTAAAATAGCTTTGATTACGGATATCTTTTACGTTGTTCATTTTTGATGAATTTCGTGCATTTAACTCTTAAAATAATTAAATTATTTTTTAACTTAAATAAACGACTGATTTTTATTCAAGCTCTTTCCTTTGTAACTTTGAAAAAAATAAAATTTCTCAATGCCCCGACAAATATTTAAAGAAAAAGATTTTACTTTTTGAAGTTGATTTGTTGATTTTATCAAATTTTTTATCTTACAACTTTTGAAACAAAATTTATTTAAACGATTTATTTATTATTTCCACGCTAAAAAGAGATAGCTTAATCAAATGGACTGTATCTTCTGGTTATATTCGAAACGTAAATAATTAAAATAATGAAATATGTTTTGATTATTAACGATATTTGATTTATACTTTTGAAAGAAAAATAAATTTATCTAATAATTATATTCGACTTGCTCTATAAATTGTATGGAAAAATATTATATATAAACTTATGTATTATCCAGTTTTTAGTTATGAAAAACTAAATATTTACGTAATAATCCTATTACACTTGAAACTGACTAAGCAAGATATTTTACTCGTTCAGTTTATAAATTACCGCAGTTGTCAAAATTTACCAAGCATTTAATTTGTTTTATATTATCAAAATTTATTATCAAATACTATGACATAGTAATTCAACTTTTCATGTAATGTAATATAATGTAATTCTACTGTTTTAAACGATGTTTTCAGATTAAATTTCGTATACAGTTTGTAGCTGAACTGTCATGAAGAGGTAAGTAGCTAACAAGCAAGTATTCTATCGCGTAATCAAATACCAACTTTACTCTTTTTAGTAACTCTAGAACTTGATACGCGCATTACGTAGAATAATCTTTTTTTTTTATTATGCTCTAAATTTGCGATGAGTCGTAATTAAGTTATGCAATTCACAATTAATTATGATTCATTAAATAAAAACTTTGAACGATGATAAAAACACTATTTTATACATTTTGATTATAAGCGTGGAAAATTAAATTTTTTAATTTTAGCGTTTCATTTGAAAGAAATTTCGTGCAGTATTTTCGATAGTTTATTCATTGCAAATTAATTTTTTTTCAAAAGTTGAATAGCTATCTATTGAATAGCTTTAACGAATGCTAAATATTTTAATTTATATAATATATGTATTTTAATGATTTTCTCCATCATTTAAATATTGAATAAAAAATCCAAGCTATCTTTTTCTATCGGAAAATATAATAAGAGTTAATTTTTCATTATACAAATGTGAGCGAATAAATTATGGTACTCTGCAAAAGGAATGAAAAAGGTACAAGTATAGTACTTCGATAGTATACCAATAATAAAGTATTGCTAAAATAAATTTTCCATTTAAGATTGCACGTGATTATGTTTTGTTATGCTCATGCAAAGAAGCCTTAATTACATAATAGAGAGACTAATATCTTGATAAGGATGCGTATAAATCTCTTCGATTCCACCTAAAGTACAGAAGTCGAGGTAAAAAGAAATCGTTGTAATAGTGCATAAACTCTTATCTAATCTACATTTATGACGAGATTATAGCACAAGTTATTATAATCAAAAATAAATGCTATCGCTACACACGGATAAAAAATAAATTAAAATGAATTTCGCGAGAAAAACTTTTAACTCGTACATTTTTGTGGGTGCGAAAGATACGAAACGTCTATTGCAATGTCAATCACACGAGAAAAATAGTAAGACGTCCCACTAATTAGATTAATCGATTAGGATATATAAGCATAAATAAAATGCAAATTTATTATTCTGATTTTTGCATTAGAAATAAATTATAAATTATCAATAAGCTTTATTGTCTTCAAAATTATTAAAAATATTCTCTCCTCGTATACATTTCGATCAACATTATGCATAAAATTAATTATAGCTCAAGTCTGTATTCTTCTCGATTATTCATTTTTTCCTTCGATAAATTATTTTTATTATTGTAAATTGCGTTCTAATCATATCGATAATTAAAGTTCATTTTATTTCGGATAAGACACGTTTGATGTTCAAAATGAACAAATTAGCAATTTTGTATTAAATTAATTATAACTTATCGTAATAAATTATTCTTTTTTGTATAAAATGTATATCGTACACGGTGATAGTAAAAGTCTGTCTCAGTTACGAATTTTGATATATAAAGTACTGACGTAATCATATAATATTTAATAATGCGTAACTTTACGAAATAAAGCTATGAATTTTTAAGTAGAATAGAAATAAATAAGTATTTCGGTAATGGACTTGCAATATGTAATTATATATTTAAATAACATTTTTAAAATATATTTTTGATCGCTAAAAACATTTTTTTAAATATTTATCTTTTTAATATTAGAATCAGAAATACTAAATTTTTTAAACTTCCATAGAAGTTTTTATTTAAAAAGAAAATAAAATTATTTTTAACGCGCGTTGCTTTTCCAGACTTTTATATTGCATTTCTACGTTTCAACCTAATTTGTCGAGTTATCACTAAATGTATGTTCACGAATGGACCTCGATATTGTAAGCACACGTGTATGTGAATTTATAAAAATCTAAGCCACGCATTTATAGAAAGTGAAGTTCTTATTTTTCCCATTTCTCGACTATAAAATCGTTAAAACGCAGTTTTTGAAATCTCCTTATAGATTACTTAAAAAAATATATAGTCTACGCGCTAATCGTTCATTTTCGAAAAAAAATTTCACCCCCTTCCGATACCCAAAAATCCAAAATAAATATGCGTTACGCGCATAATCTCCGTCACGGAATCGGATAATTCTTGAAAAACGCATGGATTTTTGTAAGCGATCGGAAAGTCGCCTCGGACAACGCAATCGAGGAAGCGAACGTCGATAATTGGAGATAACGAAGCGATAAACGTTGCGATAACGACAAGGCAGTCACCACCGGTAGCATCGCCGAGGCAAAGGCGGCTGACCCGTCCGTCCTAATCGTGCGAGAAGCGGCAGCGCAGAATTCGACCGAGCAACAACCGAACGACACGGTTGAGAACCACACGAGCGATAACTGTACCACGAAGCCAATACGAAAGTCGTCCAGGAATCCGTGCGCACGTGTGACGACGACGACGACGACGACGACGACGACGACGTCACCTCGAGCTTTATCCTTACCTCTACCGACAACTTCTCCGCCCTGACCGAAATACTCGACCGAAATTTCCTTTTCCTTTTTGCTTTTCCCACTCGTTTCATACGCGCGCGATCTTTTATCTCGATTGTATTTTACGTTTATTTTATTACGTACGCGAGCACGATAATAGCGAGCGAGAGTAGATCGCGTGTTAACGTTACGTTCTAAAGTCAATGTACAACGCGCGCGTCCGAGTCGAGGTTCGAGGTATTCGTTCTCTTTGTCGAGAAGAGGAGAGACAGAGAGCTAACGATATCCGATGCGCGACGGTAAATAAAAAGGCGAGATTTTTCTAAGATATTCATTTTTTACGCGATAAATTGACAGTTCCTTGTTTTTATTATGGTACAGGGATCGGTTGATTTTTACGTAAAAATAGGAAAATGTAGGACGATCGCGTCCTAAATACCTTCGCCGAGAACCGCGAATAATTTTATCGATAAGCTCGTTTCGATCACCGAAGGAAATTTTTTAAACGAACGATGCGTAAAATAGAAGTAAGAATAATTTTCAATACAAGTTATTTTCCAAGACAAATATTTTTTCGGATCTCGTATGTACTATGCGAAAAATGCATAAATACAAACGAGGTGTCGTACATTTGCAAATTCTTTCCTTTGTTTTCAAAACAAATATACGCTGCAGAAGTCGGCAATAAAAATTAATTTAAATTCATCCTAATTTGGTTTACCTTCGTTTACGATCGGACGTGGCTGGGATACGGTTATTCGATTAGCATTCGATAAATTAAAACTAAAGTAATTTTTGTATCAAATAATAAATTGGATAATAATAAATTCGGATACACACACTCGAGTGTGTCGCAGGGAAATAGATTAAAAATAGTTAAAAATTTGCGAGATCGGAACGCTCGATATTAAATATTAAGCGAAGCAAGTATCACGCGTTGAAGGAGGATTAGATTAAAAAACGTTGAAGCTGCGAAAATGTCGCGTTTTGATTTACCTGTTGACCGAATCAGGTATGAAGATGTTCCACCACGAGGGTCTTTTCTGCCTGACGTTGTAGAGTCCCTCGGTGCTGCCCACTTCGCTCGCCGGTGCACCGGTCGCCACGCCCTTTCTCCTCTTCCTGTCGACCTTGGGCGGCTTGCCGACCAGCGGATGCCAAGACTTTCTCCTGCCTTTCTTGACGAACTCGAGCGGTAGGGTTTCGTCCTCCGTCTGGTACGATTCGCACTCGGCGCTCTTTTCCTTCTTCTCGTCATCCGTGCTCTTCTCGTTGTTCTTAACGGCCGCCTCTTCGCTCGGTGAGTCCTCGGTCACGTAGAACACGGAGCCACGTCGACTCGCCCCTTCGCTGCTCCGGCGCTTCTCTTTGTTCTCCTTGTCTTCGAAGATGCTGGAGCGCCTCGCCTTTTGGAAGAAGCTGTCGCGACGTGCCTTCAGGTCGTCGAGGACGCTGTGCCGACGAGCTTTTTGATCGCGCACGATTACCGGATTATTATTGCTGGATGATTGTTTCGAGTTTGGTAGGTCAAAGGCCGATGGGCAACTCTCGATCAACGACGGAATCGAATTGGTCGAGGCGAATTTTGGCGACGAGCGATGGTGGATTTGTTGCTGTTGCTGATTCTGTTGCTGCTGCTGTTGCTGCTGCTGCTGCTGCTGTTGTTGTTGATTTTGTTGCTGTTCCTGTTGCTGTTGCTGCTGCTGGCTGCAGCCGTTGCTCTGTGCCTCGCTTATGTGCATCCTGCTTTCCATACTATGACGCCTTTGCACTGCGATTTACACGTTAAAAAGACCAGTAAACGACTTGGCTTTTTCTCGAAACCACAGTTTTTCTATTTCTTTTTCTTTTTTTTCTTTTTTTCTTTCTCGAAACTCCGTATAGAGACGCGCTTTAACAATATTTATCGCAATTTCTGCCGATCGTGAATTGGAATTGTTAAACTGACCAGGTAGATAATATACCTTCGATACGTATACGCTGTATAATTCAACGCTATTTTTTCAACAAATACATTCGTTCAGCGGCTTCGAAAAACTGATTTTTTTTTCTTTACAATTTCTCTCGGTACAAATCTTTGTATTTAAAAAACAAAAAGAAAAAAAATCCAATGCCAAAGCGGAAAACGCTGTACAATGTAGTTGCCAAATCTGTCCTGCTCGAAATATATAAATTGATCGATTCGAGTTGTTTAATATAAAATCTATAATTAAAATCTTTGTTCAGCTTATATTCGATGGTACGAAATTTAGTAGCCAACTAAGATATCGCTGCCAATTTTTTAATAATAAAATATATTTATATTATTCACCGCAAAACGATACGACGATTCCCAGTTCCGATGGTGCGAAATATTTAGTATTTTTTTTAGCACTTGGAACTACTCGGAAAAAAAGAGAGAGCTTGAACATTCGACGTCGAAGGTAGCAAAGTACTTTTCGAGTGGTCCAGCGAACGAACGAAATAAAATGTATAGGTTTATGAGCGTTCGATCGATTCTACTCGTATTCAAAGGTTAAAAAGCCACATTGATTAATCAACGGCAAATTATTAATTATCGATTCGAACGTAAAGACGTATTACCGATATATTTATTTCATTTGTATCATCCGCTAGAATACGGATGACGGATAATAAAAAATCCCGTTAAAGCTCGGAGCTCGTAAAACATAGTTATTTAGGTTTCGCAACGTCATCTACGATTTTCGTGTAATATCGTAAAAACAATGCTGCTACATCGAAACGCGAACGCGCGTGAGATACAAAGTAAGCGGCCGCCACAAAAAGGAAGAACTCTTTCTCTCTCTCTTTCTCTCCTGCTCCGAAAGAGAATACCGATAAATCGATTTGGCTCCGGTATCAGCGTCCGTACAAGGCAAAAGCAGCGATATAAAAATTTTGCACCAATAAAAAAACCATCCGTCACTGTGTGTCGCGTTCCTCAACCAATAATTCACGTTCTTTCGTTTTCATTTCGCTTCATTCACTCACTCGAACACGACCCGCGATCACTGGTCGGCTTATCCAACGCATCCGACGAACAACGATCTCTCGCCCTCGGTTCTGGAGAAGAAAGGAAGCAACGAATCGCAAGCGTCAACGACGAACGATGTTCGGTCGCGTCTCGCGAGTACCAGCAGCATTCGTCGCTCGTAGCAGCTCGACAAGTCCGAGAAGCCCGAACACGAACAGCGTCGGCATTACCAGCACCGTACACGGTGTTAGCAGCAGCAGCGACGACGACGACGACGACGACGACGGCGGCTACGGCCGCCTTTCCACTGACTCCACCACTGACTCCACCACTGACTCCACCACCTTTTCTCCTCTGCTTCCGTTTTCCGCTCCGCCAGGAGAACTCCTGGCCACACTCGGACGACGCAACTGTCCCGGCCGATGCTCGCCGAGCCGCGGTGCAAGCCGGAATGGCCGCTCGTTGATCGGCAGCGTCTCCGATTCCCGCGAAGGACGGCGCGCACACGGCTCGATTTTATATTACGAAACTGCCGCAGCCGCTCCCGCCACTCGCCGTCGAGCGAGCGTCGCGCCGCGGCTCGCGGCCTTTCCCTCCACGAGCATTCGCTTTCTTCCTCCGGCCTGGGGATTTTCGATTTTCACTCCGAGGGCCGTTTTTCCACTCCTGGGTCTTCTCCCGGGTGTTCTCCCCGGGTCTTCTCCCGGGTGCTCTCCCCGGTGCTCTCCCCGGTGCTCTCCCCGGTGCTCTCCCCGGTGTTCTCCAAAGGGATCACGGGGCATCCGCACGCTCGCGCGCGCGTCCGTTGCTGCTTCGAGGGAGGTTTTAGGATCTAAGGTTCGGGGACGCAAGCGTCTTTTGCTCGGAGATGCGTCCAGGGGAACCGTCCGGGGACCGACTCGTCGCGCGGGCAACTTATACGAGCAGCACTAAGTGCGAGCGGCCGAAGTCGCTTGTATTTATACGGAGACAGCGAGTGGCGATTTTCCCTCTCTCTCTCGCTCTTTCGCTCGCTCTTTCGCTCGCTCTTTCGATCGCTCTTTCGATCGCTCTTTCGATCGCTCTTTCGATCGCTCGCGCGCGGGCTTTTCCCCACTCTGAGCGACTCCTCGGTGCGTAGTCGGACTCTGGAGGTTCAGCCCTGGGCCTCACCTCACCGGCTTCTTTGTTTCTTCGATCGGAGATCGCATTTTTAGCCGAGAACCTACACCGTGTTTTTAGCCGCTTCCACTCTCGCCCCTCTCGATGACTTTCCTAAATGTCAGCTAACCTGGAAACTACCGATTGTTGTTGTTGCAAACTCGGAAATAGGCAACCGATCGTTCGAATTGAAAAACCGATGTTATTGTTCCGATGATACACCGATACATTCGACACCACTGCCTGTCATCTTCTTTAAACCCGCCAGAAATTTACGATGATCGAAGCGTACGTTTTTCCGTATGATTACACGGATCGTTTCGTTTCGTTTCGTTTCGCCAGCGATATCGAGTTTTTTGCGTATTAATTATCGATATTTGCCACTTTTTACCGCTTGTAGAAAACACTGCGACATTATCTGCGTTATTTTGCGCGTTCTTAAATTAGAAGTAGCGTCGAGAATTTAATCACGCTCGATTTGAAGCAGTTCGAGGTCTTTCTCGATAATTTGAATTTGTGCAAATAAGGGAGAAAATTTGAGCGTTTTACGCTTGGCCTTTATAAAATGAAAGTTGACTTTTTTTTAAACCGATCTTTGTATAGCTCATTGAACTCGAGAGTTTGGCGTGTGCGCTGTTTTTCATGTTGCTACATGTGGTGATTCATAATGATTGAATCGCGCGCTTATTCGATGTTTGGTTTCTCGAGGACTTGAACTTCACGGGCACGTACGAATACATATTTTTCGATAACTTTACCGAGCAAAAATCTATCGGATCGTATCTTTTTACAAGTAATAAAAAATATTTACGGTTCTAATGCAAATTTTATCTATTAAATTTCTAATTTAAATAAATTATTTCTATCCGTTACGATAGATTTCATTTTTTTATTAATTTTGACAATAATTTCAAATCTCGTGTAATCGATTTCACGAATATCGTATAAAAATTTCACGCTATGTAAATCCTGCAGAAAATTTTCAAAAATTTATGCACGTATCAAAGTGGTAAACAATATCTATTTTGAAAATTTTTAATTTTTCCTTAACTGTAGTTTCTCTATTATTTGCATAAATAATAATTCATTATTCTCGATAGTTTGACTAATGGATTAACTCAAAAAGTCAAATAACATTTTTTATATTTTTAAATGAATTATGTAAAATAAAAATTTTTTACTTTCTAGAAAACATTTAAAAAAAATCTTTATAATCATGGAAATGTTTTAATCATAATTTACTATCGCACTTTTTTTATTAACACTGAACATTCTTTTGAGTAAAAAATAAAATATATTTATTTATTTTCATAAAATATGTTTCATAGAAAATTATATTATATACGCTTCTAATCTCTGGAATCGTAGATTGTAAAAATATTAAATAAAATCTATTTTATAATTATAAATACACGAATGTTTGTTTACAAATAATAAAGTTATTGTTTAAAACATGAGTCAATTGTTCATTATTAATTGAATGAATAATATGAAAAATAAGTTATGTATTTCATTCTTATAAACAAATTACGAAATTCAAAAGGTATAAAAATCATAAACATCAAGCAATATACAAGCAAACGTCTATTATCTACTTTTTCTACAATTTCAAACGTATATTTATGTAAATATAAAAGCTATGGGTATGTAGTAGTCTCCTGTCATTGTGAGAGATGGAATTTTTTTTAAGTGCACTTCGAATACATTGGCAAATGTACGTTCGTAATTTAGTGCAAAATTGACGTTCCTAGTAAATTTATGATCACCTCGAATAATAACCGTCAAAAATAAAGCTCGACTGAATTTGATAGGTTAATCACCAATACATTACAATATTTGTTACATTGGACAATATTTTATTATACAACAAACGTTATTAAAGAGAAAATATTAAGAGCTTCAGTGGTTTTAAATTATTATTTTTAAGTATAGAAGAATATAGATCACATCGAATGATCGACAAATACGTATAACACATCTCGTATACCAAGCGTATAATCATTCAGAAGTATAACTGCGATAATACAACTGATACGACTATGGTGCATTTCCAAATATATCCGCGATGAACGCGTATATTTCGCACACAGTTTTCAGACTTGTCGCATTTGCATTCACGCGTTAATGTTCGTACATTGACATACAAATTTCGTAACGCATTGTATAGCGCAATCGCGTGATTTTTTTTTAATATCCGTTTTCGTAGGCTAATTAATTTTCTATGCGCACTTTTTTGTCTATTTTTTTATTCAAGTTCGTTCGGTTCTTGAATCATTGAAAACTTGTTTACGTTTGTTAACTTAATCGTTGTACGGTACATAATGTAATCCACATTATAACTTAGATTATTTAATCAACGGTAGTTGACAAGAATATATTTTATCAAATCTAAAAAACTAATCAAATTCTTTTTCCTGGATATATGTAAAAGATTAATTTTGTTTCAATTTCTTTAGACGTCCAGAAGCGCGACTTAAATTATATGTACGAATGCCTATATGTACAGACTTATGCAATTCTTGAATTTTAATGATTAAATAAATGAATTTTTTAATGCCTTATTTTGTAATGGATCGATATACTTATTTTTAAAAATATTTTTCTGCTAGGTGACGTTATTTTTTAATATATGCGCGATTTTAAGGAATCGAAATTCCCTATAAATATATATGAACATCTGCGTATAAAATTTACAATTTCTTTTAAGGAGTAATTTTATAATAAAAATTCTATATTTATATTTTTTCGGAATTTATTATATATGAATAAAATATAGATAAGATATAAATATAGATATTATTTTTTTTAAATAGAAATATAATCTTGTTAGTGCTTAAGAATATTTTTATAAAGAGTATATTTTTGCTTTTATTCTAAACTATATTTAGAGAGATGATTTTAAATGAATCTAGATAGTTAAAGTTTTAGTTTAAAAATTATAGATTATTAATGTTGGAAAAAGTGTAAGAGGAAATAAAAGCACTTTTTAATGATAAAAAGAATTTTATTGATTTTTGAAATTTATTATAAGTAGACATTATAATACTGTTATCGCGTTACTGTCAATACCATTATATTCATTAAATACTGAATTACCAAGCATTAAAGTACATTTGTCATTTTTTCATTCGGTATAAATTATCTTGACAGTTTCTTTATTATACATAAGATTTAAAACTTTGATATTATAATCATCTTTATTCCTAAGAAAAATATATTATTTAAATATCCTAGAATTCAAAATCTGATATTTAAGAATATAATTCGTTTCTTATGTTTATGATACAACTTAATTTACAAAACTTAATTTAATTGTATATTTAAATTTTTACCGATTATTTCTGTAAATAATACATCAAAGAAGTATATTTTATACAAATATTTTTTTAATTATATTTATTTTTGAACTAATCTTCATTTTGATCAGATTATTTATTGAATTAAATACTCTGTCAAGATTTGAAACGAACTAAAATATAACTTTTTGTAATGAATTGTTTACATTGTATTACACTGTTTGAATATTTTTAACTCCGATCGTATTCCTTGATATCAGAAATAACGATAGAGTTCAGTTTCTGAATTTTGGATTTATCAATAAAATATAATTATTGTACGTATTTATTGAATTACATTAATAACTGCCTTCGGATATTGATTTATCGATGATTAATTTTGAATACGCGTAAAAGCTACTATTTTAATAAATTATTAAACAAAATATAATAAATTGAAGTTTTGGTGGAATGAGATATTCCGCTAAAATATTTACAAAAATGATAAATGAATGAGGTTTCATAAATTATGTTTCATGATAGGCAATTACATGACATTTCTCTTCAAAAATGTGAAACGTTAGATAAAAGTAAAGCATTATCAAAGTTGTATTTCTTTTTTCTTTATCATGTCGGTAATACAAAGAATGTTTCTGTAAGAACTCAAAACAATTATGAAAAAACGGAATCATATTTATTATTATAAGTTTTATATTGGAATATTGTCATGTTCATCTTGATAAAAGTCTGGTCAAGCTGAAAATATAACTTATAAATTGATAAAATGTTATTAAAGTCTAACGAAACGATTTTAATCAAAATCTTGAGAGATTTTCGTATCAATTTCTCGAAAGTTAGCTTCCACTATAAAATATTGAAATCGATCGATATCTCGAAATTTGTATTACGAACTAAACGAATAGTCTGAAATTATTTTCGCAATATTATTTATTTTATATCATTTGTACATATAAAAATGATATTATCTGCAGACGGTTGCATAAAAAAATGCTACTCTAGTATTTATTTTATAACGAAATATATTTTACAAGTTTAAAGATGACCCAGTAGAAAATCTCGAAAGTGGTAGTTCGATAGTACTCCATACTGACTAAAAAATTACAAGGAAAAAATAGGTCAACTATTTATTGTAGTCGGAAGATTACTTTGTCTACATTCTACGGCGAAGTTTAAACGTTTTTTAATAAGAACGTTTCCTCTACGTAAGAAAATTGACATTTTCAGTCAAATTAAAAAATGCAGATTAGTCATAAAATATAAAAATTTATGTGTACAATTTATCATTTTCAGTTAATTTTTTGAATAAATACGACTTATTATTGCAATAATTTAAAGGTTTCAAATAAAATATTTTAATGATTTTTCAAAATAATGGAAAATATAAACGTGTTAAATTTGGCTAATTTAATTGGACATCGGAACTATTTTTCATTTATATATTACTCTATTTCAAATCGAATAAATCAATCCACAATATACATATATGCCTATTAAAATTATAAATCATATTCGGTACCTTTTATAAGTATTTACACATGCGACTTATGATTTAAAAATTTTTAAATTCTTTCTCGTATCAACTTCATAATATTTATATACGTTTTTTTATTTTTTCTATTTGATATTTCGTACCATATTTTTAATTTTGTTCTATTAGTCATGTATTACTCATTTATTACTATTATTATCATTATTATTATTATTATTATTATTAAGTCTTATGTATGTGAAATAATAACTTTAGAAACGACTTTATTTATTTTTTAAGTATTATTTTTTTTATTTTTTACATTTAGCCTCAGAATTACTATATCAAAGAAATAAACTTTTATCCTCGTTAATACGAAAAAATTATATAAAATTTTGACTTTGTAATTTAAAAAATTTAATTTCATTTACGTAAACTCTTTGGATGGAAGACCATATATTATTATTATAGTGATTGAAACCTGAGATTGAAATTTCAAATTTGTATAAAATTTTTTCAAGAGAAATAAAACGAGTGAGATTACATTTCTTTTAATTATGTACAATAATACGATCGTAAAATTTATATATTCAAAGAATATATTAAAATAACAAATTTTAGTTTAAATAATGTATTACTAAAATATGATTAAAATAATTTTATAGTTAAAAGAACGCAATTAGTTACAATTTATTGACGATTATATGAAAAATACCATTAAACGAATAAAATTATAAGGAAATATAAGCTATAGAATAAGTAACTTGTCTGTAAGCCGTTTTTAACTCAGTTTACATGCTTATTAATGTTTTCGAATTTTCGGAATCGTGACTACTAATGCGCAAAATCAGTTAAGAATGTTTATGAAGAAAAATGAGGAAATAGTATTAAATCACAAATAACGGTTTTTTAAAAATTAAATTATAAGTAACGAATCTACGATTGAAAAAAATAATTTAAGAAAAAGGAAAAAATTTAGAAGAAAAACTGCAATGCCATGCAAGAACGAAGAAGCTCGTTAAATGTCGCCTTCGAATCGTTCGAAGATTACAAATATGTTAACGGTAAACATCCTGGCGGATCTTATCAACGCGGTGCTTTATAAGAGAGCTGCTTCTGTCTGTCTTGTTTAATTGGCGGAATCGAATTAAAAGCTCACGTATTTTCGTCCCCGGTAAATGGCCTAATTGAGCCTGTAAATAAATTGACAAATTATTTCCACCGTTTTGTACGTCCGAGTCTTGTTAAACGACAGCGTGCAACGCTACTAGACAAAAGAAAGACAGGTTATGATTGTTTCTCTCTCTCCCTCTCCCTCTCTCTCTCTTCCACTCTCTGCCGCTCTTTCGTACGCGTGCCTTTAGGATTTTACGTACTTTTTCAGGCGCATATCGATCTTTCAACTCGTTCCATCATACAATTAAATAATTTTTCGGAAAAGTATTTCTTATTTTCTACTCTAGATTTATATGCAACTTTGAACAATTAAAATTATAAATCTGACTTACGGTATACTTTGTATATTCGAGTTAAAGATTTATAGTTGTATTATTAATTTTTTGGGTAACCAAAGAAATTACACGCTTGAAATAATAATTAGTGTTAAAACGTTAAACACTTTGTTATCTTCGTTAACATTACTTATTTTATAAACATAGGATATAAAATTTCCGTGATTGATGTAACCACGCATAAACGAATAAATCTTAAATAATTTAAAATTAAGTACGATATCAGGTTTGGCATATATACACAGTCGCCGTCACGGCTTCCGTATGACAAAACGTAAGTGCCACTCAATGCTTTAAAGAAATAAGACACACGCTCCTAATGTCAATATTCTTTCCTAAGATATCGAGGTTCTTTTGTTGAAATTCTCGTTAGATGAAAACAGCTTCTCGGTGAGCATCAGCTCGTACTTGGGAAGCGAAAAAGAAAAAGTTGAGAAGCACACATCTCATTTGTGACGCATAAGGACGGAGATAACGAGATTCGATTACAATGGTACATAGCAGAAATAGATGTAAACCTGTCGTCTACAACTGTCAAATAATAAAATGAAAGCTCATATTCGTTATAATGCTCCTAAGATTGTCACAACCGTTCGCTCAAAATTCGAACGAAATAAACGTTACAGCTAAGAGCCCATTCAAATTTTTTATGCTCCTGACATTTTAAAAAGCTATTTACAATCTCATTTGGCTCGCGCTACTTTCGAGCTACTAATTCGATATTTTATTTTGCTCCCAATACTGCTTTGAACCATCTGTTTTATGAAGAAATAAAGTGGAATCATACGAATGTAGGCTTCTATTTTTACAAATGTACGAGTTACACTAGTAGAATTGAGCAACATTATAACGTTATAGAATGATAGCGTCTACGTATTTTCCTTTTATGCATGATAAGAGAAGACTTTTGGATTTTTTCAAGTACTTTACAAAATGTTCGAGATTATAAACCAATTCATGTAGAAATATTAAAACTTTTTCATGTACAGAAACGCGAGAATATATTTGAAATTGTATTTAGCCATATAAAAAAATGCTAAAAACATAATCTTTCACTTTTTATTTCAAACACATTTAATTTTTATTGAATGTGATATCCTTAATACATAACTTTTACATCGCAAAAGAGAGAATCAATTTTTTATTTCTTTCATCGTATGTACGTAAATATCATAAGAAACAAAGTGTCGCGCTATGAACTTTAAAATAAAGTATTCTTGTTTTGAAAATTAATTCTTGTAATTTCAAATATAATTATTTTTCATATTTAGCAACGATAATACTTTCATCTTATTAATTTAAAACTAAATGACAAGAACTTACTTAGTATATTTTATATTTTTCTCGTGTTTTATTTAATTAATTTTATTTATCGTTCTTTTTTATTCAAAGTTGACATTAAAATATGAGTTACTATTAACAACAACGATAAAAAAATAATAATATAAAAATACGATTTTAAGAAATAGAATAATTTAAAACAATAATCGTCGTATAATCGCGTTTTGGAATAGACAATTCTCATAAGGTTTCTATTATATTTTTGAGATTTTTAATTTATATGAAAAAACAATATTAAACAGGTTTAATTATTTGGAAATGTAAGTAAAATATCACACAAAAAATATTTTAAAGTAAATTAAAATACTACGTTATTATTAAATTAATATACAACGCTTATTACGAAGTAAAGTACATTTCAAATTATTACTAATTATTAAAATAATAGTAGTTTTTACCTGTATTATATTTATTTTTATACTTAATCGCTTACTTGATATAAAAATATGAAAAAAAATTTATTGTAATTTTTAAAATTATTTTAAAGTATTTAAATTAGTAAATTTATAAAAATTCATTAACATAGGAATTTATAAATTAATATAGATGAAGTTGTTTGCGTATCTTGGAACTAATTAAAAATTTTACATAATTTAAAAATTTTTTTCAGAATAGATTCCGATATTTGTTTTGAAAAACAAAACTTTTTAATTTGCTAACAGCAAAACAGCAAACTTTGAACAAACTTTTTTTAATATAATACAAATAAGTTGTAATTATTTTATATAAAAAAATCTTCGATTCAATTATTCTTTTCAGGTTTTCGGAAGAAAAGGCATTCTTTTCTGAAAACTCATCACTTATATTTCGCGCAAGGTTATTTTTTGATCCAAATGCATAGATGTTTAGATTTAAGGAAAAAGTGACTAACATCGCATTTATATACGGTACTCTATAAATATCTCATACATTTGGACAAACTTAAATATCTTTTAAATCAGCGGTTCTTTTTACGTCATTCTGTACATTCTTTTTCGAAATTATTATTCTCAACACGGCTCGACTAATAGAATATTCCATTTCGGTAGTAAGATAATCATCGGTTCGCAAAGGCTTATACGATGAAAGTAAACATGTCTATATATATATATTTTTTGTGTGATCCTGATACAGACAGAGATGGATATATATCAGCAAGCGTTAGATGTACGGTAAAGATAATACTTTGATTTCGAATCACATAACCGTGCGAATGAGTGCTTCGTTCAAAATCGCACATAAGTGTACGTATATGTGCAAATTATAGATGAAGCACAAAAGCTGCAAACTCCAAAAGAAACCTTTATTAAAGGTCCCACGCTCCACCGAATATAATGACCTAACTGAATACTCATTGCGTCCAAAGCTTTCGTATTCAATTCTTTATATTTGTTTTTTTGTCATTTTTATTCGTACATTTTCATACTTTTTTTTTACCGCTGTCATGTGTTCTTACTTTGTTTTATCTGTATCGGACAATCCACACTCGTTGGAATTTAAATTAAAATTTTTGTATGGCTTAAAAAATGGCTAACTTACATCCAAGGCTTTCTTTGATGCGCGAAATTTTTTGATTTTCGCTTACTGCTTTTTTCTCCATTTCTAATGGCTTTTTATCGGTCTCTTCGCGATTCACCAGTTATATCCTTTTTAATTAATACGCGAAAGAAAAACGCAAATCGCGCTCCTCGGCTTTCTGGAGAAAGATTTTAACTCCAAAAATATACAAGCATCTTTAATTTAATGCGCCTGCACTCCATTTTTATGTCTAAATATTTAACTTTTGGCAGAGAAAAGAGTAAAACTATAAAACACGGCTCTTCCGTAAATCGCTTTGGCGAACTTTAAGTCGACGACGATTGATATTCGAATTCTTCGGTTTTTAAAGCAACTCAACGGCGTGTTTCCATTAGAATGTAGACCGATAATTCAAGATCCAATGCTGATTTAAAGAAAATTCTGGCAATGACGTAAGACAAGCGATTCGTAATTTTACAAAAGTAATTTTCGTCGGGCGATTTGCGAACGTAAATTTGACAAAGCCAACGTTGAGAGGAGTATCCAACGTCGAAGCGAACGTAAGAAATAAAAGAAAAAGAGTTTGCCATAACAATATGCAGACGAGGTGACGTAAAAAAATAAACAATTCAGTGCATATATAATCTTTTTGAAGGCTCTTCAACTTGACGTAAAAGAGCACCGTGCAAATGATAAGAAGAGCTGCGTTCTCTCGCATAAAATATGAAAACATAGAGAAATTGTTTGATCGAGTCTCAAAGACTTATTTACGCCTGCGAATGTTACAATTTAAGTTATGACCGCTTCGTCGTTGTCGACCGATTTTTAGGTCAAGGTTCATTGTTATCGCCACCTCGTGCATGAGTTCTATATATTTAGCGCGCATACCTATGTCTGTTCTATAAATCGTTTCTTTCTCTCTTTCTCTCTCTATTTCTGTTCTTCTATCTCCTTTTTAATTTTTTCCGTATAAAAATAAAGAAGCCAAAATAAATTTAGTTGTATGAGTATTTGGTAAACGCATACGTATAAAAAATCCGATAGAATATCGATAATTATAAAAAATATAATACCAATTATTTACAGATAAATTACAACTGATATATCTTAATGCATGCAATTTAATCAAAAAGTATTCATCGCTTAAAATAGTATTCTTGCGATGTTATATACTTGAGCGAAAGTAATTTTCAGTTAAGAAAGTCTTGAAAGAATAGTTTTTTCGTTGTAGATTTCAATTGGATTGTGATTTCGCCTTGATCGAATCAATTATTGAAAAACTTTCTTACATGTGTTTCTTTGAATTTGAGAAAATGAACAAAGTTATAACAGATAAAATTTGGTAAATAGGTTAATCATGGTGTGACAACGGTAATGTATTTCATCAAGAATGCACTTTTTTAAAATTCAGTTTAGATTGACATTCCTTTTATCTAAAATACATTAGTTAGAATCGCATCGCACAAGTCGCATGAGATTCTATTTATCTGACAGCCTCTCCAAAAGTGATTAATGAAACACATTTCATTAAATTTTTTTAGCTTCCTCTTGATTAATTAATGTCCTAGGGTACGAAAGCTCACCTAAACCGTCTTTTGAGTTTTTCTAAAGATATTTGAATAACTTATAATTTCATATTCGTTAAATATCACAATCATCAAGATTTTTTTTAAGTTACGAATACTTTTTTGTACTTACATTCGCTTTTAATGAATAGTTTCGGATAAACATTTAGATACGATATTTAAAAAAAAAGTGTTAAATATAATAAACACTTAAGTTGTTTACTAGACAAAAAGACAACAATGTTTTCCAGTTTGTTAAAAACTGATACGTAGTTACGTTATTACATTGGTATTACTACAATCTTAAACCATCCTGAAAAATCTACTCTATCGGAAAAATTAAATGTATATAATATAAAGTTCAGTTCTCGATTGTAGAGATAAGTTTCTCGATTCGGATACAGATATATGTCGGTTATATCAAAGCATATCTATATTAATCAATATATATATCAAAATCAATATATACACATGTATTTCAGTATATACACATATAATTAATTATTTAAATATATGAGAAAAACTTCAAGTATAATAAACAAGTTTTTAACATATTTTTTTCAATTTTCTCATTTGATATTTTTTTATTTTCCAAGAAAATTGTCTACTTAGAAATATGATATTTTTAACGAAAAGTCTTATTTAATTTATTAGCATATTTATTTATAACGATCGAAGTTTTGTTTAAATTAATTTAAAAAAAAAACTTGAAAATTTTATAATTAAAAACATACTTTTATAATTGGTAAAATAATCATGACTTACTTAATATTATAATAAAATTTTAAAAAATTTTTAAGTTTTACAAGAATTATTTAATTCAGTAAATTTTAGATACAGGTATTTTACTTATATTCGTAACATTCAAATTAACAATTTAATTAATACAGAGCTTTAATATTTATAATGTTGAAATATATTAAATCACCAAACTACTATAAGATTGATAAATTGGAAGGTAAAAACCATTCAACGCGTATTATATTGTGCCCTAGTTATCTTTTTTTTAAGGAAATCAAGAATTAAAATATCAAACAGATATGGATTTTAAAGATATACTAAGTGTAATATAAAAATATGGAGATGTATTAGAAAAAATATATTATTAAAAATATATACGTAAGTTGTTGACATAATCGTTTCAGTCAGTTAAGAGTTTCTTAAACAAATAGTCTCATAATTATCAATATTGTGCAACTATTCATGGTATTTTTATCATATCGATGTATAATAAAATTGTATCACGAGAAAAATAATTAAAAGGCTTTGTGATAAAGATTTATTGATCGTCAAATTAATATCGCTAAAAACTGCTTAAATATTTAACACATCCACATTAGAACCGGATATTAAATAAAATTAAATTTTAGTAAAAACTCGATGATATAATACAATTTTGAACCAATCTTGTGTTAATATAGAAGTGAGCTTAATTTTTTCATAAAAAAACTCTAACTCTGACGACAAATATTTGAGACTAGAAAAAATGAAATTTGTATTTGTTTTTTTTATTATATCTATATGCATGTGTTAGTGTATATTAATGTGTGTTTACCATCTAATAAGCAGTGCTTAAAAACTTTATTTTGGAATAAATAAATATATGTGTATATATACATACAGTCTATTTAGTATATAAATATTTGTTAACTAATAAAGAAGAGACAGATTTTCATTTTCATAAAATTACACGTTTACTCAAATTTCAAATGATCATTATTTTAATAAACTATTGATATTTTAACTTAAAGCATAAATACGGTTCGTTGAACTTAAAAGTATTAAACTTGTTTTTTTGCGACGAAAGCGATGTTTGGATACATTTAACTGCTTTAATATACGTTTATACATAATGATTATATTAAAATGAAAAGCATGTTAAAGAAATCGTTTCTTATATCATTCATAATTCAATCAAGAGAAAGAAATAAATCCAAAGAGTTTACTAAAGTTATGAAAGAGAGTCTTGTCAGCTTTTACTATTCTTCTTTGCTATCATAAAATAGTACGTGATCGTCTTGTTTTGCCCGGCAGTTAGAGAGGCGAGATCATTCAGTTGAATCATGTCAATTGTAAATGCTCTACGTACTCAATAGTCAGAGCTTGACAGCAGTTCCTTTCGCCATTCTTTGTAGGCATAAAGAACCATCAAACTGTTAAGATATCATCTAGTATTCATAATCAAGTTTATCTATGTTCTTATATAGACCGTATTACGGTCGCCCCGCGACTTTGTATACTCTTGTAACTATAAAAATACCTCGATGTCTTAATAGATTGTAATTTTTCTCCTCTTACATCCTAAACTTTTATAATTTTCTTAAATTTACGAAATTCAATTATAGATAGAATTTATAATAATTAACTTACAAATATATTTTGTGTCTAGTTCGTAGAGTCCATTTATATCAATGATAAAAGAAAATTAAATGCAAAACACCAATTTTATTTGAAAAATTACTTACCTTGCAAAGAATACGTATTTCTTCTTTTAAGGAATTTTCTTCTATTTTCTAATCATTTTAAAGACTTTTCATATCTTGTTATACATTTATCGTGCATTAATTAAAAGGTTACAAATTCATTTATAAAACACTTAAAACATCGTATAAGAAGAAAATATTAAGATTTTAGTAAATTTTATTCGTTTTATTCTGAAATCTTGTCAAGGCATAATATCGAAAGTATATATATACATATTTATATAACCTTTTTAGAAGTTTTAATATGTAATGATTTTCGATATTTTTTATATTTTTGAGAAAATTTAAAAAGCTCACCTTTCGTTTTATATATTTTTATAATGTCTAAATCCCATCATTTTAACACGAATTTATTTTAATAGTTCAATAATTATTATGATTAGCCGATAATATACGGGTACTCTTATCTTAGAAAAAAAAATTACGAAAATAATAGAATATAATCTAGATAATGTTAAGGCATGCGAGCATTTTTGTAATACTAAAAAAATTTCTAAAAATATATGGTTTTGCTTATACTTCGTTAAAAAGAAATATAAATAAACTTCATTTCGTGTAAATATACTTTATCTATTCTAGGAAGCTAAATCCATTGAAATTGTAAACAATTTTTATGAATTTTAGAATTATTTAGGACGATTACACTAACAATTTTATCAACGAATACGAATTAGCTAGAAATATATATATAATTCAAGGTAATTTTGAAAATACAGAAATTAATATACAAAAATTTATTAGAATAATTTCTAGTCATAAATCATTATCTAACAATTAAAAATAAATTTTTTCTTAAGAGTGAATAATGTTATAATTCTTTATTCTTTACAAAAAAAATAATGTCTTTTAATACAGGATAAAATATTTTAAGAATAATTTATTTTTATGTGAACGATCGGTTATATTAAATCACCTACTTGAAAAACTGATAAATTTATGTTTATTCAAAAATAAAGGATTGCTTCTATTATAAAAATAAAATTATTATAGTATTTATCGTAAGTAACTTATTTAGATATAAGTAATTTAAGTTAATTTATAAGAAATAAAAGTAAAACTTTCCAAGTATTAAAAACGAATGTCTGGCGTTCACATTTTACAGATGATCGGTTACGTCGGTGATCACATTATGCGATAATCATTTGTAAACCGCTTCAAATGTGAAAATATATATCTTACGTTTCAAGTTATTTATTTTTCAATTTAAGAAAATAAATTGAATTACTGGTAATTGACTATTTTTAAATAAACGAATGAATGTACCAAATATGAAATTGAATAAAAATTTATTAAATACGATAAAACACGTTTAAATTTTATATTTAATGGATACAACTGCAATAATGTAATCGTTCTTTAAAAAATATATTACACAAGAACTGAAACCGATAAATCGAATTTAAAATCTAAAATGCATTCTAAAAATTAGAGCACTTTATTTTCGTAACACATATTACGTATTTTTGTTTATTGTAACCTAATGGTAAGAGTGGTTGACTTATATTCCAAATGGCAGTCAACCATTAGCGCTTCTATCCTACTTTTTCATTAATCTAAAGATGAAAGTAGTAGATGTAAGCTACGGGCTCATCGGCCATTAGCGCCTTTACCCTAGTTTACCGATCGGTTTCTAAATTTTCCTGCACCAAAATATTCACGCCCGGTCGTATAATAAGTGCATTATTTTTATGAAGTGCCGAGATGTAACGAATTTGATCGTAATATAAACATTCAAATTTACGAATAAGAATTAGTATCGATTCGATGTAACCGCCAATAAAAGCAAAATTTATCGCATATTTTCACTATAAATAATTACACTTCCGAGAAGTTACCTGTAGGTGAATTTAATTTTGTAGATACTTCGTATCGTTAACGCTATACTACCATGACAAATGCATCTTCGAAAATTGATGTAGCTACCTTCAACTCGTAAATTATTAATTCAAACGAATAAAATGATTACTAAACACCAGTACTTACCGTCGGCAGCTCGAATGAACTCATATTTGTGAAAGTACTCGATTAATAAGTTACTTACCTGAAATAAAGAAACGAATATACATTTATAAAAATTTTAAATACTTAAAAATTAATCTTACGGTTAGATAATTAAAGTTAGACATACATTGTTTTCTATTATTATTTTATTATCTCAAAATGAATTTGTAAGCAATGTAATAAAAAATATAAAATTAAACATTGCATAATACGAATACGTAAATAAACAAAAAATAGAAATATAGTTCCATCGACCAAAGTCCATCGATTCATATTAAATAAATCACGAAACATTGGGTCGATCCGCGTTCGGAGTATCATCCGCGTACGATATCGATAAACTACAATAGAGAAAGATGTATCGAAGTTTTATATTTCGCACCCATACCCATAAACAGGAGCGCAATAACGTATAATTACAATCGAATTAGGAACGGTCCGAATACCAAACGCAGACAATTTCGGGCACATTCCGCGCTTGTGTCGTGACGCACTTGGTTCGTGTACACACGGGTATGCATATGTCTGGTGATATCGAGACACGGTCGTACCGATCAACGACCGGTCGATCGCTCGATCATCGAACGCAATGGTAACTCGCACGTAGCGAATACGTGTCGCGATCGGATCCAAGAACGCCTCGTTCTCTTTTCATCCACCTCTCGGCGTGAATCCGAGCGAAAAGATCAGGCTTTTCACGTTCCGACGAGCTTTTCCGCTCGTTCGCGAAGAAGAAGAAGAAGTTTTCACGCTTATTTCCCGTTTCGACACCGAGTAAAACCCAACGTTAAACGCGAGGAGCGCGTAATTTAATAACGACGGCGCTTTCGAGAAACGAAAGTCATCCGGAGTCTCGACGCGTGAATCAGCGATTTCCGCGACATTTTAATTGCTATTAGCGAAAACTAGAACGTAACGCAGCTGCGATCGGCGAAATAAGAGCCGACTTTTTTTTTTTACCTACGGATTCGGCGAAAGGTGCAAATTCGGTTCGCGCGTTAATAAAATACGACACTCTGGAATTCCTCGAACTTATTTCGAAAAATTTCTCGTCGAGAGAAAACGAGCGCTCGGCACGACGTAGACCATTTCCCCGGGTACGGGGCCTCGGGATGCACATGCGCAGGTACTGGTTCGTTCGAACGGGCGACTTTTCTGCGGCCGCGAACGACGAGGAAACCTGTTTCAAGCGGCTATTGGCCTGCGAGAAATGCAAGTCGAGTCTGTGCGAGGCTAAAAATAGCATTCTCGGAAGTCGATCAAAGAATTCGATCCTGTTTCGAGTCCGGACGGAGAACGCGTCGCGAGTAGGACGAAAACGCCTTTTTCTGGATCGTGGAAAATTGCAGCCTCGCTCTCACCGATGGGTATAGAGTTTTCGCAATCGAGTGTTTGTTTTCTTTCAAGGGGGCCAAATATTTACCCGTTAGTTAAAAGACGGAACGAATTTCGGGAAAAGCATCGATGCGACTCCGGGATTGAAAATATATGGAAAACGTTTCCCGAAGGAAAAGTGCGTCGCGCGACGAGTGAACGAGTAACGATCGTTGAAATCTTGCCTTGGAGGCGAAAAATTCCACGTAGGATGACACTTCGCGATTATTATACATTCGAGAATTATTCGTCGCCGAAATATTGGCCCGACCCCGAGCTTTCGATTCTTTGACAGAGGCTCGCTTAGACGCGTCCGTCGGGGAAAATCGCAGTGTAATCGCGGCCTCGTCGATTATCGTGATTATCTCTCGGATCCGAAATCGCGCGCCGATGGAATTTGAAAAGGCGACGATCGCGCGTGAAAACGTTCCTCTTCCGTCTCTTCCATCTCTTCCGTCTCTTCCGCCTCTTCTCTCGGTCTCGCTCTTGCCAGCGGTCGTAAGCCTTTGAATTACATTCCGCAACGACGCGCATTTACGCGGTACGGATGCTCGTTTCGAAATGCTCACGGCGCTGAAATATTAAAAAGCAGAGATGAAACGTCCCGACGCCGCGACGGTGGAAAATCTGGCTTGATTCAAGCGGCGAGACCAGCGACCGAATAAACGAACGACGTTACGCGAAAGGACAAGAGTTTGTAGCCCTGAATGTACTGCTTAAGTCAACTACTGGTGATTCCGCCCCATGAATTTTCTGAAATTACGTCACTCCGCTTTTCAGTGGATTCGACGTTTCCAAGAGGAATGATTTTAACTCGCTGGAGAGTTGGTTTATGCTTGGGCGGAGATTTTTTTTATTAATATTTCAATAAACGTTGAGTACTTTCGCTCGTTGCGGGGAAAATGCTTTCGTTTTACCGACTGAAAAGATATTATTTTTTACAATATATTGAAATATTGAAATATCCTCAGCCATTTGAGTTGAATAGATTTGAGAATTTGGAATAGATTTAAACTGCTCTTTTAAACTGTTTAGGCTTTGATATCGAATACTCTAGCGTAGAAGAATGAAAATTTAATACTCTATCGCATAATTATTTATAAAGCATAATATAAACCGTAAACCTAAATATTTTCGCGATGATGGAGGCTATTATTTTGAAAGAAAAACACAGGGATCGAAGGTATAATTTGATATTTTTTTTTATATAATAGAGTTTCTTTGAATCGAAAAAATGGAACAAATCGAACCAACGACGAGTTCGTTTAAAAATTTAAGCGAATATCTCGGTAATTTCTATTATTTGCAACGATTAAATTCTTATTGACTCAAAACTCATAAATATAAATCGAATAATTTTACAAGCTTGCACCGATATTATGACAACGTTTCTTCTCGCTGAAAAAATAGTAATAGATTGCATTTGATCTTCGCCTTCGTAGCATTTTATAGATGTCGTAAAGCTCGCGATGGCGTAAATCAATCCGTTTACCCCAGCTTGTTATATTTAATATTGTACAGTCGAATGTACAAGTTCACCAGAGAATTATTATCGCTCGATCGAACTCGTACTTTCGTGGAAAAAACATTCGCAAAAAAAAAGACGGAAAATGAGAAAAAGATAAAACTATACAATCGACTGTACATTTGTAATATTATCCAGTTCTGGATTGTCTATTTGCTTTTTTACGCGATTAATATTTGGGTTCATACGCGTAAAGATGCAGCCGCAATCTTAAAATTTTACTTTCGAATAAAATGATACATTTATGTTCATGAGAATAAGAATTAAATATTTTCAATGAAATAATTGAAAATATTTTAACAAAAGTTCCTCGATTTATATTTTCGACAAAAATTTAATTTCATATTCGTGCGTTCTTTAAGCTTTTGTATAATATTTTATATGCGAACATATCCAACCAAAAAACATTAATTATAAATATTTAAAACGAAATAAATAAAATAATAAAAGAGATCGATCTATATTTAAAAAATGCTACAAAATAGTAAATTGAGGTCTTTTAATTTTTTAAATTGATATTTATCTGCTAATAATTGGAAAAGAAAACAATATTAGGGAAATAAAATAATAAAAGAGATCCATGTATATTTAAAAAATGCTACAAAATAGTAAATTTAAGTGTGTTAATTTTTTTAATTGATATTTATCTGCTATTAATTGAAAAAGAAAACAATATTAGGGAATTTTCTAGGACACTTAAAATAAGCGTAAAGTTATGAAAGAGTTTAGCCATTTAGTCTAATGTATGCACACGTATACTTTCTATTGATAAAATTCTACGCGAGTGCCTACAAATCGAAGATAAATATATAGGTCACAAATGAATTAAAGCTCTTATGAAATAAAAAGGAAGAACTCATTTAAAAATAGGAGGGAAATATTACATTTAAATATATCAGAATAAACTAGTCTGTCTTCCGCTGTTAAAAATTCGTTTTTTCATTTTCCCTTGAATAGATCTATTTCATTTAAAAAAAAGCATCGTTGCAAGACTTAGATAATATAATAAAAATATAATAAATGTGTAAATAAGTAATAGATATATTTACATAAATTCAATAAATTTTGATTTCATTCAAGCCACATTTCATTTCAACTCAAGTTTCTATATAAAAATTTGAACAATCAATCAACATTTGTCTAATTTTATATATGTATATATGCGTATATCAACAATGGATTGAATTATTATAAATTCAAACAAGTTTCTGTATATTTAGATTATGAGTTAAATAAATCTACTCGTAAATTTCACTTTTATATATTTACTAAAACATAAAGTAATTATAAAATTGACTTTTATACGATGTTTACTTTTATTATTATTATTGTTGTTGTTATTATTGTTATTATTATTATTATTTCTATAAGTAAAGCAATTATTTGTGTGAAAATCAAATTATAATCTCCTGTATATGTAAATATAAAATTTTAACAATAATTAATTCATAAAAAATACATACAAAAAACTACTGACCTAGTTAAAAAAAGTTTACAAAATTTAGTATTATCGAATATGTCTTGTTCTTTAATCTGCATTCATTCTTTCTTCGGAATCTTTAAATATTTCAATTATGTTCATTGATACGATTGAGATTTTTTGTCATTTATACGCTTGAATAAGAATTATGTTTTTAAGATACTTTACGCATAACTAAGTAACAAGTATAGCAATCTAGTTTAATCTAAATATAAAAGTATAATCACTCGATTTTTTTTTTTTAATAATCCTATTATATGATTATATCCTATAAATAAAAGCAAAAATAAGATTCTGATTTTTACTTTTTTCATTCAAAAAGTAATGAAGTAATATTAAACATATAAAATGATTTAAAAAATAAAAGTAATAAAGCCCAATTTTTAAATTACATCAGTTATTATCAAATTTTAGAAAATTTTTCTCCCATATTTTAATTAGAATATAGTTTTTATACATTAAAAAGGTAAACATCAGACAAGAACTGTAATATTCACAAGCAAAATTTGAAATCAGAAAATCGTGATATTAAATATTTTGGTGTTTAAATTAAGTTTCCAGTTGTAGTTGACTTTGAAATGCAAATCTGTTCTTTTCATGCTAAAAATTTCTAATTCCTTCCGGTGCTAAATTTGACTTCTGAAAAGCTCAGTAAACAGACACGTTTTAATAAGCTTTCAGGAAAATTGAATATTTCTCTATCAACTCCGTTTATTATATATCTGTCTGTATATTTTTTTTGTTAAATTTAGATACTAATTTTATTAATCAAAAATTTAAATATTTGTAAAAATTTTTCAACAAATTTCATATTTCTAAAAAAGAATATGCAAAAGTATATTTTTATATGAATCTAATTTACATATGCAAATCTAATTTAAGACATATGTAATTTTTGGTTTTAGGATTAATCATTTTAATTCTTGAATATTTTAAATCATCAACTGATTTACAAAAATTTGAATTCATATATTTTGTAACTGATTTACAAGTCTTCAATATATATTCCATAAATTATTTTATTATTAATGTATATTTTCCATATTATTTATCGCAAACGATGCTAAAAATATTAAATAAATAAACATTTTACTTCTTAAGAAAAATTAATAGAACTTCATGAAATCTCATGATATGTAATTTGGTTACTGTAAGCTTATAAAATTTGCTTCAAAAGTTAATTTTAAGAGTAGTAAATTTGAAAAATAAATTTAAAGATTCAACATTGATCAGATCAATGAAAAATAGAACAATATTTACATAAAAATATTTATAATCTTTCTGTTACATAATTTTAAGAAATATTATGAAAATTGTTAAGTATGATTTTAGAAATTTTGATACAATATTCATGAATTAATTTTGTTGTTTTATAAAATAAATTTTATTATTATATTTCATAATTATCATATGTAAATATATTATACTAATCAATATATATATAATGCTTATTGAAAATAACTACAATAAAAAATTAAAAAATACAAATATATGAAAATCTGTAATAAAAATTAAACTTTCTATATAGTTTTTGTATAGTTATTATATTTTTGAGTTTAAAATGTTCATAATAATTTATATTTTATTATAAAGTTTTGGTAAAGAACAAAATACTATTGATATTAGTTATCCTTATATTTTTTAATCATGGCATAAGTTACAAATAATTAAAGTTATGCTAAGATGCAGTATAACATAAATAAAAAGAATCATCTACAAGTTTAAAATGAAAAATTCATAGCTTGAAAAACAGAAATAATAATACATTCAAAGTGGAACAAATGAAACGAATGGTTACCATAAAAGATAAAAATGTTGATTAACAATAAAAAGCTTGAAAAATTATTTTAAGTACTTAAAAATTAAAAACAATTCTAAATATATATTTTTTTTTACGAAGCGTGTTGATGAAACAATGAGCAGAAAAACAAAGAAATTAATTTATTAATTTTAATAAATTTTCCGGAGTTCTTTTTATAATTAAGTTTATAATACGTTCTTTTAAATATAAGCGTCTTATTGTCCTTTTATTTAGCGTATTTCATAAAAAATTTCACACTTCTAACAGAACTTTGTTCGAATATTCATCAGCCAATTAATTTTCACATAAAAGAAAGTCAATAAATTTTCGTAATGTATTTAATGAAACAATTTTGCTTTTGTACGTATATACAATATACAATATAATTTTCTTAAATAAAAAAAAGAAAGAAAACGTGGATATTTTTAAAGATATTTTGCATAAAATCTTGAATCAATAATTTTATTTTTCTAAATTTTAGCAATTCACAATTTCTAATAATGCTCTTACATTATTTATACGAATCAAGCTTTGTATCCAAGCAATATTAAACGAGAGGATATTTGGGACGGAGATGTTGCACGAAAATGTGTAAAGAAAGTTTTATCCTAGCTCGACCTACTGGTCGTCTCTTATACGCTACACGTACGAAGCATATCCTTAAATGCGTATACACACAACTACCACCTATTTAATCGGTTTCGCGAGACTTGTAATATTATGGGGTATTATACGGATAGGATGTACCCACCCAGTGATCGAATCCTCGTATTAATCCTTTCACACTCGCGTGTGACATCGATCCGTCCATAGACTAAATCACGTATTAATCAAAAGTGTTTACCTTGGAAAGATGTTGATTCGTATTTATACTTACAATTTATCCGTAAAAATTAGGCCAAACTCCTAGTAAAAGTTTTATGAAACCTCTTTTTTCAATATAAATGTATTGTTTATATCGATCGCGACTTTTATTACCTAAATTACATTATTTACCGTAAAATGTTACAGCATTCGTTAATTTAATTTTTTTGCCGCGTAAAATTACTAAGTTTTTAATCGAATAAAATAAAGAAAAATTATAAAATTAAAAATAAGGATATAATTACAAAATATATTACTAGACGATAAAAACAGTTCGCATGATAAGTTTTTATTTACTTTACTGCGGTAACATATTGGTAAAAAAACTTATTATCTCAATAGAAGCATAAACGGAATTATTCCCTTGTATTAAATTCAGAAACGGATATTACAAGCATATTATATTACAAAGATTCGAAGAGCTCAGGGTTGCGGTATATAGTCTACGTATACTGTAAATAGATTTTTAAAGTTCTTGTTTTATGACATTGATTCAGAGGCAATTGCAAAGTATCCTATATTTAGTTCTTGGTTAAAGTTCTTGACACATCCATCAAGAACATCATTCGATACCTATACCGATTTATAAATTAAAAACGAAAGTTTGCTTACCGCTCGAATCTAAGTAATATTATAATCCATATAATATATATAATATTACGTATTATTTACGTTATTACTTTAATTTTTGATACTACACAGAAAAATTTGCCGAAAAGATTTGCAAAAAATTTTATTCTCCATTTCACGTTACAGTTACAGCTTATGAAATATTTAGTAACCAAATAGATCGATATTTGATCGAAGAACCGAAATATATTTTAAAAATAAAATTTAATCATCGAAGTTTGATTGTAATTTTGCTGAATGCTTCGGCAAATGTAGGTTAATATTTTTTGTTACTTTTATATCATTTCTTGCACGCGAACATTTTACCCTTTGAAACTCGTTAATCTTCCCGAGCGAAAGTTCGGTACAGAAAACAGCCTACGAACGATAGATTTACCAAAGGAACGCAGAGTGTAAACGCAGATTACAGATTTTACGAAAGGTAGTAATTACCGAGGCACGACTGCGCGTACAAACGCTAATAATCTGGAGACGACGATTAAATCGGACAAGAGGAAGGAGAAATTCGCGCGTTCAACAACGAATGGGAACAGCGATTAATTAGCACCGGCTGCTGCTCATTACGCAATATGCTAATCCCTTGCCCTTCGGCTACATTTATTCGGTTTCATAGTCACTGGAAAAGGCTCGGTATATTATCACGCTTACGACTGAAACACGCGGCCTGTGCTCGCCACACTTTATGGATACAAATTCATTTTGGAAGGATACAAGATAACCGGATTTTCTCTTCGAAAATTATATCGTGGCCTGTCGCTGATGTCGTGTATTTTCAGCTCGGCGCATTCATTTTTCATTTCATTTTTCGTTCATGGACGCCAATGCTGTTCGTTTATTTGAAAATCGAGCGGGTGTGAATATTTAAAGTAATGGAATTTCTTCTCGTGTCGAACTTTAAATTATCAAACGTTCAATTTACATCGTGAACAAATTTTACTTTGTTACTTTTTTACATCTGTTTATCGATAAGTACGAAGAGCGTAGATTATTAATTCAATGTAACAAGGCAATTTCTTTAAGTCAGATTCGCCGTTGTAATTAACTTCTGTTAAAACATAAAGTCAAATAAAATATCACATCACACTTTGTGTATGATATATGATTCGGAATGTATTAAATCGTCGTCGTTTTAACATTCGAAGCAAAAAAATGAAAATTATTCTTGCGATTGCATTGTGATCGATTAATAATCATTTGCTATTAAATTTCTGCATACAAATATTGATGTAGACATCCGAATTCGTAAATACTGCACTAAAAACTTTAACTAGATAAAAAACCGTTAAAGTGCCTTACCAAGTTTATTCGAGTATTATAAAAAATATTCTATGCATCGATATTTATAAAATCTTTATAAAAATAGTTTTGTATAAAATGGGAATTCTTTTTTCTAGAAATATAATAATTAGTTATTATTTTACGTTGTACGATAGGATATTATATGTATGTGTGTGCGACTGTGTGTGCATACAATTTATAGACATATCGCATTTTTTATTTTATTTCAAAGTTTTCAATTCGAACTTACCCACGCGAAATTTCGACTAGCTCCGAATATAACTACAGATTTGTTTCCTAAACTAAATTTTATACGAGGTAAAAATTCAATTTTTTTCATTGAAAATGGCATTTTGTCGTAAGATTTTTATAAATAAAATATAGAAAAGGTTTTATAAGCTTCAAAAAGTATTATTAATTATAGAGAAACAAAATATTTCACAATAAAATCATTATACGAAATTCAATTATACATAGACAAGAATGTATTTATATTTTACGACGAAGTTATTTTACTTTTTTTGCGATACATAAATAAATAAACGAGTGTATTATCACACATGGTATTAAAAAGTGTTTATTAGTATCGTCTAAAAAAGTTAAATACATCGTTAACCAAGCTTTATGCAATTGAATTAATAGGGGAAGTTTACGAGTATAGGTTTGATAAAATGTTAGCTTCGATATTTTGGTATTTATTATCGTTTTATTGGAACTACTTTTATCGATCGCTGAAATAAGAACGCTCGAATTTGTAGTTTAGCAGCGATTTAAGCGAGGTTATTCGAGAGTTTTCAGCGATCGGTGTACTTATACCATATTCACCAAAGTTCGTTGGAATCCACTAAATACTCCTTCCTTGCACGTCAATGTCATTTAGCTCACGATAATGCTAGCGATTTTCATTGTAAACACACACGTATTAAATAAACCAATAAACCAATACATTCGATATCGCACGTTTCTTGCTTTTCACGTATCATTGAAAATTTTGCTATATATCAATATTTATCTTTTTTCTCCTGCGAAAGTTGTGATAAGTCTCTGTGTGCCACTTTCAATTTTATACTTATAAATACTCGAACGCAGTCAATATTTGTTTTTTCAAAAACAAAATATTAAAGATTATATATTTCGCGATAAATATTCACAAAATTTTTTTTGTCTTTGGACTCGAACGCGATACCGAATAAATTTTAATTAACGCATAATACGTAAATATTTGCATATTTTTTAAAGATGAATTTATATGCATCAGACTATGAATATATAAGCACAACAAATAAACGAATACGAATACACGATGATAATGAATATATAAGTACAATAAATAATTTTACGTAAATATTTGCATTTTCCATTGAAGTAACTGCTACTGCTCTCCGCAATGAAATAAAAAACGTAGTTTCTTATCTCTTTCGAAAAAGATCCGTCTTTAAGTTGAACTCGGAGGAAGGATCGATCGACTTTTCATTCATCATCGAATATAAAGGAACGACCGTCATCGGGTAAATATTCGTGCCGCGGTCGATGAATTCGCGAGGAAAGGGTTGGAGGAAAGAAGCGGACAGGGAAAATTCGAGCCCTCGAGAGAAACGTCGAAGGTCCGCGATTCTAGCGACGGTCTACTCGTCGACGCGCAACCGTACTTTGGCATCATCCGTCGCTTTGGCGTCCGCACTTGGCCCAAGGTCAGGTGTAATCAATATTTGGGCTTCTGTCGCGGGGCGAGTGTGGGGGTGCGTTCGTGTGAAGGTGCGCGCGGTGCATCGTACGACTCGGGGAGCGTTAGGGGAGCGTTAGGGGAGCGTAGAAAGAGCGAAAAAGCGAGAGGCATCCTCCCCAAGGCCACCCCGTGACCGCCTCCTAGGTCGCTCCTAGGTCGCTCCTAGGCCTCCTCGAAATTCAGGACGAGCGCTGAATATTCAGTCGATCGACCCTCCGTCTTTTACCTTGTTCCTTTTTTACTCTTTCCCTTCGTTTTACGCCTCGGTAACGCGATCGGCTCGTCCGATTGGACCGTGTGAGCGGTTCGGTTCTCGAAGGAAATCCTGTGGGAATGATTTTTATGGGCAGGTCGAATGTAATGCTTGTGCCAGTTGTAAAGCTCCGACCTTGTCGGAGTCTTTCATGCGCGGAGATAAATCATTTTCATAAATCGAGCGAATGCGACTTTGTGTACTTAAGTATATAAGGAACTACTTAAAATTAGGAAAGATATGGACAGCGAACTTATACGTATTTTATGGATTTTTCTGTATTCGAACGCATTTGGACTCAACGTCGACGAAGAAAAAGTATTACTTTAGCAACGTTCTTTTTCCTTGCAATCTTATTTAAATGATTATATTCTAATAATTTTCGAACGATATCTTCTATTTTTGCAAATATAAAACTTAATCATCCTATGATATAAAAATATAATTTTATGATGCGTAGCGAGACGAATCATTTTTTAATAGGATTTTTTTTACTGCGAAAAATAATTGTCGATATCGCCACACTTAAAAATTTATCTAATTTTTCGCTGCTTTCTAAGAATACTCGATTATGGTAAATGAATTCATGCCTCATTTAAAAACAATTGCGTAAAAAAATGCAATATTTTTCATTAAACTTTTTAGTATTTTCGGATGGAAAATTTAATTTAAATGCATTCAGTAGTCTTAACCGCGTAATTCGCGTTGGTAGGTTTATGTACCAGCAAAGTATTAATTTAATTACTATTATAATTACTTCAATACGTGTATTTTTAACGTGTTTTTTTCTTCATCCAAATTCTCAAGTTGACTCTATCGATTGAAGCATGTTATGTAAACATGTTCTCGTTCAAAATTTATAGCATTTTTTTTATTCTTATATCGCGTATTTATTACTTTTTTGCATAATTATTTTCATTAATAAACTATTTGCTTTGTTATACTAAAATCAATTTTACGACATATTTAAACGAAATTACGATAAACAGTAATAACTGGAATAATTTCAATCGAATGATGTTATCACCGTGATAATATTAATACTATTCATTGTACTTAATTAAATTACTGATTTATATTCATAAAATTCAATATTTTCGTTGTTTCAAATTATTATTTCCATTTCATTGAATATTCCTATTTTTGAAAGTCTTTCTTTTGAGATTATAAAAATTAAAGATATTATGGTTATATTATTTAAATTACCACCTGACTATTCATTAAAATTCGTCATTGTAGATTATTACCCAATTAATATTAAAATTAATTTTTGCAATTAAGTTGCTATGTAGACAATACATTTATTAAAATATAGCCTTTATCATTTTATGTTAATAGTTTTATAATTATCAAAATAATCACATATTTGAAATTATACGTTTTATCGAGAGATATTTTTGTGAATACCATTTTTTTTGTACATTAATTTTTACACATATTTTTTCTTAAAAATATATTACTTTCGATACGAGTTCCAATTACACAGACAACTAGAATTGTTTAATTTTACGTTCTATTATTTTTATTCTATTATAAAACTAAATAAAGTAAATAAAGTCCATAAAAATAAATTTTAATTATACGACATATAAATACAAAGAAGTAGAAGATTGTAGAATTTATTTCGGTACTGTTCCTATTATAAGATAATTTAAAAGCAACGTATTAAAATTCAAATTAGAATTTGTATCTTGAGATATTATTAATTATGGTAATCTTTGTAGATAAGCGAAGATTGAAACTTCGTCATTCTTGGATAATTTATACTATTTTAATAAATACATTAACATGTAATTAATTTTTATTTCTAAATAAAACAGCTATTTAATTTAATTTGAAATTGTTTGGACTAGCTTCTGTGTACATATAAAATAAGGTTTATAAGAATAAAATTTGGCTTACTTTTATGGACACGTCCGTATATTTGGCCCATTTACCTACTGACCCTTTATCTACCTATTTTATCTAATCCGAAAAGTATTAGCAAGAGAGATATTTATAATTTTTATTTTTTTTTCAAAAAATTATTCGTTTAACCTTTTTTTTATCTAATTTTTGATTTTTTAAAATTGAACACCTTAAACCAAGTCTGCCGTGATAAATTTCTAGTATCTCTTTTATAAGTACAAGGTACTTCTTCATTACGGAAAATATATGCTTGAGTAATAACTACGCTATCTTATTATTCAAAAAGCTTGTATAATTACGTACTTTATAGTTCTGTTCACTATATCCAAACGGATACAAGTACATAAATTGTAGGAATTTATCGATTAGACCTAGACTCGTGAAGACTCAATTTTGCTTGTCCTGGATCTAAGTTTTTATTCGCTGTTATTCGTTTTACTTCTCTTCAACGAATTATAAAACAAAGACGGTAATAATTTATTGATCTGGGATATGATTGAAAAATTAAAAGTACAAACGCCAATTTTCTTTAATTGCTTTATACATTGGTAAAAGTTAACCTTTCTAAAAAGCTCTAATTATTTCTAATAAAGCTACTCAATAATTAAATAGCTTCTTTTTAATATTTCGGCTTTTTATTTAATTTTTCCTCGTTGTTCGATATTCGAAAACAAATGCGAATAAGAATAAAAATCACTTACATCGTTGATTATTGTAACGCATGAAAAATATGCTTACGATCTACCTCTTTAAATCATCGTCGATATTTATAACCGAAGAAATACAAGATCGTTGTTGACGATAGCTTTAATCGTGCCTTAAATCATGATACACGCTTGCTGGATAATAGTTACACTTGCGATTTATACCTTTCAAAGTGTAAATATATCACATCCTAACATCGTTCAAGGTATGCCGATAACTTGGTCTTTGATCAAAGGTCGTCGATCTCTGTAAATGTAAGTTGATTCGCTCTTATTATCATATCAAATAATATATTGCAAGTCTTTGAAGGCTGTCAAAAGATTTGAGGATATTTAGTTCAAGGACGCGGTGGTCAACTCCGTCGAGACAAGAGTGAACGTACTCGTTCGCTCATTGTAGACGTACATTATTTCGCTGATCGTGCGGTGTTGGAATATCTATACATGCCTTTATATATTATTGACTTACAAATTGTCGAAGCGGTTATCCTTCCTTCCGTCGCCACTGCTCTGCGCACCAATGCGAATGTAACTATTCATAAGATACTGTTTTTATAAGTAACCTCTACCTTTCCGTCTATTAATTATCACTTTGACTCCTTTCAATTTTCTTGATGGCGATTTTTTTTTATCTTTTCATATTCATCGACTCTTATTTTCAAATTTAATTTATTATAAAAATACGATGGTGCGTAAACATAGTTACAAAAAATAAAATCGATACATTTATAAATTTACTTTCATATTTGGTCCAATTTTTTTTGTTTTTAGATACGCGGACGTTTTATCTGAGGTCAACAAGATCTCTGCACTGGTCTTTGTCATGGCTTCAATTATAAGAAAAATGTCTTGATGAATAAAAAAAAATGTTGAATGTTTGCTACTTTTCAAATTATAATTGACTAATATTTTATTTTAATCCACTTATCTCAAATAAAGAGTAAAGAGATATTTTTTAATAAATAACATTCACTTATCTTATGTTCCACGTTACGAGAGAAAATAGGGCTTGATAAACAGGTGGATAGATAAAGAAAAAGGTGAGCAAAGATATCGATTACATTTTATATCTTACTGCGTACTGTACTTCATTCATGACTAAGTAATAATAGTTCCATAATAGATTACTGTCGTTCCGTTATACTTGTATTATTTATTAAGACTAATTTCACATACTTTTATATTGAAAATGGCTGTTTAGAATTAATTTTTAATTTTAATATACATGTCAAAGCCAGAATTTATTATTACAAAATAATATCTATACTTTAAAATACGTTAAAAACTAGATTCGATTATATTTTTAAATGGATATTTTAGATAAAATTATATTTTAACTGTTGACACATATCAGAAACGTCTTGGGCAAATTATAAAAATCCAATAATTGATGTGCACACTCGTTACTTGTCTTCCTCTTTTTAACACATTTAAAATAATACATCTATTTTTTTAAATTCCAAAAATATTTTAATTTTTTTAAATATACTTTATTTATATTTCATACAAAACAAACTTTGGAAGTTAATTTGCAATCAAGGTATTATTTATGCGAATAAAAATGGTTTAACCTGATAATCTTTACACAAACTTGTTTTTGCTGTATAAAGTAAACATGCATTTATTATTGGAATAATATAATTTTCAGAAATATGATTTATATAAGTAAAATTCAAAAAAGTAATTCCACTCTGGGTTTTAAAAAATGTCGAAGCTTTGGTGTTCAGTTTAAAAGATACCTAATGGCCTATGTAATATGAAATAACGTCTTTTACGGGAAAATCGTTTTATTTTAAAATTCGTATTTTTAATAGCAGAATGGTATATACTTGTACACATTCAAGCGATTCACAATTTTACAACGTATTTTTCTGAAAACTTCTTTTTTGAACTGGACGGAACGTAACTTTAACATACGTTTATCGATTCAGTTAAAATTTTAACTACAGCTTAAAAATTATATAAGTTACAAACGGATCTATAAATTTTTAAAACTTAATTACCTCATTTATTACTAAACAATTAGTACATATTTGTTTAATAAAAAATTGTTTTTTTCAAAAGTTTACTGTTTGTTATAAAATTAGTATTCTAGATTCTTCTTACATCTTTTACAATTATCGAATAAACATTTTTTAAGTTTTTTAGTATTTATTTTGAAACGCAATTCTTTTTAAACAAATTATATTCGTTAATATTGCAAAAATAGTTAAAATATTCTTTCAAATCGAAAGCAGTATATAATAAATAGCATATTATATATTTTAATTCTCGTTCCTTTTCATTTAGATAAAATGAAAATTAACTTATCTAAAAATTCTAAAATGATATTTTACGTTAATTCATGTATTATTATTATAAGTATTTAAAAATATGTATTACTTGAAAAAAATTTGATTTTTTAACTTATTCGAACCATTATCACAAATAATTTCATATATATTTTGTATTAGTTATATAAATAAATCAAAAGTAGTAACGAAACCAATAAAATACAATAATAGAACAAGTAAATTAACCAAAAAATATTGATCCTTAAATAATTATCTACTAAATGAATTTTGTCACTGCTTATTTATATATTTATACATTTATTATATTACTTATATATTTATTTTACAGTGAATATATATACCCGACAATGTAGGCAAAATAAAGATTAAGCCAGAGATTTTTTTTCAATATTCTTCCATTTCTTTTTTTGGTTTTTTATTGTATAAAAAAAATTTCGTAAAAAAACACTAAAATTGACTTGGTTAATCAGTGATTGTAAAATTTTCACAGCAAATTAATATACAAAATATATTCATCGAAAATATCGAGAAAACTCAAGAATACGTACAAATATTTTGTATGTAAACCACTTTTTCACAAGCTTATGGACCTTCCATTCTTTTTACGATTATACGTGTGAAACAACGACGAGGTAAGAAAGAATATATATAACACGGTGATAGCGTTACGTAGTTCATGGTAACGACTTTCTTACCGGAAGAAGCAATGAAAAAAATTGTAGAAAAGAGAGAAAAAGTAAGGTAGACAGAAAACTTTCGAGCTATCCGTATTTAACTTTGCACGTGTGCTCACGTACGCAATCATGTGCATGAACGTGTAAGGAATGATGGGAACGAAGGGAGAATCGAAGGAATGTCTTAAAGGGAAAAGAAAAATTACATTTCGCACACATTTCTTTTCTGGTGCCTTCTTTCTTTGCTTATGTTGACGCCTTTTACGACGTTGGAACTTTTTTATTCCCAAAGGTAACTTGGTTAAGAACATTTTGTACAATTCTCGGTGTGGCATTTGTTACTGGATTTAATATTAGTTTCTACATAAAAAGTATATAGTTGACAAATTCAGAATCGTAACAGAGGTTCAAGAAATACAATAAAAACGATAATTCTCTACAATTTGTACACGATAAACTATAAAAATACTAGGATAAGTAGCTGATCAACATATGCTTACGATACATTATAATCAGTTCAAAGTGTCATTTTTATCAGTATTTTACTTCTTACGCATAAAAATGATTAGATATTTAAATTCATTATTTGTTAAATCAGTTTGCAAAAAACTTAGGTAGATAATCTCGAATTTTTAAAGAAGAATAAAAATGTAAATTGATATTGTGAATCGATAGAAAATACAGTTTTAAATTTTTCATAAGCTCTAAAATTATTTTGATAAAAATTTTTTAACATATTTATCTTTAAAATAAAAATTCTGCTTTTGAGCCACAAAATCGATAATCACATTTTAGTGGTATTACGGTTCAAATATTTAGAATATATATAAGCATTTTTGGCACTTTTTTAATATAATTGGTATATTTTCCGTGTACCAAAATTCAACCAAATATTTTCTCCGAATTTGAAAACCACGATATCACGAGTTATATAATGTACAAAAATTTCCGGATTAATTTTCGTTAATTTTTATCCTAATAAAAATTAGTACCAATATTTTATTCGAATGTAAAATACCACTTTCGGTATTTTTATATTACAATAAGTTTAAAATGAATTCAAAAGAGTAAACTTATTATGCCAAAGAACTTGAAAAGGTCACTCGTCTTTTAATTTTCGTTTCGGATATAATTTATCGTTCAGCTACCGAACATTTTTTTATTTTACTTTTATCTCAATTTTCATTTTGCGCAACAAACTTACCGAATGCAACAAAACAGAAGAGAAATGAAATTGAGTGACGCAAGCAAAAATTAAAAGTGTCTCATAATATCGGAGAATTTCCCGAGAAGTTGATGTAAACGGTAATTTAACTGAGCTGTCCCAAGAGAATGTAAAATACCAAAGGAACTCTCCGCAATATATGAACGAGATAAAAAAAGGAGCAGAGAAATATAATATATGAACGTTCAACTTGGACATTGGATTCCAATGTCCACTACCGGAAATGTATAACTAGAAAAGACGCATTATTTCGTAGGGAGAAATTGACACTCGAGGTCACGGTTGTTTGTGCTGCCGCTGTTGTAAACTGGCCATGAAAGATATGGGTCAATGGCATAAAATCGATGCGCATACGTACATGCGAGAGCGAAATGGATCATGCATTTGAAAAATCGCGTACTTAGAGAGAGAGAGAGAGAGAGAGAGAGTGAGTGAGTTACCTGCTACTGCTTGTACTTTCAGTTTTAACTTCTATACCGTTTTTTAGATTAAATGGGCTTTTGCTTTCGGTTGATGTAGAAATACGTTATCGATATTCGTTTTACGATAAATTTTTGCATCGATGAGTTGTAGAAATATAAGTATCGGTTATATAATCTTAATTTTTAGATAAAAACATTTATACCAGATGTATGTTGTAAACAAGTTTTATTACGCTTATTTTTATATTTTAAAATAACGCAAGTGCCTATAAACGCGTCTATATTACGAAGCATAAGATTTGGTTCGTTATCAAATCATAAATTAATTTTGATAAAACTTTCCTGGCCTTAGTAATTATCGAAGAAGCTTACTAAATCTTTGAGTTATTTTTTCGTCGAATATTTTTTTACAAGAAATTATACAAGTATTAAATTTAAATGTCATGGTTTTCTGTTTCTAAAAGAGACACGAGATTAAACATACAAGCTATTAATTCTATTAATTTTATGAATTCTTTTAATTTAATTTAAAGAAACTTAATCCATAATTAGACTTTACTCGCGATATAAAACGTTGCAGAGTCGCAGACGTAAACTCGGTAAGACTCGAGGATACGCGAATTCCATAAATTTACTCGCAGTCGCATTTTTCCTTGGTGTTAATTGGTAGAAAATTAAAAAACTCGAATTAGAGATAGCTTTTACGGGGGATGGCTGTTTTTTCTCGGAGTAAATTAGCGTCGAATACGTACACCTTTCATCGTTAGGTAGTGTGCACGAATTACGTACTAATCGTATTTTCTGACCTTCGTCGGTATACCTGTCCATCGTCCGTTACCCATCGCTTCGTCAGTACCGATAATTCAATCAAGGAACTTATTCAAGCTCGTTTCGTAGTTTACCCTATAATAAGAGCTATCCATCTCGCTCTCCGATGAGTGCACATAAAGTGCTTCTTGTTCATAATTCTTTTATCAAGTTGGGATCTTCTCGTGCCTTCGTATATCTGTATTTAAGAAAAGTCGTTAAAAATTGCCTTCGATAATCATCGATTGATTCAAAATGACAACCATTGCAACAGCGGAAGTAAGATCTACGCGATAAATATTTTGCAGATGCAATAATCAAATTGTGATTGTATTATGAACAGAATTTAACAACGATAAGTGTAACAATGATAAATGTTACTTCGCGTAACGAATGATTTTATAAAATTAAAAAATCAGTAAAAAACGTGTCATTTTATTTACGTGTTCAGAAATTAAGAGACATGTTTTAAAATATTATTATCTGTTAATCTTAAATTTACTACATTGCAATTGCATTTTAATCTAAGGTTGCATACGTTGAAAAAATTCATTAAAAACTATAATTTAAATATTAAAAGAAATTAGTTCTGTAATAAATTAGGTAAATTTATGAATTATAAATGAAGTTATGATCTCAAGATTTATAAATATGCGGCATATTTAAAGAATAAAGATAAAATTTTGTAATATTTACAAACATATCATAAAATTTAAAAGTTTATTAGTTTTTTTTGTTTTAAATATTAGATTTATTAATTTTCCTTGAAATTCGATTTAAGAAATGTAATAATTATTTCCATATTTTATTTATAATTTAGATTTAAATTTATTTTTCAATCTTGAATGTAAATCGGAGAAAAATATGTTTTCAAACGGATAAATTTTTAAGTAAAGAAAATATAGTTTTTTAACGTAAATATCTTTATTGAATATCCTACGATTGGACTATTTTAACTCGACTAACTTTATTAAAAAATACGGATTGTTTAATGAAAAATGTCCGTTCGGAACATTTCTTGTTGAATTTATCTAATTATAGTTACATATGTAGATATTTAATCAATAAGCTTCTTGAATTTCTCTTCACGGAAAAAGGGGTTAGATAAAGAATAGTGTAATTACTTTCTTAAATATTGACCAAAGTAAAATGAATCATTTATCGAACGCTAAATTAAAAATTTAGATCTTCTACTTCAATGCAGTCGTTGAGTACTTAAACTATTTTTCTTTTAGCAACGAATGTTTGTTGCAAGAAACAAAGTGCTTTTAATTTATCGAAAAAATCTAAAAACCGTTATGGATTATGGATTTAGAAAACAACCAACTTTAAAAATCGAATGAAAATTTACGACTGTGAAACATGTGTTACAACTGTATAAACTTTTCAAACATATTTATCTCGTATTTAAATTGAAAGATAAAAAAAATTGGAACGATTAAAATATTTTATTACGATAATTATACTTTTTTTACTTTTAGTTTTATTTATTTAAGAAAAAATATTTTCAACTACTGTCGCGTACGTAATAATCCGTTACATTCGACCAAGAGATTCGAAAATTTTTCCACATAATTGGATATATCGAATATCTATAGCAAAAGTACTAGAAAAGATAATTAGTTAACTCTCTCTCTCTCTCTCTCTCTCTCTCTCTCTCTCTCTCTCTCTCTCTCTCTCATTAACCAAGATATTTGTTATAGAATACTTCGTACGGAAGAGACGATTGTATATAGGTATCGCATCCGTTTCATAATACCGTGCGTGATTTTAATTCAGTAATAATGTAATACGATAATATAACGAGTAGCCTTGGAAAAGAATGCACAACCTTGAAGAACGTACAACCGCAAAGAAGAGTTGAAGAAGAAAACGAACCACAAGGGCCTTAACCGTGAAGAGCCTGAATGACACTCGAATAAAAAACGAAGAGCCCGATAAAGAGAGAATGTTTAAAGAACCTCGAGTTCTCGCTAATTAATCCGTAAAAGATTCCAACAGCTTTGTTATCCCTCCTGTTTTCGATCTTGCTCTACCCGTAATAAATTAACGATTCATGCTCCCATTTTCCTCGCTTCCTTCGATTTTCCTCCGTTCAATCTGTTTTTTGTCTAATTTACCAAACCACTAATGTTCGGATTGAATCCCCCTTTCGGATGCGAGTCCGTGCTTTCGACTCCTCTCTTGCATTAACTACTTTACTTCGTGTACCGGATTCGTGTTCTATTTCCGTACGATTCTATGTGCGTGTCGAAATCTTTTACGTCGAGAGTATCGCACAGTCCTACGTGATACATTATAAAATGATACGTAACCTATATATATATATATATATATATATATATGCTTCGGTTAGAAAATAAGTTGCAGCGCCGATCGTTAGACTTACTTTTCATAGATGAGCAAACGCTTTGATCCTTTCATTCCGATTGCTGCCATCGTTGCTCCACATGCTCAACCATTTAGGTGTACGTATTGCGATCGGTGACATCCGATGTAAAGATAAAAACGAAGCTTACCACCGAGATTATTACCAAGGTGAGCACCATAATTGCATCGATCCAGCAACACTCGAAGACCATTGTGGTATAAAGTTTCTTCTCCATTTTCCTTTGTACAGCGATCGCAAATTCACATTTACAAACTTTTCTTTTTTTGTGGACGAAAGTACGTATACGGCGATACAGAAAATGTTCTCTCCGCTCGCAATTACACGAGCAGTGTCGCGTGTACGAGTATCAACTCATCAAGCCTCGTTATAATATAAACAACCATGTAACTTTTTATTTAAAAAAGTTTATTTGTTTGTTAAAACGACAAATCGAATAAAACTTAACGCGTTGTATGTTAACGTCGGTCATCGTGACTTAAAGTAAATGCGGAGTAATTTTAGCAAAATGATTTTTTTAACGAGTCTAATTGACCTATTTCGAAACTTTTTTCCGTCAACGAAAGAACATTGTTCCTTACTTAAAAAATTTACGAATGATTTTCAAACAAACTAAATGTGTCGAATGATCCTCCTCGACATACCATTAGGAATGTCACGATTTAAGCAAAGATGCATCGTAATTAATCTTTGAAATATCCTTACGTATTCTATTCGCTCGAGCGATAATTTACGACTAAACACACTGATTTCATATTAATGAAAACACGGATCAACCGATTAACTTGTAACGTAACATTTAAATACAGAAGTATTATCGCGGTATGAAATTAGAAGAGAATACGCGAGCTGTATCTTTAATACCCTTGAAATTTGCTAAGAAATCTGTAATACGAATCCAGCATATTATATATGATAAACGAATGTATCGAATCTTCCAAACACGCGCAAGACTTCCGTCGCTACCGCCTCAACGAACGAGGGACGTGCGCGGTATATCCTATCCGTGAACTTCACGCCTACGGAGGTTTCGATCGATATTAGTATTCGGAATATTAAAAAACTTGCACATGGACATGCGGCATTATCATCGATCGCCAGGCTGGTACGAATGTCTTCGCAATTTTGATAACGCGTAAATCCATGATGAATCGCTACGTAGACAAATGCGGTGGACTTTGCGGATGAAGCTTGTTGGTATTAAGTATGACCCTTTGATTTTCTAGACACGATTCGATGCGTTATTTGCGTACTCGATCGCTTTGTTCTTAACGTAGGTATACGCCTGTATGTTACAGATGAAATCGCATGCTTATAAATATGAATATATACGAAACGTGAGTTTTCGAGCTTTGCGAGTATTACTCTATCTTGGATTGCAATTAATAAAGATTATAAAGATTATTTTACTTGTAATTACGTAAAAACCGGATTTACGATGAAACGATATTTTGTTTTGTACTTTTTTTTTATTAAAACTATTGTTTTCAAAAAGGCAACAATCGCGAATATCTATTTCGAAAAAAATGATTCCGACCATCAGATGATTATCTACGAAGAATTTGAAAGGAATTGATCACAAGTATATTTTTTCGCTTGTGTAATAACAATTTGAAAATTTAATTAAAATTAAAAATTGTATTTTAAAACCTAGTTGAATAATATCCGCATAAGTTTAGTATTTTGTTTTTACAAAACAAAATTTCAACGCTTTGAGACAATCGTTCTTTTAGAATTATTTTAATAAAAAGTAAATAATTATTGAATTCGTTTACTCTTCTTAAAAGATATTTTTACAAGTATCGGAATATATATAATCAAACCAATAACTATAACCAAAACGATAAATAAAAGATGACGAGAAATAGCTTGTAAAAATATTACTATGGAAAAAAATAAATGCGTGTAAAAAGATTGTAACTTTACAATTGATGTACAACCACTAAAATTTAAATTACCGTATATTTTTAAATGAAAAATTGCAAGTTTAATATATAATTTTACTTTACCTTCTGATTATCTTTAAAATAATTTTGATTAATGCGAACCCATTTTGTATTTCTTTTGTAAATATTGGAAATAATAAATTATACTTCTTGATTTATTTATATATTTATAATATATCATTTCGAATGACATTTAAATTGTATATACAATAACAGTCGAATTATAATTAATTTGAGATTTGATAATTATCGGATCTCAGAAAATTATTCAAATTAGTCATAAAAATATTTCGTTAAATATTGATTTAAAATACTGAAAAAATAGATTTTCTATGAGTGAAACATTTTTTATTCGGTAACACATTATTCTTGTATAAACACTTAGGATCTTTTTTTTTCACAAATTTTTTTCTTTTATTACAAGTGTACACCTTTGTAACTACATATTATGATTTATTTAATAATACAAAAATATCGAAACTACATTCTGTTTCTTAAAATTTGTAGAAAGTTATTTTTGAGTAAATATTTATTATTTTTTTAAACGTTATAGTTCGTTGTATAACTTACACGAAATATGTGGAAATTCGTTGCATAACGTTATTTAAATATTAAATTGGCATACAATAATTACTATTATTAATGTAACAATATTTTTTTAGGATAAAGCTAAAATTTTATAGTAATTGTGTTTAAATTTTCTTTAAATTTTAATTTTACATAAAATAACAACATTTTGAGTTATTACAACTAAAAAATTTGATGAAATTAAAAAAAACATTTCATAAAGTTAATTACAACTTTTAAAAGCATTTTTAATAGCTTTAAAAGTCATTCATTAATTTCTTTACTCATAAAAGCTCGTTTACTACAATAACATATTAATTTATTTTAGACATTATTTCATTAAATAAAGAATAGATTTAATTATAATTCTTTTATGTGCGAAAGAAGAATGTTTCAAAATGAATCAAGCCAAACCTCTTGAATTGATTGGTAGCGATTCTTGACGAAAATGTACTGGTAGATCTAGAGCAGATTTTAAAATCATTTTCAGAGCTGACCGATATAGCGAGTCCATTAATGGGACTGGGTAGACGAAAAAAAGTTTTTTATTGCATTTTTCAAAAGCAAAACTCTTTCCGAGGATAAGGTTATTGATTATATATAGAAATCCTCAAAATTGTTAATTTGGTAGTGGAAAAGGTAAAATGGCACTTGGATTTTAAAACGACTACAAAAACTTTAAACGCGTTTTTTTTTTTAAACTTTTTATCCCTTATTTTCAAACACTAAATTATAAATGGAGTCTCATCAGCTTAAAAATTTAAGAATATTTAAAACTTCTTCTTCAATAAAAATTCTTAATTGGCAAATGTATAATGCTTCATCATCGAAATTTATATTTTACATAAAGGTCGTTGTTTTATGAGTACCAATTGTATAATCTACTGTTTTTTTTTTAAATAACATTTTTATAAAAAGGAATGATATAAAAAAATTTAGAACTCAATTTTAAATCATGCTAAAAAACCATAAAAGTAACAAATGGTCTTTGATATTTAAGATTATACATCTTTGCATATATACAACTTTTGCCTTCAAAAATGATTATCTATCTTCTTTAAAGTTTTAACTATCCTTATCTTTACCACGATATATTCGGATCATTTCTAGCTTTTAATTCTTTAATCACTGACAGTTTATCGGAGCAAAGCTTATTCAATTATATTTAGTGAATTCTTAATAAAATACTTTAAATATGCCATAGATAATTTAAATGGTCAAGGATATTTTATAAAAGAAAATAACTTTTTAAAATTTTATGACTTTGATAATATTAATTTGATATGTAATATTGATAAATATTAATGTAAATATAATATAAAATATATTATATTTTAAATATTTGAAAATGCAAACAATATTTTATATTCATTTATTATGACGTATATAATTTGTACATATTTCATAATTTAAAATCATCGTAGTATATTTTGAAAAAATATTTAAAAATTATGCATTTTTTATAATTTATAAAATAAAGTTAAATATGAAACAATAAATCAATAAATTTTCAATTTTCAGTTAAAAAAGAGAAAATTTTCAAACGAATTAAAGTTTTCATTGACGTTAACAAAAATATAATCAATAAAAATTAACTTATTATTATTATTATTACCATCATCATTATTATTATATAGTTAAAAATAGTTTTTGAAAATCATCGAAATTTTTTTAAACAAAAATGATCTATTAAAAATAATTTCATTAGAGACGTAATGAATAGAAAAAGTCTTATTGCTTTATTATAATAAGCTAAATAAATATTTTTCTTAATTATCGCATGAAAATTCGTGTAAAAAATGATGTATCTTAAAATTAGCATAATTAACAGAATTTAATACGACTAGAGACAAGTTTTGAAGATATGTATATTTATGCATGAGCAAGTGTTAGTGGCTGCAGGGTAAATAAGGAAATGGCCATCGCAGATCTAATGAACGACTTATATAGTGATTACCGTGCTAATCGAAAAATTTTATAATTTTATTTTATGATATATTCAGCTATATAAATGAACAAGAAAAGGTAATATTTCTAACTAATTCTTTTCTTTTAGTGCTCGATTTTTTGTTTTTCAGTGTTTATAATTTATAAATAGTATCATTAAAATTTTAATCCTTTAAAAAAATAGAATTTTATTTATTGCTTTTAATAACGTATTTATTTTAATATAAAATTTTTTTCATCAATATATTTAGTGTAAATATTTAGAGATAGATTTTATTTTAGTAATGTTTTATATTCATTAATTATAATATAAATTTAGTATAAATAATATGACAAGTTTTATAAATAAATTTCTTTTAATACATATGTGTAAAGATTTAGATTTTAGATAGTATTTTATATAAAATATATCAATAGCAAATTAAACCTCCTTCCTTTAAACTGATTATTTGTTTTTTCCATAAAATATGTTAGAAATGGTTATATAATATCATTAGATTTTTAATAAAGTTATTTCTAAAATTGAGTTGATTGTATCGAATTAAAGTAGAAAAATATATTTTTATTGAAAAAATGATAATTCAAATAAAAAATTGTGAATATTATTTTATAGGAATAAACTTAAAATTAATTGAATTCGAATATTGTAAAAAATATTTTTTAAATGTTTTAAGGTAAAAAGTCCGTTTGTTTTTAAATTAAATAATGTTAAATTATTTCTCGAATGGAAATATATTTGTGATCGATTATTGTTTTCAAGGATGTATTTAATGGAATTATTAAATTTGATCATAATTGAAAATAAAACAATAAGTTAATGTAAAAAAGATTACTTTTTTGACTACATAGGTTGAAAATAACAAAATAAAAATAAATACATGTTCTGTAATCATTTTATCCCGAGTTGTTCTACATTAAATTTTTTTGAATCGCATATTCATGCTTCATTCTGTCATATTTAGTTTTAGTAGACTATAAATACAAAAGTGATAAACTGTTTACACGTTAGTACTTCTGCAACGGTTAACTGTAACTGTGTAAAGTAACATAACGGCATCATATATTTCTTCACAGAATATAAAGGGATAGTGCCAGTACATTTAATAGTGTCTCTCATAGCAATCCGTTATTACACAGGTGTTTTTGCAAGAATTTGCGATAATAACTTTGCTAACAGAGATTCCGAAACAAACATCATGTATCGATAATTTAAAAAGTATTCTTATTCTCTTTTATTAATATTCTTTAATATAAGAATTGAAAATTTTTGTTTATTTAAAACATTTTTTGAAGCTAAAAAGAGAAAGTTTTAACTCGATCGATATATTAATTAGTTTTTTGTAGTAATTTTATTAATTTGAAGAAATTAAATAAATTGAAATTGCTGGTTGAAACTTTAAAATTTAACTTTGTATTCAAAATCAATACATCATAAATAATATTTCATGATATCCAATCGAATCAAATTTTTATTTATTTATCATAATTAAAATAAATTATTTATAAATATTATGAAATTTTTCATTTAAGGTTGTACGCAATCATGAAATGTACTACCCACTTTACAGTACTCTGGATGTATTAGATACCGCTGAAAAGTTTCTAAAGAAGTTACTAAGTCTTTGCCTAAAAAAGAAGGTATTAGTTAGAGCAATCCAGTAGCCAACCAAAAAAGTTTACGTTTTTAAAAAGAATAGATCCACTATTGATGTTATTTTGCAGGTACTGTCAAGAATCTGGAATAGGGAATTACCTTTCTTATCTTATATATTTGCTACTTACTTTAAATATTAAGAACCTCTTAAATTTGGAAAGCAACCTTATGTATGTTTTGGACTGGAACTTTGAGAATTTGAATATCTTCTTTACATAATCAATGATTACTTTAGAGACTATTTTCGTGTACATGAAATGCAGAATACCCTAAAAGGAAAGAGCAGAGGCGGATCAGGATAACTTACTAGAACATGTGAAATATTCTGTATTCCATGCAAGGAAATTCTAGAGAAATTTCCATTCTTAATTGAAGAGGCTAATGATTCCACTACTGTTATTATTTCAAGAGGTAACAAAACATGTCAGTTTGAGTTAGATCAGTTGATTTATCGCGATCTTTTTTGCTCGACAAAGTAAGGTTCGCTTCGGAATAAAAACAATGAAAATGTGTAGCATTTTTCTTTTACGAAAAATATAGATAAAGAATAAAAATATCCAGACCCCAGATATAATAAATTATAAGTTAAAGTAGAGATCCTGTAATGTGTGAACAAAGAGGGTGAAAAGTTTGCTTTAATTTAGTTTTATTTAGTTGATACGAACATCCGTTGTTCGAACAAATAAGAATGATGAATTAATCAGTGATAATAATATGTTTAACCGAGTTCCGAATAATATCGATGTAATACAGTTCTTTAAAAATATATATTTATGTGCGATATCAAATTTAAAATATTATAAGGTACAAAATTCTCTACCGAAAATATTACGTATAAAAAATAAATCTGCTTTTCATAGTTTAGCTTTTTACAATTTTTATTATACAATTTCAATCCTGGGTAATTCTGATTCGAGCAGTATAAATTAAATTTTTAGAGTAAAAGTAGATTCAAAGAGTATGATTTATCTACGAATAGGAAATTATTCTCGTCAAGTTTCAAGCTAAAGAAACAGTCATAATTTACATTATGCAAACATAAAAAATAAGCAAAGAAAACTCGGAAGGATGATGAATAATTCGATTGATCAGTCAGATGAGAATTAGAACTTTTTTTACACATCTTCCATGAAATATGTAAGTCATGGCAACCCTTTATTTATTCGTTTACTTCTTTTTACGTAGAAAAATTTATTATGCATAAAATATAATTTCATTAAAGTAACTACATCTAATAACATAAAAGTATTTACATTTATATAATGCAAATTTTAAAAACTCTGTTATTACTAAAAAAAAACTTTATTCGTATCTTAGTTTCACTAATTAAAAAATATTAAAATTTTATTCATTAAAAATATAAAAGGTATAAAAATATGGGACATTATTATACCTATAAATCAATTATTTTATTATTATCTTTTATCATAAAATTAATAACAATTTTTTATTACAGAATTTATCAAATATATCCATTTTATTAAAAATTAAAACTTTTATGCATTATATCTGTAAAAATTTAAAAAAAGATATTCTTTAAATAAATTTTACAAAAATATCTCGTAAGATAGATTTTTATAGATAAAAAATTAATTAAAGTAAGTAATCGCAAATTAAACATAGACATAAAAGAGACAAAGGTAAAAATATGCAGGTAATTTATCATGAATCTTATTTTATAATTAGAAACGAGAACTGTGTTTCGAATCTCGTAATTCATACGATAAAATATTAGAAAATATAAATAAAAACATTTCTTTTAAATAATAAAGTAAATCCTAAGCAAAAAGAAAAAAAGTCTGTATTATTCGACTTGGTCCCTGCCATTATCTATTTTCTGCTATCTTTTAACTTCTTTGTTTCCCTTCTGGCATATATAAGTGAATATCGTCGAGATAACGCACGACTTATTTATATTTTAAAAATTTTTGTTAAAGAATTACAATATCTAAAATAATAGAAATAAATGAAAATTTTTATCCTTGTAAGGGTAAATTATATAATTTTATTAACAATTAGTACAATTTCATGAAAATTATAAATACAAGGAGGAATAAATTTATAATTAAACCTGAGTGTAATTAAAGAACACAAACGACAAGTAGATATAGTAAAATAATAACAGATGAAATGTGATATAGGATTTTGTGGTCTAGGAGGTTCTAAAACGAACTTTATTTTATCGTGAATGCATATTGTGCGCATTATCATCTACATAAGTTGCGTAAAAATGAGAAGAAAGACAACACCGCTACGGATCAAGTTGAAAGAAGAAAAATCGAGTGTTAAATGCTAAAGGCTATACACAGCCTCTGTGGTAATAAACATCCTACATATTCTCTTTTGACTTTACACTTGCACGTAAAGGTTTGAAAAAAACAAGAAAGATTTCTTCTTCTTCTTCTTCTTCGCCGTTATTATATAGGTTGGTATATAGTTAGTTTCTTTCGACTCAAACTAATAATTTTAGCGAGTAAAATCGAAGCAAATTCGGTTGAAATGTAAGCACGCATTCCGAAGACATAATATTTTTCTTGAGTGCTTTTTCGTGTAAACGCAAAAAAGTTATATAATTGTGCATATATGTGTGTGTGTGTGTCTTACTCATAGGCGAGCACACATGTGTATATATTTCAATACAATTTCAATTCAGTATAGAATACAAGACAACTACATTGGCTTTTGAGATCTACCGGTATTTATTGATTTACAAGAGTTTGTATATATATTAACTTTACATAAAAGTGGAAAAGTAGAAAAAATATTGTTGTAGAGAATCATGTGATTCTTCTATATATTGTAATACAATATTCGGTTAAATAAATTTTGTAAAATGATCAAAGCTTTATCGTATTTTTTTTTATAAAAAAAATTATTTTAATAAATAGAAAAAACTGGTATAAATCTTTATGAGTTATAGTTATCGAAAATAGAATACTTTTAGCGTTAATTTAATCATTACATTGTTCGTCAATTGTTTATTAGAAATATTATAAAAAATAATTTAACTTCTAAGAAATTTAACAAAATTAAAATTATTCGAAATATAGTCTTTTGAATAAAGGATAATTGCTTTGTTTAAATTTGATTGTCATCCTTTTTTAAAAAAATTGAATCATTCAAAAGAAATATTTTTAAAAAATCTTAAAATAATTATTCGATACGTACAAAAATTAAAATTAGTCTTTCAAAGAGTAAAATTATAATTTTATAAAATGAAGAATATATTTTTAAAGACTTATACAAAATAAAACAATACTTAATCAAATCATGTCATTCTCTGTTATAAATATATTTTTATGTAAATAAAGGTATTGAAATAAAAAAGTACAAAAATATTGTCACTTAATAACAAATTTAAATTATAGAATGTAGAATTAAATATAATCAAGTATATTGTTTTAAATAACAGAATTATGTTTTACCTTTATACACACAAATTCTACGTTTGTGCATTTTTAAATTAAGGGGCACATAAAAAATATAGAAGAAACAGTATTATCATTCTATATAAATACAATAAGAATAACTGATTTACTTTGCATACTTTTGCGTATATAATTTATCAATTAATTTTTCATACTTTTTATCGCGACGATGGCATTTCTTTGAAGAAAATTTAAATGAGAGATTTCAATGAAAAGGTTATAGTTACGATGTCTCGAACGAACAGTCCTTTCTGTCGCCGTCTGTTGGAAAATCAGCACACACTTATATAATTTAATGCCTGTAATTATCTATTACATTAATAGATTTTTTATAAAATTTCTCCGAGAATGTACAGTTTTTAATAAGGGCTAATGAAAGGAGAGTAACAGTGGATTAAAAAACATGGCGAATCTCTGATTACAAAATTCATCGTTCAAAAATTAGTTTCCTAAAATAACAATGTTAAACTAGATTCGTGCAATGATAATGCTGCTGTTATAATAGTATAAATGACTAAGATAATTAAGCAGTTCGAAGACATTTTTCTATCTTAGACAATTATATCCTTAAGAAGATTACTTAAATGATTACCGATAATATGAGTCATTTTAAAAGATTGACGCGTAAAAGTCTAATTTAATCAAAGAAATTTAAAGCGTTTCGAATCAATATATGTTTTAAGAAATATTATATAAAATTAGTTGTTTTCGTATAGTTTTCATATTATAATATGTTCATACGTTCAACTGTTTTAAACTTAATTGAAAAATGTTATTAAAAACTTTAGCCTAGTTTTAAAATATACTTTTAATCGACCTAAATAATAAGTTAATAAAAATCATTTGATCAATCGATAATGATTTAATGGATGTCCATTACGTACATTTAAACGAAGTCACATAAGTATCAAAAATAATTCAACAACCTGTGATGGATTATATCAGTATTCGATTATTCATTTTTGGTACACGAGTAGATAACCATCGCTAAATCACATTTTTTCACAGTGTTAAATTTAAAATTATTTCAACACTTTGTATTTTAACTAGATAAGTTAATAATAAGGTCAAAAAATTTTCCATTGAAAACTAAGGAGAAATTAAAATTGTAGATGAGTACATCTACAAAGAATTTCTACTAAAAAAGGTTCATAAACATGGGTAAAAACTGAAGAGGTAAAGTTAAGGATTAATCAAATTCTTTTTGAACTCTCGATCCTTTCTCAAAAAAAATTTACTTAAAAAGTTCTTAAGAATTGCTGATCCAAGAAAATTACTCAATCTTGATCAACTTAAGACAAACCGATTTAATTTATATAATATTAAACTAAGGTTGTTTAAAGTGCGAGATAATAGAACTCAATAAAATGTAAAAGTACATAATACCTTGCTGTGTTGAATATCTTAAACCGATCTATATTTATATACCTAGATCAAATATTCTTGTATTTGTTGTATTTCGTAATAGTAACAGTACGTGCTTTCATCTCTTGAAAATGTGATACATATTTGAACCTAAGAGCTGCACACAGTAAAATTTGTTTTAGAATTTTGTCATTTGCATAATAATTTTACTAACAGAGTGAATGGGATCGTATAATATCAACATTTAGTTGATATTATGAGATAACGTAACGTGTTAGAAGTTGCTTATAAGATACTAACGGAAATGCTTATGTTCGATGATCGGTCACGTATTTAGTATAACAATGTGAAAAGCTATTGCTGAGAATCTTGTTACTTAGATTGTATGTATTTCATCATATCATATTATATTATAATCATATATAATTATATCATATTATAATTATTGTATATTCGTTACTTATTGTTATTCTTAGATCTTTGGTTTGAAAAAATGAGTTATGTTAATTACGAAGATCAGGTAAAAAAACGAATAGAAATAAGATAACGAGAAAAAAATTTTAAATAATAAAGATGATAAAGTGAGATAAGAGAGAAGGAAGAAAAAGGTTCGAAAGTAAAGTCGAAAACAGAAGAAAAATGGGAATGATATATAATAGGAAAGTTAAGCAAAAAATAAATAATAACGGAAGCGCAACGTTAGTACAGTAAAAGTACTGTATAATGATAAAGTGGAATGTGCGGATAAAGAAGGAATTGTATAGACCTGGCGATGATAGGTAGGAGTCCGAACTTCAAAAGTAATTTTAAACAAAACGTAAAACAAAAAGAAAAAACTTAAACTACAACGCAGAAAAGCAAAAATAGAAATATCGAAAAAACTAATTAAAATAATGACATGTTAGATAAGGGAGAAAACTTAAAGAAAACTGATAAAGAAAAATCGGGAAAAAAATAATAAACGTTAAAAAAATGTTTGAAAAGTATAATAACAATATTATATCTTTGGTAGAAGTACGCATTGTCTTTTGGTAAGAAGATACGGATGGAAAAAGACAAGACAATGTAAATAATACATTAAGAAAATATGCGGATTGGATGAAAGACGCTTGAACATAATTTAGATTTAGATTATAAAATGTAGATAAATAAATAGATATAATTTAATGAATGATTATTCAGTAATAGAAAAGTGTACAATAAAAAAAATGAAAGTAAAAACTTTAAAGAATTTTTATATAAGAGAAATTCAATTTCAACATACAAGAAAAAATAATTAAAAAAAGTTAACAATAAAAAAAACAAACGAAAAAAAAAGACCGAAGAGTAGAAATATAAAGATTACATAAAGTAATTTATAAATAAGTTTAAGCAACGTTTTTAATAAAAAGAGGGAAAAAATGATGGAATATTAATGACTAGATATAATTATCTAACGTAATCATAAAAAAGTAGTAAAAATAAAAAATATAATAAAAATAGTTTTAAAAAATTAGAATACTCGTGGTAAGAAAGTAGAACTGTGTTAAATATATTGAGCAAACGTATAGCGATAAGAAAAAAGACGAAATAAAATTTTAGAAATATTTAAAGATATAGAAAGAGTTAGAAAATAAAAGTTGCATAAGGAAGAGTCTTAAGAATCATAAAAAATAGAGAAAAGAGAAGATATAAAAAATTATAACATTACAATAAAAGATATCATAAAAAAATAAGAAAAAATAAGCAAAAAATAAAAAAAATTTAAAAAACGGGAAGACTAATATAAATATTTTATTTGTATGTACATTACTGCATTTGAAATTTTGAAAAAATTAAAATAACAAATTATCGTATCGAAAGAAGTAAAAGTTTTCTCGTTATATTCTTCTCTCTCCGAGACGAAGCCACGCATCGTTAATAACAAATAATCAGTTAGATTATTACACGCCGACGGGAGTGCGATGGAAGCTGGACGATTTACCGTACGGAGGACAAAAAATAAGAGAAGAGGGACTAAAGGACTCCAAGAAAGTGGAAGACTTCCTTCTCGGAGTTAAGCTCGCAATCCGGATACAAGCACACGAGTTTGATAAATTTCGAAGCTCGAGTAAGCGACTCGTGCTTTTCCTTTCACCGTTGATTATCTCGCTACCCTAAACTTCGAGCTCAGCTACGAGGTCAGCTTCCGAAACTTCTTTCCAGCTATCTTTAAGGGGAAATATCAACGTGCGAGAAGCGCCTAAGTCGTCCGATTCGTACCACCAGCTGAACTGGTTGACACCGATTCGTCGACCCGATATTTCCTCTTTGCGTTACAAGAGGAGTCTTATGGAGGTACACGCGATCGAAATGACAAATCGCTGTTAGTTCTAGTTCTTATTATTTACTTTATCTAGCGCACAATTTTTTCTTCTCTTTGTTTCTTAATTTAGCCGACTCTACTTTTGGCGATACGCAATAAACCCGCGTTCAAGGACTTTTATTCGGCGTGCCGCACGCGAACTTGCTAATTTGGCCCTTTGGCAATTATTAAATATACGTGTAGTCCCCGCGTCTAATACTTACGTAATCTTTTTAATTTCACGACCTCGCATCTTAACCGTCCTTCAAACTCGTACCTTCGAGGTAACGGACTCGGCGTTTACCGATACAACAACGCTCCGAACCCCTTAACGATAAATAAATACAAGTAACCAAAAGAACTTCGATATATTTTATTTTATACTTTTTGCGGAGGTTTGTGAATTTCAAGCTAGTTTATCGGATCAAAATTCATATTTTACATACTTTGTCAAAGTTGTGCTTAGATCGATTTAAAAATTTAATAATTTTAAAATTATAAAATAAACTATAACTTATTTATTTGAAAATATTTAACGCAAATGTATTTGTAACGTATGTGTAATTTCATCTTTATTTTCTACACGCGGACTTTAATAATATTATTAATTATTTATATACGCGTTTATATAATAAAAGGTGCACAATCTATATAATTCTGAAATTTAATTTAATAATTTTGGTATTACGTATGCAAGTAACTTCATAATTTTGGATTATTTGAGAATCACGAATCCCATAAATAAGGATAAAATTATAAATACGAATACTCGCGTTTTGTATCCGTGAAGCGTAAATACATAATTAAATACAAAAAAAATAAATAAGTTATTTCAAATTGTTGCTTTTAAAAAATTACGAACGACAAATTCATATCAGATTTATTTGAAATTCAATCGAGTAGAAAATTATTTTTAGCAGAATTATTCGAATAATTTATAACGAATGGATTTTAAAATGTTCGCCATTAAGATAAATTCAAAACGAATAAATTTGATTATCTAATTTCGATATCGTTAAATTCAAAGGCTGTTTTCATACACATGGTGAGCGAGTATACATAATATTGAAATGTCCTCCTAGACATTATCATTGCGTAACCTGAATTCACCATCGTCGCAAACGCGAATATACTATACGTATATACTTGTACGACCGACGCGAGAGTCGTCGTGGTATTCGTACTCGGATACATACACCATTGTACACACCGGGACAAAATTCACGGATAAACAACAGTACTCACTGCCAATTAAATCCGCCGGTAATGCCATCTCGAAGTCGGTCCTTGAGGCTGCGCTGTCTGGACGGTCCAACCGCGGAAGCTGCAGCTGCTCCCGGACTCTCGGACCGGCTCGGAGAATTTCCTCTCTGTGCGCCACTCGTAAATAAAGCCATGTTTTCTTATTTCGGGGTCTCTCGTTTCTTCTAGTTTCTTCGTCTCTCTTTACCTGCGCTGGAGCGCCTCTGCACGCGCTTTAAATTATAGCCCTCCTCTTAGCGAGAGACCAAATATCTTCAGGATAACATAGACAGCGCCGAGGCTATTCGATGAAGGATTACGGTTGCGACGATCCGTCGCTTCATTCTACACCGAACGGATCCGGAGGGCTGAGTACGTAAGCTCGATCCACGAGCTCCATCGCCTTTTGCCTTTTCAATAAGCTAATCAGAGAGGAAGAGATATTTTACTTTTGCGATCCCTAAAGAAATACGCACTCGAGTTTTGTAAGCGCGTGTATTATATTCCTGAATCGTTCAGCTTGAGGTTGACGTATCGTCGACTTTTTCTTGGATGCGAGTAAGAGACTTTTTGGCAACTTATAAATTGTATTGGGTATACTTTAATTTTTCGTAATAAGTAAATTTTTAATTAAAGACGGAGAATTCGTGGTGTTAATTTACTCGGAATAGCGACTGCGTATCGGTAGATACATAATTTTCTTTTTTAAATTTCATCGAACGCTACTATGAAATGGTACGTTTTGTTTTCTAAAAAATAATATGCGATATTTCAAAAATTAAAAAAATTAGTTTTTGTACTACAAAAACTCGGGATTTATAAATGTGTAAATAAAATATTGTCGAGTACCAAATAATTAATATATAACAATCGGAAAATAAGTACAATACATTAGGTTTTAATAATATCAAAGAAGTTGTATTATGTATAAATTAACGAAATTTAAACTATTCTTAGATTTAAAAATAACGGAAATCGAGGAAAGTGATTATCTCAAATATGGAAATATTGATATAATAATAATAATAATAATAATAATAATAATAATAATAATAATAATAATATTCACTTTTTAATTTGCTAAATTTATTGCTTTAAAAAAAATGTTTTGACAAAAAATATAAAAATCAAATTCATATTTTAGACTGTCCAATTTATAAAATTGTACGTTGCTTAGCTTTGCTAATAAACCGTCTCTATTAATTATTTTCGACATACTATAATAACAAAAAATTTCTTGTAATATCAACAGCCTTTGGCAGAATAAATTGTTTTTATTTATTCATGCAAAAAATAATTAAAAATAATTCTTCCTATTTTTAGTTACAAAATTAATTTTTTGTAATAGTATTCATAGTTTATTCAAATGAATGAATTCATTGTACTTAATAATTTAATGCATTTTCTTCGAATACAAAATGTTTGAGGATTCTATATTCGTTTATTATCTCTCGATAAAATTTAAATATTGGCATAATTTCAAATGTGCGATACTATTTTCAACGTATTTTTGTTGATGACTATTATCTCTATCTACACAATGTTTCTTTCAATTAAGTTACCGAGACTCCAAGGTAGATAAGACACAAAAATGAATGTATTTTCAAACAACTGCAAGAGTAAGTGCGTCTCTAAATGTGTTTGCACTAACTCAAGGAGGAGATAAGATTATTAAATTGGAATAGCCTTAGCATTAGTTAAATGTCGTTCCTTCGTAATTCGCGGTCATTCACTGGTGAAGTCTGTCGATCAAAGTTGGCGTCAAAGTTGTTCGCGTGCTTTTGACTTGTTGCCAATTGCAAATTAGAGCGTTATGTAGCCAAACGGCTGTCGGAACTCGGGAAACATCGAGAGCTATCGAAGAGATGGAGTCTTGGGTTCTTGCAAGTCCGCGGACAGTTGCGGTTGACGAGCCACAGGATGCAATGAGCTATCGATAAATTTTGAAACTTGCGGAATTTGATGGGAAGAAGGTTTTTGTTGGCATCGACCTGCACATATTATATTCATCGGTAAACTTCAATTTTCACTCCGAGTATCATTTATCAGAGTCGCGTGGGCAAAACTTTCCATCCAAAGTTTACAATCTTGGTAACTTTTATCGGTGAATTTTTATTACCCTGTATTTTTTACGTATACATTGCCCTAAAATTTTATACGAACAAATTTATCAAGAATGCTTTACATGAATTTCATTTAAATGAAATTTCGGCTTGTAATTAAAATAGTAAATGAGTGCGAGTGAAGAATTAATTAACTGTCAATTTTTTTTCCTTTTCAATATCTTAGTAAAATTTAATATATTAAATTATAGTATTATATTTAAGTAAATATATAATTATTAATAACGTTACTTTATTTTCATTTATAGATCGAAAATTTTTAATTTATTTAGAGACTAAAAATATATATTATTATTAATTTTGTTTCAATAAAGTTAAACATATAATTTCTTTTTAAAACGAAAATTAAAAAAATCCATAAGATTTCGAGTGATAAAAGTTCATAATCGGATTAATAAAATTTTTCGAATAATTTATTTTAAAAGATTGTATAAATTTTCCTTGTTTACTATTATAAAATATAATATTATTATATTTTTAAATAAATCCGTTCTTTAAAAATTATTGAAAATAAGTACGTGTATTATTACATACGTTAATTTGTTTAGCATGTAAATTCTGAAACTAAATCGAAGTATCGGAGAAAAATTTAAATCACTCGTAAAAAAATAAAACTATGAATCAATGCAACTTTAATCTTTTTGAGTTAATATTTAATCATATTTAACGCAAACGCTACCTATTCATCATAATTCGGATAATAAAAAAAGTTTACTATATCGTAATTCTAGAGTATACTGAAAGCCTTTTTATTCGTGATAAATTTTATTAGAATATCTTCGATAAAAAGAATTGGAAATTTTAAAAGGTATAAGTATGCAACAAAAGTGAATAGAAATTCCAGTAAAAAGATGGTGAAATATATAGCGCTTAACGAACAAGATAACCGTTAGTTTTTTTGGGTTGTTTTATATTGTGAGGTAAAGAAGCTAAGAAAAAAGAAGCTAAGGTAAATAAGTTATAGCTTGGATATATCGATCTCGGTATTAAAAAGATGAGCTTGATCATCGTTCGGGAGAGCTTTGTAAGTAGTACGACGAATGTCTTGGTCAGACGGGTAGGTACGTATATTTGGATCAACCAGTACAAAACGGACATAAAATGGATTGGGTAATAAAATATTCTATGCAAGAACCAAGTATGATGAAAGAAATATATGACAAATATGCATGGAATTGTAAAAGGTTGCAAAATATTGGAACTCCGTTCGAACTTGCTTTTAACAAATTTTGGCTATAAATTTAGAAAAGAGATGTGAATGACAATAGATGTTATTTCTAGTTAATCTAAAATAGTGATTGAGCAATTGGAAAGTGAAGTATTGACATTTTTTCTATATTTTAGGAAAACTTTTTATGACAAACTATAAGTTTACTTTTCATTTTGAAACTTCTTTTAAGATAATTTTCTTTTTAAATTGAAAGTAAAGTTGCGATAAAATTTTGAGATAATATTTATGATTCGTTAAATTATTCAATCAATTCATGTAAACTTCATTTTATTTTAAGAATTAAGGCGTGATAAATTCCATCACTCATCGTGTCAAATTATATATATATAATATTATATCTTTTTATAAATTTTGTGTGTTCTAAATTGATATTAATATAAAGTGTAATATACGTAAAAGAGAATTAATTATGTCTACGCATAATATTTTATAATCCTCAACTAACTGTTGCATTCTGTAATTATTAAATAGTAATAGTAATACCGTTGTTATGTAAATAAAATAAAAATATAATATTAAATTACTTTTAGATGTAAAAATTTCCCTTACTTTGGTAACATATCAAAGGATTTTAAAAATATAAGTAATGAATACAGTTAAAACTGAATTTGGATAAAAATTTTTGATAATATTGTATGATAACTTAATAATAAATGCCATAAATGGTTTGATAGTATAAATTTGTTTCTAATAATTTCTAATAAACCGAAAGTTTTTTCTATAAAAACATATGCATCGACGTAATAATAAATCAATAATTTTGTATAACCCAGGAGCTCGTTAAAGTTCTTTAATTAGTAAAAATTATTCGCGTCACAATAGCGAAATTCAATTGTAAATGGAATACCGAGCAACTATAGAAATGTGATTACGAACGCTATTAATGATGTCGATCTCTTTACCCTACCTGCACGATCATAACAATAATTCCCTGTCCGATTTTTAAGGAGTGCGTGAAGTAGCAGTGGGTAAGCTTTGTAAACGTAAATTGCATTTATGCCTTACTCATCGATTGCGCGGCTTTATGAACGTATCATGAAAATGGTCCGAATAATGGGTCAAGTGCGCCGATTAATTAACCGCATTCTCGATCGGTTGTGCGTCTCGTCGCATTCGATTGTGGCATTGTCATTTTGCCAGTGCGCCTAATGACAATTAGATAATCAGTAAATTAGTTAAATTTTAAAAATTCTTACAATTTCTCAACGTATTAACCGAAAAAGAATATGTTTATTTAATTTTATTTTTTATATCATAATTTATTGTAAATGTATAACTTATTTCAAACTTTATAATGTGGTACTATAAAAACTACACTATTACTAAATTACAGTGATATTTTAAATTCCAATACTTTTAAAAGACAGTATTAAAAACATCAAGTTTCATTTTTTATAATACCATAAAAATAATATTATACTACGACTATGATTATGTAATATCACTAGAGTTGTTCGAATTATAAATGTTTCAATAATAAAATATATTGTTTGCACTATTTAAACAAAATTTTCAAAATTTTTTAGAGATTTTTCTTTAATATTTAAAAAATCGTAAGATAAAAAATATATTACTTTTACTATTTAAATTTATAAAAAATTTGATATTCAAAGAAAAATATTAATCTTTACTTAAGTTTATAAGAATATGACGATAAAAGTGTAATATTTTCTATTTTAATTCTGAATAGATAAGTTTTCTTAAAAGTCCGTACTTATATTCTTTATTTTTATAAAAATTATCATAAATTTAGTTTGAAAATATATTTTATTATCTATTATATTACTTTAATATTGAAATTTATAATATATTATAAACATGAGAGACATTTTTAGTTGATTGATTTAACAAATTTAAGATATGAAAAAACTCTTTACTTTATAAAATAGAATATATTAATAAATATGAATAAAATAAATATAAAATTACTATTGAAAATTAATTTCCATATAAAGAAATAAAATATGTTTTTATTTGCTTATTAAAGTTGATATATTTTTAAAAGTAATCATATGAAAATTTCTACATTTAATTTATGTATGATTTAAGCAACGTTTTATATTTATTAATATTTACTTTTTTAAATAAAATTTGTAACAGTTGGTATATTGAGATATAACTGCTAACTTATACAAACTAGGAAGGATTGATGCACTGAAAGGTTCAGAATTTTCATACGTATTTATACGTATTTTAAATACAGTTATATGACAGTCAAAGAATTCTAATCTACAGAATTTGTGACAACAGAAAAAAACTTATTCAGATTCCCTCGACTTATGAATGAGCAATAAATACAATTGTAAAATCCAGAATCGTATATACGCCAATTTAATCCTAATGAACAAATACTTTCAATTCTTCATATGACTTCCATTCCATGAATATTTGTAATTACATTGTGTATATTTGTATATACTGTAATGAAACTTACATTAAATTTCTCGTATTCTTACTTATTTTTTCGCATATATACGTATCGAAAGAGAAATTGCACGTAAATTAAGTTTTTAGAAATTATATAACGATTTAATAAATAAATAAATCTATAAATTAAAGTTAATTTAATATATATGCTTTATGATAAAGAATGGATGCATAATGACAGTAATATTTTCAACTATAACTTTTATTTGCCCTACATTGAAACAAGCAATACAAAATATCAAAACTGGAGTATGTCTTTATATCGTATAATAAATATTGCACCTCATATTAAAAAAAATTAAATAATTCTCTTCGAATGTATATTAATGACTTAGTGAGAATTTTAAATATTTCATGTTTAATTTGAAAACATCATTTTTTAACTATCATCAAACTTTTAAAAGAGCTGTTTTGAATTTTATTATAAAGTAAATTATTTATAATATATACTTGAATGAAAAAACTAATATTAAATTTAACTATACAAATCATTTTCCGCTAATTATATATTCCATAAAATAAAAGAATTCTATCGATTATTTATAAAAAATTTCTTTTAAAATATTAAAACTTTCTATATTAATTAGTTCCTGCAATTTTTGTATTATATAAAAAGCTTTTTAAAGAGTTTAAAAAGATAATTCAAGGTATCATAGACTGTAAAATTATGTTTAATCGCATTACAATTAATAGAATAATAAATATATAGAAATAATCAATTAATTAGATTCTTAAATTAATTAAAAAGAAATTATTAAAAGAAAAATGTATTGTGTATCAACGTATCACCTGGTTAGACATCAAATAAATTTTCCATTTTTAAAACAAGTTCTTTATAGACTGAAATACTGTGCTTTTCGTGTTACATTCACGTTTTAATTGTTACGAACTATTAACATTGTGTCAAACATAAAATTTCTAATAAATCTTTGGCGTTTCGAAGAAAATAATTACATTTTAAAAATATTTTAGACATTTTTTATTTGTAATAAATGTATGACATTTTTTCAAATTAGTAATTTAAATATATTTTATAATAAAAAAACAGAGCTTCAATCATAATATAATATATTATCCTACATATAAGGGTTAAATCGATACAATATACAATATTATCGTAACTATTTCAATCAAAATCTAAATAAGATTTTAATAATTATAAAAAATCTAATAAAATTTGATTATTATAAATTTCAATAAGAAGTTAGAAAATATTGCAGTTTTTAAAATATGAATCTAGAAAATTTAACTTTACTATAAATTTAAATATCGTAAATATCATATAAAGATTGTTGATTTTTGTAGTACAGATTGAGTAACTTTTGTGATATTTTAAAATTATTTTTATATTAATAATTAAAATCCATGCATGTATGCAATAGTTATTCAGATATTCCTTTTAAACTTTGTTATATGAGTATAGTAACGTGATACGACCTATTTCATATATTCTTTATGCTTTTACTTTTTTTTCTATTTTGCAGGAATAATATATGCATTACTACAATATTTATATTATACTGTTAATCCAATATCGCAAAAACTTTTTAAATTCTAAGAGTTACGTTGCAAACGTGTAATAAATATTGTATATATCAGTCACATGAATCAGTCAGTTTATCGGTATTTCAAATTTATGAATAAATTATTCGTATTTATTATTCCATATGTATAGACAAAACTTTCTTCATACAAACTGAATATAACTTAGTTAACTCTATAAACATCAACTATAAGGCGGTCCTCTGATATACATACACAGATAGATATATAGAAATCGAAAAAGAAGAAAGAAATGAAAAGAGAAGAGCATTACGTTCATTTCGTTCCGCTAAAGAATATAAGAAGGACACATCGGATCCTAAGAGACATAAATCCTGCAAATCCTGACTAAAGAAGATAACCAAGCGTGGACACAAAATGGGACTGTCCCACATGACCCCGACGAATGTCCTCGGTGACGTTGGATCGCTGCTCAGACATAGACGATTCCGGATACCGAGGTTCCGACGAGAAATAATATGTCTATCAGTTTTTTCGTCTCTTAGCAGTTTTGCACGATAACAGAACCCGATACGTCCGTAACTTTTATTTTGTTTTTCTAAACTATTCGCTTAATCTATTTATCAGAGCGAGGAACAAACAACTTTTGTTTGCTTTTATTCCAACGACAATGGATGGACAATTACGTTGTAGAGATAATCTCAATCACAATAAATTAAAAGATATTACCGTATTTATCGTTATTTATATGAATATAAAAATTGTTGTTAAATTATTCATGAAATTTATAAATGTGCGCGAAGTAGTTATATATATTTTAAAGCTAACTTTTTTGCTAATTGTCTCGTTAATATTGATTCGGTGAATTTTTTTAATATCAGTCTTTAAGATATTTTAAATGTAAATGTTCCAGTAAAATTACGACACTTTCTTAAAATATTATACAAAAGATAAAATTTTATAATTCGCTGATTCCCTTTATTCTACATCAAATTTAATTTATGTACTTAAAAAGTAGTTGAAGGTATACATTTTTAGAATTATATTAAATCTTTTTCGACTATATTATTATGCAGGATATAAAATATATAATTAATTTATAAAATAATTTATCTTTATCTGGATTAAAATTTTTTAAAAAAGAAAAAAATAAAGGTTACAAATATATAAGTATTATGTACCCTACAATTATAAGTATATACATAGTTGTTCGAATAAATAACTTAGTTTTCAGAGTATACTTGACAATATATTTAATACGATTATTTTATATAAAGATGAAAAATAAAAAAATATTTTATTTTGAAATAAAACTATTAACTATAATATTGTATAGTTACTTTCGATATGCTTATGTAAATAAAAATAGATTAATTTAAATATTCAAGTATGATACAATTACCCGTAGCACCTCTTTACAAATTTTTCGTACTAAAATTTATTTTGATTCCTATACATTAAATGTGCAAACCTTTATGAATAAATAAGTCGAGTGATTAGTACTGACCCAGTATTGACCTAGAATTCATGATAGGCAACCTACAAAAATATATTGACATTGTTGCAATCTCTATTTGAGTTTTAAGTAAATTTCAAAAGCAAAATGAAAAGAGCGGAAATGAAAATTGAAAGAGGAAAGGAGTTTACAATATACAGCAAAGTGTGATAAACGCATTAATCTTCGCTTGAAAATTCCAAATGATGCTGTGTTCCGGCTTATAGTTTTTCAAGGTTAAGTATGTTTTCGGAAATGTATATGTCATAACTGTTCCTTTCGCAGACGGAATTTCGAGAGTTCGAAAAAAAAATTATGAAGAAAACGAGTAGTTGAGCTATTGATCAACATTGTATCAATTCACTTTCATATTTCCTATCAAAGTACATCAACGTGGATATACTTAGTATCGGACAATTGTAGGCTCATTAATCACGCATTTACTTGTGCACTTGATTTGGTTTTAAAAATAGAATCATCGTTCTTTTATATATTTTAAATAAGAATTAATTATAATTTCATGTGTAGAATGTACCTTTGATGTTAATTAATGAATTATTAGTATTTCGGAGATTTTATTTTTGTAATTTCTTAAGAAGAAATTCTTAATTGATCGACTATAATTTGTGATAAAATGAAATGACTATTATTATAAATTATAAATTAAATCTATATTATTTTTAAATTATATATAAATATGTGCGATAACGCAACTTTGTAAAAATGACTAGTTTTATATGTAGAATATGAATCCTAGTAATATTTCATAAAAATTTTTATTCTATATAATTTATTGTTATATTTTATAAAAATAAAAATAAAAAAGTTATTAAAGTATATTGAATAAAAAAATTAGTAAATAAAATGAAAAAACGAAGCTTACAAATTATGAATAAGTCAATTTGAAGACTTAATTTTCCTTTTATATACTATGAATCAGAAAAATACACGTATATTATCTAAGAAAAACTTTATTTAGTTTATAAGAAAATTCTCATAATTTTATAAAGTAAAATAATTAATAAATAAAACAGTTTTTAACTTTGTTTAATCGACGTACATATAAATATACTTATTATTTGTAGTTGTTTAATTACGAAAATGACGATCAAACGAATAACTAATTGATAAAATAAAAAAATATATGAAAATGAATATTTAACTGTAAACAGAAAGCATCGAACGGGCTTAGAATATCTAGTAACAAATTTCTATACTTCACTCAAATAACTTTATACGATAAGATCAAATTTGTTTCTGTATACATTATATCCAAATATCTAATTATCAAAAGCATTTATTGGAATTTATACAAATTATAGTAGATCGTACTATAATTTTAACAGTTTTCGGTAACCTGATGAAAACGTACTTTTCATTTTAAAAAATCGAATTTTTCTTCATCCATATTAATGTCTTTCCAAACCATTATAAAATTTGCCTATGAATTTTATCTATGATCAAATTACCAAAAATTGCACGCATTAGGAGATAATTCATATTAAATTTAACGGATACGTCTGTTTCGAGTAATATTTGAAATACATGCAAATTATCATCCTATTAGTAAATTAACTCTTCTTTTTGCCGTGAATGCACTGCTATCGTTACAATATAACTCAAATTGAAAAGTGGTGTGATTGCTTCGAGAAAAATTGAACGGTACGCTGATCGATGCTTTTGATCGAATTATTCGTCTAGTAATGCATGTAGCTTGTACTCGTTCACTTTTACGCTCGTCGTTATATTTTCTTCTATTTTTTTTTTTATCTTGTGACCACCATTACGTTATAACAGATCGATATATAAAGAGAGAGAAAAAGAGAAAGGTAACGGAACAATAATTACTTAAGAGAATTATGATTATGTAATGTTAACTTTGGCATAAAAAATCGATAATATATAATACAATACACAAAGTACTAACTCTTTCATTATTTAATAATTTGTTCTTTTATTTTTATAAATAGAAAATTCATATTAACATTTTTTTGAAAATTACATGAATTTATTTTATTAAAGATTTGGAAAATCTACAAAACTTATTCATAATTTATTATAAAATATGAATTCTAACGTGTATTATTATTTATTTATAAACCAAATAAATTGCATTAATTTTATGTTAGAGAATATTAAAAAAAAAAAGGATTATAATGTACAAAGTAACCATAATGTATACATTAATGAAGTACTAAGTCAAGGTGGGTTTCTGCGTACGTACATTAAGATTTATTATTAAATGTATTTTATTTCTATTTTCGTAATAATAAAAGCAATTATAAGTTTTAATTTGCCTAATTTTATATTAATAAGTTAAAACTAATTATTCTTAATAAACAGTATACAGAATGGATATTTGGATAACAAGAGAATAAAAAGTTATTTCTTAATTTTCCATAAAAAAATAAACGTGATCCCAACTGAGTGACATAATCGTTTTACTATAAAGAAGGCTTGAATTAATTTTAGTAATAATTTTAGTTTCTTATCATTTTTTCCCAAGTTTTTTTATTGACAAAGAATCTTGCTCTTCTACGTGCACATTAATATGTAAAACAGCGCACTTATAATACATTAAGACGGTCAATGTTTTAATTCCTTAGCAAAATTTCAATTGAAAATTTGTTCATTAAAAGATCTAGAATAAAGTTTCTTTTTTTTTAATCTATAATTTAATTTTTAATCGCGCATTCGATTTAAAGTGAATTGAATACACATTGTTAAATATAGTTCTCTATAAAAATATTTTATATTACACATATTTTTTTTTAATTCAAATATTTATATACATAATAAATAATGATCAAAATTTTATATTCTTTACAAATATAATTAAGGTAACTAGTATCATTGGTTCTATACAAATGAAAGTAATATTTATAATTTTGGTCATAAATGAACATACGTTCTTATTTTATTATTTAAAACTTTTATGACGCAACTAACTTTTAACAAATTTAATTGAAATAAATTTGTATATAGAAAAAAGTTTCATTATAATAACTAAAATGTTTTGAAAATAAAATTATTTACAAAATCTTTTCTATCAAAAAACGAATTGTATCCATTTGTATTTTAGGATATTGGAATACATAATGTACATGGTTTCACAAAAACATCGAGAAGAAAAAGCCTCAAGATTGCTTTTAACAGACTGTAGGTAAATCAACATCGCATCAATTTACAACTAGAGGCATTACTTTGTGAAAGCGTAGATAGTAATAAGGAACTTAAAAGACTCGAATTCCAATCGATGTCTTATATGAAAATTTATAAAAATTAGTTAAATAAGAAAATCGATTACAATCATCTTCGATAAAAACTTTGATAAAGGAACCAATATTCCACCGAGATCAAAAGTCAAAAGGAAGAGAGAAATACTTCATCAAGTTAAAGAGTTAAGTTAATCAATCACTGGCATTGATTAAAATGATAGAAACTAGAACCATTAGAACTAAATGTGATTATATTAATCACTGACAAGCAGTTTATATATTTGTATACAGTGAACAGTGTTTGAAGAGGTGAACACAAGAGAATAGTGACAATCATTAAAAGTATTTTGTTGAATGAGTGGGAAAGAGAGAGAGAGAGAGAGAGAGAGAGAGAGAGAGAGAGAGAGAATTACATTTATTTTATATGATTATATGAAAAATATTAATAATAAATTATTGGGGTTATTTTTTATGCAAAATGTAAATTATAATTTAAATTATTATATTTTTCACCAAAATATATGTTCTATTTTCAAATAAATAAATATTTGTTATTGTTATTTAATTTAATATATATATGTATAGACTTTTATTACCTATTTTTAATTTTTTTTTATAAATTTAAATATTAAAACACAATATTTATAAGCTAGCTTATACATTGTATTAATTAATATTATTTTATATTAGCTTATTTTATATAATAGTGTTATAAAATATTTTAATCAAGGAGGAATAAATACAATTTAATCTAATCTTTTACTCTCATCCCACTCCTCCAGGAATATAAGAAGATTCAGTTATCGCTAGGTTTATAGCAGTACTAGTTTTAGCTAGTTATGTGAACTGCTTAAGTTTTTGAAATGGTTTATTGATACTTAAACTGTATTTAGATGCGTTTGATACAGTTCCTGTGTGAGTGTACATACTTATCAACAAACTTAAGAGAAGCTGTTACTTAATTCCTTCGAGGCAAAGTTTAATATTAACAATAATGGTAAAATATCATCTGGATAGTTTTTTAAAAATTACTAGGTTCTACAAATGAAATATTTCATTAAAACTTCACTCATGATTGTGGAAGATACAATTAAAAGTATATGCAGTTTTAGCTATAATTTTGCACATTCGTTCTGCCTATCTACTTTATGAACTATAATTAATGAAGTTTCTCACTTCCTTTATTCATTCATTCGTATTTGTCATTTCATGTATTCAAAACTTATGAATTTATTTCTAAAACTTTTGTTAAATATTATTTTGGACATTAAGTTATATATGGAATATTATCAATATATAAAAGTGATAGTTTTGATATGTTTCATTATAAATATTTCTTTAAAAATCATAAAAACTGTACTTTTAATTAATTGTATAAAACTTATAATTCTTATTATTGTAAGTACAAAGTGAAAAATGTTATTGTATTTAAAAACATAAATTGTTAAAAACTGTATTTAATTTTGTTTATTTTTTAGAATTTCTGTCAACTCATTTGTTATTTTAGCTTTGTATTCAACGGTAGTTAAGCTTATTTGATTTTTATATGTTAGTTTCTTATTTTATAGATGTAATTTCAAACTTTTTATCTTTAAACTATTGTAATAAAAATCTTAAACATCTTGATTAACTTACTTTCGAGCACCACGTTATAATTTCAAATCTTGATTTTATTATTATCTCGTATTTGAACAAGTTAATCTCAATTTCATATAACTTTTAAGTTGATTGTACATTATCTATGTTTCATTGCCTGCCACTTTTATGGTTTTTAGTTTGTAACGTATACAATGCATTCATTTAAATTATTATATTATATATTTCCATTCGAACAACGTATTTAATTGTTATTTATAATATTACGTATATTATAATATTACGTTTCAAAAGCTGTATGGTATTAAATTCGCAGTTGTCACAGATCGCAAAGAAAATATCATTATTTAGTGTATTATTTAAATAATTTAAAATTTTTTATCAATATTTTCTCGAAACGCCTTTCAAAAATTTTTCATTTTTTATAAATTTTTTCTTAATTTCTTTTAGATTTATTTATTCTTTTTATCCATTTAAAAATAAATTAATCTTATTCTAATCTTTCTCTAAAATTTCAGTAAAATATATTGTTATATATTAATATTAAAAAATAATATATTACATACATGAAATCAGCAGAAAGTATATTTTTTATGAAAGAGTTTTAATTTTAACGCATTTATAATATATCATCTATAATAAATCCATGAGTTACTTTAACCTGAGCGTATTCATAAACAATAAATTATACTAAAATAAATTTAGGTACATTTTTCGTTAAAGAACATAAACATTTATATTTTATGCTTTAAATATTAGAAAAGAAAATAATTAAAAATTATTGATTATGTTGTATGAATTTTTTCGAATATAAAAATCTTAAATTATGTTGCTACAACCGCAAAATAATTCATTCGATTTTATTCTATATAATATTTAAAAACTGTCAATGAACTTTGAAATAAAAATATTTATTTTTATTAAACATTTCTACAGGAACATAAAAATTAATTTTTCAATCAGAAAATATTTTGAAAATACAATCAGAATTAAAATAAAAATATATTTAAGAGCATTTTTTTATCAAAACTTGATATTGAAAATCGATGAAATAACATAATCAAAATTCGATTGCCTTTCAATAAATAACTATGAATAAACAAATAAAAGAACACATATTCAAATAAATAGAAATACAGATACTTTAAACTGTTGATTATATATATTCATACACTTTTGTATTAATTAAAAAATAATGTATGAATATAATACAAGTTATAAAAAATGTATTTTCATTTGAAAATAAAATAATCGAAACGATTAACTTTCGTACTTTTACGCAAAAAAATTTTTTAATTTTAGATAATGTCGTTAAAACCTTAAATTTAATGTTTTGCCATGCGTTACCAATTTAAAATAAATTATTCGTATGACTACACATAAATTTTAAAATATTTTCTACTAATGATTGCAAGAAATAATATTTTTAATTTAAAAGATTAAGATATTGTAGTTGTTTTTCATTTGTGAGTCATTATAAAGCAAAACCTTTTAACGTCTTTCTAGTTCACATAATGTCATTAGACGACTATTAACGCATTTTTCAGTTTTAAAAAAATAACGACACGATTGTTAAAAATGCTTTAAAAATTATATACTTAACCAATTATACATGATTTTAAGGTATAAAGTTATTCGAATTATCTTATGATAAAACAAAACAAATATGAAACCAACAATAAATAAAAATTATTTTCCTACATTATCTTCTTACAAAGATAGTGACATAAGAAAAATTAATATATCGAAAAAGAAAAAATCATATATTTCCATTGAATTCACGAGATTTTTTTTAAATTTATGTGTTGAAAAATATTTTATGTGTCGTTTTAATTCAAAATCCATAATTTCAATTTTAAAGATTGAAATATAATAAAAATGCTAGTATAAATGTTTTTATCTTCACTCTATTGAAATTAAAAGAAACTTCGATTTAAAAAGTAAAGTCTTAATTTTTATATTATTACTCGAATTTATGTGAAAAACAAATATTTGTGTGCGAAAGCTCGTTAAAAAGTCTTCATAAATCATGTAAAATAATATTTCTGAAACGATTCTGGGGTGGCAGTAATATAACTAACGATTTTAGCTATGGAAAAGGAACAAATAAAATGTTTGATAACTTTTCAAAGCATTTTTTATTTCTTATATTTTTAGTAGAAAATGCCGCGATACCAAAAGCTGCGAGGGGAAAATGCGGATAAACACATTTTAAAACATTTTAATTGGGCAGATACACGCGCGTTGAATTAACTCACAGGTTACATAATTTGCGTATTAATTTGAAAAATATAGGTCAAACTTTAATTCATTTTAAAAATATATGACAGTAACGTACAGCTTCCATAATTTACCCTTGTAACTTTATACAGCTTTTATAGTTTAATAATAAATTATGTACCGTACGTAAAAAATGAACGAATTTACAAAAATTGCACGGGTACGTTGCCCGAAGGGTTGAAAAATAACGTCTCATTTGTAAACGCTCCTTTTATCGTTCTCTTTCTCGCCTATCGTCTTCCTTTCTAATGCCCTTCAAACACCCGATAACGACAATCCGATCGTCGAACGACTCCCGTTCCAGAATCGTGAAAAAGACATATCTACTAAGATCTCGCAGCTCTCCGCCAACCCCAGGGCGGAAAAATCGCAAAAATCACAAATAACGAAAATAACGAACCCATCCGCGGTACGGAAACGCGAAGAATAATAGGGGGATCTAAAAATCGGGGTGACCTTGATGTCAGCGACTTCTCATCTATACATTACAGCATCCCTCATCCGAATTTGGCCACGCTGGTAACAGCGCCACCCCTTGCCCGCGAGGCTCGTCAACCCTCCGCCCCCGGCGAGGACGATTGCGAAGTAGGCCGCGCGCATGCGCCTCCTCGATCGCGCCAGCTGATACGATCCCGATGGACGGAGCCGACGTCGCGGTCAGGCCATCCTCGACAGCTGGACGCGCGCGTGGCCCCAGGTCTTAATCGCTTTAACGCAGACGCCTCTCGAGAGCTCGTAATCCGCGCCCCCGACGCGGACTTGATCGCGGGGGTGTCTCCGGGAGGCGGGGATGCTCGACTCGACGGCAATCACATTAGGCGAACCGACCGACCCTTGCCGACCCTTGCCGACCCTTGCCGACTCGTCCAACTCTGCTAACTCTCTTAAGCGCGCACTTTTTTGTTTTTATCGTGTGCTTGATAACGTATTTACTTTTAAAGGCTTTTCTCGTTCGTCTTTCATTTCGACTGGAAATAACCGATTGGAAAAACGCGCCTCGATTTCTTCCAATTATCCGTCTTGCGATGATTATCGGTTGCGTGGAAATGAGAAATACTATTTTTTTACTCTTCGAAGCCGTATTTTTTTTTTATACTTTGTTCCAGATGATTCTTCTTCGTAATATTTTTATGGAAGTCAGTCATTTTCGTTATTAAACTAAAATGTATTATACTTTATCTATTTATTTATATTTAAAATGTAGAGTCTGTGATCGACGCGACGTTATACCGAATATACCAGGTTTTTTTAAATTACACGTATTTTATTTCTCTAAAATCTTGGAAGCCGGTCATTTTTAAATTACGTTGATATTTCAACTGGAAGTTCGTATATTTTTTTATATAATTTAACGTTGCATAAAAAAACGAACGAGCATTAGAATTTTAACTATTTTTTTGTAAATTAAAATATTTTATAATTAAAACACGTGTTCCAAGTTTGAGGTAAATTTTGCACATTGCCACTTACAAATAAGAATAAATAAATTCTTGGATGCAAATCTGCATATTATAATGCATGTAATAATTTTTAATACGACTACGCGTTTAAAATAAAATGGGATTTTTCTGATTAAAGTTATCTTTCGTTATACGTACAACATTAATTTTAATTTATATAACTAATTTATAGATTGATGTATAAATTGAATTTTATTTAACGATGTAAAAATGTTTTTCCATTTTTGAGAATATGCAAATAAAAAATAAATTGTTTATGATTTAAAATTAATTCTATAAAAAAATGTTTGAAATATTTATCTTCGTATATGTGAAACCTTTGTAAATTAAATTTTCATTACATTCTTTCCATTAAATATAAACGAGGTCAACGTAATTTTTATTATTAACGACTTTTATCTTTTAACGTAAAAATATTACTGTAAATCAATACTAATATATCGATTGATTTTTTTTCGAAAATATCAATAACCATTCCAATTCAACCGCACTAATAAATTTAAAAAAAAAGTTGAATTTTTCAGTTTCACTTTTAACGCCCAACAATTTCGATAAAAAATTAATTTTTCTATTTGAAAGTAAATTGGCAAAAAACTAATCGTCGACGTTTCATTTCGATCTAATACAAAATTGATTACACAAAGTTGTAATTTATTAAAATGAGAAAGTTTATTTGTATTTTTATATTAATAATATTGTTCCGTCTCGTCTACCCGTCCTCCACTTACTTATGCATAACCGCCAGGTGTCGTATCACAACACGAAAGTAATTCGAGTCATATCGGACGTGTGCGTCGTTGCTGCGGAAATGAACTCGATCACGTTGTCCCTTTTCTGCGCGATGTATATGCTGACTCGACCGTCGATACACACACACACGTATCCGTTTTCGCATGGTATGTTGGTAAACTCTTATCCGTTACGAATCGTGATGCATGTGTCCTCATATTGGATTAAAATGAATCCGCTTAACGACGTGCAATTCTAGAGAGAAGCGCGTTCCAAGGCCCTCTTACCTTTTTGCGTCGACCTCTGTCGTTCTCCTTGTACCAGTCCTACGTTAATTGTAATCTCGATGATTCATCGCAGCCACCCTTTTCTTTCGCTCCAGCCTCAAACTTTATTCTCTCTAACCGATTATTTCACGTGTAACCTTGAATTCATAATTCATAGCCGAGGGTGAACAAGTGGATGCTCGTACAAGATTTGTACATTCGAAATCTTATTCTGTTGTTATTTCTTTTTTTTCTTTCTTCGATAAGTGTTCGAATGGCATTCGGTAAAGGATTTCGATATCCATTCGCCGATACCAATAATTATTCGGTATATTAAGCTGGGCAAATAGTATTGATCAATCGAATAGACGGCACATGGGTCAAATATAATTCAAAAATACTATCGATTTTAAGCAACAGAATAGAGTATTAATTTATTCATTAAAATAGTTTATTATTGTTTTAAAAATTATAAGCTAGTTAATATCTTTTTTTTTTATAAATAAAGTATTTTGTAATTTTAGTTTTATTAAATTCTACATTTGTAATAATTTCTTTATCGAATATCGTATTCTACTTTGCTCCTGTAATGGTAAACATGAATATTAATCGGTTCATTAAAGGTAATCTTTCCTATCTAAAATTTATACGAAATGAGTTCATTCTAGAATATTATATGTTATAATTAAAGAAATTTGAATAAAATGCTTCAAAAGTTACGAAATATCTTTTAGTTTTTTAACAGTTAATTACAACGGAGTTAATAAAACGAAATGACTTCTCGTTTGACCTTTCGTGTAACTCAAGTTATAAAAAAAGTAAATTCTGATGATGTCAATCAACGGACTCATTATACAGCGATAGAAAAGGAGAGAAATAGGAAGACTAGAAAGCAATAAAGCTTTTCAATTTTTTTTATCGATTGATCAACCACGAGTAGTATAATAAAAACTTCCCCCTATGACAAGTTCCTTGTCAGTGATCGACTTCTTCGCTATCCCGTCGAATCAAATCTTATTCGTAGCAGAAAATAATACGATATTCAAAGTTACCAAAAAAAGTGAGTAGAAATATTAGATTCTACATCGTAAAGAAATTTAGGTTAATAAATTAGTTCCTTTATAAGAAGTGAAGATATTTAGTATCAGCTCCCTGCCAGATTCGAAAAAAATGATTGTCTAAAAAGGTATAAGTTGATTTCTGTTCAATGCTATTTTCTTATAGATGATATCTGTGAGAGCTACTTTCCTGGGAAGTTATAAAAATATAATAGACCTCTATGTAGAGAAGACATAATGTCGATAATAATATAGTTTACACGATTAAAAAAATCTCTTTTTTAAATTAGAAACTGTATCAACAGGTACGGTGAATCTGTTATAGCCATTAGATAGTAATACTAATGCACTCGATATTAAGAAGTTAGTCAAGAGAATTCTAGAACTGTACCAAAACATTTTTCATAAAAATAAAAGAAGGTAAAATACTGGTACATTTATTTTCACTATTGTACGATTTTTTTATCTTTTTCTATGTAATCATTTATTTCTTATCAAATGGGAAATTATATTTATGATAACATTATTAAACTCGCGGTAAAATGTATTTTTAAATTCGAATAAATCTATTAAGTCTTCCAATTTTTTTATGAAAAAATTATTATATAGATAATACAGTGACAAATCTGAATTAGTTTAGTAACGATATTAGAAAAAAAATAAAAAGTTTATAAAATTGGAAAAATATTTATGATATTCATAGAAAATATCCTATTATTATTATTAAAGATTATTGCAACATTTAGAAATTTATTTTTTTATTTTTATTATTATTATATAAACTTCGGTAAATAATCTCGGTAAAAGGTTTACCAATTAAAATATATTAAATGATTCGTACATAAAAATTACATATATATAACAATTTAAATATAAAGACTCGACATGGATAATATATCATTTTCCAAATATTCTATACAAATATTCTATATAATATAATATATATATAAACATAAAGTATAAACTTATAGTTACATTTATGAAAATTAAAATCGTGAATTCTGATTTAAATAATTTGAAATCATCAAGTTGAAAATAAAAAGAGTTCAATTATATTTGCACATTCTTTCGAACATTTGTAAAGATGTAAAGTACAATAATAAAATAAATGATCGTGTAGTTTCTTTGAATATAATATTATCATAATTGAGAAAATTAAGATTTTATAAAACTAGACTGTATTAACGAATATATATTTATTAAGTGCAATTTAATAAAAAATATATATTTTTATTCTTAATAAAGCTAAATATAAATTGTACTGTTTTCTACAATAAAAATTCATTATGGAAAATGTGAATTTGACAGCATCGAATAAGAAGAAACGAATAACAACGAAATAATTATTTTCGTCCATTTCCATCTTATATATACATTTCTTTATTCAGCTTTTACGCGATTGAATGTAAATGTAAGTTTTTAGAAGTAAGTTTTGAAAGAGTGATAAACATCGGTAGAATCTTCACTATAAAATCTAAATATGATTAGATTTATTTAGATTGAGAGTAATGATATCAATATCTATTGGAAGATTAAATCATTTTAACTAATTAAATTTTAAATCAATTAATATAAACTAAATTTATTATTGAATTTTCATAATGATATTAGTTTGTATTAAAAGCTTACTATTTAAATTAGATTAAATCATTTCTTAAATAGAAGCTAAAAAATTAAATATATTTGTTAACTTTTTACTGGTACACGCTTTGCATATTATAAGTTTTATTCAGAATTTTTAAATATTTTATTCAAAACGTATCACATTAAAAACTTTTATTATTATTATTTTAGTATTAATAATGCGCATATGTGTGTGTGTGTGTGTTTGTATCTCTACCTCTATACAGTTTATGTGTTTGATTTTAATAAAACATATATTGATAGAAGCGATACTCTTGTATTATAGAGAAAAATAATAAAAAAAAAAGGTTTACAATGTCATATTAAGAAACAAAATTTATATAAATTAGTATTGCGTATTTATTAAATCGATATTAATTCTTTTTAAATTAATGTATTTTCTATGTTTTACCGATAATACTATAATTTTCTAATTAAACTGTATACATGAATATTCGTAAGCTGTTAATAATTATCAGTAATCGGATTAAAAAATCACAAACTCGTAGCATCAACCATTACATCTAATATTTTCGATAAACCGTCAAATTTTAAGCTAAATAATAAATTTGATTTCAATATATTCGATGATGATTCCATTCCTATAAATAATATTAATAATCAATAATCTACGATACATAAAATTTGAGCTATGCCTAATATGAATAAAGAATTATTTTTAGTAATACTAATTAATACACGATTATTTTATGTTTATAAAAAGCAACTTCTCGTGCACTTTTACAATATATTATTAAAAAGACTAAATTTGCGCGATGGGTTTTTATCGTTTATGAACGTCGCTTGTTTGAAATATAAAAAATGTCGATTTCTCAGTTATACCGTGATTTACTATGTGTAAATACATAAAAGGAGAGCAAAGAAAAAGAATAACGATGTTGAACTAATGCGATTCTATGTATTCAAGTCCCGAATCGAATAAACTCGTTAACTCGGTCGAAGCTATAACGACAAAAACATCGTCTTCGGGTTCGGATACCTTTCGAAAAACTTAAATAACCTTTAGTAATAATGTGCATTTGTACGATAAATGATTTTCATCCCTCTGTATTTCCATCACAATACCTTTCAACATCCTTTCTACTATTCTCTATATGTATGCCACCAAGCGAATACGTTACTTCTAAGTTGTGAGAGAAATTAGAGCACATAACGTTGATTAAGAATAATCAATACAGTTTCTGATCGAAGTAAATGCAATTCAACTGATATTGGTTATGATTATTAAAACGTTTAACTAATGAGAAATTTGCGGAAGCTGTTAATTAAATTAATATATTCTACCATAAAAAGTATTTAAATAATAATATGGAAGAAGTCAAAACAATAGAGTAAAATTCTTGATGCAAATGTGAAAACAAAACTAACTAAATTTATTTTATTCAAAATAAGTTTCAAGAAATTTTTATGTGACTTTAAATTAATTTTAGTAATAAGATTTTATAATTTACATATCAAAAATAAATTTAAAAAGTTCTTTTATCTAATAAAAAATTTAATTAACATATGTTTGACTAAATAATTTGGTCAAAATCTTGACTAGATCGTAGAATAAAAATCCAAAAAACTTCTTTTGTAGAAATTAAAAAGAATTTATATTAGATTAAACCAGTCTCTTAGAATTTGTAATAATTAATGTACTATTACAGTGAAACAGAAATTGTTATTTAAATTTAATTTTGAAAATTAGGCTTCCAAATTTTTTAAATATTATTCACAGAATGTTCCGTCATTTTTTAAAAATTTATTACATCTCCAGAGCGGCTTAATTATTTTACGTTTCTATGTTTAAAATTGTAGTCGTGAATTAATATGCCAATGAAAGTTATTATAAAAACTTAAATTAATATAATTACTAATATCGAGTTTTAATAATTCCGTTATGAATTTTCAAAATAAATTAAAAAGTATTAGTCTTCGGTTACTAAAATTTCTATGTTATTAATGAAAACATGAATAACATTTTTCAAAGAAGTAATTTTCACTATTGGTGTTATATTTTAATTGTTTTCAAATGAAAAGAAATGACTAAATGAATCATTTTTTTACTTGTAAAAAATGTATTATTTTAGTTTTTTTTTCCACTAAAGTGTATCAATTAACAATCCGAAATAGGTTCTTATTAATAATAAAGCTATAAAATAAAGCTACAAAAACTGTTTCAAATTAATTCTTACTTTTAATTTGATTACTAATAATTAAATATTGAGTAAAAATAGTTTATCCGATCACCATCGACTATTGCTTCTTTCAATTCTATTAGTAACATATGCTTAAATTAATCTTTTAATATTCGTAAAAGCAAGCAAATTAAATTACACCATTAATTATAGCGATCTAACCAAGTATGCATTAATAAAATTTGTAGTACATGCAGTACTACTTTAAATCATAAAGTAGAGTATTTTTCAATAATTGTTAAAAAATACGTGAGATAATACCGACTTTTTTAGTTTATAATCAAGTTTGATTTACTTTACTTAAATTATACACTTTTCAGAATATTAATATTAAGAAATACGTATTATTTTTATTAAATTAATTTTTAATAATAAAATCAAAATGATAAAATAAATCACGACTCCAAATAATTTTATCTTTTACACTCCTTTGTTACGTTTCATATAAGAATAATAATGTATTTTTTTCGGTATATTTTTGAATCATGTAATAAAAGAACTAAATTAAATGAAACGAACTATTATATCAATGATCAAAGAGTGGAGACACAATTCTTATAAATTATATCCATCGTAACCTTAAATTTTTTATCTATAATTTAGGTTGAAAAAATAGTATTATCTATAGAAATTTATTACTATCCATGCAAGCCATCACCACACTTGAACATTTATTTATTCATGTTTGAGAAATATCATTACAATATGTTTCCATAGAAGAAACTATAAACAGTAATCCTCACAAGCGTCTTGAATTTATGGCATAGAATGTACAAATGTTAATATCCAGACACACAAGCCATAAATTAAAATTCAATGAATGAAATCTATTGTAATTCGTGTGACTAATTATTTTCTATTTTTATACAAGCATTAGTCTAATCACCGAGATATAATATATATATATATATATATAAATTAAACAAAATTGAACAAGAAATCAATTATTTATCTAAATGCTAAAAAAACACGTTAATTTTTAAATCAAACAATGAACACAATAAAATAATTCTTACATAAAGCGTTATATAATTTGAGATTACGAAATTAAAGAGTTCATTTCTCCCTCGACATTTTGAAGAATCAGCGAAGCCCCTGTTAAAGACATAGTAAGCTACATTTTTTAAGTCATCCCACCTTTTCTTTTTACTTCTATTTGAAACACAACGTTAAACATTTTTATCTATCCACAAATAAAGAACTATTTGTTGAAATTCTAATATTTTTTATCTTATACATAATCCTTAATTACATTTTTTCGACTTCTGTGATATAATATAGTCAATATCGAAAAGGATAGAAGAGTTTCGGATTTGAACCCAACCGATATTTTTAACGAAGCTGTATAAACAATAGTTTTATAGATAACCTTTTAGAAATATTGTAAGTATCGAAATTATTAATTTAGATTAGTAGCAGCTGCAGTAATAGTTTTCTGTGACATAATTGGATATATAAAGACAGGATATGTAGGAAAAAGAAAGAATTTTAGGGAGTACGGATGAAAGCACTGTTTCAAAAAGTCTACATTATAAGAACAGTCACGATTTTAATATCGACGAAGCTCAATTTCTGATGCAGTAACTATTATACAGCTAAAAGTGTTATATAACTATCGGATTTTTCTAAGAATATAAATAACAGATTTTTCTTGGGAAAAGTAATCAAGAGTTTGTAAAGTACTTTAAAACCCCTTCGATCATTGGACCTTGATAAATGATTTGACCTTAAAACGATGCACATCAATAGTATACCTATAATAAAAAAAAGATGACAATTCACGAAGGAATTAGAGAAAATCGCCAAACGATGTAATAATTTGCAGGAATATATCAGCTTGCAGTCACTGCACGAAAATGGGATACAAAGCTACGAAAAGATTACCAAAGAGTTAATCTTGCTTATACGTTTTCATGATGGAACGTGTCAAAGCATATCGCACAAAATGCAATATTGAATCAACATATTTAACAGGTCATGTTGAATTGCCTTGGAATTATATGGAGGCGCAAGGGATTTTGGGATCTCCGAGCACATACGTGAACTTTATACTGGAAAACTAGTTCAATATGGCCCTTTGTACATGGATTGATCACGTAAAGTATAACGATTAGTGTTCTCAATGGGGAAAGGTTTTCAGCGAATACAGTATCTCGTCTCCCAGGAGTTTATCAAATGCCTTAGATTATCCGAGGAAAGATATCGCTAAACGAAGCGAGAAATTAACGGAAGCGACTGGAAAGAATTTTTATTTTTATTTTTGATATAAGAATGGAAATCGATAAAATTCTTTAAAAAGTTTCCGTAATTATTCAAATTTGTTTATAACAACAGAATTCACGAGTACTCGTATAAGATATATTCGTCGTTTATAAACTAACGTAATATAACAAAAATGTAGAGAATTAAAATTTATGATAGCTCAAATCCATAACTCAATTTCTATGATCTTGCAATACTCCGTCGCGATCTTTACGAGAATTTTTCTGCTTGCGCGATTTCGCCATCGTTTGCTTTCGCAAAGTGGACTTGAGCTCGTCCACCTGTGAACTTCTCCTAGAACTAGACACCGTCGGCGGTAGGAGGTAAACTAGTTCGACATGGACGTGTTTGCATATATTATATAACATAAGTGTATGTAATTCTTTTTGCACCTATACTTGATTTTTAATCGATCCGATAAAGGAGTTCATCGATACTTTTGATTATGGTTAATATTTTCCATATTTCTGTACAAATATTTAATTTTATAGAGTTTAGATTTATATTTTTACGGGTATTTTTATCTTTTTCTTTTATTTTTCCTCCATATTTCTATTTATTAGACTAACATTTTTTTAGACTCGCGTGCAGTCGAGAATACGTAACCGTTAATTTTGAAATAAATTTCTATTCTATTTGTGGGATTTTTCGAGTAACGAAGTCAGATTCAACGATAAGTCAAACGGTTAAAAAATTTATGTTTAAATATAATCTAGAGAAATTTTAAGTGAAATAATTTTATTTCAGCTAGTCTAATTAAATTTTACAGTTGAGGTTTAATCTTTTAAAAGTAGACCTTCAATTTTATATTTGTTCAAATTATTATCGATATTTAATATTTATTTTCATTTAATTTAATTAAGATATGTAAAGTAGCATTAAATACAAAAATCTTTAAATTAACTTAATTTATTTTTATATTTTTTACATAAATTTTAAGTATGATGGATTTTAAAAATTATGTATAAATAGGTTATTAAAATCGTGGATTTATCAATATAACAAAATAAAATATGTACCAAATCATTATTCAAAAGTTGCCCTTATTTGTTCAAATTATTTATGTTTTCCGTTAAAAACATATTTTATATATTGAAATAAAATAAAATATAAATTCAAAAAATTGTACTAAATCTTAAAAACATTTTTCGATTCAAAATCTCGAAATAATTATTAATTTCTGTTTATTCGATAAAATTGTGCTCGTAACTATTTTATGATTTTATAACGATTGAGTTGATCTGTATTGTGTTTCAATGCGCTAAAATGTAACTTCTTTAAACATTCTGATAAGAAAAGTAATCTAATAATAATCGTAAGACATAATAAAACTATTTATAAACTGTGGAGAAACAAGTCAAGAATAATGTTTAAAATTTACATCTTTCGACTAAAAGAGATTGCTTTTAATATTAATATAATATGATCAGCTCGTATATTATTTTAATACATTATGATTATATTAAAAAATGTTAACAATATTATTTAAAATAAAACTCATTTATTTTAAAAAAAAAATATACTTTTTCAAGAACATCTAAGAAATTATTAAATTATATTATATGGAAAATGAGTACTCGGTTAATATTCGTAATAATCAAAATCTCAAGATTTATGAACTGTTTTTGTAAGATTACTGATTTATCTAATATATTTCATAATACATATTTTGTATCTCAAAAAATATTTTCTGGTAAAATCTAGGAAAGGCGTACACTTGAATTGAAGAACGTTACACTTTAATACATTTATACGCTCTAGTTCTTTAGTCAATCATGCAGACATTATTTATTTATTTTTTTTTTAAATCATGCTTAAGGTATACATCAAATATCCAACAAATTTTCTTTAAATAATGAGATGTGTGCTATAAATTTATGAAAATACAATTAATTTAAGAGAGTAACTTGAAATTCAAATGGTAAAATTTTCAGTCACAATAATATCTTAAGAATTGTAATATTCTCTTTTTTCTTTTTACTGAAGACATCATCGATGTAAATCATAAAACAAAAATATCTGCATGAAACGGTTGTTATCGTATGCAACGGAAAGAATTATGATGAATAAACAATGGTTAAAATATTTCTAGATACACTAAAAAGTTTGTTATTTGTAATTATAATATAAATTTAAGTTTATGAATAGTCAGTGTTTGATTTAATTTAAAGTTCATAAACAGATTTGTAATCGTCGAAAAACAAAGAAAGTTTTTTAATAATATATGAAATGCAGATATATTATAGCTAAGATATTTAATTTTAGATAGAAGTATGTGAATAATAAATGGTGTCAGTGCACATTAAATTCACTGAACCGCTATTCCTACCGCACGTGCTGTTAGTATTTTTCTTTATAGTTATAAAAAGTAAACTACTGCTTTACTAGCAGAAATTTATTTTTTATAAAATTAGACCAACATATTTATTTAAAATTAAATTTCACTAACTGGATTTTTTATCGGGAAAAATGGGAAAAATGTACAATCTTTACATACGACGAACGTGGCTTAAAATTTTTCGAAAAAATAAAGTTTGTCTTTTTAACAATACACATTGATAAAAGGGTTAATAATTCAAAAGCCTCTGTTTAATTTTTAAAAAAAATTGTAGTAGTTGGCATAACGCTCGCATTATTATTTGCTAATAGATAGAAAATTTTAATTCGTAAGAGAAAAATGTATTGAATTTAATATTTAAAAAATTTTTTAAATTCTTGTCTCATATTTTGAATATTTACCGGTTAATGTTTAAAATCACACTTTTATCTTATCATTTTATAGAGTGATTAATAGCAATATTAAAATTAACGTTTTATATGAAAATTATCGAACGGCATTTAAAGTTAGTAGCGATTTAGAAAATAATAAATCAAGAATTCTTTATCAGTGGATTTAGTATTAAATTTGTTCGAACGGTGTTAATTGCGCTTAATTTAAAATAATTTTCCATTCGTATCAATCGAAAGGTAATTTAATATCTAAAATAATAAGCTAATAATCGAAAAATAAATATTTGATTCCATAATCGAAAAATGTGATTCGAATAACGAAATAATAGAAAGATGCAAGTTTCACTTTGTTTATTCACTACCGTAGCTAAATCTTTTTATAATATATAAAAAAAAAAGAAAAAATCATCGTAGTTTAATTACTTATCTACTTATGAGATTACATAATTAATCTGGATAAGCGGAATCGATAGTTGATCGGATTTATCAACTCGAATAAACTGATTCAAACTGATTCCCGCTGATCCCAAACACGTGCTTGAATAGAACTTACAATAGAAGAAATATCGCAGGAAACTTTCGATAGCCCACACTGTAGTATCGTAAATGTAACTATTCGGCCGCGTATCAATGCAAAGTAGCAGTAACGATTCGAGTCTAGGTGAAGGTTATCCTCTATCGATGGCTGGCAGAAATCCAAGAGCCAAGAGCTTTCGAGGAGCTTTCCAGTCGCACTTAACCACGGATTGAAAAGCAATAAAGTATACGGTACTGGCAAGGGTTGCTGACGCTCCTTGTCCTAGAAGCAAATACTCGCTTCTAAACAAATTATTATTTAGTGCGGTTGGAAGCCTTTGATTGTTTTCCCATGGAATTATACACCGCGGGTTTCTCAGCTTAGCCCTTCGCTTAAATCTCCGGTTCGTCGATCTTCCTTCTCTTCTTTTTCACGCCCTTTAAGAGAGATGAGAGAAAGGATTGATCGTCGAATTAACGCTTATACTTGTCTACTTCCACTAGAATAGGAATTAAAGCTTGAGAAGCCATTATATTGTGATGGGTATTAAGTGTCGGTGTCAGAATTTGAATTGGTATTTGAGAATGACCAATCATAGCTGTGACACGGACTATTCTGAAGCTATCATTCACGGATTCCAATAAGAGCCTGTTACAACTACTCGAATTATAATTGCAGTAAGAGCAACTTCAAAATCGTTTTTCTGAAAAGTTTTCAATTTCGATATAATTACAGCTTTCAAAATATGAACACGTATCGGAAATTTTTATTTAGCCGATCAAGAGCCGAGTTCAACCAAATAACCAAATACCGTCGATGTTGATTCTACGCTTCTTTTTCAATTTGTCAAATTAACTATCGACTACTGATAATTACGGCTAAAATAAGCCGTTATAGATAAATCGTTTAAAAAAATATTTTTGTAAAATTTAATACCGTTTTATTTTGATGTTTTAAATATTACAATCTTCGTTTATTCCGATAAAATCATTATTGCACGTTTTAAACGAATATAGTTTGCTCGTAATATTAGAATAGGCTTTTATTTATCACTTTTTTGTCAATCGAACGGTTTTGATCGTCCCAACGTTTGATTCTTAATTATTGTTTCCATTTTCGAAGTACCCGTATTTATATCCTTAAATAGATTTTTATTTTTATATCGCATTAATTTTAAATAACATAAATGTATTTAAAGTATTCATTTTCGTTCATACATTTGATCGAATCAATTTTATGCAAATATGTTTTTAACAGCAACGTAACTGAAGTATACTTTTAAAATAAGTTCGACGATGTGCACTAAGATAATTCAACTTTATAAATCATCTTATTTGATTAATATTTAAATTAAATTAAAACATCTAAAGTTAGAGAAAAGTTATACATTTTAATTTTCGGAAAACGAAAATTATGTAATGGTATCTATAAATGTTTGCACTTTGTGCGTTTAACCGATCGGTAATACTTATATATATTAAATTCATGATATTTGTTATGTATAGTGAAAAGTTAAGATAAGCAGGGAAGAAATTATTCCGCGAAATGTATCTTGAAAATAACTTTAATGGGAAAGTTTTCGCGAACTCGGAATATAAATGGAAGACACGTTTTAATAACATTTTGCAATATTTTAAAAATCTACAAAAAATTCTTCTAACTTCAATATTACATAAACTTTCCAAATATCAATAAAGATTATCTATTTAAAAAAAGTAATCGATTTCGTCTACATCGGAACCAACCAGCTTTATTCATTTTAAGCGAACGTACAAAAATATTAAGAGAATAATTACATACAGTTATAGTCGCTCTACTAGCTCCATCGTTGTACCATAATGCAATTATCACAATAACTAATTAACACGTTGAGTTAACATCGCGGTGACATTGATCGTGTTAAAACGCTAGTCCCGTGTCAAATCCATTCGCCTGTCAGTGTCAACCACTTCGGCGCACCCATTATACCTAATACGAATACAGAAACTGGTCACGCCAATCGTGAGAAAATACCTTATTGTCTCCAGAAATTATTATCCAGAAGGTTGATACTGTAAAAATGTACTTTGATAGAGACATTCGAGAAGATTTTCAGAAAGGCTTAAGGTTTCAAGTGATGTATGTGCTTTTAAATATTAACGACGTCGATATCTTTCGATACAACTCTTTTATGGATTGATAAAATTTAAGTATCTAAACTACAATGATGTTTATGTATCTAAAGTTGAATCGGTGAATAATGATACGAGTGTAATTATAGTGAAATTTCTTCTAATGCAAATGTTATAAATATTTAATCACTGGATTCGGAGATACGCAGAATCTGCCGTACAGGAAATACCGTAAAAAATCAATTACCGCATGTAAGTTTCTGTGATTCTATCATACTGACATTGTATACATACTTTATCGAAACTGTTACTAATTATAATTATATTACTTTATATAATTCATCACTTTATTTAATATTTAATAATTTTAAGATATGCAAAATAGAATAATAGAATTAATTAGAATATTCGGTACATGTTTTTTAATTTAATAATGGTTCATTTAAACATAAGAATAGTGTTACGTACATATTATTTAGTAATAATTACATTATTCATGAAAAATATTGTACTGTTAGTAATAAAACTTTTATTTTGCATACACATGTAAATATTAAAAAATATTTCATAAATTTTAAACTATTTTTGAAATATTTTAGTTAAAACACGAACATTCGAATCACTTTGAATACTTCGTAATTTTGAATTCCATCTGAAATATCGATTCGAATAAAAATAAATTTTAAAAATTACTTATAAATCAGTTTATATGTAAACATTTTCATTAATTATAGTTTGTCGTTTTAAAAAAAACATTTTCTAAACATCATTGAAATCAACTAATTTATTTTTATAAATAATTATTAAAATAAAAAAATTAATATTTAAAAAATAAATAAATAAATTTATAAAAGACGTTGATATTTTTTAGTTTTATTAGATTAAAAGAAGCGACAGATTTTTTGGATAAGATTTTTTCTATAGATTACGTATTTGTAAACAAAGATTTTCGATTATATTTCGTTTTTAAAAAAAGGAAACTTAAATATAATTAAAAATGGGTTTTTACATTTGTTCTGTTACGAAGAAGATATATGATAAAATATTCCAATTAAAGTGCGCTAAACTTAAAAATTGAAAAATATGAGATTGTTACGAAATAATAAAGCAGACGTTTTACGCGTTTAATTTTCGTACTTTCGTTATGTGTCCAATTAGGTAATTTTCAGAAAGTTACAATAATTACCAAAACATTTTCTTGCTTGTTTATGCAAACTTATTGCATAATTTATAAAGACCCTTAGAAAATTTATGTAACGTCCAATGAATTTTTTAAATATCCACACTTTAAACTGGTTTACTTTACGAAGGTTTATTTTAGAACAAGTGGTACAACAAGGCTTAGTATCAAAGACAAAAGTAAAATTAATACGAACACAATAAAAACCTTACATTATAAAATTTTACGTTAGTAACTGCTGTGTTTTTTATTTAAATATTCATTTTTCTCAACAAACATATTCTTTCACATCTCGCATTTTTATGTTAGATGTTGGAAAAGTAATAAAACACATTTTTTATCACGTTTGTATAAAATCATGGAACGTTATGGTTCTTATTCATAACTTAAACAAAAATCATATCAAAATCTCTTGTTATATTTTATATAATCATACCTACAGTTTTTTTTAATGCTAGAAAACGTAGTATTTTTAAATAATACCCTTTCAAACAATATTTCCAAGTTAATTTTGAATAAACTTTAATTTTCATTTGAATAAATTATTATAATATTCTGAATTAATTATTATAATAATCTATAATAATCATAATTTTTAAACACCATAATAATAAAAATAATTATTATTATTTGAAAATGAAAAAAGAGAAACATCAAGCATAATAAATTTCTCATAATTCTCGTATTAAATTCCTCCATTAGCTATGTATATTATAATTTAATTAAGTCTTACTTTTAAATAAATAATTTAATTAAACTTATTTCATCTTTATTTATTTATTCTTAAATTTTATATATTTATTAAAATTTATTTATTTCAAATCAATAAATTGATATTATTATTTTATATTTTTTCTAATCATTTTTTATTGTAATAATTTTTATGAATATTTTATTTAATTATTAAATTTCATGTAGAATCGTATGTATATATAGAAAAATGAACCTTTCATAAAAAATAAAAAATAATCAAAATAAACAATTAAAACAAAAAAACGTATTTTTAAATCTAGTTTAAAATATTAAATTTAATTAAAATATTTTCTTTGTAATATGAAATGATTAAATAATCTTGTGAAAAATGATCTTGTATACTTGAGTTTCATATTTATTCTTTCAATATTATTTTATAAATCCTATTTCATTATAAATTATAGATACATAATGCCACTCTAAACATTATTAATATGTATTTTTTATAAATTAATCACTACATTTATATTATTTATTTTTATATTTTCTCAAATTTCATACATAATAAAATAAAATTTGTAAAAAATAAGTATATTTTCAGAATTTTCTTTTAAATGTTCTGTAAATTATATAAATCTATGAATATTCACTATAAATTAAAAATAAAAATTAATCTAAATATGCTGACATCGAATGAAAAAAGAAACGAAGTTTGCAAAAAAACTAAATTTAATAATCCTAATTTTTTTCACTACATATTCATTTTAATATTTTTTTGAAATTATTTTTTTAAATTTTTTCTAAAAAACTAAAATAGTTTATCTTTCTTGAAGATATTTTCTTAAAATTTTTTTAAAAACGTGATCGATATTTTCAATATTATTGAAAATAAGTCTTTTGATAACTTGTTATATCTACTTAAAATGTTGGATAAATAATTTTTAAGTATTATACAATTGTATTCTAATAAAAATTTTTATGTAAATTTATTCCCTAAATTTTATAATTTTATTTAACCATTAAATATTATAAGATATAGTCTAAGACTTTGAAGGGATTGAAAATATTAATTACATGTTAATTTAGTTTATTTAATTGACTAAATAAATTTCTTCTTATAAAAATATTTTAGATTATTTCTTAAGCAATATAAAATGTCACATTAATTTAAAATATTTATAAAAAAAATTTCTCTTTACCTACTTTAATAATAATTCAAAATTTATTCATGATAAAGTATGCCATTACATATATTCAGAAAGCTCTTTTTTCTTCATAAAAATCAACAATCTCAAATTTAAATATAATAATAAAAAAAATATGACTTTAACAGTCTAGTTATTCATTTCATTTTTTATAAATATCGCAGTTCCGGATTATTTATATAACGGATACTAATTTTTTACTAATACTCATCGGACAGTTAGTAATCTGTAACATTTTTTACGTTTATAACAATTTTTTATGCAGGTGTAAATAGTAGATATTTTTCATGCGATGAATTTTAAAAATAAAATATTATCTTTTTAAACGATATACGCATTATTAGAAATACTTCCGAAAGATTTTATATTGCAATAAAAAAAGTGTTGCATTTGATATTTTTAACGATATATATTTACAAATAAAATAAGACAATGTATATTAAAAGGATAAAATAAATAAAACGCAAATTATAAAAATCCGCGCAATCAGTACTAATTTCTTCTCAAGCTTGTCTAGAAATTAATATTCCGTTTTTATCGATACGAGTCATTATACGCGTTATATCGCGAAAGAAAAGAAAATTATTCAGAAAAATTTTTATAGATTATAAGAATTTAGTATAATATTTATTAAAGCTATTTAACACGATTGTATGCGTTTTATTAAATATAATAGAGAATGACTACGGAATAAGGTTTATTTGAAAATTGAGTTTTTTATCACTCGTTAATATTATAAGAATCTCGAAAAGCGAATAATTAGCTAAAAATATCTAAAACATGAATATTTTTTATTAATATTTTAACATCTTCGCATTACTAAAAAAATGTACAAAAAATTATAAACGCGTTTAAACGTTCGAATAAACGAAAAAGTTTCCTAATTGATAAAAATATTTGGCATCTTGTCGAACTACGCCGCAAGATCCGCCAAAAGAATTGGCAATAAAAAATCGCGTGGGTCTTTCACACAGGAAAATAGAAAAATAGAGAAGAGAAAAGTTTGGATATAAAAAATGTCTCGTAGCGGGACGAAATTTGGCATAAACGCAAAAGTCTCGCACTTTACTCAAGCTGAACGATTCGGACTAAAGTTAACGTACGGACGGACGGACGCACGCACGCAAGCGCACGCACGCATACACGCGCAAAATATTTCAGAACGTGGATCCTCGTGCCTGCTTACCCCGTGTCGAAGTCTGCGTGCTCTCGGGAAAAGAGTAACGAGTGCCGTCGCCACCGCGCCCTTGAAGACGGCTTGCAGCACGTGGCCGTCGACCCGTACTACCACCACCGAGGCCGGGGCGGTGAGAGACGCAAGAGAAAACGGCCCCCAAGGACGCGCGAGAGCTCCAAAGCTAGACGCACGAGGTCTGGAAGATGGATGGATAGACCCGTCCTCGCGGGATGATCGTCGCGAGGTAACTGACGACTACGGCGTATCTCAAGTTGCGCGCGCTATCTCGCTCTCTTTGTTGCTACCTTTCCTCCTCTCCACCACCACCAGCGGAAACGCGCAACTCGGAGCTGCTATCCCAGGGGGTGGCGCGCCACCCCTCGCCACCCCTCGCCGACCTCGCTCCGTCTCGCTCGAACCTACGCTCGAACCTCCGCTCGAACCTCCGCTCGAACCTCCGCTCGGCTATACCTGCGAAAGTCCTCGCGCATATCCATACCAGCTGGCTCGTTGCTTCGTCCTCGAATGGAATGTCCGTGTCCGTGTCCGTCTCCGTGTCCGTGAGCCCGTGTTTTCACGCGCGCGCGCGCGAGAGTCACTACCTGTGTGTGCGAGTGTGTGTGCGCGCGTGTGTGTAGGGGGAGGGGGCGCGTGCGTGTTGTGGCCGCTCGTGGATAAAATGCACGATATCTTGAGATGCGCGATGCTCGCGAGCAATTAGAGGTTTACCGATATTGGTAATAGGCTCGGATGCTGCAATTCGCGTGCGGTCGCCGCAGTCCGCCGAGAGATGAAAAATTTACGGTTTCGGTGGTGAGCTGTGATGCAAATCTTATTTTTCCTATATTCTTGCTCCGCCATCGTATACATTTTTTCTCTTTTTAACGACAACGGTCTCGAGCTTTGTCACATTTGCAAGAAATGATTGGAGAACATCTGTTATTTATCCGACCGATAATTCGATATTTCACTTTTTGTTCGTACATTAACGTAACGTCTGAAATATGCCGCGCGGAAGTATTAAATATTTCCGAAACGTGACGATTGTCGAACGCTTTGTTTGTCTATCAAAACTCAGCGTGCTTTTTAAATTACCTTGAGATCGAACAGCTCCAAGCACGTTCGTTTAAAATCATTTTTTTTCGTTGCTATATTATTTTATCCTAAGCTACCGCTAACAAATTTTTCTGAAAACCGTAGCTGCTTCGAATGATTGTATCGATCGTTTCTAATAAATAATGGATTATCGATATTTTCTCCGCACAAGTTCCGATTATAAGAAATTATATTACTTTAAAAGAAACTGAATTAGCGAATACTTCGTTACTATCTGCGTATACAAGTTACATACAGTCTCTTATCAGGTTACGTATCGATTGTTGAGTAATTCATTAAAGACTTTCAAAATGGTTTTACTTAAATACAAATAGATATAAAAAACGTAGTTGGAAATTTAAAAAAAGTTAAATTTTTAATTATTGTTGAAAATAACGTCTTTTCAATAATATTGTATTTTATGGAAAAGCTGTTATTAATATAATTACGACTAATTATTAAATATTAAAACGTGTAAAAACTGCAATATTATTTCAAATTAAATTGTTTTTCGTTATTTAAAATTTTAAGATCTTATTATTTCTTAACTGTTTTACATTTTTGTTAATATATGTATCGATAAATTTACATGAATATACAATAAAAAGTTTAATCTAAAAACTATTCATAGTTTATTAATACATAGTCGTATATCGCTTATCATTGTTGTTCAAATATCATTTGTTACTGAAAAAAATATTTATACATAACTTATTTTTTAAATTATGGTTTACATAAATTATCTAGCGATATATTTAAATTAATAAATAATTTTGTGCAATAATGTAATACAAATTTAACGTTTGACAGATATTTCTTTATAATTCGAGAACACATATGTATTTCCATATAAATAGGTCACATTAAAGTTTATAAAGGTTTGAAGTATGAATCTAATGCCAGACTGGAAATTTGATAATTAACGCTTGTTAACCTCATAGTAAAATTTGATAAGAAACTATTTTACTATAAAAACAACTAATTTAAATCCTAAACAAATCAAACGGTTAATTTATAATCTGTAATTCTTAACATAATATTAACTGAAATTGTAGGCACAGTGGATTATCCGTTTATACGAAAAGGTTAAATTTGTGTCAACTATTACGTGTTATTAACGAAAAAAATATTGAAAGAGAACTTGAAAAAAGCGGCACGTGGATTATTCGACTGGGAGTAAAACTCCAGTCTTTCTGTTATCACGAAGGATTCTCTTCCAACCGATACATTTAGTTTTTTCTTTCACCGAACGATAATTGTGTTACGAACTTGGGGTGAAATTAATCATGTCAACGCTACGTTATATACATAACTTAACTAAATTCGAACATTTACATACTTTTCATTAATTATCGTCAATTTAATACAATGTACAGAATTTAATTTATAAACAATCGTAAAACTTATTTTTTAAATTAAAAGAATTGTAATTTTATACGGATGTTTAGTTAGATAAAAATACACGAGTTTGCAATATATTATAATTATAATAAAATTAAAAGATTGTTTCGATATTATAAGTTCTCGCCTCTAGAAAAGCAAAGTAGTTTCGTATTTATCGAGGAAGGAATTAATCAAAGAAAAATATTGTGAAAAAACTTTGAAAACGATCGGATTCTAAACACGTGGTGTAACAATTCCGATACCAATAATAACATCTACGGGGTACAAATTGTACACCCATGATTGGATAATAGTAACACGAATATCGCCATCGACCAACCAACCATTTCGCAAGCGCACGAACCTCTGGAGATAATCTAAGAGCTCTAGAGCTTTCGAGAGAGGGGAAAACAATTCGCCTCCCTTTTGGCGTGTGAAACTCCACCCCTACCGAGTATTGTGGAGGAGGGATGCGTATGTTCTATAGAAACATAATACCTGCGGAATCCTTGACGCTTTTCCCTTCCATTTAAAGCGTTGCTATTATACTATTTACCGGCATTACGCGAGCAACATTGCGCTTTAAGTAGGCCAGCGAGTGGCATTATATTGCCAAAACGTTATCGGATCCCCAGTTTCTTCTTTTCCATCTTTCGTTCTATGCCTTTTTTACGAGAACTTTCATTCTCTTTTTAAACGCTATCTACGCGATATTTACTTGAACATATTTTTTTACGATTTCTTTTTCTCTCCATTTCTTCTTCTATTTTTCTTTCGCGTCTGTTTTAATTTCATAATTTATCCAAATGCCTCTTTATTTACATCGGCTGACCTCGACTTTACTAAAATGATAAGTTTCAACAGCTAGACTTTTTATCTATCTTTAACTTTAATCAAGAATTCTTAATTTCTTGATTAAATTGAAATCAAACATTTTAAGTTTCTTTTAATTTTTTTTTTGCGATAAATGACTTTAAATCGATCGTTTATTATTTAACGCGATACGTTTATCTTACATTGTATATATAATATGCGTTTCACCTTTTCATATCTGATTTTATGATAATTTTATACGAATATAATTTAATGCATAAAACATTGAAAAACGTTTCTCTATGAAATTTATTCATTATAGATTTATATACTGTGTTTTGGAAAATTTTTCTTAACGATATGTATTTTAAATTCTAGTTATTTGGTAGTAAAATACAATATTTATCGACCGAAAGAAAAATTTATATAAGATTGAAAGTTTATTATCATATTTTACAAAATAATTTCAATTCCATAAAAAGTATGTAAAATGTATGTAGTTCCTTTTCAAATAAATCTTATATACAAATCACTTCGTTGGTTGCATCGATGCTACATTCAGTTTTTTCGAGCATAAAAAAGTTAATTTACAAATGATAATGTTTTTATGTATTTTTTATTTTTGACGTACTTTTTTTGAATTTATATAAATTAAATCGAATATTTTGTTTAAATAAGTACTACAAACTTATAAGTTTAAGAAGCATTTTGATCGGGTGAAAGAGTAAAAAGAATTTTGGTGACTAAAAAGCAGTTTCAAAAGAATTTAAAACAAGAACTTGCCGTTTTGCTCATATTTTGATCACGTAACAGCAACTTGGGATACTGTTTTATGCTCATGGATGTGGAGAAGGATAGAAAAAAGACATTTGGAAAATGAATGGACTATACAAGAGCGTCGGTGTATAGGAGACAAAAAAAACAATGAAAATTGACGAAAGAACAAGACATTATAGAGCAAGTAGATGAGAGCGAATAAAGAGCGATGTATACGTATATCCACGTGTATACAACTATTTGTTCATTGGTTTCGAAAGACCGATAGAGAGGGATAAACAGAGAAGAAGATAGGTAGATAGGTAGATAGGTAGATAGATAGATAGATAGATGTGTAGAGAGGTGGGGGGGAGGGAGTTAAGAGCAACGGAGGGTTGGTCGATGCTGCAAGGTCGCCTAATATCGACAGGCTACCGCCACGGCACGTACAGCACAACCGACACACGGAAGGCCCATTTAGTCTTTGACTTGCGCAATATTATCGCGATGGCTTTAATAATGAAATTTTAAGTATGGACTGTCACCGATTGGAAACCGCGGTCTTGCCCCATGCGTTTATTACCGGGGAAAGGTTTCTCGGTCCAGCGATTCGGTGGACGAGTTCTACACGTGCGAAAGCCTGAAAATAAACGGGGAGAGAAGTTATTTGACGTGGATGTAAGTCCGTGACGGTAAAGGTGTAGCTCTGATTGCATCCAACAAGTGCTAACTTCATTTAGAGGAATAAACTTAAAAGGAATAAGAACCTTTCGTTGAATTTTCTGATTCGCTGGTGGTTTATCTGGTGGTTTATTTTATTGATTACGAGATAATATTGTTCGTGTATTCCTACTTACAGCGAGTCGATAATTTTGTTTTAACTTTTAGTAGCGAAGAAACCGAGATAGTGGAAAAAATATCTTATAAAGATATCTTTAATTCTACTTTTATTACGCGAAGCAAAAATTTGAATAAAGAAATAAATGTGCACCTCGAGACGCATAAAACGCTTGATTTAAATTTTAATTTCGTATTTTCAAAATTCTAGTATATAAAATAAAAATTTTGTATTAGAATTGTTATCGCAAATATTTCTGTAATGTATTGTATCGCAAACGTAAATAAAGTATTTATGTTTATTTCTAATATTATTAATATCGTAGAACAAAGACGCAAATATTTTATTTTGATATTGTTATATATACGTATCATATCCGGTACATAATTTCTAACAAACTGTTGACTTGCGAGCAAACATATATAGTAAACAGCGCTGTGATAACACAATGTGCCGTCAACTACTCGTAAATTCAAATCATACACCTTGGAAGATAATACCACCATAAAACTAGGATATAAGTTACTTCTTATTCTAAGTATGGAGAATGTCCTACTTTTCGATGTTTTATACATAATGTTTCAAATGCCGAGAACAAATTGCCTGCATTATTAAAAAATGTTTAATGATAAATTATACTTTTTTTCCACGACAAATTCTATTCGTTTTTAAACTTTAATCTTTTATAAATTATAATTTAATAAGTATTCATAAAAAGTTTAAAAATAAAGTTACTCTTTATCTTGGGTACTTGGTACTTCTTAGTCTTTTTTAAGAGGAATATTTGCTTTTATTAAATTTATCGATAGAAATTTTCATTCTGATATTTTTAACTATTTTATAAATTAGGAATATTATTATGGTAATTTTAACAACATTTTCTTTTCTCTTCGTATCAAAATATTTAAAAAAATTAGGTCTAAATAATAAACATTGTACATCCGATTATGTAAAATTATTGGGAAATACGAATAAATATAAGATAATTAATTGATAATGCTTTATATCCGTATTGGTATCGGCAAAGGCCAATAACTACATTATTAGTATAACTAACTCTCCTTTATCGTAATTTGATTTCGGTTCGGTTAAATATAAGAATACAAACATGATTCTAGAACTGCCTTTTCGCTTCATCCCTAAATGATAAATTCTACCTGACTCCACTTACAACTTCATCATGATAATTAATGACGTCCGTTGTTCTTTTTCCAACTCCTATCCATTTTTTCTTTTCGGACAAACTGCGTACGGTAATTCTTTAAAGAGCAACGACTACGTATATATGCAGACTCGTCGCTGACAGCCGAATAAAGGGGAAGAAAAAGTGTTTGTATGCAAGTATGAATAAGAAACAAAAGTTTCTTCTCATTTTTCGAATTTCGGTCGCAACCTTCGCCAGTCCGAAAAACCGATGGAAAATCGCTCTTGAGTTCTCGTTAGAAACGACCTTGGCATCATTTTTTTCCTACTAACTTCTTGATGTTCCTTCCTCCTTCTACAAGTATATAAGCATCAAAAACAGTGGATCCTCGTTATGTAACTCCTACCCCTTCTATAGTACGATTTTTTTCCAAGACGTATGTTTTTTTTAGACAAAGTATATTTACAATGATTAAATGTACATCAGCACCTCTTAAGCCAACAGCTCTTACGCAGAATCTGTTTACTTCTTCTTTACATGGATTCACCTATATGCAAAAGTTAAATAAGTTGATATATCAAATTTCGCTCGAGCGCCGCTTATTCCTCAAATTTTGTTTCTATTATATAGGACTCGCTAAAAAATGTGACGGAATTGTCAACGCTCCGATAGTTTACAAATGAGACAAATTATTTTTATTAAGTTTTTTATATATATTAAACATACAGCAATTAAATAATGAATAAAATATTCCGTAACGAAAATCGTCAAATTATTATTCCTAATTCAAAAAATCGTCAAATATGATTAATTCATGATATTTATTTTAAAATGGGTAAAGAATGTTTTATCGATTCCTTTAAATGCAAATTACTTTAAATAAGAAATTAAAAATTGTTATATTTTAAATATTTTAAATGACTGATGATATTTTATTATTTTACATTTACGTTAAAAGCACCTAATTAAATTAAAAAATTAATTTGCTACACGTATATTGTTAAATTACAATATCCGGTGAAAGAATTCGAACGTGTATAACAAGAAAATACTAATGATCGATGGAGTTATATTTGAAGGCTTATCAGCAATAAATAAAAATGCATATTCTATCAATTTTTGCAGTCTAATAATAAAACGGATAAGACAGAATACTGTATGTAAATTGTGTACAATTACTATTTTTTATGTGAAGAAATTTATGCTCGATCTATCATGTTTGATTCAATTAAAATAATATTGACTGTTCAGCTTTTTTGTTTAAAATATATTTATTTTATAAATACACTCATTGTATATCATAAAGCATTAATAATAAATGGAATACTTTAAAAAATTTACTTTAAAAATTGTGTAATCTTATATTCAACTCGCAAAAATGTAAAGACAATGTAACTGTAAACATGTTTTTGAGAGTTATTCAACAGAATCAGAAGGAAATCTTTACACATTTTAAATTTATTATATTTAGAAAATTTATCTACAAATTTTATAGAATATCATATTCTCTAAAAGTAGAGATACTGAAATAAATTTTACTCTTAATCGACAATATGCATATTATATATTTAACATATATAAATTCGTTTGAAATTTGTGCAATTTGTATAATTTGTATAATTATAAGACTAATTTTTTTATATATCTACATTATTTTAAAAATACAAATAATCACGAAAATATCAACTATAATATTAAATATTGAATAATAAACATCAAAATACTAAATATTACATTTTGCTATTATAAAAACCTTTTATAATTCATATATATACAATATAGAAATTATAATCAAAGTATTAAAAGAATTTATTTTAAAAATGTAACTTCTGCAAGTGATTAATAGAATTCTTAAAACAACAGTATAATTTATTATGCATTATTAAAAACAGTAAATTGTAAAAGACAAGCACTCGATTTTTTTATGAAATTGTCCCTTGGAAGCTAAATCGAAACGTTCTATTAAGACTTGCATATTTATGTATTGCCCAAAAGTTTAATGTAAAAAACAACCAATATAAAATATTTATGTAATTTCAATGTTTTAAAAAATACAGTATTTTAAGACAAAATATCATTTTTGACAATATTATTATTTAAGAAATATAAATGGAATTAAATAATTTTATGTATGATATTAAAAGTCAAGTTGCACATAAAGTAATATTCAAATTAATTTCGTTGATTAATAAAATAAACAGTACAATATAGAAAATTATTGAAAAACTTAAATAGTAATCATCTTATTTTAAAAAAGTAGAAAGGATTGGTAAGATATGGTAAGATATTTTTATATAATACAGATTTAAATTTTATTACTTTATAATCTTCAATTTTAAATTTGCTATTCGTTATAAGTACAATTTATATGCATTAAATCATCAAATATGAGGTGTAAAAGTTTCGTACCTTCCCGCATGTAATGATATAGTATCCAAGTATGTTGTATCATTCCATAGTAAATCTCATCTTCACATCCTAATATATACAAATCAAATAAATGAAATACCGTAACGGATTTCTGAAATTATAGAACATTGCATATAACTAGTCGATCGTTTTAATAAAAAATTTTTATAAATATTTAAAAACAAAACTTTTGAGTTTACAATTATATAATTATAAAAAAAATAATTAAATTTTTATTAATATGTAAATGTATTTTAAACGTATTCTAATTAATTATTGTTTAGAAATTTTACTAAAATGTGTAATTTCTTATGTTAATTTTGATCTAAATTTACACAAACATTTACCTAATTTAATAGTTTTAGAATATTATTACAATATTCAAGTCATTTTAGTATTATTTCATTTCCAAATTTAGAATAGTATTTAAAATATGCACTAACAACCTAAGGCCAAAAATACTTGAAATTATATAACACTTTAATTATCAAAATCCTCTGGGTAATTATAATTTATAACTCTATAAACTCAGAAGTAATTATTGAGTTTATACTTCGAAATATATTTAGAAAAATTTCTCTTATGTTTATATAATTTTAAAATTTATATTTTTTACTTATTTATTTGAAAATCGTAAAATTTACATTTTTATTGTTTTTAATTAAAATTATTTATGAATATATAATTGGTTAGATTTATGTAACTAATATTGATATCACGAATTATTTAAAAAAATCTAAATTTTATACGATTATGTAATAATTTTAGAGATAAAATTTATTAATTTTTTAAATTTAATTTATAATATAATACTACTTCATATTTCTTTTAATTCTTATTTTCAAACTTGTATTGTCTTATCAAATGTTTATTTTCAAGCTCTCACATAATTATGGTTATTTCATAAATTTATAGGTAACTAAGAAATATTTCTTTCAAGAATTAAGTTATAGAAGAAGAATTTTTATGAGATTACTGGAAAGATCCACATTCTTTTGCCCAAAGATCTAAACTTTTATTTAGACAATTAATGAATGATATAAGGATCTCAGCTACACAATAAGTTTTCAGATATCATAGTTAACTTCATTACTGAAGATAGAAAAAGGATGAATAATATTTTTGTACTTTTACAATAAGACTAAATAAAAAAAATTTATTAATAAAACATATTTCCTTAGAATAATTTATTATTACTATAAATTTTAAATCTAAATTAAATTTTTGCTATATAACCTGTACGTGGTAAAATACAATAGTATTATTTTTTATGATAAAATATAGTTTTAAATAAAAATTCAGTGCATTTATACGTTTATTATAAAATGAAACCTACAACGATATTCTATTGAATCTTATTTCATTATTATATAAATATTTTATAGAAACGAAGTAACTATTGTGATATCGTGAATTGAATTAACTTTATTATCAATAAATTTGAAATGCAAGGATAGACGCATAAAGATTTGTCTTATCGATTCTCTTGTCAAGGTACTCAAAACGATGTTATAATTATCCCAATCGTTTGTATACTGTTTCTACTTTCTTTCTTAGATACAAGAATATTTGACGATTTGATCTAAATTACGTAACGTGATATTTTAACAAAAACCGTTCTAATTTTAATGGTTTTAAAATTAAAAAATTTTACAATTTTTCTTAGCACAAAAATAACGAATATTTCCAATATCACCAACAACGAATAAAATATAAATTGTAAATTTTAAAACCAGAAACCAATTTTTTCTCTCTCCGTGTTATGACGAAATGACTTTAACTCTCGGAAATAGCGACTTTATCCGCAAAGTCTATAACTAAGACTTAAGCTTAAACGCATACGCTCATATTTGCGCATCGTCCTTATCCGGCATATTGCGGTACACTACCTTTTTACGATTCCTTTACGAGATCTTTAACTCGAGCGCGTATAGTGGATCGTTTAGCCTGATTAAAGAAAAACGCGGAGAACCGTATCTCCATTATCCCCTTGGTCACAGACCACGACTACGAAACATCAAAGGGCTTTGGCTTACGGAAATCTTCCAGGAGCTTTGGCTTTGATACACCCGTTGACACAAGTATGCACATCTAGTGTTCGTCCTTGCCAGAGTAACGCATTTTCAGGTCCTGGTGTTTCTTTTATCTTTTTCCTCCTCTAACGCGACTTCGTATTCGCTTGTACTTGTGGGACTGATAAAGCGTATCGCTGGGGCCTAATTCGAGAAAGACGTGCTTTATCCGAGGAAGTCACCGAGCGATGCTTAGCTCCACGTGTGTACATGATAAAGAGACGCCCTGAGCACCGGCGCTACGAATTTGTATTCCCAACGCACCGACCGTCTTTTTTTTCTTCGCTAAAATATTTTATGGAGAGCAGATACGCGATTCTGAAAGTTTTGTCGATATCTCGCGGTATTTTGCTATTATTTACTTACACTTATTTTTCCTTATTATTCAGATATTTCTGATTTTTATTCTGTTTTTGTTCGAAGGGAATTACAGTGTTAAACTTATTTTAAGATTGCATTAAACGTAGATGCGACGATTCGCTAATTCATCATATTTGCGAGTATTCGTTCGAAAAAACTGAAACTTCTTAAATTTTTCCAAACTCGTTGTATCGCGTATTTCGAAATTATTATTATTTTAAAAGAAAAAAATTTTAATTATAACGATTTATAATATTATTTTTTATCATAAAGATCCTCAAGTATTTTCAAGTTAAATTTAAAAGATAAAATTTAATTTGCTTCACGCGATAAAATAAATTTTGGTACGGTGCCAAAGAGAAAATATTATTTCTAGCTATAAAATATCAATAATATGACCTGTTTGATATTTTATTCGTTTACATGCGAAATCGTCTGGGTGTAATTAATAAGAAAAACAATAGTATCGCGATAAAAGCATAAGCTTCGCATCGAGAGAAAACAAGGGAAACGTTAAAAAATAAACCTATTTCGCAATCAAAGAAATTCCACATAAAAAGAAAACAAGAGCGGTAATAACAAGAGCAGTAACAACAACGGTAATGGAGAGGTGTTTCGAGTATTATGGAAAAAAAATAGTGGCATAGAAGAAATCGCAAGGAAAACGAGCAAGAACGTCGTGGAATTTATTGAGCGCTTTTAAGCATTTATGGTTTTAATTAAATGTACGGAACCGAAACTCAACCGCAGGTTTAGAGAACAACTCGGCATGTGTTTATACGTATTAAAGTTTTATATTTTTTCTGAATATTCGTGTCCTCGAATATACAAATTAAAGCGTTAAAAAAATAAGCCGCTAGTTTATACATCTAAGGATCTTTGAATTGGAGTTGCGACACATATATCATGCATGACTTTGACTTGGGTAGTTAGACCCTTCAGGTACACGAACTACAATTAAAGCATAATCGTTTTTACCAGTCAACTTTTTTTCCGACTTATAAAACATGAACATGGACTGCTCTTGCTTCCTACATTTTTGCGCTTGTTTTAAAATTCTCCATCTTTTCTACAGTTATTTGTTTTCACCTTGAGAATATTTCTCTTGAACAATTTTTTTATTCACACAGATATTAATACTAATAACTGAAAAACCAAGCCATTTTTTTAATTAAAATGTTAATCTATGACTTCGTATGCGTTAAGAAACATGTAATATAATATGTTTCTACAGTTAATATAATTAAAATAGTTTTGTTCTCGTAAAAACCTTCTTTGTTTGTTTTTAATAAACTTATTATTCTCGGAAATAATATTTAAAAAGTTAACATCATTCGAAGCATCAAAGTACTTCTTAAAAAAAAAGTAGTTGCTTTATATATGAGAAAGTTTTAAATCAATAAAATTTAACTAATGGAAGGAAAGTTATTATATTCATTAATATAATAATTAAGTATCTAATTTTGACATAATCTCTGATAAGTATTGTAAATATTTTACTAAGTTTAACTCCATTAACTTTATTGAAATTTGTTCAGATATTAGAAAAATTTACAAAATTTAATATGTTTTAATTAAACGTGTTCCATACATATTCAATAATAATAATATAAAAATTTTGCCTTCTCCATTGGGTAGAAAACTTTTTAAAATTATAGATCTTCCAAAATTTATTAAGTGTACGTACGTATTAATAAACAATATTTTCATTAAATTATACTACATATTATATATAACGCTATACAAGTTTGAAAAAAATTCATAATTTCCACGAACATTTATATTTCAAGAATCTCTAGTAGTGCATATTCGTAAAATAATATACTTTAATTATTTTTCTCTCGTTTTACTTGTTTGTTAATTTGAAACTTCATCTTAATTCATCATAATTTTTAATATAAGTTAAATACAGAAAACTAAACGTCTATAAACTTTCACTACGCTGTAGAGACGAAAAAACTAATACATACGTAAAACCAAACACATAGAGTTTATTACGACAAAGGTAATCGTCACCCTCTGTCCACCTGTCCCTATCGTCTTACTTTTGTATTATATTTTTTATGTAAGGCGCTCTTAGGATCGATATATAAGATATACATGCGATGTAAACACAACGGTAGACGTATTTGATGGAGTTGAAAGAATGGGGGACGGACGAACAAATGTCCCACTGGTCACTAGTACTTAATAGGAAGATAATATAAGAGAATGAAGAACTGTTCATATTTCTTGCCGTGTGCTTCATTTGACCTCAAAAAATCGGAATCACGCTATCATAATATCATCGATAGTTTATACGCCAGGCGGCTGATGCTTAAAAAAAAAACGATAAATATGCCAACCAACGTTAGAGAATAAATTCGATTGTAGCAAGTGTATAAATAATAAAGTTTTCAGCTTTCGAATCTAGGTAGAAGAATAATATAGAAAAACTCATCGAGCAGTTTATATGTCTGCATGTACAAAGAAAATGTTGGAGATAAATGTTGGTAAAATACGTAGACTAAAAACAGTTTGATGAAGAGATAGTCAACAGGAGTATGAAACAATTTAATTTATTTTCATTATACTTGGTATAAATTAGAATCATAAAGTTTTTTATTTCGAAAAAAGTTATAAACTTTATATGATATAACATTAACGTAATACATTGTTTTTCTTTAAATATGACTTTTTCTTTTATGACTTAGGAAACTAAATTAATTAAAGTATTGAAATATTTTATGAATGATCAAGTATATATAACCAGCGTAATAAACTCTATATTGATTAGAAACTTAAAAATATCCGAGTATAATATTATATATAAAAATTATATAAACCATTTAAATTTATAAGCAAAATTAATATACATTTCAATTGAACGGAATTCAATCAACGATCGTTTCATACAAGGAATTTTATGCAATTATAAACTATGATAGATTTTGTATGTAAAGTATGTTTACAAAAAATCAACTATTATTTCGGCAGATATTTTATAATTAAATATGAAGCACACCTCGATATTGTTTTAAATCGATATAGAATAAATTTTAACAATATATATAAGTACACAATTTTATTTTATAGCTTATCGCAGAAGATTATTATCAATTATTAAAATTGCGACGGTAAATATGAAATACTTTAAGTATCTTTAACCGATCGATATCGAATCGAATAAACTGTCAACTATAAATTATTTTTTATCAATGAAATCAAGACGAAATCAATAGTGATGAATTCTAGGGCACATGAATTAATACGAAAATTAAAATTTTACAGCTAAATAGAATTGACTAATTATAGTATGAATGCAATCATTATATATGTCTATAATATATTTGTCACGGTATTACTCTTACAAATAAATTATAAAAGAATAACGTGATAAAATAATTTAAAATACTAATTTAAGTATTGAAGTATATATCGATGCGCGTAAATTGATTTACATTTATTAAAACCAGAAAAGATTAAACTTTGGTTTTTAACATTATACAAGAAGATTTATGAAAAGATTCGCTTCGTATGTACTACGCATTAGATTCGTCAAAAATATGCTAATTAAAATGTTATAAATGGAACAAAAATTAATGTAAGGTATTATTTAGGAGCATAATATTCTCATTAACGATTTGAAAACATTAATGAAGTAAAAATATCAAATGTTATAGATTTAATCCGACAGTCTCGGTTCTCCAATAATTTCACAATTTATATAATACTTATGAATTTAGAGATACGAAGAATAAATATTTTGAAAAAGATGCTAGAAAAATTAATACTTTTAATGTCTTCAAAGTTTGATGGGTTTATCACGTATAAAAATTGTTAAAATTTTCTTTGATCTACATTTATTTTTACGACAAACGTTTACTGTAGTATCTAAATAAATTTTATAAATCCTAGATATTTAAATTTGTTTAGATATTTATTTTGGAATTAAAGATTAGAAAATTATAGAATATCTTCTGTATATTAATTTTTCTTTATTTTACTACAAATCGTATATGCATAAATCAAATATATATATATATGCGTAATTTAAGAACGATAATAATGATTAAGATAAACGGATTTTGAGATTGACATTGAGATAATAGAATCACCCTTTAATAATTTCTTGTTTTAAACAACGTCAGCACGAATATCTAAACGAATACTTTCCACAAATACTAATAAAAATGATCACGAAACACAAACAGCTAAAAGAACAATTCATTCGTCGAGGAAAAAGTTTTGCTCAAATTGAAAAATTCATTAAAAATACAACGTAACTCGACGCGAAAGCAAGAAGAAAAATTGTAACGAAGCCAAACTCGGAAAAGTAAGGATGCTGCCAATGAATCAGTTGAACGGTGTCTTTGTTTTCGTTTGCGCGATTCACCGAGATTTCAAGAACGATTTGAGAAATGACCGTAAGAGCGAAAGAACGTGAGACTATTCCTCAACGGGCCTCGAAGTTGCGCGAGTGGAAGGGGGATCGATACCAAGCCGACCTGGATTTCCTGCGACATTTTCATGTTCTGCAGTTATTCGCATAGCCCACGCGCCGCTTGTTCTCCCTGCTCGACCCGAGATCGATTAGATGCTCTTCTCGCCCAGGACCGAAAGCGAAAGTACACTTTCGTTCTTCCATTAAGAGTTTTTTCGATAACCTTCTTTTGTCTCTTTTATTTTTCAATTTTTCGTCCTTCCGCCAAATTTTCTCGCTTACTTCGTTTGCCTAGGTATCGACAAATTTATTTTATACTTATTCTTTTTTATAATAATATTTAAATCCCGATACTCCCGATACTCCCGATACGCTATTAAACGAAACGCGTTATAAAATTGTACTTGAAATTTTGTTATTAGAAAACATTATTAACGACGATAAATTTAGTTAGCAGATAAAAATAATTTCAATAGATTTTAAATACATAATTGAATAGATAAAAGTAATTTAAAACCGTAAAGTCTAAATGTTTACGTTATATAAAAATGCAAGGAAATAATAAGGATTCGTTTACCATTGTAGAATTTTCCATGGATTTCGTAACACAATACGCGTATTTTAAAATAATATTTTCAATAAGAAACTATATATTTAAATATCTGCGCAGTATAAATATTTAGACAACGATAAAATTTATAAAATTCATTTATAATATATATCAGCTACTTCGTATATAACCGAGTTTTAATTGATTAAAGTGTAATAAAAATGTTGTTTTTTTGTTACTTTCTTTAATTGATTTTCTCGGAGTAAACGATCTACAGAATTTTTATTTTTTTAAATATTTACGTACAATTATTATCGAGTCTTGAAGCGTACTAATAACCGGTGTGATGGTAATTTCTGATTCGTGTAGTAAAATAAAAAAATTAAATTAAATATTCATAAATTCAAGAATAAATTGAAACTGAAATTTCCTAGATATAATTACGATAATTATTATAATAATACAAGAATATTGTAATGTATTGTAAGAATAATTATAAGAATATTGAAACAATTTAGGAAAAGTATACAAATATTTACTCATCAGACTTTTAAATATCGTAATACATAGTTTTCTAAAGTCATTAGTAACGCAGTCTTAGTACCATCTAAAATTTATTCGTATACTCCGTACTGAAATTTGGCAGTGTCGATATGAAAAATACTTCACAATATTTTTAAATACATTGCTTTTTTCGTAACTATACTCTTGCTTCACTTCGTATATATGTTCACTATTTAATTATAACATTTATCATGCAGATTTGCAAACGACGTACTAATATATACTATTCGGGCGAGGCAATCGCAAATATTTTAATAGTACATATAAAATTTATTTTTTGTTCTTTAGTGTTGCAATTTTCCAATTTAAATGCCAACGATATCCTATTTATCCGTATTAATTGTTTTCAAATAAAAATTCTCAAAATAATAATTACCTCTTAAAATATAAATAAGAAAACAATTTCTTGGATTTCTTTTTCTGCATAAAAAATAATAAGTATTTCAACAAAAAAACAAATTAGTCGATTTCTTGGCAAACATATTCATTTTCGAGCACGGAAGTAGCAAAAAAAATTAATATAACTTCTTGCCGGTCATCGCTCGACGTGAACACGGCAACAGACGAATAACATTGTATTCTATTCTAATTAAAAAAACAAAATAAATAATAATATACTTATACATGTATATTAATTTTATTGACTATTTTATAGTTTCGCACGAGAGTTCGAAAGCGAATGGACTACGTTTGATGATCGTAAAGTGTGATTGTACTTCTTAATATAAATTTTTTTCGATTTCTCTCAAATACTTTCTTATTCAATATCTAAAATTAATAATCATTAATAAAAAGAAAATATAATTTCAAATTGCCGCTATTTTAAATTTTTTTAAAGCTATTATTTATATTGTTTGATAATTTATTTTACATATTATTTATTTCACACATTATATATTGAATATAATATATTTTCAATATATTTGAAAATTTTATAACTCAAAAAAAATTAATGTAAATGAGTCAGAATTCTAGAATAACATAAATCTAAAAGTTTAAAATCATTCTTTGAAGAGTGTAAATTTATCACCTATTTCCAAGTGCAATCTATTTACAAGATATTCCAAGTCAAAATAAACATAAAATTTGTAGAATTTACATCAAATTTCATATCTACAAATCTTTAAATACTGATAGTAAAGTTGGTTATGTACATAATATTTTAAAGTGATTAGTAATAAATAAGTTACAAAGATATAAGAACAAATTTGTTTCAATTCTTTGTACAAAAGAATTGAATTTTCTTCAATAATTTTCCCAACAACTTACATTATATGCTTGTAATTGTATTTATCCTAACGTTTAAAAAGATAAAAAATCAATATACTTGAGTAATAGTATTTTATCGCAGTCTTTTGAATACGTATTAAATACAATACTATTATGCTTCATAACTGTATATTAAAATGTATATTATTCATTTCATTGAATACATTCTAAAAATGTCTTGATTACAAATTATTATATATATTCATTGTGAATTAAGAAATATGTCGCTTAGATTATCAGAAGAATCACTATTGTTATTTAAGAAATTCACAATATGTTGAAATTAATACTGACAAAAGAAAACAATATAATATTTTGTAGAATTCAATAAAGGCTTTATAACTTTCTAAATGAAATTGCAAAATATTACGTTTGAATACAAGATCTCATCACAATTTCTTAGAAATATGTTAATTAAAAATTATTTGCGTATATTATTTTCCTTTTTTAAAAATAAAATTTTTTTTATCATATATTATACGTAATATATTTCAAAATTCATGTTTCATTAAAAAAAAACAAAAAATATTATAGCTTTTGTAAGAGCTTATACTTACACCATTTAAAACGAAGATTTACTGTATTCGAATAATTCATTGTATTACAAATACCGTATAAAACGAAAGTTCATGGCTGACATTCCCAAAATAGAGCTAAAAAATGTCTATTCGTTATTTCCTTCGAAAAAAGTGTTGCTCCGCTGATTAACCCTAACATGGCATTACGGGATCCGAATTTTCCCCCTTTCTAATGAAGCTCATTTTTTGTTCTCCTTCAATATTTCTCTGTCTCTCACTCACTCTTTAATTTTTTATCTCCGACATAACTTACTTAAAGCAATTTTCCATAGGAGTAAACGTGGTTGCGCACAAAAAAGGCAAATATTTATTATATGGTTGACATCATCCCCCAAGAGAATCTTATTTTGAGTAACCTTGATTTAGGGCTCCCAAGGATTACATCATTTTTATACATGATTTCTTAATATTTTATTCATTTATTTTCAAGAAGAATATATATATACTTTTTGTTGAAGAAGAAAAAAGTCATCTCTTCTTAATTAGAGACAAACTTATTGCCTTACGTATCATATTCAAAAAAATCTTGAATGTTGAAAAAAACTTTAGTTTTAAATTTTAATTAGATATTATTTAATTAAACGTAAATAATATTAAGACTCCAAGCATCAACTTTATAATATAGTTAATACAAATTTTAAGATTTGGCTTATAATAATATTTTATTATTATACAAGAAAATATGTTAAAAACTTCGGCTTCTATTATTATAAAAGAGTAAACTCTGCATCTCATACTGGAAATTAAATACTTTAGTATTAAATAAATTTACATATACTATAAAATGTATCTTATAAGTATATATTTACATTTAATCATACTTATTTAATTTTATCGTTTAACAAGGTAACGTTTTATATAAATACACTTTAATTAAAATAAAATTTTGAAAACTACCGAAGCACTTTTTACAATAACATTGATAAAAAAATTTATGACTTTAGAAGTTGGAAGTTTCATTGAGACAAATATTTGTACTTAACTTTTGTACATTACAATTAACTAAAGCAGTTTTCACATAAAGATTTTACTCCCAAAAACAACTTACGTAAGCATCTAAATTCCTAGGATCAGTGCCGGGTCCACGTGTAATTTATCGTCCGGAATGGAATAAACATTTTCGCGTGGAAAAAGAAAGTCCGAGAACTTTTAGTGGACAAAGAAAAGAATCCAAAGGAAAGTACGAAAACAAAGCAAATCGTAAGCAATTTTGCTCGAGTGTAGATTTGATCGCGTTATAAGTACGTCGTGTTTGGTTGGATTATGAATAAAGCGTATTATTGAATTTACTTTTATACGTGTTTGCATTAACTCATCACCTTTCACATCCTTGATCTTCGTATGCATTGATAGAAACAATCGATTAGATAATTAATTTTGCTGATTTATATGACATTTTTTTTCCTATCCTGCACAGAGAACTAATTCAATTTTTGTAGACGTAAGGTCGTTCACGTAGTTTTAATTAATTTATAATTTTTACAACTGAGATCATTTCAACTGTTTCAAATAAGTAAAACGCGAAAACGTTTAATTAATATTATTTTACAGAAAAAAATTTAAATAGTATCAAAAAGTTTTTTGTTATTTAAAAATTAAATAATCATTTAAATTATAATACAACGATCCTAAAATAAGAATACATGAAATTTTGTTAATTGCTTCATAAATTATTATTTTTAATTATCGCGATGTAACTTAAATTGGTAAAGTTGACTTCTATTATAGTTAATTAAAATTCACTTTAAATTCAAGGACATCAGCAAGACCTAATCTCAAAAATAAATTAATTTTAAGTAATGTAAAAATCAGCTTTAAATATTCTTATTATTCCAGGAGTAAAATTTTAGACCGAAAGATTTAACGAATAAATAAACTGATATCGCGATTTCCTTTTTTTATACGATTAGTGATAAAATTTTGTCTAATCAAAATGTGCATTTAATAAGAGAAAATAAGTGTTATTAAAAAAGTCAGGATACAGCTGTTAAACAACACTGCAATATACAACTACAACCGATCAAAGTTTATAAATATTTCTAACAAGAACGTAAAATTTTTTTTAATTGAAAAAAAGAAAGTTATACTATCGTTTCGACATTAACTCGTATATGATAACTTTTTTTTTTAACATTATCGCATTTTTCTTCACGTCCTACTTTTCATTTTAAAAAAGGTCGTTGACGAAGTTATTACTTCTTTCTCACTCTCTCTCTCTTACTTTTCGTTATCTTCGTATTCATCTAGCTTATTGTGTCCTGCTTGTGCGTTATCGAACACATGTAAATATATATACAATGCCCCTTCCCCCTGAGTAAAGAGAAAGAAAGAGCGATAAAGAGGAGAGAGATAGAGAGAGAGAGAACGCGAACGAATGACTTCGGCCAAAAGTTTACCGTAGACGAGAGGGAAGGTACTACTTCTTTGCACACAGCTGAGCGACTATATTTCGTATCTCCTTGTAAAGTTTACACTTGTAGAAAACTAATGAATAAATCGATACCGATTTATACGTATAGATTTTAAATTAGACGACAATAAAATTACGTAGCAGGTAGACAAATCGAAAAACGTTATTTGGCTCGTGCATACGTTTATTTGAACAGCTGTACGTTATGTAGATAGTAGGAAAACTAACCTCAAAATCGTAATTTTGTCGTCTACGCGCAAAAGTTCCTCGGAACTTTAAAGAAATACCGATTAAGTCCCAACAAAGACACGTTAAATAATCTTTTATAATTTACAACGTGTTTCGCGTACATACGATACGAAACCAATAGACTCGTACCAGCTTAAGAGGAAAATACAACATACCTAGCGTTTTAATTATTTCAATCTCTTTCGATCACGTAGAGAAAAACTTAACAAAGTTTAAGAAAGTTCCTGGTACAATTTACCGCACCAGCACCTTATCTTCGGGTAAAATTGCGGTACGTAACTTGGACGATAAGAACATCGGGAGACAAATACGTCGGCAAAACAATCGCGAGAAAGGACAAATCCGCGATTTCGGTTGACCCTGAGCCTAGACGAGAGGCAGTAAAACGAGTATGCGGGAGACAGCAAGAGAGAGAGAGAGAGAGAGAGAAAAATATAAACGCGAGAAACGGTTCACGTCGTGGGTGTAGAGGTAACGTCTCGCACGCGGGCGGGAGAAAGGCCAAAAATCGATCAACACCGAGTCCCTTCGACGTCTCTGCTCGTCCAAAGCTGTGTCGTTGATCTATATAAAGTCGTGGCTTGCGCCACGCGAATATTCCGAAAAATAAAAGAAGAGAAAAGAAGAGAAAAGACGAGAAAAGACGAGAAATAAGCTTCACTTCGCAAAATACTGACATGCGTTACTTACATTTTCGTACGATCGGTCATAACGTTGTTTCGCTCGCTCTCGTGATCTTCCTCGGAGGTTGCGATTCGTCTCCGTCCACCGGGAAACGAGCCCGAACCCCGAGTGTGCGAGTGTCGCGGGGTAGGGAGGCAAGGAAAGAGTCGAGGTGTCGACGAGGAGTCCGCGATATCGGGAACCTCTCAATTTTTTCCTCCGTCCTCTCTCGTCTATTACGAAGCGCGATTCTCGCCGTTGGACATTGCGGCAACCACAGCCGCACGTTTCCAACGTTGAATCTTCGACGACGACGACGGCGACGACGACGACGACGACGACGACGACGACGGCGGCGGCGACGGCGACGACGACGACGAAAACACGCGCGAGCACATTAAACGAGCGAGAAAAACCGCTCTGAAAAAATGTTATTATTGTACGCAGCCAATGTTTCTGGGACGTCACCGCGCCCCCTTATCGAAACTCGCCCCGCGCACGCGACCTTGTGTCTTTTTATCCGCGCGCCTCTACTTTTGCACCACTCTACATATCTAACTCACTTTGAATATACGTTGTTTGCGCTCTTTCGATATCACCGAGAGAGCGAGAGATAGAAATCTCGTTAAAGGAGCAGAGACGGTGGGAGACGTAGGGAGGCGGAGGGAGGCGGAGGGGGACGGGGGCAGACGGAGGCAGACGGTATTTAGACGCGCGCGCGCACGCGATACTCGGACCGTCGTGCGCGTTTATTTCGCACAGAGGAAATGCGTGCGCCTACGCGCGGGGATATGGGAATTGGCGAAACGTTGGAATAACGCGCGCACTCGATCGAGTTCGGGAGATAAGACCGCGGAGGCCGTGGATCCCGTGGACGGAGTGCCGATGTCGATAAGCCCGCGTATGTAAACACTCGCGTAGAGTCGCGTAGAGTCGCGTAGAGTCGCGGGTGCGAGCTAAGGTCCAGGTGTCTGTCATCGATCGCGTTGATGTTCGTTGTTCGGTGTCGTGCACAGGCGAGATCTAGCCAACCGAGCCGCGTGTATACACTTACACATGTAGGGAGATAAGTTGTTCCTTACGTTACGTAGGAAAACGAGATACGAAACGATCGAGGCTAGAGCTCCGAGGCGAAATTAGCGCTCCGACCCGACGCGTACTCATTGGTTCTTATAGCGTTTCGATCAAAATGGCGGATCGCTCCTTCGGCTCGTACCCGTAAGGTCTGTTGAACTCTAGACCTCATCGATCGAATCGAGTCGATGGTGCCGAGGCGATTCTACAATTATCGATGCCCTTTTCTACGCGATATTCGTTCCGTATCGATCGAATTGTTGTTACGCGGTTTCTCCGAACGAAATATACGATAACTGTTCGATTCGGTTTTGCGTCGATACGCGAGGTGTTTATTTAAGATTGGTTTAAATTAAAAATAAATATTAAGCGCGAAGTAACGAGAAATCGAGGATTTTGATACACCTTCTTAATACTTCTCGGTATTACGCAAATTTTTTTAAATATACGCAACTTACAATTATCGTTTTTAAAGTTTGTAATTCGAATTCAAGAAATGTATCCAAGTATTTACATTTGTAAGGTTTAAACGTTCCTTTGTCGATACGTAGTCTAATTAAAATTTGAATCGGTGTTTACCTACAACTGTTATTATCTTTAGAAAATGTGTTTTGTTATACAATTATAGTTGATTGATTCAAAAGTTGATACAAAATTTAATTTAATTAATATTCCCGTTACGGTATGAATTTTTGATATACGTTAAAAACGGTGATTAAAATAAATTTGTAACCAGCCCGATTTAACGTAAATCTGTTTGAACTGAACGATTTTCGTACGGCAAGAAGTGCAAAAATAAATAGAAAGAAAAATGTTCGAGTGGTGAATAGTCAATAATAACCAATGAATATAAAATACTTCATTTTAGAATAAAAATATAATATTTTTATATCTGCGTTATTATTACACATACGTGTACATATTGTCCTTGTTTCTATTTCTTTTTATGCAAATGCCTTTAGGGAATGGACGCTCGTATGTAGGGTGAGTCTATAATACCTTTGCTCTGCTCGTGTTTCTTTACGCTTAAAACATAAAATTAGTAATGAAACGATATCTTTTACTTTTATCGTTCCTTTTGAGTAATAAATAAATTACGAACCTTCGAAGAACCGAATAACTTAAATAAATTTATCGCTTGCGAATATAAATGTGAATTTATATTTTTTTAAACGATATATTTAATATGTAACAGTGATATTTATTAGAAACTGATTTAGTATTGTTAAATTCTTTTTATCGGTATAGATTCAAACTAAGTACTTTCGATTACACTTTCATTTAATATTATAATATTATATGTATCGTGCAATGAAATATGAAAAATCTTAATAATTGAATATTATTAGTAAAAGTGAATATTTTAATAAAAAAATTTTTATTAAATTTTTAATATAAATATCAGATTATCAGTAAAAATATTGAAACTACTTACGAAGTAAAATATTTTATGCGTTTTCGATTTTTAAATATGTAATTTATTAAAGAAATATCAAACCAATAAAAGGAAGAAAGATATAGACAGAAAAAGAGAAAAAGAAGTAATAAAAGATAAAAGAGGTATAATTTTACTTTCTAAATTTCATTTATTTTGGTATAATTATACTGATAAAATAACTTTGAAGCAAATTGATCTATTTTGAAAGAAATCAGTTTAGACGAAATACGACAGCGTTTAATATTCATATTGAAATAAACAAAAAATTATTTATAAATATAATTTTTATATTATTGAATAAATATAAGTTTTGATATTTTTAACTAAAATTTAAAAAACTTAATTTCAATACATATAAAATTTTTAATGTTTCAAAAATTTAATAATTATAAAACATTAGATTTTACAACGTAATTATTAATTTTAAAAATTTTAGCTATAAAAATAAAAATATTAAATATTTCGTATATTTAAATAAATTAGAAGTAAAAAATTTTAATTTAAGATAATTTTTTAAATTTTTTAAGTATTTTCGGAATCTAAAAAATGTTCTATTATGTATTTCGGGGAATCAATATTTTTTGCAATTCAATATTTTTAATTCATATACATCTTAAGCTTTAAAAAGTAGTTATATTATGTTTATAGTCTATTAACATAAAATCATGAATTTTTTAAAATTATGAACGATTAAAAAGAATATTGAGAATGTATCTATATTTTAACAAAATAATTTATAATTTATATCAATATACTCAAAATATCTACTTAATCCCACGAATTATTTCATACCGATTTATTTACGATTAGTAAAATACTATTGTTAACTGAAAAAATATGTACGAAAATAGTTATGAAAATTGAGATAAAGTAGTTCATAGAAAAAATGTAAATTTAAAAAAAAAATTTTTTTATCCACCATCTTAAACTTTTTAATAACTAGTAAAATATAATCTATGAGTTTTTTAATATATGTTAAATTAGATAATTGATTAACACAATATCATGATGTTTATAATCGATGACTGTATTAACAGTAAAGAGTCGTTTTCATAATTAACACGAGCTTATCAAAAAGTTCATAATTCCGATATCTAATTGAGGTAATTACGAAAGAATATTATATGATTGTTAAAAATTATATAAATATTTGTACTAAATGAATACTCAATATCTTATGAAAAATATTTATTATAAAAAAACTTGTCATTTATTTATAAATTCACAGCATTTTGGTAATTTTAGATTATAAATAAATCACATATTTCAATACTATATTGAATAATGTTTCATTGTAATATTAAATATGTACCGTACTTTATCATTTTAAATTTAATTCTTAAATAAGAACAAATTTTTATTAATAAAAGGCAATGATTATTTAAAGTATATTCAAAATTAAAGAAAACCATTTTAGTTACTTAGAAATATATATTTACTACTATTTCATATTTTAAAACAATTATTACACTTGATTACTTTAAAAACCATAAGAAAATCATTATATATATTGTACATTATACTTATTATTTTTACAGTAAATGTAAAAAAAAAAGTAAAACATTAGAGCTCTATATGTAAATCATAGCATTAATAAAATTATATTAATTAGACTTTGAATTAACTTACTATTTTATTTCTTCCATTATATAATAATTTTTATCTTAAATTAATAATTTAATGCTTTAGAAAGAAACTTTTATTGAATCCGAATGTAATTAACATCCTATTAATATCAAATTAAAAAAATTGATAAATTACTCGAAAAAAAAACAAATAAAATAGTGGATCTAATTTGAATATTTTAAAACAAAAGATAACTTTTAAAAAACAAAATGACAAATATTTATATATTTTGGTAAAATACTTTAAAAAATGTAATAGATGTTTGGTGAATATATATATTTTAATTTTTATTATTACATTAGAAAAATAAATATTTTTATCTTCAAATTTAATTATAAAATTGTACAAATCTAACTTTATAATTCTTAATTTTTCATATATATGCACATGAAAATTAACATTCTTGTTTTATTTATTAACTTCTTACCGATTCTTATATGAAATTTATTGAAAATTAATATTTTGTATACCATATTTCATAATTTCAATAACATGACATAATTTAATCTACCAATATTTGAAATAATAAGAACGATATCCACTTGTATTTTAAACTTCGAAATTAATTACAAATAATAAGCATTTTAGTTTTTCATATTTGATAACTTGTACGCAAATTATTCTACAGATTCCCTTATTATTAAAATGTTTATATTTATTTAATGAATTTGTAATATTTTGTTTCGTGTGAAATAAAAGATATATATATACTCTCATCAAAATTTTTATTTATAAAAGAAAAATTAAAATGCAACAAGTTATTTCTACATACAATGATTTGATTAATCACATACATTATATTATTTTTTCTTTAGTTTTAGTGTTCTAATTTTTGAACATGTGTAATACTTTTCCACAAAAAATCATCTTAAGCTATATGATGCTTCATTATTATAATTTTCATAATGTTAAATCAATGTATTTATTACGTACCATCTAAAATGGTTATTAACTTTCTTTTTTTTTTTTTTCGCCGGGTGGTTCAGGTGTCTATATAAAAAAAATAGTTTATAAATACCATGCTAAAAAAGATATATCCTGTATACACTAAATTAAAAAAATATAATAATCAAATAATGAAAAATTCGTTATTTATATAAAATTAACCAAAAATTTCACTTTCAACTGAAATTTCAAAACTAGGTTTTGAAAGTAGCAGTAATTTAATAAAGCTCATATCATTTAGATTCTCTTATAAATATATTGTTTAGTTAATATTATTTTATCAACATTTAATTTTAAAATGAAATATATTTTTTCAAAATTATTATTCGTTAATAACTAAATTTTTACTATTATTAAAAATTTTATAAATATATTTACAAGATAAATCTAACGTATTCTACTGTAACTGAAGATTTTAGTAATCTGTTTATGTAATAAATTATTATAAGTTATGTAAAGATATTCTTACCGCAGCAAAGTCATTAAATGGCTTTGTCATTTTATCAATCAGTGAACCAACAAACGAAACTTTAACTACGTTTGAAATATTAAATGAATTACTGTGTGGTAAATTTTCTTGAGTTAGATCTATTTGTTTTACTTCAGGCTTAGCTATAAAATATCAAAAATTAATTTTTCTATATAATATATAAAATTATCGATGTAATATTTTACATTTTAATTTAATACGGTATACTTAAATACTTTATATAAAAAGAAAAAATATAAAACAATTATTAGTTTTTATTTATTTGCATTGCAATACATATTTCATATAATTTTTAATTTTAAAGAAAACTTACCACCATTTACGAAATTATATCCAACTTCGGCACAATATTTTATATTGTTTAATCCATCTTCCGTCTGTTTAGGATAACAAACAGCTGCCAAAGCTACTGCACCAGTACTTGTATAAAAAAATTTTTTTAATCTTCCACCTCTTGCACCTAATACTAATCCGGCTAAACCTCCAATTCCAACAGCACCAATACGAGGAAAAATATTTGATTCATCTCTTAAGTAATGTAACGTGTCTATAATGAAAAATAATAATAGTAATTATAATAATTTATAATACATGAAAAAAAATTTTTTAATTATAATATTATACTTTTGCTGTGTGCATAGCCTGTATTAACTGTATTTGACACTGTTTCTGTTACTGCAGTTTTACATTCATTGGCTGTTTTTAACTTTTCTTGTATCACTTTTCTAATAACTCCAATTTTTTCCTCGAATATACTTGGCTCTGTATTTTTAATTACTACAGAACTATAAAAATATTTTCTTTATTATTAAAAATTCTTAAATTTTTTACTACTATAAATAACGAGTTAATTTGGAATATAATCAATTATAATACAATTATCTCAAATTTAAAAACACATTTAGCAACAATTTGTTAATGTTAAACATATGTATATATATATATATATAAATTTTTTTTCTTGATTATATAAACTACTTATACTTTACCGTCGTGTTGGATTCCTATAATAAGGTAAATCAGAAGTTTCATCATGATTTTTCCCACTCATTTCTGCACATGATTTGTTTTCATCAGATTTTATTAATGGTATTGCTGCGCATAAGCCACAGGGCATCAAAAATTTCTTGAATAACTTGAAAAAAGTTAAACGTAATTTTTTAAATTATTTTGATAATAACCCCATAATTACTACATCAATTATATTATAAGAATCTATATATAAATACATTTATAAATTTTCGTTACTTTTAACAAATTTTAGTTAAAAGCAAATGAATAAGTTGTGTTATAGGTTAAAGTTACCTTAATTCTAATCATTTTGTTGAAATTTCTTTACGGTACATATATTACGATAAATCCACTTAAAATACATAAAATTGAAGTTATTTATTTAAAACGAATTGAATGAAACCTCGTTTATAAAATAAAAGAAAATATTATATAAACTGCATTAGTCATATAATATGACTATCAGAACTTCTCAAGACGTAAAAAACTTCCGAATTATTAACGTATGACATCCGTTTGAATTATTTTTTAAAAAATATATAAATAAAAATATAATAGACGATAAATTATTATTATTATTATTATATTACTTATTGGTATATACTTACTCTCGCGTCTTTCAATGTAGATAATTAATTTTTAATCACAATCTTTATCAAAATGTTTTATAGTAAATAAAAATTTACTAGAATTTTGATAAAAAAAATCGTTGTAAGATATTAATAAATATCAAAAACAAATCAACATCGAAGTTATAAAACAAGGAATAAGGAAAAACTTCAGTATAGTAATAAATTATATTTAAAATCTATATAAACGTACTTTAATGCCAGTTCTACCAAATTCTACTAACACACCCGGTTGATATAAATCACATCGGTGGACCGGTTCTTTACATGTTATATCCTTTCCAAAAAAATTTCCTATTGTTGAATCTAAGATTTTATGAATGATATAACTCATTGTTTATAAGTATAATTTAAATATAAAAATATAACAATTCTATTGTAATATTAGAATTATTATATTTATATATTTAAATTACTAAAATTTTGAGAGAATAAAATGACAGTATTACTTGAAGTTATATTCATTAAAGATCAATATACCTGATGTTTTTATTTAATAAGAATAAATAATGAGAAGTAATAATTGAAATTCGTGAAAAGATGTGAAGAAAGATTTTAACTTTTATTATACAAAATTTATCATTTGTAGAAAAAAGTATAATCTTCGTCTACAGACAACTAAAATTTCACTAAAAACAATTTTTGACATAATAAATATTGTCAAAAATAAATTATTGCAAACACTGTACAACCACATAACACACAATTATAATTTCTTCTCATAATTTTGCGAAATTAAAGATCAAAATAGTTATGTACAAAAGACATTTAGACATTTTATAGCATTAGCACCACAAAGCGATTTTTCATTAACAATGCTAAATTTTTATAAACATCATGATGCATATAAATTTTATAATAATGTAAATAAGTTTATTACTAATAAACATTTTCAATCGATGAAATATAAATATTAATATTTCAAATTTTGCATTATCTTAACGAAAATAATAATCATAAATTAATACAAAACTACATTAATACGAAATACTATAATTAGTCTGACACATTTTTATTAAAAATAACCAATTGAAAAATAAAAATATATTTTTTTTGGATAAATAATGTAATCATTTTTTCCTTTTAATATTTAGTTGATTTTAAATCTATTTTTCATAAATAATTTTTAATTCTAAATATAATGTGAACACAGATTTAAAAATATTGCCTGTAATAAATTATAATTGCCTATAATTAATTACAAATACTATTCGCGTTTTTAGTTTTTATTCCACAATAAATATTTAAAGTGGCACGTTAGGAAATTTTTTTTTAATCAAAAGATTTTATCATTTATAGGTTTATTTTCCATGAATTAATTCAATTGTTTTGTAGAAAATATTTGTACAAATTTATAAATTTCCTGAATCAATTTATGGTATATAACATAATTTTCTTTATATGAAATTGCTTTTACTAAAGTATTTAATAAATACTATCAAGATTTTCAATATGCACTTGTTAAAAAGTATCGTAAAAAAATACTTTTTCAAGTGTAATTTATAAATACAATTCAAATGCCACTGTAAGATACACTGCAAGTGTTTCAAAATTAATTCGTTGAATCACTTGAATATGAGTGTTTATAAGCCTCATAATAAAATACTAAGTCATTGAACACATAACTTAAATAATATTTAGGACTATCATAATTGAAGTCACCATTTCTTTTAGTATCGTTATGTTTTTTTCACAACATAAAATGTACACTAATAAATTATCAATGTTCCAGATAAAATCAGTCTACTGTTTCGGAGTATGACTGTAACACAAAGAAGAAATGTAGTTGTTTTATGCTGTCGAAGTTTGGACTGCGAGTGTTTCTTCGTGTTGAATTTTTTTACGGTATGTATCTAATGTAATTTGTATTGTCTTATCGGAATATCTACAATTCTCAGCACCACAAGTACAAGTAAAAGATTTGCATTTTATTATCCAAAATTTTTCACCATAGTCAAATCTATAAAAATATTTAATTATTAAAATATTATTTAATTTATAAATTTTAATATATTAACTAAAATTGAAATAAAATATCTTTACCACATACCCCAACTCTTCGTCAGCGTTAATATCCCTATTAGCAAAAAATGCTATTCTAGGGAAATGGAGATCTTGGTGTTCGATAAAAACTCTTACTGGTAATAAATTCGGAGCACAAGAATGATTGATAAAACGAGCTAAGTTTCCGTAACGTCTTGCATCAATGCAATACGTTTCTCCATCCTAAATCATTATGAAATTATCAACTCACGTTATCATATTCTATTTCTAAAGTAAATATATAAAATAATAAATTGATTAACTCACTCTGTTATCTAAATCAAAAAGATAAGAGTCATCTTCTCTGTGATCTGCTTCGGAATCCGATATGATTTCGCCGACGTACTCACAGACGTATGTACCTTTTAGGATGTGTCTAAGAGTTCTTAAACCCCAACCCTTTCCTACTGTTCTAAAAAGTTGAAATCGTTGTGTCAGTCCGTGCTGAACAACACGATTATTACATGTTATTTTATTACAATCGCATGCTGGATTACATTCGAACAGCATTGGTGGATCTGTAAATTAGTAAAAAGTTATTTACAATGCAAATTCTATTCCTTCGTAAATACTTCGATAAAATTGTAAATTTATACATACCAGTGTAATTAAATTCGGATACAAGTTTTCCTTCATCGTCATACCAGCAACGTAAACTTATATTTCCACAAAGGCATTTATCCGAACTACAATTATCTTCGCAACGACAAGATTGTAAAGATGTTATCGTTCGATCAACGTTTATACTACTCGTAAAACAATTTTCCGTAACATATACAAAATCCGTAGGCTTATCTTCCGAGTCTAAACCATTTACACACTGGACAGGATTTGTTTCTTTTCCTCGAGAAATGTCACTAAAATAATTCGATAAATGTCAGTTTTCATCGTAATTTTTTTGAAAATAAAATAAATTTTTATGACTCATCAAATTAATTACTTTGTTAATATTTTAACCGTTCTTTCCAACATACGATCACCTTGTTGGTTTACTTTAAAATTCAGCTGAAGTGCATTCAACGTGTCCCCATTTCCAGCACAGCAATCTATGGCTGTTTCTCCTATTATATTTACTTCTCCAACTTTGGCACCTCTTGACAATAATAAAACACTAACGTTGTATTGATCTTGACGCGATGCTATGTGCCTGTAAATTTAATAAAATGTTTCTTTAGATACACAAATGTATTTATATGCGAAAAATAATAATTTTGTCTCGTGTAATTTATTACAATGGTGTATCTCCATGAACGTTCACTGCATTAACGTCACAACCTAAGTTTAGAAGTAACTCCGTGATTTCGGAACTACCGCTAAAAGCACTCCAATGAAGCGCTATATTTTGCTCGGCATCTCTTATCAGTGGATCGCATTTGTTCTCCAGCAAATATCGAGCTACCTCGGCATGACAAAATTCACATGCCCAGATCAAACTCGTCCATCCACCATCGTCTACCGAATCTACGGATTGGAATGAATGTAAGTATGTTTAATCGACGATTTAAAAATATATACGAATAGAAATAAGCGAAAAAATGATAATCACCTACTAATGTTCTAGGTACTTTACATTCGTTTAAAATAATCTTACAAACATCTATATGACCAAATTTTGCAGCCATGTGCAAGGCAGTCATTCCATCTTCACCTTTTAACGCTACATCGGCTCCTATTCTCATCAAATATCTAACAATGTCAACTCTTCCAGCGGTTGCGGCTAACATTAACGGGGATAGTTGATTTCTATCTAAAACATCCAACTGAGCTCCAGCTTGCACAAGAACGTGAACGCAACCCAAGTGTCCTTTGTCGGCAGCTATGTGTAAACCAGTTCTATGAGCTTGTTCACGAAATGCGTGATTAGCGTTGAAACCACAGGCTGCGATAAAACATGACATCGTTTAAGTAATTTAATTATTTTTACTCTAACAAATATTAGAAAAGAATTTTTAAAAGTGTAAGTTATTTAATAATATAATCATTGAATATATATATATATATATCTGGTTTAAGGTGTTTGTATTAAAAAATTTTATCGGATCTTTTTTGTTTCGCTTCTATTTTTAATATTAATTCTAATAAAAATAACGAAACAAACTAAGATATCCTTGATATTATGGTTAAATATTTGGTCGAATTATACGCAAGTGGTAAAGTACTCTATGATATTAAATTTGACAACACACGATAAATTACACATTTCACAATTTCTTTAATTCGTAAATAAAATACATGAATATAAATGTATAATTACCTAGAATATTTACTAATTTTTGTATGTCACCATTCTTTACTGCATTATACAGGCTCATGATGGTGTAACGTTCTAACTTATCTATATTCGTGTTAGTTTGCTTAGGAATATTGATTATTTCTGGACTAATAAGTGGCTCGATGCATTTCTTTTCAACTGGTTGCTGTTCGGCGAGTTTCGCGTTATCACCCGTTCCAGGTAAACTTATTTTGGCTGATGGCTCCTTGGAAAATTGTTTACGCGTCGGGACGTAAACGGGCTTGCGTTTTCCAGTCATAGTAATAATAACGTCGAAAGAAAGGCCGTAACAACCACAATGCGGACATAATGGTTTTTTAGCGTAAAATATCTCACAATCGCGATGATATTGATGACCATTGGAACAATGAACAAATTTACCCTGAGAACAAAATAATCCACAGGTTGGACAACAATTGTGCCTGATTAATCTTTCTTTGTGCATCCGACATAATATAATGAAAGGAATTCGAGTGCTAGGTCGTCGCATAGCTACATCGTCATGATCAACTTCGTTGCAACAACCGATTATTCTGTTATCAACGGAATCCAACGCTGTACAATATAATGGTGCTTCGGCACTTGTGATTGTCACAAATAACTGTGATGGTACCTCGCATAAACATTGCATAGATTCTAATTTCTAAATATAAAAATATTTTTCGTCTATAGTTAATATTTATATACAAATCTTCGATGTGTAATTTTAAATTAATGAACTGAAGGAACTTTTCAAATATGCAGCACGTTTAATAATTGTGTTTTATATTATTATATTTAAAAATTTTGTAATTTAGATTTGCATATATACAATAGTTTCAAAATACTTAATTAAGATGCTTTATTGGATTTTCAAAAGTATCGATAAAGACTTACCTTATTTATAGTCTTATCATTGCGTATTTTACTTAAAATAGCCGTTGATTCAGGTTTAGATGCCTGGCCTTCAGCAGTGCTCGGACTAGGAGTCATATTTCTACGCGTTCTTTTTACAGGTATTAAATTTTCTAAAATGAACAAGTTAATGTGAATTGTAAATAATTATATAATTGTATAATTTTATAAATAATAAACTGTGAATATTTTATGCCAACCTTCTATTATGACATCTTTCATTGAATTTTCCAACTCGGTTTCAGGAGAGGAGTTTTCTGAAAAAAAAATTAAAAATTTGATTATTGAAAAATTTGTGTATAAAATTTTTAATTAGCTTCTTTATTTTAAAAATATGCTTAATTTTTTTAATTTAGACAGTTAATTAATTTAGATTGATAAAAAAATGTTTAAAATTAAAGTAAATTCACCTTCGAAAATTCCTCCTTTTACTATTTTTCTGGCATTTCCATTGCTTCTAAGTCGACCTCTTTCTCGTTTTAATTTAATTGAAATAGGTTTTAGAAAAGATTCGTCTAAATTTTTTAAAAACGATTCATCTTTTAGAGAATTGTCACTAACAACTTGTTCGTTAAATTTCTGTTGAGTGATTTCACAATTTTTTATTATTGGTGTTAATTTAGGCATTCCTTCGTATTTATTAGTTTTTCGAGAATCATCTGAGTTTGTACAATTTATATCATTGTCTATTGTAATATTTACCGAAGGATCTAAGGGACTTAATTTAGGTAAAGTATCTCTTTTATCTGACGCAAACTTTGAAGGATCCAAAGGATTTAATTTGGGTAGATTATCTTTTTTGGATGAAATTAATTTTGTAGGATCCAAAGGATTTAATTTAGGTAAATTATCTTTTTTATCAGGACTTGATTTAGGTAAAGTATCTTTTTTCTCAGGAGTTGATTTAGGTAAAGTATCTTTTTTCTCAGGAGTTGATTTAGGTAAAGTCTCTTTTTTCTCAGGATTTGATTTAGTTGTAGTCTCCTTTTTCTCAGGATTTACTTTAGGCGGAGATTCTTTTTTTTCTACCACCACTTTTTTAGGTCTCCCTGGTCTACTATATTTTCTCTTGGTATTTTCTTCTGTATAGTTAGATTTTTCTTTCCTTGCCATCGCACTTTCCAAAACTGTACTTTTCAGTGATTCTTTTGATAATCGTCTAGCGGATCGTTTCAATCCTGCTTCATCACTGCAAAGATTATTCGTTAAAGATCAAAATTTATGTAGATTTATTTAATTAGCTTTGATAAAAAATAAATTCTTAATTTAAATATTAACATTAGTTTTATAAATAAAATTTTAATTCAAACCTTAATTCTCTGAGTCGCTTTTGTCTATTTCTTTTAACAATGGATACCGTAGATTCCAATTCTTCCTTACGTTTATCGATAACAGTAGCATCATCGTTTTTTTTGTCTTTGGAACTAGAATCGGTTGTTGGTTCTTTGTTTTTTTGCAAAGATGTTTCCATTTGTAAATTATTTTCTTCACCATTTTGTTGAATGTTGCTTTCTTCATTTGTTTTTTGCAATTTATTATGTTTTGCAACTTTCTCTGTTTTACTGGTATCGGTATCCAATTTATTTATATCGTCGGAAACCTCATCAATTTTCACAGATACTCCACCAATTTGATCACATTTAACGAGTTCATCCGGCACTAAAGATAAATTTGAAGCGCAACTAGAAATTTTAGTTTTTTTACCATGATCCGTATTCTCATCGATTGTTCTAAATGTCAATACAATTCTCGGAATATTGTTATCTTTTTTATTAGCAGTTTCTTGCTTGGACACTTCATTTTTTATTAACTTTTCAGAATTTTTATCAGGTATATTTTCTTTTACGATTTTAATTTCTTCATCGATGTGATTCGAACAATTGGGTACTTTTGTTGCCTTTTCATTCTCTTCTACAATTTTAACTTGAGGTTTTTCTTGTTTATTAGCTGGTGATTCTGGTTTATTGATTTTTTTTCCAGATTCCACAATTTTTTTAGTACTCGTTTTGTTGAATTCATTAGTCATACCTTCAAGAATCTGTTGAATGTTCAATTCATCTTTGGTAGAAATATCTTCATCTTCGGTGTCTTCTTTTTGAGATCCTGTGATTGTGCTAGTTTCCATACTGTCTGATTCTGACATTGTATTTAATCGATTGATTTATTGTGAGTCAACTGCTTTCAAGAACCTATAAATATTTAAAATATTATTTCTTGTTATTTTTAAATATTGAAATTTTAATATATAATAAAATATATAATTATAGTAAAATATTGAATAATATTTAAAAATTTAATTAATGTTTAAATCTATTTACAAACATGTAACAAAATATCATGAGTATTTATATATATATAGACTTCTATGAATTATTGTAAGAATAAAATATATATAAATAGGTTAAGGATTATTTAAGAACTATAAAAATTTTCACATTCAATTATAACTTTATTGTGATGTTTAAATAATTTTCAATTTTATCATTAGGAAAAATATTTTTTAAGTGACTAAATTGTGAATAATTAAATTAGTATGTTTTAATTTATTTCCATAGAACTCCTATGTACAAAATGTGTTTATGCATTAGACATACATATTTTTCGTTTTTATCGATTTAAAGTGAATAAACTTTACTAAACTCTGAAAGGCTTACATAAAAATACCATTCGTACCAAAATTTAATTTATAAAAACGATAAAACGAGGAAAATGAAAGTATCCGGAATAATTGAAATCCAAGTGAATAGTTTCAGAGGCTTTACAACAGAACCATTAGATTTTAAAACCCTTTTATCAATCTACACCAAAATTACTTAAAAACGTACAACTATCTACATACGAATAAAAAATCTAAATACCAAACTCATCATCCTTTCGAGGATGAAGTAAAATAAAAGTGAACGAAACGAAGTTTTAGAATCACCCCTGCCAGCAACTTCCGATCTCTTAATTTCAGACTTCAGAGTCTTTGGCCAAGTTAACTTAAGATACGAGTCGAGCGTCAATAATAAGTAATGTAAAAAAGATCGAGGTTAAGGCTATAAACGTTCGGCTAGGTTACCGTCGACGGAGTTATTTCAACCGGTGCCGGCTGTTCTGGACGATAACAATGCGTAACAACCTAAGCGATTTTCACTACGACTCTCCTACGCTTGTGTGAACTCCACCACGAACGGAGGCCATATTGATTGCTCCCGCGATTCGCTCTCACATAGATACGCTGAACTGGACTTTTGGGCCGGGCCGATCCGTCTTACAACTCTCCTCCAAACTTCCCCCGAAGGCTGCTCATACGGAATGAGCTTTTTTTTACGCTTTCATAACAATCATACTCACCCGATTTATTTAGTCTTGCATCGCTATCTGTGTATAATACCTCCGAGTAAAATGCTATTTCCGGTAGTAAAAACTCCCTTGACTCATCAAAGTTCGCATGTCCTTTACCCAGGAAAAAAAAATGAGTCGCTTCGATTGCGGGTAGTGGAGTAACAGCCCCGCACGGTTGAGGCTTATTTTGTAGCTCTCCGACTCTCTATTACACTCGCTATGAGGAAAATATAGCCGCTTGAAATGTGCGCAATCCAAGTTACTCGCGTGCTTTGGCCGCGACGTTGAAATACTCAACGATAAAATATAAACGTAGACGCGAGAACGAAATATCGCTAAAACAACGCGAGCTCCTCGATTACTTTTTATTTATCTTATGGGAATACAAGTTTACTTTACGATTTTAAAATACCTCGGTGAATATTCTTAAAGGATGATCTCTTTAGCTGTAACGTTATCCAATGACGTTCACGTTGCTTTTTTAATTGAAGCTTATTTACTTTTTCTCTGGACAAAACGTCGTCTAAAATCGCCATGCGTTTGTTTTATCTTTACGGTTATAATTAATTGTTATCGGTGCATTTGGTAGTTTCGACGATACGACCGTTTACATCCCGCACTGAGCTTTTGTATAAAGCCATATGAAACGATCGCTAATTCTTGCTTATATATCGCTGAAGGGATTAAAAATATTCTCAAAAATCAACGTTCTTATATACTCGTATAATCGAGCATATGCTTTATTCGAGCTTATATGAATCTAAAAGATATAAAATTGGAATAGTGTTCGAGTATCATAATCTATTTTTATCGTTGATTATATATATATATATATATATATATACGTATATATATATGCATATATATGCGTATATATATATATATATATATAAAAACACGTATATTTATGTATTTATATGCAAATGCATATGCACAAGTAAAATATTTCATAAAAATCGTATTATGATATTTTCACATGTAAATCTAGCTAAAAAAGTTTGCTCATGAATATCGCTGACTCGATTCTAGTTGAAGAAATAATGATTATTGGAGAACCATTTTACACATGGTCGAGAACGGTAAATACGAACTATTGTGTACTAACTATATTATGTAACAACGCGGGATCGAAGACCAAGTAAAATTTTTCTACCGTAGCTAAATTTCTGAAAATGAATTCTGAAGATAATATTTTTTATTTTTAATAATTAGTAACACTTGCATCGAAAGATATAATCTTACGTTGATTCGTTATCGAACGATATGGTAAACCAATGAAATGTACATCTGTATTTTGCATAAATAATTGAAAGATTTACAACATTCGCGATTAATTTTACTAAAACATTAATTAAATATTAATGCAACGTGGAACAAAACAAAATTAATGTTATTCGCAAACATGCATCGTAGATATTTACGTAAAACTTTTTCCTTTCTTTTATTCTTCCAACATTGCTTTTAGAATTTAGTTATAAATAAATAAAAGAACAATATATCTAAGAATTTTATTGATTTTTATCTTTTTATGATTTCATTTGTATAAATTTAAACGTTTGCGACAGTCATTTTTAAACGTTTATTTTATAAAATGAACGTATATAAAATAACATTTTTCGATAAAATTTCACATGTTTCTATAAAAATCAATATACTTACTAGTCTTATTATTAAAAAGAAATTAAAGAGTAAGGTTAAGTATAATTTATTAAAGCATAAATATCTGTTTTTTAAATGAATGGTTTAATAATAAATTATGAAAAACTTTGTAAAACAGATATTTATTATTTCGATTAAATGCTTCACCACTTATTAAATATTTCACTAATGAATCTTTAAAAACAATTACTACTTACTTTATTATCAATGTTTAAATATTAAATCAAAATATAATTAAATATATAATATAATAGATGAATAATTTAATATATTTATTTACAACGTAATAAAAATAAAAGAATAAAAAATACAATAGACGTGATAAAATAATACCTTAATTTTCTTGTCAATTTTTGAAGTCTTACTCGATAGAACTATCGGAACAAATAAAGCAGTAAAAATTAATAATCCGGTAAAAAAAATAAAATAAAATAGCAACACTACTAAAAATGAGGTTAAAATTTTTTAACTTGTATTTCATTATTAAAATTATTTTCAATACATCAAAACCAAAATTATAAATTAAACCCATCTTCCGATTTCGTATAAATCACATTGTCAATTATTTTAATTAAAATTTTTCAAGATAAATTATATTTATGCAGAACGAATATATAAATTCATATACAAAGCATTGGACTTAAATTTTAATTCGCGTTATAACATATTTACTATAATATTAGATCATAACAAATAATATTTTTTAATATTTTAAAAATGATTTTTAAAATCTAAAAAGATCATTTTATTCTTAATATAAATATAATTATAAATATTATACAATAAGTTATATGATTAATCACAATATTAACCGTAATAAAAATGTACCTTATTGAGATTTGTATAAATATAAGTTTATTTACATTGCAACAGATACTCTTATCGATGTTATAAGAGCAAAGTATATTATTTAAACTGATTATAGTTAATGTATGAATATTACATAATTAAAAATAATAATTACAACATTCTAGCCCTGAGTATGCCTCTCGATATTCAAATATATTACAACATAAGCAAAATTTTTTTTCATCAGAGTACATATGTAGATCTATGTTCTCTTTAAAGATGCCAGTCACTCTATGTTTGTATTTTATATAATATTAACAGTTAACCATCTTATAATGATTTACATTCGATTTCTTTTTTCATCTTAATCATTGCACAATAAAACCTTATATGCTATATGGAACGCATTTTGTGCAAAATCGTCGCTGATCAGTGAACGATAACTTAAAGCACAAACGGCGTTTTCTTTTCGAATTTTCGAACGTAACGTCGATGATATTTTATTGTTGAAATGAAAATAATAAAGTGGAGAATCTACACGAGATTTTTGGATCGCTCGTTAGATCAATCTAATATTATTTAGATTGCAGAGGATCCGTTAGCTATTCTTTCTCCAAACATCATAGTGTTCTAAAAACCATAGGGTTCGTTTTACATAAATTTTTTATCTTAAAAATGCACGAAACTTGTTTATGATTAATTAAAATAGCGTTTACTTTTGTTTAAAAATAAAAATTGCTTTCGTGTAAAACACATTAGTACAATGCAACCTATATATATGTACAGAAAACCAATGTTAATGATATCTAATTTTTGACTACGCATTATGAAGCTTTGAATTACTCCATACTTTAAAGCAAGAATAGCAACATCATCTTTCAAAATAAAATTGAAATTTGATTTCAAAGGTGAAAGTTTTTTTGAAATTCTAAAAATTATAAATAATATTTGCACACAAGCATGTCTATATATATATATAAATATGTATATATATATATTTATTTGTGTGTGTGTGTGTATTTATATAAGCACGCATGCGCGCGCCATACACCCACCCACGCACACACACACAAACGCGCGCACATACACCCACACTGACAAATATCGAATAAATTTACTGTAGCAATCACAATACTTTGTAATTTTTAACAATTCAATTTGATATTTTTTTTTTAGAATTGCAACTAAAAAAATTTCTTATATCGCTAGCTTAAATTTTTTTTATTTAGAACACTACGTGCATAAAAAAACACAAATGCGCGTAAATAATAAAGTAGGAACAGTTTACGCGCTCAATATGTAATTTTTTCTGCCCATAAACTTTCTTATCGCTGCCTTAGAAAAAATTTTTAATACGCTACAAATAATGTTTTACATTTTTTTTTATTCAACATAACAAGCGCAATATAAAAGTTGAGCATCAAATTGTATTCTACTATTATAATTACACATTGATGATAAAAGAGAATCCACACACTTCGTCGATGTGCCAGTTTTAATTCGCCTTCTGGCCATGTTAAAATATTTTGTGCAAGAAAACGGATGATTCAAATATATTATTATTACCTAATGTTTACTCGAGTATATATAAAAAACACTGTATAATCTGTAGGCGTTATTAGAAAAAGTTTGTTTTAAGTGAATGTCATTGCGAATTAGGCATCTTGTGTACCGAATAGTCGTCGTTATCCCTTCTTCATCGGAGTATTTCGTAAACGTGTGCGCCCCTCTGGCTTTTACGATTCCCCCTTCGACTCCCCCTTCGACTCCCCCTTCGACTCCCCCTTCGAAACCCCCTTTAAATTCCGTTTAAATCTCCCTTAAATCAGGCCTTCGCCCGACACACTTAATTACGCGGGTGCAATGTCTGACCGTTTGCTTTTCGGAGCAACCGTGAGTGCAGGGTCTTAGTTAAGTATGGCACTGGTGAAAATAAAGACTGGATCGCACCGCTGATGCCACTGTGTTATGGAGGCGGTGGTCTCCTATGAGCTTCGGGCGTGTAGTGATGCATACGGGAGTAAAGATGTTGAGGACTTCCCGGTACAGAATTACTCTCGGATAGTCGTCGCGGTGGTGGAACTGGCGGCGAAGGCGAGACGTACCTGATGGATAAACAGTTCACACGTCTCCCACTAATTTACCATCTTTTTATTTATTTAATATACATATCCTTATACCATACTAAACAAAGGTATCGAATTTCTTTTTTTTCGATAGAGAATCGTATGTTGAAATTAAGTTATGCGGTTTGATTATTGAAAAGATGGATAACATCGATATATCCTTATTTATTCATCGTCTTACTTTGTTTTTAAAATTTCTTTAAAAATAATAATCTTAATCGATGCAAAATTTCATCATTTTTTCAATTTGAACGTAATTTGCAAAATTTCTATGATTATTATTTTTATAATATAATATTGATTGTATAAAAATAAACAAAAATTAAATATTATTATCGAAACAAGAGAAAATACCGCGTTTAAACAAAAACGTATCTGTTGCCATCATTTTTTTTAATTTTACTTGAGAAAAATTTTTAAATATACAATAATAATAAAATTATGTAATTTTATCAATGAACTCGTAATATAATAATTTATTTACATAAATTTATAATAAAATTATTGTTTCGTGTTAAATGTATAGTTTTATACATAAATAATATAATTTTCATTAAATAAACGCCTTTTCGTTACTTAAGTATATTACTTGCATTGGATCTAATAAAATTACAACCGAACTTTTAACTATATTGGTATTTGAAAAAAAATGCATGTATTTATTTCAATACTTTTACTTTATTAAAAAAAATTGTAATATACTTAAATTTTTTTATTAGAATAAACGTTTTTATTAAATTAAAAAAATCTTAAAATAATTATTTGAATTAAATTAATATTTTTTAAAGGTAATATTAAACATTTAATTAATTGCAAAACTTAAACTATTGAAATGACGGAATGTTTTTTTTTGATATTGGAAAATTTTTTTAAATATAAAATTGTTAATAGTTTATTGATTAAATTATAACTAATAAAAAAACACAATGATAATATGTAAATAATTTTCCATAAACTGCGAGGATCCGAACTTAATCGATATTTCATTATTAAAATAAAAAACATTTTTTTCTTTACAAGAAAAAGGAAAAATATCGATCAGGAACGTTTAATTAAATGATATGTAAAAAATAAGAATAATTTTTACCTCCTCGGAAAGAAGGGAGAGGCCTGCTCTCCCAAATTTCTTCTCAAAAGAAGCGGTGACTCTCCTCGATTGAATCTTGGTGGAGGTTCCGGAGAGGGTTCACGATCACTACCGAGTCTAAGTCTTACGTATGAAGCGAAACGTTTTTTCGCAGATTCTTTGTTATTTAATAGTACTTGAGAAACGGTCGAGGGAGGTTCTTGTTTTAATTGGTGCGCGAATCGGGATATAAGTAATTGAGGGCTAGTTGAACTGTGTGATCCTTGCGGAGGGGGTTCGGAAGGAAACCTGTAATTTATATGTAACATATTGATGAATTACAATGGTAATTAAATCTAATCTAAAATCTTAACGATAAAATTTCTGTTATGAAGAAATAATTTACGTTATCGTTATTTTTAAAATAGTTTGTTCATTTAATCGCACGAATGTAATTATATATAATGTTAACGTTTAAATAATTTAAATACATTAAATATTGGAAAATATTTGTACTTCAAAAGTTAAATTAAATAATTAAATTTTTCCGAATTCTATAATTTTGTCTTTTACTTAAAGTTAAGGTTGTATTAAAAAATCAAATGAGATCGATTCGATAAATTAAACTATAAATTTTGATCTGAAATATTCGCGAAAAATATTGAAACTGCTATCGAATGTATCATTTTAAGAAATAAATCGTTAATTTTAAATTTTATTTAATAATAATTTAATAATAGTGCTTAAATTTCGGAAAGAAAAGCAAAGTTAAAAATCGATAAAGTATTATTGAACGAAAATACGCGAATATCGAATTATTAATAAAAGTAGACTACGAGCAATCGATAGGTATAGAAAAAATTTATTCGTTTATCAAATTTTGTTAAATAAATTGACGCGCGCGGCACTTCAGGAAAATATTCAATTATAAATTTTATCGTTAAACTCGCATTTTTTTGAACGCGAGTAATAAATATTTGCTTGAATTAGCTTAAAAAATGTTAAATGTGCCAATCAAAATATTTGTGCATCGTACACAATTTTTTAAAATCAATGTAAATACAAAGTAACGTTGTAGAATTCGATTTAAAACTTTCCTTGGACGCAGTCGATGAAAATTAATTTTTAACGCAATAACCAAGAAATCAATAATTTCGGTATTCCATCCGCTGAAATATTTACGTTATAGACCACAAAGTATTCGCTACTCCGCAGACACGCGTATCCAGAGACAACGCACGAGAGTTTGTTCATAATTTGAATACAAATAATAAAGACTCGGGCAAATTTAAGCGGAGCTAATTGGAAGAAGGCGTTAAGTTACTCGTCGCTCATAAAAGTACGCGATGTCCAATATGCAAAGCAAACTCGAGCCATACCTTTTGCGACTAACCATCGGACTGGCATAAGCGTTTTGCGCTTGCACATGAGCAAGAGGTACCGATGCGATCTGTCCTAGTCGTTGCTGGACGATCGAGGAGTACCTCTCGCCGGTGCCCGGCATTTGTATAACCGGCGGATCGACGTTCTCGCGCCTCCAGGGCGAGTAGTCCCTGGCGAAGGGACTGAGCGACCTCGGGGTCGTCTGCCAGTGTTCCCGGTTGGCGTCCCTCTCCTCGAACCGTCGGCCGCAGTAGGGCGAGTAGGGCCTCGTCCCCTCGGTGTCCGCGAGATTCTGATTTCCGCGGTACGGCGAGTACGGCCTGGTTTTGAGGCAGTCTTCGGGTTTGCATCCGTTGCTCGACTGGAGCCGATTGATCTCGTGTCTGTACGAAGGCGAGTACGGCCTCAAGATCATGTCTCGACGTCTGAAGGCGTAAGGACTGTATGGCACGTAACCGACGCCGTTTTCGATCGTACTCCGGGATGTCGGGCTCGAATAGTTCTGTTCTTTGGCGTTGTTCGCGATGTTGCTGCTGCTTCCGCTGCTGCTGCTGCTACTATTGCTATTTCGCAAGTAAGTCGACACGTCGCTGTTGTTAAAGTTACTTTGGCTCCGTAAATGTACGGTTTGTTTGAGGGACATGTGACCCGACGGTCGTTGATGTGCCCCCGGAAGTCTGAAACTGATCGGATTCGCGATTTAAGGTAGAACGACCAATCTTGTAAATGCTAAGAATTCGAGTGAAGCAATGCTGTGTTATCAGGGCTAGACGGAGTCTACATTTCTCGTTTACGAAAATAGATCGTTATTATTATAATAACTTGTTCTTTTGGTACCGTAAATTTTTTTATTTTTTTCCGCCTGCGATATATATAAATTATAAGGTCGAAAATTCACTTTAAAATGTACAATGCATCGCACGAATTGAAATTACATTTAATTTTAAAATATTTACGCGATTGGAAATATTTAGTAACGAATATAGATTGCTACATATTGCTAAAAATATTGTTGTCGTTTTTACAAGCGAGCTATAATTAACTCTTTGGAAGACCAAAAAAAAGCTTTAATGCATATTACAGGTTCGTTAATTATTACGGTATTATTAAATATTACTTTGTAAAAAGTGGTAAAAATTTAGTGGTAAAAGTAGAGCAGGTATAAATTCACAAGCGATTAATTATATCTTTAATCGTTTTCTGTATTAGAGTTGCGAAGTTTAACGTGTACAGTTTAAAATAAATTTTGCGTTTTAAAATAGAACGTTGCGTTTTATTCTAATAAAACGTAAAACATAAAAATCTATAGTGTGTTAGTATAGTTATTAATATCGCGACTTATACAATTAAAATATTACTGCAATTTTTAAATATTAACATATTTACTGGACAAATACAAAAGTAAAATGTAAATTTTGACCGTTAAATTCGTTTGAGAATTAAAAGAAAAATTACATTAAATTATAAATGAAAAAATATTATTTTTCAATCGACGAAAAAAAGTCGATTTATTATGTTTGTGAAAAAGTATAAAATATAGTCTAGCCCTGATTATCGGTATAATGACTTTGTGACTGACACTTCTGCTAGAAAACAGAAACATTAATGCTGTAACACTATTAGACATTAGTTGAAATCAGAGCGTTAGCTTTATGTTTATCATGCAACACAGATAATAATAAGAAAGAAGATCCTACGGCAAATGTGTAAAGATGCAAATGTAATAATAATAGTAACAATAATAATAATAATAATAACAGTACTAATAACAGTAATAATAACAGTAATAATAATAATAATAATAATAAATGAACAAGATATGTGCTTTCGTGCTGGGAATTCAAACAATAAAAATAGAACAAATTTGTATATACAATAAGTAGAGCCTGGCATTGGCAAATATTGGGCATATGCATATTTAGTAGAGAAAATCAGCAGTCTACAAAGAAGACGCAAATTAAAAATTTTAATTTATATTAAATGCGCTGCAAATATATGCTGATAGACGTAAAAAACGAGTATTGAAATAAATAAAAAAGAATGCTTACCATAAATGGGGGTTGAGGGTGGGGTGTGTAACAGGCGCGTGCACAAACCAAACAACTCGAAATGAAAAGTGGACAGTATTTTTTGGACGTTTTTGAGGTGTACTTTCTCTTTTTGTGTTTTGCTATGTTTCTCTTTTTTTTTCGTTGGTCGTTTTCTTTAATATTTTTTCGGGATTTTCAGAGACATTTTTTGCAGAGGGACAGTGGTATTGGTGATGGTAAGTGGGAAGAACAAGGGTGGAGGGAGTGAGGATGCTACGCCGCGCTGCCTCCCTCAAGCTCAACGCTGTAACACAATTTAATACGCACGCAAACGTTTAATTGGAGTTGTACTATAATGAGTCCACTTGCATTGGAGATTGTAAAAATATCATAAGGGATCATCTACTCTTAGTAATAATGAAGTTTATACGAATGAAAAAAAAAGTATATATGTATATATATGTATGTATGTATATCTATACATGTGAAAAACAGAAACAATAATTATAACAATGACAAAGACTATAAAATATAAATTGATGCGATCAAAATTTCAATGTGACTAGCAATAACGTTACGCGATACCCGATTACAGTCAGACCAAACCAAACGTTACTACATTAGTCGGGGATCAATCATGCCATGTATTTTATAAATCTTAACTATTTTGAATGCTTACAATCAAGTAAAATAAATAAAATGTCAGTACATTACTATGTGAAAATTTATACGTTTGAGTAAAAAATACTTCGGGTAATATGTTTACATATACACACACACGCACACGCACGCACACACAGAGAGAGAACCGTTAAATACATACGTAACGTAAATAAACTTACATACATACATACACGCACGCACGCACGCACGCACGCACGCACGTACGCACGCACGCACACCTAATTATATGTGTATATATATATATATATATATATAAATATAAATATATATTAAACAATTCTACACAACACAGCTCTTCGATAAATACGTACTCTTTCGAGTCGCCGCTTTACTTACCTTGGTTCTAGCTGTTGCATAACTCTATAAAACCACTGACAACCAGACGTTGGGATCGAGGCGTGCGTGGCTTGTTGAGCTTCGTACTTTCTAATGAAATGGTGTTCCATTAATTTATTGTATTTTGGCCTCTGCTTGTAATTTTTCGTAAGGCAACAACTGACGAAACTTTGAAATTCCGATGAAAAAAGTGCGTCGGAAGGTAAAGAAGGAGGATCGTCTTGTACAACCCTACTCAATACCTAAACGAGATTCGTGAAAATTATTTTAAAATCTTGCCAATTCATCCACGTAGGTAGTGTAAGAAATAAGCTGTACAGTTTTAACGAAACCGTGTACCGTATTTACCTCAAAATCAGTCTTGCAGTCTCGGTAGGGAAATACTCCGGTGGCTAATTCTACTAATGTAATACCTAGACTCCAAACATCCGCTCTGATGTCGTAGTCAGGCTTCGTAGGATCCGGTGGATCTATTCTTTCGGGCTAAAATTAAAAAAGGCGTTTGAATGCATGATCACATTTGACAAAAGTACCGATAATAAGAATATATACAGCCATGTATGCGGCGCATCCAGCGCTTCTCGTCTTGGCTTTACTATCAACCAAACGTCCGGATATTCCAAAATCACATAATTTAACTCCGCCTGTTTCGTCTAAAAGTATATTGCTGGGTTTGACGTCTCTGTGGATAACTCCGTGTTTTTCTTTCAGGTACGACAAAGCTTTTACCGTCTATCGTAATAAGTTAAAACTTAAATTGGCTATAAACTAAACGAATACGTTTAAACTGTATTAAAACCTTGCTTACTCGAGTTTGGATAAAACCAAAAATTAAAAATAATTATAACAAGAATTGAAAATAATTGAGAATTATACTTTAATATTATTTTTAGTCTCGAGGTTAAATATATAAATAAAAAAATTTAATTTTTTTATAAAAGGTAGTAAGCAAAGTTAGATAATAATTAAAGTAATCATTACGTACCGCTACCGTTACTTTTCCCAAAAAATCTTCGGGTATAGCTTGTCTGCTCCTTTTTAAAAGCTTATCCAAACACGTTACCATCAATTCCATACAAATCCACACGTCGGATTCCGTAATAAAACAGCCAAGGCATTGCACAATATACGGACAATCGTGAGATTTTAGAACTACATCCAAATCCATGATTATTCTTTTATTTTCATCGGCGTTTCCGGATCTACGCATTTGCTTTACAGCTATAACAACTCCGCTGGGTTTATGCCTCATCTTGACGACGTGTCCACAAGTACCGTTTCCCAGTTCTCCCAAATGTTCCAGATCCTTCATATCCGTTTGATATTTCTGGCCATTGATATTGAGAATACCGTTCATTTTCATAATCTCCTGCAGTTTGGATTCGACTTCGCCGTCGTGTCTTTTGAACGGTATCATATGCGAAACTGGCAGATCCAGCTGCCTTCTAGGTCTCGTCGGAGTTCCCATATCTCCAACTGTCGGGCAAAAGACAAAATCAAGAAATGTAGTATCGCTTCGCGAACGCTTATTCCAATATTACAGATAGTCAAACTAATGTACTCCGGATAATTATTCCACGAAAATTGTCGAAGTTTGTTTTCCAGAACGGATACTAAAACCCATGAAAAAATATGCCTGACACCCGGACACGCTCTACGTAAATTATTTGAGAATTTCCGGAAAATTCAAGTATCGATACTTTATGTAATCGGTAGTTAATCATGAGTACGTACGTGTGCATACAAGAGGGGGCGGAGAGTATTAAAATATACAAAGCAATCAACATAACCTGTACGTAATTTGCAAAGATAGCTCGATCGGAGCGTAAAATAGTCGATGACCGCGGAGAACGCGGAGCGGATAAAAAAAAACTCACGCTGCTTTGGTCTCGCGAGAGCTGGGCTCAAACAGGGGTTGGTAACGGGCTTGGCAAGAGCCGAGGGTTGTTGTTGCTGCTGCTGCTGCTGCTGCTGATGCATTTCGCTAGCCTGTTGTTTGTCCTTGTCCCTCAGCTGATTCTCCGCCTTGAGTCGTTCCTGAAGATTCAGAATCTGGTTCTCCAGTGTGCTCGACATCGCGACGACGACGGCGAAGACGACACTTTGACGGCGCAGAGACACACACGGAACGACAGCGACGGCAACAGCAGCTCGCGGTTGGCGCAACTTGACAATTTTCGCATCACTTATCTGCCCTTTTTGGCAGCGCGCGCGCCGCGGAAACAGAGAGGAGTGGGAGAGAAACAGAGAGAGAGAGAGGGAGAATCTGGAGATGTAGTCGACGACTGCGACACGATTCGTACTCTGACAATTACCACTTCTACGGCCACTTTATAAGTACGGCCGATACTTGGATAAATTGGAAAATTCGAAATGGACTTTCTTTCGTTCCCTTTGCTTTTCTTATTTATCGATTCGATAAATCTTTCCTCCTTCTTGCATTTTCCCTGAGCTTCGAGAGATCTTGAATTTACACACGCCCCTTCTACGCTTTATTTATATTTCTTGCGTAATTCTATTCATTTTTTTTATTGTAGTTTAGAGTTTTTCTAAGTTGACGATTCAAATCGATCGGTTGTTTATTTATTTATCATTTTATTATTCGTTGGCTTCGATTTTATTTTTCTACTCGCGATTAATGTATAGATTTTGCATTTTCTTCGTCACGCGTCAGTTTAAGAAGGTCAACGCGATGCTTGTAATTTAAACTTTGTCGAATGTACGTGGATATTATTAGCAAAAATATTGAATTGAATTTTTTATACTCGATCGGTATTCGACGAATACGATACATACGTCATTTTATTCCTCGTAGAATTGTAATTATATAAATTTTATTCACGAATTAATAATAAAATTTTATTTAAATTGAAACTTTGCAAGAATATAAATGTATTACATTTTTTCTTTTCACCATAATTTAATCGATGCACTTTGTAAATATAAATTTATTTTAATTTAAAGAAAAAATTAAATGTTAATTAGTTTCTTAATTAATTTACCGTTTAAGAATCAGTCATAAAAAATGTATAATACACAATTTTTAATTTTATGTACAACTTTTATTATTGAATTGTATATTACATTTCAATTTATCGTTATAAATATAGACTGAGTTATTTTATATAAATTTTTTTCTGTATCAAATTATTTTTTTCCAAAATCAATGTAAGTATCAAGATTTGTGTTTAGTTTCTTTGCCTAAGTACAAATATTTTCATTTGCGAATCACTGAACCATAGCAGCGTTGGCTGCTATACTTGGATTATTGATACATTCTCCCAAACTTTCGAGTAGTTCTTTTCTATACTTATCAAAATCAACATCGAATTCGTAGATGGATTGACATTCCATTACGTACAAGCAACACTCGGTGTTCCTGATAAGTCGTTCATCGTGAGAAACTATAACTACTCCACCTTTGTACCGGCTGATTGCTTCACCTAAGGCATCGATTGATTCAATATCCAAATTATTTGTAGGTTCATCCAAAACTAGTACATCGGGTGCATTAAGGCAAAGTTCGGCTAATGCGACTCTTGCTTTTTGCCCTCCGGACAGATCTTTCATTTTAATGGTGTGCGCGTGAGAGCTTAAGCCAAATGTTCCTAATTGTTTTCGTGCTTTTTCGTAAGGAAGATCGAATAATCGCATTAAATATTCGGTTGGTGTTTCTTCGGCTGTAAGATGTTCTCCAGAATGTTGATCGAATCTTCCTATCCTCTGAAATATTAAAAATATTAATATCTTTTAATTTTATTAAATAAATATACTTTAACTTACCAATCTATGATTCTTAATCAGTTCTCCTTTCGTTGGAGTTAATTCACCAACCAATAATTTCAAAAATGTTGTTTTACCAACGCCGTTAGGACCCACGATTGCAATGCGTGAACTTAAATCTATTCCAAAATCAGCATCGATTAAAAGAGGTTTCTGACCTTCGTAAGCAAACATTACATCTAAAAGAAACATTATTTATGTTAACCAAAAACTCCGTATTCGATATAACGAAAAATATTAAAATTACTATGAAGTCCCAAAATAGGAGGTTGAAGCGGCGGTGGATCTGGAAAACTAAATTTAACCAAATATTCTCTCGGTTTCTGCAATAGTTCCGTTGGTCCGGTATCCTCTTCTTGTTTCTGAATTTTGGTCTTATTTTTCTCTTGTTTTCGCGTAAGAGCTTCTTTCTGCTTTTTCTCAGCTTGTTTTTTACTCTGCCCCTGAGATTTTAAGCTTTTTAAACGCTTCTCTTGTTGTTCGTAAGCTTTAACCATTTCTTTGCATTTTTGTGTATACATTTTTTTGAACATGCTATAATTACCCTTGTAATAAAATAATTTTTGCTGATCTAAGTGTATGATATCTGTACATACGTTATCTAAAAAACTTTGGTCATGGGAAACAACCAGCAAAGTTTTTTTCCATCCTTGTAAATAATTATCCAACCAAATAACAGCGTTTAAATCTAAATGATTCGTCGGTTCATCGAGTAACAATAACGTAGGTTCTAAAAACAACGCTCGTGCTAAGGACACACGCATACGCCAACCACCGGAAAAGTTTTTGGTCGCTCTGTCCTGCATTTCTTTAGTGAATCCTAAACCAGCAAGGATTCTACGAGCTTTAGGCTCCACGGAATAAGCTTCTATGGCTTCTAATTCTTCGTAAACCTAAAATATGATTTATAAGTAAAATTATTTGTAATTGTTTAAATTGTTTCTTAGAATAAAAATTTTATCTTACTTTAAATAACCTGCTTTCAGCCATAGTATCGCCTTGTTCTACTTTTTCTTCCAATTGCTTACATTCTTGTAATAAACTATTGCATTTAACGTCGGCTTTCAGAACAACTTCCACCGCGGGTGTATCGTCGGCTATGACTTCTTGTTCGCAATAAAGAACATCGATATTTGGAGGAATATTAAATACTTTATTAGCTATATGACGCAACAGCGTAGTTTTCCCGTGGCTGCAAATGCAATAGAAATGCAGAATAAAATATATTTCTTTTAGAAGAGTTAATTTTAACAAAATAATAAACCAAATGAAAGAACTTACCCATTTGGACCTACTAAACCATATCGTCTGCCTTGAGCAATGAGCAGGGTGGCATTGGTAAACAGTTCTTTCCCCTTCGCTGCAATACTGAAATTTTCTACTTTTATATCTACGGCATTTTCCAACTGTTGAACACTGCGGTTTTGTGTTTCACTTTGAGAAACAGTAAAATTAGATTCTAATGCACTATGCCCTTGACTTCCCGTCTTGGTTAGCATTTCAATCGTCCTTTCATACTCTTGCTGTTTCTTTAACTTTTTCTTCTCTTTATGAGTAAGTTTCAAACACTGCACCTTCTGCTCCAAGTCCGACATTATTGTGATTTTATATTAAATATCTAACAACAAACTTGAATTCTAGACCTCGCCGACAAAAAATTCGAACTGAACACTACACTACACAGAAATGTGGTCTGCACTAAAAAGCCGAGAACTAAAAACAGCTGCTGGAGTGGCTTCCGGTAATCCTGGCTCGCAAGGGGGAAAAATGTTCTACTCTAGTGTTCTTAAATAAGAGTTTTATGAACTTTGTTACCATTTTAAGGAAACATACGGTAAAGATAAGAATAGAAATACATAGGTGATGCTTGCTGCATTCGCCGAAGCCAATGCTTCGGACCTACATAAGAAAACGATTGGTATTTTATAACGTGATCTGTTTCTAGGATTTTCAGAAAAACGTGGCGCCACCTAACCTATAACTACCTTTTTTTTTTAAATAATATTGGACATTTGATTATTTTACGATCGTGCGTCAAATTTTGTATAAGTGATTCAATTAATCTATTATCGATAATGATAAAAATAAATATTGTGCAATGTTAATCAATTTTTTTAATACTATTACTACCGCGATTGTAATAAATTATTATTGTTATTTATGGTATAACATTTTATGGTATTTAAAATTGAAAAAGCTTTTTTCTTAATAATTAATTTTAATCGTGCTAATTTTTTTTAAATTACGTAATAAAATAGTTATATATATCATAGAACGGAATAGAATTTTTAAGAATAAGATGGCTTAAACCAATAATAATAATTTGTAAGAATGACAAGTAATATAATACATATGTTTAAAAACAGATTACGTCGTATAAATTTTGTTTTGATTTATCATTTCATGTAGTGCAATTGCAATCGTCACATGCATGAAAATAAAATATAAAAACAATTTCATACGCTATTAAGATAATTAATTTTTTGTATTTTTTTACGAAATAAGGTAATTTAAAATGACATCGGTTAAAGGTTCACGGTCATCGAATTCGCACAAAATTTTCCAACAAATTGAATGTTATCTTGAAAAACATCGAATTTTTGAGTTATTGCAGGTAACCACAAATAAAACTTATTATTTTACAAATCAAATCACTTTTTTTTTTTACCGAGAGATTTTTAAATTTAAAATAAAGAATAAGAATTATTTTAAAATAACAAATACTAATTTTTTTTATTGTATTTTATATTTATTTTAATGTATATGTTATTAACATAATGTATACATATAGTAAAAATTTAATATTTTTATTTTTATTATATTAATCTTTAAAGATTATAAATGACATGTTACAATTGTCATAATAAAAATATGATTCTTAAAAATACTTTTTTCTGTATATTAATACATACGAGGTTACCGAGATAGAATTACTGCTTATATTCAAATTATGAAAATATTCTTAAAATATTAGTAAGAGAAGTACAAGTTTTATTTAAAATATGGTATATTATTATTAATGACATTTTTGTTGTTGTGTTATTATTGTTATTGTTGTTGTTGTTGTTTATTTTTCGAAGTTCTCGATTTTATTGTGAAAGTATTATATATATAATTCTATTCGAACCATTTTAACTTGGTTTAATAAAATATAAATACTTTACAAAATTATAAGGATCTTTTTACCTTTAAATGATTATTTTTATAAGTTAGTTTTTATCACCGAATTAAACGTTTCATAAATTTATTATTTTATACGACCATGCAAAGTATCAAAATAAAAACTTTAAATGCTTAAATTATTATGTATTTTTCTAAAGATTTTTTAATTTCAAAATAAATTAAAAACGTAAATTTGGAAGTAATTATTATTGAGTTACGCAAAAAAAAAATGTATAGTAAAATTAACATAATTTATCGTATATAATAAAAATTTTATAAAAAAAATTATCTTTTCATATTTAATAAAATACTTAAATAAATTAGGAGTTATCTATAATGCTGCTTATAAAACAGCCAAAGGATCATGTGCTTTTTTTGAAACAAAGTTTATCTCATGCAGCCAGAAGACTCGACGCACCAAGAATTATTATTTTGACATCATCAGCATTTGGTGATAATAATTTAATAATTTATTTATTTCAATTTATTCAATATTCTTAATATAAGTATCTTAAACAGATGTACAAGAAATGTCACAAATCTTGAAGAAAAATTTAAACATTCCTATAATAACATTAAACGATATTGTCAGTGAAGAAGAATTAGTAAGTTTATCAAGGTTTTTAATTTTTAAAAAGTCTCTACTTATGTATAATATTGTTTTAGGCATTAATAATGGAGCCAGATATGATTATTGAAAAATTGCGAATAATTATTTTGAATTATATGAAAAAAGATTGTGATGGCTGGATAATTTTAAGTATGTTGGTAAATAAAATTAAACGGAGAACATTACGATTTTTGTACTACATAATCAAAATTGTATTATCAATTCAGATTATCCCAGATCGGACACGGAAGCTCGATGCCTTCAACGGGGTGCAATAATTCCAACGCACGTCATTGAAATTGCTCCTTCAGGTAACTCAACCATCGATAAAAATGATAATTTTAATGTTTAAGATTGATGATGGTAATTTTATTTATTAAGCTAAAATTTCGGAATCATCGAATTCGACGGAAAATTCAACGATATTTAATTACTATAAAGAAATTCAAGGACTACGGCGCATTTTTGCTCATTTGATAACGGTTGCATAGATATTAGAAAATGTAATTTTAATCCTTATACCAACAATTTTGTATTTTAATCTGTTCGTATTACGATAGAAAATAAGTGTTGGAAAGAAAAGTGTCGAAGATGTCGCTGAAGAATGTTTGAATGTAGTCAAACGTAGAAATTATCATCAAAGTAAAGTAAATTATCGTATACTACTGATAGATTTAGTAAAACCAGCAAGATCTAAATGCTTGGCCAAACACATTTCTCGGGTATTTAATGTAATGTACAGTAAGTGATCGTGATAAGTATAAATAATATAGTTTAAAAGGAATAATACATTCTTTAATTTTTAGTTGATTTTCACGAAATTTTGGAAAAAATTAGTTTATGCGAATCAGACCTCGGCGATGAATTACGTGAAATGCGAGAAAATACGGATTTGAATAGTTTACCAACTGAAATAAAAATTAAAGCATTCGAGGTATAAAACGTTAATTTTTAATAAATAGTAAAAATTAAAAAACGATGCCCACATTTTATCAAATTTATGTAGATAGGAAAAACTTTGCAATTATACATAAAAAACATCAAAAAATTCAAAATAAGTGTAGTAATTTATCGCTTTTTATATATTTAAATTGCGTTAAAGCCTAAAGATTTATTTAACAATTCAATTATATGAATAATAAGTTAATAAGTTAGCAACTACAGTGGAATTATGAATTTTATCAATTTTTTTTTCGGATAAATTATGATGTTCTTTTTTGTACGATTAATTGATTTATGTATATTTCCTTGATTTTATAAATATAATTAATCTTTATTTACAGCACTTTGCATCAAAAACAGAATGTTTAAGTGGTGGATTTGTTTTAATCAAATTTATCAATTCTATTGTCGATTTCAAACACCTTGATATGACCGATAGTCCTCCGAATAGGTAAATTTATTTTATATTTGTTCACGAAATATTTGATTTAATTTTTTTGTAAGATTTAACGCGTGGATAATTTTAGAGTACTTATAATAGTACCGAAAAATTATAAACCCAGAGAAGATTCCATTTCAAAGACTGAATCTGAAATTTCAGAAGATTCAGTACAACCTAATACCGAAGAAAATTATGTAAGTAATAACAATAACGATAACAATTAATTATTATTAGATAATTTAATTTTTATAAAATTTTGTTAGTAAATAACGATAAATTGTTATTTAAAGAAAAAGTAATTATGAAATATATATAATCATTTATATCCGTTACTTTTTTTTAAAATATTTTTTCTTTTCAATATTATATTAAAATTCCTAAATATTCGATTAGATATGCGAATGCGACGAAGATATAATAAATTATGCAGGAGAAAGTGCTAATGTAATCAAAGAACACGACGATATAAAAGTAATGAAAGAAAAAATTGAAACCATCTTGACGGCTCCTGCACCTTGTGTACCTCCGAGGATACCGCGCGAGCCATCGATAATTAAATTTGAAGATATCGAATTCGATCCCGACGACCAGCCAAACGTTGACATTTTTGATTCTATTCGTGAACCGGAACCAGTGCTAAATTTGATTTAACTTTTTTTTTCTGTTACAAGTCTTACAATTTTTATTGCGCAGTTAAAACAACTTAAACGTACTTAGATTATTAAAATATGTTACTTTTACCAATTATTAAATTAATCAAACAGGTATTCAAGTATAATTTAATCATAAAAATTTCAATAAAATCACACCTGTGTTTTATATCAAACGTATAAAATTTTCTACCGTCGTGCAACGAATCGCCATGTATTTAATATTAGAATTACCGTTGAATAAAACGAAGAATAACGAAAACTCTCGCAATTTCTTTAATTAAATCGACCAACTAATAATAAATGCAATTTTCTTTGATTCGTACACGTTCATAAAAATATTCACATTTTTAGTGGTGCGCATTACAAGACGTAATCTAATTTAAAAGAAACGTGAAACCCGCAATTAACTTCTCTCGCAAGTTACGACTTTCTAGAATTAAATTTGCAACCTTTACCGAAATAAAAAGCAGTTCACGGTGGATATTCACAAGAAGCCAATAAAGCCAGCGCTATTGGAACACTTCAAAAGCATTCGCGTCATGGTTGGGGAAGTTTCCGCGCGTTCGCTTTGCAGACAGAGTCAGACAAGTTTGATTAAAGCCACAGCGACGCCTGAACTAATGCACGTAATTGCCTCAAACGTGAAGAATATTTCGAAATCCAGGTATCAGAAAAGCGTGGAAGTGGCTGGAATAAGGGGTGAACGATTATTCGGAACCTGCTCGAGGGGGATGGAAGCCTGTGCGATACGCCCTCCAGTGACTAGGCTCGCGCGACCCCGATCGCACAGAGTCGACGTGCCCCAAGCCTAAGAGTCGCCCCAGAGACACCTTTACGCCCCTTTGCTACTAGGCTCTCAGGATCCGAGTGCAGTCGTGCAGTTCAGCTTTGGCTTCCTTGACCGAGCTTTCAGCTCAGAGGATCTCGACAGGCTCCTCGAGCGCTTTGCGGCTTTGGGATGCCGACCAAAGGAAATGGCATTTTCTGCTAACCAAATCACGACCACCGACGTTTTTCGACGTTCAACTTTTTTAACGTTGCCCGTTCATTCTTCGGTCCTTCCTTAGTACAAATACATACGTAAAAAATTATACCGCGTTGTACTCCTTTGAAACCCTTGGTATTTTTTAATTTTTTTTTCTTTTACCAATTTCATCTATCCTAGCTCGGATATCGGTGACAATCTTAATGATTCAATTTTGCAGAGAAAAACGTTTCGATTCGTATTTATTTTAAATTGTATAATTGTTTATCCCAGCAAAGTAATAGAAAGATCCAACTGTAACTATAATTATGACTTTTTTAACGATACAAATTTTCGTTATTTATTTAAATGAAAGGATTTTTCACGCGTAAGCAATACATTTGTTCTATTTTAATTTGAAACAATAATCGTTGGACTACGACTCGATGATAGAAATTCAGGGAAATCCAAAGTTTCGCTTTAACGCAGCAAACTCTGTTTTACAGTTCAGGTTTTCGATCAGCACATTGTATTCCTTTAAAATTTTCTAAATATTGCTGTATTTTGTTTAGGATAACAGAGAATGGAAGAGTATTCGCGATCTACCTATGAAACTACTGTAATGAAATCGTAGTCTCCTCTCGAACACGTGGGCTGAGAGACACCTTTTCACCCCTGCGTTATTAGGCTGGCAGAAGAGGCGTACGATAAACCGTTCCGCTAACCGAATTTATATCAATCTTATTAAAGATTCGAAGTTGATAAGGCTTAATTTTGAGTATAGGTATGGATTTTTCATAGAAGGTATTTTAAAAGGGACTCTAATTTGACAAAATATTTTACCACGACGTTTTTCTTCGACTGTAAATAATAGTTTTTTAATATTTTTCTATGTAACATTCATTTATTAGTATATGCGCGAAAATATATTTTTCAAGCTTTCGTCTAAAAATATTATCCAAATTATCTAAATATAATTTGGTATTAATTTACTATAGTGTATCAACGTGAATCCCATTTTAATGTAATTTAACCTCGTTCTATAAAATAACATCGAATCAAATCATTTCGTTATTAAAATTTAACGTATTAAATATTTATAAGATAATTTCACCAATTTTATAAATTTTAAATATCATTACGCTTATTTTTTAATATTCCGTTATTTCATAAAATGTTATTAAATTTAATATAAAATCATCAATGACTTTTATCGTAGTTTTTTATTAAAAATTGATTCCAATTTAGTATTCGTTGTTAAGGTATTCGTAGAATATCTTCAGTGCATTCGAGTTTCGAAAAACAATGACACGTTTTTAATTGCGTGAGATACTGTATACTATCAATTGTTTTTCGGCGTCTACCAACCACAGTCGTATTCGACCTAAGTTCGCAGAGCAAACGTGAGAAATAAATCTATACACTCATCGAACTAGGGTTGCAGTTTCAACCCAAGTATGTGCGTCAAGAGAACCCTTCACGCCCCTTTACTATTAGGCTGCTAGGAATTGGACAAAAGAAGATCGACTAAGTGATTTTATGCATAGCTAGTTACTTACGTATGTACTCCAAAGCTCTCTTCGATCTATTTTATTTCAACCTTTAGTTTTTTAATTTCTAATTTCTTTTATCAATGAAACGAAAGTTCTTTCAACGATGAATTTCTTTCAAAGTATTTCGATATTTAGCTTTTCATTTCTTTCTTTATTTTATTTGATCTTCTTTCGACGAAGTGTAATTTTGTACCGATTACAAGGTATCCTTTATTATTTCTAAATATTATACAATATTTTAAATAATATCTTTAGTTGCGTATCGAAAGATTTATAATTAAAAACTTAGAACGGTAAAAGTGAGAAGTTTTTTTAGTTCACACATTTTTTATGTATTAAATTGAAATATATGTAATAAAAATAAAATACTTATATAATAAATACTTGATTATGAATTTGAATATTGACGAGAGTAAAAGTATATACCATTTATGAATGCGTTATTAATGAGTATATCGAGAAACGTTTACTTCCCTTCTTTATTAGGGTAACGAAACTATTACTTATTCTATTATAGACTGAGTTAAATAAATTAATAGCGAATAAAACATAACTGAAAAATAATTTAGTACTAAATTATAAAATATTTTTGAATCGTAATTTTTAAGAATTGATTAATTAATAAAAATGCATCTCAATATTATATCGTATTATAAATCATTATGTATTATCGTCTTCTCCATCAAAGATATACCTTTTAAACATATTTTTCTTAAATAAAAATTGATTTCATTGTTTCTTAGACCGAATCAGGTAAACGTTTGAACTTTTTTTTATAAAATAACGATAATTGTTTTACATTAAATTGAAACTACCCGAGTCTATATTTCTATTGCACGCGTTCCGAATAATAAATACGTAAATTTCAGATCGATACAATTAATATCTATAAACGAATAAAAAAATATGAGCCAAGATTATCGTTATCGTTACAATTGGTATGTAACATCGTCTCGAAATACAGTGAAAACGAAGGATCCCCGGTCGGAGGAGAAAAACGGACGCGATTGAAACGCATTTTGAAACGCATTTTGCAACGTATTTTGAAACGCGGAAAAAGGACGAGCCGAAAGGGTGGATTCGCACGGAGCGGAAAATCGCCGTTTCCACCGTTTCCACCGTTTCCACTTTGTCACTGTGCGCGACTGGCCTCACCGGATGTAAACGGGAAGTCGCAGCTTAGGACACTAGATCGCGTGGGAGGTTGGCCGCGTCGGGCGTTCCTCCTGCATCGGTCGGACAACAGCCGGATGTAGTACTCGTCACAGGGGTAACATGAGTCGACGCGAACTCGCCGGTCGGCGCCAAGGGAACCCACCCAACACGTAGAATGGCGCGAGGCGTTCCCAGGACAGCATGATTAGGCTCGAGGAGCAAGTCGCGAGCTTTCATGCTCACCTGATTCCAGAGGGTACGTCCCGGTTCAACTTGCTCGATCCGCAGGTCGCGACAGCTGTTCCCACGATAAATCACCGCTGTTGTCCGAGTTCGCGGGTCCTGAGGGTCCTCGAGGCCACATTGGCGTACGCAGGTGTTTCGACGTAAGGTTGAATCGCGAGCCTTTCTCCTTGCGTATTTACCTTTACGCATATTCTCTCGATCAGGACGTTATGTGCGAGTTTCCGGAATTTTTTCGAAGCCGGAAAAGGCAGCTCCAGACTGCCGATACGGTTAACATCTATTTTATCAGGACGGCAGGACGAAGGAGGCTCGCGACGAACCGCGAATTCCCGATAAGTCCAACTGTCAGGAGGCGACGCGCGTATCAATGTCTCGTCACCTATCAAAAGAACAGCGCCACAAGCATTCTCGCCACCAGGAAGCCATAATTCTTCGAGTTCGACTCGAAAAACCGTTCGCGCACTTTTACAGGGTTGTGTTTCGGCCAGCGAAGGAGTTTCTTTTCCGCTTCGCGCTGGAAAGAAGGAAGGAAGGAAGCAATGTTTCTCGCGGCACAGGATAACAGAACTTTTTCGCAAATTGTAGGGTTGAACTCTCCATCGAAATTACAACCGTACGATGTGAATTGATTTACGAGCTGTTTTTAACAAATAAATAAACAAATTAATTATTAAACAGATTAATTAATTAATAACATGTTAAAATTAATAACTTGTTAATTAATTAATTAATAATATTCGGAACGGGCGCGATAATGAAAATAATTTATTCAAGGCACGCGATTTTAATCAAGTACGATTATCAGCGTCCGGTGATTTTCGAATCTTCGTTTAATTTTTAATATTTATGTTTTAAAAGCGTAAGAAGAAAATCACTTTTTCGTGAAAATTATTTTCATTATCTTACTTTTGTATTTGTAAACCGATAATTGGTGAATAATATACCAAAATTGCACGAATAAATTGCCAACAAGTTGAAGCAATCGCGAGGAAGGTTTCGTAATTTTCTCAAATTCTGTAGCACCGAGAATATTTGAAGTAGATAATAGCGATACACAATAGACATCGTTAGTTTACCGAGACATCAAAGGTAAATTTCGCTTTGCGATGTTCTCCGTCGCTTTCAATTTAGATTGTAACAAAGTTCGTGATCACCTGTGCGTATAAATTCGAGCGTTAGCGGGAGTAACAGGATTGACCTCAAATCGAGCTTCAAAGTACCGAGTTGTTTTTCTAACAGGATGGTATAACGTGGTTGGAGTCGAAAGCCAATCCCTTCCATTTTCCATTTTACTTAACGCGCCAGGATCGAGTGAGCTGAACTCGATGTTCTCGGGAATATATAGATATCCTAAATTTATATGGGAAGCTGTTCATAAACGGAAAATCCAGTGAAAGCGAGGCCGGATGAAAGCTTGCAAGTTGGCAAGGCCTCTAAATGGCAAGAAGAGATTTGTTACAATACGGTAATGGCGGCTGGACGTTTAAGAGAAGCTTGAAGACGATTCAAACGGTACGACGTCAGGAGAGCAGAAGGAGGATTTGGGTTTTCTACGCAAGGAGGACGAAATGGGGTTGCGCCTGCGCGAGTCGTCCATGTCCTCCTGCCGCCGTTAAATGTTAGGGGCAAATATCGCAGCAAATTATTTGCACCGGTTACTCGCTTCAAAGGTTATAGCACTTAATGAAAATATATTGCAATAACTCGTAAAAAATTTATCCTTTCAATTGTACCTATTTTCAATATTAATTTAAACGATTTCTAAGGATTTTTTTTCTCCAAATCAAATTTATAATTCACAAGCGCGTTATATCGCATGTACATCGGTTCAAAAGTATAATATTGTTAAAAATTTATTGAATATAAGTTTAAAAGTTTATACACGAAAATTGATGATTTAAATGGATGATTCTTTTATAGATTGATAAATAAAACTTAAAACTTCTTAGATTTTACAAGAAAACGTTATCGTCAATTTAAATGCTTTATGTTAAGTATATTCTATTTTATTTGAAATTTATATAAATTATAAGTTATATAGAATTAAGAAAAATTTTCAAACATTTTACAAACATTTTTTTCTGTATATTGAAAAGATTCATTACTTTGTATTATCATACTACTACGATAATATTATCCATTTTAAATTCTTTATAAGATATTTGAAGTATATGAAATATTTTTATACATAGCAAAAACAGATGAAAGCATTTAAAAAAAATGTAATATCGTTATATACAGAATATATATTACTTATCTATAAATATGTGAATTAAAAATTATAAGGAAGCATTGATAGATGAATAAATAGGAATATTATTCATTTTAAAGTACTAATAAACAAAGATATCTTTCAAGTAGTATCGATGCGTATTTTGTCAGACTATAAGAAATGTAGGTAAGGTATAAATTATATCTTGTAAACTGCAAGTATAATATTCATAATATCTTAATTATATTAAATAATTTTTTAATATTTTTTATTGAGCAAATATATTATTTATAACTTTATTTATTTTTGCAAATTTTGGAAAATTAAAATTATATCTCGTAGTTACAACGAATTACAAATTAATAAAAAATATAAAAATTATATTTATTTGAAAATTAATAATAAGTAATATCTTTTATTTAATAGATAATTTTATTAATAAATAATTTATTAAAGATTTTTACAAAATGAAATTGTTCAAATTTATGTAATCGAATATTTTACAGATGTTATTTAGAATATTCAAAGCTTATAAAATAAATCTATAATAAACTTCTAAACTTAATAAAATAAAATAATAAATATGTATAAATTTTCTAAAATTCAAATTTACAACTGTAAATTACAATCTGATAAATAAAAATTGAATATCAAAATAAAAGAGAAAATGCAATGATTAAAATATACTCCTTTTTTTAATTATCACCTAAACTAAAAAATTCTCACTTACAAAATGCGATACAAATTTGAAATTTAAAAGTTAAGTTCAGCGTAAATTACAGCACGGCTATCATTTCACCGAAAAAATTAGTAGCAACGACAGAAATAAATAGGTATCTTTTGCGCACAGAAAAGATAAAGCCAAACTTTCTAAAATTCATGGGATTTAGCCTCTGGGCCTTTAGGTCCTTAAAACATTCTAATTGAGGTTACTCCTCGTTACCGCGAAGAGAGAGTTACCGGAAACAATAGAGAGAACAATGGATGCATGATTGTGAGTAGCGACGCTCAATCTTCCACGCGACAAACAATAAAAATACAACTCGCGCGCAATCTTCTTTGTTTCTTTCGTATCTGGAAGAGCAATATATATATATATATATATAAGATATACATATGTAGAACCAGTTGATACATAATAAAGTGTACGATGATGTCGTCGACAACAACGGAGTATGCTTTAACAGCATATTCAAAGAGATGCAATCCTTGTGTCACGACTGTACTTGCCGACTTTCATAACATCTTCTCTAGTATCAAACAATTAAGTAAGCAAGTTTTACAAGACTGTCTACTTTAAATTTAATTATTATTTTATATAATACGTAAAATTTTCTTATAAATTTGCTTTAAAAAAATTGTGTCGATCAATATGAAAAACTTTTTAACTTAAATGCGGTTACATAATAATTTAGTCATTAAGTCAATTTTTACTATTAATAATGTTTTATTTTACCTGTAAATATATAATTACAAGATGAAGTGAATTTCTTAAAGATTTTAAATCTTGATATTCATTAGTTTTAATAGGTTAATTTAATTAAATTTGGACTATTTTTAAATTGGTTTTTACCGTAGTCTTATTTATAAAATATTGGTATATAATAATTATTTAATTATATATTTACAATTTAAAGTTTAATAATTTAATTTTATTAAAAGTTCATAAATAAACTTGATTTAACTTAATAAAGGTCACATTTAATTTTTATGTTTATACGAAGTACTTTCGATAAAACATTTAAAGTTATTCAGTTCTAATTACAACAATTCGATATATTCGATTCTCTTTCTTCGATAAGAAGATTAAATATTAAAGAGATTAGGCAGTCGAAAAATCGATTTCTTTACATTTTTAAAATAAAAACTCTTTACAAATATAAATCAACCGAGTTCATACATAATTAAAAAAATTGTTTATATTAAAGTCGAAAATTTAAAATAGCTTATAAACTTTTGACTTAGTCACAGTCAGTTAGAATTTATAATAAAATATAAAAATTTACAATAAAATTTGATATATTTATTTGCGTTGAACATTAATATAAATTTTACATATATTATTCACATATAAATATTCAACGAATTATGCATCTGTAAGAAGTTAGGAATTTTACAACAGTCATCAAATGAAAGAAGTAATATTTCAATTTTGAAAGTAAATTTGCAATGTGACATTTTCAACAGTCGATTCAAATATTAAATACATTATTTTATCATATAATTCTGTAATATATAAAATTGCGATTATATTTATTACAATCTTTTTTTTTAGGAAAAGGAAATCTTCTGCCCGATTCCCTTAATAAGATTAATACATTTACATCGGGTTTTAGTAATAACATTGTAATTGATATAAAAACAAAAATTACTTATTGTAAAATAATTTTAGAACGAGAATTTTATAAAATAAATCTGAATGCATTATAATATATAAACGATTGATTTTAATATAAAATATTACATACTTTTTTAATCGATTAAAAGTAATTTAATTTGCGTTTACGATTTAATAGAATTCAATAGATTTATAACTTAAAATTTGGTTAACTACTACTTTCAAAAAGTACATGGATAATAAGTTTAGAAATACAATAATTAAATCACTTTTAATACGAGCATCTTTTATAGAACTTTTCAACACAAAAGGTAAAAAAATTCACGAAAGTTTTAATATTCGAATGAAATAATGAAAATATAAGTTGTAAGATCCAAAACTATGTACTATATAAACAATATAACTTTTTAGATATTATTTTATTTAAGCAGAAATACACGAATTGTAACTATTGAGTAATTGAAGAATGTAAAAGTAGTCATTATTTTGGATTTCCACATCGATTACAGGTCTCTTTTTTTACGTAGTAGGTGAGCTAACCTACTTTTTAATCTCTTCGTGCGTGCGCTTACATTCCTCTTACATGTTTCCAAGTACCATGAATAATTTGGCGAATGTATTTACTCAGCCATATTCTATATGAAGTAAAAGCATTGGATAATTGTATCCGTTATTCATGTCCAAACAATAATTCAAAATTTTATTTAAAACGACTTTTAACAATACTACAAATTTTTGTCTTTATACTGTAATTTATTAAATTCCAATTGATTTACTCAAACTTAATCGCTATCTCGCGAAGCTCTCGAAACTAATTTGAGATTAAAATATATTAAATGCAATTAAAACTTTTTACTATACATAGGCATATATTTACAGAATCGGTATATACAAGCTTTCGTAAAAATGGGAAAATCGAATTTTTTATGCCATATTGAATACAGAATTTTATATTTTCGTTTAATTTTTTTTTCGTTAATCAATAATTAAAGAAAATTGTTTACGAGTGAATAGAATATAGTTTTTTGATTGTTTTTCTAGTTCTAGATATATTTAAAAAATCGTTAGAATTTAAATATTTAAACTTGTAATCATTTTAATAGAATATATCCCTACAAGTATACGATGTTTCAGGATCAGTGATCAGTTGGTTAATCCATTCTTTGGTTTAAAAAAGTTGATAAAATATTTCGCTTGCTATAAATAATAACGTTAGACAGTTTACGAATAAAATTATTGCACCGATTCGTGAAATCATAAGTTTACCAGCTGCGTCGGAATTAATTACGTACGTACCAGATAACTTAAGAGTGACTTGAGTTTTCGGTACTAAGTAGAGATATGCAGTCGTATATTTACAAGCAAAAATAAACATTTCCACTTCCGCTTGACCCGCCCGCGAGTTTTCCGGCAACTCGTTTCTCGTGTGCGCTCTGTATGAAATTTCCTACAACGGTTATTCAAAACTCCTAGATTCATATGTGCACCTGCATAGAAGCTTTTCATGCAATATCCCTACGTCTATCGTTCTCTTATTTTGCGATACTTTTCTTTCATGAACGAGACTGCAGTATAATTAAAGCTATTCCTCAAAAATAGGTACTCAATTTCACCGAAATAAAGTGAAAATTGTGCAACTACGCGAAACTTGTCGGAAACTATACAAACCATTTCATCGGAGTTTCATTTATTTTATTGGTGAAGTGGTGTTTTTTGGACAGGGAATAAAAATAATATTTAAAAAAATCGTATGTTATCGAGGAAACTTTATGTATAAATAGAATAAAAAATAATAGAATACTAATTTATAAATAATTTAATTATAAATTGTTTATTCGTATTTATATTTTTAAGAACGGTTTTATTCATTCGTATAATTTTATTTATCGAGAAGACGTACGGATATTAATTTTGAATTATTTCAATTTTTTATCTCGATGCCGATCATTATTTTTAGTTTAAAAAAAGATACAATTCAAATAAAAATCAATTTCTTTTAAGGCTCGTAAAAAAATTTTCATTTATTTTTTAATTTCATTATTAGCTTTTAAAATTAACTCTGAGACAAGTTTTGAAATCTTTAATGATCGTAAAGAAGATAATTTTTTACATTAACCAACTACATTACTAAACTAGGTACATACGTAGTTCGAAATAAATTATTATGATTTATGATCTCTGGTAAATAAATAATATTACGAAAATTGATCTGTAGAAACGGAATAATAAAATTCTAAAAAATATAAGATGTTATATCTTTTTCATTAATACAAAAACCGTTTCTATGTTTACGCATTCGCACGTATCTATATTTCATATATTTTTATTTATACCTTAAAAAAAAACTTAATAAATCATAGGATAAATATAGTTTAAACGGGATTTGGAGAAGCGACTCCAAATGAGTTCACGAGCGGTTTCATAAACACACCTCAAAGGCACTAAGAACTTTCCTTAGATAAACTCGAAGTCTCTCGATGTTGGCGTTCGCGCATATACCGCTTGTACCCTCCTGTTCCTCCTCCCCCCCTCCCCCTTCCCATCCCTTCATCATCCTCCTCCTCCTCCTCCTCCATCTCCATCCCGTCGTTCGCAGTCGCTAACTTTTCGATCTCGCTCGAATGATAATTCGGTCTCGCACTCGTAACTCTGGCGCGATGGGGTGGACGGTTACCTCGGCAACGATCCGTCCTGCGATTGGCTGGTTCGGAGCTCGCATTCCACCCATCCGTGGTGGTGCGCTCGCCTTCCTCGGCCGCGAAACCAGCGGCTGGCTCAAAACGCCCGCGCGTCCACTTAGCCCCGTGGTTAACTCCATCGAGTGGATATCAAGCCTCGCGTACTTGGATGGATCGTCCTTCGACCAGCCAACTTTAATGGACTATGTGGCGCCGCGACGCTTTGCCAAATTATACAGCGCTTGTCGGAAATGAGCTGCAACTTTCTTTCGACAACTCCCGTTCTTCCGTTCTGTGTCCGATTTCGCAGTCGTCATCGTCGTACTCTTCGATCCCCGAAACATTAATTAGTCCTTCCATCTAATTTATGGAAATAAGATTGTACAATTTCTCGATTGTTTAATCGTGACAGAAAATTTATCGCTGTTATATTACCGACTTATTTTCGATATCTTCCGTGTGCTGAGAAGATTTAATAAAATAATGTTTATTAAATTAGATCTATCGATACAGTAATTTAATTAGTAGAAACAAATTTGAAGTCAAAATAAATAATTATTGTATTTTGAGAGAGCGGAGACTAATTATTTCGCTATTCGAACCTTTCAACATTTGTATTAAACAAATGAAACAATATAAATCTGAAGCCTGATTTTTTACATCGTTACTTAAAAAACGGTATAAATATTCGACAAAAGTTCCTATAAATCATTCTTTTGAAAAAGTAATAGGCGCAGCAATTAACATTGATTGTAAAATAAATCAATCTTTTTGAATAAAAGATATCATATATTTTAGATTTTTATATTCTTGAATAATTTAAATTTTAATTTAGTAAAATCTATTTTAAAACAAAATGATATGCTTGATAACTATGTAGTAGTAATTTATCCGATAATGATATATTCTTTACATTAATGAATGTATGAATTCAGAGAGAACGCCATCGTTAAGTTATCACGGAAAATATAAATTACTTAAATTATTCTTATATTTTGTATTTATATATCGTAGTTGTAAAAAGTTATGATTATGGATTAAATAAATATAATTTTATTCAAATTATTTTATTTATTTATAGCCAAACGAGTAGAACGTTTTCGACGGAATTCAAAATTTTATCTGTGATTGAGATTCTCTTCGAGTGGAATGCTCTCGTTTTTTTATATTTCTTGCCAGCTTTAAAGCAATAAAAGTGAGCCAATCAAGCAGCTTTGTGGTAGCAATCATAGCTTGATTATTCTGCTGTTAAAATAAAAAGGGATAAAACTATCTCTGTAATCTACCCGGTAGGTATAATAGTTGAAAATTAAAGGATGATAATCGAGTTGTATTATTTAGTAATAGATTTTATTTCATTGAAAACCGTATCGAGTAATACATTTTATATTGAAATTGTTTCGAATTTGAATTTTATACAGTATGCGATATTTTAGCTAATTTATATGTTGTTTTACATTATAAATATAATCACAATTTTTTATTTAAATAAGCGTTAAAATATTACACTTATCGTTCCTTTTTAAAAACTTAATTGTTTCTTTTTCTTTACAAAATCCAAAATAAAGCGTAGAAATTTAAAAATAATTGAAAATATACAATAAAATATTACAATACATATATTCTGATAATATACATTATTGAAAATGATATTAATATAGTTAAATCGATAAGAGAAAATAAATCAAAATATATGTGATATTTTATGTAATTTAAATGAAAATGTTAAAAATTTAATTATAAGTTATTAAATTTTAGTGCAACTAATTGTTTGGAAATTATAAAATGATTTAAATAATATAGATATTTCAATGGGTAAATATATATACATATATTAAGTAATCTAATATTAGTTATGTGAAATAAAAAAATTAATAATTTTAATGTAAACATTATTATTAACGTATCGTTTACAGCTTGTATCGTTGTTAAAGTATTTATGTAATATAGAATGGAGGGTAATGTTTAAAAATATACTGAAACAATGTGCTATAAATTTAACGAAGGAGTAGAAAATTTTAACGATTTAGAGTTTTTTCAAAAAACTTTTATTCAAAACGAATAGAATTATATTATTAATTCAAGTAACTTTTTTATAAAAAATATTTTAATAAATTATTATTTTTATTATTATTCATTTTTAATAAAATTTTTAATTTTACTTTTATAATAAAAACAAAGATGTATGCACTTTATGAAAATATACGTATATTATAAATACATACGTAATATTTAATTTTGAATTTCAAAGCCAATACTCAAGAAAGTATGTTTTAGATGCAATATTTTCGGATAAATTCTACTTTAGGTTTTCAAATCGTCCGCGGTTTATCATTAGATCCCGTAACTTCGCGTACGTGTAACGATATTTTGAAACTAAATCGTAAAAAAATCTGCTAAAATAAGTGCAGTACAAGTTTTCTCTTTTGATCCGATGCTTTTTTGACGTCCATTTGTTTTGCAGATTGCAAACGAGAGAAAAGCGGAATATTGGGTCTGTATCGCGGAACGATGTAAAAAGAAACTGGGCGCATTCACGTATCAAAAAGCGAAAAAGATGGCGCATCGTACCAGAATCATTCGATGAAAGCTCGGATATGAAAAAAGTAAAATAGGAGCAGCTGAATCAGGTGTAGTAAGAGGAGTAAGAGAAAGAGAAAGAGAAAGAGAAAAAAAGAGAGAAAGAGAGTGATTGGGAGAGGAAGAGAAGTCGAGAAGAAGAGTGAGTACTATCTCTTTCTTCGTCTCTCTTCCTCCACGCTATATTTCCTTTTCCAGTCTTGCTCTTTACCCTCGGCTCTCGTTTCAGCTCGCTTTTCATTCAGCGAATCATACCGGGTCTTCCCTCTCGGAATTACTTCATAGCAGTTATATTCACACGCGCGGTCGCTCCTCAATGGATCCACATTTCCCCGATTGTTAGCGATTTCCAGCTCCTCCAACTTTTGTCTCTCTCTCTCTTTTTCTCCTCGTTTCGTTTTCGTTCGGTCGGTAGTTCGGATCGGTTCTATGCCATTACGCTGTTCCAAATCGCTCTACCGTACCACGAAATCCACTCTCCCGCGTCTTTTATCCGTATTTATCAATTTATTCGGGACCGCGATTATCGAGAGCAAAGCATTCGATTCCAGTTGCGACGAGTATCTCGTTCGAGTTGGGTCTCCGTTACGATGCGCACAGAGGAACCGAACGATTTTGAATTAGAGAGTCGATGAACGCGGACTACGCCAAACCTCTTGGGTAAGGTTTTTTTCGAAGATCGATAAAAAAAGACAGAAATGTAAAGATTTCTTATTCCAGCTCTCCTTTCGGTCTATTCATTACAAAAATAATTTTCGCAATTTCGTTGCATTTCACGAAAGACTTTTGTGGAAAGTGTAAAGAATCTTGTACCAATTACCGGTAAACAAAATATATTACAGAAATGTTTTTCTGCGATTATTAATATCTTTAAATATAAATTATAATATCGATGAGTTATTAAAAGTGAAAAATTTAGTTTTTGAAACGTAATAAACGTTCGTTTCGTTTAAACTTGTACCAAAAATTATCCTACATTCAAGATACAAGTCACGTTTTCAGGATAGAATTGTGGTTTTATAAGTTTTACAAAAATTTTTCTAATTACCTACCACCGAGTAAGAATTTAAAATGTAAATGTGGTATTTATATTTTACTTAATAAGAATAACTAAAAAACCTTTGAAAATAATTGGAAGCGTTATCGTTAAATTCTTTCGTTAGTTTCATAAACCTTTATTAGTTTCGTATCGCGAAAAGATTATAGAAAAGTTTAATAAACCCCGAATCAAAGCTTAATTACTTTTTTATCAATTTATTATCGTAAATATTACAATTATTAACAACGTTCGTAAAAGCTTTTTCGTTACGTCGTTATTATAAAACGATGATCGAACCGACTCTCGTCAACTTAAACCTCCCACCATTCGTATAATCTTTTAAATAAATTTTGGCAAAACTCTTCCTCTCTTAAAAATGTTCGAAGCTGAAATATCGTTAACGAGTCTCTCCCTTATCTCGACTATCTGTCTACTGGTTCGTAACAGAATTTCCGTTGCGTGCACACTAGGAAATATTCCACGAAGGCATACGAGCGAACGACAGTAGATATTTATTAAAAGAATCGTAAGGGTGAACTAATACGTCGGTCACCGATACCCGATAGAAAGTAGATAAAACAAACGGTTAATTGGCGCGCCCATAAAGAAGCTTACAAAAGCCATCTTGACTAAAAATGAGACTTCGTAATCCCTTGAAAGAAAGTTCCTCCGACTCCAGACTCGCGGTCAAGTGACACTCTCGAAGAACGATGGTTACGCGAAAAGTGTGCTTGAACACGGCCGTTGGTCAGGCCCCCGCGGTTCCAATTATACGTCGAAAGTCTCCCGATAGGAAAAGAAAAGCCATTCGTCCTCCTTTTTTCTCGTCTTTCACAAAGGGGAGATATCGGAGATCCAATTGCTTCCCCATACACGGTAGCCCACACGTCGAGCGATTACGTAGACAAACGCTCGAATTCTTCCACGACTCCTTCCGCGGTAATTGAAGTGCCTGTGCAGAGCGAACGCGCGTTGCGCGCAGTCACGTACACGACAGCCACGGAGAACTTGTGCATTGTGCCTCTCTGACCTGCCCCCTACGGTGTCTAGCATTTTTTTATTTCGGAGGTCCATACTTTTTCTGTTTCCTTTGGTTACTCAACCATTTTTTTAACCTTGATCTCGAGTATTCGCAACGAGGTATTTACGCCGAGCGTAAAATAATACATTGACTTTTTCTTACCCTATGGCCAACAGGGTTCGAGTGTTTTCCTGCGGATACGTTTCGACATATTTTCATCAAAATTCGTATTTTCCAACGCCTATTTTATTTCGACTAACGACCACCCAAACTTTATACTCGAATTTAATCTCTTCAAACTTATGCGTATTATTTTTGCACGCGTTTCTTAGAAAAACCAAGTGTATAGATAAAATTATTTCCAAGCATTTTCAACGAAAATACAATATATAAATTCTAATAGGATAAATCGTCCCTCGGACGATTTTCTTGCTGCGGGTTTTGTGCTCCCTCGCCTCCTACTACAACCGGAGTACACTCGTACGAACTTCTGGTTTTCGTCTGCCTTACGCGGTGTAAACTAATGCTCGTATTATTTTGGAATTTCCAAGTTCGGAATACTCGTCGGATGAAAATTTTCGAAAGACTGTTTGGTAATTCATTGTCGATTTATTTCAGCAGACCGAGAACTACGCTGATATCGAAACGATATCGTCGACTCTGATTTATCGTATCTTCCTCTTTACGCACGATAAAACCAAACCGACTTCTTTTACGCAGGCGAAATAACTTTGCGTGCAATATTTTGTAAAATATTTCGTACGGTGAAAAAAAATTGTAGGTAAAATATATTTATGTAGACTTTTAAGGCGATCGAAATAAGAAATACTTTTTATATATAATTTAAGAAATATTAAACTTGGTTTTAATATTAATTTTAATTTATATTAAGAAAATTTTATCATAAAATGTATATCTTGTAAGAAAAGAAAAAATTTCAAACAGTGTAAAAGAGAAAATAAAATACATATTGATCTACGGTAACTAATTTTTGTAAAATGAGTATTGCACATCTGTTCCTTCCTTGAATGAATACAATCAGCCCAAAAATATACTTTTTGCTTTCTCGTTATTGACGTGAAATTTACGTTATTTAAGTTGTGTTCAATTGTACAAATATTTTCTCTTTTCAAAATATGAGATTAAGCATAAATTGCTTAATTAATTTTTACAAGCTTAATGAATTAGCTTTTATTATAATTATATTTATAATAGTATACCTATAATATTTATATTTACAATTTACTGCTATACATTTATCGCTAATATTTCAGTAACTAAATATTTGAAAAAATATTTTCATAGAGAAACTGTAAATAAAAAGATGTAATTTTATTTATAATATAAATATGAATTTGAAAACATTCTTTTTTAAATTAAACTTAATAAAAAATATTACTTAATATTTACTTACTTTAAATTATATTTTAAAAATATTTTTCTCGTTATTTTAGTTTTGAAAGTATTTTTTTGAAATACACTCGTACGCGTTATATTGAATTTTAAATCTTAGTAAGCATGAAAATTTTTACTCCGATATATATATATATAACTAAAAATTTTTGTTTCTAGATAACGTAGAAAAATAATTTTTTATTACCAATATCTATTCAATTTAAATTTAAAATAAAGTACATCCAGTACAAAATAAAATCTAAAGAAATTTAATTTATAATTCTTACCACTATATTATAATGTACGTACGAAAATTAAAATGTTATATTCGCAATATGCAAGTTTTGCATCCAATATTATATATATTCTCTATATCCCAGACATGTATTACATACGTAAATTTATTTTTCTTATCTGTACAAGGGACGAATGAATTGATATCCTTCGTTCATCGTGATTAGGGTAAACAAGCGGCAAAGCCGTAATGTGCAATGATGGGAATAATAATTGTAAATAGATATAATAAGCGTATACGTTATCAAGGGGAATAGCTATATTAGAAGGTTTGATTCGTACTATTTATCCCTCGCGTGTCCTGATCGTTATCTACAATTTGTCCCCCAGCTTTTTCTGTCTCTGTCTCTCTCTCTCTCTCTCTCTCTCTTTAAGCTTTAACAAGTGTCGATCCTTCTACACTTTTGTGTTTATGTATACATGTACTTACAAGTGTGTTTGTTCTTTCGAATTCAAGCGAAAACTAGTGTAATCTTATTTCTATTGTATCTCTGTATTTATAAGAGAATGTATGTGTTTATGAACGCTTTAATGTGTTTTTATACATATGTACATATGTGTGTATGATTTAGTTTCCATATAGCTCCTTGACTAGACTTCATTTATTCGATGCATTACTCGAGGGTGTCAATGAATCATTTCCGAAGCTTTGTTCATTGATTTCGAATTTCTCGTCATATATTTTACGTATATTTGATTGTATAGGCATACAGTACGAGAGCTACAATAATTGCTCCAAAATTCATCGAAATCAACTGTGATTTCGTAGCTGCATTTCAAATATTGGATGTATATTACAGATAATTCAATTATTTCTTTTATTCTTATACTTTTCTATAAAGATTATCACAAATTGATTTATATAATAAATAGCTATTATTTTTAATAGCTTTCTTTTTTAACTTTATTGTTATTATTAAATTTTATTATTAATATAATAAATATTTTATGTATAACGATTAATGTTTGAATTTATAATATAATGGTATGCGATAAGTAAAGTGAAATAATCAAATGTTACATAACACATAAAAAATAGATATTTTATACTTTAATTGATTAAAACAATAAATAACTATAAAATAGTGAACAAATATTTATGTATAAATAAATATTTTAACAATTCATTATTTTAACTAAAATTAATATTTTAAATTCTTTACAACGTGAATGTACTTTAAAAATAAGTACCAAAATGAGAATAACGTAATTTTCACGAAATTACTAAATCAAATTTTTATAAAATTACATAAGTTTTTATTAAAATTGTAATCCGTATTAAAATAGTTAAATTAACCTCGTATCATACGATGAGTCAGAGAATTAAATTAAATATCAATTTTCTCTGTTCTTTCAAAGAAAATAATTTTAATCTACAGTTTCACGTACGCGTTGATTCAATAATTTATGATAATTCAAATCGAATTACGTCGTCCTTTCAAATCTATAATACATTTATTTCATAGTAAATTTATAATTGGATTGAAAATTGAATCGCGCGATTATTTACATCTATAGAATTATTTTTACGTAGTTTGTAAGCGCGTCGAAGAAACGAACATTTTAAAGAAACATAAAGTAAGAAAATAAACTCCGCGTTATTAGCGGGTCGATGAAATAAGAAATGAAAACGATAAAAATCGAAGGATAAAAATCGATAGAACTACGTAAAAACTAGTTATAAATCCAACCGTTTACGTAAAAACAAAACAGTCTTGCGTTATTCCGTAACGCAGAATAAATCGAAAGGTTTACCTAATAAAAAAAAATATTACGCTTGAAAGAATAACGGAAAAATTAATGGTATGCGTAGTTTGAGAAAACGCGTAATGCGCCATCCAGAGAGCGACGAAGACTTATATGGAGCAGCAACGGAGCTTTCAGCGAGACTTGCCTCGTTAACATTCAAATGTATTCATTCCACTTTGCGCAGTTGTGCGCCTCGCGTTTATTCGCAAAGACGCCTGGCCGCTTTGCCAACCCCTTGAATTAATGTCGGGCGTATACCTAGGCTCTAATAAATTCGGAGGTCTTCGAGGCGAATATTCAACCGAGTCTCTCGTTAGCCTCGTTGATATAAAAACGAGAAGTAAAGGGAAAACATCGCTCGCTCGACTCCCGGACTCCCGGTGCCGATGTTATAACTACGTGTACAAGTGGCTTCCGCCGCACTGCATAAACCGTAGACCGGATCTTTTATCTTATGCGAAACCACGACTTTCGCTTCGAGCAGCCCAGAAAAGCTAAATAGTTCGCGTAATATATGTGATATATGTGTGCCTGTGCACGCAAATTTAATGGATTCCGTTCTTCTTACGTTTCATTTGCGTTTATTTCCTTGGATTTAGTTTAGATCCTCGGTATTTCTAACGATGGATCATTTATTTAGCCTTTTCTCTCGCGTCCTTTATTTTACGTTTATTTTCTAACCTATTGTTAAATATAAACATTTTTTTTACTTTGGACGGTAAAATTTGGAAAATATTCCGAATAAATTTAAATTATAAAGAACTTCGTTCTCCGTTTAATTATCGAGTCCTCGATTTTTAAATACCTACGATAACTTTTGTTTAAGAATATTCTTCGCGACGAGCGAATAAAAATGCTCGTTCGCTCTTAAATAACGACTATAAGTTCGAGTTCGCGTCGAGTACAAAGTACAAAGGCGTTACAAAAATATATTTTTATTCTATAAATTTTTATTTATTCCGATCCAACGGTAAAATCGTTCGTACTCGATAAGATTATATCGAATTTGCTTGGCTAAAGCTCGAGCGTTCGTTTCTTCCGAAACTCTTACCTAACTTATGCAATTTTCCTTGAATTTAAAAAAAAAGAACGATATTAGGTTTAGAGCGGTGCATTTTTTCGAAGGTAGGAAGCTTATTCATAGATTAACGAAGGTAGCGAGTTATCTTTAGAGACTTTGTATACGTGCGCGGTGGAAAAAAGAGTAGGAATAAAGTCGGCGAAGCCAAGTGCCAATTATCTCGCGAAATCCTTTGTGAAGTTTTATATTCCCGGTTGCTAGATACGCGTACACCCAACGATCGGAGGGTGAAGACTCTCCCACGTTCATCGCCGCGTTAATAAATTAGCGATCGTTTTCCTTGCTTATCCGCATAAATGTAGGAAACTTCGTTTTAAAGATCTTCGCGAAAGCCTAGCGTATATTATGCGACTCTGCGACTAGAAGAGAGTTCGCTCATTCGCGAGTAAACGTGCCTAGTGATAATTAAAAGTGAAACATGTGGAGCGAGTTAAGATGCGTAACAAATTGCGGTCGTCGGAGTTTCGCGTATACGCGACTTCATCCTTTGGTTAAGCTGCGTTAATTAATTTGAGGAAATTATAGCGGTTTTATTCAATTATAAATTATTCGACGTTAACCCAACGAAACTCTCGTTGGCTAAAGTTTTAAAAACGACTGGAACTAAGCAAGTTTTGAGTGTGCCCCTCTACACTTATTGAAATTTCAATATGTTACAATAAATACTTTACATCTTTCTCTTACTTCAACTCAATTGCTATTGTTTTAATATTAAAGTGACTAACGGTCGAGGAGCTATTTTTCGTTACTTCGAGAGCAAGTTTACCATTAAATACCAATTTTTTAAAAATTACGCGTTTTCTTTAAACATTATTAAAAAATTAATAACCGAGCGTTTCAATTTAATAAAAATAATTGATCGGAATAAACTTTCGAACAAAATTTTGTCGCTCACGATTATTTTATAACGTTTTACGCGGAGTATCCGCAGAGTAATGGACCGAAATCATTGCATTCGTATAAACTTGGGTAACTTTTCGATGGTCGTTCGCGATACGAATCGAGAATATCGAAGGTTTCGGATAATTTGTCAAAAATTTCAATATCGGGAAATTCGACCGTTATTCCGAGTATCGATCGCGATTAAATATAGACGCGAGTGTAACGATCAAGCCGAAACGAACGTCCTACTTTGCTTCGATCGAATCTCGCGACGAAGACGAAGCGCAAATTTGCGAAGTTACATCTTTGAACGACACACAAAGACGCGCAAAACTAATTGCGAAGGAGAGAAAATGTTTAAAGCGAAAAGCGAAGCGAGCGCGAAAGGTAAAGAGGAAAAGAGGAAAAGCCAAATGAAAATAAATAAGTCAACGATCGAGGATTCTTCTTCCCCGTGATCATCGTTACACATTCAATTTGTTCTCGGCTCGTTATCGCAATAATCGACCGGCAATGACTCGCACCGCGATAACGCGGCACCAAAGCCTCCGCGCATCGCATCGCTTCGCTCGATTCGCTCGATTCGCGTAGCCGCGACGTTTTGTCGCTCTTCCACTCGTCCCTCGAGCGAAACGAGAAGGGAGAACGAATCCCGAGCTCGCGCAAAGTGCCCCGGAGCCGAGAGGGGGGTGGAGCCCGAGGGTTGCAGTGGCGAAGCCGCGACCAATGAGCGCCTGCGCCCACCCCCAAAATGGCTGCGCGAGCCGAGTCGCTCCGGAATAAACGGGCGGATTAATTGCGGAGCCTCGGAGGGAGGATGAGATGCCGCTCTTATCCGAAAACGCAGCGCTTTCCAACAGATCGACGCCGGTCGCCAGCACGTTGATACGATGCCAACGAGAGGAACCGCGCTTACTCGTCTCGGGATGAGCTCCTCCTCGGGCTCCGGCACCTCGATCGAATTACCGAACAGTGACAGGATCGGCCGGTTGTAACCTCCGCGAGTGCGAGGAACCGTTTACTCGAGGCTCCGAGGGACTTACTCGAGAATCAAGGGACCTTGGCTTTGCTTCCTTGGGAACAAAGGCTCCTATCAGGAGACGACTGATCGAGAGTACCTATACGATGCAGGAGCACAAGTCGTTTCTCATTCGAGATCTGCTCGGCGATGTGTTGGACCACCGCGTTCAAGGTAAATCATCGATTCTACCTTTCGAGAGCTCCGAACCTCTCGGCTCTCGATCTCTCGTGCGCTTTAAGCTCGTTCGTATTTACCGTATAGGATAAAATGTAAATTGTAGGGTGCAAACCTTCGATGCAGCGTTGAGGAATTTTCAACGGTTGCGTTCACCGATTGTACGTATACCGTACAAGATAAAAGCAAATAGTTCGATAATCGCGAGGATGAAAGGATTCCTTTGTTGATTTAATTAAGTAAATTTTGACATATTTTTAAAATTAATTGCGTACGATGCAATATTAACGTTTCATTTACATAATTTACATCGGTTATCTCGTTTAGATACGAATGCTCTTCGAATTAAACGCGTCGGCGGATGCCTTTAAGATTTTTATTTATAAAAACATTTGTTTTTGTACGAATAGAAAGAAAAATAATTATCTCGATATTTACTGTAAATATTTTTTAAAGACCGAAATTTATATACAGATATAAACTAAAATTTATATTTTACGTTAATATTTAAATACAAAATTAGCGTAAAAAATCCTATTACTTAATTCTGATTATCCGTGTCGATTAAAAATGTAATCCGTTCCAGTTAATTTATTCAAAGCTAAAATTTACGATCCGCGTTTACACCATCCAATCGGCTTTGCTTTTATTCCTCGAGCCAAGATCGATAGGGTCGTATAAAAAAAAATCGTACACGTTGTCGGGAATGTAAAGCATCGACGAGTGAAATCAATTTAGCGCGTAAACCAAAGCGAAAACGAAATCTTTGTCTTCTCCCGTGTAGGAGTCGAGGCACGCGCTCGAAATTTGCACCTGCCGTTCCGGTCTTGTTCCCAGGGCGCGCAATCATACGGTCGTAATCGATAAATCTATTAAACGGAGCGTGCGGACTCGGAAGGGGTTGCCGCGACCACGGGACATCCTCGTTAGGCGAGCGACGAACGCGTGCGACCCCCGGGGGTAAGTCGTCGGTGGGCCGCGCCGCAGAAACGCAGATGGCCCGCGGATTATTCGAGAGTGGCGCTCGTTAGTCGCTCGATTTGTTGAAAGGGATGGCTACCACCTACTGGGAAAGGACCCCGACAACCGTTTATACATTGTGTGCGGAAAGCCAATTTTCGCAAGGGGATTCGAATGCGGAGTGATTTTTCCGAGATGCGGACGATATTTTTCTGCCGTTCTGCTTCTATTTGCCCCATTTTTGGAAGTTTCTCTTAATCCAAGCATCGGATATCGGTCCATAAAACTCGGTGCTAGAATTCGAATCGTAATTAGCTTTGTATATTTACGAGTGGTTTAAGTCGATCGCTTTACCTTGTCCAATTCGCTCTGCACCCACGTGTACTTTTATCTTAAGCACATAATATATATTATTTTCGGACCAGAATCGTAATTATATTTCTTACTCCTTCAAATTTTATACAGCAATATCGTGAATAATTTATATCAAATACAAGGTTGAATAATTTCAACATGTAATTTTGAAGTATCTTTACAACCGATGTCTCGTTTATAATAAATGAATATAAGAATATCTTTAAAATTGAAATTAGAATGAAAATTTTAAATCAAACGAATTCTTATTGTTTCTAATAAAATCTCTGCATCGAGCTGATAAATTCTTACATTCGAGCGCTATTAAATAATCCGCAAAATTTACGTAGTTTACTTTGTTTTGTACATTTATTTTTCGGTTTAATTTATATTCGCGTTATTTAAATGAAAATTCAATCTAAAAAAAAAACGATCGATCCCTACAACGAATCAACGACTTTCCGCTCGACGTGGCAATCGGGTATCGACGAATCGATAAAAACTCGCGACACTGTTGCTCCGTTGCTTCAGATGAATCCGAGGACGACTCGGCCGTGCACTCGGACTCGGAGGACACGATCGACCCCGGCAGCAGCCCGTGCACTAGACTCAGTAGTCCGTCCCCGGGCTCGGCGACCTCCGGTGGAGGCGGGAAGTCCTGCATCCCCGTGACCGGGACGAGCAACGGTGGCAGGAAACCCCGCAGAAGACGAACCGCGTTCACTCACGCCCAACTCGCCTATCTCGAGAGGAAGTTCCGCTGCCAAAAGTACCTGAGCGTGGCCGACAGGAGCGACGTCGCCGACGCTCTTTCGCTCTCGGAGACGCAGGTCAAGACGTGGTACCAGAATCGAAGGTAAGTTTTCTTAACCGTATTATACATCTTTTCGTTCGAATTATATAAATGTGCTCGTTAATGATTATTGATATAATTTAAATTATAATTATTACTGCAATGTAAGAATAAAATAAGTAAGTTTTTTTCTTCGAATGATTTCTTATTGAAAATGAGGGTTTAGAGATTTTTAAAATGCTTCTTGAAGCTTTTTTTATTTATTCGTTGGTTCATTTTTATCCATATTTTCACTTTTTGTGAATACGTTTGTAGTTCCTAAGTAATTTTCTAGACAAATATATAATCCTTTGAAGAAGCAACGAACGTAATATCTAAATTCTTTTTTTTTTTAATAGTTTTTTTAGCATTTTTATATAATAAATTAATTATTTATCAATAGCTACCAAATATCTAAAAATTATCAACGAGCAACGTTATCGATTCGATCGATCGAACAAATTAATTGTATAAACGAACGTTAAAAAATTAGTATTACTTATTCGGAAAGAACAAGTTGACATTAGAATTGTTAAATGTAGCGTCGATTCGTTAATCGGAACTAGAATATTTTCCCGTTGATACGGAACCTCGTGTTATTTTAAATTCTTTCGAGTAGATTATCGGTTTCTCCCGTTTCGCTTCGACTAAAAATTCAATTTCCGCGGCAATAAAATACTAGCGAAACGTATCCAACTCAAACGTCCTCGGGACGAAGGAAACAGGGTAATATAACGAGAAACACGTAGGACCAAGTGGAAGCGGCAAAATCAGCTGCGACTGGAACAACTTCGCCACCAGGCGACGGTGGAAAAGGAGCTTCTGGTGCGAGGCGTCGGTCTCCATCACAGCGGCATCGAAGCTTACTGCTCGACTCCCTACTCTCAGAGCCAGCAATCCTCGGCCCAACCTCCACCACCGCCCGTACCCACAACCGCGTCCACGGCGGCCTTTCTTTCCACGGCTGCGGCTCTATTTCGCAACGTCACCTACGTGCATGGCTGTCCGCTCTAACCCATCCCCGAAGAGCAGGACTTCCTGCAGTTGGAACGCCACTCGAGTGCTTCGTCTTTTTCCCAGTTGTGAGGCACTTGGTAGTTTCGCTTTTGGCTTTTCCGACTTTTCGAAAGTCTCTAAGACTACTTCGAGGTATATTTTATTTTGTTTTTGTAGTTTATTGATTTTAACGAGCCATTTTTGTTGTTCTTGCGTTAAATAATTGTTCGTTTTTTTATTTAGGGATAATTCGATTTGGGAATATTAAACTGTACTCGTAAATTGAAATCGAATTTCATCGAAAATTATACATACTTTTATTTATTCAAATAACCATTCACACTAAACATATTTATTTATATAATAAAGAAATATCAAGTAACATTTGCATCCAAAAATAAATGCTTGTTTTGAAAACAAAACTTGAGTGAATTCAAAATTAATGTTTGAATTAATATTATAATTTGTAAATGAATATTTTTAGTTTTTGCAACAAAGTAGAATTCTGGATTATTATTTCATAAATTAAATATTCAACTTATGAATTTATAAATAAATTAATTTACCTGCTTTAAAAAAGAAAAATTTAACGATGTAAAAGTTATAATAAAATTTAATCACTCTTAGAATATTCTTCAATTAGTTAATGAAATTTGCATTTAGAAAATCTTGTTCGAAGTTATCTTCATATTTCTAGTAAAATTTTGTAAATAATTTCAAATTTTCTTACAAAAATGATATAGATAATAAATTTGTCGATAACGAAAATAGAATCTTAAATGAAAACTATTAATCAAGATTTTAAATGTTAATAGATCATATGTAATATAGGTACGCAGTATCGTTATTATTCTACCTATAATGCACGTAATAAACAAATGACAATTATTTCAATTACTGGAAAACAATCTTAAGATATAAGAATGCGTAAAATGATTTTAGTGAAACGTACGCAAAAAAAATAACCGTTTGTAACGAACGTTATTATTGTTACTGATCTCAACGCGATTGGATATAATTTATTAAATTATTATATATTTTACAAAGAATCGGTGTAAATATGTAATTATTAAACATTAAAAGTAGTAAAAATGTAATAAAGTAGAATTACAAGAAATATTCTACTTTCTCTTCGAAGCAAACATCTATTATAAAGTGTGTACTAAATTTGGTTTTAATTAATAAAACGTTGGAATAATCTTCTAAGAAATAATTTTAAGCCGAGCATAGAATATATTTATAATTTTTAATTTACAGCATCGATGATAAATTTGAACTAAAATCGAATTTACGATACGAAAAATTTAGTAAGTTTCTTTTGAATTTTTATGAAAAAGTATCGCTTTGAAGCACTAAAATTAAAAAAAATGGTACATATTTTGTGATAGAGCGTTTTTTTAAAAAATTCATAAATGGCACCAAACGAATACATATTTATACTTATGTATTAACTAGTCGATAAATGTAAACGTTATAATAAAGTAAAGTTTCTCGAAATGTTTTGATGACGTAAAATGTGCAATGTCAGTTAATTATAAGCGTCGCTAGTCGTAACGACGTACGTATGATAATCAGTAATTAATTCTCTTTAGTAAGTAACGACGATTAGATTTTAGTAACTACGATAATTATAAACATAATATTTGAATGGGTTCGTTTTACATAATAGAACAAATTTACGTAAACTTTTATCATTGTATAAAAAATAAATAAATTAAGAATTAAATTATAAAAGAAATTGAGTACGTAGTGGTTTTGAATTAAATTGTGCGTAACCTCTCGACTCGGGTTCGTACTCGGTATGGGGTGTACATACTTGACTGATCTTTATTTTCAAACGATACGATAGATACATATAAAATACAATAGACACGTGTCTATAGTAGAGTAGATAATTTCTGTTCTCTTCAGGCTTAATTAACTGAAATCGATACAACGATATCGAATCGAACGCAACGTCTAGATTCTCGATGAATCAATTTTTTTCTTAAGATCTCATTGTTGTATCAGTCACAATTGTATCTTATAAATTAATCACGGATTTTTTATACCCTTACGCATATTTATAAAACAAGTGTTTAATCCTTATTTCATATGTATATTTTACCTTCGTTGAGTTATCGATCCTTTTTTTACAATATGCGTTCTAATTTTAATAATACTATATATATATATATACATACACACACGCACATATATATACACATCAATATGCATATCTCAAAGAGTTGATTTACAGAAGTAAGTGAAATATGATACCGAAAAATATAAGATAATTCGTATTCAAGTCTAGTTCGAAAAAGGCTCTCTTCAAAATGTAGAAAATGTAAAGGTAATCGACGACTAAGAAATAAAACAGTTTGTTACAAACGCAAAAAAAAAACTCTTATTTTCGTCGTAGTCTTATTTCATAATGGAGCGATCGTTACTTTCAACGAAGTCGAATCGGACGATTGGAAAATGAGTCGTCGACGCGTAATTGGATCCGTTGCGATAAACAGTTAAAAAATCACAAAACGCCTTTCCACCAGGTTGGAGTTATGAATTGTATCGAGATCGGCAAAAAATCGCATCGTACGTCGATTAAAAATCTTCCCCGCTGGCATCGACGTTCCACCCCTTATTAACCGTTCGACGTTACGGTTGCAAACTCGTACCACGGAACCTCGCCGTTCTCGAACCTCCTCCGGGCACCGATAAAATTCGGCATCGCTTTCATAGATCGTTAGCGAAGAGCGGCGTATCCACGCGATCATCATCCTATCGCATCTATGCGTGTGGCCGCACCCGAAGAAACCCGCCGAGTGGTCCTTTCGAGAGTCGCAACGGGCGCTCCTCGAACGTTGCGGGATTCCAAACGATCGCGAGGAAATACATCGTCACGGGGTTCCCCGCGTTAAAGTCACATCCTCGGGGTGGTGGATCGAGGGGATCGAGGGGATCGAGGGGATCGAGGACTGCACGTGTGCGGCCATTGTGCACGAGGTCTCGCGTCCCCGTTGTGCTCGTACGTGCGTACGCGTCGCTCCCCGTCGATCTTTGACACTTGGGCACGCACGCGACTTCCTACTATTTTTTATTCCGCGGGTATTCCGCGGAGTGCGAGGAAAAGTCCTGGGAGGCGAGGCGTAAGCTTATTCGAATCTTTGGAAAATTGCCGCGGAAAGTCGCGCTTTATTTACTTCCCGAGGTTGGTTTCGGGTCGGAGGAGGGACCGAGTCGGGGGTGACCGGGGGAGCGAAGGAGTAAAGAGCCAGAAATAAGGGGATGCGCGTGTATCCGCGTAATACCGAAGATGTAAAGAGGGGATGAAAGACGTAGAGGGTGGAGGGTGGGGTGGAGACCGAGCACGGAGTCGGAACGTAACGAAGCTTCGACTTTTTAATTGGAATATATTCAGAAAAGCGGAACGCCTTTTTATATCGTGCGCGCGAGTGAGTTTGATGCTCTCAATACGGCATAATACTACTCGAATCGAGCAGAGCGGACCTCCTCTTCTTTCTCACCCTTTCGCGATCTCACCATCTCTTCGTCCCCCTTTTATTTATCTCGTTCGGTGCGGGAACGGAAACTTATGTGCGAATCATTTTACGAATTCTAACTTACGATTAAAGAATCGCGCGTTTTCAAGGTACAACGAACACTGAACGCTTCGTTTTAATTTTTAAAAGTAACTTTATCGTTGTGATAAATATTCCGTACGTCGAAGGTGAATTTTCTTTCTGTCGCGGTCAATTACAAATATCGATACGATCGTCGATAACGATTAACGATGCGCTCGGTTTTGTTTCGTCGTATGTTCGATCGCGCGTCGTACTTTTAGAAATGTTCAAAATTGTAATATCGTTTTTAATTCGTGCGAGGATTCGATGATTATAAATGGAAACGAAATAAATTATAATGAACGCGAGTGAGCCTACGTTTGTAGTGTAAGAACGGACGTTATTTTAAATTAATATCGGGTTATGATTTCGATAGCGATAAAACTTATGTACAACGTAATTATGTAAACTATCGTTACATTTTACAGCTTTAAAATCATACTTTGAAAATTAATCCGTAAGAATTTTCGATCTTTGACGAATAGAAAGAAAAACTTTCGATGACTTACGTCTTTTTTAACGATTACAGTAGATACGTAAAGAATTTATTATCGCGTTGACAAATTAAATTTTTAATATGAGAAATATATAATCGTTACTTTATTATTTAACGATACCATTTTCTTTTCGTTCCAACTTATAATTTAGCGTTATCGCGTTCATTTCATAAAAATCGAATACTTTTCATTAAGCGTATAAAAACAGAAAATTTTGCATTAAGATGATTAAATTATATCACCGAAAAACTTTTTATTCGCGCGAAAGACAAATCGAACCGACTTTTACGCGTCGAAAATTTATATAATTTAATCGCGACTCGATAGATGTAACAGAATTTTTAATAATTTCCGTTTTTACGATTTCTAAGTCAATGTTAATTATTAAAACGCATAAAAAGTTGTTTTAAATGCAATCACAAAGATCAGAGAGAAATTTAATTCCACCCGAGCGGAAATTTAGTACCGCTATTTACGCGAAAAATACTTTCGATAAAAATAATCGCGCAAACAACGGATATTTAAAGTTGCGTTAGTTCATAAAATATTTCGAAAGTCAATCGTTGCGTCGCGTTTCAATGCCTCTACGCTTTCTTTATCCATCAATCAACAGCCATCCAACAAAACTGAAAGATCGTAGGTATCAGAGTCGCGAGAAAGGCGAGAAAGGCGAGAAAGGCGAGAAAGACGTAAAGCGAAAATTTGGGAGTGGAGTTGTTCTCGTCTGGGATGTTTTCTAGTTAAAGAGCCTCGCAACCGCTGTACGACACGTCCAAGGCATTAGTCGGTCTGCCTGGAAGCACGGGAGTTGCCGACTCGAGCTTAATGGTCTGTTTGCTTGCAAATTGCGCCATCGCTAAAGGGCACCAAACAATTCACGACTCGCTTTAACTTGTACATTTCAATTTCGAGTGGGGCTCGTCCGTCGACCGCCACACCCGTCGCCTACCGTACGTGTGTCGACGTTGAATTTGCATAATGTCATCGCCTCGCTAGTTTTCTCCGTTCCGTGTCACCCTCGCATTAGCGCCTACAGCGATGCCTCGCAAGTTTCGTTGAACGTCGACCGTATCTACTTAAGACTCGCGCGACGCCGAGTCACGGATTATTCTACTTTAGTCGCTTGGGTTTACATCTGCACGCGCCAAACTTTTCCTCTTCGACGAATATTTTCTCATTTTTGTCGGAGAATCGAGAGCAAAAGTTTGCGGACGGAGGACCGAGTTGATTATCCTTCTTCGATTTTGTTCGGTACTATTCCCTAATTTTGTTTTTCAACCCATCGTTGCGGTGAATAATTTGAGAAATAGAAATATTTATACTTTTCTACGTTTCATTTTTGTACCAATTGACAAACGTTAAAATTAAATGAACGCTAAGTTTAATGGAAAAATTGCGATAGATTGAAATTTAAAATGTTGCATCGACTTCTATGGTTATTTTTTAAACAAAAAATACTTTCTGATTTACGTGCAATTTATATGATAAAATGTGATTTTTTCTGATACGTTTCGCGATTGAAGGTCGACAAAAATTTTATCTTATATTTTTCGCATGGTAGTCGCGAATATTAAAGTCGTTTTTTAAAAAATGGTAAAAATGCGAAGATAGTAAATTTTGTTTATAAATAAAATGGCACCTAGAATACTTGATCATTTAAAAACAAAAACTTGACGGAATTTGATACGAACGTCTATTTTATGAAACGGTTAATTTGCACGATACTTTTCAACTTATAAATTTTTTTTCTTAACAGTCTATCGTTAAAATGTAATTTTAGATGGTTAAGTCCCATTGTTGCAGATTAATTCTCGTTAATTATAAAATTGTAAACTTGCATCGACCAGCGCTAATTGGGAATAATAATCGGAAGGTCAAGACAAAAGAATATTTTTCATAATGACATGAGTATCTTTTATTTGACCGCTTCCAAGAAAAACTTAATTATTGGGAAAATGCTTATTTTGTTCTGTTACTCTTACAACGTATTTAAAGTAAAGAGCATTTTCTTTTACTATTAATTTTTAACAAGTCGTAAATACAAGATTTGTTTTAATGATCAACGTGTAATAATTGTATTAAATTATTTATTTAATAAATACGAAATAAATCTATAATACAGGAAATCTATTATCTCTACTTTTATTTTTCAACGAAAATATCTTCCATAGTAAAACGCTTGATTGTTCCAAAATTAGTTAACTAAAATCCATGTTTTATCTCTTTTATCAGTCATTCAATGTTCGTTGACTCTTAAAAATTACATTTGAACTATTTTATTTCTAAAGTTTTGCTATATAATTACAATATAGTTATAACAATTTATTGTTATATAAATAAGCTATGTACTAATGTTAATTGCAAGATATACATTTAATAAAATTTTATAGTATCTTATTACTTCGATTAAATGGCTTCAACAAATTTTTTTAAATAATTAAATTTACATCTAATAAATTAATTTAATAAACGTCGCCCTTTATACAAAATATGAATACCGATATTTTTTAAAAAAATATTGAAATACTTTTTTTATATACAATTAATTTTAAATTAAAAACGTATTTAATTAAATTATTTAAAATACATTAAGAAAATGTAAAGGAACATAAAATAGGGTTTACGTACAAAAACTAGAGTTTCTGGTTTAAAAAAGATTTTATGAACAATCAATATTCATAATATGTAAATTATTGAGCAACGGTTGCAGCACTAGGTGTAGTGGCTGCAGCCGAAGCTTGTTGAGCCAATTCTTCACGAATTCGATCCTTTTTAAGTTGACCCATAAACGAAGCTTTATCGGCAGCGGTTTGGAATCGTCCATGTCCAAATTTGGAACTTGTGTCAATGAACTTGAGATTAATTTTCTCCAAAGCGGCACGTTTCGTGTGGACGAGGAGCGACTGTAATTTAAAGAGGAACACTTCTTTTATTTATGTATACGGATAAAATTAAATTCGTTAGTATTGAAATATTTATTATCAGTCCTATCATTAAGAATCATTTAACATTCATAATCCTTTTGGCTCTAAATTAAATCATCACTATAAAATCGCTATTTGTACAATAGTTCACAGAAATTTAAAGTAAAGTTACACACCTTTCTCAAAGTAATGACTCGTTTCTTAGGACCCATACAGCAACCTTTGATCATTACAAAGTCATTATTGACCTCTCCATAATGAGGGAAACCTCCCATAGGTGTAATACTTTTCTCGGTTAAATCGTATTCGGTTGATGCGTTGTTTTTCACTATCTAAAATTATACGACATTGTTAGAAAATATTATTAGAATATTTAAAAATAATTTTATATTTTGCGGACAAATGTCGCTCATTTGGGAATCTCCAAATGCTATGAAACAACACTAGAGAACTATGACATAGCATTTATTTGCCTCTCGAAACGTATATAAACCTGCTTTAAAATACAAGCTCGAGTAATCTTAAGTTTAGAGGCGTATAATACACGTATTCGTTATCTAAAAGTAAACCAACCTTTCCATCCTTGGTATGAATTTCTTGTCCGATACGATAGATCTTCTTGTTCATTTCCGTACGATGATGATATCCCTTCTGACCCGCTCGTGCAACGGTGAAGGAAACTCGACTAGGATGCCAGGCACCGATACAAGCAACCTTTCGTAGACCCTTGTGAGTCTTACGAGGCAGTTTCTTTGTATGCCAACGCGAAGTGACACCTGTAAATTATTAAGTTCGATAAATATTGCAAATATCGAACGAATAATATGTATTTCTTTAAATACTTCAGAAGGAAGGCAGCAAGATTTTTTCAACAAAAAAATTCTGATATGCACATTCATGCTTTTTCATCACATCGATAAAAAGAAAACCAAATCGAACAACTCTGAACGAATCTTACCCTTGTATCCTTTTCCTTTTGTTACACCAATAACATCGATCATTTCATCCGCAGCAAAGACGTTTGCAACAGGAACAGACTTTTCTAGATGTTCTCTGGCCCATTTAACTTTGTCCTCGATGGTACCACCGTTGATTTGAATCTCCATAATATGAGCTTTCTTTTGACGTTGTCTCAACAGTTTCATCTATAATAAAATTTTATATCGGTAACATTTACATCGATATATTGATCAAGATGAAAATATGCGTGTATATACCTGTGTGTGAGCAATTACACGCACAACTTTGCAGTACTTGATGATTTTCTTCAAGTCCTTTTCGATAGACGCACGTCCTAAATCATCTTGCCACTTCTTGGAAGCCTTGGTAAAAGCCTTCTTCTTGCTCTTATACCTATGGAAAAGCAAATATCTTTTCTATGCAGGCAAATTCTTGGTCTGCAAATATGTCGATCTCATCGTACGAGCGGAAACCGAACATAATTGCCGGAGCAGCCTTAATCATGGGCATTAAAAACTCAGTGGCTAACACCGTCGAATAGTATCTCTCATCTTTAGAGCGGAGAGTTCATACGAACCAAATTTAATAAATTCTCATAATTTTGTAAGCGCACTAGAAATTTTTTTTACAAATATAATTTAAAAAAAATTTACCAATTCTTATAAAAGCGTCTTCGACAGTCTTCCGAAAGATGCTCGGCCCATACGGTTGTTAAAGCTCGAAGTCCGTGAGGAGTTTCGATGTATCCCACTACTCCGACGACTATCATTGGTGGGGTTTCGAGAATGGTCACAGCCTCGACGATCTCTTTCTTATTCACCTCTAAAAGAATAATAAATTCGTTAAATTTTGTTAAAAACTGCAATTAAATTGGAATAGTTTTGAAAAATCTGTATCCTGTATGGTTTATCTCTCTGTCTCAGCCCCATGGGCTACATCAAGTTTATGGAATATACAGGACCTCAACTCGCTCCTACAAGTAGGGGGTTAAGTTATTTTACGACGTCGCAGTTTGGAATATACCGTACGAAATAAAACAGCTCCTAACTGCATTAATTCACTAGAATGCATTTCTGCACTCCTGTGAATTAATAAAACATCGCACATTACGTTTTAACTTTTCAATAAAATTCTTTAAAAAATAGTTTTTTGTTCGAATATTATTTGAAAGCCGAATATAAAAAATAATGTAATCATCAGAATCAAAGAGGAAAAATTTAATATCAAAATTGATTTCAAATTTTTAACTAAAATTATTAAAGTAATTTTTGGTAATTAAATTAGGCGCGTTTTTAAAACCAGTCTATTTTCTGGTTAAAATTCGTATACTTACTAGAACCCGGACGATCGGCTTCGCGAACAACGTGAGTCATTCCAGCTTTGTAACCGATGAACGCGGTCAAATGAACGGGTTTGGTCGGATCATCTTTAGGAAAGGCCTTTACTTTGCCACGATGCCGTTGGGATCTTTTTTTGGGGTAGAACCCCATAGACCCGTGTCGTGGGGCACTAAATTTTCTGTGCGACTGAAATATGAAAGGAAGTAGAACTTGATTAAGTTTTGGAAGAAACACGTGGCTTATGTAATTTGTAAAATTATTAGTGCTCAGACCGCCCTAGAATATCTTCTACAAAGTTTATTCAGTTAAAAACCATAAACAATAAGAATCTAAATCATCATAGTGAGTACTTAAATTAATATAGAACAAACAGTAACGAGTTTCTATATTTGTAGGTTAGTTTTCAAGTAAGTCCAACATACTTTTAATGAATTATCAATTATATTTTAAATGTATTTTAGATAAATATTGTAATTTATTAATTTAGTTAAACGAAAAGATTATTTAATTGTAAAATAAAGTTGGAAGAAGAAATTGGAAAACACGCTAACAACGTTTGTACGTAAGGTTAAGTATCGAAGCAAAATTAGTTCATATTTTTCAATGATTATTAAAAAATATGTAGTTAACAATTGAAATAATTTATTAAAGATGATATTAAAACACTTTTTAATTTATTTATTACAAGGATGTACAAAATAATTATAGATTAAAAATTGAAACTTACCATAGTGACGCCAGCAAAGAAAATGGACGACTTCGACGGACGTATCCGTTTTTATAAACTCCTATCAGATAAGTTATCTAGATAAAGATGATATGAAACAGATAATTACCAGTTATTATCTCAGATAAGATATAATCTCTTACTATGTTTTCGGGTTCATTAGTTCATTGCATTTTATTTTAATTTGATTTGATAAGAAAAGTTTTATATGTCTTCAATGTAGATTTTATTATTTTTTAATTTAGATTTAAATACTAACGATATGGAAAGCTTAAATGAAACCGTTAATGAATATAAAGAACAAGTTTGTATCTTACTTTAACATGAAATCCTTAACCTTTTTTTAAAGTATATTAAAAATTGTAATCAAGAAATTTAATTTCTTTTATTATTTAAAGTTGTATCAAGTAGAACAAGCATTACTTAATGCTACCGATTCGGATAGAGCGAATTTGTTAAGTTTACAATCAGATCTTAAAGAACTGATTGAACTTACAAATGAAAATGTCGAAAGTACGGATGATGTAAAATATGGATCTCCAAATTCGAATGAAGAATCCAAAGATCAATTGGATGATGAGTATGACTTATTTAAGGTAAGTATCCGAAAATGAAACAAATATTTTAAAATATTTTACAAACAAATTTTATTTATTTAAAAGGCTGAACTGGCAAAGTTAGATGAGTCAACAAACAACAAAAGTTCAGAATCTGTTCAATCATCGAATAGTTTTGAAGTCAGTATAATGATGTATATCATAATTTATAAAAGCATAAATATAAAACAGTTTTATACTGTAGGACGAATTAAAGGCTATTGAAGGTACCAAATGTCGAGCTCCGCACGGAAGCAGTTGGGGTGGTACCGGATACCATAATGCAATGGTTTGCTCGGTTTATAAAAATGATGATAATTTCTCGAGCATAAATGATATAATGGTAAGAACCGAACATAATTTTTAAATAAAGTCTTACTTATTAATACTTTGTAACTAAATATTTAGGTTAGGGTATTATTTATTAATCCGACGCACAAAGAAATGTTACCGTGTCCATATTTTTTGGATGGATCTTGTAAATTTTCTGAAGAACAATGTCACTTTTCTCATGGAGCGCTCGTTCCATTTACAAGTATTCAAGAATACAAGTACTAAATTTTTTTATTAAATTATGCATTTAATGATGTTTATAGATAGTATAAAAGAAATTATGTTTAGAGAGCCAAATTTTTCAAGTATTAAAATGGGAAGTAGAGTTTTAGCCAAGCAAAAGAATAAATTATGGCATAGATGCGTTATTCTAAGGACACCCGATGATAAAAATGATCAGTATGAAGTTAAATTTGAGGCTAGTGGTAATATAATTGAAGTCGGAATCGATGACCTACTTCCTCTTGGTAATATATTAATTGTTTACATTTGAAATTAAAATAAAAAAATAAAATAAAATACTATTTCTGTGATAATATTAAGATAATTTGATTATTTTTTAAAAATATTTGAAATAATTTGAGTAAGAATTATATAATTATTAGAAGTATTTTGAATTTATCTTATTCAAATTTGTCAATTTGAAGTTCTTTAAATTATTATTATAAAATTTGTCGTATAATACTCAAATAAGTCGTTAAATATAAAAAACGATTATTTACAAAAGAATATTTATGAAATCCTGGTAAAAAATAATATACTATTTTGTATAAATAAGTATAATTTAATAAAATGTATTTTATAATTAGATGATGCTGGCTTGGAAATGTCAGACTCTTCCGACGATAGCGATTATGATCAAGAAATAAAAACTTGTAAAAACGAAGAAGTTGTACAAAAATCACTCCTAACGGTTCATTCTAACGAACGCCTTGGAAGTTGGGAAGACCACACACGTGGAATAGGTAGCAAATTAATGGCAAAAATGGGTTATGTAATTGGTACAGGCTTAGGTAAAAAAGCAGACGGCAGAATCGATCCTGTAGAAGCTACTGTTCTACCAGCTGGAAAATCATTAGGTTAATTGGAGTTAAATTTATTCTTTCGATTAATGAAAATTATGGAATTCATATATATTTATTTCAATTACTTTTATTACGAAACAATTTAGATCATTGTATGAAATTAAGAGAAAACGCTGGAGGAGATAAGGATCTATTCAGCGTTCAGCGAAAAATGCAAAAACAGAAAAGAAAATTAGAACAACGAAGGCAGAAAGAATATTTAAAAGAAAAACAAAGAGAAAAAAGTAATGTATTTAATTTCATGAACTCTGCATTTGGAAATAAGCGTAAGTTCATTATAAATTGTACGCAAAATTTTTTATGTTATTTACAAATCATATGAAGTTAACGTGTATTTGTATTATTTTAGCATTGAAATCTGAGCCAAGTGGTTCAAAAAATCATAAGGAGTTAAAAAAAGAATCCAATAAAAATTTAAGAATAGCCAGTTATAAAATTGGAAAAAATATTGCAAAATTAGAAAATGAATCCGTATCGCTTAAATATAATTTGATGCAAAATAAATTTAGCGAAGGAAGTATTCAATATAATAATCTTCTTTTCAAATATAACGAAACGCAAAAGCAAATTGTAAAACTAAAATCTACGGAAAAAAGTATCGCAGCAGAACAAAATCAACGAAAGTTTAAAGCAAAATTAACTGAGTTTTAAAATCAGTATTATTACTTTAAACAGAATTTTATTTAAAATAATATATGTACATATAACTAATTAAATAAACATAGGTGTAAAAAAATAGTATTTGAATAAATATTTTGCAGGTTATCAATACATTTTATATCAAGATATATATGTATATCTTTTATATAGATTTAAATTAGAATATTACACGTTTAAGTTCTTTTTATTTCTTATAAATGAATTATAAATACAGTTTTATAAACAATAAAGATTTATGGAAAATAAAACAGTGTTATGAAGTATCACTATTTAAATATTTAAAAAGGTTAGTTTTCCCACCCTTACAACAGCTGATCTATTGAAAACTATGTCATAGTTCTCTAGTTCAGTAGTTCAGTAGTTCAGTATTTAAACAGACAATGGCAACTAGCAATAACAAGTTTGTTGACATTTTTTAGTTTATTTTAAAAAGAATTAAATTCTATAAATGTAAATTTATTATTCTACATATTTTTTATTGAATATAATTACTTAAATTTTAGGGTAAAAACGTGTGAGGTTTGTGCCGCAAACGAAGCGAAATATACTTGTCCAAAATGTGAGGTTAGAACATGTGGCCTTTCGTGTGCAAATATTCACAAAAAAGAATTAAATTGCGATGGAATACGCCATAAAACAAAATTTATTCCATTAAATTCATTTACAGATTTAGATTTACTGAGTGGTAATTATTATCAAAATAAATTATATTTAAAAAACACGTTAATTTCTAAGTTATAGAAAATAAATCTAATTAGATTTAAACTTTTAGATTATCGTTTACTGGAAGAAATTGGTAGATCCGTTGAAACTTTGCAAAAGAATCCTGCATTAAAATGCTCGCGAGAAAAATTTTTACCTACGGTATGTATTAATAATAATAATAGTAATAATACATTAGTTATAATTATTTTTCATAAATTATTATTTACTAAAGTACTTACAACGATTGAAAAGTTACACTCATAATAAAGGGATACATTTAGAATTTATGCCACAAAATTTTAGTAGACGTAAAGAAAATACAACTTATTTAAATTGGAGAAGTAAAGAATTCTTTTGGAGAGTAGAATTTATTTTTCAACAAGCGGAAAATACAAAATGGACTTTAGAAAGGTATATTTTAATTTATTCTTGTTTAACTATAATATGTATCCCTTTAGTAAATAGTTTATATTTTTTAGAGTACCGGATACTAAAAGGTTATCAGTTGTATTAGAAGAAATATTTGATGGTACTAATCAATCGGATTCTAAAAATAGTGACTCGTTTAACCAATTGTCAATACTTCAAAATAAATTGAAGTTTTATCGATCGTGTGGATTAACAGGATTAAGAGCTTTACTAAAAGCTGAAAAAGTTAAAAAATCAGATTCTAGGTAAGCATTTAAATACGTTATTTAATTTTGTTGGTAATTATTTGTATTGTTTCACAGGTTTTACGAATTAGATTTAGCATTATCGTTACAAGAAAATTTAAAAAATAAAATGATAATTGAATTTCCAACTATTTATGTTATATTCAAGGATCATTCGGATATGTTTGAAATTATAGATAGCGGTAAGAAAGTTTTTCAGTTTTTTCTTTCGTATTTATGTATAGTATTATAATATAATAAATTTTTTAGATGACGAAGAAACGAAACCAGAGATTTTCAATACTTGGAACAATAATGTATATAGTGGAAATCCAAGAAATGAAAGATATAGAAAGAATAATCAGAGCTGTTTTAAAGAAAAAACTGGTTCTTCTACAAATTATTTTTTTAATTCAGACCTTTCAGATTCTGAAAATGAAGGTAAACAAAATACAAATTATAGATATAATAATTATAGAAACAATAATCAAGAACTTTATATACCAGATTATAATGAACTGTAATATAAAGTGTAATACTAAGTGAAAAAAAATTTATTTATATTTTATAAGAATTTTTATTGTAAATACATTATTTTTTATAATTGCAAGATCAAACTTTTTATAAATACTTTAACATCAATAAGTTATTATAATATATAATATACTGTTTTTCGTTTTAATGACAATTCAGACATTTATTTTCCAAAAGCATTTGCGCATAATAAAATAATCTAAAATTAAAATATGCTACTATAGTAGCATTCTTGAGTTTATTTATATAATACCATTGCACAATTAAATTTTATGGGTTGAAAATATTGATATCAGGTAGAAAAAGCAATGGACAAGATAACATTTTTTTAACAAATTATTGTATATTCAAAAAAGCTTTATAAATTATACCTTAATATCTAGAGATTAAAAAACTAGCCCTTCACAAAATAACAATAACTTGACGGTTTTTTTTGACTAAAGAATGAAAAAGTATAATATAAATATCGAAAATGTAACCAATCCAACAACTGCTTTAATGTACATAGATTTACTATTCAAAAGAGCTGCATCCTTTCTATATTTCTGAGACAACATCGATAAATTTTGCGTTTTTGTATCCAATTCTATATAAATAATTGAAAATAATGAATACTAGTATATTTTTTAAAACGTTTTAAAGTTTTAAAATCTACCTGAAAGAACCGTCCCTCTTTGTAATACATCGTCAATATTTTGCACCATAATTCTTTGAACATCTTGAAGTTGATTATTTAAAGCATTCATATTACGTCGAGATCTACCATCCATAAAAATTTTTTTTGCTTTTTGCAAGTACGTATCTAAAATAAATAACGATAAGATACAAATTAAATGTTAGACCTCGTTCAAAATGTGATTAATAAGTTTATATTCACGAGAACATACCAAATTCAATAAAAGGATATGGCCTGGTAACCGTATTAACGCTTTTACCATATTGATTATGAAATTCTTGTGCAATATCTTCTAAATAACTGTATGATGTACGTTTGCTATAGTGTCGTTCGCACAAAATGAGATAACATACATCATTTTCAATGAGGTAACTGAAATTGTATAAATACACGATATTGTATCAATGGAATAAATAATACGTTATTTTTGTTACACACGATTAATAAATCAGTAATTTAATATTATTTTATAAAATTATTTCTCACTGGAAATAAAATGGTCCTGTTTCTATCGTGCATCTAGGTGGAGAATCTCGATTAAGTTTCCTAAATAATAATTTTGCTTGATTTTGATATTCTAAAATATTTCTTCCCGTCTGAAAATAAATGTAAAAGAATTTATGGGTTAATTAAATTAATTAAACTTTAAGTTATTTTAATTTAATTAAAAAATTAAATTAATAAGTGTAATTCAATTAGCAGTTTGAAATACCAAATATCGTAAATACAAGAATATTAATAAACAAATATTTTAAAAACAGATAATTTTGAATAAATACTATGCATTTAACTTTTTCACTATAATTACATTTTATATTTTTATAATTAATTTATATAAATATTATGAACCTTTATATTTTCAATGATTCGGTAAAGTATATTTTTTTGTTTCCATATACAATGTCTAAGTTGAAATAAAAAATATTATATTATAATAAGTAACTGTATAAATGTTTGCGTCAGTCTTTTAAGATTTTTAATTCAACTTTCCAATAACAACTTAATGTATTCATACTCTATTATTCTAGCGGTGATTATAAAAATCGTAATCATATTGTCAAAAAATCTGTCAATAAAATAATTTTTTACGAGATAATTCCTAACCTGCTCGTCTTTCTGCATCGCAGCTGCCAGTGGTAAACCATCGCTTATTCGCGCAATCATCGTTAATAAAATCATTTTTATCCTCTCGTTTAACAAACTCAATTTTTCAAGAATTAATCAATGGATACGAACTTGATGTAGCATTTGTATTGAATGTAACCCGAATTGACTCAATAGTCAAGAAAACGAAGCCTATATAACTCCTCGGTCGTCACTGTTATCAAAAAGGTGCACAAGTGGCCACTGTAATCTATAGATTGTAGAATCGCATATAATTTCCGAACTCGCTCGACGCTCCTTCTTTCACACAGCTACAGTTACACCAATATAAAGATTCCACGTCAGTGCATATTCAGGCCTTCCATATGATAGACTAGACGTTTAAAATAATCGATCGTAATTATTTAGATACGCAAATTTTTATAATGTACGTGATCATCGTGTATTTTTTTAACGTTTATTCGTATTTTACAACAAATATAGGTACTACATAGGTATTAGTGAGTTTTGATAGTTGATATATCTCGATATAATCTGTGAATAATGTAGGATATAGAGAAAAAATGGAGCTCAAAAAACGATTATTAATATATTGCGTTCATTTGAGTAGCTCGTTATACAAAACGAAACAAATTGTATAATAAAATACGAAAAGAAAACTATTGAAATATAGTTTTAATCGCGAAAAAATTGTTTCTGTTTTATTTTTTAAAAAGATTTGTCGGTTGTATTAAAATGAAAGGATTTACGTTACTCCGATAAAATGAAATTCTTTTACAAAAATGCAAATAAAATTAAGATATTATTAAATACGCTCCATCGTGAAAAATTAATATAGAAATTAAAATTTTTTTTAATTATTATTTTAAAAGGAATCTCATTTAAAAATGCATGCATAAATTATAGTAAGCGCGAGTTCGATTGTAAGCCGAGTTCAGGCTTTAACTATCGCCAAATTTACAAACGGTAATCGCAATACAAAAGATCGGCCTTTCGGAAAAATAAGTAACGAATAAATTCGCAAGTATTTACAATCGCTTTTAATTAATCCGGCTGTCCACTGGCCGCGCATAGTATCCCATTATTCTATACACTGGTTAACCGCGATTTCGCAAAACTAAGAATTGAAAAATAAAATGGACTAACGTAGCCATGTTAAAAGCTCTTCCTCCGTTTCATCGGTGCGCCTCTCACGGCGGTCTTGGGAAATTCCGATCCACGCACGCTTCACACATCCTCGTATCCACCGTACGTACGAGTCGACCGCACGCACACGAATCAACGCCGATCCGACGTGTATCAGACACGGCATTCGAGTTTCGAGGAGAGAAAAATTTGTGTGACGTACACCGCGATTCCTTTCCCCGTGCGATGCCCGTGTTCCGCGTATTCCGCGCTCTCCCGTAATTTTCCTCGATACCAGTCAGTTTCGGTGCACTCGCAATTTTCGATCGTTCGCGGTCGCGTATCTGCGAGGAAGGAGGAAACGACGAGGGAGTGAGAGCGCCGAGGAGGATAATATGTATTTGCAGTTCTTATGAATACGAGTAGTGTTGGGTGAGTGTTTTAATACGCCGAGTGTGTGTATATACGTTCGGACGTTGCGAACGCCAAATCAGAGTGAGATAAGGCTTCACAGCTGGCATGAAATCCTGACTCTTTTTCGACTTGGAGTGCCTTTTTTTCAACCTTTCCGATAACTAAGGCGACGAGAACATTCACGTGAAAATGCCTTATCACTATTTTTATATTACATAATTTATGAAAATTGTAATCCTTGCGTTTTCGTCCACTCGTTTTATACACGAGAGAATTTTATTTTTTTCTTGTGTATTGTTTTGTATTCTCTTTGTGTTAGTTTGTCCATTCGTTGCATTGTGAAATTGTTGTCGAATATGCTTTATCGGTTGTTGACTTATTTTTTAAATTTTTAACGACGTTCAATATAATTTTATATTCCATATTTCTACTGTTTTTATCCGTTACGTAGGTATAAACTGCTTTATTTATAAATTATTCAAGATTAATTTTTGTCTCTTTCGTTTTCAGATTTTGTACAGACGTTTCTTTGTAGAGGTGTTATTTCTAATTTATTATGAGCGTAAGTATCGATACGAAGTATTAGATTTATTTAACTTTAAATTTTACGAACCACCTTAGAAACTTGCTCTATAATTATTTTTCAGAATCCTTATCGCGTACGACCAACTAGATCGAGAGTCGATCCCAATCTTAGCGGATATGGAATTCATAGTCAAAAAGCATGGAACCCAAGTACGGTTCAAAGACCAGCGAGCAACGATTCGAATGCATCGTTTCAACCTCCTCCTCTCGCGAACCAAACAAAATTGGCTGATGACTCTTGGGATTGGAATGTAGATAATGGTAACAATGGCAACGATTCTTGGAATTGGAGTATCGAACAGCCCGAAACTCAGCCGCATCAACAACAACAGCCGCAGCAACAACCGTTGCAAACTCAATTCATTCCTCCTTATACTAACCAAAAACAGCCTATTCCACCTCCTAGTAAAGAAGTTTATTATCAAAATTTAAATGGAAACAATAGAGTCGGTATGTCTCCCAATCAACATGGCTCTTTGGACACGGAAACTCCAAGAACTGCTCCTCCTATTAGAGATCCCGCTTTGAATCAACCCGATTCGCAGTATCCAAATTATAGTCACAATCAACAGTTTTCTGTATCTTCTCGATCTGGTTCTAATATAACGTATTCTGGATCCATCGATCAGCCTCAATGGTCCAACGAACAACACAATCAGAGTTTGCCGTATACACCTCAGCATCAAATACACGGGCAGAAACATCCGCCGCATCAAACTTCTCTATCGTCGCCTCCTGTAAATAATTATAATTGGACTAACATGGATCAACAGAATGTACCTTTGCATAATTGGTCAAATCATGCCGAAAGTCCTACGTCTAGTTATTGGCAGGAATCGAATCATACTAAACAAGATCAGTTTACTGAAAATGTAAACAACCCATGGACGCATCAAGTACGTATATTATTTAAGCTATTTTAAGTATATAACCGAATAAAAGATTTTGCACTTTGGAATATGTTTTATTCGATTAAAATTGAAGTATTCTCAAAATTACGTTTTAATTTCTTGTTTTTTTTGTGAAATTTTTTTCATTTTAAATTTAAAAATCAAAATATTATTTTAAATAGAGCTACAATTTTTTTTAGGAGCGTGAAGATTTTTTATTTATCTATAATAATGTCATGTCGCACATATTTTTATACGGATGATATCACTTTTATAATTACTTCATCTTTATTTTATTATTAGACTCTTCAAACATCGCTTCAATCTCAGCAGAGAAGTCCCGATGCTCATATGGCCACAAATACTACTACTACCGATCAACGGAAATCCTTCAAGAATCCTCAAGAATCGTTGCAAGAAAGTGTACCCGCTAAAAATTGGATTCCTCAACACACGCTGACAACTAATCAATGGCAAAAAACTAGTTCCGATAGCGTTACAAATGTTTTAGCTCGCCAGCAATCGCTACCGTCAAATACATGGTCACAAGCAGAAGAATCAAATTCGTTACCACCTTGGCAACAAATTAATGCATCGAGCAACATTCCAAACAATCAATGGAGGCAACCAAAACTTCAACCGGGTGGTTCCCTCGAGGAGTCAACACTGTCGGAAAATAATAAGAGCGACTGGCATCAGATTCATGCACCGCCGTCACATTTTAATTCATCGACCACCTCAACAACTTCGGGTTCATTAGCAAATATGTCGAGTAGTACCGAGCAGTTAGAAGACCGAAAAAGATCTTTAACTCCAACTACGAGTAGTACATCGCTAAACGAATTTCAAACACAAGTAAATTACGTTTCATTATAATAACTTAAAATTATTTAAAAATTTTAATATACGAATAGTACGTACTTCATTAATATTCAATGATATTTAATTTTTAAGAATGTTTGAATTTATACATTTCTTTAAATAACGAGTTTTCAATTATAATATGAATTTATGTTATTTTTCAGAATTGTAATACTAACCAGAATAATGCTGAAAATAATGTTGCAATTAACTCGGACAGTTTTTGTAGTAGAAATAATACAGACCTTGAATGCAACGGAGATGGTGACTGGACCACCATGAGTGAATTAAGTACCGGCGTAAATAATATGACCCTTATTAATAAATTTAATCAGCATCCGGAAAGTTCATCTTCTAAAGATGACCAACCAACAACTCACTCTGGTAATGATTGGAATCGTCAAATGGTATCAACAATAAAGTCTGTTAATATTGAAAATACTCCGGATAATATGTCAATTTCAGAGTCTAAACATGTAAGTTTATTGTTTTTATCATATATATTTATTTATCGTTTTTCACAAGTATAAGAATGTCATGGTTATTACTTTTTTTTAACATATAGAATAGCGTAGAAAGTTCATCTGTAATTTTGCAAGAAACATTTGATACTCTTACTCCAAATAATTCAAAATCTACGGAAAATATTTCTCAAACTAATTACGATCAGTGGTATAAACAATACGTTCGTACACAGCCAGAGAAAGAAGTTTTCGGTAACGATCGAGTTTACCCTGTGAAACAATGGCAATCCGAGCAAAACGTCGAAAATTACGAAAATATTCAACAACCTTCGGAATTCGTTAATTTGGAAGTCGTTGCACCCGAGTTACAAGGAAGAGATATTTATGGATCTCATGATTCGATCAATAAAGAAACTTTAGAGAACGATCAAGTACTTCGGTTAGCAGTTTCACCAAAAGAAATTACCTTACGCGACTTTAGACAAGATGCTATTAACCTTGAAGTTCCTTCGGTTCAACAAATTCAACAGCCGATTCAGGCAGAACAGGTAAAATTCCATTTTGTATTTAAAAGATAATTAATGCACACGTTCACTAAATCTTGCAAATATAAAAAATCTAAATAGATTATATAAGTTCGAATTTAGTTTGCATTGTAAAATCTAATACACGAATGATATATTTTCATTCGTTTATATAGTTATAAATAACAATGACTAGTATAATATCAATAATGCAAAATTTATTTAATCATTTCGCGTACTTTTTAAAGTTTTTTCTACGGTCAATTGATTCGTAAATTAGGAATTAATTTTTAAATTTATATCCTAAAAGAAATGGTGCGAAAAATCTTGTATTTTTATTTTTAAAAAGTAACGAAAACCTTTTTCGATAACAGGCACCGGACAACTACGAATTCGCATCGAACGACAGAAACACATTTCTTGAAACCGGGGAACTAACGGATACGCACTCGCAAGAACACGAGCCCGTTCCACCAAATCAAGATGATGAAAACGACGAGGTGCCAAACGATATACCGTTTCTACGTGAAGTTCCTGGCCAATCGAGTTCCGTTGATCCACGCCGCAATGATCCTACTGGGCAGGAGCAGTACACTCAAGGAGTTGGAGGTGGAGTTGGTGGTGGAGTTGGTGGTGGAGTTGGTTCACGAATTTCCGATCCTCGAAGGAACGATCCATCTGGTCAAGAGCAACAACAACACGTGGTGCAGAGTCGGAGCAGTATATTGGGTAAGGATTTTATTTTATCGTTTCAGAGATAAATCTTAATTATATCAAACTAATATCATTTAATATTTTATGCGTTAACTAATAACAAAAATCCTCTTTTTATGTCATATTTATACGTATAAAACATAATGCGAATTATTGTTCTCTTTAAAGGTGTAAAAAAAAATAAATTCTATACATATAAGTGCTTTGGTTTATTTATAATAGAATTAAATTTAAGTGATATACGGTAAATTACGTCGAAACAAAAAAAATCATCGTCTTGAGCAACGAAAGAGATCTTTGAATTTAAAACAAAAATATTTCTTTTCCTAGAAAATTCTTCTACATGCACTTGTATATTATATATATATATATTTATTTATTTATATATTTATGTAGCGGCTAGACCAAACTTACGCAATAAGAAAATTAGGTTAAAATTTAGCAGTTATTAGAAGCATAATTCGTCATAGCATTCCTCTACATATTTGATGTACGCGAGTCCGTTTCGTTCCATTTATTCATCTTTATAATAGATGCTTTAAATTTTTTATATTAAGCGCAAAAATAAAACTATAAAGATAAAAATTAGGAATATTTGAACGCATGGAAAAATTTAATAAAATTAATATCGCATGTGTCATTTGTACCGTATATAATCGCTTAAATCATACATTCGAACTCTTTTCGATCACACAATGCATCGATAATCAAAGTGAATTAATATCAAATCGCGTTTTTCACGAAATGAACAACTTCACGGAGCCTAGTCATTTGCTTTTAGCTATATTTAGATCGAAACACACGTAAGGCATAATTATAATATAGATACAAAAATTTTAACTAATGTTTAGTATATATTATTTGTTTTAAGAACTAACATAATTTTTTATTAAGTATTATTTCGAATTTTTAAAAAATGCTCTTAAAAACTATTTCTAACGACCAAAATTTTATTTTATATTGTTTTTTTAAACTAATAACAGTCGTCATGATAATATATATGATTCAGTGTTATCAAAGCCCAAGTCCAGTAGAGTTAATCGTGTTTTGATATACTCGAACAAGGATATTGAAGGAACATTTTAACGTGTAATCAACAAAAAGCAATGCAAATATTTATTTCGCGTTTATCATTGATATATTTAAAAGCGTATAAAATACTTTTGATATATTTTTTGCCCAAGTCATACGCGAAATGGTTACATGAAAAACTCTGTAAATTAATCTAATATTTCGATACCTCAATTTCATTTCAATAAAATGAAATTAAATATTTATACCGTATGATAATTTATTACATTACACGCTAAAGAGCAATAAAATAATTTGCTCCGTCACATCGCTAAAAAATCTTCCATTCCCTCCACGATTGACCGATCGAAAAAAAAACTGTTCGCTGTTTAGTCGATAGAGCGACGGACAGACGCGACGTTCCCTCGGGTCAAGAGAGGGTGAAGCCTATCGTCCAGCAGCAGCAGCAACAACAACAACAGCAACAGCAGCAACAACAACAACAGCAGCAGCAACAGCAGCAACAGCAACAGCAGCGGGTGAACGAAGTCGAGACCGTCGAAAGGCGCAACGATCCCTCGGGACGCGAACGTTCCTTACCTCCACCTCAGCAGTCGCGCAACGAACCTTCGGGGGAGGAGCAACGGGTCACCCCGGCTCTACCCCAGACAGCTCAGCTCGAGCCCGCGACCGCGAGGGAAATACCCGGCAGAGGAAACGAGATCGACGAGACCATCATTCAACAATCGGACAGTACCGTAAGGCAGATACCCGGAGGCGCTTCCTCGAACGAGTCTGTGCAGATTATGCCCGACGATAGAACGGGTATAACCGGTGGTGCTAGAGTCGTGACTGGCTCTCAACAAGTCAACGTTCCCCAATGTGAGTTCAACGTTAGCAGCGCTCTTTTAATCAAACCGGAGTCTTATCGTGTATTTGCTATACTTTTCCTTTTCCTTTCTTTATTTTTTTTTCTTTCCATACCGAACTGCTTACTTTCAAATTGAATTTCAAGTGAAAGTCGAAGCGATTCTGTTTTAAATTGGGTACGAAGCGAATGCCGGTTTGACACGCGTAATATATTCGTCCATTTAAATAAATATTATCGATTATTTGCAATTCAAATATATGCTGTTATCGCATTTTAACAATGTATTTAATTTATATTTAAAAATATGATGTTTGTTATTGCAGTATGTTTTTATCGATATTGGTATTTAATAACGCGATAAAATCACCAAAACGACGTAATTTTACATCCGAATTTAAGCATCAAATTATAATATTTAAACGAACGTGTAACATTATTATCATATTTTCATTTTTTTTCGGTAAAATTATGTTACGTAATAATTCAAAATATTTTGTATTTAATTTCGTTCTTTTGTTTTAATACTTCAACGTGTAACATGCTGATTGTAAAAAAGGAAAATTTTTATGTATTCGTTATTTTTTTCTTGGTATCGATATATTTAAATACAAACGAATAATTTACAATAATATATATTATTTAATATTGTAAAATAGATATGGTATATTTAACGTTACATTTCGATCATATTTTTTTTAATACCTTCGTTTTCCTTAGGATCGTTTATTACTTCATATTTTTATCGATATTTTGAAAAATGGATTACTAATAATGAGATTTTTTAATATCATTATCAAATTTCGAAAACCCTATATTTATTTCTAACTCTTCGATAATATAAAGATAAAATAAATAAATTAAAAACTATATTTTAAAAGTAGATCATTTTTTAAATTGAATCTATTAAATAAAGTTTTTTTTCTTACTTATATGCTTGCAAATTTTTATTTTTATTTTAACTAATCGATGTTTGATATTCTTGCAGCTTTGAATACAGCTCAAGACTCAACAAATGAGAATAGAAGCAAGAGAGAAGAAGCTGTAGGTGCTTCAATTGTCGAAAATCAAATAGGTTCTGGATTACCAAATCGTAGAGATTCTTACGAGGACGGCGATGACGAAGGTTCTGGAAATAGTATAGAGGGAAATCGAGATAGGCGTAGGGAATCGAGTCCGAAGCCCAGACTATCTCGGTATGATTACAACAGAAAACCTTCATAGTAAGTCTGCAATGAAAAATAAATATCTATTTGTTTCTTTTATTGCTCTGCATTATGTTATTTATTTTTATTCAAGAGCATGAGTAGAAATGAAACTAATAAGGTTGTAACATTATAAAATGTTTAATTCTTAAGTAGGTCAAATCAATTGAATCAATAATTTTAGTTTAAATATTTTAACGAGTATCTAAAAATATGTTTTATAACTTAGAATTCATTAACGTTTGAGGATCAAATAAAACTATGAGACTAAATTAGTTTCTTGATATTTAAATTTTTTTACCGATCAAAAAATGATTTAATTAATTTTCCTTTGCTTATTACTCGAGTGTTTTTATAGAAAAGTAAAATGTTTATATTTTTAAAATAAATTGAATATTTAAATAGATTATTTTCTTTTAATATTTTATAATAAAATTAACTAGTTTTAATTTAATTTTATTATTTTTCTCTGTAAAAATTTTATTAGAGAATTATATTTAAATTATAATTCAGTTAAAAGTATAGACTGTTACAATTATAATCATTTGACCTTCTTAAGATGCATTTTTTACATTTAATAAAATAATCAAAACAACAGTAAATATTTATTTATTCATTGAGCAAATATATTTTATACTTTAAATTAAAAGTTTTTATTTTCTTGTTTCAGTTACGACCGAGAGCGCGATTACGATGACGATTATTATTATGATCGTCGACGCACAGATTACGATCGAACTTATAATTCTCGAGAAGATCTGGATAGACGAGACATATCTTATAGGGAGGATGATCGACGCCATGCTAGTCGAGACGATCTTGATCGGGATCGTCATCCTCGGGAAGATTTGGACAGAAGATCCAGGATGAAAGATGATATCGACGACAGAGATGGAAGAAGAAGGATCGACGAGCGCAGGCGTGATCGATCAGCTGATCCTAGACGTTTGGACAGAGAAGGCAGGGAATTCGATCCTCGGTACCCGAGAGATCGCGATTTTATGGATCGTGAAAGAGACAGGAGACGCGACGAAAGAAGATCTAGAAGGTATCCAGAATATGATCCACGAGACCCACGAGAGAATTATAGAAGAGAATATTACGAAGACTCTTATGGAAGGAAGTAAGCATAAATATTTATTTTTTACCTACAAATAATCATTTTATTAAATTCTGTGTTTATTTTACAACACTATATTATTCATCTTAAAAATATTTTAGTTCTAGACCATCTAGTAGATCATCTTATAATGATAGAGAAAGGGATTACTACATAAGGTCGAGAGACCCGTATACTTCATACGCCTATAATAGTATGTATCAAAACTAGTATACGTATATTTAAATTATTTGCTATCAGCGATAAAAGATTTGCATCGCTGGTACTGTTTTGCAATTGATAATAATGTTTTTTTTTAATATTAGATTATCAAGGGTACGAGTATGGAACGAATTACAATAGCAATTATTATGCATATCTTGAAAATTTACGCAGAACTGATCCTGCGGCTTACGCCGAATGGTACCACAAATATTATCAACATCAACAAGTCGCAAGAGGAGTTACTACGAATTATTCAGAAGATAGAGCGAGTGTTCATTCTGGACGAAGTTCTTGCGATGACAGGTATATTTTATAGTTCTGTAATTAATTTTGCTCGATGGTTGAATAATATTTGTTTTAATTTTATTGTATTGTACTTTGATGAAGCATAAATGTTTTTAAAATTAATTAACAATGTATTTTCGCTTATTTTATTTGCATGTCAGAGTGTTTACGGATGAAAAAATTTGCTTTCGTACCTCTAATAAAGCTTTGTACGCCTCGTATTTCGGATATTCTGGATGGCCTAGAAGTGCTTTACGAAGACGAAAAATTTTTTTTCAAAATTCAACTAGGTGACTTTGAAGTTGAAAAGTAGTTTGCTAAATAAAATACTGTATCATTAATTTATATAGATGTTATCATTGCATCGATCATATTTTTAAATTTTTCTTAAAATTTCGTAGATTTTTATATTTTGATTTTTCTTTTGCTAATTTCGATTTATGGAAAATTTAATTTTGATTTATAAAAATTACGTGTTATAAATAGAATATTTATTTACAGGAATTCTAGTGATAAACGAAATTTAACGGATATGTCTTTATTGGAAGAACAAACAGTTGCTTCTTTAAGATTGACTCCAACAAAGTTCTCCACAGCTCATGCAAAAGGTATTTTTTATTTTCCAAGTATGTGAATTAAAAGATGTTTATTATAACAAGGATTATAATTTAATACGATTTTAGGTACGTTTTCAATTGGTGCATTATTACACGTACATGCGAATTATCCAAGCGAAGGAGAACGAGCTAAAATAGATATTTTAAAAATGGACTGTCTTTTACCACATGATTCGACGTTGCGTGAATTTCGTAGTTATCCGGGACCTTTGATAAAGTACGTAATGTATTTAAAAATCGATTTAATATTTAAAAAATAAGTTAAAGGCAATTCTAATGTATTTATTGTGTATTTTAGAGGTGTTACTCATAAGAGGACTATCATCGAATATTGCGAAAATAAAATAAAGAAGGCTTCCTCTAACGATGACATCTTTGAAGTTTCTTCGTATGTTCTTTTGTACGAACTAATGATTATGTTAATTCAGCAAAATGGGGTAAAATAAAGTTTACTATCGAATTGATTCATTTTCGTAAATTGACTTTTTAAAATGGTAAAATATAAAATAACATTACAGAACGTTGTTGGTGTGGATATTGCTTCCTTGCTACTGAGAAATAAAGATGCTTACCCGTACGAAGTAAATAAACCTTCTAGAGAAAGTATTCGCAGAGAATCTACGATATCCCAACGATCTGGTGCCTCTGGTAGTGACAGGATCCTTTCTGATGCTACACAATCGCTTGAAAAAGAGGATCACGTTAAACCTCGAAAAACTATGGAGCAATTAACCGATGAATTTAGAAATACATTACTATACGGTTTAGTGCAGGAAGCTTTGGGTAAATAAATATTAAGCAAGGATTAAAGTTTTGTATAATATAAGATTTTTTTAATCGTATAAAAAATGTTATTGTATAGAATTTGCAATGGTCGAGGGTCTTTGGGGACACGCTCTTTTCTTAGCAAGTAAACTAGATAAAAGAACCCATGCATCTGTAATGACCCGTTTTGCTAATAGTTTACCACCTCAAGATCCATTGCAAACTTTGTATCAACTTCATTCTGGTCGTATTCCTGCGAGCGTAACAGTAAGCTACTTACAAATTATATTTATTTCCGTTTTTAAATATTCGTATTTTTCTCCTATTTGAGAGTATTATGTATATTATAGAAGTGTAATACAAACGATATAATACTTATGCATTTTGTTATATTTTGCTTATTTATATTTATAATTTTGTAAAGTTGTTCCGCATTAAAAGTAATTAGTTGCTTGAAAATTATAGAATGTAAAGCTTGGAAACGTAGTTAAAAATCTTAAAATTATCAAAAATTATCTAATAGTTGTTTTATATTAATGTAGATAACCAATTTTAATTGCCAATTAAAGTTGTTATAAAGTTTTGATTCTACGAAAAGCAAATTTTACATAGTTTTACAATTAATTAATTAATTAATATTTACTATAATAATAAACTCAGATTGAAATTATATAATCTATTAAATATACGTTTTTAATTACACAATTGTTTTTTCTAATTTTATTTAAATAATTTTAAATTCTCGAGTTCAATATTACATAAACTTGTCGTCGTTTTTTAGTGCGTTTCCGATTCGAAATGGGATGATTGGAGGCCTCATCTAGCCATGATTATTTCTAACACGTCAACCAATCCTGATATTAATCGTCGTTCCATTTCAAGTCTTGGTGATACGTTGGCCACTCGAGGTGACATTTGCGCTGCCCACTTTTGCTACATTCTGTCTCAAGTCGACTTTGGATCGTACGGATCTAGCAATACGAAGCTCGTTCTTATTGGTGCCAATCACCACAAACCTTACTCCGAGTTTATTAGTACCGAAGCCATAATGCTTACAGAGATTTACGAGTATGCGCGTAAACTAAGCGAACCTTTTACTTTGGTTGATTTGCAGACCTTTAAGTTCAACATAGCTATAAAAATGGTGGATTACGGTCTTATCGATAAGGCTCTTTTATATATCGAACAAGTGGCCCTTAATATCGTTAGCGAGCCCGAAAAGTATAAGCAATCCTTTATTACAAGTGTCTACGTTATCGGTGATCGGCTTAAGTATCACGATCCAGTTTGCAAAGACTCGGGTGAAGACATAGCGAATCTTCCATGGTTAAATAATCTTGCTGAAATTATGGTCAAGTACGAAAAGGGTGAAATCGTTCAAGAGCAAAATCAAGGCGGACCAAATTCTACAAACGATACGAATGTGGAATCCACTGATTTTCAATCGCAACAGCAAAAGTGGAACGCGACTCAAATTCCCTACAACGGTGATAGCAATGCTTCGATGATTGGGAATTCGGACCTGTCGGATGCTCAGCCGGTATGGCAATCCAAGCCTCCGATCGGTAACGTTCAAGATTCGTACGGCATTAATGCCATTCGTGAAACGCAATTCAACGATGAAACAGCCGATGAGAAACTCAAGCAACAGCAACATTATCAGTCGTATCAGCAAGATTTTTGGGCATCGCAACAACAGCAACAACAGCAACAACAACAGCAACAACAACAACAGCAACAACAGCAACAACAGCATCAACAGCAGCAGCACCAACAGCTTCAACAGCTTCAACAGCACCAACAACAGCAGCAAATATACGAACAGCAAGACTATTCGCATAGAAACTATGGACAGTCGGAGTGGCAAAATTCTACGAATGCGCAATATACGTCTGATCAACAGGATCCAGAGCACTTAGAGCATCAAAATAAATGGACTCATGAGGTGAGTACATATAGCTTTAATTTTGCTTTTAACACTGCAAGTATTAATTTTAATTAAATGCCAATCGTAATGATTTACTAATCAGGGATATCAAAGTATGGGCCATTGATGAGTAAATAAATATAATAAGTTTACAAAAACTGTTCGAATTACTAAATCATTTCCGATGTTTCTCTTCATAAAAAATATATTTTGCGAATTGATAATTCGGAATTGAATTGTAAATATTTTGAATTAGTGAATTCGAACATTATTAAAATTCACTCTTTCTAATAAAATAAGAAGGAGCTACTCTGATTATCTTATTCAAATTCTGATTGAACTTTTGATGGTGTTTTCTACTTTCCAAACGTTGCAAGGTGAAATTTTAATTCTATATTGCATTATTTCAACGAAAGAAATTAAATTAGAGACGGTTTAATTTATTTTTACAGCATTTTTACGATTAAAGTGACGCAGAATTACAATTTTATAACAGAAACAAAGAAACAAAATTCGATATTTTTGAATTTCTGTTTTTTAAATCGCGCTCCTGGAATAGAAATAAGTTATTTAAGATAGTTATTTAAAAATAAAAATATATATATACAAGTATGCATGAAGAATATAAATTTATATTTACGAGTTTTTATGAAATAAATTTTTTACAATCAAATATCTTATTTACGCAAACAAAAAGAAAATAAATTTGCTATCGTAGAAGAGAATATTTTTCTACCTTTATTTGTTCCACAATCGTTTCGTGCCGACAATTTCACAGCAATTTCGTTAGATATTTTTTAAATTTAATTTGGTTTCCGAAAGATATACGTTAACCGATAACAAAGCAGATGCGACCGAAAATGGAAGAAAGCCTAAATATAAAATTGCAGCTAAAGAATCAGTATTTATTAAGTTCTTGGTTCGTTATTTTGGATTTTGGATTGTGGAAAAACACAAATCGGAGTTGAACATGAATTTAAGAATGAGAAGTTGAAGAAGTCCTTCTCTTGAATCAATCATCATAAATATGCGGGGTTTTTGGGACTAACGCCATTAATGACACGACGCCTCTTTCTTTAACGCTCTCTCCTACTGCGCACCGGCCAATCGGAAAAGTCGGAAGAGAAACCAGCGGAGAAAACAAGCACAGCCGAAGTAAGTAGTTCCGCCTGCCATCTAACTAATACCCCAAAGCTCGCTTACCTCACGGAGGCACGCGATTCGCAATCGCTGCGTCGGCGTCGCTGTGCCGATAAATCCTCGGCCCGCACCGCCGTCACATCCACGATGCTCAGCGCCGAAGACTTGGCCTCGACGATTAAGCCACCGATCGCCGAAAAAGTCCAGAAGCTCAAATATGCACGAGTGAGCGCGACGTATCCGCGAGTCAGATCTAGTAACGAGGTGCGCTCCGACGAGGACTCGAAGCCGAGGCAGACGCTCGCTGCTGCACCCCTCGAGTGCTCGACGAGAAACCGAGACGCGTCTCGAGGCGACGCAGCCGACGGCAGAGACGAGGATAGCGGACCGAACTCCGGAGAGAACCGACTAACCACCGATTTGGATATCCAGTTCAAGGAGTTGAAATTCAGCGATGATCGGGTTTCTTCGATGTCGACGAGCGTCAAGCCGGAAGACGCGCAAAAGATCGGTGGAAGCCAGTCTTTGGTGCAGTATTGCAACTTCGAGGAAAAGAAGGTCGTGAGAGTAGCTCCGCATATACGGAGAAAAGACGTTATTTGTGAAACCGTAGACGCATGGAGTCGCCGGGGCGATGTTGATCTCAGAGAGAGGTCGAGGTACAGGCCGCTAATATTTGGCGGCACGTATCCTATCGACGCGCCTTTGGCGAATAACGGCACCGCGAGTGAGCGCGAGGAGAAGGTGACGTTCGGTCGATGCATCTCCAAGACTTTTGACATTGACGGGCCGATGAACTTGGATTGACTTGACCGGTTTTACTTTTATCGACTTTTATCGCGGGATAATAAAATTTATGCATGTTACGATAATTAACATCTTTACTATGTATTCCATGTTTTACTGACTTATCATTGTTCGAAATATTCGCGACTTTTGTCCAGATAATTATCGACACGATTATTATATCGTTGTGACATTTAACAATGATCAAATCGATTCTTTTTAATTTTTAAATTATTCGTTATTAGAGCCACTCTAATTTTATACGTTATTCAATTACATTGTAATTACGTGTTTACGTTTGAAACGAATATGTCAGTATTGAATTGTACTATTATTACTTTATCTTTAATGTTTGATTTTATGTATATGAATCTAACGATGTTAAACATGATATCGATCTTATTTTATAAAATAAAATGTATATTATTGAAACAGTTGACTTTTACTTTTGCTCTGAAACAAATTGACGATTAACACGTAATCCATTTCATTTACTAAAACGCATTAAAAATTTTAGTGTTAGAGTGTACGATACGTTCGTCGATGTATATTGTTAGAAAAAAAAAAAACAACGGAACACTTAATCTGATGCATGCAAAGTGTTTCCTTGATTATTGTTCATCACTTTCTATTCTACAATCAGTCTAACGCTCCCTGTGAGTTTTAAGCGCTTTCGAATTGCGATCAAGGATAGACTTTGCAGAAACAAATTTGCGATGATCAATCTCTTTTTTATTTTGTAACAGCAACAGCAACAGATGGAGCAACAGCAATACCAACCGAACATCTCGATGGGCCCGAGCACCACTAAGCAATACGATCCGCTGGAGGAGCTCGAATCATTGGAACCATCGATGATGTCTTCGGCCAAACCTTCCGCGGACTCGAAGAAACAGCAGGAGAAAGGGACCGAGAAGAAACAGTCGCAAGGTGGAAGCTCGTGGTTCGGGGGATTATTCAGCAAACTTGCGCCGAAACCTAAAAATCAAATGATACTACCGGATGATAGCAATCCTGCGGTAAATTTATTCGGATATTATTATTATCATTTTACGAATACGTGGATTCGATACCTCCAATACCGTAATTATTTTAAAAATAGTACTCAGTGATTTTTACAAACTCGCTTTTAATTTGGTTTATTTAATTACGTATACCAACTTTATCGATAAATTTTAAGAGCATTTTTTTAAGTGAACCATAAAATTGATTTTCTTTTAAATCACAATTTAAATTTATAGAGTATTTCTTATATATTTCTTTAATAATCGAACGATATTCTTCTAATTGAATTATTAAAAGAAAAGAAATTTTTACACGATAATTATTTACGGAAGACTCACGGATAAAGCTTTTGCTAAATTTGTTATAATTAAGGATCAACGAAGATGCTTTTGTTAGTTTGTGTAATAAACGAAATAGAATAAAATACTTTTAATCCCGAATACATTAGTATAATAAACAGTATTTTTAAAATTAATTAAAAGTGGCGAATACACAGAATTTCAATGATTTGTTTAAACGCGGACGAGCTTTTAAATATTCCTAGCTTAGAATTTTGAAATCGCGATGATCAAAGAAAAAAAAATCTTGTATGTTCTATCTTATTCAGATTGTTTGGGATCCAGTAGCGAAAAAGTGGATGAACAAGGAAGAGGAAGATGGGAATGGCTCGACACCTTTAGCACCGCCTCCCAAAATATCAGATATATCAAGTTTTAACCAAACGGCTTCTCCAATTAATCAAAACGCTGTCCCTTCGGCGATGCCCGTTGCTCCTGTTGCAGCGATGCCCGACGATAACCCCAGCCTAAATGCATCCAAGATGATAACCGGCGGTGGTAATATGTACAAGCTCTCAAGGAGTCGGAACATGCGTGCCAATTACGTGGATGTGATGAATTCCGGCGGTGCGAAGGGCAACAATCCTGCTGCCTCGGTACCGGCTTTGGCCGTCCCGACGCCTACGGGATCCCCGGCAACGCCGATCGCAGCTTCTTCGCCGCAGCTCTTTATGCCTGCACCAGGTAATCATTAATCAGAGTTTCGGTTCTGCGACCTTCTATAGAGAGATTGCGGTTTGTTAGTTTTCGGTTTTTAAATATTTTTTAAACGACGAAATAATAATAGTAAATCTACGATAAAGATGATGTAAAGGGAAATTTTGTGAGTTCTTGTGACTCGGTCAATCTATCGATACTTTGAATGTTAAATACGATTCACTATACTTTTATGATATTTTATGTTTATTTAGCGAATCGTGCTATTATTTTTTTTTGTTGAACCGATCGAATTTTTTAAAGAACACCATTCAAATTTAAGAAAATAATAAGCAACCTTTGACAATCCTATTATAAATAAGCAACAATTACTTATTAATTAACGATAAGTTTATATATTTTTAAATCAATTAAATTCGTAAATGTATATGGAACAATTATTTCTTTTAAATTTATTTGAATCTTATGGATGCTTTTACTACCTTGTACAAGACAGTTTAGTTTTAATTAAATGTGAATATAACGAAGTAGATGTTATTATTTTTTAATTACTATTATTATAGTTAATGATCCAAATGCACCCGTGGATTTCTTAACCCCATTATCGGCAGTTGCAGCGCAGACGAATGAAAATTCTCAACCGGTGAGTTAAATTTAAATGAGTACCGTTATTATAATTATATAAATATATATACGTTATATCGTAAATGAAAAAAGAAACGGATTTGAACATTATTTTTATTATTTGAAAAATGTATTTAGTGTAAAAATATTACTTTTTATTTATATTTTATATTTATGGAATGCTTTATTTTAAGTCTATTTTTATGAATTATCTTTACTGTTTTTATCGATAATTTATATAATTAATTCATTTTTATGTTGGGGCGAATGTAAAATTGTAGATAAACTAATCAACTTTGTTACCATATTTAATTCGGTTTATCTATTTGTTGAAGTTTAACATTTATATATTTGTGTGTTGTTTTTGTCTATCTATCGATCTTTTGTATTGTGTATGCTAATAATAACATAAAATTAATGAAATTTCAAACGCGTATTTGTTTTTTTTTGTAATATTTAAATAAGTATAATTTAAATTATTCTTGCATGATTGATTGTTATATTATTCTAAAAATAAAAATGTTAATAGAAATAAGCGTCTTAGATAAGTTTAGAAAATTGATTTTGTTGTGAACTTAAAAATATTTAAATAATATTAATTATTTATTCGGCTATTAGAAAATATTTTTTATTATATTACATTATCTATAATATTATTATCTCATTTTATTTATGATATAAAGTAAAAAATCTAAAAAAAATGATTTGTTTGTAATAATATGCAAGGTGATAAAAGAAATTAAATTTCGGTAAGAATTCCTAATTCATTTAATACATTTAAATTTTTTGTGTTCTATTTTTAAGCAGTTGGGGAAGCAGAATGACGTAGCCAAATAACAATTATTACGAATAGTAAGGATAAAATACCTTTATAAACTTAAATGGTTTTACACATTTTTTATTTTTGGGCTACTAGTGTAAAAATATAGAAAATCTATAAGATATATATATATTTTTAAATTAAAACATCTATATTGAAAATAACTATATATATTTTAAAAGAAACAATATCACAAGTGGCCCTGAGAATTTACTGCAAATGTTGTGCAATGCTTTTGGTATTATAGTGCTTTTGTTGTTTTCCGTCTACATCATTCTATTCTTTTAAGCTTAATGTTAGATTTAATCTTCTTTAAAATATAAACGATCCTTATTTTTACTAGTTTTGTCTTTTATATTTTTTTATATAATTATGACGTATTACATTTGATGTTATAATAGTATTTTTTTTCAATTTTTTACTTTTAAAATAATTATTAAATATTTTTAAACATTTTTACAAATTTATTTTTAAAAAAAAATTTGTAAAAATGAAATAAAATCAAGATTATATGTTTTTGAGTAGTTATTTTCACGTGTTGAAATATAATAATACTTATCGATTTTATTTGACATTATATCTATTTTTTATTTTTAGATTATTTAAAATCTTATTAAATATACTAGCACGTGCTTTTTCTGTAAATCTTGCAAATTTATCTTTGTTTAACACAAAATGTAATTAGTACAAAGTTTAAAAAGCTTTAATAAAAAACAATTTGTGCCGTAATTTTTTACTTAGTATACAGATTCTGTTTATATGTGTTATATAAATAAAATTAATAAATTTAACCGTGTTGTAAATGTAGTATGAGTATTTGAAACATAGTTTTGTGTAATTTTTGTGCATCATTGTTTTGTTTTTAGATGTAAAAGCATGCATTATACTATTATTTATTTTTAATGTATAAAACTAATTCTTTTAATTTTAATCATACGATATATATAAATTATTGGTTTTGACAACTGATTGGATTAAATACTAAAAATTGCTTAAGCGTTGAAGCAATAATTTTTATTTTATATTATACAGATTATACTAGTTTATAAATTTACTTGATAAAATTATATGAATTTACAATTATCCTAATAAATAAAAATATCTCGATAGATCTATGCTTTCTGTAATTCTTCAATAAGAATATAACGTAAATGTTGGGGATAAAAACAGGCACTTCTGATTTTTAACGTAATTTATTTCTTTCACAATATATTTATATTTCAACAAGTAGTTAATCGAACGCGTACAATAATTTGCGATGTCGCGTACAATTCTGCGTTCGTCAACTCGGTATCGTCGCTCGAGTCGGAAAAATCTACCTGTGATCCGACACGTACATATATATATATATATATATATATATCATCGCTCCCTCTCGTCCCTTTTACATTTTTCCCCCTTATTTTTAAATTTCTAATTTTTCGCGTTCATTAATCTCGAGTCTCCTTTTTTACTTTCTTTGAGGAATCAAGCCCCGACAAGGCGATCATTGTTTTCGATTACGGAATTCCTCGGGCCTCTACAACTTCCCAAGTGCGCGCCAAAAATTGGTTCCTCAGTGGACGCGGTCTTTTCACTCCCATGGACGGAGGAGATCGTCTTCAACCTTCTACATCTCCATATACTCATGACTTCTTTTCCTCTCCGAGTGGATCACGTTCCGTCTACCCTCCTTATCTGTAAGAGTATCGATCTCCTCCCCTTCAGGGATGAGGCCCCGCCTAACTCTGCGCGCATTTATGGGTACACGATTTCTCCTTCACTTTTCACTGTCCCCGAGGGAATCACAGTGCTCCTGTCTTGCGTCTTAACAGGGGTTCCGTTCTCACACTTTCTACGGAGCGGCTTTCCCAAGTTCCAATCGTACCGCTTCTCCCTCTCCACGAGATCAGTCGTGAGTGGTCCACTGGCCCTGGGGTGATTCAATCTGGACGAACCTGGAAGCGTACGACGCTCGAGTTACTCGCAACCTACTCGAATATCACCATCTCGCGATTTATTTCATCTTTATCTCCCCTAAGGAGCGCGCGTGTATTCCTAGAAAAGCTCCCGTGGTTAGCATTGTGTGCCGCCATAAGAGGAATCCTGCAAGGGACTTTCGTTACTTCTAGCTTCTTCGAGCTCCGAGAATTGCATGGGTTACGGACGTCCCCGTGCCTCGCGTTCGAGGACTTGGCGAGCAACTCGACTTGGTCCGGGTCATTTTACTCGTGTCATTTAATAGTCGTTTTTTTTGTTTGTTTGCAACTCGATATCTCCTTCGCGAGGTAATTTTCCGCGGAGCTTTGTGACCGTAAAAACTACAGTTTTTGATTAAGAAATATACACATATGACAATATTGTAGAAGTGCAATTATCGTAAATATTAAAGTATATGAATTGTTCCGTTTAAACATGAAAATAATATTTTTACAATATTTTTGTATTATTTAAATTTATTATTAAACATATTTTATAGTTTTTTGATGATTATGAAAACTTATAAATAAAACCATTTGAATAAAATTATATTATTTATTTCGATGATTAAGTTAGTAATTTGATTCGTAATATAATACTAATACAATTTGAATGTATATTAAAATTCTATTTATATTTATTTGTTAACTATGACGAATCAACAAATATTTTAAATTTTATATTTTTAATCTTAGTATTTACCCGTTATGTTTATATAGAATATTTGCTAGAGCAAAGTTTCTACGCGGATATAAAGTAATAGAATTTGCTTCGGATGATCGAAGATTGAATCACTAGATACTAAAACATGTTATCAGATGACGTACCATATATGTCGTATTTTATGGTTTTACAGCACAAGATCGAAAGCTCAGAGATATTTTTTTAGTAAAAAATTATGAATATTTCTTTTGATTGTATAAAATAGTAAAATATACACATGCAATCGTTGCTTTTACGTAATAGCAGAAATAATTAAACATTCACTATTTGTCATACAATTCAAAACAAACTTTGTTTCTTTTGGTTGTAAAGACATTTAATTTTTTAAATATACTATAATAAAAATTCAACTATTTATAATTAATTTGATCAGTTGTAATATTAAAAACCAATATTTGTATACACGCATGTATGTATGTAATTATTAAAAATGATTAATTCAAAGAAAGTTTAAGCAATGAGCAAAAATTTACATTCCACAAATATTTTCAATTAGTTTGTTGTATTTCTTCCCGCCAAATAACGATAATTCACTACATTAAGTAATCACATTTAAAAAATATAATGAGATAAACTATCAGAGAAACGCAATCAGTGAGATTGTTGTATTTTGTATATGAATATCACAGCTCTCGCGTTGGAGCTCGACTAGTTCATTATCTCGAGAGGTTCAGAGCTACACAATGAGGGATCCGCGACTTCTTCAACGGGACAAGGTAAAGGAATTGTATTCTAATCCCCATTTCACTTTTTCACAATATTTTAGACTTACGTACTCCTCAAACTTCAATTTTACATTAATTCTTTACTGTGCGCGATGCTTGCCAAAATGAGCAAATTGATAATACCTCGACTGGACATTTTAATTGGATCTCTGTAATGATAATACCGTATTTTACGTACTATTGCATTAATGTTTAATATTTTACAAAGTATAACAATAATAATAATAATTTGCTTTTAAAATTAACTTTATTTCATTATTCATTTGTAAAATGCTTACGAATCATGTTCTTGGGAAAGCTTATTGCAATATTTATTTACACTCTTATTTTATTTTAACTTACTATTCCATGTATTTTTTGCTTGTCATTAGAATTTATTAACTATTCATTTTTTTATATATACGCTTTTAAAGAATATTATTTCTTATCGAATCATATATTTTTTCTATATAATTATGTTTCATATTAATATAATTGATTATAATTAATTATATTTATAGTAAACTATATACAAATATAATCAGAATCAATAGCTAAGTATAATAAAAAAAGTTATCATGTAAGTCTTTTAGATGTATATTTCACTACTCTTGAATCGGTTGTTTCAGATTTATTTTGAAAAGAGAATTTTCTTTCTACTAATAATATGTAAATTTATTTTATCAAAGTTCGATATTTTCATTCAATATAGTGAACTTAAAAAATAATGTCTAAATTTAAATATGTCTGTGTAAAGTGTAATAAAAAAATGTATAAAGTATAAAATAGTATAAAAAAGTATAATTAATTTAACAAAAAAATTAACTGAACGTTTTCGTATTTAGAAAAAAAGAATTACTTACGTCATTATTTCTGAAAGTGAGTTTTTATTTATTTTTAACTTGTAAATTATAATATAATAATAAAAATAACAATGAGAGTAATTCATATTTGATCGACTAATTATTTGTAAGAATGTGTTTTATTTTATCAATATATATTTATTTCGACTATATTCAGGGACCAATGATGTATAATCCCGTGGATATGAAGGATCGATCACAGAAAAACCATACTCGGAGTAGATATCCACCTCGATAAATGAAGGGAACTAAGTCTTGCACCCAACGTCGAAAGAATACAGCCTATTATCAACTTCCTTAGGAACTGCGTCAAAGTGGGCAAGGATTTTTTTGAGTGTAACACAGGCGAAACTTACCGTTTACGAATTCGAAACTAAGTTTGTGGAGTGAGAGAAAGGAAAATGAGACATTGAATGTATTCGTCGATGCAAAATAGCTTTTCATATAAATGATTTATCCATCACTCAAGAGAGAAAGAGGGAGAGAAAGAGGGAGAGAAAGAGGGAGAGAAAGAGGGAGAGAAAGAGAGAGAAAAAGAGAGAGACAATTATATGTACATGAATGCGTAATGTGCAATGCGTTAACTGCGTATAATCGTACGAGGTGATAGTTTTTACGTAGGAGAAACGATATAAATATTTTAGGGAAAGGTAAAGAGTAATTATAGACAGATAAAACGAAGGAAAGAAAATACGAGATAAATTAATGCAAAGTTCATTTGTAACTGCAAATATTTTGTTGGATTGTTATTGTTAATGAAAAAAGCTAAAAAAATTTCATTACTCATCCTTCATGAACTGCAGGTTTTTTCGATTGGATGTAATGCGACAACAAAACAAACCTCTTTTGCAATTTTGGGTTGTTTACTTGTTTTTTTTTTCTTAAGTTCGTTTTCATTCTTCGTCTTTTCATTTTTCATTCCTGTTAACCAAGAGTACAATTACATTTTTTTATTTCAAGTGCTGATAAGATGTGCGTATACGTACGTTACAAAGTACACGAATAAAGCACTTGCGTTCGATGTCTTTGTTATAAGAGATTGAAATTAATTTCGAAGTAAGACGTGACGATGGTGTTATCATAATAATTAGATAGAATATGGATAATAAGAACTGCGAATCGAATTCAATATTGATTATATGGGGTACATAATTAAGAAGATTTACGAAATTGTTAAATATATTATAGAATGGTCTGGATACATGCGATAACCGCAAGTCTGATTTTATATATACCGATTATCCGCACAGATGCAAATTCTCGCGAATTAGCTTAGTGAAGATATAATTTTCAATGTCACTCATTTCATTTATGGAACATCAATTGATTAACCTGTTAGTTAAGTAGATAAATCCTTACATGTTAATTTTGAATTTCTTAACTTGATAATAATGAAAAATGTTTTCTTGGTAGTTTTTTCCAGTAATAATTAAGAAAACATGGTTTAAAATTTTATAGCATTATTGATTATGTTCATACAGTAGAAATAAAATTAAAAACTGAGAACTAAATTATCTATGTAACAAATGAAAATGTTTTAATAACATATCATTTGGTAATATAATTTTCATAATATAATATACGTTTCAAAATCCAAATTTATTGACATTATATCTACAAGAAATATACAATTGTAGATTTAACATTTTGGCATGATCTGTAATCACTGTTAAAAATGTCTTTTGAAACCACATAATTTGCTTGTAATATAAAATCGGTAAACTTCTTGCGTACAATTACAGAATAAATAAAATTCATTTAGAAGATATATTACTAATACTCATATATTAAATGAATATCATTATTGATTTTATATCAATTATCTATTAAAGTTGATATTTCTACAGTCTCGTATAAATTGAAAAGGAATCAATTATAAATACCGTATTTGAAAATTATTATTTTCTTTTATAGTTATACGATAATTTTTTTCGATATATTGTATATGCAGATAAAAATACTAACATGAATTTCGTTCTATGGAAGTTGAAAGAATTTAGATTATTTATTCGTAGAAACAAATGCGAAAATGAATAATTGAATTATCGATAATATTCGAGCTTTGATATAAAAATATTAATTTTAATATCATTATAGAAACGATATCAATTTATTGCCAATAAGTAAATTAAATTCTTTATAATCGCAAAAATATCCGTTAACAGCATTATAGAAAAATTTATTATTTAGTTTTGTGCAAAGCGTTTCGATAAGTACACAATCTAAAAGAATTGCAAGAGTAAATTTTAAAAATTTGACCTTCATTAGATATCACAGAAAATTAAATAAAATAATATATTTAAATATTTTGTTAACATTTTTGTCCTGTTCAGTTGCGTGTAGAGTTGTAAATAGTATAAACCGTTTAATTTTTAAAATAAATATTTTGTCTGTCAAATAATAGCTTTGAAAGCATTAAAATTCAGTTTTTAATTGAAAACTTTTTGTGTAGCAAAACAAGAAAACTACGATGATTAATAAAAAAAACGAAAAACGTTTAGACCTAATACTAGATACGCATAAATTACGTAAAATCATTATTTACTCTTGTAATATTTATTTACTCTCAAAATTAAATGTGAATTTACTAAAATATGGATGCGTGTCGCTATAAATTGAAGGTACAAGGTCGAAATATTTATAACAAACAATGAAGAAAGCTTTAGAATGAAGTGATGAAATTGGGAAAAGAAACAACATCATGAAATACATGAGTTCTATCCAAAAAGTCGCGTCGTGATATATGTAGAAAAGTGAAATAATAGAAACGACTGTTCGTAATGAGCAGTGAGAAATTGATAATGATGTTGTACAACGTTAAAGTTGAAATGAAGTATTATATTAAGCTGTATGTTATGTATAGGAATGGTTTTATATTAGCGATATACTTTGGCTTGAGATGTATCATATTATACAGGATGTTCAAAATATACCAAACTTACGGCCAACGAATGTCCAAGATGACTTTGAACATCGGTTATTATAATTATCTGTACGATTTCTGAATAAAAGCTGAATTAAGGATATATTCATTTTTTTATTATAAACCTTAAATAGTTAAGACATTTCATTTATTTCACTTAGTAAAAATTCTAAGTTTTAAATATTTATTTTTAGTATTTATTAAATTCATTGTACAAAATTTATTATAATAAATTTACCTGTAAATCAAAAGAAGAACTCCATAGGTAATACAAAGTTTAACAAAGAAGATCAATATATAAAATGAAATGATAAAAGAATATGTATTTTTTAATTTAATAGACTTTGGTTAAAGAAAAATACTAACTTCTTTAAATAAACACAAATAAATTCTTAATTATAAGAAAGTAAAAAAATACTGTTTTTACATATGCTTATTTAATCGCAATAATAACAACAGAATAAATCATCTTTCCATGATCTGTCCGTGCGCAGTTTAATGTTGTGTACTCGTTCCTCCAATAACATAAAATGCACGTATGCACACTCTGTTTTATAGTTTGGTTTACCTGATAGTAAGTTTATGCTCACGTACAAACAAGCCTTCCATTTCCGGCAGTTCAGAGCGTAAGTTAAAATTTATTTTTTGCAGAGCACTAACTGTTTAAAAAAGATGCGGTAAGTCAAATAAAAAAGATTCATCATTTAAAGATAAGGAAAATTTGCCATTTTATTGTACTTTGAGTACTCGGTATTTCATTCTCTTTTTTTACGCTTTCGCTCTTTCTCCGTTATTCTGGGTGTCTCAGAGAATTTCTTCCCTTTTCACTCTTTAGCGAGGCAGTCGTCTTTCAATCCTATTTTTAGGATGTCTTCTTTACAAATTGATTCCTTTCAGGCTTTACTTACAGCGATACCGGAAAAAAACTTGTATCCGACTCGAGACCGTCGGAAGTTCGACCGCAACGTATTTTTGATAAATACTCAATAATCTGAAAATTTACAAAGGCTTACCATTTAAGTATTGTTTTCTTTGTTCTTTTTTCTCTTCGGTTTATAAGTAACGATACTGGAATAATTTGTGCATATTTTTTAAATACCGAATCAGCTTTTTTCGTATAGCTTTTCATTTCTTAATTTCTATTCAAATAGTTTTGCGACACGTACGAAACGTTAGAAACGAAAGAAATTATTATCGCACATCCAATTCTTTTTAATCTTATTATTTTGTCTAGCGAAAGTTCATTATTCGTCATTAAATCAGCTTAATTATTAATTACAAATTTATTTTGAGTATCGATGCAAAGAAAATTGATATATATATATATTGTGTATCAAATACATTTGTGTATTTAACTTTACAACAATATACGATAACTAAGAACTTATTAATTCAAGACCTGCAGTGGAAAATTATACTTGAAAAGTTTCAAATAAACAGATTATACATCATTTGGTGGAGAATTTAGATGTATACTGATTCTAATTATACCTGACGATGCTTTAATCTACCGATTAGTCTGATGGGGATGCATAACTTGTCAGAAATCTGTAAAGCTTAATTATAGATTGTTTGAGAAACTAATCTGATTAACAGCTTTACATGAGTTAGGCTTATTTTTTTCTTAACTCCTGGAATTTCATTTTCTTTATAAATACAATAATCACTTGCAAAAAATTCGTTTAAGTAATTAAATATTTAATCTTATTATAAAAAATTCCTTTTCTGCAGAAAAAAACAGAAATCCTTTTTTGTTTATTTTTATCAATCTTCATTTCAACGATACAAGAAAATTGAAGGTAAACTTGTAACAAGCTCGAACAATTTCCGTAGTATTTAGAAGGTTTTATAAAATTTAATTATAACTATTAACGTGTAAATAATACAATTTTTATTGGCTTTTAGAAATATTGTTAAAAACAATTTGAAATTCAAAGTTTATTTTGAATATTTGTAAAATATATCATTATCCGTAAGTTTTTAATAGTATCGACTGATTACTACATTCATACGCTTAAGAAACAAATGAAACTTGTTACCTTCGTTTAAATGTAATGAGAGTTTGTCGATTATATATACGTTTATATACATTCTTTTATTTTACTCTTTTCTGCAGTTTAAATATGGCAAAGAATAAAAATTTCTATAATTTTAAACGTAGATATGACATTTCATAGTATTAAATTAAAGCTATTAACAATAATTTGTAAATAATAAAACTGTAATCTTGTTAATGTAATACATTGAAGAAGAGAAAGTCATAACTGAACAAATTTTTAATAGTTCTGAATTAAATAACGGTAATTAATTTTAACAACTAGTTTTATAATTTTTTAATTAATATTTTAATATTACATTTTCTCTGAACCATAATAGAAAAAGAATATAATTACAAAAAGTTGAACTGCTTTGCATATATTTCGATAATATGAATCATTTTGTTATTCGCCGGTCAAATTAATTTAGATTAACGTAGAAAAAAGAGATGTAAAAACTGTTTTTCGTTAAATTAATTGAGTTTTTTACTTTTATCTTGCGACATTTAGAAATTTATGATGTAGTCAACAAAGATTTTTCGATCGACATGCTATTGCAAAATACAATTTAAATAAAAAATTTAATTTCTCGTCAAATTTCTAAACAGTATTCAAATAGTAATATTTTTTATTCTATTTATTTTGAAAAATTAAATTATACAATTAATAATAAAAAATGAAAATAAAATAATTTTTTATAAAAAATTAATTTTTATATTGTTTAAATAATGAATTTTGAGTCAATTTTGAGTTTAAAGACGTGTATAATAAAATATTTCATTTTTGAAAATAAAAATTACGGTATATTCGCATAAAACTCTCATCAAATTCATTTTTAGAATATTTTGTAAATATTTTCGTTTTTATAGTAGTAATAAATTTTGGGTTTGAATTAAAAATAATTGGTACAAAATAAATCTAAAAAAATCTTATCAACTTATTATAGAATTTTAAATTCAAATGTATATAATTATAAATATTAAAATTTATTATGTATATTTTATTCATAATATTTTTATAATTAAAATTAAAAATATCGTGTAAAAAATTACATACAAAAATTTAAAAACAGAATTATAAAATTTTATTGAAATTATTACAATAATAAGATTTATTTTTGTATTACATATATGAAAATTATAAAAAAATTATAATTAAAATTTATGTTATGTGGATTATATAGTAAACATAAAAACTAATTATTTTAAACGAAAATTGTTTTATATTTTAATTTTCGGAATATAATTTTCACAATTTACTATTAATATATAATTTACATTATTATTAACGTAAGATAATTATTTCAATTTTTGCATTCATACCGTTCTTTTACCTCTAAAATATTTTGTATTTTTGGCTAAATCGTTAAGTATGATTATTTTAAAAAGTTAAATGAAACTATGTTTTTATAGTCATACGCTCTTAATGAGGTCACCGAATAATTAAAATTTTTCGAGAAACATTTTATTTTTAATTACTGGCTTAAAGAACGAGAAAAAGATACGCGTCTATTAACGAAAAGTCTCTTACCGACAGTGTTCGAAGATTTCTTAGAATATGATGTGAATTTTTTTATTCATTCTATATAATAAGAACCCGAGCCTTTTCAGGTGTAGTCATTAAGACTCTATCTATTTAATTACAACACGCATTTTTTTTTTTTAGTTACAAAGTGTCCAGTAGTTTGTTGATTTTCTGGTTGCGTGGTTCACAGCGTAAACCGAGTATATAATATAATGGGAGACTAATTTCGTTATAACATGAATTTGTGCCAAGTTTCTTTTTCAAAGTTGAGGGTGAAAAGAAAAAAATAGCTATACATAATAAAGGTGAAGAACGAAAAAAGTATTTATTTTCAGAAAATTTACCGCACATTTATAATGCGTGTCACGTTGAACGAGGATCAAACTGCAGAGTCGGAGTTGTATAGGTTGATGATTAGAGAGATTTCATACGAATGCAGAACATACGGTTGTACGATCATTTGTGCTTTCAAAGAAAAATCTTTCGTCCCCTTCACTGTCTTGGTAGTATTGGATTTAGGAAAGAAATCGGGATTATCGGAGTTTGCTACGGAAGCATAAGTCGAGTAACGGTTGCTTCATTGCACCTTGGCATTAGGATTTCTTCTTAGCTTTTACTGATACCGTATGCAATTATTTCTGGTTTTATTTTCCCCGCTTAGTGTCAGAAGAGACAAATCAAAGCTTATTGTTTTTGGCTAAGCTGCGAACGAGGGATTAACCGTCACGCACTCCCGTATCTGCGATAACATTCTTTTTCTATTATCTGCCTATCTTTCGTTCCTCTTTGCCCTTTAATTCTGTCGTATTATCGTTGATCTATAATACAAAAAGGTATATTTACTTATTTGAAAAAGTTCAGAAAGTTTAATAACGGTCAACTTATCCTTGTTGTATACGTAATAAAGTTAAACGAAAATAATCGATATTTAATTATTGATATAATATGATTATTATATTATTATATATCGAAAACATTGAATTAATAGTAATTAATAATTTAAATAGCGAGGAGATAAGTTTAAATATTATGGTACGCGAGTAAAAAACAGAAAATTAAGGCGAAATTAAAATGAGTAAAATTTATAAAGTTAATTAAATATAACTATCTATAGAATTAACGAGCTAATAAAGTACAATTAAATAATTAAAGATTAGGTTAAAGTAATATCAATCTTATTTATATCTTATAAACTACATATACCTTATAAATATATAAACGTTAATGGTTTAACTTGGTTTAAGGAAATAACCTGCATCTGCGACAGATGATAGATAAGATAAGAGACAATCGGACGTTTACACTAATTTGGCGCTGTTATCTTCCTGTTTTACAGTGCGTAAGTTTGCCCGCACATTAACACCGATATCAACGACTTTAGATCTCTTTTAATAGAAGTCGTTATCAAATAATAGTTGCAATTATTCCGTAACGTTGGAATCCGTGATTACGGAACAGAGCTTAAAGCTTCAAGTATGTTTTACACGTATAAAGGATCATCTCGATTGTTTTCGAGGTACATTAGTTATTCTACTTATGCGGTGGTGCAACCGCAGCGATGACATATCCAAAGACAACCAAGGTTAAGAACGAATTCATTGGAATTTACGTTATCCATGGAAGGAACAGAAACAATCGAAATTCTACGAGATGTATTTTCAAAACATTGATCGTTTAAATATTTTACATTTAAGATTTTTAATTAAAAGTAATTTGCAATGTAATAAAAAAACTTTACGAATATTCTTATTACATATAAACAATGACAGTTAAACTATACACGTATATTTAATTATTTTTCTTGTATAAAAAGTAATAAATAGTATAAAAAAATATGAATTTAGCGTATCGATTTCTTAAAGTTACATTCATTCTGGTTTCAATAAATATAAAATAGCGAATCGTATTGAATTTGGAAAATGAAACCAAAATTTCGATTAAAAAATTGAGTTCATTTTTACTTTTATCGTAAATATTTTATATTTATTATATCAAACGTATCTACGAATCGATATAAATGCTTGGAATAAGGAAAGAGAGAAGAGGAAAAGAGGAAAAGTGCTGAAAGTCCGCTGCAAGGGAGACTATACGATCGCTTTGTAGAAGTTTGAAATTACGTCCGGTGGAGCATCGAACCATGAAGATCGAATAATGCGGATGCGCGAAAATCTTTATCATTGATACGTGAGCGAGACGCATACCGGGAAAATTTGCGGGAAAAGTCAGGGTAGGGGTTGACATCGGTAACTCGAGAGCATAAAGTACGCGTAGAGCGATGATTAAACGGAAGAAAAAGTACGTATTTCCGATTATTGTATTCCGTATATATATATATATATATTTCAAATAAAAATAAAATAAAAAATAAAGTAATTCATAAATAAAGTAAAATAAAACTGAGATACGTATATCATTGGGTCTCCGATGCAGTTTCTTTTTCTTGCTTTGTCTTGTGTATATACGACTTCTTCTGGAAGTCAGCGCTGCGCAAGCAACGTCGATGTCAAGCCGTAAAAAGAGAATAAAGAAAAAGGGCGACAAGAGTAAAGCTCCCCGGTAGCCAACTCCACTCAAGAAAATAAAAGCGAGATTGAACGGATTCGGAACACAGAGATGCTCCCGCCGTCAATGTTTTTAATTCAAAAACGTCAGCTTGAGGAGTATCGTTACGACTGACTTGTCCGGTCTCGACTTAGGACCCGACAAAAAGCAATAGACAAAGGGTTTTTCTTCTCTCGGCGGGTCGAGGCAAAACTTTTCCAGGCAAAACATTAGGTAATATTCACCCAAGTATAATTTTTGATCGCTCATTTTTCAACCTAACGTAGCTACTCGGAGTCAGTCAAAATATTTAGCGTCACTTTCCACTAAACTTCGAAATATTGCATTTTATTTATGGTTTATCGGAATCAAATTATAATACATAGTTTAGTGTTGATAAAAAAGTGTTTTATTTCGTTTCAAAGATATGTACGATATAAAATTCTTTAGATCGAAGGATTTAAAGGAAATATCGAAGAATTTTACGATCCAAATATTCTTATTAATATATTTTTCAAAAATAAAAAATTCACAAATATGCAACATTTAAATTTAATTAAAGGTGAACGTGATTTACCAACTTGTCTTTAAAAAATTGGATATTTTCATTAAACTTGTATTTATTTAGCTATTTATCAAAAATTTCAAATCATCCGTTGAGGAATATATATATAACAAAAATAATAAATAAGTCGCTGATATTATTTTGTAAGAAGATCACATTTTCTTATCTATATATTTTTAAAGTTAGTTTTTAATTTCTTTTTTGTAAAAAGATTCTTTGTTTACACGTATGTGAACGTACTTACGTACATTTCTGTTTACACGGTATATTAAAGTTCGTATCTAATAGTAGCTTATATCTTGACTTACCGACTCAATCGTAACTAAACTTTTATTTTTTATTCCTTCCTTTAATTTTTAAGATCGTACAAACATATTTTATTATATAAAATAAAATAATATTATAAAGTTTTAATGGTAAACAAAAATTATTATATAACGCTAAGATCAACTCGAAGTACGTATTTGATGTCATAATACCGTTAAAGTGCGTCGAGAGAGAACAAAGGGTTGAAGCCGAATTTCGGAACTTGACGAGAAAGGAAGAACGAACGCGAGTGACGTGAAATCGAACGCAAAGATAGGCCGAATGTGCAAAAGTAGGTGAGATATAAAGAAGATGGAAATATCAGAGGAAAACACGGAGTCGGGGAAAGATTTAGCGAAAGAAAGAAGAAAGACTTTTGCCTTTCGCCTACGCACGAGAAGAGTTTCTTCTATTGGACAACGTCGGGAAAAAGGTAATATAAAGGTATATTTGTTATATATCTTGCGTGCGTAAAGCGTATTTATTGCATTCGCGAGTGCTCGATTAATAAATCCTCGAATCTTTGTTTTATATTTGAGTTAACTACGTCGTTATATTTTAGTCCCTCCCTCCTTTTCTTAGAAATTTTAGGTCGCCTCTTCGACCAACTCCGTATTTTCCGCGGGCACGGCACTAAAAATTGATGTGTATGTGGACTTGTCGTGTATTTCTTTAATTTTTAAAGCATTCGAATCTTGTAAATTAATTATTTTTACTTAATTTTTTATTTCTTTTATTGGTTTCATCTATTTTGGAAACTTAAATATTATTTTATATTTTAAAAAATATATTATTTGCTAATTTGATTCATCTGTTTTTTTAATTAAATCGAGTTTTATTTTCTCTTTTAAAATTATTTCTATTCGATTTCCCGATATTTATTCCGTACCTATTTCAATATTTAAAGAAAACTTTTCCCTTATTTGTATAATTTAATTAAAATATATTGTCAATATACATAAATAATAAGGATAGGTTATATAAACTATAATTATAAGAATTTATAATTATGAACTACATTTTTTTAATATTAAAAATTTCTTAATTTATGTATTGATCAGTTCAACAATGAAAATATCAAAATTCCAATAGAGTACGCAAACAGATATCCTATCAGATTTTATAGCAATGTTGTAGAATAGCTACGATCGACGTTCTTTTATATTTTAAATATTTTTAGTAAAAGATCACGAATCGGAATATTTTTCATTTTCTTACAAAATAATAGTTTGTAAAATATTTATGATATAAAATAGTACTTTTATAATACGTTATAAAGTTTTTTAAAACTTAGAATCATATATTTAACAAAGAAATAGACAAAACAATAGCATAATTGTTTCTATCGATTTACTATTATTATAAATTTAATAGAGTTCTAGACGAATGAATAAATGCTAATTTTAATTAATAAATGCATTTGCAAATTAGGATATGTAATGACCTAAATTAGTTGATTAATTAAATTTATCAATATTTTTAAGAATTGATTTAAATTAAAATACGTATTTTCTGTATAAGAGTTTTATCGATTAAAATCACAAAATAAATATTAAAGTAAAAACGATAGATATTTACGAAATTAAATAAATATTCTTATTTTCGTGAATTCAAATTTTGGAATTTGTATCCGATTGAAATTGGATAAAACGTTATATACATAAAAAAATAAACTGGATAGAAGTAAATATGTAACGTATGATAACACAGAATTAAATAATACTTCAATTCTATCGAGATATATTCCTTTACTATTAGAAAATATTTTTACAGTTGGATTTTTAACAACAATTTTCTTTTAAGAAATATACGATCGTTAGAAGCTTCGGAGTAACATTTTAAAACATTCAAAAAGAACGAATCGTTACTTTTTGTATAATTTTAATTGTAAATAACAAAATAAATTGAAGGAATCATCCATTAGATACAAGTTACAGATAGCACACGAATTTCCAGAGACGTGAGAAATTTCACAAGAGCGTATTAAATTACATTAAAGTGACATTGTAGCTGAATTTGTCTCTCTGGTACAATTGAGTAGATAATAACGATATTGTAAATTTCCTCCTTATATCTCGTTATTGTAATTATTAATTTATAAAAGTCGAACAATGAGTCATGCGAAAACTATCCATTGTTCTCTTCATAACATTAAATTAAATGTTAAGCTTTGAATAGATTCGAATCGCAATCTCTTCGCCCAGAATTTGCGAGTTAAGCTCCGAAGGATTGCAGGCGCTTGCGCATTGAAGGAAGCTAAAGCAGTTTCAACATTGGTCGACTATGCAGCGCGCGTTTGAAATTCAACCGAGGGAGAAAGAGGGAAAGAGAAAAAGAGAGAGAGAACGAGGGAGAGTCGCTGGTACAAGCGTCAGTTAGTGTAGCGAGAGCGTGGAAGTAAGTGCGCGACTGTGATTCTCTCGGAGTTGCTATGCGTAATTGCATGGAGCTCGGATATTCGGTAAGGGGGAATCGTTAATTTATTTAGCCGATCGTAGCTTTCCTCGGTTCCTCGGTTCCTCGGTTCCTCGATTCCTCGCGCGTCCTTGCGCTTCCTCGGCTCGCTCGCTTAATCGGATCCGAACTTTCCGATCGGTAAGAGTCGCTACTTTGCAAACTAGATTATTCAAGGATGGGATTCGCGGGTTTCTGTGTAGAATGCGATAAGTAGTAGTGCGCGGCTTTTATTTTTCGGCGGCGAAACTAGCCCACGAGATGGAAACAAGGACAAGGATGGCCATCAGCTGACGGATAAACTCGAGGCTCTAACGCGATCGGCAGCCTCGAGATCGCAGGTGATTAATCCCTTTTTTTTAATTACAATTTACCTTTGATATTCAGCGCTTGGCCGATTTTAGGGCGCGATTGTTATCCGCCCCTACCATTACGTCTTAATACACGTTATTTATCTAGTTTCGTTACTATTTATACATTGGAGAATAGCGAGTGCGCTATTTTCTCTGTGAAAAAAATTGATGCGCGTGAAAGATAAATACAGTGGTTGAAAGCTATTCGTTATAAATGTAATCAACGATAAGCTTTCCAACTTTTACAAAATAAATAAGATCGTAAGCTTCCGCGAAGGTCGTTATTTTACAAAAGCGATTCGCGTAAATTTAACCAATCGTCGATAAAAAGTTTCTTTGCTCGGTTTCGTATAATCTAATATTTTACATATATTTGCAAATATTGAAAATTTACGTTCACGATGCAATTTTCGCACGTACAAAATTATAAATTTAACGATTTTTAAACGTATCTATTAAAAGGTATTAAATCACGCGAAACGATCTTTCCAAGAGTTATCGATTTATTAAAATGTGTCGATAAATTTATTCAATTCGCAGTCGATATAAGTTCTCGCATTCTACCTTTAAAATTTCCGATATTTTTTAAAAACAATAGCTTTCTTTTACCATATCAAATACAACCCTTATTATAATATATACGATGTAAATGACGATACATCCTTCTTTGTTTGAACGCATATTGCGAGACTGAATATAAATCAGATTCTATTTCGTATTTTCTATTTAACTTAAAATGATGGCGTTTCACCATCGACGCGTTATCAGTGGTGTTGGCTGGTGATATCGAGAGGTGCACGACTTGGCTTGAGTCAACTCTTGGCCAGTCCAACCTGTTGGAACAGCTGCATCGATTACTTTTAGCTCGCAGTCAGGATTTTCTATGGATTATAGAATTCACTCTAAGAGTGTATAAATGGTACGAAGGACAGTAGCCGTTACTCCGAGTAAAACCATGGCTGCTGCATTCAAAGGATTGATAGCGCTGTTTCAAGATAATTCCTGTTTGTGTCGTTCGTATTATACGGAGATTTGTCCAATAAAAGCTTTTGTAGTGAGCAATGGAAATTTAATTGCTTTGATTTCTGAATATGGTTTTCAATGAATTTCATTGAATTCCATTTTTTATTTTTAATATTTCTTCATAGGCAATTGTAGTGTTATAGATTAAAAACTCTTGCTTAAATTCATTCGTTAATTGGGATTTTCACCCTTTTTAATTTTTATTTCTTTATAATATCGATACTAAATTATACTTATTTAATTATACTTATTTAAACACCTAAACGTAAAAATATCTTTATTGCAAACATTTATTCCACAATTGTTATTATTTTATCTATCCTCTCGGATCCGACAATAAGAACTTTCGTTTATATTATTAATATACTTTAAATTCTGTAAATATTAACATATGACATGGATTCTAAATATCAGCTTAGCTTTTTTATCGCTTTTCCATTATCTAGATTACTGTCGGATGTTTTATCTTGAGTTGCCTAAAAAATTGAGAAGTAGATTACGTATTTTATAAAATTCTTATTTGAATTATATTTCTATTTTTAAAAGAACGCATATTAAATATGACGGTACAACCGTACACCGATTTGCATAGTTCTTGTTTTATGCTACGAGTCATCTATAAAGTTCTATGTGTATACATTATAGATTATTAAAAGCTTTTTTCAGATGAAAATTTTAAGAAGATATTTTGGAGATCGCATGGAAAATATTTTGTTTCTATTTTACATAATGAAAATCTATATAAATATTAAAAAATAAGAATTGTATATTATTTTAATTTTGTCTTTCTTTATTATTTGTCTGTTATTAGTTGATTATTAATTACTAGCTTGTTAATAATTCGTGCAAATAAGTTACTTAATAACGAAATTATTTCTGTGTACTTAATTCGTATTTTATTTTTTAAAAATAGAAAATGTATAATTTTTTATTCCTATTAATAATATTCAGTAAAATATTTTCACTAAATATTAAATTTAATGCTGACTATTAAATTATTAATGACTACGGTATTAGAATATTCTTTTGGTTAACAAAAAGGAGCATACGATTATAAAATTATATGTAGGATAATTTTAATACTTATTTATGATATATTTCTGTATAATCTAGTTATGTATAAGACTAACCATCTATTTATTTACTTAAACCAGTCGTTGCTTCTTAAATGCATATAATTAAATAAAACTGGGGTTTTCAAGAGTTATTAAAGAAAATTAAGGGTAACTTGTATATTTTTAACGATATGGCCTAGATTGATGATTATGGAAAAATATGCGTTGATTTTTTGATTAATCTTTAATATGATTTAAAATAAATTTTTTAAATATCAATCTAATTATGTGATTTGAAAATGAAAATTATTGGGAAACAAAACAAAAATTTATAATTATTACGGCAGATACAAAATTAATATTCTAATACTGTTTACTATTCTGATTTTTGAAATACGATTTAATAAAATAATGCTATAAATTGATACAGTCAGATTTTGGTAACTAATATTAATAATTAACATAAAAAAGTATTGAGAAAAATTCATACGTAAGTAGTTTATATTTAATATTTCGCTTTTTTTCTTATCTTAAAAGAATACTATTAAAAATTAGTTAAAATTCAAATATTATACTATAATATAAATAAATTAAAATAAAAATTAAGTTTTTTATTTCATTATTATAATAAATTTATTGCTAAAAAGAGCAGTAATTCTTGATTAATTTAAATGAATAAATGAAATTTTATTTCAATCAAAGAAGTAATTTAATAAATGGGGAAAATTTCAGAAATTATTCTAAGAACCACTTTTATAAAAATATTACTTAATGAGTAACAAGTAAATAAAAATTTTTAATCTTAGTTCTTATAAGTCAAATTTATAAATAAGCAATTAAAGTATAAAATAAACAAATTGAAGAAAAAGTATTTTAATATCTTGCGTTTATCATTGAATTGAATTGCTATAAGGTAGGTAATAATAATTGGTAAAGTATATTTAAATTTTAATATTTAAACAGTAAAATAGTTCAAGTTTATTGTTAAATTTTAGTTTTACTAAAATACAACATATAAAATATTAATTACGAATATATTATGAAAGTTATATGATCTCATATGGTCATAATAATTAATTTTATATAATATAAAAATAATATATGGAAGCAATATTTAGAAATTGTAATTATTAAATTTATCCAAATTTTTATACTACATAATAGTGAATGAACTAATTAAATTTTAATTAAAGATAATAATAAATACGATTTTTTTAATAGTTTTTTTTAAAAAGTGAAGAGTAAAATAACAATTGATTTGTTATTGTACGTGCGAAAAATGTACTTCTGTGGATATATTTTTATTTATTTTCAAATATCAGGTCTAAATACTTTAAATTAAATTTTAACAATTTTTTTCAATGAAATACAAAAATTAATATTTTGAAAAGTTTATAGCTGTAAATCTTTATATAAATTTATATCTATGTCATAATAATCGATTTAAGTGTACACGTGTGTAAATATGCAAATTAAAATACATTGAAAATAGTGATTAACATGTGTAATATAATATAATATGTATAATTTAAAAAATGCAGTTTAACAAGCAATTTGATAGATTTTTTATTTATGGTATATATATCTTTTAATAACTTTTTATGAAATTTTTTTATGAAATAGCATAAGAAGTTAGAACTTTTAATTCTAATAAGTTTTATATAATATATTTTAAATAAGAATAAAGTTAAAACATTTAAATTTGAAATTGATTTAATATTATAATGTAATAATATTGTTTCATTTTTTTATTTACGAAATTCTTACATTTTTTTTACTCTTTCGATAATAATTTTATTTAAAGTTTAAACTCGTTTATTTGTATTAATTTTATTTATTTTAATCATTAAATAAATGTAATAAAAAAAACTTATGTGATCTATATTATTTAATTTAATATAGACTAATATTAAAAGATCTAAATGTAAAATCTAGATATAAAAAGCAATATAAATGTATTTTTTTTTATAATTTTTAAAAAAAGATATAATTATTTGGAAATAAATAAAAAATTTTAAGCAAAGTTCGTCATAATCTTATTTTTAATCATATGTAAATTATTTAAATTAATTAAATATAATAAAAATTAATATTATATTTTTTATTGAATTAAAAATTTTAAATATGTTTGTTTGTATCAAGTATTCAGAAATTAAAGAAAATTATACTACATTCAAATATATCTTTGTAACTCTTAATTAATCTTTTGTCCTCAAAAATACCAAAATAAAGCTTTGATGTGTAATAGTTTACAGATTTTTAAATATTTTATTTGTTCAAATAATAATAATTATAATGTAAAAGTTAAATATCAACAATTAAATTACGTTTTTCATAACGGTATAAAAAAATATTTTCAAAGGTTATTTATAATGTTATAAAAATTTATACATTATATTATCAAAAGTAATATTTATTTGTATAGTTTAGAGGTTTTAATGATTTTTAAATTAGAGAATATGATTTCTTAAAAATATTGTGTATTTTAAAGCTATTAATTATAGAGACTTTTCATTGGAATGAAATAAATTTTAATTTATTTATTATCAGCAATTAAAAAAAATTTATTGATTTTATATTTAATTTATACTTTGTTCATGTCACTATACGTTGCTTATATTAATTCATAATATATTAATCCTGAATAATAAATTAAGACAAAATATACGTACTAATAGTATTACTTATAAAAAATTAAAAACTTGTGTTACCTATCATTTTAATATCTTAAATTTCAATAATATAGTAAAAATGCAAATAATTTCATATTCGTGTCTTTTCGATAATAGTATATACATATTAGTTTAATTTTTAATTTGCTTTAATTTTTAATATATTTTTTTTATTTTATATGCAAGTATATATATTTTGTCATTGATTATCACGAGAATAAATAATATCTCTTAAAAATTGTATAAGCCTTTGTAGCATTAATGAATGTAAATATGATGATTCTAATTTATATACATTTAATTTTTTTTTCATCTTTGAAAATAATCTTTTTTCAAATATTTTTAGAGAAGTTAACTTAAAAGTGATTAAACACATATATATACATATAATAATTAAAATGATATATATTTTGTATCATTCAAAAAAATACATTAATAATAATCATAAACAATTAATACAATTTCATAAATAAAATTTTTAAATTAGTTATTTATTCGCAAGGAATTGATTAGTTAAAAAAGGTAAGTATTATTAATGTTTGTAATATTATAATATTTTATAACCAATTTTTCAAATAAATTAATCTAGTTAGTAAATATTATAAACAGTTGTAAACTATAACATAGAAAAACAAATTTATCAATAAGGAGAATTAAGCAATTCTTGATATAAATAAAATTTCCTTCTCTTAAATTAAATTTTAAAAAATATTCATTTTTTATAGTAATTAGAAATTTCTTTTTTTATTTAATATCCATTGAGATCGTATTCGTATAAAAGAATTGCAAAAGTTTATTATATAGAATTATATTACGTTGAATATTAAAGTATCTTTGTTCCTGGTAAAATTTTCTAGAAATAAAGAATAGAGATATAATATTTTTCGTTGAATACTCTTTTGTAGATATGAATGCACACTGTGAAATGAAAAAAAAAATTAAAAAGCAAGACAATTATAAAATCGATGTATTAAAATCGGATATTTTTGCTGTTGTTGTTAATAATAAATATTTTATGATGGCTCTAAATAGCCTTAATTTGTTGTTTTATAAAAAATGAAAATTCTTATGGATACGTGCGAACTTTACTATTAGACTACATATATTTTTCATACTTTCAAATTTTTCACATTCGATCAAAGTTTTTATTTAAAAGTTAGAATGTAAATACGAAGGCAAAATTGTTTTGAAAAGAAGCCGTTTAAAGTTTTTTAGTTGTTTTAAAGTACATAGACGCTTTAGCTTTTTGGTTACTAATTTCTATAAACTCTCAAGGTATTAAAAAAAATCGATGTTTCAACTGCCCAGTCCCCTTAGGCACTGTTCTGGTTTAGGCGGTCAAAATATTTACGTTTTTCTTGATTTACTTTGATAGGAAAAGAAGTAATGAAGTTTTCTAATATTTTTAGAATATTTCAATACATATTTAAACAAATAAGTAACTTTATTGTAAAATGGTCAATATATAAGTTAATATTTGATATTTGATTTTTTTTAATTTGGTTAAAAAATAAAAGAATACAATATTATTGTAATTTTTTACAGCAATATTAAGCTAATAAATCGTACTTAGTCGATACAATAATTTTTTAACTTTTTGAAAATTTTATTTCTTGTCAGAGTCTATGTATTGAGTAGAGTAAGTCATTTTAGTTTTATATTTTATGCTAATTTTCATGCATCATTGAAATTCTGTTGCTTACGTAGAGAATAAAATTTTTTATTTTATTGGCCAATTTTCAATTATGAAAATTGTGCCATTTTTAAAATTATGTAACAATCTTCATTGAACATGTTTCCAATTGTGCAGCTGTCCATTGATATTTTTAGCGCCTGATGTGAAGCCGTAAAGGTATGATTAATAAGTATTTATTATATCGTTTTTTTTTATTTTCCGAACGAATAACAATCGTATTGGAATATTGATGAATTATTATTTAATTTTATCACATAGTTTATAAGAATTTAAAAATATAAGAAATATAGACTGAAACTTTTCTAAAAAAGAGCTTCTTCAACATTAACTATGTTTTAGAAAATCTTTCGAATTAGCATATGAAATTACAAGAATATATTCTTGAATAGCTTAACTATCATAGTATCAAAAACCAGGACGATATCTTAAGCTTGATATATTGGATTCTATTATATATTATTTTAGTTTGTAAGTTTTACCATCTATATTTTATGACATTATTTCTTTAGTATATTAAAACTTCAACAGGATTTATGAGTTTATGAGAAGATTCGGAGATTGAAGTTGAATATTAAAATTTAAAATTAGCGAATCTAATAATATGAAATAACGTACAAAGTTCGTATATTTTAATCAAAAATTTCAAACAGGACACATAAGAAATACTTTGATATAATTTAAAATTTCCAGAATGTGAAAATAATTTAAAAAACTTCCTATCATCTAGTTATCATAAATCAATAATTGTAAAAAAAAAGCATTCATTATTGGCATTTTTATCAAGAAACTTTAAATCTCAGAAGAGACCAGGGGCGGAGAAAATACGAGGATAATGCAGTAAACAAACTTCAATTACGTTCTTCTTTCTTTTTCTTCGGTATGACTCTCGTGGCATACTAATTAGTCTCGACGAACTTGGAATTTGACTTTGTGACATGGGTAGCTACTTTTGATGATACTTTTAATGGCACAGAGGCTCTATCGAGTTTTCGTAGATTCTAATTAGTTGACCCAATGCCAGTTGCATTAAATTTGGAGTCTATTAACGTAGGCCTTATAAGTCGGCTTTACTCCATCTCGTGGCTAGGAAACTGTATCGGATTTCACGATCCGGTGTGCAACAAGTTTTAACAATAAATTCATTTTGTTTCCACGGCAACGGCCTAAGAGAAAAGGCGTACAAAGTTATATGTGCATAATACATGAATGCAGCCGTAGTACGGCGCAATGGTGTTGGAGTAAACGTAGTTAAAAAAACTTTATTACGGAGGAGGTAAAATGCAAATTTAAGGGTTCTCGCGAAAACAGGGGTATGGAGTATTTTTCGGTCTCGTGTCATCGGTTCATATTAAAAGTATTTGGGATTCATATTTTTCAAACTGAAAGTTGTATCGTACAAAGAAAAATCTTTTTTTAAAAGTTTGTAAAATCAAATACATAGACAGTTTTATTTTTAATCGTGTACAATTCCTCGGTTTTCGTTAAGTTACTTCAAACGCTATAAATTTTTATTTGAAAATTAGCATCTTAAAAAATTGTAAGTTACGTACCTAATTTAATACATTAATTTAAAACATTTTTAATCGCGTAAAAAGTGCATTAATATCGACTTTTTACAATCTTATAATGTCAGTAAAGATTAATTAGAAATTTTTTATTTAAAATAACCTTTATTAAGAGTAATATTATTTTTAATCAAAATAATATTATAGTTAATATTATTTATGCTTAAAATTTATACTTTATATCGAAGTTGATGTAAATGAAATATTAATTTGTAAAGTAACTTTCAATATCAATTTTCAACGATAACAACGAGCAAAATTATGAATATTTTTTATAAAATTAATTACTTTTTGACGATATTATTGTTATTTTTGTCGTTACTATCTTCGTTATTGTTCTTTACTTTTACACATATAAATATATAATCACGAATTTGTCAAGCCGCAATAAAATTATATCGTACATATATCACTGGTTCTTTTTTGTTTCATGATTTATAGACGCGATAAAGAATTTGAGATGAAAAGTGTGTCTATATTTTTATTTCTGTGTAATGTATTAGTTTATAATAGATAGAATTTAAAAAGATTATAAATGATCGTAAAATTTATCTTAAAATCTTAGGATATTAAATATTCGAACGCTCTAAAATAAAAAATACTTAAATTTTATACGACCGCTTTTAATAAATTTTTAATTTCACTTACTTGTTTTTAACGTTTTTGAAGTTTTTGTTAAAAATTTAACAACAGATTATTTTAGAAACGGGGTTCCTTCCTATAATGATTACGTTACGTCCAGGGTTAGTCTGCTAAACTCATCAATAAAGTCGTGTAGTTCAACCCTACCTTAGACGCCGAGAGGGTAGAAGGAGGATTTGTTCGATATATGTACTAATCGCACATTATTTTTGTTGGTTTGGGAAAACATGTTAATAACGGCGTAACAGAGTAGCGGTTTCGCGGTCAATTCTGAATTTATAATTGTTTTCCTAAATTTTTAGACTTTTCACTTTTTTATTATACGCATTATTTTTATTCGGTAACTTTTAATCGATAAAAGAAGATTTGAAAAAGTCTATCGATTTTAGCTTATGAAAAATATTTTTTAAGTTATATGTAAAACCGCGTAGGGTATTTTTAAAAAGTATTATAGAATTTAGGTAAGCAAAGCATAAACGGTAAATTATAAATAAAATTATTGGCAAATTTTAAATTAAAAATATGTACTCGTTCGTTAATAATGTACATACGTTCTTCTCGACTAAAGATGTTTGAGATACAGGGACTTATATAAAAATATTTTCTAAGCGATTCGTACCATTCTTTATACAAAACTCTGAGAGCTTTCAAAACTTTAAACGGATTTTTCTCGTAATAGAATTTTCAAACTTGGTAAAAACGATTTTTTAAAAACTCTTGGGCCCATTTCTTTTAAATTCATAATAAAGAACTCTACTTAAGATTCGGTAAAAATTAGTCTCCGATAATAAAGTTTTTCATTTTGACATAAATTTTCAATTTAAAAATGAAAAAGTACCGCTTTTATTATAAAGATGATCGTTCAAGTTTTCCTAGCCACTATTTTATTTATAATTCACATAATCGACCGTACAAAAATAAAATAAACATATATAATAAGGAAATAATTTTTATTTTCTTTCACTTTTTTATTTTTATGTCACTAGTCCCTAAAAAATATCTTTTATGTAAAAATATTCAGTCGATAATTCACAATTCAGATATTTTGAAATATTTTTAAATCTATAAATTTGTATAATATTCTTAAGTAATATAATTTATATCGTTAAAGTTTTATATAGAAATTTTTAAAGTTAATTTTCTATGATAAATTTGCAAAAAATTTTTTTCTCTCAAATATTTTTATTCTTTTAAAAGTATTAACTAATACTTTTTAAATAAAATCAGCTACAGTATTATTTTTTTACGAAGGTTCAAGCATGTAATTGTTTGATCTATTCTTTTAATTCATATTTAAATTTAACAAATCTCGAAGGTAAGTCGTAGTTTGAAGGTACCAAAACGAGTCACCCACTTCGTAATTTTTGCAATCCGACATCATACGTTTCTTCTGTTTTTCTCTGTCATTATCTTTATCTACTCACTCTCTTTATCTTTACTCATCTTTTTTACGTCTCTCACATACGCAAAGGCTCCACTTCTGAAACAGTATGTACATATGTATATTCATGCATTCACACACGCAAACACACGGATTTTTAACTAGCGGCTACCACGAATTAAAGGTTCTCTGGATCGTAGTCCGGTATACCTTCGTAGGTTCAGTTCACTAGGTTATTTATCATCTTCGCTTTAATTAAAGTTATCTTGACGTGGCGATCTTTGCACCGCTGTAGGAGGCAATCTACCTATGACGGCGTTCTACTTTCTCAAGAACGAGAATCGAAAATAATTTTTTTACGCCCTTTTTTCGTACATATATATGTAAATATATAAATGTACATAAATATGTATAAAAGATTATAAAACTAAGCACAAGTTTCTTATCGGTAAAAACAAGCGATTCTTTACTTTTATTTTTCTTAATGTAATCGACTATCGAAACGTACGTCATAGAACGATGAAGGTGGTTATTGCCCCTTCCTTTTAGACTTCTGGGAGCTCTTTTATCAAAGCTTCGTAAAGGCAGCTTTCGGTTGGAGGGTTGAAATCGTTTATCAAAACTGATTCTACACTAGTTTTATCGATATGTATGTAAATTCAATTTGTCGTACAATAATCTTATTAGCGTTATGGATTTTTTGAATATGTAGTAATACTTATATTTTTAAATGCACGATATTTCAATTTTAAGCAGTTTTTATGTATTTCGAAACTAAATTAAACGAATAATAATACGCGACAAAGAAATATTTTCTATAACAAATGTAGTATTCCCAGTATAATAGAATTCATTATCCAATTTTATTTCGTTTCCTGAATAGATAATATAAACGAATAAATTTTTTGTTCAGATTTATTTTTAGAACACCGCGTACCTTCAAAAGAATTTTGAATATTAATAAGAGTAATATATAATCATTTTTGGACTTTGTTTTTATACAAAAATCCTTTTTTAAAACCTTTATAATATCCTCTCGTTATTTCTTCGCGTTCGGCATAATTAAAAGGGATAAAAGTTATTATTTAAAGAATACTTTTATGGATTTTTTAGCCTGAGTATAATTGAATGAAGTTATCTAATAATACAAAGATGCACCGCGATGTTTGCGATTTCCTTTTTTTTATTATGCCCTGATTTATCGCTAAACGTAGGTATAATTGTGCTCTTTAAGTACATCTGCACGCTTTCTAGATTTAACACGAAGTGTGATTATCGATGCTGAAATCTTGTCGTTGTAATCGGCAAATTGCGTGTGGCTTCGAGGAAGGAACACGATTATCAGTCGGATAGTTTCGTCCTTATGCTATCGACATCTGACATTTTTGCTTGCGTAAATCACGTTTATTATTTTGATTTTAGATGTTAAAATATTCTGATTAAAATACTCGTAAATATTGGATAACCGCGAGGTTTTTATAATTCTTTTATTTATTCTATTAATAATTAAATCAAACAATAATTATTATTTATTCAGTTTATAACAATTGTTTCATAATTATAAAAATATAATTGTTCTTAATAATTCAGTTTTAAATTATAAATAATATATTTCTCTTTACAACTAATTTAATAATACATTCGCAGCAATTAATAAAATTAATATTTAAATCTTGAGACTTTGTGTTCTGGAAAAACATTTTCGAAGAGAATTTTAATTGTAAAGATTTGAATATTCAAAAAACAAACGAATAAATTACCAAAGTAATTGTTGCGTGAAGATTACCTCCACAATTGGAAGGCAAAGATGAATACGCGAACGAGTAAATGAAAAGGCCTATTATAGAAAAGCTTTGCTTTTATGCTTACAGAGGATCTCGTTCGAATAAAGAATTCTAGAGCTGAGAAGGCCTCTTTGGAAAATGTGCGATTATGAATGTAAGTTTTGAGTTAGATCTCCGAGGTATGATCAATGAGTTTTAATTTTGCCTTTTCACGGTTTTGCTTTACTTATCGATTAATAGATATAATTCGTCGATGGTCAGTCACCTTGAGATACATCTGATATCGATTTTTATTATTTTAAAGAATTTCATGTAATGAATACTTATTAGCTAAATTCTAATCATGTGTCTTTATTGAATGAGTTGTATCATCGAGACATTAGATTATGGTATTTGCGCTCATACTTTGTCTAATTTATATAAAAATTATTTCGGCTATTAGATTTAATGAGATATGACAGTCTCATTTTCCGTAACGAATGAGTTTTTAAACTAATCTGTCTTAATTTTCAAAGAATCAATCAGCATATTTTTCCATGCCTGAAAATTGTCTCCCTTGAGTATTTTTCAAGATTAGTAGCGTTGATGATACCCAATGTTAAAGAAAACTTTTCCAATCTTTTGTATACATTTTAATTTATTAATTTCACAGTGAGAAACTGTGTACAAAATTTATTATTTTTCTTCGTATTTAAAGTAGCGGGAATACGTTTTATAAATTATGCGAGTAATCATTTATTAATATGAGCAGACGTTTAATTTAGATTTCTTTTAACGTTTAAACCTTCGACAAGAGGAAAGATAGATATGCTGTTCAAAAGTTGACACCTCGTGAGATGGACTAAGCGATTCTTCTCAATATTCATTGGTTTTCCGATCAATCACTCGAAGATAGAACAAGATAGAACTACTTTTTATAGACGAAGAACAATTACGTTTCAATTGCACCATATTTCTTGAACGTCTATCACAAAGATGTATATTTAAATGAAGTATAAAATAACCATCGGTATTTATATATATTTAATCATTAAAATAGTTATAGCGTTTAGAATATTTTAGTATAGTTTGTAAAAATGCTTCAATAATAATAAACAATATATTTTTTAAATATTGATTATACAAATAATCGTAAAATAAAATTGATAATATTAATTTTTATTGATTTAAATCAAAGTAATCATTTAGATTTATTATTTAAATTTTTAAATACTAATTTTAATCGTGATTTTATCTTAGATAAAAAAATTTATTTAAAATTTGTATCCAATATTTTTATTTGGTATGACTGAAATCACAAAATCTATGTTTGAAAATTAAAATTACATAAATGGAAAAAAATGATGAATTTATTCTAAATACTTCACAGATTATTATATGATTTAAATATTCTCGTATATGAGGACGATAATCGAAATTTTCGTTTTTATTAAAATAAAATAATTTAGCTCCATTAAAGATTTTTATACATATTTTAATACATAAAATTTATGATATATTTTTATTACTTTTTTGATGAGATAACGATTTTACACATTAAAATTTTAAAACAAAAAACATTATGAAATTTGATAAAATATATAAAATATTTATTATATTATTTTATCAAACTTATAAATAGTTTTAATAATATTTATTACATTTAAAAATTAAAACATAGAGATAGAATTTTATAAATATATGAAATTAAAGATATTATCTGATATATTTGAAAAATGTACAGCCAGATATGATTTTCATGTAAGTTGTCAAAATATTTTTGTAGACTTGCTTGTATATTTTTCATTTAATTGTGTTTTATTTAAAGCAAAATTTGCAAAAAGTTTTTTCATTTGAAAGTATAATAGAATTTTCGTTTTACTAATAAATAAATTCTCGTTTATATCGGATTTCAAAGAAAATAAAAGATAGTTTTGGTAAAACTGAAAGTTGTTGATCCAATAAATTTTAATGAACTAATTTTTTTAATTAAGTTTATTAATAATTATAAATGCTTAAGAGTTACGAGTTAATTTTTCGAATATTTATATAATGTATACAAAAAAATTTAGATAATAAAAATTTTTCGTTAATATTACGTTTTGTTAATTAGTTTTCGATTTTCAAATATTTCATTAAAATAACATTTTTCAAAGTTTTAATTTATGAGTCGTAGTTTAAAAACATTTTAAATTATTCAAAAGTATTAATTTTTGAAAAAAATTTATTATTTTTTGCTTAAGAATTATTAATAAAAATAAGTATCTTTTTTATAAAGACTTAAAAAAATATCTCAACTAATAGGATTTTTATAAATTTTTTAAATTTTATTAAATTTTCAATTCATTAATTTTAAAAGAATTTGATTAATTCTTCAAATTTTTGAGAAATTAATTTGGAACATGAACAATTTAAATACATTTATCATTATCGCAGCACTACAATAAATGAATGGAACCATAAAATTACCTCTACAGTTGAATGTACTTTATGTTGTATTAAATTTTGATAATTTTCATTAATTTGTAGAAAATGTAAAAGATGTCAAAATGTGTTAAATTAAAAAATATGCATTCCTCTTTTTTTATGAACAAATTTTAAATCTATTTAATTCTCTGCTTTGATGACGATGATTCAGAAAGGGCATACCGGATTGAAAAGGTTGCATTACTTCTACTTGAGAAAGTTTCGATAAGTTGGAATTCCCAAGTGCCCCGTTTAGTTGTTCTATTTCTGCAGACAATTTTAGGGTATCTCGCTAGAAAAATTGTATACAAATTATTTCAAAATGCTTTATTGATCTTCTTTCTTAGGCGTTTAAAGATAGAGGAAAGTAATAATTGCATGTACGCGAACATTTAATATATAATGTTGCATCAGTTCCAAGTCGTTGCTTTTTCTTTTCCGCGGTATTTCGTCGTATCTACGATATGTTTTTAAATTATGCAATTTTAAGTTGAATTTCCGTGGGATTTGAAATTTATGTAATAATAATGTTCAAAAAATAATATTCAAGGCACATTTATTTTATCACGTTATTTCTTTGAACATATTTTTTTAATTTTCTTAATTTCAAAATGTGCATCGTATGTAAATTAGAACATACAAATCCACGGCTTTAATTTTATTATTATAATTAAATTTATCGAATTAAATATTACTTTTGTATCATTGATAGATACAATAATAATTTTATAAGTATTTTATAGTAATTATATTTCATTATAATAATATTAATTATTGTTTTATATCATCACAATACATTATGCGGGTTTGAGTCTACATTATTCTGAAATTCTTAATGCCAATGGTAATCGATCAATTTATTATTGTACTATTATTTCATAGGTTATTATTCGTTATTACGTAATTGTTGTATTTACTTATTCCTTACGTTTAATTAAATTTATATAATTATCAGCTTTTGTTCTTATAAAATATTGATTGTTTAACTTAACTTTTGATCGATTAATTTCATTTTAATTATGTAATCTCGTGTAGTTATAAGAAAACTGTAGATATTATATTGTAATTATTTATTATATTGTATAGAATTATATAGAATTAATATTGATAGAATAGAATTATTTTGAATTAATTTTAAATTATTATTCGAGTAATTTTATATTTAAACCGACATCTTAAAATTGCGATTTTTCATTACAAATTTTGAAAAGGTAATACGATTTTCCCATTTGCTTATTTATTTTTGTTTGCATGGTTGGGGTAAAAGTTAACAATATATATATATATTATAAGCGGATTTAACCTTTATATTGATAAATATTTGAAATATAAAAATTTAAAATAATAATAATATAAAATAAATGATTCGGGAAGATTTATTATATAAAATATTTATGGCCTCTTCATTTTTCATTAAATTTAACGAAACGAACTTGATATTCATTTTATATCTTCTCTGGTCATTTAATGATTTATTCATTGGTTGTAACTTTTCTTCCGATGTCTTAATTAAAAGAAAGTAAACACTTTGGATGACATTGATTCACTTCTACAAAATGAATAAATATAGAAGTTTCATTAAAAAACTTTTAACATAAATTAAAAGTTAACAATATATAACTGAAATTTTATTCCATTCAATTTTGAACACTTTGGGAAATTTTAGGGCTGAGATGAAGTTTGCTTTCAACGCTGTAGTCTCTTTGAACACAACCGAGTTGCCCGGTACGCATTGCGAGCAAGTCTTTGACATGCGAATAGACGAGTGCACGCATAGGCGAATATTACCCTTGCACCGATGTATTCCGAGTTACATACTCATTGCAATACTACAATGGCCGATGTATGCCTATGGCTAAACTTATAGTCTCATGAATCACGTACACCGTACACTTCGTGATTATACTTAGATTGCGTGATTACGACGTTTCCGCTTTTCTCCAGGACTACCGTATGCACGCCGACTTTTATCTTCTTTTTCAAAATCTTCGTATTATGTCTTAATGTTTACTCTAATAGAACGTATCAACGTGATAAATATTTAGAAAACATTCGTGCTCATCGCACTCGTGACCCGGAGAAACTAAATTATAGCGTCAATTTTAGGAATTCGAACGCGTGTACAATTTCTTTATGTTTGTATCAAATAAAAAAGATAAATGGGCGAATTGATATGTATACTTTTTTTCAGCTTAAAAATAGATCGTACGTAATATAATTAATACAAATATTTGTCATGAAAATATTATAAACAAATACAGAACAAATATCGAATCAAGTGGAACGACAATGAGAGTGAGAGGAAAATAAATTGGATACAGAAACGTATAACACAATATTACGATTAATCATCGGTTGAATCATAATATATAATAAATAAATAGAAAAACTTTCGTTATACTTCAAAATAAAAAGTTTATCTGTATATAAAAGTATATAGACTCTTATTGTATATACCGAAAAAAATTTGTTTTCGAAAAGTGAATATACGATGTTGCGACGAAAATCGAATAGTTTCTTAGTAAGTTATATACCGAGACTCGCGAGATAGTAATCAAGATATAATCAATACCGATAAACTATTGACGATTTTACATAATCTGATTAGGTAAGATTTTACGATCCGAATGCACGATTCGAGCTTCAAAGACATTTTATGCATGCGAATAGCGAGTAGTGAAGAAATATTCAAGGAAAGAAAAAGAAAAAGAAAAAGAAGCACGAGTAATGAAATAATCTTAGAATATATAAGAAAACTGAAGAATAATAGATGTAGTAACAAACTAAAATATTTTTTGATCAGTTTTATTTGAAATAAAATGACTAAACTAGAAAATCATATGTACAGAAGGCTTTATACCTTATTATATACACACCCGCGCGCAAATACAAACACACACACGCGTCCGCTTAATATCTCACTCACAAGTTCGTCTTCTATAGTCGAAGCATTGTAGTGCTAAGAGAAGTTCGTAGGTTGCGTGTGTTTGGGTTTGTTAATACAAAATCCAGTAGGCCAGTGACTTGTTCACAAGTAGAAAAGTTATCTTGAGTGCTTATATAAGAAGAAATCGAGGAATTCGGTTATTGGCTTAAGATGTCACGTAATTTGATTCTATATATTTCTATAAAATAAAAGATTTTCTGTTCGAAGTGAAAAGGAATTGTTTGATGTTCAATGCACTTTAAAATAAGTCGTGTTATACGAAACATTGAAATATTACTTTTAATAAAAAAAAGAACACGAAAGAGGTTCATACTTCAGTTATTAATCATAACAATAATTGGGATGCCTTATTGTAATGACATTATTTGATAATTTAAATTAGTTAAATATCGAGTTTGGTTAATTTAAATTATTCAAAATTAAAAAGTTTAGTTTTAAATATAATACTCTTAAATTGCAGAGTTTTTAATCAGTTAAATTAGATGCCATCATATTTATTAGACATATAAAAAATTTATATATTTAATCATATTATCATTGAAAATATAAACGATAATGTATCTGCAAATTTATTTAAATGACAGATTCATTAAATATTAGTACAAAGCTATGCTTTTCAAGTATATTGCAATGCGCTATAATCATTTGACGTCATTCTCCTTCACACATCTATTTAAAGAAGTTGAATTTTGTAGGAAAAAAAAAAGGAAAATGCAAGCTGATTCCGTTAAATAACATCTAATTATTTGCACGTACGGCAAACACGCTTATGAGATCGAAATAGAGAGAGAAAGAGAGAGAAACACTTATAATATTAATAATATGAATTCTTAAGATTAATGATTATATGATGTTGGCGAGTCAAGAATTATGGATTCCTCGAAGATAATTTTTGAAGCTTCGATAAATTACTGTAGTCTTCCAGTTATAGAAAAAATGTAAGATCAAGGAAGTAATTGAAGCAAAAAAATAGCGATAAATGACACAGCAATTATAAAAATAGAGCGTGTATCATTTTGTAGATCGGAAAAGTCTGTTTTTCATCGCGTGTTGCTAGTAATTATTGTTACGTATGTTTTCCTACTCTCTAATTGTCTCTTACGTTTTAGATCTTTGATATTACGGTGGCTGCCTTACAAGACAAAAAAATACATCAAAATACAAAATTAAAAGAACTAAAAGAAAATATGAAAAAAGAAAAAAAGGAAAACAGTATAAAAGCATAAAAAAGAGAACCTGTAACAAGTATTTAATATAATATTAAATATTATCCAATTTTTATTAATTGGTTCATTTTTAAATAGCATTGAAGCTTCAATATTTAATTTTTCTTAAATGTAATTTATTTGATTTCTTACAAAGTTTTCTTTAAATCCGTAACATTTCTTTTAATGTTGTTAACAACTTACAAAAAATTATATAAACTCAAGTACTACAATTAAACATCTTCCACTCTATAATTAATTAATTATAAATTGATAATGATTTTATAGATTGTTCGATATAAGAAGAAATTTAATTAAATTATTCAGATTTAGTGAATAGATTAAGAAACATCTTTTTTTCAATATAGTTTCTGTGAAATAAAATGATAATTGTTAATGTCAGTAATGTAATATAGTTGAGCAAATATATATCGATAAAATATATCTTTAGAATTATTATTTATAAAATTATGTATACGTTTTTAACATTAAATTAAAAAATGAAATTTTAATAACGAATAGCTTTATATTAATTCTTAATTGTAAACCTAACCGGTTCTTTATATAAAAATTACGTATTTTTATAATTCTTATTTATTAGTTTAGTTTAATTCTAATAAGAGTTTTTCAAATTATTTACTCTTCATATATTTTATTTGTAATTGTAAAAATGTAAGTATTATTCTTTTAATTTCTTTGTATTTTAAAGATATTAATAATTACTTAATTTCATTGCAGTATTATAATATTACGATTGCTTTAATAAATAAAATTCGAGTCATATTTATATCGATTCATATTTAATGTACTTAATTATAAATCATAAAATATAATTATCTATTTAATTAAATACAGTTTTTTATAGTATAAACATTTTAACTTAATATGGAACGGTGCGTTTTATATCCAACATTTTTGTTTATTTTGCTATTAGTTAAATCGGATTTGTACCGTAGTGCATTATAATTTGATTAAGAAAATATATATATTATGAATCTATTTTATACTAGTTATTGCCAAAGCTGTACATTTCATGAAGATTGCGTCGAGTAATTTTAAGTGTATATATTTACCCGCATACTTCGTTATTGATTTTAAATTTAAAAGTAGTATTCTACCGAATACTAACGTGTTGATAAATATATTGATTTTGTTTCCTTTTTTCCTGATGTCTCTAAAGAATCGAAAACAAAATAATCTGAGAAAATGTGCATGTACCTGTTGCTCGAACTGTTTACTGGAATTAAGTCATGCGTAATAAAGTGTCCGAGTTGATTTTATACCTATCGTTGATCATAAATTTTAAGCTTCCATTCTAAACTTAGAAAAGTAATAAAATTTAATGGTTTATAACTTGTCATTAAAACATTTTTTTTTATAAAAAAAAGGATATTTTTTAAATTCTTGAACATTTTTATTCGAATTTTTTTATTTCATAAACATTTAACATTTGTAATTTAGTTATTTTATTAAGCTTAGATATTTATGAAATTGATATACGAAGAAAATAGAAGCTTTTTTGATTTCGCTCTTATTTATGGATTTTATATTTTACGATATTATCTTATACGACGATAAGGTGATCATCGATGCGTTATTAAGAAATATGTGGAGCAAAAAGAATAGCAATATTAAAGATAAAGATAAAAGAAGTTTTGCAAGACTCAAGCAAACCTAAGCAGGATTTTTATTGGTTTCGGATTTTCGGTTTCAGGCTTTTTTGCTTTACTTATTTCTTGAGATTTTGTTGTATTCATTTATTATTAATAAAGGAAGTAATAATTTTAACTAGAATTATTTATTTACAATTATGAAATAAATTATTTTATTATCGCATTAAAATTTCACTTGATAAATCATAAACAGTACGTAATGTACTGTACGTAACATATAATATTTGTAAAGTTAAAAAAGTTATTTACTAGAAATTTATTTGTTATAATAAAAAAGGATTAAACATAAATTTTTAATTGAAATAATAATATTTCATATCAATAAAAAAAACTTATGTTCTTTTCTTCGTTAATAGTTAATAAAGCTCACATTTATTGATTTATCAACATAGAATTTTATTTTTTAGGAAAATAGTCTAGAACAAATAATATTTATTTACATATTAATAGAATAGAATATTATTCATGTTTACTCATTTGCGTACAAATGCAAATAAGTGTATTATGCATGATTCATCCAATTACGTTCTTGGTAGTTTTGCTGTATTTGTGCTTTCTTATGTAATTTTACAAAACTACATTTACTGAATAAGGCATGATTCGGCAGTCTTGTTTGGAATATATAAATACATCATACGTATTTAACGATGATTAAACTGATAGAGAAAGTCAATTTAGGTTTAGTCTATCTATTTTTTAGGTATAAAATTTAACACTTATATAATGATATGTTACTAAAACATGGAATTATAAGTTCCGATCAAAGTTTATGGATAAGACAATAGTTTACTAATAAAGAGTGATAGTAGAAGATTGAAGGGAAGAAGTGGTAGACAAGTTCTGGCAAAATTGGTGAGTTAACAGCGGCGTACTGTTGCGTGTAATCACAAGATGTTTGTACACGTAGAGTCAAAGACTGCGATTAGGTTTAGTAGTAGATAAGGTGTGCGCTCCTGGTTTCTCTTATCGGGAAACTTTTAGCACCGTTTCTCTCCTACGTGTTTTCTCTTACCGAACTGGTACAAGCATGTACGCCAACCGTTTGCTCCAAATGCAATGAATTTATTTCTTTAAACCTGAACTTACACATAAAATCGTTAAGGTTATTACCACATATAAATTTGAATTTTCCAGCTGAATAAACTTTTAATTTACACCTCGAGCTTTGTTTTCAACTCTGATCATTTGGGTATCGATGCAATTATACGTTTTCTTTAATTACTTTAGAATCGTTCATTTTTTATACATGAAATTTTAGTAAGCAATAGTCAATCTTTTGAATTGAATTGCAATATATTATTTAGAAAACTGTGTAAAGTAAGTTTTTAATAAGATATATCTTATTTAAAAGCGTGAATCGAATCTGTTATCGTAAATTATTTTCTTTTAATACAAAGCTTTTCTGATATTATATTTTAACTCATTTTCATAATATAACTTGTTGTTTGAAATTTTTTTAATTTGTTGAACTCAATAACAGTCTAAATATTATGTTATATTTGAATTTACTTTTTTCCGAATAACGGTAATTGAAAATCAAATCTATCTATCTGTATTATTTTCAACATCGATTTATTCTATAAAATGAATAAATAAAGTGAGAAATAGTACTTAGATAGTATAGATAAAAGTTATTAAAAGAATAATTTAAATCTTTAACTATCATAAAGTTAACGTATCATAGATAAATAAAAATATTTTTATCTTATACCTACTTTTACCACGTTTCGCGTTAATAATAATACTTTCATAATAACTCAACAGAAATACCAATAACTCTATATTTTTGTTTTAGAATGATCAATAACGGTTTCAATGTTTCATAAATATTTAAATAGTGCGCAATAAAATTTGGTCTTTCAAAATCGTACTTACTTTCATGTGATTTTATGAAATATAACGTACTGCAAAGAATCTGTAAAAAATTGTATAAATTTGTTGAAAATATAATATTTAAAATATACTTGTCATGAGATAGGATTGATTTATACACTAATAAAAAGCGATCTATAGAATCAAACGCGTATACTGTTGTTTGTAAGAGAAACGCTACGAATAACTTGAACTTTCTATTTGTCTTTTCCTTTATTTTCGAACACGTTTGAAACGGAATCAAAATCGTTCAATATATATAAAAGTGCAAAAAATCTAAAGCCCAAAGTAAATAGTGGAAATTTCGGAGACTCGCTACCTATGCGCAGACACGTATAAATACATATATACAAAATATATACTGAACGCATCCCGAGTATCGATCGTCAGGTGCCTGGACATCCGGACCCGGCCTCGCTCGCATTGTCCTAGACAAACTTTCTTGTACGCAAAACGGAAAGGTTGAAGGATAGAAAGGATAACTATTGGAATCATTAGCGTTGCGAAGGATCTTGAATCCGTCCATTGGTTCCAGGTGGTTAATTCTCTTTCTCGGTTCACCGATCGTTGCGGTATGTCCACCCGGCGGATCAGATTTCACGTTTTGAAACTGATACGTCGATTCGTTGCTGGTATGGAGATTACCTTTTCCATTTCGTCAATTTTTTAAAAAAGTGATAGTCCGATTGGAAGAAAATAAGATTAGATTGTTTTTTACAAAAATAATTTTTTTAAACGAGGTTATTTATACCATTGCCGTAAACTTAATCTCGAGCCTAAGATTTATATTGATTTAGATTTATATTACCTACATACTAGTTTAATAATTGCATGCTATTTTTCACTAACATTTTATATTATTACATCTGTAAATCACTTTTAAAAAACGGGTATTAACTTTTACAAATGGTCTATTTTTAAATTAAAATTACATTGAAAAATTATCGAATTGTATTGTATACTGTATTTAAATTTTATTAATTGTTAAAAAATTCTAATAACATTAGAAGCGGTTGATAAGTACCGGGATTTAAAGTTTTGAATAGATTAGATATTTTAATATTACTATTTTTTACTATCAAATGTTTCTCTACTTAAAAAATACAAAAAATGGATAACATTGCATTATTTTCTGTTGAGTTTAAATAATTTAAATTTATATAGCGGATAAAGAATCTTTAAATAATCTATTACTACCGATAACTTTAGTGTAAAAATATATTTTTATTTGATTAGATCTAGTTTATATAAGTCTTTTAAAAGTATAGTTTTTAAATAACTTTTTAAAAAATAAATAAGTGCAATAAAATTAAAAATGTAAGTGATTTAAATATTCGAAGTTTCATAAGAAGTACTTCGAAACGATAACATAAATGGATGTAAGTAATATTTCTCTGGTTATGAATTATTTATATGATTTCTCTTAAAAAAAAACTTTTCTACCGTTTAAACAAAGTTGGATTAAATTTAACGGTGAATAATCGAAAGATTTTAGTAAAATTGAATACGTTTTTTAGTAATGCAAATAAGTCTGTAATATTTTCTCTTCTATCAAATTTTAATGTGTTTTCACTAGATATTCTTTTTTCTTAGATGGAAACTTCATAAAAGTTTAAAAATTAGATGAAATATAAAAAATTTATTTACATGTATATATAAAATAAAGTATACGATGTCTACTTAAGCAAATCGTACTAAATATTTACTAAAATTTTAAATATTAATGTCACACGAATGACAGCATAAAAATTAAGATTTATTCATTGAATTGTAAATATATAAAATTTATTAAATTTAATAATATATTATTATTATTTATTTAGACAATTTAGCAGAATAATTATCTCTTAAGTATAATCTTTTATCTTTGCATATTAAGTGAGAGTCACTGAATTCTTGAGTTATGAATCAGAACTCTCGATTGTATTATAGCTCCAGAAGTTCATTATGGAATAAAACCACTTATTGTAAGAAAACAAATAAATAAGATGCAATTTTGAGATACGAATTATTTTTTTCTCAGACTTTTTTCCTTTATATTTTTAATAAATATCTTGAATAATAATTTTCTTGTTACTAAGTTACTTCTAATAGTTCTAATTGTAATAAACATAAACATTTTATCGTTATTAGAGTAATAGTAAATTTGCAATTATAACTTTTCGTATTCCCTTATATGAACACATGAATTATATGGATGATTCGTACATACGCGTAAACACACAAATGCACATATTAATATATTATTATTATATTGTTAAAACATTTTTTTTGGTATTTATTTATATCAAAAGAAAATATTTAGAGTTCATGTTATACGAGTGCTTATAAGCTTAAGTACTTCTAAAACTTTATTGTGAACACGCTAACAAGAAAGTCTATTATATATTTGCACCCTTTTCCAGAATTTTATTAAGCTATGCATTTTTTAATATGTAGATTAATTATGTATCCTTTTTTAAGAGTTTTCATAATGAGGGGAAAAATTAGTTCCATTATGGTAAAATATTAACCTAAAATCATACAGAATAACTCAATAACAACTTTAAGGAAATTTTAAATATAATTTGCACTATATTAATGATTCATTTAAAAATGATTGAAGACTTTTAACATTTTTTCAATAATAATATCTTGATCAAGAAAACTAATTTCATATTGATTAAATGTGATAATGTCTTTATAAAAAATATAAATCAACAACCTTAGTTTTAATCTCGATAAAAATGTGATCATGACATAAACTTTTTAGTATGCAATGTATATTTTATTATATATTTTAAAGAATGTTGATATACTTCGTACATTCATTCTCTTCAAAATAATTTTAGTATAAGATATTAGTTAGATAAGTTAATTTAATACTTAAGTTTTATGCGAATAATTAAAAATAAATTCTAATGATATTTGACTTTAATATTTTAGCATCATGATAAAACAATATTTGATATTTTATAATTATTATATACTTGAAAAGTGAATATGGCAAATTCAGAAAATTATAAATAGTAAAAGTATTCATAAAATGTAAAACATATATTACTAATGAATTATATTAAAAAAATATTAAAAATTAAAGATTTATAAATATTTTTCCGAAGTATTTTATATTATAAAAAAGATGAAATGTTTGTAAAGAAGTTAAAGTTCAAATTAAACATTGAGTTTTGTATAATAGAATAAAAGAAAACGAGAAACATTTGGCCAACCAAGCAGATTTCAAACTAGGCTGAAAATGAAGAAAGAAATAAAATTTAAATTGAGAAATGATTCTTTGACATTAAAATTATGAAATTTGAAAAAAAATTTAAAAATTGTAAAATAGGTTAATTGTAGTGTCAGGTATAACTAAACTTATTTTAGCAGTGTTAGCCAGTCAAAATATTACGCCAGCTTTAATACGACGAGCGCTTGTATGTGCTAACTTGCATTTATGTTCCAAAGTAAAAAATTCTCGGAGGGTATATTTTTGTAGAAAAAAGAATTTATATCGCACTACACATCAAAAGGACCACCGTAGACTCCCACACAAAGCTTCTAGTGTGTGTGAAAGGATTGCATCTCGTTTGTGAGAGGCTCTGACACTTGCAGTGCACACATGATTCTTCAAGAAATGGAGTGAGGAACGAGCGGGTTTGTATGTGTTCAAAGGACTCTTGTACTTGCACGTTCATTGCATATATAAATAAGTATAGGATAAAGTTGAGCCGCAATTTCTATGTCCACTTCCGTTTACGTATGCGCGAGGTTCAGATTAAATGCCACTTTAGTTACGATACAAATTACTAGCTTACATCTAAGTCCTATGCTCGTTATTACGTTCTTTTTACTGCTTAATTTGCTTCTGACTCTTTTATTTATCATTTTCATTTTACAACTCTTTTTATTTGATCCACGAAAACTCATTTCCGAGTTTTAGTTATTTTTAATATCGACTTTTTAGTTTATCATTGAAGTTCTTAAATTTTTATATAACATTCTCGTAATACTTTGTTGAAATGTATTATTTACTAGAAATTTCTAATCTATGAGTTTGATTTTAATTTTTATTCACGATATATGTATGAGATATTTTTCAATCGTTTAATTACTTGTAAAATAAATACATATTTTGCATCCCAAACTTTTTAAATAATTGTTTATCTAGTTTTTTATTTATATTAATATTATTATTAATTTAAAAATTTGGTTACATTATTTGAACAGTTATATATTATTCAAGCATATAATTTATCGAATAAATGAATTTTAAGAATTCATTCTTTTCATTGCAACATTTTCATTCTTCTTAAGAGTTTTATTTTAATCTAGGTTATAAGGATTAAAATCAAATTTTTTTTTACTAAAAAATTATGTTCAGAATAAATGAAATACTCTCTCATTATGTTCTTATTATAGTCTTGAATAATAATCTAAGATATATATATCCAAATTTTATTCAATTATCAATTTAACTCAGTTTTATAGTTATTTCAGTATAGATGAAAAAAGTACACTAAAATTTGAATGAAATATAAAATTTGAACAATTTTAATATTATTAAAGATCTGAAATAATATAAGAAATGTAAAGAATATATACAAAAAGCAACTTTTCTTTTTCTTCTTTAATTTTTTTAATTGATTTTTTGAAATTAACTGTTTTAATGTATTATTTTTTGTCGATTTACTCTCAATTTGTATTCATTAATTTTTAAATATAATTGAGTTAATCTCGATATAATCCTAGTTTTTAATAGCTTAGATTATTATACTTATTAAACAATATTCAATGAATTTTAATTAAAAACTAAAATATTCTTAGATTTTATAAGAATTGCAAGGACATTTTTAAATAAACTGCAATATCATCTAATAATAATAATAATATTATTAATTTTTAAAGAAAGACTGTAAGAGTAATGGTATTAATATTTCATGTTAATATCATTAAATATACTTTTAATAAATTTTTTATTTTTGGAGAATGTAAAGTTATATTAAGATGTATATTTAATTTTTCGAAGTTTTTTGGGATTCATCAATAAAACTGTTTGAATGGATCTTACCTTAGATGCAAGTGGAATCAGAGAACTCTGATATATGTACTAATCGTAAATCAATCTTTTCCCTTTTGGACAAATGGATAACACTTCAGTGCAAAGTCACTATAATTTTGTGTAATTCAACAACTTTATAAATTCTCCTATATTAATTTTAACATTGAAGTCATATATTTATTTAACTTAATTAAAATTTCAATTTTTTCCTTACCGTACGCATTATTAAATTAAATATAATTTTAAATACATTTTTATGTACTAAAGATAATCGATATTATTTTATATAATTATATAGTTTAAATTTTATTTGTAAATAATCAAAAGAATAAATATTTTACGAGAACATCAATTACTAATTTAATTAACTACAAGTGATTATATCGGATATATAAATTTTCTCATACGTATTTCTTATTAACGTAATAAGACTGTAATTAAAATGATAAGGTAAAAGCCGGCAATTTTTTATTTTTTCAAAAAGTGATTTCAATAAAAAATTATTTTTATATTAATTTAGTAAAATGTAGAAAAATATAGGTTACCATGCAAGATAATAAAAAGATATTTTAAAAATTATAGCTTTTTTTAATTTCTAAGAAAAATGTTAAATATTTAAATTAAGTAAAATAAAATAACTACAAATTCGATGAATTCTTTTTATTGTTTATATCATGTAAAAATATAAAAAATGTATGTATTTAAATTTGTGCGTGATCGAAAAAAGTAGAAATATTACATCGGAAAAGAAAAAACTCCGCGTAATATAATTTTATTTTTATTTCTTTATGTATTATAATTATTTATATAGAATAATATAATTAGAGAAAACAAGATACTATATACTAATTTGTACTAAAACATACGAAAGTTTAAAGATTAATCCATAAAATCATAAATAATCTTTAATTATTTGGCTTAATTGAGTATTTCTTTAATAATATTACATGAAACTAACGATGAGAAATGTGAACTATCTTAGTGATTACATAGTTTAAGTTGTTACAATGAGTTTTCGGATATAAATGATCTCATTAAATGGGCAAATTGATATAATCATTTATTCTACATCTTCGCTACTTTAGTAGTGGGGTGATAAAAATTTTCTACTATATAGTAGAAATATGTAATGAAAATAAAATGTATTCTACGCCATAAAATAATCTTTAATCTTCAATCATTAATTATAACGATAGTATCTATAGCTCTTTTAATACTAATCTATATTCTTGTTGTTGTAACATGTACTTCCTTTTTATCTCAGAATTTTTCATTCTCCATTTCCCGTCTCGTCTATCCCCCTACATTAATTCTTTCTCTCTCAATCTCTTTCTTTCTAGAAGTCCACTTCTTTGACATTTGTGTCGGACGCACGCAAATCGTTTTTTTATTCAATCTGAATGTAGTTTAAACTCGCTTTTCAGAGAAAGTACTTTATTTTACCGTCGACCTATACTTTATTTTAATTTGAGATGGTATAGTAGCTTTTATAAATTAAATAAGTATCATTTTATAATTTAAAAGTATTTATATAGCACTTAAACTGTGACTTCTTAATTCCATTTTATTTGGTTTAAAATTCTTTAGGTATACGGAAAGCGCTATAAGTACTTTTTTTTATCTTCTCTATTTCGTTAAGAAAATATTGCATAAATCAGATATCTGCATTTATCTTTTATGATTCAAGTACCGAAGCTGTATAATATTTTTTATCTTAATAATCACTACTAATAAATGCAAAATTAATTTAATATAAAACAAGTACTATCTTAACGACTCTTAAAAATAAAGCATAATTACGTTTTAGATAATGTTCGCAGTCCGCGGAACCATCGGAACGAAAGCAATAATTTTTATGTGGAAAATATAATTAAGCATTTTTCTGCAACATAAACAGTTTTCTTTTAAACTCGCAAATACGAATTTCATAATTTAATAGGAAAAATAAATTAAACATACTTTTTACCGAATTTAAAAACATACAGGTGTTTTTCTGACAATATGAAAAGAATTTTCTTAAAAAGGAAATTTTTGAATGAAATCAGTCGACAGAAGATAGATTTTTTTAATTTTTTTTTCAAGAAGATTACGTACCTTAACAATAGAAATAAAAAAACTTTGGTTATGGAACAGCGGCGTAAAATCCTTTTTTCGAAATCTGCTTCTTATTGTCGTGAAATTGCTTTCTTGCGACTTAACAGAGCACGCAAAGGAAACTTTGTTCGTGCGCTCGGGCGCCAGAAAACTTTTCGTGAACGATAAAAGTTCACAGTGGAATAATAAACATGGCTTGTACTCATGTTCTACCTCTTATCGTCGATTATTTGATCTTTCTGAGCAACTTTTCTATTTCGGATAGCCGATTTAAGCGCTCAAAAGTGAAAAAGGGCTTTCAATTTATCTACTATAGAATATTGAAAAAACGTCTAAAGTTTGACAGTCGAAGTAATATTCATCGGTTATGCACGTGATTCGTATATCTAATTGTAGCCAATAATCTTTTCATAGTGATCAATATATTGCGTATTCATAAATAAATTTTATTTATGTGACCGAGGTATCTTTATTTACGTCCAAAGATAATCTTAATATTCTCCGTAGACGTTGTTGTAATATCGAACCACCAACATGAAGTAATAAGGGTATCAAGTTTATTCAACAAATTTTTTTTATTAATGTAATGGATGTAATCTAAATACACGTGTTTTAAATTAAAAAATTATTAAATGGAAATTAAACTGTACACCTATAGTAAATAGAATCACCATATTTTACCTTTTTGTTTTTAAACTATTTCATCTACATTTATACAAATTTACACTCGAATAATTCTTATATAAATTGCCTGCTTAAATTTATCTTTGTACATCAAAACAAACTTTAACAGCATTTACTTTCAATTGTTGCATTATAATTTATAAAAGCTAAAACAAGAAAATTTAGTTTTCATTAAAATGATAATATACAATTAATAAAAACTCATTAAATATTGATTAATATATGCTCTCGTATTTTACAAAAATATAAAAATTAAAAGCGGAATCAACAATATGTCTTAACGGAACCCTGAACTAAATTCGCTACAGTGCGTAAAAAACTGTGCGAACGAGTATATACCGAATTCTAGGGCCAAGACTTTAGGATTTGTGCACGCTATTCTTAATGGATATAGAGGGTGATATCTCCCCCTAAAAGTAAGTTCGGTAACTTTATCGACAAAAAGTCCTTCCATCTTTTTCGTTTTTGTATTCGTATGACAAAGATGGAATCAGCTCGCATTGGTTCGGGCAAAAAGATAAATTGAGATTGATATCTAAAAAGAAAGGGAGTATGCGAAAGTAAAGTAGATAGAGTACTAATGAAAAGGTAATGATGGCAACGAATAATGTGATTGAAAGCTTACAATATATCCGGAAGTATAATTTTTAAATGTATTATGGATTCTAGATCTGTTATGATTGTATATGATTGTATATGATTGTATATGATTGTATACGATTGTATACGATTATACATAAAAATAATGAAACTTAATCCAAAATATTTACTGTATTACGAATTACTTTATGTGTTTATTGAGAAAATAGGATTTATTTGAATCTTTAATTTTAGATTATTTTTAAAAGCTTTTAGAGCTTACGCATAAATATAATATGCCACATTCAAACTAAATTAATTATGATCATTAAAAGAATTTTTATGATTTATTTAAATTATTATTTATTTTCTAAGCACAGTTTTTATAAAAATCTTATTTACTCAACATATTTTATGAAAAAATCTCATAATAATTTTAATAGAATTTTAATGAGGACTACGAAAAAATAATAATTATTATTTTTTATGTAATAATACTTTAAAAAATAAAAATAGTTCTTTATTTAATAAATAAGATTGAAAATATATTTTTATTATACTATTATTTTTATCGTGAGTTTTTCATTTAAATTTCCTTCGTGTTTTTTCATATAATACTATCTAATAAAATTTACATAAAAATTCTTACAAATGCATATAAGTATTTTTGTTTAAATGATACATTTTTATTTAATTTTTGTTCTTTGGTTTTATATAAATTAAAAAAATTTATATGTAAAACGCAATAATCATAATGTTAAAATATATAACACTAAAGATTTTATTAAAATCGATCATAAATTAATAATATTATAAACTATATTATTATCAATATTTTTTTTCTTTATGTTCGTATATAATACATAATATCTATACTTATTATTTATACTATTATTTTTTAAAAATATTTTACTCGCAAGTTTCAAATATTTAAAAAATTATTTTTATTACATTTTATGCGAAAGAAATTTAGACTATATGAATTGAATATGAAATATATAGTTCATTAAATAATAGATAATATTAAATCATAGTTAATAAAGTGAGAATATTATTAAAGAAATATTCTTATAAACGTTTCCATTAAAAGAAAAATATCGCGATTATTATACATTTTTATTTAAATAGATTTTCGTAATACTTGCTTATTGAATATATTTATATCGCAATAAGTTACCGACTTTTCTAGAAAGTATTCTAGGATCTTCATTGTGTATTAATATTAATTATATTCAGTTAAATCTATATTTTATTTTTCAGAAGTAACGTGTAGACTAGTATTTTATTTTTCAATTAAATAAGAATCGCTTTTATTTATATCAATAAGAAAAATATTAATATACAAAGTTCGAGGCTTATGTATGAATATAATCTATTCAATAACATAATTTTAATTTATTTCTTGATAAAAATACTTTTTATTTTTCTAATCAGTTTGTACCAGAAATATTATACTTATTTGATCCAAGTATATTATATTTAAAAAATGTAATTATATATATATAGCTTATTAAATTCAATTTTAATATTAATTATAAATTACGGTTCACTGTATATTACGGAAGCAACTGTACTAGTCAAATACCTTTATTACTAGACTTTTAAGCTGCTTAAATTCTCTATTAGTTCTCTAGTAGTATTTTACTTTAGAGTTATTCCTTAGTAAATTATTTAATCAAAATGAATATTTGTAGAGAAAATAAGCTTATACTATTTCATAAAATTCATTTTTTTGTCTAACTAATTATTTATAGTGAAATTAATTTGTTATTTTTTTGTAATAACATTATTTACATTATTATATTTTTATAAACATTATTTATATTTACATATACTTTAAATATAAGTTCACAAAATTATTCGTATGTATTGAAAAAAATGGATATTTAAAATTATTATCTTTAATTATTTATTCATTCAAAAAAAGTAGTATTTTATTTTTACAACAGATTTTTCATATGTAAAACATAAGTAATTCGATTACTTACTTTGAAAAAAGTTACGAAGTTGTACAGAAATTTTTAAACGCAATTATAGATATCTAGTAAAAATATAAATGCATATGTATATATATATTAAAAAAATAAGCTTATACGTTTCATAAAAGAAAAAAAATATTGCGTGTACATTTTTTCATTTCATACACATTTTAATTTCGAAATATATTTCGAAACATATCTAGATATGCCAATACAATTTAAAGTGAATAAGCAATTAGAGTTTATTTGCAGGCAATTATAAGTGAATACGCACAGGGATGTCGATTACAGTATATTCCTTCACCGCATCAGGGCCCACCTGTTGCTACTTGGTTATGGATCTCTCTCTCTCACTTTCCCCCCTTCTGATTATTAGATCTATCTGTATGTGAATTTATCCGTTTTTCATTTATTATAATGCACAGATTCTTTTCTGTTTATTTTTTTGTTCGTGATATTATTCATAAAATATTGTTTATATTAGTGTATTTATTTGAATATTATTTATAGAGAAAAAAATATCCAAGATGGAAAACATGTGTTTTATTAATAATTATTTATCCTTCGAGTAAAGGTAATGACTAGTTCGAGCTTTTATTATGTATTACATGTTTCATTTATTTATTGTTTTCATTATAAATAATTTTATTATTATAAATACATATAAGTAATGTATCAAAAATTTAGAATATATTTTATATTCAAGAAAATTAATAATATATATTATTAATGTAAATTATTAAAACAGTATCAACACACGCTGACTTATACTACTCGAATACATTGATTTTAATCAAAATGATTTTAAATGTTGATTTTCTGACGCATTTTATTTTAAAAATAAAATTTTGTTTAAGCGCTGAATATTTTTATTTATGAATATAACATATAATAATAAATTTTCATATGTTAATTTAAAAATTTATATTAAAGCTAGATTTTTGAAAATTACATCGATATAATTTTTAATTAATTTTTTTTATGTAATAAATATTAAACATGAATAACCTAAATAAAATATTTAGTTTCGGATAATATTCAACGCCATAAAATTAATGCTATCTAAAGAAATACAGTTTTGTAACATCGTAACTGAATAATCACATGATTAAAATTTACTAAGTTTAAAACATTATTATGTGCCCTATGAATATGTACGAATTCGTTTAAATTCATAATTTAATGGATACTTATAAGTATCATTTGAAATATAATCGTAAATGGACGATGAAGGTATAATTATTATAATATGAATGTCATGTGACTCTAGATATACGAAAATAACAACTATTTCTTATATTTCTATACAAAAGTCAATAACTAAATAATAAAATAGTTTAATTACGAAACTTATAATACCATTTTTATTAAGAAATGTACGTATTATAAAAATTAAACTTCCTTTGACGCAAAAATTTTGAAATTAAATACGAATAATATTAAAGAATTTGTGTTATTAAACCTCATTTTTCTTTTCCTTCTTTATCGAAAATCATGTTTCAGTACATCCATTTACTTTTCATTTAAATCAGTTTTTTCTCTTCTGTTCACATCATAATACATTAATCATAACCTAAATATTTAGCTATATATATTTATTAACTAACATAATACTTCTTTATTTTTCCATGTTTCTTTGTAAATAAATTATATATTCTTTACTATTTTTCTATTAAATTTTACGATATGTTCTAATGAGACATTTTAGATCTTACATTACTGATTTAATATATTTTAATATTTTAACTTTGAAAATAATGAGTTAGCTTATAGATTCAATATAAATTTTCATTTATTAATCGAATAAAAGCAAAATATTATTAATTTTTTAATATAATGCGATTTAAAAAATCTGAATAGTAAAAGATATTCTTGAATATAAAATAATTGAACAAAATAGAAATTTCTTTTGAAGAAAATATCACTAAAAAATTTATACTATATTAATTGAACTAAAATATTATCAATATAAATTAAAAATAACTTAAGTGAGTAAAAGATCGACAAATAGATGTTAGAAAATCTTAGCTAATATAAACAGAACACGAGTATCTGTTTATTCAAAGATAATATATCAAATTTGTTCAAATATAAGTGAAACCCCTAAATTCATCTATGTGTATATACAGTATATATTATTTACAGAAGCTTGATTGAATCACTTAAACTTGTAATATAAATAGAACTTTCGTATCTTAGATTAAAAATATTATTTATAAAAAATTTCTTTCGATCATCTGTATTTTGAGTTTACCTAGAAATTATTTAAAAATAGACATACATTTTTTATGATAACCAAGACAATAATATTTTAATCAAGCATGTTAATGAAATATTAAAAAATAATTTTAAAAAATATATTAATCAAAGAATAGATAAATATTGTAATTTTATTGTAATATTCCATGTATATTTATAACGCTTGGATAATTTAAATATTAAATTTAAAATGCGAAAAAATTATTTTTATATAATATAATCTTTAATATAATTAAATATGTGGAAATTTTTATTATAGAGGGAAAAGTTACATTCTAAAAATGTAAATTCATAAAAGTTTTTAGATAAATTTTTACCAATTATTCATCTCAAGTATATCAATTGAAAATAAAAATTTTTACCAATTTACTTTTTTCAATGTAACTTTTTATAAATCATCAATACGTATAAAATTATTATTTTTAACAAACGACTTACTTGATTTAATAGCATAAAATATTTTATATATAAAATTACATACCTTTTTATGTAAATTAAAAATATTTTTTAACTTTTTTAACAAAATAAAACTTTGAGTAATTGATATTTTATACGTATAAAAAAAATATTAAAAGTGCCTTATTTACACATATTTTTCTGATTATTTTTTCAATCAACTTCTGTTTTATTGAAATAATTTATTATTTAAAGATATTATTTGTAGAATCAAAATATTTATGTTTATGTTAATATTTCTGAAATTTTATTCAAATAATTTTGCATGTAAATCTGTTTGAAAAGGAGAAAAATTTACCAAAATTAAAACTTTTATTTTTCTAAAATTAATTGGACTTCGCAAATATATTTACCAGTATATTTAGTAAATATGCAGTAGATATAGTAAACAGAAATACAAAAGTAAATAAATTTTTATTCATCATTGTTTCTTCATTTAAAAATACAATTTATAAAACGAAATTAAAGTAGAATAAGAACTTAATATATAAACATAATCGATAAAGCATGAGATTTTCATGTATTGCAGTAGCTTGTGAAAATAAAATTAAAATTTTATTAAATATAGAAGAAAAGTCTTTATTATGAAATTTTTCTTTTTGTAAATTTGAATAGTGAAAATTTACGCTTAAATATTATTACAGAAAATTGAGATTCAAAGATGCAAAATTCAATATCTCAATTAAAATTTTTGTCGTGTATATAAATTTGATCTAGTTTAATTTTATATAATCAAGCATAGTAATATACTTATTTATAGAATGCTTATAGAATATTTTTTAAATATCATTGTAGGTATTTATTTTATACTTCATTTTCAGTTTTTTAATTTTTATAATACGAGAAAATGTAATCAATGTTTCATCCCATTTTAGTATAACTCAATCATTTATATTATGAAAAGAATTTAGGTTGAATATTCGTATTTATTAATTGAAATTATAATATTAATTGTATTAATTAAATTAATGATAAAGAGTATAAAAAAGTTAATTGCAAATAATTATAAGCACACGCGAATATAATTTTTAAAGAGTATAATTTAGGTTCTCAAATAAAATATCAAAAGAAATGTAATTGCATTTTATATTACTCCATTCTAACCGTAATTGAAAGTATTAAGAATATTATCGTATTTTCTGCTAATATAATTAATTATGAATTTTTCATATGAAACGGAGATCTATTAAGAATGTCATATAATTTTAAGGATATTGGTTAATCATTTTCTTCTTATTTTATTTTTAATCTATATCTTAGATCATTTTACTATTTATTTTATTTTATCTCAGGTACATTTCAATAAGTAGTGGTAAATTTAGCATTAAGTTATATTATTTCTATTTAAAATATTTTTTTATAATTACTATTTTATAAGAAAATTTAATTCGTATTTACGATTTTATTTGTAAAATTTTCATTAAAAAATTCCTCAAAATTATTATAAATATCAATTTAATTAAATCAAAATTCAATGGAAAAGTAATACATAATATTTTAAAAAGAAATTAAATATTGTAATAAAATATATGATTTAAGCAGATTTAAAAAAAAGTAAATAGTAAGAATAAATTAAAGATAAAAATATTTTTTTAATTAAGACAAATGAAAAATTAGAATATATCTAATTTGAATATTTACAATAAAGTAAAATTTTATAATTACAAATGAATGTATGTATGTATATATATATTTTTGTTCGAAATAAAATTTGTACACAATTTAAATAAATTAATTATAAATAAAGAATTCTTGAAATTTTTTGAAAGTATAAAAGCGTTAATTATGTAAGTGAATACTAATCCATGAGTTGTAAAAAAATAATAATATATATTTATTTATATTCTCTGTTGCCACATCAAATAATTTTTGCTGTTAGAATAATTTCGTATTTACGATGTCAGCAGTTGGAACAGCAATCACATGACTAGAATACCTTTATTTAATGAACAAAATGAAAGTAAGTTTGCGAGAGATTAATAGAAATCAAGATCGAGATCGGGAAAGAGGAAGAGAATGCGCGAAAGGAAGAAGAACAAAGAGTGAAAGCGAGTGGAAGACAGAATGAAAGGGAGAGAGTTAGTAGATATTCACAACGGTGAAAGGAGGTTCATCAATTTCTCTCATCTACGCCCGGAGAAAGGCCTCAATCGATTTTCAACTCTGAGGGGTTTCGTATCCTTTGCTCTTCTACTCTATTCCCTTCTTTCTTAACTCATAAATATGTCTGTATAGGTTTTCTTCATGTATATATGCATCTAGATACAACAAAGATAGCGAGAAAATCTGACTAAGGCCAGGAACACAATTTTACGGAAAACAATTTTCTCATTTGATAGATATATTTAGAAAACATAATTTTCAAACGGTGTATTTGAAATTGATTTAATAGAATATATAATGGATAAAAATTTATGTAGGTATTCTTGTATAAATCTTACATTCGTATACGATTTTTTTATTATTTATACAAGGAATTAAAATACGGATGTGATTATGTTAAATACATAAGGAAAGAGCGAATTTTTTATCTGATTCTTGTTAAGAAATAATATAATATACGAATTATATGATTTTCTCTTTTTTATGATATATATTTTTATCATTCTCAATAATTACAATAATGTATTAAAATCAGAGTATATTAAAGATATTTGGTAAACGTGATAAATCGCATAAAATGCAGATTATGAGTGATGCTAATAATTTATTTAATTTGAAAACATATTATCAATTGGTATATAATTTCTTAACTAAATTCATATGTTTGTTTATAATGTTGTATATAATTTTGAACGAAGTAATTATTATAATATGATTATATATGTACACAGTTATTACTAACGAATTTCTTTATTTATTTAAAATTAAAGTTAGTTTTTTTGAGAAATTAGTTAAATCGAAAATGTTTAAAAACTTTAAATAAACTATTATTTTTATTGAATTTTCATTTCTTCTCTTGTCTCTTATAAATTCATGAAATTTAATAAGATTTCAATAAAAAATATTGCACTGGAAAGCTATTATACTTCTTCATGAATAATTATACATAATTTCATTAAATTCATGATAAATATTGTCAACGAATTTTACAAATGCATTTTTTATAAATAAACTTTAGAAACTATTCATATCAACCAATATCTAAGTTTTTAAACATTTTATTAAAGTTTATTTTTTATGTTTATAAATTAAAATATATTAAACTTCTCTATTAAAAATGTATTAAAATGTCATGGATAATTTAATAGAGTTGCTTTTAAAGTTTAATCCCCTTAGTTATATATGACTACCAATATAAGCTATCAGAAAAGATACAATAAAAGAAATTACAAATGCAGTTACTAGATTTCATAGGAAATCAAATGACATTTAATGAAATGAGATAACTTTTAGTCATTTTTTTTAAAGTGAAAAAATACGGCTCGGTTAAAGGATATAAGTATAAAATATTCCGTGCTTAATTTTAATCAATAATAATTTAATTCTTAGTGTATAAATATAAGAATATACATCGTATTAAAGTATTAATAAATTATTTATAACAATTGTGAAATTTTATATTGCTTAAAAATAGCGTAAAACGTTTTAGTGAAAGATACGATGAAGTATTTCTCTAAGAAAATCTAGTTTAAAGTTTTATTATGAATTAAACTAACTTTCATCTTTTTAGAGTATTTGTTGACGGAAGCTTGACATTCAATGAATGCAGTAACGTCTGCAGAAATTTTTATAAAAGTATTTTCCGAAAGCAAACTTTAAAATCCTAATAATATTATGTATATAATATTGACATATCAGTATAAACTTATAGCTATAAATCAACTAAATTAGCAAATTTTGTTTATTATTCCAAATACACGAAAAAATACATTTTTCTTTCCAATATAAAATTTATATTAATGCAATACGCAACTCTTATAATATTTTCCAACTACGAATAAAGAACTCAAGAATCAGATCGCGAAACCACTAGAGAATATTTTTAACGATATCAGTAGTGATTGTTTAACGAACAACTTATTAAACATACAGAGGAACGAAGCCAATATATTGCAAAAAGTTAATATTCATGAACGTTTTGACTTGACTCGGTTCTTTTATTTTTTCCATTATGTAGGTATTCGATTCATGTTTGTAGCGAATGGAGCTCGAGACACCTGAGTATATAGGATAGCTGGTCGATAAACTTGTTGCTCCACGTCGACGGCGATTGCTTCTGTTGCCGTGAGGTTACGCGTGTTCCGTCGGCTGGGCATTAAAAATTGTATCTCCACCTGTCAGCAGGTTTTTCTCTTCTCTGGTAAATTCTCGCTTCTTCATTTTTCTCTAGATTTCGCGTCCGTGAAATAATATAAATTCTATATTTTTTGTTTTATTTTTGTACTCTCCCTTTCTCTTTGTATTTCAAAACGAATTATCGAGCGCAACTTTAACGAGTAGTTCTTTTTATAATTTTTTTCAAGAAAATCCAAGGGCTCATGAAAAATCGGTTTTCCGAAGTTTATGAATTTAAAAATTACCTTGTTACTGTTGATATTTGATTTTCTGCACAAGTGGATTGGAATACTATACGAATTGCACGAATTCTTTTTTCTCGAATTTATTTATTTTTATACGAGTGGATAAAATATCTTTGCGTGAAAATATTTCCCTCTTATATTAATTTTTATAAGCATTTATTTTTATGTAAATTAAAGTTATTTATATATAACTGAATAGAGTTAATGATAAAGTCAATAAAGTTAAAAATAATATAAAACTTTTTGTTCATAAATTACATTTTTTAACGTTTTATTGCATTTTTAAATCATTTTATTAATGAAACAATTTCAGAAATGTATTATAATATTACCTTTTACTTACTTGTATTTTATATTTTATATTTAATGCTGGTATATAAATGTTTTATAATGAAATTAAATAAGCATTTGAATAATGAATTAAATTTTTATTTAATTTATTATTTTTATCGTTTCAGAGATTATACTTGATTCTAGAGTTTAAATGCTTATAAAAAATTTCATAATATATATATATTAATTTTATAGATCTTTTTTATATTTAATTAGCCTTTAATATTAGATTGAATGTGTGGCTAACAGAAAAAAAGATAAAAATGATATATTAATTAAATTCACTATACGTTTCTAATAAATAAGAAGCTTCAAAGAGAGAATATTCTATAAAAATTAAAATTCTACATCAAGCGAATTACTGCTAAAAGTTGTTCGTAAACAAACTTATAGATAGAGTAAAAAAGCAAACATAATAAAATTAAAAATGACTATATTTATACATTTTTTAATTTTAAATTATAAAATATTTTTCTGTATTTTCGTAATAAATTAACGCTTTGTGATATAATATTTTACCGTGAAATAAATTGTATACAACGAGTGAATTTCAACTATTTTACATATAAAAAATTAAAAATAATTAAAAACAGTTGAAATTTTTAAACGTAAAATAATTATAAAAATTTTATGTACTATTTTTTATTGCAAGCGTATTTTGATAAAATAAAAACATACGCGTAATAAATTAAATCTAGTAATTAAAATGAAATTACTACCTACAAAGCTATTTTATAAAATATTATTAACAAAAGAATGCGCGAATAAGAATGAGCCAAGTAAAGCGAGTTGAAAATAAATCTAGTTTTACACAACATAATTAAGTTGTACGATGAAAATTATCTCCTTTCAAAGCATAGCTTGAAAATATTGTAGAACAGTTATGGTAGGAATTCCTTTATAAAAATATACAAATAATTCGAAAAAGTAATATCTCAAAATCTCAGATTTGATTGTTCTGTATTGGCAATAACATCCGCAGATGCAAAAATATAGAATGGACGGTCGAATAAGGTTTTTTCATACCAAAGATTGGCTATTTTTTATAGGGAATAGTTTCATCACGCCATTTCACGAGATCGTAAATGATCGTAAAGAATGAAAGGTGTGGGATATCGAGACACTCCTTGCTTTTGTCACGCCAATGATAGATAATACTACTGGCCTTTGAGTGAGAAATTGTGAGAATACGTCCTAAGTTTTGCATTCTATTTAAGTCTTGCGTTATTCAAAATATTTTGTTTTATCAATAAGAATAATATTTGGAAGGGAAGTTCAGAATTTACATGTATCGTTTTAAAGGTACAGGAATTGATGTAATTACATTTTAATATTTTACTCCTTTTACAAATTTCCAAAGATTGTGTTATTAAAATGTTAAGTGAATAGATTTACAGTAAAGTAAAAATGAATTTTCAAAATATTTTTATGTGGACTTTATTTCAAAAATAATTCTTATCGCGTTTATAGTATAACTGTGGTTTTGTATAATATTGCTGTTCATTAAATATTCAACAATAAATGCAAATATACGATATTATATTATAGTTTATATGTAAGTATTAAAATATTATGTTTTATAAAATTAATATTTAAAATGGTTACCTTCTCGTATGAAAAGACGCATATACAAGTTTGCTAGGAAATTACTAAAGTAAAATTTAATATTCAATGTAACCATTTATATAATGTTTGTAAAGAGAATTTATTTTATTGTTAATAACGCATTTATTACGCTGAACATTTCATTGCGAGGTGATTCGGTTAGAGTCGAGGATTCTAATGCTATGCTAATTCGGTATCGTGCGCACGAAAAGAGACTCATTTTATTACCTGGAGAAAAGGAAAGAAGTTAAAGCAGATGCGACAATCCCATTTGAGTATTCGTGGAGTTTCGGGTTTATTAAAAAAAGATTGGCGAAAAACTTCCAAGAGGCTGGCGACGAGATTTTTTTTGATCCTATAGAGAATAAAATAAGGCAGTTCTAAACTAGTTCTAAAAAATTCAAGCAGTAGCTTAAACGCTGAGTATCTTCGTATCGATAAAAAAAGGAGAAAGTTTCCGGACACATTCCGAGCAATGCGGCTTGCATTAAAATCATAATGGAAAAACATTTTCTATTTGGCGACGCTGCCGTTTGTTGCTTTTAGATATACGAACACACGTTGTAATAATGCATCAGAATATCGTATCATAGTTTATTTCCTTTAACAATTATCCGATAATAAATTATTGATTTTTTTCTTTGACGTACCGCGTATATTTTCCTTGCTATCGGGTGAGCCTGTAATCACTTAAGATGGGCATATAAAGTGAAATACGTAAAAGTAAATTATGAAGCAAAAATATTGTCGGAGGAACGATTTTTTTTAATGTGTTATTATTAATATTATGATCGCCATCGTTATTATTTAATATACTGCTAAAGTAAAATGTAACGATTATTCTTTTTGCAAGAGTGTAATATACTTAATCGATAATATTTTTCTAGAGAGTAAAAAATTAAAAGAAAATGGGTAAAGTCACGTTTAAAAATAAAGTTTCTTTAGACGCACATTTTCATCGTAGAACTATTTCAATTTTACTAGGGTTTCAAGAATTACGTATTTTAATGAAAATATGTAACGTCTTTGAAGTTGTTACTCGGTGTTTTTGTAAGTTCATCGTTGAAAACGCTTCGCAAGTACGAAGAAAAGTCAAAATAAGCAATAGTTATACCGAAACCACCTCCGAGACTTTTAAGAGTTATCACTTCTCTATTTTTCAACGACCGTATACGAGTTCTCTTACCGAGTCGCTTCACGTCTGCCTCTTTTTTCTGCCTACTTGGCAGAAGGTATTTCAACGCAACTACTTTCTTTTATTTGTTTCTTTTTATCCATTTCCGGTCGCCCTGCGATCCAATAAACTGACACCATTCAGTTAATAGTGGCAACCAGTCCCTGACCCTCTATTTTTTTCACCCTTGTATCCATTCTCGGTTCTTATTTGCTCGATCGTTAGCAAGCCGTAGTAAGTATTGATGAAGTTAGGTTGCTTGGTCATTTGCTCCCTCGACTTCGCATCAATCTTTTGAGGATTTTTCAGATTTTTTCCAGTCCTCTTCAAATTTATCTTCGTTGTTCTTCATTATTCGGGTGTGAGTAAGAAGAGCAAACTCAACTGATTAATTAAGATTTTTGCAATATGCTTCAAAGAACGGATGAGTATTACTTAATGCTTCATTCAGCTGAAATCAAATCCGTCATATTCCATTCTTGTCAATGGAGTTTCTAGTAGCGATACTGATAATTTCTTGTGACTGTTGAGACTAGAGTTTCACGTCCATAGCTAATGTTTAATTTGAAAGTTAATTTCAATCAATCTTAATTGAATATGATACGAAAATAAAATCAATAATGATATTAATTTCAATCTAACTTCTCAAGTTAATTAAAATTATTTTACAAAATAGTTTTGAAGTAAAAGTACATAAATTAAAGTATCCATTGACATAATATTATGTAACACAACTTCTGCTTTATGTTGTTTTTTAAATTTGTAATTGTACTACTTTTACTCGAAATATCAAAATTGATTAATTTAATAGGCAGAAAATTTTTTAATTTTACAATTGAATTTACGTTTGAATATTCTTTAATACCTTTCAATTAAATTTTTTTATATATATTTTGTTTTATTTAAGAAATTAAACTAATGTAAATTATTAAAAAGTTTTAAATACTTTATTAAAAGTAAGCTTTAATATCTTAAAAAAAAGTACTAATTAGTTTTATGCTAAAAAGTGGTTTAACGAAGATAAAGATTAAGCATTTGGATTTAACATGCAATCTTTAGATATATAAATTTTCAAGGTAATATATAGTTAACGTTTTACTATGATTTTTAAATACATTATAGAAAGTCTTGATACTTTTTTTAATAAAAAAAATACGAAATTGTAGTTCAATTACAGATTAATCACTTATAAGTAACGTAAAATTTAAATTTGTGTTAATTTCATGTATGGTATACTGTCAGCGCTATACTTTGTATACAACTCTAATTTTAAAGGTTGTAATCGCTATAAATGAAAACGACGTTTAAGCTGTATTATATCGTGATTTTTATCGAATAAAGGTGGAACACGAAAAAACTCAATTGGATGATAACTTGTATTGTATGTGATAAAAGAGTAAAGCAATAAAAACTCTTAAAGACTAAATACTTTTCTAAATAGAATTTTTTATTTTATAAAAGTGCTTTTTGAAGGCGTATTAAGTGATGATTTATTTAATCGTTATTTCAGATATTGTATCGAAAAGTTTCAGCTGACGGTATAAATTATGTAAGAATTTTTCAAACTCTCGTTCTCATTATAGTTTCGAATATTGTAGTTTTATTGCGAGTAGTAACTTTTTACATAATGAAACAATGAATCTGCTAGTTTCTAGTAATTTATATTATGTTTGTGAGACGAGGGTCGAATTTCTCATCAGCTCGAAAGCGGTGTAGTGTATTTAGCGTTAAAAATTGCTACGCACGGGAAAGAAAGACTTAGATGCGTGGCTAGTTGAGTAAGAGAGATGAAGTAAAGAGATTGATTTGGACCAGGACGCGATTCAGAAGAAAAATGAGATTGGAAAATGAGAAAACCGGATGGAACGAGAGAAAGAAGATAAAGAAAGACAGAAAGAGAAAGCTGTATTAGTAAGATAGGGAGAAAAGTATAAGAGTTAGAACAGAAGGGAGAAAGCAAGCGGGAAAAGACAGATTGAGTATTTGCAAATAAAAATGTAGACGATGAACATTCACGATGTCCAGTCAACTTGCCTTTTATTTAATATAAATAAAAGTAGGTAGATAAACAAGTACCTTCGTTTGATTTTGTTTGTATAGGCGATTCGATTTTGTAACTTATAAATGTTTGGCTCAGTTCCAAATCTAATATTTTTTAAAATAATCTTATTAACTATTTTTCCCTAATTTGATGAGTTTTATTTATTTCTTTGTTTTATTCGTTGAGATTATTTTTGATAGTATCATCATTTTCTTACATATAATATAGCGATCGCGATAATTTAGGTTCTAATACATTTTTTGATTCTTGACTACACTGTACAGAAAAACATTTATAAAATTATACGTATCGCGGACTATAAATACAAAATTTTTAACATTTTAGTTATACTAGTAAAATATAAAAAATTTATTTAACGGATTTTACTCGTGATTTTTATAAATATTAAAATTGTATTTTAAAAATTTGCAACTAATTTTTAGAGAACTTTTAGTAAAGTTATTTGAAATTCTAAAAACTTCTTTAAAAAATATTTAACAAAAATATTAGAAATTTTTTATTAATTTAAAATTTTCCGAATTATAAATCATTAATTATTTAAAAAATTTTCTTGAAGAGACTATATTTGAAATACTTATTATTTTTCAAAAATAATATTTTATAAATCTTTTATACATTTTTTTAACAATAATTTTACTTAGAGTAATGGGAAAAAATCTTTTTTCTAATATATACATGTGTAATAAACTTTAAATATTAATTTTTTAATGGAAATTTTTTTTTCTAAAAGAGTATGGAATACATATATAGTTTATTTTAATCGCCAAAGTAGGATAAATTGTTAAAACAAATATTATTGATTATGTATTTTAAAGGTAGCTACAGTCGAAATAAAAATTTTCTGTATTTTTACTTAAAAATATTTTCAAGTTATTATATCTGCTCAAGCACATTCTCTACTGCATAAGCATAAGTAGATACGGAACGTTAACAGGTACGGAATTGTACTTGGTGGAAAGGGCGAGGCTTGGGATGAGCTACATCAATCATCGAAATCCCATTGCCGAGTTTATTCATTCAAGTATAAATTTGAGAGAAGACTTCCGGGATACAACTTCAACATTTCAACCATATTTTTATTCTCTATATGAAATGAGGAAAAACAGAGGTGTTAAAACATTGATAAAAGTATTATATTCAGATAGATAAATATAAAATATAAATATGTGCACGTACGTGAGTTATGTACCTAAAAAACAAAGAAAGAAAAATTAATGCGTTAAAAAATTCTTCTAGATAAAAATGTCTTGACTTCTTTCTGCATTTTATAAAACTATATGTAGAAAGAATGAATATAAGTATAACCTTTGTTATTTTTATATAATTTATGAAATTCTTTATATTTAAAAAAATGTATATTTTAATCAAATTTGTTATGATTTTTTTTATATTTGTATTGTATTTTTATAAATAATTAGTAATTATATTTTCTTTTTAAATTAAGTACAAGATTTTGCTATAGACTACATTGAAATTGTATAAATCTTCAAAAGTTTTATTTTATGATCCCCGATTATTATAATTGCGTAACTGTAAAATAATATGTATTTTTAAATAATTAAATTTTAGTTTTTTCTATTTATGAAAGTATTTAGTTATTTTATATTGTGCTTAATATTATTATAAACTGATATCATTAAATCTACTTTTCGATGCAATTTAGGCATTAATGTTTTACGTTTCAATCAATTACGTGAGTAAAATACTTATCGATAGGTCCACTTTTATCAAGCTTTTGTTTTGTTTCGAAAAAATTGACTTCTTTAGTATCTTACACTTACAAAAGTACATAAAATCGATATAAAACAAATTTATAGTTAATTTGTTCTACAATCTTTTTATATTAAATAGTGCGCTTCACGTTTAATGGAAACAGTGATATGAGATATGTTTCGACAAAATGAATTCTTAACATCTTTTGTAGATGTAACACCGTTTGGGGATGCAAAAGGATTTGCAATAGATTGTACTTGTCACAGTGTGGAGCGATTATTTACTTTTATTTTTATGCATTGATTTTATTTATATAGTAAGAAATAAAATTAATGCATTAAAGAATGTCATAAGAGGTGCATCAAAATTTAATGTCAAAAAAAGGAGTATGTTATGAAGATCAATGATATCAAGTAAATTTGTGTCTATCTTGTTTAATATTTATGAATATAAATAGTTAATTCTAAAAATATTAAATGTATCATTTCTTGAGATGGAAAATTATGTTTTAGAATATAAAATTCTTATTTATTTTATTCTTTTTGAGAAAATAATAATTCATAATTGCCAATTATTGATGAGACGTAAAAAAGATTTAATTCTGGATTTATTAAAGTTGGATTTCAATATTATTGAAAAACTCTATAATTAGGAATATAGTCGTTAATTTTTATTCATTTAGCGATTGAAATATTATAACAACCATTATCGTGATATCAAAAATTATTTTAAAAATGCGCAAATAGTAGAACTTTATAAATCAATATTAATTAACAATAATAAAATTAGATTGACTGTTTCTGGTAATGATTTAGGAAAAACGTATTTTCTCGTCTGATTTACTTTAATTGAACGATATGTTTGAAAATTTATGGATCTCATTAAATTCTGATATTATAAATTTTATGAATGTTGGATAAGAAATTAAAAGAATTGACAGAGAGGTGCATAAAATAATATTAAATCAATCAGAAGAAATTTCTATAAAAGAGGTAATGTAAATGTATATATGTTAATGTTTCTAATTTGTATACAATGGCAAATATATAAATTAAATTTGTAATTTAAATTCTGAGATTTTACAAGTATTACAAATTTAAAAATTAACAAAAATTCAATGCTGACAAGAATAAACTATTGTTTGAAATATGTTTAAAGTAAATCAGAAGATTCGTTTAAAATCTTGAACCAGGTTGAGATCCTACAAATAAAGATAAAATATCTGAAAACTTATTACTGAAATTACTTTTTTCAATAAAATAGAGATTTTTTAAAATAATTACTCTACAGAAAAATTGAAAAATGAAATCTGTGCAGCTTTTTTTCATAAGTCACTAGGTGAATAAATGGAACAAGATAAATGTTCGACAGGTATCAGCTTTTGATGATTTCCATAGAAGTGACGTTAATCAATAATTATATATATAAAGTAAGACTGTTGTCAGATAGTATTAATTATTAATTACTTTCATTAAATTAAATAAGTAAAATTTTTTACGAAATTAAGGAGAAACAGATTTTTTAATTTTATCATAATTATTTTAAAAAGAATTTTACATTATAAATATAAATATTTATGATAATATTCGTCAAAGTATCGATTTTAAGAAATATATAGATATAGCAAATAATTTTCGGTACGATTTTTCGTGAATATCAGAAAAATGCTCATTTAACAATCCAATAAACTAAAAAGTTAAAAAACTAATAGATAGGTTCAGGAGGTCGATAGTATGGTGTAAATACTATATGTTAAATATAATTAGAAAATTTTACGGTTTCAACATTATTTAAAACTTTAAAAATATTTTTCTGAGTTATTTTTTTTTTAACAAGACTAGAAATTGCACTTCAACAAATTTTATTGAATCAACTTGAAATATAATTGAATTTTAAAACAAAATTGTTTATTGAAGTATATATAAATTTTTGCACTAACTATACAATTTATATAAATAATGTTTTCAAAATTTTAATATTAAAAATCGTTATTTATTATTAATAGTTCCAATTCTTCTAACTGATTTTCATTTTTTATAACTTTTAATTAAAGTTTGAGGTGCCATCGTTGCATCGAATTTCAACGAGAAAAAGTAAAACTGTATGTAACAATTTGTAAATATCCTATGTATATAAATATTTTATTTGCATATTGTGATAGTGCCTAGAATTATAATATTTTTTATTGTTTTTTAATTATTAGTATTATTTTATACATATATAAAATTATAGTTATTATTTATGTAATTATTATTTTATAATAAAAATTCAACGCTCGTAAAATTTTCTAATTTTTTTTTACTCACATTTAATGCATAATACATTATAAATTCATTATCGATAATTTATATAGAGATATAAAAAATTTTAAATATAATTTGATTTTTTCAAGTATATATATATTTTATAACTTCCAAGAAATTCTTATATATTTTTTGATTCTATAAATATATCCTCCACAGAATAATACAAATCTTTACGATCACGTTTTATTTGTAAAACTGTGAAAACTTTTAATCTTTTGCAAAGATTTAAAATAGATGAATTAAAAACTTTATTATTTTTTATATTTTAAATATAAAATTTATTATCGACATTATTTAACTTATGAGATATGGAAATGAAATTTTTGTTTAAATTTTATTTAAAGTAGTATAAATGATTTTATTTAATACATTTATAATTTATAACTATAAATTAGTCAAATGTAAAATACATAGATTTCAAAATTTTTTATTTTAGTAGCATTTTTATATTATATGTTTATATGTATACACGTGACAAAATCTGTAAGTTAGAAAGTAGAAATAAATTGTTTCAGAAAAAGTTTCAGTTTTGCATCGCATACTGTAAAAGAGATCAATATTGACGCATTTGCGAATATTGGCTGTGCAATAAAGTTTAAGACGTTGATATAACGTTGAAATAAAATTGAAAATATGAAATATATAAATCGGAAAATAATTGAATAAAGAAGCTAAATATTAATTTAAATTTCATAATGCAAATTCAGTTTGTTCCGTTTATTATTTTTACTTTCTCTGAAATTTAATAATTTTTTATCTTTTCTTTAAAAATAAATTCATTTTTTATATTAAATATATTTAAAAAGTTGGAATAAAAATCAAATATTTGTAATATAAAAAACGTATGCTTACATAAATAAAAATTTATCCTGTAATATATGAATGTTTATCTTATATTTTTTATCCACGATTGATTTTTATAAAATGTACAATACGCTAGAATAAAATAATAACGCAAATATAAATCGTATTTTGATTCAATGCACCGTAAGTTAAAATAAACAATTAATGTAAATAAGAAAATGTAATCCTTTGTCTCTGTATTTTATCAAAAATTCATTTTTATTTATTTCTTTGGTCGACGATACTTGGTCGTCTCGTTCCCTCACTATCGAACGTGTTTCTATTGAGCAGTCCTCGGCATTCGGGGCTCTTCTCTTGCAAGTCGGTCATTTGCAGTAACTCTAACTTGGGGCCATTTGGTGTCGGTTAGCGATGTTAATGCTAAATGTATTGAGCAAGCGCCGCTTGCACTTGAAGTGAACAAGTCGGTTCGATTCATTCTCGGGTGTCGCTACGCTCGAGGAAGGTATTTTTGATAACCATTATCAGCCTATACTTGTAGAGACAATACTATTATAATAGGTTCTATATTTCTTTTGTACTATATATATATTTGGTATTGTTAACCGTATTTCCCTCTCCGGTTAAAAATAATTTAAGAGCGATATTACTCGTTTTATTATTGTTTACGTCATTTATGTAAGAATTCGAGCGACCAAAATCTATCGAGTAGAAGGATTTAAGCTTTACTATTTTTTCAAAATTTGTTATTTATGATATTATCGCGTGAATTATATCATCATTTTCAGTCTTTTGAATTGAATTTTAGAAATTATGTTTATCGTTTGTTAAAATTTTCATAAAATTTAGCTATTATTTTATAGCAAACCCCAATCAATTCTTAATACTTCTACTTTTGTCATTTTTCCGTAATGATCTTTTTTAACTTTACTATTTATAGTAATGCAATGCATAAATAGTAAAAATAGTATTCCCCTTTCCAAAGCGTGGCTTCAAACTTTCAAGCAATTATCAACAAAAAGTTACTGGATGTTCTCCGATTATAAGAGTTGGCTTTACCGCAAATAATCTTAGATCGACATTATTACAAGAGTTTGCGAAGAAACTGTTATAATTTATAAGGTATTCTTTTAATTATTTGACGAATCCAATAAAGTCTATCTTATAAGTAAATTGATAGATATAGAAAAATATTCTAATACTCTCGATTGATTTATGGGCTAATATTAAGTTACTTTTATATAGATTCTTATAGTTCTTCATTGTACTTCTATATTTTTCAATATTTTCTCATTCTTGAAAGTATTGTATTTCCATTTAGATAGAAAAAATAATTTGTTTTATATTACTCTGATGTCAGATTTCTTTTTATTTTATAATTAAAAATTTAAAAGATATAAAAAATAATAAAATATATAATATTAAATTTAAAAGTAATAAATAATCCCCTTCGAGAATAAATAAAAATCTATAAAAATACTACAGGGTTTATTATTGTAATAAAATATTTTATGATGCTTGATTCGTATTTTGATACATACTTATATCATTTTAAATACTTTGAGCCTTTTGGGAAATTGAATCTATCGACATCTATCTATCGATAGGCCACTGCATTTATTTCCTTTCCATCTTTTTTTCCTTTCGTACTTTGTATCAGAAGACGTTGGCCACTTTCTAATTACTCGTGGAAATGGCAAAGTCTCAGTTTTCGATTTTTCATTACCTTCGAGAGCATAGCTCGAACAGTCTGTTCATCACAAAAGATTTTTAATGAACTTTTTTAATTTAACACTTAAGCATTGCTCGTTTTAAACTGTCGCTTTCTCATTGATAACATTTAATGTCATTTACATTTTTCTTTTATTTGAAATCAGCATATAATTGAAGTTAAAATAAAATTAAGAGTAATTAAAATAAGCAGGAGTTTTTTATAAAAACACATTATCGCTTATCATCTTTGATAAATATGATATTTTTTTATTTTATCATCGTGAAAAAAATTTAGAGAAATAATATAGTGATTAATGTTTTTTATCTTATAATTATATTTAAAAAATTTAAAAAAATTTCTTTTAGATTAAAGTTGTACTAATATATAACTTTCAACAATATTTTTTGCTTAATCGCAAAGATAAGGATTAGTATTTCTATGTAACAAGTTTATGTATGATTTCTATCCAATAAAAATGAAAAAAATTAATTTTATTTACACAATTTTTAATAAAAATATATTAAATAAATTTAGATTTTTAGTTTGGTTAATAATAACTTGAATTAAATATTTACGTTATTTTTTTTATAATTTTAATTAAAATATTATTGAAAATTTTAAATCCATACTTCTTTATTTAAAATATAATTATTCTATTAAGTGAAAGCAAAAGAAAAAAATGTAATTTACAAATACATTCTTTATAACCTATATACTTGTTTAACTTAAAAAAACATATTAGTATAAATTAATTAAATTAAAAAAGTTATTTTCATAATAATTGAACAATGAAATATATATATATATACATGTAATAATACCGATAATACAAAATATCGATAATAGTCTCTATATAGATTTTTTATTAGCGGAAACTTTGAAATGGTTTTTAATGGCTTGAATAATATGTAATATAATAAACTAAGAAATATTACAGCTCGTATATGACTCGTATAACAATATTGTCTGCTGTCAATATTCTGCAAATTTCAATTACTTTTTTTTTAAAGAAGCAAATATTCCATGCTAAAGTTTTCACTATACAGGGTAAAATCCGTGGCAGTAACAGTAACTATACTAGTCAGATATTGCTTGGACTATTAAATTACACTGTCTATTATGTCAGTTGTGATCGTCATTTCCGACATTCCGGGTAATAGCACACGCCGTCAAACCAAAGCTTTATATACGAATATTCATGGGTGAATGTGTTTGCAAAAGTCGTCGGACACTCCGATATCTGCACGTGTATACACTTTCATTGATTTGGCAAAGCAACAGGATGTTCAGAACTAACCTCCGGAACAGTTCTGTATATTTTCTTACTATACTTTCTGTTCCACGGTCTTTACTTTTTTTGTGGTTAAAGCTTTCAATAAATATCTTTTTCTCTGGTTATATTTATCGATGCAACTATTAATTGTACATTCATTTTTATCGAATTTTAAACTTTATTTTGATGGACATTCTACCACATATTCGTATTAATACGACATTCGTGTTCATAAAAATCTGTTTTTTATGCTTTTTTATTTCCTTTATAAAATCGTCGGAAGTTAAAAAACGATATTGCTATTATTTGTAATAATTTCTTATAAGCTAATTTTTATTTGATAGGAACTAGGTCTTAAATGATTTTACACCTAATGGTATAAAATTTACATAATAACGTTATCTGATATTCTAAACGAATGCGCAATATAAATTTTGATACCCGACAACTTGCGAATTAAATTCTAATAAAATATTGCGTAGTGAATCATAAGTGTGAATTATAATATACGATTTAACGGAGTTTAGGAAATACAGGTAAAATAAAATTTCAAGAATGTTAATAAAATAAAAAATATGAAATTACAGAAACCTTGCGGATAAATACAATCAAAGTTAATATACAGTATTTATTTTTATCTATATGTGTAACGCAAATACGTAATCTGATTACGAACTTATTATACAATTTATTTAAAAAAGAATTAACATATTTTTCTTAACGCATACGAATATTTTTTCATTTTTTTTCTTTACTCTTTGTATTTATGATTTATACTAGTCTATTATAAGATTGTAATTGTGATTAATGATTTTAATTCAAAATAATTCTCTAACTTTTTTACCTTTTATTTTTATATTTGTATTATAAATTTGTTTTAGTTTAGTTTTCTATTAAGAATAATGTAATAACTCTTATATAATAAAACTTTTTCAAAAATCAATAAGTAAATCAACGATTGTATTAACAAAAAAATGATAAAAATATTTAATATTAATATTTATATTTCAACAATTTTTATATCAACATATTAAAAAATATATTTTTAATTGTTTTATGAATAAGATTTTTATACATTTTTTAAAGAATACTGTACAGCATATATAATATTAAGTGTATTTCAAAGTTTTTATTTAATTAACTTTTACTTCAAGACATATTTTTGTTTGGAATACAGTTTCAGACTTTTTATAATATCGTGGCTCTCAGCAATATTATTTTATACAATTTGTAAAAACGTTACGTTTCTGTAAAAAATAAATTAAATTATTTTAATTTTAATAATGTACAATTTTGTGTACGTACGTAATTTTATAAAATATAACAATCCAAAATTGTAATTATAAAAAACATAAATTTCTATTATACTTGAATAAAATAATGTCATATTCAAAAAATATTTTTAATTATATAATAAATATGATAGGTACATAAGATTTTAAATACATACAAAATAAATTATTTTTTAAAATATTCATTATAATAATTTTTTAAATCGATATGATTTCTTAAGTTGGAGATATATACTATTTACTAGAAGAAATATAAAGCATTTATTTGAAAAAGTTTATAAAAGCGATACACGATTCGAATACGATAAGTCAATTTTCGAGCTTTGCACGAGAATTCATCGTATAAAATATAGAGTGATAGTCGTCGATGTCAGCTAAAATATAGAGTATTCTTTACCGTGAACTAGTACTTACTATACAATTCGGATTATGTTGCTAATCGACGTCTCGGATTGGAGTGCACTTTCAGGTACATTACTTTCTCTTTGGTATCCGGGAAAGGCATTTGTAGTCAGTTCGCAAGTTGATAAGAGTAGACAGAGTACCACAGGATATAACATCTTGTGCAAGTAATTCTTTACCCTTATTACAATGAAGGCGGTGAGAAAATAAGTAAAGTTTTGTGGAAAAGCTCAAAAAACATGTTCGTTACGAGAAAATAGGATTTAATCTATTTAGTCTTGTATATAGCTAACTTTTAAGTGCCCAGCTCTTTTTTTATTCTCCAACTTTCTCGGTATGTCAAGCTTAAAGTCGTCCATATATCGATACTTTGTCGTTATTTCATTACATTTCTATTAAAACATACAATAATATACTAATATTATACAATATTCAGTGAAATTAATTTTATTAATAAAATTGTATTTAATTATTCACGAAGCTTATTTGAAGGTTCAAATTTGAAATAATTGATTTATTTATACATGACCGATTTTCATCAATGCTTTTGAAATAAATTAATTTAATTTAGAGTTTAAAATGTTAAAAGAGTTAATCAAATATGTATAAATTATATCGTAATATTACAATTATAAAAAAAATGTAATTAATAGTAAGCACCGAAGATTAATCTATGTAAAATTTATGTACATCTTATCATATTCATCTGATTTTTCGACATGGTTTATTCGACTAATTTACATTTTTATAATTTCTATCTCGCTCTAAATATTCACGCGTAAATTTATTTGTATTTAAATATTAAAAAATTTATATACACGTCGTTACCATTTAATTTACTTGATTAATTTTTTACAATTTTAATCTACGAATATATGAATTTCTCTTTTATAAATTTATAATTTCAATATTCTAATTAATAATAAATTCTTAAACGATACGAAATATTTAATTCGCCGTACTTAACACATTGGAATTACCCAATAGTCATTAAATATAGAATCTATTTATTCTTATTTTTAGCTCCGAGAATTCTATTAATAATTAAAAAGGACTCGGTAAGCGTCAATTTAAATAAAAGGATAGTAATTATTTTACGGGGAAATTTAATTACTGAAACGAAAACGACAAGTTTCCAGGAATGAAACCGATCGTAAGCATTAGTTGTTTTTTGTTTTTTAGCGTAGGTAATAACACGTGTATCCGTACGTCTAATTCATTTTTGTTATCTGATGACTAGGCCTGATAATTGTCTAGTCTTGGCTTAGAGCCAGATGTTCATAGACTTGTGTCTACTGTCGCTCCTGTGTCGTAGTTGCTGTCGTCACTGTAATAATAGCGCTAACAGACCCAACACTCCGACTGCTTTGAATCCTGCCTGTAGCGACTCACAGCGTGAGATAAACTAATCTCTCCTGCCAGTTACCGTAGATAGAGTCTCCACCCAAGCCACGAACATCCTCCCCTTCCTGTATAATTATACTTCGATGCAACTTGGGCTTTTATTCGCTGGTTGGGAAGAAGGCGAATCGCATAGTTACGCACCTTTGTACGTAAAATCGTTACCGAAGTTCGTTTTTCAGTTCTTATCGAATCCTTCGTATAAAGATGTATATTAGACATTTTAAAGAAACTGCGTAAAATTTTCTTGTATTACGCAAAGTAATAAGATATTAAAAATCCTTTGAAATGTAAAGCAACCACGTATTTTATATTCATTCGGAAATAAAAACTCAGTTGTAGAGAAAAGGAAAATGAAACCTTTCATTTAATACGGTAACGGTAAATTTGATGGTCTGCATTATGCATTGCTCGAACGTAATGTAATTGAAGAATATAACAACTTCCAGTTATGCATTTTTATGAATGCCTAAGAGTCGAATTATGGTAACCAATATTAAAATCGAATATCTATAGTTCATCTTTGTAAGTACTTACTACACGCGTAAAAAGTACTTATATTTATACCAGTAATTTCTGGATTTTAATTAGAATGATTATTTATTTAATGATTATTTAAGATCATAAAAACTAATTCAATTAAAATTATAAACTTAAATTTAAATTTGTGATAAAATGTGATCTTGTTGTATTTGGAAACTGTAAATCAATTAAAATGTAACGTTTAAAAAAAATAGTAAATTTTATAATCAGTTTTATGATTTTTATCTTTTATCGATGTTTCGTCGATTAAAATTGTTTATAGTTTACAAAAAACTAAAAAAATGTAATAATACAATAATTCACATGTTTTACTATAAATTTTATTATAAAGTTTTCTATAGAGTATTTATTGAACGTGTCTTTTTATGATTAAGCGAAGGTCAATGGATATTGAATATTCTGAAACTATTAATAAAATAGATTTTATATTTAACTAAAATTTATAATAATACAAGATTTATTTTCAAGTACAATTTATTTCATGAATAAATATTTTCTAGAAGTAAAACAATTTTTTATATATATTCAAAGTTTTTAAATATTTTAGAAAAATTTGTAGTTAATAAAATTAAGGTTATTCAAGACATTATTGTAAATATACCTGAAACGTTATATTTCATTTTTAGAATGAAAATGTCATATCTTATTTTCAAAATTTATTTTGTTTTTTTATATAAATTTAAAGTACTATTTTGATATTAAATATTTACACCAAAGACATATTTACGTAATTTTGAAAATACTAAATTCTATCTTATCATAAAATTTGAAATTAATATGTTACTGCTGTGAGAAAATATTTTATTCAAAATTAAAAACATATCAGAAAATTTAAAAAATTCATATTAAAAATATTTTTAATGTATATTTTTATATTCGTCATGTAATATTTGTATTTACAAATATTAAAATCTCGCGTATTCTAGATTAATATTAAATATTTTATTGGTTTTAAGTTTTTAATTAAAAAGTTTGATATGTATTTTAAATTATAAAAATGATTATATATATTTATACGTGTAAATGTATATTTAAAATAGTATGTACTTACTGCCAATTTTTAATTATAATTTATAAAGATAATATTAATTTTTTATAGAATATGTTATACAATTCAAAATGTAATTTTGAGTTGAATAATAGTATTAAAACTAAGTCATGAAAGGAAAAATGATAATTTTATATTAATAATCAGTTGCAAGGTTTCATTTTGAAATTTATAAAATTAAATAAAGTATTAACGTTGAAGTGGAAGTTTCTGATGTAAATTAGTCGATGTGCAATTTCGTTATTGATTGATTTTCATAATAGTTTTTGATTGATATGACATTTAAATTTTGTATTGAGAAGTTTGATTTCGTAAATTCACAACTACAGAACACGATGAATGGAGATTAATAAAAAATTAAAAATTACTTGTTATTTAATATATATACAAAGAAAAATTTCAATGTTTATATTAAGTGAATATTTTATATAAGGAAAATAGTTACAAAATATAAAATTTATATTAATTTATATTTTAATTCCACTATAAACTTATTTTATATTAAGAAAAAATTAAATATATTCTAGTGTAATTTAAGTTATTTTTTAATCGATAGAAATGGAATAATTAATTATTTTTTATCTAGGACTTTATGTGTGATAAAAAAACATAAGCATTAATAGATTTCGTAAGCATCAAAAATAATAAATACATTTTTTAATTCATAGCTACATCAATTTTTTCATGTTTTTATGTTAATTGTGTCTTTAAATTTTTCAAGATGGACTCTTCGAGGCCATTATTATTAATTATAATGTTATAAATTCATTTTATTGTTTTTAAGAATTTAATAAAATATTTGAGTATATTATTGTTCGTATTCATTCCATATAATAATATATCTTATTTTGGGCCAATGTACCAAGTGACATTTCATTGTTATTCCGAGTTCAAGTGTATATAAGCTAAAGGTGCATAGCTAATTTCGTATTATTCCATCGGTTTGTCTAGATGATATCTTAAAGATGTTTTTCAAGTTGAAATATTACTATTGATTTTTCTGTTCTAAAATAATTGGATTTTTGAGAAAGGATCTTATTATTCGAATATCTACTACGTAATACTAATAATACATACAGAAGTTATATTATTCACTAGTTTGACGAAAGAACACAGTCAGTAATTTCGATATTAGAATAAATTTCCAGTAATAAATTTAGTCATATGGGCTATTCCTGGACTTTTGCGCATTTTATTTTCTAGGACATTACCTCTAACTATAATTAGCAGTCTAAATTGATTAGAACGAGGTCTAATATTTTTAAAAATATTTAGTATCTAAATCATTTCTATGTAAAAATAGTAAAATATGAACGATTTATTACTTATTTTTTAATTTTCTTTCTTTCTGTTTTATATAATAAAAGAAAGTTTTTTATTACTCTATAATCAAACTTGTATTCATGAAATGCAAAGACTGATAAGAATGTGCTTTCGAGGATATTCATATCTTCTCTTTGCAAGATGTCTTTTATTATACTATGTTAGCTCTATGCAATTCAAATAATCAAAAACTTCCCTTTTCTAAATTGATGTTGCTTTTGCATGATATTAGATAGTCGTAATTAAATTTCCGAGCTGTAATATTTGTATAAAACGTTTAATACTGTATTTTTACTAAAGGGGTAAGTTACGCTTGAATAAATTAATTGCATATATTTTATATTTTTATATATTTCATAATTTATAAATATTGTCTATATTATTAGTCCCTTTTTATATAATTTTTTCATTTAAAAAATATAACGTAAATTAGTATAAAATTGATGTATTAGATAAGAAAGATGAGAATGACAGAAATAAAAAACATGGAACGTAAACAGACATACATGTATATAAGCCATAATTTTTATCGCACTTGCTTAATCAGGCACATCGAGCTCATTCAACACACGCTCACTTCACAATCTCATGAAGTCATCTGTTACGTATAATGTTAGAAAAGTGAACGGATATCGCAATGAACATCATTGATGGGCGTTAAGCCACTTCAATGAGATATATAAATACAAGAATTACTGGACTATAAGTAATAGAAAAGTAGCTTACAAAATTAAAGGAGTGTTATAGTGTTGTAATACTTATACGTTTGAGCCAAGTAATTTTAAACAGGATGACGAATACGTTAGAAAAAGAAAATAGTATTTAAGCTCGCATTCACATATATGATACCAACACGATCTTCATTTGCCGGTTTCCGGTTGTAAAACTAGGTTTTACACACATCCCCGTACGTCTGTGATGATCGAGGTGAAGACTTTTACGACCTTCTACGCCTGTCGTTAAATACGAAATGAGTATTCTCATTGGTTGCTCTTCTCCCCATTATTGCTCTTACTATTGTATTAGCATAATTAGCTTGATTTTTATATATTTGTTAAGTAAATCTGTGTTATCTTTTTAAAAATCCGATTGTAAGTATAGATTTTACATTTTTAGTATCATAGATTTCAATTAAAGCGAATCGTTCATCTTTCAATTGCTAGTCGAATATTTACGTTGAAATATTTTAAAAATTAAATTCGTAAATTTTACAATTAATATAAATCAAATTTTAATTTACTTTAAGACGCTAATGTCGATAATTTTACGAATTCAGGGAATTAAAAAAATTTTAATTATTATTACGAAAATGATTGTACTGAATTGTTACTTAAAATCTCTAAAATAATTGAAATCAATATTCATTATTTAAAATTATTACATAATTTTATAAATGTAAAATATACAAATTAATTGATTTTTAATAATTTTTTGTTAAAAAATAGTTTATATAATATTATTTTTAAGTTAAAAGTATATTGAATAAAAATTTTTTTGATTTTCTTTGTGAAAAATAAAACGTATGTAATATAAATATTATAGAAAGCGTTTGACTTTGATTTATATAGCAAATATTAGATCCAAAAATTAAAATCCCAATATTCAATAGATGAAATATTATAAATAATAAATTTTCTTTCATATCAATTTTTTTATTTGTTTGATTATTAAATTGTTAGACACACATGTGCATTCATATATATTATAACCAGATACTTTTAATACATTTATTAAATCCTCTCTTAGGAATTGTAATGCATTTTACGCTATTTTTACTGAATTTATCTTAATAATATTGATTTTATGTTTAACGAAAATAAATTAATATTATATAGTAATCTATAAGAATGTGAGATTTTATAGATCGATAAATAATTTTCACGAATAAAAAGTAGATTAAAAAATTTTAAATACAAATGTAAGCTAAAAAATGTATTATATTTTAAAACTATTTAATTTATTTAAATGACTAATGTTATTTATTATTTAATATTCTTTAATTAGTTTTTAGATTGAATAATTATATATTCAAGAAAAATTTTTATAATAGATGATACATTACGTAATCTATCGAAATTAAATAAATACGACTTAAATTATAAAATATTAAACTAGATCAACTAGTCATCATGAAACGTAATCCTGTTAAGGATTATCCGTTCAAATCACAATACAACTACAAATAAAATAAGTAAATGTTTGTCAACCAATTTTAAAGCTTGTAAACTATTGATACTGAAAAAATCTGTGTTTTTTTTCACAAAAAGTTTAAAAGTACATTTTAAAAAAATTGGAAGATAAATAAAATTTTATTTATTTAAGAAGTTTTCATTTTACTTTATTACTAATTTATGAGATTTATTCTTATTTATTTACTATATTTATGATATTAAAACTTAGTAATATTTTATATGTTTAATACATTCTTACATTTTGTATAATTAATATTATGCAATCGAATAAATAATTCAACTATATATACTATTTTATAAACATCATATAAAGCAATAAATTTACTAAAATAATTTCTAACCAAAATAATTCTCTTTTATTTTAGAAAACAGATATAATATTTTAGTAATCGTGTTAATTAACACACTTATATAATATAGCATAATTTTAATCTTCAATATATTTTTCAAATATATTTTTATTTTCAAGTACAAAATGTTACAAATACAAAATGATGTATTTCTCTTGACCGTTGATTATTATACAGGCGAAATTTGAAGAAAGGTATGTATCGATAAAACATTGACAGTTAGATTCAAAGAGTATCCGTCATGAAAGTAGAAAGTTGAGGATTTGATTTCTAGATAAGTAAAACCACATGTCCATTTCACTCGTAATTTTATCCAGCACAATATTTACTTTGGTTACTATGTTCTTTTAAATTGTAAGTAATAATATAAAATTTACAACTTTTATATATATGCAATAATTTATTTACGAATATTTACAATTGTAAAAAATAATAACATAGTATACATATAACATTTTATTCGAATTTTAACGAGTATAATTACTTAGAAAGTGATATTATTATTCAAACAATATTTGCTCTTTTAATTGTTTTTATCAATTAAGATTAAAATAAATTGAGCTGTCAATAAAATTAATAGTGGGTTGGATTTATTTGATTGATAAAACAATGATTATAGAAGTTCGATTTCAGTCCACTTTTGTTATTCATACATATTTGTTTCATCTATTTTATTAATATTTATTACGATGTACGTTGATTATATTGTTTAAAATTTTCTGAATTTATTTAATCTGAAATGAAAATATTTTCTGGTTAATACGACGTCGTACAAAACATGTGTTTAGCTTTTACTGATATACACGTCAAAGCGCGGGAAAAATAACATTGCAAAGCATTTCGAGCGAGAAATGGATTTACACATTAATTAAGGATTAGCACAAATAAAAAATGCGGTTCTGTCATCTAGAAAAGCGAGAGAACGGAAAACAGAGTGAATAGTTTTTCTTATCATTTGGCTAAGTAGAGGGTCTGAAGAACGAAAAATTTTAAATTAGAGATAATAATAAAAAAGTAGATTATCGACAGATTCGAGATATAAAGGAATAGAAAAGTACCAGATAGATTGAATAAAAGAGTATATACGTATATTGAAGTGAAAGCCTAATTAATGATAAATTCATTTATCACTACAGCGGAACGTTTTCTTATTTTTAAAATTGATATTTCTTATTATTTATTATATTTCTATATTAACGTAGATAGTCAATAATCTAGTCACGAAATGTCATATTTGTACTTATCATTAATTATTTATGTATACGAATCAATTCTTGTGTTGTCTTTTTATCGTATCTACTTATGAATAATATCTAGTATTATTAATAATAACTTCATTTTCTCTGATTATTTTTGAATTTAATATATATATATATTTTAAACAGTAAAAGCATATTCTAAAATATATTTACATTTTTATATTATGTATAAAAATTTGTTTTCTGTATTATAGAAAAAATATTATTTATTGCTTTTATTAATTTAAAATTATGAAAAAAAGTATTTTATAAATTTTTTCTTACTTTAAAGAAAATAAAATCATAATCTTATAATTGTTTAAGTTAACTTTTATATAATAATTGAGTACATGTAGAATATCAAAGCCAATTTAGTATTCTTGTCTTGCAGTGATAACGTAGCTTATTTCTTCTCAAGAAGATATTTTTTTACCTCACTTTTTGGTAATATAAATGTAAAACTGTTAAAATCTATGAATGATATGGAATATTCTATTAAATATAAATCATAATTTTAAATTTGAATGTCTTTCAAAAATTGCTTCGGTACAATTCCTTATTCGTACATTTGCAGAAGCACAGGTATGATATTCCTTTTCGAGTCATAAGCTTCTTGAAGTAATTACACTGCTCCAGTAATCTACTTTGAGTTTTATTACTGACTGGCCTATAGCGCTCTTAAAATACGCCGTAACTCTGAGAAATTTTCTCTAAATCGCATACCTGGTCTGACTTAACATGGATTCTACTACTCCACTTAAAATTAATCTCATATTTCAAACTATGTCGATAATATTGTTACGAAATTCTAATTTATGTTTAATAAACATATATTATTGTAGAAAGGTGCAAATGGAAAGGGTTTTTAATGCAAGAATTAAAAAGTGATGATAGAAAAAAAAATGAGAATGTTTTAGTTTTCCGGGGAATTTTTCATAGAACCAAAGCAATTAAAACTAAAATTTTGATTTTATGTCCAATTTCAATTAAAATAAAATCTATATATATATATCTTATAATTTGAGCTACTTGATCATAAAAATCACGTCTCATTAAGTTTGTAACATGCAATAGTCGAAGTTTCCATGCCTATTGAAGTTCATTCGTAAAGAACTATGCGAAAGTATTTCGAAGTATGCACAAAAATAATGGAGGAGCTTTAAAGTTTACACAAGAGAAGAAAAGCTTAATCAAGATCTTTGTGTCGTCTTTTATATAAATTTTGGCGCGTTATATTAATACTCAGACCGAACCGTTAAGAAGAGTATTATATTCTTACTTACTATAGTAGTTATTTACATAAGAATATTCATGGGAATTCTTACAGTGAATAATAATATATGAAATACTGCGAACGGTTTATTATCGCAACTATAAGAATGTATCCGCGTATTGCTGTGCCGGATTTAATTGGGATACCTTTTGGTTCTAGAAAATATCAAATATCTTATTTCTCACTTATTATGTTCGAAACTCGATAAATTAATTACAATATTATAAATCTGAATAAAAGTTTATTTTGTAAATTTATCTAAGAGTTACCTCATTACCATTACGGAAGCGAACCGTGTAAACATTCTTTGCATGTGCAATTAGTGTTATAAATAAATCTAGTTGTAATATTAATAAGCTTTATTACATATAAATTTTTTAAGATATTTATTATTTCGTATAATATATATAAAATTTTTTATACATAAATGGTTATATTATTCATGCATTCCCAAATACGTGGTTTCCGATTCGTATCTTTTCCCTTGACCTCTCTCTTTATGGATAACATGTCCTCCGCAGGCACTACTATATGCACTGCATATTTAAACGAACAATTTTGCATTGAAGATTTTGATAATGAGGGTTCCTACCTGGTTTCAAAGAATAAAATCGACTTTTTAAATTTATATCAAAATTTAGAGAAGCTACATTATTTATTAAAATGCTTTGTTACCATACGCGTGTAGAAATTCAATATGTACATTATGTATATATTCAACTATGTGGATAACGATGTATGATCTTAATTTTATACATCGAAAGGTCATAAAAATATCTAAAAATAGCAGTAGACATTTTGATAAGAATTAATAAAACCTAGAGGAAGTTAGAGATGAATTATCGATAAACTTTAGACGAATTAAAAAATTTCTCTAGAAATATAAAATAAGCAATTTTTATAAAAATTTACAACGACTTTTATGTAATAATAAAAAAGAAATAAAATATTTATGTACGACTAATTTTTGTTTAAAATACAAAAAATCCAATTAATATCGTAAATCTCTTTGTATAATAAAGATAAATACGACGATAATATTCCCTTTATAACATATGAAAATATTACATTTTAATATGTAACTTAGATTTTTAAAAGATTACTACGCGAACTCTTAAAATTATTTTTATATTAGAACATAACCCATAAACTTTTTATCTTTATATTTCCTGATTTCAATATCCTAGCAATAAAATTAATGTAGTATTTGATTTTTCATCATGTTTATCGCTAATCAGAAAAAAAAGAATTAAAAAAAACTCGTTTTTATTCAGAGACAATGAAGCGTAAGAGTCCAAAACTTTATTCTTTTATGATAGGGTAGCTTATCAGCATGGTTCCAGATAACAAATAATCCTAAAAACGCATCCGCTGTATTCGAAGACAAATTCCGTCGTGTCAGGGTATGAAATCTTGCAGACATCGTGTCCAGACGTTCTCTTGTCTCTTTACTTTACGGGGCAAAATTTTGCGTTGATCGAATTATTCCACCGATGACGTCGCTTTCTTTCTTTTTTTACGATTCTTCTTCTTCTTCGCTATTGTCGCAACCTGTAGCTTGATACTCACGCAGGCTTTCCGTGTCATTGCGCTTCTGTTAGAAAATCGATTCTTCCAGTGATGCGTGTCGAAAGAAAATTCACACCTTTCGAGTGTTCGTGGCGATTGTAACTTATTTTATACAAGTTTTTAAAAAAGATAACGCCAATCTGGAGTACCTTAAATAAGCCAATTATTTTTTTTTATAAAAAAAACCAGAGAAAATTAAATTTATTTACAGCACTTATATATATATATAGTTTTGTTTATTTAAAATAGATTTTTTATAATAATCTTCAACCGTAAAAGAAAGTTGTATACAATCGATAGCTATCAGCTGTTTCAAAAAACCGTCCGTGACCAAACAAAGATTTTATCTACATTTCGGTTTGTAATCAGAACCAAAAACTTTGAAGTTCGCGTTTATTTAACTTCAGGTAACACGTTAAAATGTTAATTTTTGGGAAAGCAACGATCTCGAAAGATAAAGATCGTATTAAAACATAAAACTAGCATTTGAAAAAACTATTACCAAGCTAATTAGAAAATTAACTACCCCTTTATAATTCAACTAAATTAAAATTCCAATCAAATCGATAATCTTTTTTCGCGTATTTTGTATTAGCTGTTAAAAAATTGGTTCCAGCAATACAATGTAAAATTTTTGAATTTACGCAATATATACAACGGCATATCTCCGCGTAATAAATCGTCTACTTTGTATAAAAGAAAACGCCATCTTGGCACGTAGAACACGCAATTGTCGTCTGGCGAAAATACCGATGACGACGATGTAAGCTTTCGAGACAATGACGTAAGAGCGGTACATCGCAAGGATCGAAGAAGGATCGAAAACTATGCCCCTATTATTGTGAACGGCGTAGAAACGTATGCAAATCGAGCTCGAAAGAACAAATGCACAGATTATCTCCATCGAGAGTAGCTATATAAGTGGCGATTCGAAAAGCACTTGGACTCGTTCCGAAAGGTCTAACGAACAACCTTCGCTACTTCTAATAATTATGGAAATAAAGAATTATTTTTTTAAAGATCCTCTTCCGAAGGAATTTGTCCTTAACATCCTTGGACGCGTACGTCTGTTTCATCTGTACGTCTTTAAACGTAAAGTCGCGTTTCACTCTTATCTCCCAACTTAAATGTGTTTGTGTATTGTATTTCTTCTAAATGTCCATGACCGCATTGGTATTGCATGATAAGCCGTATTACGATTCTCCCCCGAATATACGTGTTTGCTTCTATCGTTTTGCGTGCATTCGAATGCGAATATCTTCTTTGTAAGACTTGCCAGGTTTATATTATAGCGAAGTTAATATTAATTTACCGTTGCTATCTGTGTTTACGCGTGAGTATATAATTAAGATTTGTAAATGATTCGGTTAAATTTCAAGTTAAAAATAATTATTCCTTTGGTTGATTACTTTTGTCCCTACTATTAATCTCTTTGTTATTTCAGTCTTTGGATACGTAATCAACCCTAAATTTGATATTAGACGAATTTTTTAAGTAAAAGGAAAGTTTCGAAAAAAATTAAAACAAACAAATAAAATATTCGAAACGTATTCATCGTATCGCAAGAAGTTTACTTTTCACTTATATATAATCTAATTTTAAAAAAAGTTTTCAAAGCGAAGAACAAATAAGAAAAATGTTAGTAATAAACTTAAATAAATGTATACTTTTCTGAAATATATATGCATTGTTAAGTTTCTTCATATTATCTATTGTACATTATTAACGTACGTATTTCTATTCTTTAAGAAGATGGTATTCTAACTCTAAATTGAATTTAAACTCGAGAGTTGCCTCGACTCGGTTTCGAGGAAAGATTATAGGTGGCGTATTCCAACTTTATACGAAAGTGCTATCTGAGAATGTCGGATAGAGTCACGTTAGTGGTCGGAGACCCCTTTTTTATTATCTTGGCCACTCTACCTTGGCGGTGTATCGCTACCTCGAACACCCTAATGAATCATGCGCAGTGAACAGGTAAACTCATTACGGCTCGCCTTTACATACTGAATAAATGCCTTACGAGTATAATACTGTTACAATAATTAATAAAATTTTTAACGGAGTAATTTTCTTATCTCGCAAAATTTGAAAGTATAATTATTTATCGAAGATTTAACATAAAACTTTTTATTTTAATACTATGATTTTTGATTATTCTTGCCGAGCTAAATCAATTTAACAAGTCCTTTATAATATACAATCACTACGCATGACTTATTTCAATGTTCCAGGACTCGTGTAGCTACGCTTGTCCCTGTACTTTCAATCAGTGTCTTCTCTAAAGATTTCGAAAGTTATCCGTGCAAACGAATTATCCTTCCTTTCTGTTTGGAATAACGTTGATTCAAACAATCGTAATTTCTCTTTGCTTTCGAAATACATCAAATTTGTAAAAAATGAAATGCTAAATTTATAAAGATCTCTATATTTTATTTATAAAATTTAAAGTAGTAAAATTAATAAATACTCATTTTTAATTCAAACCTATCGTATACTTTTTTTTTTAATTATAATGGTAAATAGTCTACTATATATAATTATGAATTAATTGTATTTAAAAACGATATTTTCACTTCAAATTTTAAGTCAATGTTTTAATAATATAACTAAACTATTTTTAACTATTTTTAAGAAGCACTTATTTTGGAATGTATCCTTCCTGTAACTTTTAGGAAACTATATTTTATCTTCAATAATAGACTAAACAGAATTTAAAATTTCCAGTTATTGCAGCAATTAATGTCAAGAACATTGAAATTTAAGCAAAATATAATAAAGGAAACCCTCAAAGTCGACTATTGTAGTTGTTACTCATATTATAATAATTTCAGACAATGCAAAACTGATAAATAACGAGTGATATTAAAACACAATTTTTTAAAAAAAACGCAACATGAAACAATTAAAAAAGTATATTTATAGAATCACAAATAATTTTTAAAAGAAAATGAGAACGAAAGGTCGATCGAGTTGTACATTGCGATGCAATGGAATAAGCTCATCACTTTCCCAGCCGGTGTCGGATTCATTAGATTACATTTAGTATAGACTTAACGCGATTAGCAACGTTCATACCTATGTACATGTGTCGGTGTACATCTGGAATGCGGCAATGCGATTTGTGTTTATTTTTTCTCCCTGGATAATTAAGATATTAAAACCGAAATATAAATTTTTATGCGCAATGAAAACTCGCGTGAAAGGTAAAATTAATTATTTCCATGTTTAGTGAAATGCTTTTTAGTTTTTAAATTTTTTTCATGAACTTTTAATAATGTATTTATCAGCGAATAGAGAGTTTACGAATTTCATTTTGATGAATTTAATCGAATTTTATAATGTATTCTTAAGAGAGGTATTATTGGCTTTCGTTGAAAACATTTAATATTTTAAATATAACGAATATACTTTTTTTAATATGCATTGGAAATACACCTTTTTTATTTTAATACTTTAATACAAACAATTATTTATATTTACTTTAATATATGAACTATGAACATTTTTTTACTGGTAATGAAATTTTTTTTAAATTAAACGTTCTATACTTTTATATTTTAGAAATATTATAAAGTTAGAAACTCCTTACATAAATTTTACATCTTTTGAAATATGTGTATATATATATACATATACTTATATATTGTACAGGTGCATGTAACATGAAACTGTTTCTTGAATTTGAGAAATGGCTTAAATTATTCCTTTACTGCATTGTCGAGTTGAATGCTTAAACTTTCTAAATTTCAAATTCTTTATGAACTAATTTCTTAATAAATAAATATAAAAATTACGCGTTTTCAATCTTTTTCATGCATTAAACGAAAGGTAGAAATTTTGAAATCTATGATCAACCCAATCGACTTAAAAGTTTCAGTTTATCCAGAATATTATAAAAAACGTTATTGATTAAATTTTTATCATTTAAGAATTTTTATTAACTTAAAACTGATCGTGTGTATGAAACGTAATATACGATATTTATTCTACGTCTTTGTTTCCCAAATACTATATGGTCCGTTGTCTATGTTGATTTTAGCAATTGTACATAATTATATTGTCTTTCAGGATTTTGTAACATCATGGGTAAACTGATATTCGAAACGGTTAAACTTAGTTTAAACGTCGTATATACGATCAACTATTTTTTTGAGTTTATTAAGTATTGTCCAGATTTAAAAAATTTAAAAGTATTTTCTACAGCGATTTAAAATTTAAAAGTATTTATGCCGCTTATAATAGGTAAATACATTATTCTCCAAGTAAATTAATTTATCGCTTTGATAATTTGAAACAGTTGATGTAAATTAAATTACAACACTAATTCTAACTTCGTGACATACGGATATATGCTACGAGTTTGTAATTCAAATTTTTGGTGAATTATCCCGGAAAGTGATATCACCATTATTGATATACTTTTTAGGAACTTTTCTGAATATGGTTATAGATTCTCTCGATATTTTCTTTAGTCGAATGCGAATATCATGTTATCGTATAATAGATAGATAAAATTTGCATATAAAAAAAACAGATTTAACCTTCTAAAGAAGTACCTCATAAATGAAAATATGTATTTTTCTCTAATACCTCCAAAAACCATATCTACCCTATCTTTTTGTTTTTATAATCTTTTTTTCATGACTCCTATCATCGATAAAAATGCCATTACGATTTATAATGATTTTGCACGGGGTTTGTTTTCTATTTAATATATTTTTACAAAATAGTCTATCGATAGATTCGGGCATATTTTTCCGCTAGTTTTCAAAGTCTTAAGGTTATACTTTTCTGATAACTACCGACTCAAGTGTAGCGTGCATAGTTCAAATATTCATTTTTTCATCGATAGCTATATTTGTATTTTTGTACAATAGATGTTCAAATACAGCTGAAACAATGTACTTTAAACTGTCAAGTTATTGTGGAAGCATATTGTCACACATGTTAACCACGAGCGCACTAAGTATGTTAATCTAATTTAATCGTGCGTATGACGTGTGACATTTACGACTAAATCTGTGTAAGTTTATGTATAAGTGTGTCCATGCGCAAATTACCACTTATTTCTACATTTCTATATCTTCCTTTTCAAATTTATTCTTGATGTATCGAATAATTTTTTTGAATTTTAGTTATTAAAAATACATTAAAATTTGTCATAGAACTATTCGAGTAATATATTTTAAATTGCATTACAAAATACTCGAAAATTAGATTCTCCCACGCCATTTAAATTTTAGATTTTAGCTGATAGCTTTTCATGTTCATGTCAAATTATAACGTACTATGAATATAATAGTCTTTTTAATTTTAATTCGAAATTATTCTTTTTAAATATAAAACAATCTTATTTTTTCCTACGTTTTAAGCGTTGATTATTATTAAATGTATTTGTCGAATACCATTATTCTATGCTTATTAATTCTATTACTTATAATTACTATTTTTTTAGTGCGATGAAATTGTGATATTTTATTATTCTTATTACAAGAAATCGAGTGATTTGATCGACGATCGAATGGTATTTTTAAGCTTTTAAGTTTTATAGACTAAACGAAGAAGAAATTTTATCACTAATATTTTTAGAAATAAACATAAAATTTTAGTGTTAAAAAATTTTAAGTAACTATAAAATTAAAAGAGCGACAAAAAAGTAGATAAAGTTTTGGAAGGACTGGGATATTGCGGTTAACGAATTAATGATTTTTCTAATACGTACAACTAATTATATCATGACGTTAATGCTGATGATAATTATAATAATAATAAATATATTTTTTTATTTACAAGTTACATATAAATTATAATACTTGATTCTATATACTTTCAGCGTATCGTAGGATAAATATAATATTTTCTAAATAGAAATTATTATAATTGATATCTCTTAAAAATTGAATTTTGGAATGAGTTATTCGGTATGTAATAAATATATAATTTGAATATAAACTAAAACTAAAATCAAAGTTTATATTATTTGATGTTTCATTATTTTAATTGAATTTAACTCTACAATAGTTTTACTGATAATTAAACCTTCAAACATATTACAGAATATATTCATCCATCGATATAAAAATAACTTTTTCTTATAACATCGTATACTTGTACAGATGCTTTCATTTTGCATACACGCGCGTAATAAATATACATTATTTTATGTAATACTTAATATTAAAAGGTATTGAAAGTTAAGAGTAAAAGATACGATGCTACAAATTTTTAAATGTCTTTTTTAAAATTAATCTGGGTTACAATCATAATTTGCCAAAGTATCCGCATTACAAGCGAACTAGAATCGATAAAATACTTGATAGTAGCTCGTGGAAAAAATCGATTCTTATTGGCGTACCAAAAGAAATGAGCAATAGAAGCGCGAATCGCGTGACTTTGCCTATTCATAAGTGCCTTTGTGCAATAAATTGCATTAAAGGGGTCGTTTCATTTAGAGCGCCTAAAAAGATTTTTGGTAATTTTTTTTGAAACATAAGAAGACTGAAGCTCGTTAACTTTGTAGATATATGTAAAAATACATTTAGAAAGTACACAAAATTTTTTTGAAGTTAACGTGTTACAAAATCACGATCGTATCAATTTAGCATCTTTCCACGAACATTTTAAATTTGTAACAACGGTAACACTTGTATGTTTTATTTTAAATGAAAAATTCATAAGCACTTTTCATTTAGATTTTATTATAAATAAATCATAAATATTATAAAAGTGTAGTATTATAAAATTTTTAAGATAAACAAAAAAATGTCCATATAAAATTTTGATCTTTTATACATAAAACGTGTTTAATAATAAATTGGTAGAATCTTTCTTTAAAATAAATTTATAGATTCTGAAAAATTAAATTGAAACGGGATCAATAAGTTAATTAGTTTGTTCTTAATAATTTTCTCTAACTTGCAGAAATCACGAAATTGAAATTTTAAGATTAAACGCTTCAAAGTTTCAGTCAAAATTAACAATTTTTCTTAACTTGCAGCGATTATAATAAATTATGTCTATTCGGTATAGCAGATCCATAATTCAAAAAATTTATTTAGATTTATTTATTACAATCCACGATTAATTCAACTTTGAATGATGTAACTTCTTTGACTTCGATTGACCGACATAATGTAATCTGGGTTCCTTGATTTTCTACATATCTTACACAGTCTACCAATATTTACATTTACCGTTTTCATCATCATTAAAATATCTGCATAGTCTTTATTGAATATGACTGCAGTCATACGAACAGTAATTTGAATAATTTTAAAGTCAAAATGCAAATGTATTTGAGCGATGTGCTTCACAGCTGAATTGATTCTCGCGTTAGGTCTTTTCATATATTCTTAAGTAAGATAATTATAAATCAAATCAATTTTTTTTTGAATTTTCAAATATATTAAGAATCTCAAATCCTAATAGTTTAGTGCCTTGATTTTTTGATGAATAGCAAAGTATTGGTCTTCGTTTTCTTGATACTATTCTTTATATTCCATGATATCTATTTTATTGCATCATAAAATGCTTACTTGGAAATATAATCTTTTTATTACGCCACGATGAATGTAGTTATACAAGAGAATGATAAAAACCGCCATTTTTAGGAATTATCATCGGAAACTGTTAAATCTTTTGCAGATTTGCTATATTTTTTCCTCGGTAAGTATTTTTTGACTTAATATTTTATACATTGCTATCAATATTAATTTTGACATTTTTTTGCCTAAAATCCATATGACCATAAAATATATTTACCTCTTTTCATTTAAATACTAAGTAATTTTACAATAAATACGATAATCCTATTTAATCTTACTGTTCATTATATATTCATATTCAATATTGATATGTTGAACCGAATTAATTACTTTATAACTATAAGTACGCGAGATGAAAAGTTTGATATCTAAGCCAGGATATATTCATTATTTTCAGTTACAAATTTCGTACAAGAGAAACTCTAAAAGTACATTAAAATCTATCATAAATTTAGTATTGGCATTTTTAGTGCAATGCTCTCACCTGAATCTCCGTCATATCACATTCGCATGAATTGATTACTGTTAAATTATTATTTTAACAGCTGATAAATAGTGAACTTGTTGGATACGTAATATAATACTTATAATTTACTTACAGCATAAATTAAAGTAAAAGTGATAAAATTGATACTGTGAAATAATATAAAATATAAATACATGTATAAATGAAAGTATCCGATGAGATTGCGTTTAATAATATAAAAAGAAAAACATTAACTATTTTATATAAAAATTATCATAATTCGATAAAAATTAATAATAATTAAGTACAAAAGATCTACGCAGTTAAATTAGATATCGTCACTTGCAAATTTATTCAACATTAATATGTTCTTGAGACTTTCTTTAGTTAAATAATTCAAATTTTACTCTAGAATTTTGAGAAGAAAGATTTTCATTTTATAATTATCAATGGGATTAAATAAATCAATTTTTTTATTCTACAAATGAGATGATTCCATTAAAATAAAGAAAGGGATACGTTATTTGATAAAACGCTTGTATTTCTGATTTCAAATACACTTTAAAAAAAGTTTTTTATATTTGTAGAAAGAAGTAATAAGTAAATATTATAGTAGAAATTAATATTAAGCTTCCATTTACTCTGAAATTATATTAATTTCTTAAAAAGACTACGTCTACTTTAATATTCTATAAATGTTAACATATAAAATATTGGATCTAGTAGAAATAATATAATCGTTAGATTTTATGTAATATAGTTATTTAATATGCTTGTAAAAGAATAAAAAATTAATACGTTGATAAAAAAATATATTTATTATTGTAAATTAATTATTATTTATAAAATAATATTATAGAATCAAATATAATGAAATAAAGATAAAAAGATATTTTATCAAATTTAAATAATTCCTATTTTCTTAATTATGATTGTATAAGTTAAAATTTTTTATTTTCATTAGTTTTATTTTGTTCCATGTAAACGATCAATATTCTTTTCTAATCGTTTATTTAAAACCCAAAAAACTTTTTAATTTTTTAAATAAAAAATATTATTCTCAATTTTGAATGATACAGAGAAGTTGAAATATTAATATCTTTAATACTTGAAATAAAAATAAAAAAGGTATCTGTTAACTTATTTATTTATTAGTGTACTGTTATAAGATATATAATATATAATTTAGCTTATATAGTTACATAGTTACTAAAATGATTAAAAGCTTAACTTTTGTATGCGTTGAAATGTTTGTGAAATATAATCCAGATAATTTTCTATACAGAAATGTGATCAGAGAAATTAGACAAAAATCTCAAATGGAAGTTTGGTAATCAAACCTAATATCTGTAATTATCCAAGAGCTTTTTTAATATCAATCACACGATCTTTTTTCTTTTTTTTCCATGATGGAAAATATTGATGATATTGGATAGTTTTCATTATATGGATATAATTTTCATACTTTTATATAAGTAAAACTAATATTTATGAAGTTCATTTTCTAGAGTATAAAATAATTTAGATAAATATATTAAAATAAAAATGAATAAGTTTTATTAGGAACGATTTAAAGATGCTTTGTATTATTCCCAATAATTACATCAAAATTTTTTATTTATAAATTATAATTACAAGTTATAGCCCCAGAAACTATAAATTTCAAAATATTACTAAATATATTTAATATTCATTAATATATAAAATAAAATAAGAATGTTCTATTAAGTTAAAATAATGTAAATTTTCTTCATAGACTTTTCAATATAATTCATTACTTCTATTGTATTTTTTGCAAAAATCTTCCAACAATTTAAATATATTGGGAAAAAAATAAAATTTAAATGATACATCTGAATTAAAAATATGGTTGAATCATTATACTTTTATTATAATTTCATTATTTGTAACAAAAAATTCTTATAATGTAATGAACAACATTCTTTAATGTATATTATTTAACTTACTAAAATATAGAGTATAATTTATATAAAAATTCTAATTGTAATATTTGAATAATTAATTGTATGATAAATCATAAAATTTATATTTAAATATACAGAAAATAATATTCTGTATAAATATAATGAGTCGAAAATAATAATTATTTAATAAATAAAGGTAATTTCATAATACACGATATTGCTTTTTATTAATTGAAGACTTTATACTTATTTTTCTTATTTCATAGTCTTTTTACGTTATAAGATTTTGAACTTGTGAATTCATTTTGAATATAATTATACACAATGTTTCATAAGAAGTTTTTCTATTTGATCGAACTCCACTTAAATTGCTTTATTTCTCTTACGTGATGTACTGTAATGAAGTTTCTGATGTGAAAAAATCGATTTCCTATATTACTCTGTATTTTCTCAGTGAAATTTGAGTTGATATTTAAAACCAAATAATATATATTTGATAATATAAAATATAAATTTATATTTTATATGATATAAAAGAAATATACAGTTTGATATAATAGAACTAAATTTAATTTGAAAACCTAATTATCTTATTTATGTAAGATAATCACGTAGAAATTTTATTCGATGACAAGAAAAATATTACAATATTAAGAAAAAAATTATTAAAACATTATTCAAAATAAATCACATGAAATAATGATAATACTTAGTTAAATAAGAAGAATTAATATGTAAAAATAATTTCTCTCAAAAATTTAATATCTTAATTTGATATTTAATCATTAAAAATTCTTTGTTTTTTTTGTTTTAGTAAAATTCTTTTTAAAATTATACATAATTATGTTATAAAAAGCATAAATATTTTAAAAATGAAATTCAATATTTTAATCTTTAATTTTTTGTACATAACATTAAAAATTCTTTACAATTTTATTTATAAATCTTTCAGTCCTTTAAAATAAATATCTATAACAACTATTAGGTAACCAGTATATTAATTCATTAATAAGAAGTTTGTGTATTGCGTTAAACGTGGAAACTTAACGTAAGAATTGCTTTTGACGGGCCGTTATAAGACAAACATTAAACTACTAAGTTGCAGACTTTAATTTTACTTAGATGTAGGGGTGTTATAGCTCCTACTCAGTTGGAAAAGTTCTTGTAAGTGTGCAAATCGATTTTTACGTCACTTAATCAATCCAGACGTCTACTCACCTACATTTTATTTCTTTCCTTCGAGGTCAGTCACTGATGCTCACTTTATCCTTACATTTTTCTTCAATCCTGTGTTAATTACACTTTTTATTTGTTACAGAAGTTGAAGGAAAAATTAGTAGTATAAGTTTTGATTTAAATTTACACAAGTTTTTGATAGAAACTAATTGCTGACTTTATAATAAATAAAAATTTTGTAATCTTCGTTGTTCGATAGCAATAATATATGCAAATAATATAATACAGATTTAAAAATTTTGTTTGATGAAATAAACCCAAAATTAAATAAAAATTACATAAATTATGTTTCAATAATATCGAGGAAAAAATAATGAAATATTTTATTATTCTGATATTAGCAGAGGGATGGAAGGAAGAATGTATATGTACAAGGATACGTATTCGCAAGGGATATGAATCAAACTATTTTCCAAGATGGAAAAGCATCTTGGCTTTCCATTGGGAGTATAAGGATAGTCATGTGAGAGCTTCCTTTCACTGGGAGTGCAATTGTAAATAGCCTTGAGTGTAAATAGAGTTATACATCATTACTCCTTTATTATTATTTCACCACCTTGTTCATAATTTGATTCCGCCTTATTAAAATTTGTGAATTAAAATTGTATAACAAAATTTAAGTCATAAATCTTATAAGGTTAACTATTTTATGTCAAAATTAATAGTAAAGTTATAATTTCTTTATTAGATAAATATTTTGATCCACATTTCTTTTTAAAAAATTCAATATTATAACTGAAAAAATGATGAAAACTATTTTTAATTATTACAATAATTATAAAAGTTATTTTATTAAAAGAAATGCAGAATCCTTAAATTTCAGATTTTGCAATTTGGCTTTGATGATTTTTCACATGTGATCTTTATATATTTTAAATAACTTCTATTATTATTATAATTTTTATTGTTTTTTTTTTTATTATTATATCCGCTAATAAAATTAGATTTTCCATAAATTTCTACAAGTTATTTATCGAATTGATTATGAAATGATTGTTTATATTTTCGGAATATCTAAATGAATTTTCGTATGTGGTAATAAAATTGAGTTCATTTCCAGGATTAATTCGTAACAACGCAATAAACTTGCCTATTTTTATATCATCGTATGATCTTTAACGTTGTTATCAAAACAATACTTTCTTTAACGATCGCATAAAAGCAAGTTAAGTAAGAATAATGTTTACGAAATAGAAATAATAAGTCTCGATTAATAAAGTAAGATAACGAATGAAAAGATGAACCAATTTTTATTAAATTTTCTGAAATGTATTTCACTCTTTCAACGTCTGTAAGTTAAAGTTCATTCGAGGAACACCGACTAAAATTCATATCTTGGTCGAATAAGCAAACCAATAAAAAAGCGTGGATTTTCGTACGCTGAAACAAAAATGAATGCGAGGAAAAAGAGAAACGAAAACATATCTTTGCAGGGGCTACTACTTTATTAGGGGCTACTACGGTTATTGTAGTACTACATTGTACGCAAGACTGCGAAAAAACAATAAAAGAAAGTAGGATAAGTTAGATGTGCGCTTCTGTAAGCTGCTCAACAGTCATTGTGGATTCGGAGAGAGGAGAGAGGCGAAATCGGAGAGGCGAGAGGAGAGAGGAGATAGAATTTAGCGGGTGCCTAGCAACAGGTTGTTCTATCGTCGAAATTCCACGAATGGTCTACTTCTGTATGTACAGACTTTACTGTATCTCTTACTTTTTCATTGCTATTTGCTTTTTAAATAAAGTTTATTAAACACATTTTTTACAATATTTTAAAAGTGAGTGTGTACAAACAAAAATACGTTCTTTCGGATTTGTTGATATTACTCATTTTTTTTCATTGACTTCTTTGATTCGTATTTTTCCAAATTTATGTGTTTTGATCCAGATAATTTTTGAACATTGATCGTATTTATCATATAACATTGTATTTTAATAGCATTTTTATGTTTTCCAAGAAAAGACTCTTACTTATTCTTATGTTTTTCATAACTTGAAAGCCCTTTTACGATCTCATGTTTACCGAATATTATTTATTATAATAAAAATTATTATATAAAAGTTCTTTTCGGTTGAAACGAATTTGAAAAATTTATAAAAATGTATAATTTTTAAGTATGTAAGAGTGAATTATTTTATGTTGTTTTAATAATATTTACTGAAAATTGTACTCAGAAAATTTTCGAGTATTTATTATATTGAAATAATATTGTTTTAAATAAAGTAGTTTTTCTTGAAAATAAAACTTTTTTATAAAATGGAAATAATTGATATTAATTAACAGTTTTATAATTCTACATACGAATTTTCCGTAAAATATATCTCATTAATACTAATTTTTATGCTTTTTCTTTAACCTGCCACTTTTCTACACTTTTTTCCAATTAATTTTCATTCCCTCAAGTTGTTGAATACATTTTACTGAAATAATTAAATTTCAGGTAGTAGAAATATTATCTGTTACGAGTTGGTCGTTTATGGGATACCAAAACTAACTTACTTGAACACACTTTCAGTCTAGAAATAGTTGCATTACACGAACGTAGAGATTTGTTTTTAACTCTGCGTACCTGTATTTAAGTTTAGTTAGTTATAAAATCGAGCGTTTAAATTGTATTCAAGATTCAACGCGTACATCTCCGTTCACACCATAAAATAATTTATTTGCTACTAAATATAAACAGTGAGATAGTCTTTCTTACTCGCCAGTAATAAATTAAAAGTTTCGTTTAAGAAGCATATAATTTTTAAATTCGGTATTCTTGTCTTTCGATAACGTGCATTTCGTTGAAAATATATTATATAAATACATCTTTTTTTTTTATACGCTCGCGTGTAAAAGTGTGATTCCTTTTAAACTTGATGTTTTCTGTACGCATTTTCTTAACAAGAAATATATATTACCTGATAAGTAATTTTATTACTTTAAATTCTATTACGTTTTTTTCCGGGATATATTTTACCTTTATACTTATCTTTGTTTCATATTGTCTTTAGCATCCTTTTTCTTTTTTCTTTGTATAAAAAGAAAAGTATATCTGCTTGAAGCGAATATACCAGCGAAAAGTTTTAACGAACGTAATTGATCCCGTAGTTAAAGAAAACTAAAAAGAACTTCTGCACAAAAATACTTCTTTTATACTTAATATTATTATTTAAATTTTGTTACTTTGATGACAGATAGTTCGATTAAAATTCATGGAATTTAAGATTCATCCTTGAGAAATACTTTTAGCGTTAAAATTGGATGTTTCATTTTTTAACGGAAGCTATCCTGTTTATTCGATCAGCTTACTCGAAGTCAATCACAATTCAAAATTAATATCGTTCGCTTCAGGCGTCTAACAGAAATTAAGATGATCGAAAAATGTCGTTATTAGTCTTGGATAATTTGCGGTAATAATATTTTAAAAATATGTATAGTTATAAAGATTTCAATATCGGTAAATATTCAATTTCTGATATACCGATTTATTCGAAAATAATTAAACTAAGAGAAGATATCGGAAAGGAACGTATATATTCTTTAATATTTTTTGCATCGTTAGCACAGCTCAAAATTCGCAAAATACCTAGTTGTAATTAAAATAATTTGTAACGAGATTATGATTGATATCTCAAAAGAAAAACTTTTTGAACTTACTTGCATTTTATGAAAGATAATCGCGTTAAATGTTTAATAACTTTGATGAAAACAATGTACGAGGCAAGTAAATTTTATACAAATTTTGGACGTACAAGGTATAAAAATTCGTCGTTAAAATGTTGTATGGGGATGTAATTATTTAGGTAACCCGAACCGCAATTACAAAGGAGGGGTAAAAATTGAATTTTTTATTTCTCCATCGTAGGTAGCTTCTTTCTTAATTAACTCTGATTACAACACATGTACTTGGGTATGGTCGTATTACATTCTGAAAGACTCATGAAATAAATAGACCCAAAAGGATGGGCTCCGAGATACTTGCACGTCCTCATTTTACTGTAAATGTACGCGCGGCTAATACGAAATTAATTGATTAAATTTTCTGCACAAAGTTTAAAAGCAGCACGTCGTGCAATTATACGCAAGTGGAAGCTCGGCCAATTGCAAATCACTTCCGAATGCATGCGTGCATCCAAATATCGCGCATTGTATTTGTGCATACAGCAAACAATATTCAAACGCAATACCGTTCGCCAAAAGTTTACTCATTTGTTAAAAACTGAATCCGTTGGAAATAATCGATAATTCGTGAAAAATAAAATGAAATGTATCCGAAACTTTTCAAACTTTATACTTGGATGTGTTGCAACCTATTTTTGAATTTCTTTTTTTTTTCTTTCTGACTTCTATGATACACCCGTCGTTGAGTATTTTAAAAATAAAATAAGTAGCTACATTTTTTAATTATAAAAATAATAAAATATAGATATTACGGTAATTTATGGAAATGTTTTACCACGTATTATTCTTAACGAACAAACTGTCAACGGTTGCATTGAAATTCTGATTATTGAAGCTTTTTATATAAAAAGTATGTTATTTTATGTAAAATTTTTTGTTTTTTTATTACATATTGTATTTTTAGTTTTATCAGTTAATATTAAAAATATAATAGTTATTCCTGATTTTTTCTAATAAAATAACTCTTTTAATAAAATTGTAATATTTTTCTTATTCCGATATCAAATTCTATAAAGAAAATTTTGATGTACTCGCTTCTCGTTCTTTTATTTTTTCCATTTTATAAAATCTTTCTAGTATTCCATTATCGACTTTTAATATTTTATTAAATTTTGTAAATTATCATTTTCGTATAAGAAGTTTAAGTTTGAAAATCGTTCACAAATCTTAAACTTTTATTAAATATAGTTCATCGGTTAATTTAATTGACTTAGTCTCAAATTTTCAGAATTACTTTTATTAGCGCTTAGAAATGGCATTTACAGTATTTTTATCAGCACGCGGAACATGTAAAGTTATTCGTATGAAATCGTTTTTATTTTAGTAATATTGTACTACCACAAAATGTAAAGTATGTATCTTATTCGTATTTTAAGGTTATTACGATAAACTTTATGTTCTCAGCGCCGCGATATTTCAAAAACTAAGCCGTTTGTAACTGTAAAATATAAAATTGAAATTACTTAATAAAAAATACTACAACTACATCGCAATAAAGAGTAAATAACGCTTTCATAAATTTGTTGCCTTAGCATCGATATACGTTTGTACAATAAAGTTAAACCATATATATATAATCTTAATTTATAATGCAATATATCGGATATTGCAATGATATCACAAGAGTGGTTCCGCGATCAATGAGTAAGGTAATTCCTTAAGGAACGATCCCTCTTGTCTCTTACTATCAGTAATCTAAAACCATCGAGAAAGCATGCCATCATCACGCTCGGATAACCGCAAATTAATGCTATCCATCATATCTACTCCGAACACTCTCTTTCGCTAAAACGGATATCGGCCCTTTACTTCATAGATTATTAATGCTGCCTAAAGAGGAATATGATGTACATACGTAAAAGCGTCGACGCACGAAAATAACTGATGCATTTGTATCTCGTCGTACGGTTCCTCTTCGCAACTAACTTTCTTATTGAAGTCCAAAACTTGCTTCTTGTCTTGCTTGTATTTTGAGATGATGCGTCGCCTTACTGTTGTTATTAGTTCTGAACCATCTCAAGTGGTTAATGACTATGTAATTACTTGGAGAGATATTGTTTCATGATATTATTGTATCCAAACATGCTTAAATATCTAGAGTACTTACGAGCCTCATTTGGATATCTTGATACCGTACCTCAATTTGGTAATTATACCGTTTTATTAATTAGTATGTAATAAACATTCTCATGTGTGGTATTTTTAATAATAGTGTATTTTTACAATTTGAATAAAGAATATCATAAATATTGAATAAAAATAAACAATTTGATCAATTATTTTCTATTTTCTTTAACAAAAATTAAAATATACATACGAAATATAAAAACATTTTAATATACGTACATTCGTGTTTTTATATTTAAAATAATAAATAAACAATGTTAAATATATATTAAAGTGTAATTATAATTAAAAAAATATTTTGATTTAATCCGTTATTTAAAATATTTTATTAATATCAGAGTTGATAAAAATAATTTTCTCGTAAATTGTAATTTCAATTGACGCGTTAATTCATGAAATTGAAATAGCTACGAATAAAAGTCAAATTAAGGTACATTATACAAATTTAGCAGGCGTTAATAGTTACAACTAATGCGATATAGGTCCGACGAGATCAAATTGGGTTAGCTTGATTTAATATATACAAATTTAAAAAGTGTATTATTTAAAAAATTGCCTTAAAATCGATTCGGATAAATTTATTCGATAATAAATCTTTAAATTAACATTTTCTTAAAATATCTAAAAACTGTTGAAAAGCATAAATATTTTATTCGATTTAAATTTTAAATCTCTTTTCAATTTAATAGCGAGCTAAATAATAATTACGTTCGTATAATGAATTTAGATTACAATCGATGTTTCTTTTCTTTTTTTTTAATACTTTGTATGTGTAAATAACGACCGATCATTTCTTTAAAACAATTAAAACTAATTTGAGAGTAATAATATTTTTTCAATAAATACTTTACAAAATAAAAAGATTTAAGAGCAAATAAATTATTACGAATATAAAATTTCATGACATATTTTGTAACAAACAATTTTATTTGAAAAATGTTATTCTCTTCAAAATGTCTTTTAAAAGATTTTTAATAATAAATATTTTTAATTTAAAAAATAATAAAACGAACATAAAATTTTGCTGAAAAATAAAAAGTAAATGGTCTTAAGAGATTTATTTTTAAATGCGTTGAGTAAAACCTTGATTGTAAGACTACTTATATAAAATTATAGCTTATAAGCCCTTATTTAGTGAGCACTTATTTAGATAGAAAATTCAAGTTTCAAAATGGGATGATAGCGAAGGAAGCATTAGACAGTTTATCGATAGAACGTTATTTATTTGTATGCACGATGTGTTTACAATCTATTATTGTCTATATGTTTAAAATAAGTATCGCATTTCTGACAGTTCAATATGTTCCATGGAAACTAGTCTTCTTGCATTTCCACCTTATTTTCTGCGCTGCACTTTTCCAGGTAGTTTTTGTCTCATATTTTTCTATTGTTTTCCATATGCATTGACATGCGTTGGAGCGAATACGTCGTTGCGTACACGTCACACAAGTATATGAATTTATCCTCAGTAATATATTCGAAAAGGAAAATAGTTTATTTCGTATTCATATATTCAGAAGGAAATTTTTAATATAAACATTGCAAAGTGAAATAATAAAATATTCAAATTATTATATATCGTATGACCTGCTTAAAATATGCCACAATAATACAATAAAATATACAATAATAATATAATTCACGAATATAATTCGAACGTTTCTGGAAGTTGTAAATAATATAGATAGATAAAGATCTCGTTTAGATTTTGTTAAATAATTCAATACTAACACGTTCGATATGATAGAAATAGCTTTTAATAATAATACTACCTTTTTTACGATGAAGTCAAATGTTATTTATATACAATATATTTAATTCTTGAAAAAATATTGTCTAAGTTTCATAGGAATAAGGTTTTTTATAAAATGATTTTTATTTTTGAAATTACATAATCGTATGCTTGTAATAATTAATATATCTTATAAAAAGAGATAATTAAATAAAGTAAAATGTAGTTAATAAGTTAGTATCAAGTGAATTTAAAGTCAAATTTATGTATTTATTTAACATTATTGATAAAAATGGTAAACAATTAATGAATTCTGTATTTTAATGAAAATGTATATGCGTAAATTGTTACTTTAAATCTAATTATACGAATAGTATAATTTTAATTTTACTAAATAAGGCTTTTTCAAGCTTAAAATATTGCTTAAAAATGAAAAAATAAAGTCGATCGAGTAAAAAAGAGCTTAAGATAAAAATAAATAGATTACGGGAACTTATATTTCTTAATTTAGTTCTCCTCTTGGTAATATACGGTTTTAGATCCTAATTTTGTATTAGTCAAATTAGAGATTTAAGTATTTATCTTCCAATTATGCTTTTACTTAAATAATCTAGTCGAAATTGTAATTATTTAAAAAAAACATATTTATGTTAAGAGTAATATATTCGTAAATTTGTACGCGTATTTACTTCTATCGAAGGTTCTTACAATATTATTTACGAATTTACATTAATTATGTACTTTATTTGTATTTTTCAATGACTATATACTTTACATAATCACTGAAGTTTTCTCATCTCTTCTTAATGTTCTTCAATTACATTTATTTTCTGAAATTACATGCTCGGCAATTTCTTAAAACTCAGTTTCTGCCTGTTAAAAGTTATTCCAAGTAATTTATATAACTTAATATTTGTTGGAAATTATTTAAAAATTATATAAGTTATAGTTTCAGTATTGAATTTTATAGTAATATATTTATTTAATAAAGAAAATATTACATAACTAATTATATATTCATTTATTATAATACATTTATCTTAATTTTATTATAAACCTTTCATCTAAAAAAATTGATTTATCATTTCTGTATTGGAAAAAATCTTCCGCAATATTTATTAAAAAAATTTTAAATTATATGTTAAACAATTCAGAATGATAGTATTCATAATTAGTATATGAATATTAATATAAATATTAACGCAGTTTCGAATTTTAAGTACACAAAATTTCTCTAGTAGAGCGGGAATGTGGTACATAATATAAAATATGTAATGCAAGAGTAAAATCGCAAATTGCGGACTTACATGCCAAAAGTTAATCTGAGTCAATATAATTAGCAGATGAGTGAAACAAATATAAGACTGATTCAGCAAACAAAAATTGAATGATAAGGGTAAAATAAATCCATGAAATTATTAATTATGAGTTTTTTAAGGGGTTAAAAAAGATTGGAATTAGGTATGAATACAGAACTGTTGTCTGAACAGAGGCGACGAACGTAGTATTGAAATTACTTTGTACTAATTTTTTAATGAGTACTATTTTCTCATCTTCGGTTTTTTTGCTCAATTTCATTTTTTAATATTACTTTAATCCGTTATATTACGTAATCAGATTACATTTTAGTTTATTTAGAATCAGATACAAAATTGTATAGTATACTTTATCTTTTTATTATTTTTGCATAATTTATACTGAATTTCTTTTATTAATTTGCAAATTTTTCAGCGTTAATTGTGCATATATACAGGTATAAATGTAAAAATGAAAAAAGTAAAAAATATTATATTTTATAAATGTATTTGTTACTTTAGTTGAAAAGTATTGTTCTTATTATTTGCATACTTAATTTTTAATTTTTATATAGACAGCTATTTATTGCTTTAATATTTCAAAAGAGAATATAAATATTTTTATTCTTATACTTTGCAATTAAATATGCAAGTGTACATTACAATTTTATTTTATAATTCGCACATATATATTTTCAAGCATCAACAAGTTTAAGCTAAAATATTATGATGAACAGAGTAACGCAATAGTATAGTGAAAAGGGATGAAATTTCAGACCACGCATAGCAAAGTTTCATTCGCATTATTTACTCAAGAACTTATTATAATGAATCACTCATTTGGATTGGAGAATTAATAATTTTAATGCTTATTTGACAAAATTATAAAGTAAAACTTTGCGTTGCCGTTTGATAAAACGTAAAAAAAAGAATTATGTTATATTTTATTTCAGTTTGCTTAAAAAATTAGTAAGTAATAATCACTGAGAAAAAAAAGAGCAAGATAGAAAAAGGTATACAAAGAGAAGGAGAGACAGAGAAAGTAAGATTAAAATAAAAAATACCATCGATCACTCATCTATTCTCCCTTAAAACTTTCCTGTTACAAAGAGCTAAAATTAAAAAATCTTTTTAAACGCTAAGCATTGATACATTTTTTATCCTTCTTACTTGTTTTTTCCTCATTTTACTTTTTTATTTATTTTTGCTAATTATTCTTCAGCATATTTTATTCATAAAGGATAATGATAATTATTTTATCTTTTAAAAAAATCAATAAAAATAATTATCTTTCAGTTATTATGTTTTTTTAACACTATATCGACTATTACGATCGTATTATAAAATATATTAAAGAAATAAATATATTTATTAAATTAAAAATCTTGAATTTACTCATAAATTAATTGAAAAACTAAATACAATCGAAACATATTTATATTAAAAATACTGTACAAATTAATTTCTAGACACTTTATTACCATACTTGTATCACTTACTTGAGATTTATAGTATTTATTGTATTTTACTTGTTATTTTACTAATAATATATGTATACAGAGAGAGATTTGAAACACACATCATTATTTTTGAGAACGAATAATCCTTTATATATTTTATTATTTTATGTTATAAAATAATTTTAAAGTATGATTTTTTCTTTTTCTGTAAAAAATATTAATATTTTTATGTTCAAATTCTAAATTTTATTCTACTATACTTTATAGTAAGTGGAATAATAAATTGTAAATATAATATATTGTAATAAACTGAATACTTAAATATATTTACGGAAATTTTGTAAATTAAAATTTTCCATAATATAACTGAAAATAATTTATACTCAGCGAATAAAATAATTATAGATTGACTGAATTTATATTGCAGGTTATATCATTTATAATTTTATATTAAATTACTTTCATCGTTTTATCTTATTTATCATAACATGAATTTTTCACTATTACTGCTATATTGTCAATAATCTTCGTCAATAAAATATATATTTACCGTCGATAATCTCCGATACAACTGCAAATTATCTTTTATATTGCATGAAATGTATTACCCAACCATTTTTATAAATTAATATATTATATGTAGTAAAATACTATATGAATTATTATTTATACGATATTAATTATTTATTTAATATAGTACGCGAAGATAAATGGAAAATATTTAATAAAAAAATTTAATATTTATAAAAAATTTTAATTCTTGGTTCTCAGATAAAATACAAATACAAGTATTGAATATAGAATAAATATTAAGCCAAAAAGATAAAATTTTTTTGTGAGATACTCCGATGTTGCTCCTTTATAAGCTGTCTTTAAAGTTGATATGATTCGAAGTTTAAACTCAATAGTTTCCATTTTATGCAATATCTGAGATTTATCTAACATTATACGATACGTACTTTTAAATCGTTCTATTTTATAAAGCAATTAATGCATTCGTTCGCATGTCCTTTCGTATCATCGAAAAGATTTTTATTATAGATTTTAAAGAGCGTTGTAAAATCTTATTCAATTTTTATTGTACATTATTTTAGCGCGTTTTAATATGACTAATGATTTACGATTTACATTCAATATGAATATATTTTCCAAAGAATTTGATCCGTTCACGCGTTTATTTTTATAGATTTTGAATAGATTTATATTTTTATATAGATAAGATCGGATAAAAAAATTAACGCATAAGTTTGTGTAAATATTTTATCCATAATTATATTTTATATTAAATACGTATTATAGGTTTAAACAGATTTCCGATTCGTAAAAGAATAGGTGAATATAATTCTTAATAATGGATTCCACGTAATGGAATAGCATTTGTATAAAATATTATAGAAGCTGGAATATTACAGCAACGATAAAAAAAATTCATTTTCTATCCATTAGAAAATGGATAATATTGCTTTGTTCGCTAATGGAAAAAAATTAAAGAGAAGAATTTTATCAATTTCGAAATGACGAATAGACTGTTTCAACCAAATTCAATTTTGTACGAACGAATGTTGATATTTATAACGTAGTAAAGTTATGAAAAATATAGCAAAAGTTTTCCCTTTAAAGACGATACATAATTTAAATTTATATTTAAATTTATAAATTTGAGTTTTTAAAACAAAAGTATAAAGTTGAATAAACGAAAAGAAAAGTCGCGGGAACGATATTACGAAAATAGAGCAAAAGCCGAGCGAGAATTTTTGCTGTGCACAAATTGAACAACAAGAACACACAAAGTATTGTTTGTAGGACTTCGTTAGGGTATATTGAAGTTGTAATAATGCTCGAATAAAAATGCGAGTCAAAGCGCAAAAGCAATTAAACAAAGCTCGTTAACGTTTATGATTTCAGAATGTTGGGCAGCGTAGGAGGTCGACATGTGTCGACGCGTCGACGTGGCAGTAGTCCACTAGTGCGCGGAGGTGCGGGACTTGCCAACCATGGAATTACGTTAGGTGAGGGTCTGCCCTCGTCCGACGCTCCCAGGTATGCGAGACGGAGGAGGGCCGTCAATACCAGCGATCACAAGAACTGTGCCCTCGTTCAAGCGAGGCTCAAGCTCGGCGACATCATGTGAGTCTACTTCCATAATCATATTTTATTCATTATTTTCACAAGAATTCCGGATCGTCGTTATTTCAGTTTAATGTTGGTTCCACGAGAGAATCTCGTTACTGCGCTCGTATTTGTGATTTTTCGCAAAATACTGCGTTTCATGCTCTTCCCATCAAAAGAGATAGTAACGTCATTTTTCAGAGATTTAAAATCCTTTAAAGTTTTGAATATATAAAAGTATAGAGTGATCGATTCCTACGGTTTAAAAATACTTTCAACGTTAGTGATCTTTAAAATTTTTTCATCTAATATCTAATCTAAGACTCGAAACTTTTTTCTATATCATTATCGCATCGCGAGCAGTTAAGCATTTTAGATAGTGATTATTTTTTTTATGGATTTACGATATTAAACCGATCGTTACTTTAAATTTACGAAGAATCGTACGTTAAAATATTTATAGATTGCTTCGTTATGTTGAAATTCGGATGCAATAATTATAAACGCAAGTATTCGTGCAGACGTACATTTGTGCGTTTAAATCTACGTACGCGGAAACATTTTCGTTAATTACAGATATAACATATTTATCGATAAAAATTTTTAAGCTGAAATCAGAATGTTATTATTAAAATATTAAAATATTTGCATAATCAGCGAATATTATGTATAATTTATTTATTTGAAGATAAATAATTTAAAATTATTCAATTTCGAACCAATAATAAATAATTTTTCTGTACAAGATATTTATCAAGAATTCTATTATTTTTAATTTATTTTTATTATTTCTAGTGTTTCTATTTCAATATTTCTATAATAATTTTTTGCATTCTTAATTATTCATATTAAAATTATAATAACCAAAATTACGAATTTTTAAGTTTAATCAATTTAAGCTTTTATTTATGCTGATTTATAATATAAGATATAAGGGTATAATTTATGAATAAAAAGATTTATTTTAAATATAATAATAAAAATTTTATTTCTAAGAACGCAACATTATTAAGATTAAAGGAATATAATTTTAAGAATATTGATTCTTCATATTTTTAAATTGCGTGTGAATAATTATGCGAGAAAAATTTTATAAATAAAGTTTTTTAAATTCTATTCCGCTGAATTAGAATCATTTAAAATTTACCTTTTTCTACCTTATTTTAATAGAAATATATGTCTCGCATGAAACAATATCGCACATACAAGTTGTAAAGTTGTAAAGAATCAATTTCAAAATAATTTTAGGGGACATGAATATTTTGTGAAGCTAATATAGTGTTTATTACATTTTATATAAATTTATTTTGATTATACTATATAATTTTCAAGTTACTAATATATATCAGTGAAATATTTATTATTTATTTTCTTTAAATATTCTTCCAATTAATAACTTATAAAATAGAACATTTTAAGTTGTTTTTAAATAAACAGTGGATTATTTAACTTAAATAAAAAAATATTGAATTTAAAAAGTATACGTAATTCTGTTATTATAATAGAAATTTGCTATAACATCATTGATTTTAATAAAATAGATTTTTGATATGACATAAGGGGAACTCGGAAAGAAACGCATCGTTATCGATAATTCAGTTGCAAGAATATCTGCTACGAAAACGGAAGGTTTCAAACTTGATTTCCGGGAGAGTAAAATCCCTTTTTTCTGTAATTCTGTTAAATTATTTTTGGTTAAAATAAGTAAAAAACATAAATTTTATTAGAATAGTCACAGATCATGATTTCAAGTAATCATTTTTTATTGGCTTCTATACAGTAAAAATTTATCGTTGATATATAATTATTCATGTCAAAATTCAATCTAGGCATTAAATTATAAATTTTGAGCGAATAATATTTATAATAATAAATATTACCGAAGATCAAGCGATGTTTGATCGAATCGTAGTACAATTTCGAAAAGATTTGTATCGAATAATCATTCTACTAGTTAATCAATAAAATTAGTCGTTTCACCCATTTCTTATGTAGGTAACATCATATACAGCTCGTGACTTTATCGACTCTAGTCGAGTTAGAGAGTCTTTACGTTACCAATGGATATTCTAAAATTCTGTCGGTAATATCAGTCGAGTCTTACTTATCGACAAAAACATCGGATGTCTCGCTGTAGGAAATATAGTACGTACTAGTTTTTCCTAATAGTCGTATACCATCGAATGAGTAAATCTTTAGTTATTTTTGATATCGAATATCGGCAAGAAAAATAAAATTAATTTTAAAAAAGCAAATAATTCGCTTAAATATTTTATGCGAGGTTATATTTTAAAACATTTTCTTTGCGATTGTAATTTAATTAACTGTTTTTTTAATAAAAAATTGTTCAAATTGATCGCTTCGAAATTCTCATCAACCGTTGATAATACGAGTTCAGAATTTTGTACCTTACAATCTCTCGTAGTAATCGAAATCCAACAGATGGCGATCAGAGCCGGCCGACGAAAATCGACCTCGTACTACTGACGCAGCTACCTACATTCTTTGAATAATATTAGAGTTCAAGTAGTATAAATTCGATTGCAGTGAGTCAGATGAAATTTCTGTATCTCTTTCCAACCGCGCTCTTTACATCAAAAGACGGGGATGACTGGATGAATGCCGTTTATATGCAAATAAGCAATCACTTTGTTTCTTATATGTTATTTGCTATTCTCTCACTCTTATCTCTGTCTTCTCTTCTCCGCCTCTCCCTTCCTTTCTCTTCTCTCTTTTTATCGCTCTTCGCCCGTCTATCTTTTTTACGCGTACTCACTTTCCTCGCTATCGATTGGTCTTCAATTGTTTGACCACTAGCTTTATTTTTAGTTTAGTTGTCGTCGGCCGTCACGCGATACGTCACGCAGCAGATCGTCCCCTAAAAATCACCAGTAGCAGGAGCAGCTGTTGCTGATGCTCCGTGGCTCTCACAAAAATACCGTTCCTCTTAAAAATTCATTTCTATTTAAGCTCTTATATCGTATCTATCTCATACAAACATTCGCGTCGAATAAAATTTTCCCGTGCATTATATTTTTCACGATACGAGCTGCTTCTATTTACCAATGTAGTATAACGACCCGCATTTGGAAAAGGGTCGCGTATAATCTACTTAGAATACCAAAAATGATGACACGGAGACGGCTATCTCGTTTCCTCCCCAAGTTTTTCACTTTATTTACCCGTTTTTAACTCGGAACCAAGACAGGAGAAACGGACAAAGAAAAACAGATAGCAAGAGAAAGAGAGAGAAGAAACGCAAGGAAGGGCCGAAAAATCAATTCCCTAGACTGTCGCTCTGTAATCGTTTGAGCAGGGTCTACGTTCTCTCTCTCCCTCCCTCTGCCTCTCAGCACATGTTGCAATACTTATTCTTGGGTACGGAAGGGTGTAAGAGTGGAAGAGTATCTTCCCTTCTCGCTTGCTTCGCTGAAAACAAGAAAGAAGCATTTTTCCCGATCGAAGGATAAGAAGAAGTTAAGGAAACTCGGGAATAAAAACACAAAGAGGGAAATAATGTAAATAGATAGAAGTAAAAAGCGAAGGAAAATGATAAGTTAGACACGCATAAGAGAACGATTCAAGTCCCTTTCTATACTTGGGGGACGTTTGGTTGTTCGTTGCCGCTACCGCCACAGTGAATCAATACCCGCATTGCGCGTGCCACCTCTCTTTCTCCGTTGTAGTTGGTTGGCGTGAGTGAGAGTGAGCCGACAACAAAGTCGTGTTCTCCCTCTGTCTCTCTCCTATTCTTTCCTATGTATTTTTTCAAAAGTATTATGTTTCTTTTCTTTTTCTTTATACTTGTTGTTAAAGAAATGCCGGATGGAAAAGGATTCGACTAACGCTTTAAGAAAATCCTTTCGAAACGTCTACGCTTTTTATTTGTTTTGATAAGAAATTTTTTATGCGTTCGCTTATAAACTGAAAAAAGAGTTGACCGATCTAATAAACTAACTTTTTTCTAAACTATTTATAACCAAAGATATCAAACTGCGACTAAGTATTAATAATAAATGTTACTATTATTGTAATGTTTTGTTCGTAATTTGTTTTAGTAAACTTTTTTTTTTAATTGAATTATTTTCCTTTAAGTAGATTACCCTTTACATTTAAATACGTATTCTATTTTCCGGCTAGCAAAACCTTTTTAATTTTTAGCTGAATTCACAACGGATTCGTCTTTTGCTTTTTGATTTTTTAAAATTCTAACTTAAACTTAAAATCCTAACCCAGTTTTTTAAGCTAAATTGTAATCTGCGTAAAAAGTTATAGAAAATGAAAATTAGATGATTAAAACGTTGCGTGGATTAAATTATTTTATGTACTAAAAATAAGATAATGCTGTATTTCGTTTTAAAGCTTCGTAACGAATTGCCTATCCTATTATTAACTTTAACCAATGATACGTGTATAATATCTGCTTTTATCGAGAAATGTGTTATACACGTCGTAATCCGATAAATGTTTGTAAATAAATTTATTAAAAATAGAAATATAAATAGAAATTTTAAAACTTCTTATCACTCTTTTGAACAATGGACGTAAGCTATAGCATAAAATTTTCATTTGGTATCCTTAAACAATACCTCTAATTCGTAAAAACTGAGATGGTCGGTTAACCGGTCGTTTATTAACAAAACTTTTAATCAAAATAATTCTTTGTTTTTATACGTTAATTTTTTCTTTAAGCGATACGAAATAAAATTAATTATTATGAAATAGAAATAAATATTTTAACAAATTTTTGCAAATTAAAAACAATTTAATTTATTCTGATTTACAGGGTAATAAAAAGCATGGGTATAAAATAGAATATATATATGCACACGTAAACACATATATAATGTATACAATGTATGGAAATTAATATTTTATACAATTAGTAGGCTTCATCAAAATACTATGTAACTGAATATTTTAACATTCGTATATTAATATATATTTTTACTTACTATAGTATCTGTAGATTTGAAAAATTATTTTTATCATTTGTAGTAATCCATTAAAAAAGTTAACTTTTTATTTATTAATAAAAGCTTCTTAAAAGTTATACTTATAAGAAAAATAAAAATTATGGTATTATAAAATGATTGTAAATAAGTACGCACATAAAACGTATCTGATAATAAAAACTTATCTCGATAAATGGTAGAACCAATTTGTACCTGTTTTTATACAATTAATATATATTAAATCTTTTGTACGAACTGCGTTTCAAACTGATACTGCAGATAAATGATAGGGGTATAATTATCGATGTCTATCGATGAACTTGTACGTATGCTTTTCTATATACTGTAGCATAGTTTTTGTTTCCATTGCTTAACGTAAAACTTTTAACATATAGAATATAAATAAAACGAAAATTTATTTATGATTATTAATAAAAGTATATAAAATTTATTTAAAATTTTTATTTCACCATATTGGTTATATTAAAATATTTGTCAATATTTTTAAATTACAATATTATAAATATGCATGATAAACGAATTTTATCAAGTTTTTTCTGATTGTTATCTTAATATTTTATCACGTGCGACGCAACTAAGAATATAATAAGTTTAGAAGTAGGTGTAAGAAGCTTACGACATTATCGCCAATCTACAAAAATTAGGTGCTGAAAATAATTTTATAAATTTTATGAATAAAAGATTTAAGAAAATTTACGAATTAAAATTTTTCAACGTAATAATAAATAGTAGAAAAGGAATCAGTGAAAGAATTAAAAGACGTTATATTTAGGAATATTTTATTTGAAATTATATAATACAAAAAACAATGGATAATATTTTGGATTTAATGATGTAAAATATATTTAAATTGACTTCATATATAATTAAGACGAAAACTTAACGGCAAAATTAATTTTATTATAAATTCTGCAAAATAAAAATCTTTTTTTTCAAGAAAAATTATTATTTGATTAGAATTAGAACTAAAGAATGTCAATATTTCAATATTAAATTTATAAAATGTGAACAAATTAATTTTTTTGCAACATATTAAATATTTAAGTAAATAAAAAAAGTTTATAAATTAAAGAAACCAAAACAAAAACTATTACATATTCCTATAAAGAATATTTTCTAATTGTTTAAAAATCCAATGTTAATATCATATTTATCTAGAATAAATTAAAAATTTTATGGTTTTATTCTTATAACATAATATAACCAGAAAAAATTTTAATATTTCAAAATTTTTGTACATAATAATCGAATATAGTTCAATTATAAAACAATAAAAATATAATTTAATTGCATTAAATAAATATTGAAAAATCGCAATGTCAATAATATTTATTACACACCGAATTTTATACAAGAGCATAAATTGAACAATATATACGGTGTAATTGGAATAATATATGAAAAGCCATAATTGTAGGAAACAAATTCGAAATAGGTTACCTAATTCATATTATCAGATAAATTTAATTTTAGTTTACATCCATTTTATACAGATATATAGTAAACGATAATTTAACTATTAAGGAATAAGCTACCTTAAGATTTACATATTATTCATATATTATTCATACATATAAACATATAATAATTATTTTTCCATTCGTTAGATTAAAATTTTTTATGCCTATTTTTGTACTATATTGATTAGAAATCTATGTTCTTATATATTTTTTTAAATTTACGAGCATTAATCGTATTTTAAAAATGTATTCTACTTTTGTCATGAAGGCTCTTAAAGATTAATGATGCCTATTTAATTGTTTTAAGTATAGCGCACAAATATTGATTTCAATAATATTGTTCTACTGATATAAGTTATTCAGTTTATTAATAATTATTTAAATTATTATTATATATATTATCTTTAATTTTTCGATTGTAACATTTAAAACAGTAAAAACATGTTTTAATTGTATTAAGTCATCAAAACATTAAACTGAAAATAAAGTAAAAAATTCAAAGATAAAAATATAATAAAAATAAATTATAATAAATTATTTAAAAAAAGAATAGACTTTATAATAAATTTATATACTTTAGAATAAATAGAATATATGGCGATGGAAGGTCTAGATTTGTTATTTTCGAGTTTCCTTCAGTAGATTGTAGTACTTGTTAATAAATAATGATACAACAGAATATTCTTTTTTAACAAATAATGAATATCTATTTTATTTCTGTAATACTTATTTAATTTCCCTGAAATTTAGAACATAAAAGATACGTATTCCATATTCAAACTATATTTACCGATATTATACAATAATATTAATTGGTACAAAAATATATTTTTGTGTAATAGTTTTTTTTATTATAGATTTTTAAGTTACTGTTTATGATATATGTTTGAGTGTAGATTTATTAATATTCTAGAAGAAAATTATATAAATTCATAAAAGTATTATTAAAATTTTTATTTTTCTGGCTTTTTTCTACAACGTTTGTCCGTTATATTTTTGAAATTTTCAAAAAATATTATGTATGAAAAAAATAGATTATTCCAAATTCTTCCAGAAATATCTTATTATTATATATATAAAATATGTGATATATTTTGTACATAAATTTAATATTTCAAATACTATGAATAATATAAATTTAAAAAAAAAATGTTATCATAGTTTAATAAAGTACTATTAATATTTTAGTACAAATATTTACCATCTAAGTATTAAATTCTTTTTTAAAAATATATTATTTGAAAATTTTTTGTTATAATCGTCTTTTAATATTTTTATTTGATGATTCAACTTATTTTATTATTTTAATAGATAATAGAAATGAATTTAAATTTGATCATTAACTAGTTTTCGAATAATTTCACTGAATGTAATTTAAAATGTTATAATTAGATATTATAATTTGAATAAAAATTCTAAATTTAGCCTTCAATTACTGTATTTGATGCCAATTAACAAAATTATATTGAATATAATTTAATTTTTATATAGTTTGGTAAACTAAAATATTTCGTAAATAAATTCGCATCAAGATGGTCTAATAAAAGACTTCTATATTATACATAATAATTCAAGTGCTTATACAATACCATCTTATCTATATAAAGAAATTTATTTATATATAAAAATAAATGTATAATGACATATTCGTAAGAATGTAAAATTTAATGTTTGCAATAAAAATATATAATTATAAATTAAAAAACAAAATTTAAGAAAATGAATATTAAATTAAAAACTATAAAATAAAAATTTTTGTTTATAAAAAAGTACAACTAAATTATAGTTTTTTTTTTAACGAAAACGTTTAAAAAATCAATTTAGTATCATTATTAAAGATAGATATTCAGAAATTTAAATGATACATGTTTGTATTTTTCGTATTATAATTTTATTATATGATTATAGATACTAATATTTTTTATATAAATAGTACCCGTAGAGATTAAAAACAGTAATACTCTAATATTCAGATTCCCATACACACTAAATACGAATTAAAATATTCCTATTATTATACTCTACAAAATAAGAGGATAAGTATTACTAATAACTTTGCTAGCATTAAAATAGTTATTTTATTATAATTTCAGTTAATTAAAATAATAAATACATAGTAATTAAATTTTTATTTATTGCTAAAATTAATTTAATTTTTGCAACTTTTGTCGATGAGGGATACTCATGTATTTTATATAGGTAATTAATTATTTATCTATTCGAGCACCAGGAAACTTATTAAAAGAAAATAGAAAATTATTAAAAATGCAATTAGTATTCATTTATAATTATTCGCATAGAAAAATCAGTAAATTTAAAGACATTGCATTTAAAAAGCATTGGTTAACAAGTTTTAAAATATCTATCCAACTTTCAATAATTAGTAAATACTCATTTAAATATTTTTCTAACGAAAACTACCAAACTTTTTTATCGTACTTTTATGATTATTATATACCATTCGATATCGTTAACAATCGAAAAGAGATAAATTCTATTTAAATTTAAAAAAGGTATAATTGCAAGTATATTCGAATGAATATTCGTTACCGTTAATTACGGCAATAAACATTTATTACGAATTCTCTTGTAATATCAATATTTGAGCGGTAATACATTATATTTTAAAGCGGCTAAAACAACAGCATTATACGAAATTGTAAATGCAATAGCGAAACGTATAAATTGCGGATTGATGAATACGCAAATGTCTGCTTATTGCGTTACTGTATAAATGAATTCTAAATCAGACGTTGAAAACGGCAAACCAACTTTCCCTCTATTCGCGAATTAGAACTTATTCAAAACATCTTAATTTTTCCAGCGTCAACGCGATCGTTATTATTCATCGTTAAAGTGTAAAATAACGTAAATCATAAGTTACTCAAATATTAATCGCTTCGAAAACTGTAAATCTGCAAGCAGCGAGTTGATCTCAGTCGAAGCGTAATCGAAGCGTAATCGAAGCGTAATCGAAGCGTAATCAATGACGTTGCGCTCGCTCTTACCAAGATGCTGTAAAAGGGTCAGTTGGAAAAGGCTCGTCCAAGCTTCGACTTAGGAAGCCCCGCGAACTCTAACCGGCCAGGAACAGAGCGTCGCGACGCCACCGCCCACAGCGGAGGTGCGTCTCGTAGCATTGAAATTTCAATGAAGGCGCCTCCGTAATACTACGCTGCGCCCCTTGCGGACGTTGCGCCTTGGACTGGCTGTCGTCCTATTTTTGCACTGACCTTTATCGGGGAGAATGGAAATCGTATTACGCCTAGTTCTTCGCTTACGTGTGTGCCTCGCGGGGGCAGAGCTGATATAACGAAAGGAGCGTGAGAGTCCGCGGGTGGAGGAGCGGCCGAGGGGGACGTATTATATATATATAATACGACGATATTTATCGTATCGCCGCGAGTGCTCTTTCGATTGATTGGATCTAGATCGGTACGGAACTTGTATGTCACGTTCCGCGCGAATTTTATTCGCTTTTCGCAAATTCTCATCATTTTGTTGCGGGCAGCTTTCGACGGCGATTTGTCGTATTTTTTATGATTTGCACCCGCCGTTTTACTCTTTTATTTACAAAGGGTCGAATCGCCAATGCATTTCTCCGATGTTATATTTTTCTGCATTTTCAAAAATTACGTCTGTCCAGTTTTTAGAAATTTTGAAATGTATTTCGATGGTTGGAATAATTTTGTTAATGCTCGTATTTTTGTTTCTATTAGCTTATTAATACCAAAAATTATTCGATATCGGAAAAAATTTTTTTTTAATAATTATGTATCGATAGCAAATTCTTTTGTATTTCAAAATACTTGATAAATTATTTAATTACTTACTTTTATATTACGTTTACATGAGTTTGTAAACAACCTTAAATATAATTTGATTAAAATGAATATTTATGGTAGCGGAATATACGACATTTTATAAAATGCAGTTATCGTGTAATATATAAGAATATTTTAACTATTACGTTGACATAATACTTAAATTAAAAGTTTTGCGTGAAACTAATATAAGGTGGAGAAAAGTTATTCCATATAGTGTAACGTAATTAGTTAAGAGCAATATTTATCTTCTTTTGCTAATATTGATAAAAAAAAAAATAATAAATTTAACAGTTTTAAAATTATAACAAGTTATAGAATTTCAAGATGTTACATTTAGGAGATCCAAAAATTTCGATCGAAATTAAATGTACTATAAAACCAAGAAACAAATTTTTATTTGCTTATTTATTTTGGACAAATTCTTTCTTTATATTAATAATAATACATTATATCACAAAATAATATAAATTAAATCGAAAAGTATTCAAATTAATAGCAATGAATAAACCATGATCATTTTTATTAATTTCAAGACTCTGAGAACAAAAACTTGCTATTTACCGATAAAGTGATAATATTTTAATGTCAAATTTATTATGACATAATATATTTAAAAATAATGAATAAATGAATATATATATGTAATTTTCAAAATTTATGGTTAACTTTTGCTTCTGATTATAATTTTTTAAGTAAATTTAAAATAAAATATATTATTAATTTCTTACGTACAATATTAAATATAAAAGATTATAAATTATTGTAATATATTTCAGTTATTAAAATAATTACTATCGAAGTTATGCTTAACTGAGCGAATAAAAAATATTTTTATAAGTACACAATCGAGTATAGTGGAAGGTTTATCAATTAATAAACGAAGCGAAATAAAATTAATAAACTCGTAATTAAGTTATAAGAGAAATTAATTTAATCTCTTTAAAAATGTACCACTTTAAAAAAAATGAAAATAAAATTTACCTATTATAGCAAGCAATTATTAATAATATCTTTATTACGTTGAATATTTAATAACTAAGGAGGAAGCATAAAATTAATAAAATTAAAACGTTGAAATACGTTTAAATATCAGTTTGCATCTCTCCGTTAATTGTTTTATTTGTTAGACTTCCTAGGATACTTAATTTCCGATACTAAAAATTATTATTATCCTTATTTTTCTTAAAGTTATTCAAACAAAGATTATCTCTTTAATACCTATTAAATTAAATTATAGCCTTTAAGATTCATTATTAGGTACAAGAGATTTACCTCTATAGTCTCGCTAAATCCATCTTTTAAGCACGGTATTGTCCTTATTTGTAAATTAGTTAAAGCATAAAATAGTTGAATTCTAAGAGACTTGATTCTTTCGAAACAAAACGCGTAAACAATTAATTAAAATTCCAACGACGTCAATTAAAAACCGAGTGCTTTAGGTGGTAAAAAAAAAATCTTAAATTCAAAAGCCTCGAAAGTCAAGTAATCGTATTATCGCGGGTTTTTTCTTCACCGAAATAAGAAAAACCGAGCAAATCTTACGAAGGTACGCAGTCGCATAGACGGCGCTTTATAATAATCGGTGTCCTGGAGCGAACGTCTCTCGCACTATGTGTAAGTGTGTACGCGTATGACGCAAAGAAAAGGGCCTTTGATCGACCGATCGAGTGATTCGATTAACCCGTGCAATGCAGCCGCTGTGCCGTTGGCGTCGAAGGGGCGAGAACGCCAAGAAAATCGGCGCCTCGTATTTGTGTGTGCACACAGACGCGGGTTCGCTACAACGGCGACGACACGACGACGACAACGACGACGACAACGACGACGACAACGACGACGACGACAACGACGACGACGACAACGACGACAACGACGACGACACAATGACGACTACTGACCCGAATTCTCTCACCCAACTTCATAAACTCGACTTTATCATCAATATTACTTTACTATCTATGTCTTTTTTCGACTGCGAACTCAAAAGTAGATACTCTCTTTTTTTAGTAAATGTGCTGGAGTTCTTTTTCCTTAATACGAATAACTTTGATGCGTGTATGCGATATACTATTTTAGTCGGGTCCAAATAGAATTTTATTTCGCGTTTTTTATGTTTCAAAATAATTTGATTTTATTTACAGGAATCAGAATCGTTTGAGGAAGATTATTAAATATTTAAACCGTATTTCGAAAAAATAAAGATAAAAGATGAAATATAATTCGAAAAATGATGTATATACTTGTTTATAAAGTTTGCACGTATTGATTTCGTTGAAATAAATATTATTTAAAAGCGTTGAGATGTTTTTATTTTTTAATAAATAAGTACCAATAAAACTCATCGATGTTTTCATCTAAAAAAATTTATCTTTGAAACGTTATTATGTGCTTTAAAAGAAAAGATAGAAATGACTAAACTCGTATCGATAGAAAAGACTTCGCTTTCTTTAATATCAACTTACAGATAACTTTTTTCTTTTTCTACTAAAAGTGAAAATACATTAAATTCGTAGAGGCTAGATAAATCTATTGTCGCCCAGCTCTTAATAATTACATTCTGAGGAAACATAGAAACACACGTTATATATATGTATATACGTAATATAATAAAAGATAATTTATAGGTGATATAAATTTTATATTTACTTGTAGGATTAAATTTTTATAACGTTTGGTATGTTAATATTTATTATGTATTTATTATATATTTAGTTTACTGTATAGAATATAATATAAGAATAACAATAATAATAAAAGTATAATCAAGATATAAAATATATTTAAATACAATCGGTAGCATTTATAATAATTGAAACGATACAAATATCCTACATAAATTGCAGGGGTTATTTTCTATTACAGTATGTATTTAAAATTAACACTATTCAACTTGTCTGCATTATATATTTTTTCTTTTCACGATATCTTGAAAGGAATAGGATACAATTTTTCTAAAGAAATATTAATACGACGATTGCTTAAAAGAGTCTAATCATCTTGTTTTTTCAAACGGTTATTAAATATAGTATATGAAATTCCAATAGTTGAACTCGTTTGAATTCTCAGTCATTCCGATCGAATGATATTCTAACGAATATTAACTAGCGATCGTGTAAATGTATGACGTAAAATGCATAACCTTCTAGATATATTATTACCAATTTTATACATCTTTAATTAATTCCATCCATCACATTAGGTTGCATACGTTTAATTGAAATAACGTATATGATATTTATCTCATCTATTTGATATTCACCGATAGCTGCCGTGACATAGTAACCGAAATTCAACAGTTATTCTTTAGAATATACACACCTTTAAACTGATATATTTTTGTTTGTATCTGGCACTACACCGAGATTTTCAATCGTTATATATCTATCTGTTACGTGATTGGCATGAGACATTATTCTTTTCGGTTGTATACCTTACTGTTGCTTTTTTTACATTATTTTGGCGTTTCGTTCATAATTTTTATTAACAAGTCTAGTATTTTATGATAATTCATCTAAATTTTATGATTCGTATTATCTACTTACCGAACTTTAAAAATTAGTCCATTTCAATATTTTCGAGTACAATTCGAATTATATTATTTAAGATTAATTAGACACAAGTAATCGTTGGATCTCATTTATTCGTTGCATTAGTTATTTTTATGAAATTGACTTTATTGCTCGATTATATAGTCTTTCTACGTAGCTATTAATGCGTAAAGTTTCATCAATAATTAAGATATGTACTATAGATTTGTCAGCTATAAAAGCTTTTAATACATCTAATGTAAATTGCGTACCGCGTTAATTCCCAATTTTACGAGGCTAATTGTAGTCTTAATAAATTCAGAGAATTTAATTATTTTATTATTTTAATCCAAATATATAAAAAGTTTTTAATACAATTAGAATTAAATAACTGAAATGTATATTAAATTATTTTTCATTAACAATAAATTCAGTTTTTCAAAATTTATAATTATTAATACATAATTATTAATAATGTTTAAAAATAATTTCTTATTTATCTGCGAGTAATAAATTTATAATTTTAAACTAATATTTAAATTCTTAAACATTAACTTATTCCATAATATAATAATATAAATGATTTATTTTCTATAATTTTTATAATTTTAACAATTCGGTACTATAATTTAAAAATGTATTTTTATATGTTATTTTCTTACCGAAGTATAACTTATTTATAATAAAAAGTTAATATGATAATTATAAGATCTTTCAATTATATATATTAGGCATTTAGACCCTTATAAAAATTTCTATTTCATATCGACACTATTTTTGTCAGCTAGTTTGGACATCGAATATATAATTATGGTTAAAAATATTATAAAGTGAATTCTTTTTTAAATTAAAATAAAATGCCAATAAAACATACAATTACTTATAAAAAAGTAAATTAAATTATTAAAAAAGTATTTTTATTAGAAAATACATTTAAAAATATTTAAAAATTTAAAAATAATTTTTTAAATAATCTTTAAGGTTCTAACAGAAATATAATAAATAAAATAACGTTATAAAAATTCTCGAGATAACTCGTTAACATTTACAGTTATTTAATTAACTTGCTAAGTATCATGTTATTATACCTCTTGTTGAAAGAAAAAACATGTATAAAAATGTAGACCTTTTTTTAGGCGGGTATACTTGGCATGAAGTGACACATAAATAGAAAAGAATACATTTCTAAAAATCAGGGAATGTATATGTAAGTAACATCACAGTCTAAATGAGAGTTTGTTGTTTCTTCATGTATGTTCTCTCTTTATTTTCTCATTCTAAAGTATCATACCAGTACAATCAACAACGAAAATGTGAATGTAAAAGATAAAGTAAAAACACACTAAGTAACGATTCCATTTATTTTTTACTCAGTCTTTCTGAGGTTTTTCATATACTGCATTCACTGCGTATAATTTTTCTTTTTCAATCTCTCACTAACTAGGCAAATGATAGAAAAAAATATTAAATTGATATAAATCATCATTTTTAATCATTATTTGCAACTATAAGTGATTAAAAGCAACTTTTACGTAGTTTTCTTTAATTCTGACGATAACTTTAATTTTTTTCTATTTTAACATTTCTGTTATTGGTTTTTGGACTTGAAGATTCAAAATATTCGTTGTATCTGTATATCTAAATTTTAAAGTTTCACCGATATTCAAAGAAATGTAAATCACTCCAACTTCGATTTTATTATTTGATATATCGATGTATTTCTTTTTCATTTAGTTTTGACTAACGTTTCATTCACGTAGTTTTATTATCGACTGCCAGGCCTTTTTAGACTTTTTTAATATTATGAGTGTTTTAAATTTTAATATTTTAGCAAGATACGAGAATCAAATTGAGAAATATTTTTTCTTTTGAAACTTATTTTATACACATTTTATTAATTTAACAGCGATATATTTTATTTGTAAATAAATTTGTCAAATAATGTTAATAGTTAAAATTATTATAGGAAAATATTCGAAATAAAACAACAGGTAACTTCAGTTTATTGGATCTGAGCTTTGGAATTTCCTTATTTACGATAAACATTTTTTCACGTGAGCTATGAATATATTTTTCTTTCTTTGAGTCATTCTCATTCATCATAATCACCACACAACCTTCAAAACTTTTTTTACGTTACAAGTGTAATCGTTAAAAAAGAAAATATTTTTTTTTAATTTTACTAGCAATTCATTTAATATCAATTCATTCGCTTGTCAAAAACATAATAGCGTATAATGTTCTTTAAAATAAATATCAATTTAATAAAAGTAAAAAAGTAAATTTTATCAAAATAAAAAAAAATTAAAAGAAATAAAAAATATTTTAAAATAACATATAAATCGAGCATAAATAATATGCATAATTTTTCAAAAAACTTAAAAATTTTTATTATTTAGATAGTATGTCATTATTTAGATAATTTATTAACGGTTGAAATTATAATATCAATTTTACATATCCCTATTTTATAAACTTTAAAAACTTTTGGCTTTCACTTTCATCTTACTGTCCCAATCCACTTTTTATATTTTACATCAGATTTGAAACTGTGACATTCAGCATCAACATTTATCAACTCGCAAATAAACTCTACTTGCAGTACACCTTTTGATTTTATTAGTTTTCCTACTTCTACTAGTAATGTCCTACCCATCCTTCCAGTCCCTCATTCTCTATTGCTTTTATCAATCTCAGCGTTTGGTACATATTTACTTTGAACCAGGATAACACAAATATTAGGTAATACAAATAAACACGATCTTATTACAATAAAAAAATCAGTTTAATTAAATAATTTATAAGTCAAAGTAAACAATTCACTAATTTTCGTACGTTAAAGAATTTATCCTTTAAAATTTATGAATAAATGCTTTAAATGAAAATAATGTTTATATTGCATTTATTTATTTAGACTGGATTAGTATTTTTATTATTTCTCTTTTTGCCTGAATTTAAAAATTTTCAAGATTAAAAATTCCTTGAATCTAATTTAAGCATAAAAATTTATATCGCTACTTTTCATAATAGTAAAATCCAAAATCATACTTTTTTCGTTAGAATTCAGAAATATGAAGTTTCTAAATCTGTATTTTAAAATATTATTTCATTAATATAAATAAAAGTTAACGAAATAGTCACTAAAAAATTATATTGATATAAGTTTTTATAACATACGTATTATCGATAAATATGTTTTCAGAAAAATACGTTTTCTATAAGAAACGAAAACGTTATTTATACGTTACGTTAGTTTTAGCACGTTAAGTCGAATGTTTAAATCACTAAAGTTTAGTTTACAATATAATTTAAAATAACATTTTCGCTAAGTATCAAATCCTTGTTTTCTAATAGTATGTACAATCGGATTATAAAAGGTTAAAATCATTAATTAGAGCAAACAGCTAAAAGATGAGATAATCTTTTCTCTTTTTCTCGATGAATACAAGTGGTTTATTAGTCATGAGAATTTAAGACTTATCGTGTATCGCGCAAGATGGCGAAAGAAGTAAAATGTCAAGGGGAAGAGCTGCAAATTCCATGTCAGGCTCTATATCCCCCGCAGCTCCGGGTAACTATGTTGCGTGTACTTGGTAAACTCGGTCAAATTATCTGCACCTGCTAGTCGACTATTCTCATTTCGCTTCTAAGCGATAGAAGTCTTCTGCTTCTAATATTCGTCAACTCTAATTTAAATGCTTAAATCGACTTAACAGAATGCTTAAGCTAACACAAGAAGTTATTAAGGAATCTATTTTTAATTTTATATCATTTACATAATAAGCTTTGAGTTTAATTGCCGATGAGTTTAAACAATTTGAATAAAATGTATACCTAACATGTCCAATATGTACTAATTTATATCGACACGATTAGTGATTTGAACTGAATGTGAAAATCTAATCTAAGTGTGTACAATTAAGCATTATTTTCAGTTCAAACTTGAGAATCGATTATTTATTTAGAGATTATTCAGAGTTGGTTTATTTTCTATAAGTAATGTTGGAACGGAAAGAGTAAAAGACAAGTCGAAGATAAGCTCTGGTAGTACATAAATCGAGAGTAAACTCTTTAATTTCTTAGGTAAGACTTTAAAATCCATAAATGTTTTATTAATCTTTCAAGAAAATTATTCATACAAAATTATAGTATTTTTACAAAATCGTGAATTTAGTAGAAACATTGGATGAATCATATTATTTAATGAATAATAATATCATTATGAAAATATATTTAAATAATATAAAAGAAAATTATTATTGATAAGTGTTTCAAATTCATTAAATTTTATAAAAAACATTATAATTAATTTGTAAAAACAATCTTCGTAGGAATCAATGATCCTAAGAATATACACATGTGTATTAAGTACATTTTTTTAGAATAATTTTTGAAAAATTTTTTACTTATAAATAAGATAAAAGTAATTATTTAAATATCATAAAAACGAATTTTAAATTCAGTAAAAATCGATGAATCTTAATCTTATATTTATTTACTAACTTTTCTACTCTGAGTCATCAAATTAAATAACTCTGTAATAATTACATTAATCTTGAATTTAATAAAATTCTGAATTCTTTTGAGACAACCATATGGTATAAAAATATAATTATACTACATAGTTATTAAAATAAAATTTATCGTTAGATTGATTTATTATATCTTAAAATCGAGTCGGTTTAATTAATATGCCATATTTATTATTTTGGTATATTAACTTAAAATATAAATATATTTACATTATGAAAGTATTCTAAAATGAATATATTGTAAAATATTTCGTATTTGTGCGTGTATGTGCGTGCGTGTATCCGGGTTTGCGTGTGGATGTGTAATTTTCATTAGCAAATTATTTGAAACAACTCATTTTTGATTAAATATCAACTTAAGTTGGCGATAATTACCTTTACACTCATGATTAATTAGATGTTAGCTTTCTTAATATTTCTTAAACAAGAATTATAAATAAAAGTCAATTATATATATGATATATTTTTTCTGTTTATATATTAATTTTTAATAAAATTTATGAAGAACAAAAATTCAAAAGAATTATTTATTTTTTATTTTCATCATTTTTTATATAAATTACAATTCAACATATAAACTTGACTTTATAAAATAATTTATATTTAAAAAAAAATTTGCATGTAAATTAAAAATTGTGAAGACTGGTATATTTTAAAATTAAACTAATATTTTTTATTTCTTTTAAGAGGTACTTTATCTTCAAATTATTTTCTATTCTTACTTTAATAATGGCTCTTGCAATCTTCATTTAATCAATGTTTTTTAATTTCAACGTAACCTTTCTTATAAAACTTTCTACGTCAAAAGTTAAGTCATTACATTATTTTTGTATGTTAATGAGACTCTAAATAGTTAATTTTCAAAGTATAATATCAATAACTAACAAAAAAATTAATTATCTTTTCTATAAAATTATTTTTAGTTGATTTTAATTGTTGCTATAAAAACGATATTATTATAATATTTCAAAGTATATTCTAAAATTGGTGTATCAAAGCCAATGAACGCCAATGATAACCGTAATATTTGACCTAAAATAGGTAAAACTGACGTTCATTTACTCTTTAACGATAAATCGTTCTGAAATACTCCACCTTGAAAAAATAGTCCATTTTGATGCTTTCAGAGGAATGAAGCTTCAATATTCTCGAAACTGACAATCTGATCAAAGAGTCATAGGATTGATCATTCGAAGTCGCTATCGCACGAATAGAAGTAAAAAAGTTTATATTCGGACCATTGAATCGAGAAAGTTTTTATTTCTTGATGAAATCATTGATATGTATTCATAATTTATTTTTCTCAGTTTATTATTTTGTCTTTATATATCAAATTTATCTTGAAATTTACGTACAGAATTATATATCTGTTATTATCAGGTATTTAGATATTTTAATATATTTGCATATTGTAATATTTAATTAATTAAAAATAAAAATATAAAAGAGAATGTACTCATTTTGAAAAGAAGTATACATTAAAATTATTAATAAATGAAAAAATATCTATTCTAGTTACTATTTTTATCTTTATAGGCTTTTAAATGATTAAAGATGATTTTAAAATAATTATTAAAATAAATATTAATATTTTATCTTTTAAAAAACATTACAATTTGATAACTATTAGGAATTATATGTATATAAAATATTATTTATTTAAAAAGTATATTTTATTCAAAGTCGGAATTGAAATTTTCCAAATAATTTGTTGAATAAATTTTACTTTTTTTATGGAATTATTTTATATTTTATTATTTTATATTAATAATAGTTTAATCTTAAATATAATTATATTTTATATATCCTGATTATATTTGTAATTACATTATTATATATAAAACGCGAGATTTATATGTAATTATGATATATCAATTTTTTTTACGATACTAAACATAAAATCCCTCTAATATAAGTATGAGTATTTTAGAAAGAAGTTACTACTTATTTATATTCTAGCAGCCTATTAGCGATAATTAACGCCATATAGACTATATAAAAAAATGTGTAAGTCATCTAATTATATCTGTGTAGTTTTTCTTCAGTTTTTCTTATATTTTATCCAATTTTAACAATTCTTATTATTACTATCGAAGTTACTATTCTTTTGATTACACGTTTCTCCGAAACAATACTTTGAAACACAATAATCTAACAAACCTCTCCGAAATCTCTACGAAAAACTTTTTTTTATAAAAGTGACAACTAGCCTTTTTTTATAATGTTCATTTCTCTGTTCTGTTTTTTGCACCGACTCCTTGGATTTTTCTTCGCTGATTTGGAAAAGCGTCTACTCTGTTGACCCTCTAATCATGCTGACTCAAACTCGATCCCCTTTTCAGATGCAAGTCCGTATTTTTCAACTTTACTCTAGTGTTACTTACTGTATTCTATGCGCCGTGTTCGCGTTCTACTTTTGCACGAATGTAAAACTCCTTACATTGGAAATATCTCATCCTTATCCCTTGACAATGTATATTCAGAGTATATATTTAAATTGTTGATGATAAGTTTTGATTATTGTTTTAATAGGTAATGTTATTTATTCATGTCAACAATAATATATTTTTCAATTTTTATAATAGATAACACGGGTTACTTTAAATTGAAATTTTAAATTATGTTTTCTTTTAAATTAAAAAAAATGCACAACTTTAGAATAATAACTTAAAATGTGTAAATAAATTTATCGAATTTGAAATTTGATAATAGATTTGAAATTGAAATTTAAAAAAAAACATGATATGATATTATTGTTAAATATATCATGGAAAATAGTAAAATTTGAATTAAATTTAATTTAATTTGAAAACCAAAATTTTCTGAAAAATTGCATTTTTTATTTAAATCAATATCTTACTTATATACACATATAAAAAATACTTGACTTACATTAGTCTTTAAAAACGATACACAACAAAAATTGGTAATAAAACTCGATAAATTATTTTTGAAAAACTATATATCATTATTATTTTAAAATCTAAATATTCAAGTCGGCAAATGACCTTAGCCCTTTATTCATTCGTGTATTGATCAATATTCATCTGCTTGTAAAAATAACTGTATCACGATACTTAAGAGGTTATACTACTATAAATTTTCAAAAGATCGAAAAATTATTATTTCACTTGAAAAATCTTTCGATAGCTTACAAAGAATAACGAATTCATATTATAAACAAAACAGTTTTTTCAGAGTTAAATAGTAAATTATTTTATTCACGTACACTATAAAGCAAAATTATTTATTTTAGTTTTTAAATAACTTTTAACAAAATACTTACAAAAAATTATGAATTTTGTAACAATCTTTTTGATAATAACAGTAATACTATGAATAATAGAAACATTCGAACGTTATTATTATATATATTTATTATATTGAAAATCTTTTTTATATTATTTACAATATTCTTAATCAGAAATGCTAAAAAAGAATTAAAATCACAGATTTTCAAAATGCATAAAACGTTTACTTAAAAAAGGTAATCCTTAATAATATAACGCTGCTTTATTCATGGAAGCTTTAAATATTCTGAAATTTTTTATCAAAATCAAATTTAAAATTTTTTGTTGTTTTTTGAGACACTGCGCAAAAAATATGAATAAGTATTCTGTCAATCTGGAATTTAGAGTTCAATAATTATTCAAGAAGCAAAGTACTACTCAAGGTAACTACTAATATATGTGTTTCTATTTTTCATAATATTCTGTATCATTGCGAGAATTATAAAGTTATCTGATATCAATGCTCGAGAGAAACGGTTGTAATTATTGCATAGAAACCGATGAGTTATAAGGAAAATACAGCCATCGTTTACTCACAGTTGTCATGATTGTCTTGTTGAATTATTTTATCTCCAACAGACAGAGAAGATAAATACAATATTATAGAATAACAGACAAATTATTTCAATATTATAGATTTACATTTGAAAGTGCAAAAATTTTTTTTTTAACTTTAGATGTATTTTTATTCGAAAAACTTAGTATTAGTAAGTTATTTGTAAAATATTATATAATGAAAAATACGGATAATTTTCAATCAATGTTTATAATATACAGCATATGTCGTATAAATTTTCATTTTTTGAATATTTTATTGCTTTTAAAATTTTTTTAATTTTTAAAAAAATTATATTTTAAATTAATTTATAACATCTAAAATAATTTCATTTTTTATTTATGTTTATACACACACGCGCGTATATACACATATAATTAATTAGTAGTCTATTGTTTTAATTAACTAATGTTTATTATATATATGATTTAAAATATATTTAATTGTGTAATAGTCTACATTAATATATTAAACATTAATAAATATGTACTTAAATAATATAAATCGTAGTAAATTTAAACATTATAACTTCATTTGCAGGATTAGTGCAGATTGTTAAAATAGAAAATACCTTAAAGTCAGTTTATTATTTTCTACTAAAAATTGTACACATAAAATATTGCGAATCAAAACGTTTTTAACTAATTTGATATTTAATGTGGATAAATAAACTAAAAATACATTTATTTTCATGAAGTTATTACTTTAAGTAAATTTTATAAAATAACTATAAATTTTAGAATAATTTCTCAAAAATTTTTAATATTTAATTTACTAATCAGTAACAATTTTAATTTAAGAGAAAAGTTATCAGTATTTAATCAATGTATTATCGTACACAAATATTAAAATTATTTAACATAGTTCATTGAGTAAACTAAATTTTTACTTTTATACAACTCATGCTATATATTAAGAAAAATATAGATATAAATGTATAAACGAGTATAATGTAGATTTAGAAATATATGTATAAAAGTATATGACAGATACATTGATTACACATTTTAACAGTACTGATAAATTAAAAATATTATAATTTTTGAAAAAACAAGTTTTAGAATCTTTAATATAATTCTAATCACAGTATTTCAGTGATTTTTTAAGGTTATTAGTTCTAAAAGAAATATAATATTATATAGTTTTCTTAATAGTTTTGATAGAGTTATAAAATAAAATATTTGTTCGTAGATAACTAAATCGTAATATAAAGAGGAACGTAAAACATCGAGTACAAAAGCAATTACAAGCTCTGATCTAAAATTCTGCATTAGATTGTTCTTTGAACCATCGATACAATAAGTAAAGCAACCGCAAGTTCAATTACTTTATGTTTTATGACTCCGTCAATCGAACGTCGTTGTTCTATTCTCAAGTTTACTGTAAATACGACTGCAACGGAAAAGAGCCGGACACCCGGTATTTTATCGTTTCCGCTTTCTGTCGCTTCGATCGCGCCTTCAACTTTGTGGGAGCAATTATGAAAAGTTCAGTGATGAGACTGAAGATCGAAGTGAACGAAGTTAGTAAGAAGGAATCGTGGTTAAAATACATTGTAATATTTTTAACACGTCGAGCGACAGTAATAACTAAAGTAAAAAATTATTTAGTTGAGAAAAGTAATATTAAAAGAATTCAAATAAGAATATATAATATAGTAATAACAAATTATTGTATTTGATGTCGAATATAAATTTCTTATTTATCTCTTAGAAATTGAACGCATAATAAGTATTTAAAAAATCTATTCTTAAAATAGTTGCCATAAATTTTTCAAAATATTCGAGTTGATTTATATAAAAAAAATCTTAAGTATAAATTCAGAATAATAATAAAAATATATTGGAAGTTCGGAAACTCGTCTTTTTTCTGAAAAATATAAAGAAAAACGACCATAAAGACGTTTCGGAACACCATGTGCATAAATGTACACGTACATTCCATTTTTCAACGAGGGATGAATTTTGATTTTTTTATCAACGTTGAAAACCCATATTTTTATATATATTCTGGCTACAATGTAGTTAGAATTTAAAAATTTTGAAAGTACAGGAATATCTTAAAACGTAGTTTTATGTATTTGGTTTTTATTGAATTTTTAATGATTGTTTTAGGAATTATTACATTTTATTATTAATTTAACTATGAATTTTCTTAACTATTTACTTCGTTTCATCTCGTGTATTACTAAAAGTATTTTATTCATCTACTTGCGAATGTAATTACTCGAGGAAAATAAGTATTTGAATAATTTAGTATTAAGCTTTATTTGCATATTTGCGATATTGTATTTGAAATTATAAAAAGAAATGAAAAATTAATAACGGGTTTTTAATATAAATATATATGAAGTTTTTATAATTATCTCATTGCTTTTAACATTTATAATTTATAAAAAATAATAATAATTTTATTATAATAATAACCTTTACTGACTATCTTTGTAAAATTTCAGAAAATCATTTCACTTTTAATTTCTTAAATACATAAGAAGGGTTTTTGGTCTTCTTGTTTTTTTCGAGTAGCCACTTAATATTAATCTGCCTATTTTTAATATTTCTTTAGTAAAAGTTTTAAGAGTAAATACAAGGTTCAATATCTTTGATATAATATTAACAATTAATGCGAATACAAATATCAAATCTGCTATTTGTGAACAAATTTTTTGTAAATTTCTCTCTATAAAATACTTTAGTAACAGTTTTTGCGACATTATTACCGGTAGAAATTATTTACTGATTCAGATATTACGCTGTTATTTAATTTCTAATAAAAGAAATCTTTTTGCAAAAGAAGTAAATATATTTAACTTTCTATCGTAAAATAGCAACTAAATGATATTATACTATGAAATTAATTTACTATATGAATAACTATTTTATGCTGTTTCATAGTAGCTCGTAATGTACGAAAACGTTAGTGTACATATTATTTATTGTAGAGACTTTTGAATTCACTATCCTTTTAATATTATTGAGTTAAGAGTGAATGGATCTTATCATAAATTGTGTTAGGCAATATGTTTTACCTTGGTACATGTATCCAGATGATTAATTATCTGGCTCAAACATTATTTGCGCTTGTTAGTTGCCCTTTATGGTTCAGTCTTTAGCTACTCTCTTGATTTTCGTCTTCACAAGAGCTCTAATTTATTATTAAGTAACCCGTTTTATACGAATTAATTGATTGATATGGTCGTTCAAATCTTTATTCAAAATTTACAGCGAAAATACGTGATACGAATAGTTTTTCTGTTAATAAACTTATCATATTTTCTTGCATTATGAAGCATCAAAATAGACCATAATTCGGTACATATGAAGAATGATAAATATATACGTTTTTATAAGTAATTATATCTCAAAGAATTGCGGATTATCTGCGAACAACATTATTCTTATAAAATAGATGTTACTACACTACCAATTACATTTAATTCTTACAATCAAGATTCGAATTTATACTCATCTATAAATATTTTTCAACAATTTTTATAATATTACATTTTCTTTCTACATATCAAATACAAATAAACAACAGCAATTTTCAACTAAATGATTTTATATCTTTGATTGACCAATTTAGTACACTATTTCTCATATAGGAATAACAACAACAATAATAATTATTTTTATAAATATTCAAAACATTTTTACATCTACGTTATTCTTATATGCATATAAATATTTTAATGCATACAACATTAGTAATATAAGTAAAGGTTGCAATAAATGATAGTTTCTTTTTAGAATTTTTAGTATTCGTACAATTGTATTAAATAATAATCGAAAAGTTCTTGCTAACGAAATAATCAATTAATTCTAATAATTTAATACTATTTATGAAGATGATTTTACTTTCTAGATGTTATCCATATAATGTTTGCAATAAATACATTTTGAACATAATTAAATTTATTAACAGATACAGAAGATTGATAATATGTAATAATTAGAAGAATTTTATTTATTAAATCTAATGCGTTTAAATAAAAACAGATATTAGAAGTAATAATAATTTGTTATATATGAAAGAAAGTAATGTATATTTAATAGCCTTGATCATATATTTAAATTTATAATAATGATTGAATTTTATTCAACGTTAAGCATTATATTTTATTCTGAATATAAAATTAATTTCAATTCATAACAATAATGTGAATTTTGTATATGAATAATATTTTGACATTATTGAATTGCTTTTATTATACTCTAACTGTCAGAATATGATTATTTTGTTTATTAGAATTACGACATTTAACAATTTAATATATTGATTCATAGAAATAATTTACATAAATTTTGTTTAATATTCAAATATATAATACATATTGAATAGGATATTGAAATACACGATGCATAGAACGAGAAATATATTTTTAAAGTTGATAGCAGCTGTATCGTAATCCGGTAGTGAATGAAAGCAAATGCTATCGCGGTATTACACATTGTTAAAAATTATATTAACATATGTAATAGAAAATTCCAATATAAAGTAGCAATATTGCTTAAATTGTCGTTATAAATCCATCGATAAATTTTATAAATTTTGTTGATTTTAGCAGCTCTAATCAATGTACAATTTTAGTTTATATTCATTATAAATTTTGGATCGTAATAATATATGTATTGTTATAACAACTATAAGCCTATAATATACAATAAAATCATTAGTATTTCAAAATTATTTAAAAATATTTGAAAACGATTAGTTACAAATAAAATTAATTTTTAATATATACAGTCTTTGATATTTTTACAATTAACGCGTACACGAATAAAATTTATTCAAAAAAGATGAATTATTATAGCATTTTGATAAATTATTTTACAAAGCATCAATCGCGATCTTTTACTTTTTAGGAAATGAAGTTATTCTAGCATATTCAAAATTTTAAAACGAATATAATTTAATATAAAATGATGTTAAATTATAAATCATTTTTTAACTTAAATGAAAAATTAAAAAAATATTCGCGATAAAATAAAAGAGAATTTAGAATTTATTAAAAAAACATGAATTTTTTCTTATAGTTTCGTCAAATCGCACATGTAATATTTTTCTTTTTGCCTACAAGTTAAAATAAAAACGATGTCACTCGCAATGAAAACAAGCCATAACGAAAGCATAACTATTTCCGCGCATAGGCTTTTTACACGTATCCAATACATATATACGTACAAACCCTTACTCGCGCTCACACATAAAATAAAACAAACACAAATTAACGTTTCAGAATAATAAAAATAAGATTTCGCCTCTTCTTGAAAAAACCATCGCATCGATAGAACGATCGGAAAATTCGACTCTCGTTTCATAGCTAATCGCGAAGCGGCCTCGTTTCTCTCCCATAAACAATTTCGCAAGCATTTTCGGAAAATCCGCGTGTATCCCGATCGTGTCGACACTCGAGGAGAATTCGAGGAATCTTACCGCCAACCGCAATCCAAGGGGGCCAAAAGTGCAACAGACCGCGACGATTCCCGAGACCGGCGTTGCGAATACACACCGAGAGTCGGGCATCGCATCACGCAACGAAGGAGCGAACAAAATTTAAGGGGCCGCCGACACATATGCACACGTGTACGATATAGTCGGTGCGTTTCGCTCTTTCGCAGGCAGAGGTCGAACCCAGACTCGTCGGTACCTCCGCGTGCACGAGTGCGCCAGCGCAGCGGTCAACGCCGTGCGAAGGGCGATGGAAGCCGAGCTATGCGCCGCGGTAGCGTAGGGTCGAGAACGAGAGAGAGACGGAGAACACGCGCGTGTGTCTGAGTGTGACAAAAAGCGAGGGGACGCCAGCGGGCGGAGGTCACGGAGTGCGCCGACCTACTGTCCCACATTCGAGGCGCGCTCGCTCTCAGCCGAGTTCCGAAAGGCTGGAACGAACGCGGAGCAAACCCAGAAACCCACAAGTTCGGTGGCCCTCCATTCTTCCCGCGTCAGCTCCATTCGTCCTAGCACCTCCCTCGCACCTCCCTCGCATCTCCCTCGCACCTCCCTTGCACCCCCACGGATGAGATCGCGTCTCTTCCTTCGTCCCTAATTCCCCTAACCCTCCACCGACAACGCGCGTCACCGTTCTTCATCGAGGACAGCTGAATCACCGTCTACCCACCGACTCCCAGCGATCCTTACTACCCCCGGACTTATTCCCGGCACCCTTAAAAAAGAATACAAAGAATGCAATTTCCGTGAATAAAGCGATCGAACGAACCGGAAAAGGTCTCGCTCGAGTGCATCGGGAGAAAGAAAAAAGAGAACCCCGCGACGAGGGAAGTCGAAGCGCGCGTCGATGAGAAAACGATCGCGGGGTTCCTTTCGCGTCGGGGTACGCGTCGACGTACGCGTCGAGGTTCGCGTCGACGTACGCTTCGACGTACGCCTCGACGTACGCGCCTACGTTTCCGATGAAGCCAGCAATGGAGAGTCGTCGCTTTCTTGCGCCCCGGGCCGAACGAGGTGCACACGTGTGCCGACATCTGCCAACGCGGATTTTAAGCTCGGGTTTTCGCGCCAGAGACGCGGCGCCGGTCGACTCGGCCAAAGTTTGCCGACACATTGGCCGGGTGACGAGGCGTCGGGGGTCGGGAGACGAGGAGAACACGAGATTGCGGATTACTGGCGCCTACGCGCGAATCCCTCGCTCCGAGCCCGATTTCGTATCCGGAACGAGGCGCCGCCTCCACGTTCGTACGTTTGGCGCGTTTGCTTTTGGATTATCGTGGATAACGACTCGCGGCTCTCGCGGATTTTCCACGAGCTCTTTAAACGCATCCATGGAACTTTTGCCGATTGTACCCGAGAGATTTGTATTCGTAACAACGGGGTAGAAGGTAAGATGCAATTTCAAACGGGAGTAATTGGATTCGACTATTCCGAGCTGTAAATTGCATAAAATGTTTCCCTTTCGTCGTTTAAATTATTTAAAAATAGATCTCGTTTCTAGAGTCCGAGTTTTAAAATATAAAATATTGAAATTCAATCGAGTGCTATTTTATATTTAGAGATTTGAAGAATTCGAAGGAATGATTATTTATACGTTTAGAATTATACGTATTGAGATAAAAATAACGATTGTATCGAGTAATGAATTTTATTTCTAATATTATTCTAGGAATTAGGAAAAAACATTTATATTATATATAATCTGTAATTGTAAGTACAGCATGGATTAATTAGATGCTATTTCAAAATATTTAACGCTTGCTTGGAAATAAATTATGGAAAACATAATTAAAAAATAAAAAATATGAAAATTATATTTTTGTAGAAATTTAATATAATTTACGATATAAATTCTGAACTTATGAATTATATTCTTTTAAATTCTTTATTAAAAAATAAAACATTTTTAATATAGACGTACATTCTTTAAATTATAATATTCATATCTGTGTATCTCCGGTAAGTTATAAGTGCATAGAATTTCTAATACGGTCCTTTGTTGACATACAGGTATAAAAGCGGATCCTGAAGTAAAGCCCCGAGTCAGCGAAGACTTACCAAATCTTGTACTAATATCGTATATTTAACTTTTATTTAATTAAGCTTTACTTACGCAATAAATACATTATCTAATCAAATATTCGTTGATCCTCCACTAAAATTTGGTTAACAGTTTCGAGAAGACAAACAGTTTAAAATATATCTTATTATATTATACTTACCAAATTATTATTATTATATGTATTTATTTTACTTGATAAGAACTAAATTTCCAACAGTCTTACGTTATATCTTAGCTTAAAAATTTAATAAGTTTTGCGAAACAATAAGTTGAATCATAATTATATACTATTATGGCATATTCCAGATAAAGAAAAGAAACACCTTAACTTATTATATGCTTATTAAATTTCACGAAATCTCATCCAACTTTATATTAATTAATTTTTATTCATTTTATTTTTAAGTTAATTTATCTTTGAAATTCACGATTATAATAATAGTATTAGAGATATTTATGGTCTTACAAATATCTTAATTTTGTTTACAGGTTATTTTAAATTCACATCAATTTTTTTATTAACAAGATTTTTTGATAAATTGAAGCATGTAAAATATTTTAGAAAAATAATGAATAGAATAAAAATACTCTCAAAAATATTTTATTATACTAGCATTAAAAATAACTGAAGACTATTTAATAGAATTTAATAAAATTAAAAATAAAATACAACAGTAAAAACAAGATAGTATATTAAAGAAAATATAAATAAAATTTTTAATAGAGGTTTTAATATAAAACTTAAAAATGAAGTTAACTTATAGTAATAAAAATGGTATTAGATAAATATCTTGAGAATTCTGAAATTTAAAAAGTAGAAAAAGATAAATAACGCGGTAGTTATTCTAATACAAATAATTCCAATAAAATGTACAGAAATATAAACTTAGTCACGAAAGATTTTTAAGGTAGGTCAAATCAGACAAGAGAAAAGAACGTCAACTTACTAACAGATACAAATAGTTTGTTTAATATCCGAAACAAGTATTTTGATAACAAATCAAATATTTGTGAACACTGACTTGAAAAAGAATTCAATAAAAAACACGCTTTCTAACTTTATCTTAAAAACTCTACTTTTTTCTAATCTATGAAATTGAAGCTAATTTAATTAACAAGTTTACACGTAGACATATATTACAGAAAACACTACGTATTCTCCTAATTAATATAAACTTATTATAATAATTTTTGTTTTGACAAAAAATACGAAATAACATAGATTTATACGCGATAAAAAATATTCTGAAATGAAACAGTACGATATTATCTATCTTATATTTTAAAATTTTATATTATATTTTTCTACGTGAAAAAGTTAATTCACGGTAACAATCTAGTTTAATTTTAATATTTATAAATACTAAAAATTTCTATTTAATAAAGAAATTATATTTAAAAATTTATAATTTTTATTAAAAAAAAGAAAAAGGAACTAATATTAAATTTATATATCATACATGGATATCATTATATCATAAAATAAAATTACGAAGAAAACAAATTAAAATTTTTTAAGGAAATATTAAATTGTTCTATAAATAAAAAATATAATTATATAATAATATTATAATCTGTGGAAATACAGTTAAAATAGAAAACATGAATCGGAAAAAATGTACATTTTGCTTTATCAACAAACCATTCCTATTCAAAACTTATGTATGACATGTGAATTTATATAGAACTTACTGGATCTCTAGTGACTAATATATGGAAACATATTATTATTATATTAAAATACAGAAATGATTTTCCATTCAAATGTTTATATTATTATAATGTATTTCCTATAATTTTTAAATCTGTACCGTTTATATTAACAAAATTAAGAGAAGAATAAGAAACGATCAAATGTACGATATATATTTAATGTAAATTATATATTTATATAATACTTTTCTAATTTTAAAAGTGATTCTGTATAAACATGCATGGCTTGAAATAAATTATACACGGTATCCTCGATTTATAGCTATAAGTAAGAATTTTCATTGAGTTTTTTTAATCCATTTATAAATATCCATTTTCTTAGTCATATGTTTTTCTTATATTTAATTTCAAATATTTATAATTCTATTATCTTACATACGTAGCATAGAAATATAATAAATAGATGCAATTTTTTAAAACTGTGGAGTGATTAGGAATCACTAATATCAATCGACTCGAAGTAATTATCATTAACGGTAATCAACGTTTATTTAATAACTTTAATACGAGCGTTTAACTTATATAATCGAATCAAACTAAATATCACATATTTATATGAAAATAGAGATAATTTACGATTTTATTATCGATATTGTGATTTTAATGAACTTTCACTTATATTTATGACATAGTTGATTCCACATAAGAGGTTTACCAAAATGAAATTAGAAATTAATAGCGTACAAAGTAATAAAAGAGCAGTTTACGAAAGCAAAAAGTAAAAGCACAAGCGAACTACCACAAGAAACGTATAATGAATTTTCAACGGGGAATTTTTTATACAATTATTTGAAAAGGCGATAAAAGCAATTACAGTTTCAATGGTATCGAATTTTGAAACTCGATATTTCACAACTAGCCATAACCCAGATATGCCATAGAATCAAAAGAGATCCAAAGAGACGTTCGTCGAGGAAATTCCAATGAAAATTTTTGTACCGAAAGACCCGAGCGAAGCCGCGAGGGTCGGTCGGTACACCGCTGAAATTCCCTTGATCTCGAGGGTAGACGGAAGCAGTCGGAAGAGTTCGGTATGGCGAATGTTGGGGACTGGCGAAAACGCGTGTCCAGGATCGGCTGGGAGCTCATCGCGCATGGCTGATGACGCAGCGCGGAAAATCGGCGATGATCCAGCGGGTCCTTCCCGTCCTGGCCACACCTCCGCTCGGTTCCTGAAAAGCTCGAGCGGAAAAGTACGGCCCTGGCCAAAAGCGCGCGCAGCCCCATTTGCGCATGAGCAGGAGGCGGGAGGGTTGCCCAAAGGCGGGGAGACATCTAAGGAAAAGCGGAGAACGTAGTCGAGCGAGCGTCCGGCTCTGGTGGCGAGCACGAGTTCGATGCTCGGTGTCGTAGGTAGAACGCAAGGAGAGTTCGAGTGAGTGCGCGAGCGACGGAAGCTGGCGAGGATCGAACAGCGGTGCGATTCGCGAACCGAGCCGCGCGTCCGAGAGCGAAAGGAAGGAAGGAAGGAAGGAAGGAAGGAAGGAGGGAAGAAAGGAAGGAAGAGAGGAAGGAAGGAAGGAAGGAAGGAAGGAAGGAAGGAAGGAAGAAAGGAAGGAAGAAAGGAAAGAAGGAAGCAAGGAAGCAAGGAAGGAAGGAAGGAAGGAAGGAAGGAAGCAACGAAGGAAGCAACGAAGAAAAATCGAAAGGTTATAGGGTAAAAGGGAAAACCGCGCGCGACGGAGACCGATGATCATGTTGCGGAGGTTATTGTACAGCGGCGGTTGAGGCGGCGCGCGACCTTTGGAGGAGACGGACAAAACAAGTCCGCGGGAGAGAGGAGGAGCTGTGACAGCGACCCCGACAGAGATGGTGAGTTGAAGCAGGAGGGATGCCGTCGCCGTCGTTTCCTTCGCAGCTGGTCGAACCTCTCTCTCTTTAACTATCTCTTATCTCTCTCTCTTTATCTCTCTCTGTATATCTCTGTATCTCCCCGTCTCTCCCCGTCTCTCGTTCTCGCGCGCTCTCTCTCTCTCTCTCTCACTCTCTCTCTCCCTCTTTCTCTCTTTCGACGTCGAAACCTCCACCGTCAAATCCTCACCACCGTCCAACGACGGACGAGCTCCTTCATCCGCTGCTCTGTCACTGTGTATGTGTGCGTGTGTGTGCGCGCGTGTGCGGTGCAGCAGCGGCGTCGACGACCCACTCGATACGCAGTGTACGTTGAAAACAAGAGAGACAGACGGGCGGAGGAGGAGGTGGCGTCTGTCACTGCACAGCGGTTCGCCAGCAGGGCAGAGTCTCGAACGCATGTAGGAATATGGCCTCATCCAGCCCCTGCCTCCCACTAGAGGTGAGTTAGCACCGGGGTCCGGGTCCGGGTCCGGGTTCGCGTGCACCGCTCGCCTCGAGCTTTCTTCTCGTCACGGCTTCCTTTCGCGGCACTCAGTCGATACTTCGGCTCTTCTTTCTCATCTTCTCGCGTCTTCCGCTTCCTCCTCGTCGCGAGGGTCCGTCGCACGCGCACACGCGAACGCGAGGGAAGGTTGCTGCAGGCGTGGTACCTGCACCCACACGCGTTCGGCTCTTGGCGACTTCGCGACGACCCTCGGACCCTTCCAAATCTTCGAGGAGAAGTCATCTTCCGTCCGCGTCTCTCCAGCGGGAAAGACGCCGCTTTCTTTTTCCTATTTTCCGCTTCGGGTGTCCGTCGAGGATCGTAACGTCGCGCCGGATGCGATAGCGATCGCGAGTCGGGTACGTTGCTTTGCGAGACCGTGGCATTTGCGAAATTGAAGAGAGAAAGAGAAAAGAGAGAGAGAGAGAGAGAGAGAGAGAGACAGCGAGAAAGGGGGGAGTACTAAAAATATATTGTATCTCGACCGAACACTCGAGTTATATTTTTTTTTAAACCATGGATAAGATCATTTTATTGCGTAAGGTTGATAACGGTCTTCTGTTACCGTACGATTTACGACCGTAATTCCTACGAATCCATATAAATTTACGGTAAATAAAGCGTTTTAAATCCTTGGGATAAATACAAAATATTGCGATAAGAGAAGGACGATCTTATTTACTTAAAATACGTATTCGTATCGAATAGGTTGCACAGAGGCATGACTTTCCATCGGTCGCGGTTAAAATGTTAAAATCGCATCCGACGACAAAAACTTGGAACCGCAATGGTATTATTATACCACTGCTGCTCTAGTTCCGAACTCATTAACGTAATCATGCGGAGTTGTAATTTGTAACGGTTTTAATGCATAATTCACGCGTGCGAAATTCGCAACAACGAGGAATATCTCGATTTCGCTGGGACAATTGTCGTTGGTACACAGACAATCGCTAAAATTTAAGCGCGTTTTCTTCTCAGTTTCCTTTCCTTTTTCCTTCTTTCCGTACCTCATACCTCGTTTTCTTTATCTCCAACTTTTCTTTATCTCTGCTCGTCCGTCTCTCTTGTTTACGCGTACACTAATTCGCGATACGTTCCAATCGCGAGGCATTATACCCCATATATGAATTCGTATGACAAACCGGGAGGGAAGGGGCGTCCATCGTTCGGGAAAGCTCGGTGATCTCTTTTTTCCTCTTCGAGCCTCGTCGGGAATCAATGTGGAACGAGTGCGCTATCGAGTATTAGCATATTTATGAGGGAAGAAAGACAGAGCCGAGGAGTAAAGAGGGTATTGATGTTTCACTATTATTGTTTTTGTAGCGGAAAATGACACCTTTACACGTGATTCTTATAGTGCACCAGTTTATTGAACAAATAATTTTGAGATACTGTACGAGACGTGACATCTGCGTTAGCATTCAATTGTTTAGCATAAATATAGCGATATCTCCAAAACATGGTTATTCCAATTGATGCACAGTTAACTTCGTATTTTGATTAAATTTATATCCTCCGATTTAAAATTTAAATTTATTTATATTTTGCAATATATAGTATTGTGTATACTCGCATATTAAATTAATATATTGAAATATACGTATACCTTCCTGTTTACTTTAAATATCGAATAAACATATTAGATTAAATTTGAAAAATATTTCACCTCGATTGTAATTTATTTCCGTTGAGTAACAAATTTTTAAACAAAGTACTGTTTGGTATTATTCGATTGACTATCGGTAGAATTATCACGAATAATATGATCGTTATAGTTAAATTAACGAATTTGAAGAAAACTGTATCCAAATATATTCATTTATTTAGCTAAAAGGATTTTTTGTTACCGAAGATCACTCGAATTATGATTTTTAACTTTTTATTATTAATATTGTAAAAATGAAGTGCGAAAGAAAATCTTAATCTTATGTTTTTTTAAATTCGTAATCTTTTTAGCTCACCGAATTTAAAAAATAATTTCAATCCGAATCGTCGGAACTTCATCAATGTCCGTGGGTTTGTTAATCCGATCATAGGGATGCTTACGCATAATTGTACACATTACAGATATTACTATTACGTAACAATAATATGTTTATCAGAAATCTATACGAGCAGTTAAATTTTCCGTTATAATCCGATAACAGATATATGGAAAATCATCCGTATACTCGATGCGATATACAAATCCAAAGTTTGGACATTTATGCGCTACAAAATCATTTCTAACGCCGTTCAAACATAAAATTTCATGCATTCGTTTAAATGTCCAGATATTTTTTCCATGTGATAATACAGAAAAGTTTGTTTTTAAATTTATTCTAGAAGTAACGAAATACAAATTTCGATTTTTTATACTCTCTCGAGCGGAGCTTTATTCTGAGGTATTCCTTTCTCTGACCGATAAAAAGTATCTTTTCATATATCGTTATTAATTAAAACTACATACTTTTTAACCTAAATTGAACATGTATTCAATTCTTCCTGAAATAAAGCATATAAAAATATATAGCTTTCCTTTAACCCAAAAACATTTATTAAATATACTCTATAAATATTAAAATTTATCGAGATATGCAAATAAACGAATATTCATTTTATACAAAAGAATTTACCGATAAAGAAATAATAATTTAAAAGTACATAATTAAACTATTCCAAGAAAATCAATGAATACATTTTAATCGAGAAATTGATTATTTGAAAAATAAAACTAGGTTCGTAACTCTACATGAAGCCACTTAATGCTTTGTTTTTAATCTGGTAATCACGACGATCCTTTACTGATTGGATAGTAAAATACATTTAGATAACAAAATCTATTGCTCTCATTATGAAGTATAGCCTAGTAACGCATGGCGACAGTTCATCGTTGCATCCAATAATTACTTTTTTGCATTTAGCTACTCTGAAAGGAGGTTACGTTATTTTAAAAAAACGGTTGGATGAAATAACGAGTATTAAATTAATATGTAAAAAGATTTCTTGAATTATATTCATTAAAATATCAGAATTGTGCATAGTAATTATTATTTTGTTTATTTCATACGTTTTTTAATTTTTTTAAAGCTTAAAACCTTATATCTCTCGTTAAAAAAATTACTCAAATTTTAATATAATCTTTTATTTAAATAATTATTATGTTATACATCGTAAAAATCCTATTTTATTAGAAATTATAAGATTAACATGCATAAACATTCAAACAGTTCAAAAATGATTTAAATATTCGCTATATATTTTATTACGTTTAATACTCATTTAATTTATTTTTATGATAATTAAAGTTTTATATACACTAATATAATTATTACAATGAAAATATACGACAAATTTATATTGTAGCTTAATTTTTAAAAAATATTTAAACATTATTGTAAAATGTGTTATAATATAAATATATAAAATGAAATGAGTAGTTAAATATAAATTCCAAGTACTTTCATTTTAATTGTAGAAGTAAATTTACTTGAGGTGTATTAAATATCCCCATTTTAAACATTTTAAATACTTTAAATACATTAATTCACGTTAAAAGTAAATTAATTTTTTTTATATGATAATTGTTTCTTATTATCGTAAACCGTTATTTATTTTTATATTCATAATAGATAAATAATTAATTTCTATTTATTTATTCACGATATTTATTTATTTTTAAGCTTTCATTTGCGTTATTTAGATTTTCTTTAAGTCGTTTATAAAAAAGTTTTTATATAATTATATGTAAGTTTGATAAAAGGTTGATAGCCCAATGATTATTTTGAAATCATTATTTTTTTTATTTTATTGCACAAAAAATGTAATCATACTATTATGAAAGGATAAAGTGTAATTATATTTTGTAAAAAACATACAAAATGTTAAATATTAGAAGAAGTCAACATTTTATTTAAAAAATTCAGAAAAATATTATTATTATTTATATATACATATGTAAAAGTCATCATTATATCGATATAAGTTTATATATGTATTTGTATATTTTATATTTTTATTACATTTTCTTGTGCATTTTATCAAATAATTAAATCAAAAGTTAAAATCATTTATTTAATATTTAAACTTAAATTTATTATATCTCTGATAATGAAAAAAATTCTATATTCAATTTTATATGATTTGTACTTAAGTTAAATAATTATAATAATATTTATGATTATTTGTATTTAAAGATAAATATTTTTAAAAATTTTATTTTTCACGAATCGTTTTGTGTCTATTTATTTCTATTGAATTATTCATAAGTAAATATCTATCACACTTCGCATATTGGATGCTATTTACGATATCATAAGTTTATAGCTTCTTCAAAACTATCTATCGAATTGATGTTCGAACTGTACTTTCGAAAGCTATATATATTTGTAGATGCACTACTTGTTTTTTCATATCATATGCACTATTTAATTGAAGATGTTGAAAATACAATTAAATTTCTCAAGATAAAAAAGTAATAATTTTAACAACCTCATTTTATTAGAATTTCTATCGTAGGTTTAATTCAACTATTTATTATTTCTACAGACTCTGGACAGATCTATACAAGAAAAAATTCATTATATGGAATATTCGTTGTTTCGTTCTCTTCCCATCTCGTTAATTCTCTCAATACTGCAGGCGAGAAAGTTAATCGATGAACGAATCAATTATCACTTGACAATCTTAATTTCTTGATTTGTTTCTCTCCCACAAAATAATCTAATTACTTAAGTACGAAGAGGTACAATTGTACAGCATCGGAATCAAGAGTTCATAGTACAAAGCTTTGTTTGAGGTGCTTCCGTCATAAATAATTTCCTTTGTTTCTGCTTCATTCTTTGGAGCTTTAAAGCTTCGAATGGACATCGAGACTTTATGGAAAATATCAACTGACTGTGTGTATTAGATTGGTTGGTCAATTAAAGCTATATAGGGTGGCGACTAGAGGATTTGGAATTATTACTCGGCGGGTGTTAAGTCTATGTTCCCCAAGCTAGAATGTGCACAGGAATTTTTAGAGCAGCACGACTCTCGGTATTAAGCTGCTCTTTGCTGGCTTCGTTGATCTAGATTTGAGGTAAGCGTAGGAGACAGGATAAAGTATTTCCAGTTGTCGGCGATAAGTTTACAAATTTCAAAGAGATGTTATAAAAAACATTATTATCGCTTCTTATTTTACGAAGCTTCGCATATACAAGAATTTGTAATTATAATAGACTCAATAGCTAACTTAAATTAAAATGTAAATTATAATTTGAGTTATAATTTATGCTTGTAAAATTTTTAATTACTTGTGATATGATATTTTAACTCTTAAAATTTTTACAAATAACTTAAAAAAATTAAAAAATTATGTAGTTTTTGTGTTATAAACAGTTTTTTTAAATAAGTTATTACATGATTTTACTATTTAGTAATAATTCCGTCTATATAAATAATCTTAAAACTATTGTCAATATTTAAAATAATTTATAAATTATCGAAAATTTAAATATTTTAGCAAAAATGATGTTTGTTCATATGATAATAATATCCAATCCATAAAAAATATGTATTTAAAAATTCAATAATTTTAAACCATTTTTATGCATGTTTCTTATATATAATAAATTCATAGTACAAAAGTTAAAATTAAGTATAAATTTCTAAACTAACTGATATATCACGTATTGATTGTGACATACCGATACATTGTTATTACATTAACTTTGATACCTTAACTTACATATCCAATAAACTATACTGACTCAATAGAAATTAGAATTTATAAAAGTAATCTTATTTTTATGAAATATACAAAGAATTTAGAAAAATCGATCGTTATACCAATAAATTTATAAATACAAGTTTAATTTTTCTCATTAATTAAACTAATAAATATAATTATATTTATATTTTTTAAGATGTAATATATTTATTATTAAGCGTTTATAAACATTTCAACTATAATAGATAGTTAAAAATTATGTAATAATATTTTATTTAAACAAAACACTTTGAAATGATAAATATAAATAACGTTTATAACAACTTTATAAAAAATAATGCAGTATAATGATTTATTGGATGTAAAATTATTCTAAAATAAATACACATATTGATATTTGTAGTCGTATAATGATGACACAAGATTATCAAATTAAAATAAACTCTAGTATCGAATATTTCCATAGAAAATTTTATTTATTGATCAAATATTTCTTAATTTAATAATTTAATTATAATTCCATACTTTTTAAATAATGATCTTTATGGAAAGTAAAAATTTACATTATAAGAATTTCAATGATTATTTGTTATATATATTTTTAATAATAAAATTATTTAAAAATTTAAATACAAATTCAATGAATATCGTTGAATAAAATGAATTTAAATTTTTTATAATATAAATAAATAATACTGCTCATTAATTTTATAAACATGTTTATCAAATATTTATAGATTCTATAATTTAACCAATATGTATTTCTTAAATTAATTAAGGAATGTTCGAAATAAAATTTTTCAAATATCGATAGAACAGAAAAAAGTAGAAATAATTGATAAATATTACAATACAATAAATAATTAGTAAATAATTCACAAGTATTACAGTATAATAAATAATTAGTAAATAATTCACAAATATTGCAGTATAATAAATAATAAGTAAATAATTAATAAATATTACAGTATAATAAATAATAAGTAAATAATTAATAAATATTACAGTATAATAAATAATTAGTAAATAATTAATAAATATTACAATATAATAAATAATTGATAAATAATTAATAAATAACTAAAAAGGTTATTTTAATATAAGATTTAAACCACTATTATCGTAGTTTGAATAGGTTACTTTCTTTAACCAATTCAAGCATTTATTCATCTCATACAGAAACGCGTTAATAGAATTAACATGAGAAAGAAAAAAATTAATAGTCACGGCGTGATAAAGTCGATCACCACGTGTATCGTTATACTCGGTCGACTATCCTACACGAAAGCTGTTTTTATCCAGTACTCGAGTTATTTTTGTTGATAGAATCGTATGATTGTTTGTAGGTTAGAAAAGTCGGCAAAGTAAACGCGGGAGGCTCTCGTGGAATGACAAGAGGGGGTGCGACTTTGGTAAAGGAACTGGAAGGGCGGCATGAATGAACGATCAATAGATATATAGTAAGTTGCCCCCAGGTTCCTATCCGCTGTGTATTTACATCGTTCCCCTCGTCATCGCCTAACTCTACTCGCTCCTTTTAACTCCGAACTTATCTCTCTTTTTCCGTTTCTACAGCCTCGCCAGTACTTCGTACGTATTACGAGGCAGCCTTGTAATAAACTCCATGATTGGGTCGGATATACTTGTACGTCTCTCGCACTCTCTGAAAAATGATCCGTTTTCAAAATCCCTGCAAGGGACTTTGTCTCGTTTTCAAAATTATCATTTTATCTCTCCAGTTTCCTTTACGAACTCGTTTGCTCGTTATTCAGATATCCACAGTAGGGAAATTGAAAGCCATCAGAATTTAATTTGCAATGTCGTTCAAAATTCAAGTCCTGCTGGTTGAGACAAAAAGGAAAGAAAACAGGCCACTCGAAACTGCCCAATCGTTTTTGTAATTTTCAAGCCAAGTTCGTATATTTGTAACTAGAGTATAAAATAAATGGATAAACGATCGATTCGAATAAGATACACTTATAAAGTTTGAAGATGTAGGGATAAATAATCTTTAGTACGTATTAAATATATTAATATCATTCTTGCAGATTAGTAACGTTTGAGTTATAACCTACTATAATTTAAAATAAATATTAGCAACGGTATTTGCTCGATAATATTGACTTTCTATTTTGATTGCGATAGCCGGTATTAACACAAACGTACGCACACACACATATACACCTATTTCTCTATCTTTGGAAAAAGAACTTTATTTAATTAGTAAAGGGAATAAACGCGTAGAATTTGAATGAGTTCGATGGTCATAAGCGAAAAATAATAAAAAAATCAAAATAATTTTATAAAAGTTTGTATAAACTTTATAAGTTTTTTTTCAAAATAAGATACGTACGTTAAAAAATTTTATTCGCTTATTTATATCGAATACCCGTATTAAAACCTTGTATTTATAATAAAACCTTTAATTACATCTGTAATTTACAGTGAAATTAGCAATTCATAATATTTATTAACACAACTATTTTTAATAAATTGAATTTTAACTATACAAGGCTTTTATAAGTAAAATTTATAAATCGAGGATATTCGTAAATTAACCGAATACGTATTATTATAAAAACAGTAAAAAAATGAATATTTCCGACATATGCAGAGATACATGATTACAATCAGCTCTCGAACGTAATTAATGTAAATGAGATATAATGTGAACTAAAACTCGGTGACTATTTGTCGCTGTGTTGACTGAATCTAAATGGCGATAGACTCTTACATTGTATCTGGCATGTGTGAACGCCTTCACCTCCATTCACGAGACACGTACAAGTATATCTTGCAAGTATCTAAACTCGACAAATGAACGATGATCAGAGATGTGTGACAATTTGCACATGTATGAAGATCCGGAAACGGACTATAAAAATACGAAAGGATTAAATTCGTTTTTTGACAATTAAAATCATATTCGTACCTCCGATCTCGACAATAAAAAACATTTATAAAACCTCTGCTCTAATTCTCCTTAGAAAATCGATTAGCTACAGCGTTTAATTATCGATTTATTTACAAGAAATGAATTGAAAAAGACGAGTAACGGTGAATCTACAGCTTTCATTCTATATATAATAGAAATTACATGCATCGCTCTCATCCGTTTATAGAGAGACTTTTACCTTTTTTTTACCGAAGTATAGTCTTTACCGCGTTCATTAATAGTGCATTCTAGTTTCCTCGAGTACTGCTGATAATTTTTCCACTAAAAAATAACATTAGAGTATCTTTACTAACAGTGCAAAAAGTTTAGACCATCCTCGCCTCGATAATTTTATGGACTCATCAAGAATTGCAGGATAATTTTTTCAGAAAAAAACTTTTATCGTTAAATATATATTCACCCCTTCAACATAGATTTATATTTGAAACATTTTTTATCTTAATTTTATATAAATAAAACTTATCAATTTTTTGTTCTTTTTTTTTATCGAGAAAGGTAAATCTATCACTTACCGTATAAATTTAAAAATGAAAACGTATCAAATAAAATTCTATGGTAAAAATATAATTTTAAATTTTTATAATTTTGCACTGATATAAGTAAAAAAATAAGTTTTATATAACTTAATGAGAATTATAAATTCTCCATATGTATAAATATAAAAATAATTATACATATATATCAACTCAGAATAATTATAAATTCTTTTTATAAATGAAAGTAAATTTTTTATTTTTGAACATAAGCTGATTTAAAATATAAAAGTTAACGTAGTTATGTTTTGTTTTTTATTGTTACGCGATGTTAATTAACATTTGACCCGTTGGTTAAACCAAATACATTTTAAAAATTTTTTTTAATTCTTATTTCTTTTCTCCTTTTATTCTTATTGCTCCATTCTTCTCATATTAAAAGAACTCATAGAAATCGCGGAAAATCCTATTTGACAATACAGGGAAAAGTAGAAAAATTAAGAGTATTTAATGTTCTATTGTCTTGTTACATAGTAGATAATTCAAATTTTATTAATACTACGATTATTATACGTTACTGATAAGTATAAAAAAATAAATAAGCAACGCATTATTTATAACTAATTAGAATTAAGTTTTATGTTTGTAAAAATAATTTCAAAAATTATAAAATAATTGTATTATTTAAATTATTAATCTATTTTTAATTAAAATATTATTAGAACTCTTTACTACAAAAATATTATTATCCGATAATATTATTAAAAAATTTAAACGTTACCATTTTTAAAAAAATTTAATTCAGAATTATTTTACTTATATAATTTGATATTTGGGAAAGACAGAAAATCATTTATTATAAAATAATGTTAAAAGATATTTCATTTTTAACAAATAATACATATATATGTTTTGAGCGAGAAAAAAATGTATATTGCTATAAATAAAAAAATTGAAAAGATCGGTATAATAGGATTAAACCCCAAAACAAAAGTAGTTAATAAAATTCAGATGAAATAGTTAACTAAACACGTTTCTAACATTTACTTAAAACATGTCACGTAAAATGGTCAATAAAATTTCTAGGTCAAATTGTATTGTAAGTATATTACCGAATAAAATAATTCAAAGTCAATCTTGTACAGGAAAACAAAGGAAAAGCGGAGTTAAAATTATGTAAGGGAACGTTTACACATACAGCCACACTCGGGTACACCGATGTATTCGATAAAAAGATGTTCCTTGCAAAGTTGCATATTTCCAAGTTTCATGAATTAAAATATTTGGAAGGACATCAGCAATGAAATAGTTGTGCAGTTTGGCATGTGCCTCGTCACTATTTACTCGTATTCGGTGCCCAAAACTTAACACCAACACCAATAAAGGATTGCACTTATTCATTTTTGCACGTCTACTTTTTTCATTGCCAAGCGAAGCCAAGACTATTTTCCTTCTTCGTAAGAAAGGATGAATCGAAAGTCCGTTTCCTCTAGAGTTCACTACTACTTGAAAAAAATTTCACCCGGTGTTCAATGAAATTTGAAGCTCCAGAGATTTCCTACCTTGTTTCTACTACCAGCGTATTTGGTCAATTATAGAACAACCGCATTACGGAAACGAGTCGTTGACAATGGCCTAACGCGAAACGGTTTATCCAGACAAGCCAGGGCAGCTTTCGTCTTGCTTTCATTGATTTTGACGTGTGGATATCGAAATAGAATGAGTTATTTGCGCGTGCGCCTGATCAGTAGATTACGATGCCGCTTTCATTGTTTTTAGGATGAAAACAAAAGCGTACTTTTCAATATTTTTACTACTGTGGGTAACGAGAGTTATAATTATATATTCATATACGCGGATAAATATTCAATTAGATTCTTTCGCGCTGTTTCATCGGGTAATCGAATAATTTAATCGATTAAATGTAATTTTTTAACAAGCGGTAGATAAATTTTTACCACTTTTCCGATGGCTTTTATGCACCACTTGTAATTGCTAGACGCGATTGAACAATCTACGGTGCTTTACGATTGTCTTGTATCATTTACGACTCCAGAAGATTAATACATAAATTTATATTACAGTTTGTTACGTACGGTTAATCATAAAATATTTTGATGGAAAGCTCGATAAAAAGTAGCGCGCGGTTTTACTTAGTCGGAAATTAAATCCAAGACGGATCCGTTACTCTTACGACTGTGCGACTGGTGTACATATACTTTTTCTTCGAGCTAGTCTCATATTATAATTGAGACTATTATACAAAATTTAGAATAATTTTAATGGTTTTATATTTGTTTTATTTTAATTTTAATTTTTATAATTTATCAATATTGCTTGATGTCACATAAATTATATTACCTTTTATATGCAAATTTGTAGTGGCAAAAATATAAGTATTTATTTATCGATAAGCCTAATTTGAAAGTTTCTGTTCATTATTTATCTTCGGGAAGATACAAAAAAGTATTTAGATTGAAGTACATTTTCATCTTTCTTTAATTTTTAATAAGAAAACACATTTTAAATATTCATACTTTTTTATTTTCTTTATGGAACTTTAATTCGTTTTAAATATGGCTTCTTTACTTGAATTTAAATTGTATAAATTATTTGCAATCTTTTAAAAAAATCAACGCGTGATCAATTAAAAATATTTTTCAATGTCTAATAAATGAAAAGATTGTAAAATATTCTTGTACAATTTTTTTAATAACGATATTGCATTTTAATTTCAACATGGATCTATATTTTTTTGTATAATTAAAAGATAAAAAATGCACAATGCTTTTAAATTATAATAATTTAAATTCTTACATTTCCAGAATATTTTGGTGAATTAAGTTCCTACTTTAATTTTATTCAATTTATATTTAGTATCAAATTTCAAGAAAAATTATTTTATTCTAAATATTTATATTTATTTCTGTATATTATTACTTAAATGACGTAAGCACAAAAGTGTTTAATTTTGCGCTCTGATTACGATACGAGGATGACTCGTATCTCAAAAAATGAAAGAAATAAATGCCTGCACCTCAACTGGAAAGAGCATCCGACATAAAAACGAAAATTTTCAACCTCGACTTTTATCTAAAAGAAGTTGTATTATTTTTTTCGATACCTTCATCATTTTTATCATTATTTTTTTGTTTTACTATTTTATTTCTTTCAATACTAAGAAAGTATATTTTGTACATAAAATACTTCTATTTATATTAAGTAAATTTGATTAGATTTTTATATATATACTCGAAAGAAACAAAGTAATCTATACCGAATATAAATGCAATATTTATATTTTAGATTTGCGTTCTATAAATAGTAAGAAAATTGTTTCAACGACTTCAAGAAAATTATCTTTAACGATGCTAACATAATTTTTGAATATGTTTTAATGTATTTTTGTAATATTAAAAAAATTTGTTTGTTAAATTATTTTCTTACACGTGTAAATCGCACTTTATAGAATTTTTAATACAACTTCATTTGATAATGTGTTTATGATTTTTACACTTTAAAAATATCAACCGAGTATTTAAATAATTTTTAATGAGCATACCTTTTAAAAATTAAATTCAATATAATTTAGATGAAATTCTCGTTAGATGTTTCGATCGTTATCGAATATTAGACCGTTACTATTAGAAATCTCATTTCGCTAAAAGAAGTTACGAAAACAACTTAATATTGGTTCAGAGCCAAATACTGGAATTGCTTATTTTTTTTTAAGTTTTTCAACCTTCTTATCGAGTAATATTATAATAGAACAGGATGATGACGATGTTATTCGCGAAGCCCGACTTTCGGTGGATATCCGATCAGTAGTGTCGTCATCGCTTTTCGGCTAAGGCTGACTCTACGCGGAGTCTACTACTTCACTTCAAAATAGCAAGCACGGCAGTGTTTAAAGTTTGACACATTTATGCTATTGGTTATATCACTGTTGAAGTTAGATGCATTCGCAATCAAGTAGATTCAGCCATTATATTCGTGTACAGGATGAAAAAAGTAGCCAAGTATTTCGAGGTGCTTACCAATATTAAAGTAAGCGTTTTCTTTACGATGATAGACGAAACTATTATATTTATGATTGACCTCCAATTCATGAATTTATTCGATGAGAATGCATAATACTTATACTTGGATTATTTTCTATTACGCGTGTGAATAAATTATAGAATAGAGAATAGCAATCGATTAAGAAGATAACAAAAATAACTTTAGTTGGTTTGGTATCAATTATCTAGTGTTATGGAAAGTAGGTCAACCTTGCATTCTTAACTCAAAAATAAAATTAAACTAACTTGCGTATTTTTAGCAAAAAATAATTATATTCATAACAAGATATTTATTTACTCTATTTCTAGATTATTAATAATAGATATAACTTAATCAATAATACGTAATACGTCATTTAAATAAACCTTTTTATAAATGAAATACTTTCAATTTTAAAGAATAAATAGATAATTGTTTTATAATTATTTTAACGTCAGTTTCTTTTGATTTAGTATTTTAATTAAAAATGATAATAAATAAAAACTATTTAGTATTTATTGTAAAAAAAATTTATAGAATCTGTTGTATAAATTCAATGTGCACAAGATAATTTATTTGTTGCTCCTTCGCTTCTAAAAATGTTAAAGATTATATATTCTGATATTTAAAAAGCAAAAATTTGAAATATAAAAAATATAAGAATTTTTATTTAACAAAATATATATCTATTACTTTGAAATTAGGTACTAAAACACAGAGTTATTATTTTCATTTACTCAGAACTTCTTGCGTTTAATACTTTAAAAGCAAAAATTTGAATACCATATTTATATTTCAATCGATATTAAATTTTTTATCTTAATATTTTCTAATTATAATTATTCATGTTTTATAAAAGAAAAAGTAAATAGACAAAATAATATTAGTTTGATATTAAAGGAAAAGTAAAAAATTCTTTCTTACACAATCAATTGAATGAACTATGTTGTAACAAAAAGTTTCATTTTACTCGTTTCAAAAAATCATTTGATTCATGCAGACTTATATAACAAAGAATGAAATGGATCTTTTTGTGGTTTGAAAAATTGTACATCCGTAATAATCGAGAAAACAGTAACCACCACCGACGACTCCCCAACTTCAAATTTTCTTAAATGTGAAATATAGCTAAACGTAGACATGAAAAACAGTAATGCATTGTAGCAATGCTAGAAATAGAGTTTATGTATGGAATTAAATGCTATACTTATATATATATATTTATATGTGTACATCCTTATACAAAAATATTGTATCGACATCTGCTCGTTCTCTTTCTTTTCCACGATTCTACATAAACCCCTGTTGGACAGCGAGACTGACGTCACGGGACAAAATGGTGGAAGTAAGTGACGTCACAAGCCTGACGAGGGGTTAGTGCTGCCTGCAAAACCCAGGAGTAGCGCAGCTAGGAAAGAGAGGTAGAGTGAGAAAGGGAGAGAGAAAGAGAACCGAACTGTGTCGGTAAGCCCACATGTATCTTCAGGCTTTTCGTTAAGAGAATGCCAGATTTGCATCAGTTGTGCACACAAGATACTTTTTTTGTGTGATGTTTGCGTAAATCTTAGTCTTTCAACTTATTAAAGTTTTCTCTTAGCAATACATTGCGTGGGTCGATGAATAACGATGCTTACAACATAATGATTTTGTATCTTTCAAGAGTTTTCTTCAATGCTCGCTTATTTCTTTCGTCTGAAATTGCGATACCTTCGAAATACCTAAAATATCTATTTTTATGATAATTAATTTACAAAGATCTTCGATTAAAATTTTAAATATAATGCATTTTTTTTTGCAATGAACTGAAAACAACATATTTATGTGCCTAATAGAATCAATTATTTTATTAAGAGATAAGAAATTTAAACAATTTCCTTTTAATTAAAAAACATAACTACTACACGGAATAAATTTGATCGTTTGAAATTTCTGTTTTACATGTGGTGAAATATCAATTAGCAATGAAAGTTAAAATTTTATTAAAAAATTTGTTTCTAACAAGAGTAAAAATTTCAGCATATAATAGGAATTCTCCTTTTTAAGCTCGGTTCGAACGTAGAATTGTGGTAATAAAATTTTTGTTCATTTTTACACGATGAATGTCGCCATAAATGCAACAACTACTAGCTATTTCAGTAACCTTAACGACTATGTCTTTTAGTTACGTCTAAAATATATTATCTATTTTATGTTTAAGTAGTATTACGTATACCCGCCAAGGATATCGAAATTCTTATTGCGCTCATAACTTAGATTTATATTTGTTTACAGCGTTCAAATTCTTGCTCAAACTTACAGTAAGTATTAGGTATCTTTTATATGAGAACGATGACTCGAAGATAAATTATAATTTCTTAATATTCTTAATAGATTTTTATTGATCATGAACGCGAGATAGAATATATACATAAAAGTACGTTATTTGGATAATAATAAATGCATATTTCGGTTGCGGAAATTCTTTTATATTTCATCTGGCTTCATTTTTAGTGCTTCACAAAAGTTTCATTTAACTATAATTCTGACCTGCTCCAATTTACAATAATTATCTCTCTGATTCACGATAAACTTCTCTTTGAATTTTTGATTTAATTCCTAAATTCTGAGGATCATCGTTCAAGTTTAATTGACAAAATTAAAAGACAAAGGCTGAAGCAAAGTCTCCGATAATTCAACTCTTGACCCATCAAAATTCTTGTGCTATTGATTTTCTCCACTTCTTGGATTTTCAGCTACTGATTTTGGGACTGCGCCTATTTTGCTAGTTCGATAGTTATGCTGGCTCGCGCTCAATCTTCTTTTTGAATGCAAATCCGTGCTTTTCGACTTTGTTCTTATGTTAACTATTCACTATACGTTTTGCATCTGTATTCAACTTTATATAATTCGAGAAACGTGTTGTAACGTAGTTATATTTCATTGTCTTATGTAACGATAAATGATGTTATTTAGTTACTGTAAAATATCATTTGGGAAAGAAAATAATATCAATATATGTAAAGCCTTATTAATATTGATAAAAGAAGTTTCATAGATGTATGAATATTAATTTAACATACACTTTTAGATTCAATGAATTTTCGTTCTTTTAATGTAATTCAATATTTATGAAAGTATTATATAAATAATGTTTAGACGTATTAAAACTTTTAAATACAATTGTTTTTAGTAAATTTATATATAAAAACCTTAATTTTTGGAAGTTACTTTCTTACTTTTTACATTTATAAAGGTACTGTATTTTTTCTCGTTAATTCGTAGTTTTTAAGTCGCTGATAAAATTTTTTTAATGTCATAAAAACAAAAACTTAAAAAAAATTACAAAAGTATGTTAATAAAGTCTTATAAAAATTATAATTTTCATTGTAATAAAAAGAAATTTAAAAGTGGAAAGAACAAATTTTCGTAACTACCTGATATTTATTATTTTACGACCTTACATTTTAATATTATTTCGGAAAAGGTAATAAAATTTTCTTAAAGTTTATTTATTATTTTCAGAAAGTTAAATAATACCATTAAATTTTTTAATTTCTATTTTGGTTTAATCATGGTAAATTGAATCATATATTTTAAAATAATGGAAATTAATGTTCTTTAAAAAAATTTATGTTAAATCTAAACGTTATACCTTTAAATGCACAAAGATTTCGTTAGAATTAATTATAATTTTATTAATTAATGTGAGATATTAAAAAATATTGTTATACTTAATATCTAATGCATATAAGAAAAAATATTATTTTTTAATAAAATACATTCAAATAATAGTTTTTTTTATAGAAAGATGTGATTAGAAAATTACATTAATTAAAATGTATAATATTAATTAATAAAATATATTACTTAGTTTGTATGTCTTTCTAAGTATTCTATATATATATACATTAATTATTTTATCACTCCTGTACTTAATAAATACCAGAAGAATAGTTTTTCCAGTGTTTTATTTTATAAATATACAGTGATACATTTTCTCTGTTTCTTAGTTATTACTTCATAATCTTAAGCGTATCTCTCAAACCACAAATATAAATGTAAATCTTTTTTTACGTTGTTTCTGTTTTGATTTTTCTTTCAACGGTGGCTATTATTAATCGTATCTTGATAGAAATAAATTATATATCAGATATAAAGGAAATAGCATGTCAACATGACTCGAGTGTATAATAAGTTTGATTATTTTTTATCGTATATAATTAATTATGTTTCTTATTAGTTTCTTAAAATAGCAATGTTCTATTTTAATGTACTAATATTTTGTATACATTTATTATAGATATTAAAATATGGCTTTTAATTTACCAAGTATTGCACAAAATCTTACTAAAACTCTGTATAGAGTATAAATTAACTTTTATCTTGAATAATAAAACAGAATAACTGAAATATTTTTTTAATACTTTATGTATTATAAAATAATATTCATGTACTGAAAATGAAATTTCTATTAATCTCTAATACAGTAACTTTAATATAAAATTAAAAATAAAAGTATTTAAAATTGTTTTCAATTTATTAAATTATTAAGTTATATAGACTTTTTATAGAATTACAAGTAGAGCATATATTTAAAAACATAATCTATTAAATTATGAAGAAAATTCAAAAATAATAGAAACTTTATAAAGAAGAATTTAGATGAGAGAACTTTTAACATTTAAACATTTTTTCAGAATTTATGTAATATTTCAATAAATTTATAAAATATTTTTATTTTTATAAATTTTAGTATTCTTTTTAAATAAAAATATATTAATATTTGTATATATTAACAATTCTAAATTGAATTAAAAATTTCCACTTTCTTATCCTATATATAATTAAAATGTATCGGTCGCTAATGGATTCACTTTTTATTAAAAAAATTAAAATCATAACTTTTCACAGTTCAAAAATTACAATAGCAAAAATCATGTAAAAAATTTATATAAATATTAGTACAGAAAACATAAATATACATCAAAAAATGAATTAAAACTGGAATTTTAAAAAAAATTTTTTTTTCATTAATTATGAAGAACATTTTTTATTGTGAATAATGAAAAATTCGTATTACGAATGAAATATTAATAGTATATGTAAAAATTTATGTCTTTTTCTGGAAATAGGCAAAAGTAATATATATATATATACCATTATATGTATACCATTTATGATATCAGTAGCTAAAAAGTTTGTTTATCTTTTTAGTTATACTTGAAATACATAAACTTGTCAAGAATTTTTCCAATTAAAACTTTTTTTTATTTAATTTATACGTAACATTAAGTAAATTCGTAAAGGCATAAAACAAAAAGTTTAATTTGTGTGTATGAATAGAATAATATACAAATACATATACATAATGAATAATTATTCGCTCTTTTACAAAATTATTAATTAATTGTTTAATTACAGTAATTAGATTTCTTATTTAATTTTCAATATTTCATAGACTATTCTATTTAATAATTTAGTAATAATTTTGTATTAAAATTCATTTTATTTCATGTAGATTAAATTAGTATCCAAAGTAAGACAACTTGTAGATTTAAATAATTAATTACATAGCATATAAGAAAGCATAGAAAATTATGTTAAGTTGATAATAATAATTTACTGTAATTAGTACATATTTTAAAGTAAAATATAATCTACAAAATATCTTGATTTTATGTAGCAAAAAACTGTTATTAAATGTACATTTATTAGTTCATTTGTGTTCTAAGAAAATTTAAGATACTTTTTATTATGTTTTATGAATTCAGTAAAACATATACTGTTTATTCAATAGAATACAAAATAAAATTGTAAAACGTAATTTTTTAATATTCAATATTAGTTTATATAATTGCAAAAATTAGTCTATATCAATATATTCGTATTTGTAAAATATCTGCGTAATAATTTCTTATTAAAATATTAATCTTACTTAATTAGATTAAAACATTCACTAATCTTGTATTCTTAACATAGAAATAATTCAATTGTCGGATTTACTAATCAAAGAAAATAGTCTATCCATTTTTTAAAGAAACTATTGTTTAAAAATAATCATAATTAATGTTTTCGGTGAATAAAATTAATTTTTTTTAATTAATACTTGTAAGATCTTTACTCAGTGATAAAAATATGAAAAAAATTCATCCCCTCAATGATACTAAACATGGGCTTACATAAAAGTTGAACATTATATATTTTAACTGCATACAAGAGATACAAACATTTCAGAAATAAATTTGAAATAAAAACGTGACCGTAACAGGAAATGTCGCAATGGCTTAATTCATCAATTGAAATCATCCGCGGCGAAAAAACGAAATATTTATATCACTGTTCTAATTTAAATTTATAAGTGACGGATGTAACGTTTAAAAGTATTAGAATATTTATTTCATTAATTTATTAAAAGTACGAATGACCTATATCGACTTCTTCGGTACGAACCGGAAATAGAATCAATTTATCGAGGGGATGCAGGAATTGATTAGTTGCTGTGAGAATTGTAGCACATCGCGAAAGTCAATCGGAGCCAGGATGGACTTAAATAACATCAAGTCTCTTAAGATTTAAGGAGTAGTTAGGTGTTATCCATTTAGATATTGATTGTAATTGGCTAAAGAACTCTGATCACGAGCTTCGATTAAAAAGTTAAAAAAATGTTGTTGATCGCAAACAAGAGCCGGAAATTTTAACAGGTTTAATTTACGTTACTATAAATAAATACTTCGAAGATTATAGATCTATCATCAAATACATGATTAAATTACGGTTCAATCTCAAAGCCCTTCGAAGTTTTTAGTTCGAGATGGAATATACGATCGGTGGATCCATTCTCAACGATTGCAGCTATAAATTTCTAACTTAGCGTTGCCATAACATTAAACATTTGACGTAATTTGTCTACGCTACCTTTAAGAAAAAGTGCTGTTATCGCTATGCATTATACATCATATATATCACGATGTAATCGTTTTACATCGTGAATAAGAAGTTTAAAAAGTGACTGAAGTTAAATCGGATACGAGCTCACGAAAATTACAACGTAACCATCGTAGCTTTTATGGCCTCTTTCCAGAGATGTACAAATAGCAAATGGCCCTTCGAGATCTGAAACGATGTAAGTAAATAAATGGTTATTCTGGCTGAGTTCGCACAGCTGGTGTGGGTTCGATTAGCTATTGTAAAATCTTAGCGTTAAAGTGTATGCACCTGACATACTTACGAACAATGCTTAGTATCAAATTTCGTCCTCTTAATATCCAATACAGCTGGTATAGGGAACTATTAACCAAAATAGAGAGACTGTACAATTTATACGCCTATTCGAGTCATTTAAGAGAGCCCATTCTCTACGGATTCATTATAAAGGCTTCGATAAGACCGTCCGTGTGGATATTAATACTCTAACACGTTTGCGTAATGGAGAACGCCTACGCGAAAAGAGGAAAAAATTTCAAGAGGTAGTTGCTTTATCCAGTTAGTGGAAACAATCGTTAACCGCATTTTAATCACCTCTGTTTTATTAAACAAAGAAAATAAAATCTTCTCGATAAAAATGTTACGTGATGACTTCATTTTGGAATTTAATAGACTCGTTTCACCAACGTATATTTAGAAAGTGTTAACTTTACTTGAATTCACAGTTAACGCCGAGAAATCTGAAAACTCATGCAATCTTTCAAAGCTCGCATTCCTCGAATACCGCATTAATCGAAATTTGGTACCCAATGACCGATTGGGCTGTTTGGTTTTACGAGATGAAACCATTCAAAGTCGTTTCATTAGAGCGATAAATTCTGAATTTGAAGACACAAAAAATCTTTGGTAGAGCAATTCGCTGGATTGTCTGCCGTGTACACACGACAACATACGGTAGTAGGCAAAATCGTTATGTTATCGGTTATCCGATTGATGGATGGATGACCTTACAACCGAGCTAGAACTATTTTGGAAGCTGATCAACAATTGATTTTCACGGGAAGAGAGAATCTAACTAGGAATAATAGTGTCAATTAATTTTATTAGAAGATAAACGCGGCATAACTCCGAGTTAGATAAACTAATTACGTTAATGGGTGACATCTTAGGTTCGATTTGACATTACGTTTGAATTTAATCTGTTTATTATTCAAAATAATAAAATTAATGGAGTCGAGTTGGTCACTATTCGCACATTCCGAGTGAGCGAAGATCGAGTATTTGCGACTGAAAACAGATCCAATCTTGTTTCGGTCGAGTAGAAACGAAACTATTCCAATCGACTCGCTATCAAAGATCTCGAAGCATCGGTTGGGTTTGGATTAGGTATAACGTTAGCCATCTCAAAGGATCATACATTTGGCTAATTTGGAAAGTACGGTTCTTCCGAAGATGCAAATACTGATTTCAGGTAGATAAATCTTGTAACTAAAGGTATCATAGATTACCCCTAAAGTAATCTCAGCGCTCGTAACACCTGAGCATAGTCTATAAAAAGGCTAAATTTAATTAAGATCTCGATACAATGGATACACGTTCAAGATCCTTACACCCTTGCGTGATCTCCTTGTAGGCCGAAACTAAGTTTGGATTCTTAAAGAACGCCCCCTATAGGATGCGTGCATTACTAGGCCTCAGCCCTTCCCTTCGGTCATGCTAAAGCAGCGATTAGCATGAAAGCCGAGGAAACGTCTATTTAATCTGCATCTATACGACACAAACAATGCTTGTAACCTGAAATATAATACATACTTATATTTCCGGAACTTTTATAATCGTGAAGTTATGAATTATAATCAATATTTAGACGATTTGCTAATTAGTAACTCTGTTCTAAAGTAAAATATGTTTACGTGCATTGAAATAGAAAATCAGAATGATAAAGAATATTTTATTTTGAGAAATTGAGCCATAAAATTTAGACGTAAAACTAATGTGGAATATACTAATTTTCCATATATTAATTAATATCCGATGTACACGAGGCTGGAGTTTTTTCTTATAAATTAAAATACAGATAAACGGAAATACCACTACAAAATATAAAAATTAGTTCGGTTTTCTAACGACACACCGTAGATTTTGGAAATATACGAAATTCTCACGATAGCGTTGGTTTATCGTCGCGTTAGCTCATTGGATGAAAAAGTCGTGGGAAAATCGAGAGCAGTTACGGAGAGATATAATCGAAGATGGTTATTAAGGGGAGAAAAGTGAGGGCAAATGCACTTAATTCAGTCGAGGTCGCATTATGTCCAAGTTTTAGCCATTAACGAGCTCTTTGTTTCACGTGTGTGTGTGTGTGTGTGCGTGGAGAGAGTTGTGTACGTATGGCCCATATTTCACTTCTCTCGATATGCCGCGAGCTTGAGGCCAGGCATCGATTTTCCATAATCATCGAAGAGACTCCGTCAGTAGCGGAGGTTCGTCGAGCGACCAAAGCAATCTAGATTAATTGAATTTCCTAAGGGGGAGATTTCGAGACCTTTCTATCTCTTTCCTTCTTCCTTCCTCATTTTTTCACTCCAAGTTCGCCTTCGGTTCCGTTCCCTCGAAACGAGCTGCACGCAACGATGCAGCGAAAAACGTTGCGCATGAAATCCGAGCGTTTTAAATGGATCGAACGAGGTCTTCTCTTTTTCTGTTCCGCAGGTTGGTAGCGCAAGAGGCGGCGGCACAAAGGGACTCTGGATACACGAGTCAGTACAGGAGAAGGAAGAGGTGGACCGGACAAAGTGGTCTCGGTGACTGGGCTGGCGTTGGAGGGGAGGTACGTTACAACGGAAAACAACCTTATTACATCATTTTACGCTCATGCGACCTACAAAACTCGTCCTCCTAGATTCCCCTCACCGTTCCTTATCAGCATGTGCCTTTTCTCAGCCTCGCATTTATTCGTTTATAGCCGATACCTTTTGTTTTTAACCCGAGGCAAAATTAATTTTTGATCAAGTTCGCGTAAAACTAATATAATTAATGCCTTCGAATTGAAATTCATCGTTTCAGATACGGAACGATAATTTTCGCATAAAATTTGCGACTTTGGAAAATAATTAAATTTGTTTCGATTCGTTCGAATTCGTAACGGGCTTTGATAAACCCGGTAACTTTATTCGATAGAAATTTATTTTTTCACCTGTTTTTTAACGTTCGTTGAAAGTATTATATTTCAAAATTTATATTTCTAATTGATTATGAACGACTTAATTAATTTTAAATATCCAATATCAATTTACGACTACATTGATCAAACTGATATATAGTTAATTTATTGTAATATATATAAATATTTCGAACAAATGTATTATTATTTAATTTCCAATTCAATGCGATCATTTATTATATTAAAATATATAATTTTAAAAATATATTATTAAAAAAAATAATAAAATAAAATGTAATAAAAAATGTGTCTCTTATCGTAAAAATTTATACTGTTTTATAAAACAATATTATTTGATTTATTTTTCGATTGCACGAAAATCGATAAATCTGAAATAATAATAATATATTATATTTTATAAACTTTATTCAAATCTAATGTTTCAAGAAGTAGATAAAAAAATCCATTCTTACACTTTTTTCTTTGTAATGGTTATAATAAGCGCGATAATAGAGTATATTTAGTTTTTATAATTTAAGAAAAACACTAAACTCTTGAAATCTAATTAATCATTTATACACGAACTCGTTTTAAAGAAGAATTCGATATTAAAGAAAAAATATTAACTAAATCTGATTATAAAATAAAAATTTTTATTTATTTGAATCGATCTCGATAAAAAAGTTTTTACAATTTTTATCCATATTTTTTATAAATATTAAAGCTTTTGATAAAATAAATTATAATACAATAATTTTAATTATTCTTGAGTTAAAGAATTTAATAATAAAGTTGTGACATTTTAATTTACAATATTTTTATACCCAAATAAGATTCAACTATTTTTTAGTAATTACTTTTTAACGTCATCTTTTAAAACATTTTGCAGAGAAAATATTTGAATAAATAAATTTTTATATACATGAGTGATTCTTTTGAAATTTATTTTCTGCCATTTAATATTTCCATGACTTTAAAAACATAGACTAATATATATATATAAAGTAATCATATCTATTTAATCAGTAATTTCCGAATCTATTAATATAGTTACAGACTTATATTAAAATGTAAAAGAGAGAAATATTTTCCAACTTACATCGTATTTTTATAACTTATAACAGATTCATCAAAAAAAGAGATATACTTTTAATTTTTTTTATTGTCTCTGTTTTAACTGATTGCAGCGAGTTTATGCATTTTTTAACATCAGTTGGCAACAAAGCAATTACTATATAAGTTACTATTTTATAGAAAGTTCATACTATATGTACTTATAAAATATAGACTGTTTGATTACTTAAAATTCTAATAATTTTCTGAATATAATATTATAAAAAACTTTTTAACAAAGATAATATTTTATTTTTATACTACATTTAATCGTTAATATAGACAAATTAATTATTCTATATTTAAAACAATAATTTTTCTTATATGCTATTAAACTATTAAATTATATTTTTAAATTGCTCTAACAAAGTTTTTTATTTCAATGTAGTAAATTAACGCGTAATATAATTTGTTTTTATTCTTCTAAAATAAATCCTAATTATTTTAATTTTAATTTTTTATCCTTTATAATGTTAAATAATACGTTTTTTATGTAAATATCATAAAGACCCGACGAAAAATTATTGTACAATTTTATATAATTTAAATAGTAGATTTAATTACTTTAATAAATAATATTAACTTTGTTATCTTTAATAAAGAATTTTAAAGTCTTTTTTAAACGAATATTATTTTTTATTTGACATGTATTTTCCGTGGATATTTTATTATATTTAGTATACTTTTTAAAATGAAAATAAACAGTTATTGGACTACTTGTTTTCTATAAATTTATTTTGTAAATAATAATAAAACAAATTAAAATGTTACTTCCATTTTTTAAATAAAAGTGAATTTTATTTATATACGTATTAAAACATTGTTTGAATATGTTTGTGGTACGTAATCGAATCGAAAGATCGAATAAGATAATTATTTTATTTTGTAATAGAGTTTTTAAACGTCGAGTATATTTAGATTTACAATAAAATAGAATCGTAATTGCGTTTTCATTATAAAATAATGAGTTTTCCATCATACAAAAGAGTTTATTATAATAGCGATGCAATATCGTAATTTTTCTTCTACGTTTAAGTTCGCATATCGTTCTTGCATTGTAATAATGTACGCGTTATTTTACTTATGACGGGAGATGGTTAATTTAAAAATTTCTGATATCATATCGTGGTTAATTATAAATTTGATTAAAATTTGTACTTGTTTATCCACAGTCGTAGTAAAATATAAAAATAATTCTTTGCCTACTTTAAATTCACAACGATGAAAATTCATAGAATTCTATCTGTTACATCGCATCGAAAATGAAATACGACAAAATTAAGATCAGGAAAAATCATTACTCAAATGTCAGGAAAAAAAATAAGCGGTAAACGTCTCGAGGAAAAAAAGCGAAGGACCAATCAATACTAAAGGGATCGAATTAGGTATTAGGTATAGAGGGGATGGCGCCAGGTCGGGATCAGGGTGGTGGGACGGGGGATGGGGGTGGCAAGGGCCCCTCATCCCTATTCATACTCAGCGAGGATAACTGCATTCGGAAACACACGCGCTTCATCATCGAGTGGCCGCCCTTCGAGTACGCCGTCCTCCTCACCATCATCGCCAATTGCGTAGTACTTGCTCTCGAGGAACATCTACCATGTCAAGACAAAACAACCCTGGCCAAGAAACTCGAGACCACCGAGATATACTTTCTCGGTATATTTTGCGTCGAGGCGAGCCTCAAGATCTTGGCTCTCGGCTTCGTCCTCCATCGCGGTTCCTACCTCCGCAACATCTGGAACATCATGGATTTTTTCGTAGTTGTCACAGGGTAAGTTCGATGATTTATCTTATCGTTTTTTACTTTTTCTCTTTCCATTTATTCTTAGCCTCGACGAGCTTAAGACCTCTTTCGGTTGGGTCCTTGACTAATAACTTATTATCAACTGAGTTTTATTCCATGATTTATGCTTGAGATTATCAGGTCTATAAAATTTAATGTAAACCGATAAAACTTTCACGAGTCATTACTTTTATTCATAAAAGTATATTGTTACGTTTAATAAAAGTAGGCGTGACTTATACAATTTCATGATCTTTTTTTTGTTTTCTAAATACGATACCGAGTTACAACTATCGCTTAATATTTTATAGTTGTTTTTAAATAAGATAGCAAGCATCGATTTATCACTACTTTTCTTTTTATAATATAAAGATTTTAAAGATCTACGATTTAAATAATTTTATTCATCGATACGCGTACATTAAAATATAAACTTACGTATGCCTCTTGTTACATAATTCAAATTCAAATTGGAAATTTGATGATTTATCGATACGAAAATTTGATATACATTAAATGAAAACAGTTTTAAAAGTTATTTTAAACGAAATACAATTCGAATCGATTGCAGAATTTTATACCGATTGTCCTTTTCTTAATTCGTTGAACAAAGATTAATTTTTGAAAAACAAATTGAAACTTTTTGTGATCATAAAATAATATTTCGAACGATAAAATTTTACTTTTAAAAATAATCTTTACAAACTACTTGTAGTTTTGATAACTAACAGACATCGTGTTTCATCGGAAAATTTCACGTTCGTATCATTTATCGCTCTAAACTTTCACATTTCTAATAAATCATTCGAGATTTTCAGTGAAATACAGAATTTTTTATCAAAAGTATCAAACCTCGTATATTTTTCTTTGATAGTCCAAATATGCATGTATATCGTACCATCGGTGCAATACTGTAATAAGTTTTTTTCAATTATAAAATTATTGCAATGGATGACTTTTAATAATGATAAATTTAAGATTAAAAATTTCGCAAATTAATAGAGTGTAACTAGAGCATAAATATTGCCTCTTTAAAAAAAAAACGAATTGCAACCTGTAATTGAACTTTTCCTTTGAAATCGGTAAATGACATTACGAAATATATTGTTTACCGGAAGTATTGTACCAGTGCTAAATATACAAATGTATACCTTGATTCATCCAAGCGTGTCTCAGGACACGAGAGAATAAAAGAGTCAAGCAAACGTGACGTCGAGAAAAAGTTCACAGGTCGTTGCGATGGCAACAATAGTCTTCGAAATTCGATATACTAGAATTCGCGGCACATTCATAGATTATAACTCAGCCAATGAAATTAGCATAATGAGTTGGTATGCCCAACCGTCGATGAACTTTTTCTCGACGAATCGTACATATCGCATTTGAAGAAGACAAAGAAATAAGAAGGAAAATATTAGGTCGATGACCGTGTTCGCCGAAACAAACGTGGACGTCGACCTCCGTATGCTACGTTCCTTCAGGGTTCTGAGACCGTTAAAGCTGGTTTCGAAAATTCCAAGTGAGTCAAAGCTCTGCGACTTCCAAAACTCTATATATCTACATCCATGATAACAGTTCTTTCGAATAATTTTTACATTTGGCTCGTTCGCTCCTCCTTTTCGTACTATATATGCTGTAATCGCAAATTTAGGCTAGTTTAAAACTTGATTTAGTAACGTCTGTTTAGAGACTCTTAGATCGTACAACAATTTACTCGTGAAATTATAATGTATAATAGGATTTAAGTTTTAAATATAAATATATTTATATACATTTATAAGTGAAACTATAATGTATATACAGATATGTGTTATTGTAAATGTAATTTGTTTTTGTCTTACTTTTAATTGGCATTAGATTAAAAAACGGTGATATAGAATACTTTTTTTACCTTTGTGCTTTCTTATATCATGTTAACTTTTAATTTTTTAAATTTACTATCATCGTTATACTTATTTATTAATATTAAAAATAATTACTAGCAATAATTAATGTTTTAGATTAATTTTATAAAAAATATAGTTGATGTAGGTAAATTTTTATTTGTGCAATTTATAGGTAATCGTGGCAAATATAATTCTTTTTTCTTCCCAAGGTCTTGCAAAGATTTTTTATCTATTTCCTTTACAAAAATTTGATTATACTACCAACATCATAATTTAATGGAATTTACAAGACCTTATATTCAACGTTCTATTAGAATAATAACACGCATCGCTATTTTTTAGTACGTTTCGATACACTTGCAAAAAAGTACTTACATTTTTAGAGAAAATAAATAGTTTGAAATATAATTGTCGCTGTGCTATTTAAACTAATGTAGGTGTAATTGACAACTTTAAAATAGTTCAATAGCAGAGGAAAATACTAATTTGTGTACTCTATAAATTTTGATGTTGTTTCATCGTTATATATTATAGAAATATGTACAATTAGTCTACATAAAGTATAAATCTAATATTATGAAAACTATTAACTCAATAATCCTTTCAGTATAAACTAAAATTACTAATAAATAGTTTATATTAATTTTCACGATTTATTTATCCATTTATTCTATTTATTTTTCTTCTATAGAAAATAAATAATATAAACTCATTTTATTTACTTTGAGAATTTATGATACTTTGTAAAAGCATATCTATCATCAAACGGAATTATTTTATTTTAAATTGTATTGCTTTAAATCGCAGATTTTTTCATTTTTAATTTGAAAAATCTTTTTATAACGTTAAGTTAATATTTAATGTGTGAATTAATTTTCAAGATATTTTATTCTTGTAAATCATGATTTACATTTAATGTTAATTAAAATTCATGAATTATTTATTCTTATTATTTTAATGGTTGAAATTTATTAAAATTTTTCTATATATTATTATTTATTAATGTTTGAAATTACTATATTCGAGAAACTATAATATAATTTAATTAAAACGTGGTCAAAAAATTATCCTAGATTTATTTTAGATTTATACTTATATTAGTTATAAATAATTATTTATTGTCACTTATAAGAAAGAATATTATAGGAAACGTGGATAATATAGTATTAATAAAATGAAAGGATTACAATCACTTGATAAATGTAACCAAAATGTTGCATATTAATAATTTAATTCTAATAATATTTTTGGAATATTTTAACTATATTCTAATTGTATTGAATAGATAAAACATAAATTTGATTTAAATTCTTTGTAATCGAAGAAATTTTATGAAAATACAAAAAAATTAAAATATAAATGAAATGATAAAAAATGCGTGATAAAAAATGAAATTTTTAATTTTGAAAGATTAATTAAGATAAAATAAAAGATGTTTTTACAAACGAATAACTTTATAATTACATATTAATAAAATACACGTATCTAATATAAAATTATTTTTGTTTCTTTATTAATTATGTTTCATACATCGATCCAATCTCAACTTAATCATAAAAATTAATTTTATAAAAAAGGTTACTATAATATTCTTTTCACACACTAGTCTACCTTTTATTTTGGTAATATTATAAACTATTCGAACCTTCAATCAGAATATAATGTAAACAAGTAGAAAAAGAAAAGTTCAGCATTTTCGGCAACAAGGATTTGAGGATCATTAAAATCGACGTTGAAATGCATTTCAACCCAACTTAAATGTCAAAGTCATTAGGGGTAAGATTGAGAATTGCAGTGTGCATATGTTATTTTACTGTATTAACATCCACGTCACTTATTTAACTCCCTTTTCCTCTCTCTATTAGATTATACATGATAATATAGAATACTATATAGCTTACACGATTTTGCTCGTTACAATGGAGAGTTAACTTAGTTAGTCTCAATAAAAAATTCAATACATAGAATTTTTCATAAATGTTTCATATTTAACTTTGTACACTTAAGATACTTCTTTTATTAAAAGTAACTTTCCTTAAAATATACAGTTGTTTAATAATTAGAACAGTACTAAATAATTTTTTATAATTAGATTTTTTTATGCTTCAATATACGTAGGAAAAATCTTTCCCATCTTGATTTTTATATTTTAATTTTTTATTATTAAAATTAAATATAGATTTATATTTTTTATTTTCAAAATAGATATGCGTTATAAAGTTAGTAATTTATATTAAGTTTATGTAATTGTAAACTACTTTATGTTTACTTAAAAATTAATATTTTCGTAAATATTGAAGATTTAATTAACGAATATATAATATTATTTTAATATTGCTTAATAGTAATATTAATACTATTTTTTAATATTAAATATAGAGTATATGAAGTTTTTAGTTGATATACTCAATATACTATTTATATTTTAATATTTTAGATAATTAAATCTTAAAACTTTATTCTGATTTTGTATTTAAAATAGAGTTAGTGATATAAACTACGTTTTGTATTACGTATAATAAAAGTAAAAGAAGTAAAATAAAATGTCAAAGTGCATTTATAGATAGATATTTCATGTTACTTCAAAGATGTCATGCTTCATTTAATACTGTCAATATTCAATAAATGCATTATTTATATTTCATTATGATATTTCATTAAGATATTTCATTATATTTAATTTTTTCTAAATTTAGGAGTACGAAAGAAAAACATAAACATCCTAACAATTTCTTACCATTTTTTAAATATTATTCTGCAATATAAATGTAAAATAACGTAAAACATAATAAAAACATGTCTTTTCTCTATTTATACTATGCAATAACTTTTTATGTATGTATAAATAATTAGAAACATAAATAAGAATTAATCAACAGAGAAGTAACATGAAGTTAAGAAATCGTTACTTTATATTTTTATGTACAGAAAGTAAGTATGTTATTAACCTCTAACATTTTGTAAAAATGTAGATCAAAGTTTCAACTTCTAGTATTTATTTTATTAGACAGAAAATGTTTGAAGAGGAAAGAACTTTGATGATTTTTTTATAATTATTAGGTAAAAAATGAGTTCAATAGAATGTTATTCTCATGCTTTAAATTATTCTTTTGTAAATTGTTTACGGGTATATTGTTTCTATATTTAAGCATTTGAAGTAAATATTCAGAGTGGACATAACAAGATTTTTTTAATTATAATTTTAATTACGAATCGGAATAAAGTAGATACTTAAAACAAATTTATGTCATATTCTCTTTCTTACAAAAATGTAATATCGGTATTTCATTCAAAGTTATATTGCATAAATAAATGAAATTTAATTATGCTTATATGACAAAATTATTAGTGAAAAATATTTAGTATACAGTTACTCAATAGTTGCGTTAGTAAATGTTTTTTTTCATTTAATTGTATTCAACACACGAATATTTTCTGAATTTAATAGATCGCTAAATGACTTAAAATTATAACTGGATTTTGTTATAACGTATATGTACAGAATCAATGCTTTCATAAACCATTTTCAAAATCGTATTAAAATTAAAACAAACATATCAGTTATTATTCATTTCATCTTGAAAATTAATCTCGAAATAACTTCATAAAAACTATTTCATATCCCAATTAGATTTCTGCATAAGATTTTTTTACGGAATTCAAAAACTTTTTCGTGTTCATTAAATATTAGCTATTTTTTTCATGAATAAAAAATAATACATCATTTTTCTTTTAATTTCTTTATATCTTATAGTCTTGACTCCACGAGTATTTATGTACACATACAAGTTCTGTGGTTATGTCCACTTTTTTCATATTAATTCTATAGTAATATTGAACGTGTACATTTCCATTCAATTTTTTTTATCTTCATTGCTCATACGGGGAATCGTAGTTCACAAATATAAATATCGAATGTAAAATGGAGATTAACGCATCGATACAATTGTGGTAATATGATTTAGTAATGCGCTATTTTAAAAAATATATCCTGTCCTAAGTTGATAAAAGATTTAGTAATATATTATTTAAATATAGATATATATTAATTGATAAGCATTACTATATTTTTATTTTCAGTATAATATATATATTTGATATAGTTAATAATAGATACGATCATTTTTCAATTTTTATCTCAAAGTATATAGAAATCAATGCTGGTATATTCTATGTATAAGTATAGTACATGTCTAAACGTTTTAAAATATTTTGTGCTCTCTTAGTTTTAGCTATAGTATATTTTAATTTAAAAACTCTAGAATAGTTTTTTTATTTTTATCCATTTTTCGTCTCGTATACGAAATATTTGCAGCAATGTTCATAAATTTATGAAGATTGATGAAAATTAATAATCGCTAAAATTTATTTTTAATCTAAAAAATTTATAAATAATTAGTATTTATAATAATGCGTTTAGAAAAAAATATTTTTAGAAATTTATTATAAAAAACATATCGAAACGATATACGGAAGACAATTTAAATTCGTATTGCTCGTAAATTTTTCTTTAATATTATAAAATATATATATATATATATATATCTTCAAATTTCTCAACGAAAAACTAATCATCAGGTTATGGTTATCAAGGCTTTAAAGACGAAGAAAAAACGACGAATAAAAATTGAAATCGGTGTATCGTTTCGCCAAAAATAGAATCCTCGTCGTAACGACAATGTGTTATTAAAAAGCTAGTTGAGTAACGAAATAAGTCGAGTGGCTAGTCTTAATGTTAGTAAACGAGTAGTGAATTAGATTAATAGAGTAGTAAGTAGTAAAGTGTGGCGGGGGTGTATGTATGTTTGGGGCAGGTTCATCACGGCGTTCCCACAAGGCATAAACCTGGATATGGATCTCCGCACATTGCGTGCGATACGTGTGTTGCGACCGCTCAAACTAGTCTCCGGCATACCAAGTGAGTAGAGCGCTTCAGTTAAATCCTGCCAAAGCCAGAGGATAATATTATGAATTTATTTAATATTTTAGAATATTATTAGTTCTTTTTCAGTTTATATTTACGTAAATTAATTATTAGATTAAATTATTTCATGTTTTTGTTGTAAAAGTCATCATGGGATATCGAGAATGGAGTATAATCGTAAACCATTATCGGTATTTTTTCTAATAATTAAATATGGAAGATTTTGTTAATTCCTATTTTATAAATAAAGAAAAAATTTTACAGAGCTGAACAATGCGTCGATATCTTTTTTTCATCTTTTAAGAGTAATTGTAATCGCTGTCGATATTTATATATATATATAATGTTAAGATAAAGTAGAATTTTAATGTATGTAATGCAAACTTTATTCACAATTTTTTACGAAAGTACTTTATAAGATAAAACATTCTTTTTCGTACTTTTTATCGAACTCCAGTAAATTATAAATACAAGGTACATTTTAACTTCAATTTGCAATTTGTATCAAATTAGTATAACGAATGTAACGTACAGTAAAAAAAATATAAAATACCGGTTCTGATTACCGATTCTGATCCCTGAATATTTAAAATATCGTATAAATGAGAAACGACTGTACGACTGCAGCATTTTAATAGTGAATAAATCACGAGTAAAATAGCTAGTGTTGAAAAATAGAAAATATAGAAAAAATATAAAGTAAAGTTAAAGATTTAAAAAAGCATATTCACAGGAGCAACGCTAATTAAGGGGTTGATTACTCCAAACAGGTCTCCAGGTGGTGCTCAAGTCGATCATCAAAGCGATGGCTCCGCTTTTGCAGATCGGCTTACTCGTTTTGTTTGCCATAGTCATATTCGCCATCATCGGTCTCGAGTTTTATTCGGGGACCTTGCACAAGACGTGTTACAGCATCGAAAATGCCGGTGAATATTCGTTTATTTTAGACGATGGTTCATGTACCTTACGATTTTATTTTTAAATAGCACGAAGAACCTTACGCATTGTAATATAAAGATCGCGTCTATTTTTTTTATGTAAATTAATAAAATTTGAGACGTTACGACGTATAAAATCTTTCTTTCGCTTAACTTTTATGTTTAAAGTTTTAAAAACGAGTATAAAATCACGGGTAGATACTTTCAATAAGAAATAAGAACTCGTCGATCGTTGAAAATTTTGGATAGACCGTTGAAGCTGACTCTCTGACTTTTTACAGATCTAATTGTAAAGGACGGCGAACAGCCAAATCCGTGTAATACGGACAACGAGTCTGAAGCACCGGCGGGTGCTCATGTGTGCAACTCTAATACCTCGAAGTGCTCTGATCGCTGGGAGGGACCAAACAGCGGCATCACCAGCTTCGATAACATCGGATTCGCAATGCTCACCGTCTTCCAGTGCATCACCATGGAGGGCTGGACTGCCATATTGTACTGGGTAACGCAAGAAATATGTTCATCAGTGTTATAAAAAAGAAGAAAAAAATAAAGAGCGAAAGAACTGTGCATACTTAGACGCCGATTCACTTAGCTTTCGTTCCGCATATTTCTCTTTCTGTGTTTTCGCACATACCTCTGACAACTTATCTCTTCTACTACATCAGTCGTAAAAAAGTTCGTTCGAGAAATTAAGTACGGAAATAAGTATAAGCTGTCCAAGTTACTCAATTCACTTCGTTTGATAAAAACGTTTGAAATTTTTAAGTAAACTAATTATATTATTATGCATTTTTAAAGAAATTACTTTTAATTAATTCAATATTGCTCTTGAGCTTTAGAATTATAAAATTTTAAATATTACACAATATGTTTGTACCTTTAAATATTTGTAAAAGTGTCTTTAAGAATGATTCGATTAATAATTTTTAAATTATTCAAACGGTATTATTTCGTGCATGTAATAAAAATCTATTTTATTTTACGAAAGTTTTATATTGAAATATCAAAAATATAACAATATACTTATATTTTATAATTAATTTTGATACATTATAAAGAAATTTTAACGATGTAACATTTTTAATCCTGTTCTTTTAACACTTAATTTCTCTAACGCAAACTTTCGAATGATTAAAACGACTAAGAAAGAAAAAAGTGTCTTTTTATATATTTGTTTATGTGGCAACTTATAACACATTTATATTAAATATTTTAAAAGATTTTTTACGTATTTTTTTTTATATTTTTATGTACATTTATATTATTTATAAATTTTTCCAAATTTATATTTAAAAATCGGTGGTTGTGTTTTTTGTATTATCTACTATAAAGAGAATTCGAGCCTGATATTCAAAATATATTTATATTCTATTCAACTATACTTTTAAGTGCATGTACCTTGATATACCAACTTTAATCATACACGTGTCTACTATCTACAATGAATCACATTTATCGGTGCATGAGCGTGTACATAAAACCATTAACTATTAAATGATGCTAAAATATGAATATTTTGCTTAATACAAGGTATACAAAGTAATTTTATTTTTAAGAAAATTTTTTTTCATCAAAAAACAATTTATCGATAAATAAATTTTATAAATATATTTTACATCATTTGATAACCGTCTGGAAATGTGCACGTTACTATTAATTGTTTGCATACCATAATACTCACGGATCACAGAAATAAACAGGATAATAACTATTAAGCCCATTTTTAATAATAGTACGTTCAAATATTTGCGTATACAAGACATTGTATATTTACATTGAAACGACTCCCTTTATCCTGGAATAAAAATTAACAGTTATATCAACTCGCATATTCACTTGCAACATTACTCGCAAGGAAATTTCAATTTAATATCAACTTCGACTCGTCAGGCACGATTTCTCTTTTACACACTTGTCATGTATATATGTACGTTTTCCTTGTTTCTATTCTGATTAATTTCGATATTTCTTTCAATATTATCGTAATAATAATTATCGTGATTTATTTTCTTTTTTAAAGAATCGAGACAACTAAAAATAATTTGATGTAAATATATTTTTCCTTTTTTTCTTTTCATTTAATATTTCCTACATAAGAGCAATAAGCATGGCACACAAATCTAATTATTTTAAAGTACCATGCATTTCCTGATTCATCTCTGCTAACACTGACGTATATATTCACTTTGCTCAGTATGACATTGTCAGTTTCAGCCCTCGTTTCTGTAGTCTTATCTCGGATATATATATTTCACTATCATACAAATTTGTCTAATTTTCATAAAAGCCATTACTTTTCTATATCTATGATTTATTAAACTGACTCGATTACCTTGAAAAATATTCGGCATTTTGGTAATTTAAGAAAATTTAAGGAGGTGTGAGCTCTGCATTTTTTTCTGCATATTTTATGTGCTTGTGTGTGTTAATTATTTTTCAAAATACTAATCACTTGTCCTTTGGATTACTACAATTAATTGCACGATACATTATTACGTTTTTGGAGCAATATGATACCAAGAATTTAATTTAAATTTAAATGTTTTACCATCCACACAAAATGTATTTTAATTTAAAATTAATTATTCACACCTCCTACCATCGATAAACTTTTTCTCAACAAAGATATTACTATAATATTATTGTAATATACTTGTATATATAAAGATTTTTTTAAAACAATCACTTATAATTGCTTACCGACAAAACAGCATTATGTTATACACTAATTTCTATTTACTTGTATATATTTCTTGTTTTTGCTAATCAATATGTATATATCTGTGCATTCTTGAAGCTGCGTGCAACTCATATTCAATATGATCTACCGATCGATGCTTACTCGTATATATTAAATTTTACGATGACCCGATTAATTTTGTAGACAAATGACGCACTTGGTAGTACTTTCAACTGGATTTACTTTATACCGCTGATTGTCATCGGATCTTTCTTCATGCTGAACTTAGTTCTCGGTGTGTTGAGCGGGTGAGTTAATTTTAACAATTTTTTATTACAATTCGAGGCCTACGATTTCATCGACTTATCCCATGACCTAAATCTTTAACATTAATTGTCTCTATCGTCGAAAATATTTCTCAAACTATTGAAAATATCATAATATTGAATTATCGGTTCACTTCGAAACAGAAAAATCTTGAAAAATTTTTCTCAGGGAATTTTCAAATGAAAGAACGCGCGTCGAAAGGCGAGCCGCATATCAAAAAGCAAAAATGAAACGTCTCTTCACCACTGCCTTCAGTTCGTATTTAAACTGGATCACTCAAGCAGGTTTTTAATTTATGATTACTTTAGCTTTTGTATAAAACTATTAGTTAGGTAATTTACCCGATTCATGTTTTAGCCCAAATAAGTAGATATTGCAATTTGCCGAAAATTATTTTGAGAAAAATTCCCCGTACAATTTCCTTCATATTACAAAAATATTATACAATTAAAATATACAAAATACAATTAAATAATTTTTCTAAAAATTGACATTCTATAATAGTTAATTAAATTTAAGTACTACACAGTAAAGTGTATAAATTAATAAGACGATAATCTTTTATTTCGTAATTAATTTTAAAAATTAAAAAAATTTTTTATTTCATAATTTTATGAATATTTTTATTTTTTAATTATTTTTAGATAAAAACTTTATTGTTTATGTTAATTAAATTGAATTATACAAAAAGTAGTTTTTAAAAAATCAGATCACTTATATAAACGTTTCTTTAAAATAATGCATACTATCGTAAATCTGGTTTAAAAAATATTTGAATCAATTAGAATAAGAATACCTTAAATAAAAGTACTTGTTACTGTTTAAATATAAAATAATCAGAATAACAATTTTCTCGAGTACACAATAAAGATTAAATAAAGCAATAAATTAATCCTTATTTTTTACATAGTTATCGGTGCTTTAACGAATTAAACCTAGAAAAATATATTTTCTAATAAAAAAGAAAATTTTTTCTACAAAATAAGAATATAAATGTTCAATTATGCCTTTGAATACATAAAAAAATAAACGACTTTGCGGAACACTTAGCTTACAAAGTACGAAACATTAGAGAAAAAACTCCTGAGCGTAAGCTAGAAAAAAGCTTTACGAGATTTTTCGATTAGAATAATCTAGTACGTTTTAAAAAAACATTACACTTTATAAATAATAAACCTGTATAAATGCTAATGTAGACTGTAACTTAGAAATTTTGAGTGAATTTGTTTCTGGAAGTTAAATATCATTTTATTACTCGTCGCGTTGCTATCGACGTAAAAAAATCAAGATACCAGGTACAAGAGACGTAGTCTGTGGATACGCTTGCTATTGCTTATCACATATTTGTAACGCTTGTAGAGAATTTGCGAAGGAGAGAGAAAAAGTGGAGAATCGACAAACTTTTCTCAAAATGCGAAGACATCAGCAGCTAGAGCGTGAGCTAAACGGCTACGTCGAATGGATATGTAAAGCAGGTTAGGCACCGCTAGATTTTATTTACTCTTTTATTTTATACTCTAATCATTTTTTTATAAGAATATTCGAATATAATGTTCGAAACATATCGAGATTTTGACGTTAAATTGCGATTTCGGTAAAGCTACGCGTTACTTTGAATTTGGCGTTTAGATTATCTTTCATTCGTTTTACTTTTAAATTAAACTAATTATTAATTACAACAATTGAAACATTTCATTTCTTTGTAATTAATTTCGATTTTTAAATACAAGTAATGAGTTCAACTATATAATTGTTCTTGATTGTACGCGAAAATGATTTTGAAACGAATTACTTTCCATCTTTACGACCGTTAGCGTTAAAATTTAAATGTTCGGTCATTTTCTCTCAGTCGATGCGCACATCCATAAATTGCTAAAATTCATTATCCGAGTGCTCTTAGTTTCCATCATAAAGGTATTTTCCAATCATTTAACAGCAGAATAACGCCAACAGTACGAAAGTAACTGCGTGCTAGTCAACTTCGCTAGTTGTCCACAAAACATTCCAATTTATATGAGATAATTGAACTGTCAATTGCATTTCCACAGAGGAAGTTATACTCGCGGAGGAACGGACGACGGAGGAGGAAAAAATGCATATTATGGAAGGTAATATCATAAAATATTTGTACAATTACTCGAATGAGGCAACCTGCCGTATAAAAATCAGTTCCACATAAAAATCAAGAGGTAATAATTTAACGTCACGCTTAATTATTCTCGTTCGCAGCGAGAAGAAAAGCGGAAGCAGCGAAAAGGAAAAAACTGAAAAATCTTGGCGCGAGCAAAAGTACGGATACGGAGGAGGATGAAGGCGAGGATGATCAAGAAGATGGTGAGTTGTATTTTTCCCGTTCGTCTTTCGATCGATAGAAAATGTTAATTTTATTTTTAGATTATTACGATTGAATATAAATTTTTTATTCTCTATCAGTTATATTGTTAATTATATACGAACGCCAATACTATACGTAAATATCTACCAAATATTAATAAATTATATTTAGTATAAAATAACGAATCGTTCTTTATAAAATTTCGATTTCTCGTTAGAAACAAAATTTTATACCCTACTTATGATTTTATACCTTATGTAAGAAAATTATTTTTCAAATTACAGAAGTTGAATTATAATTTATATATATGTGTTGTAATTTCTATATCATTGCGTATCATATCCCTCCAATCTTATCGAAGAGCATTCTAAACACACGCTATCAGATGATCCTCTTGTTTCAGAGCCTAAGAAAAAACTGAAAGGTAACTACAATCCAGGTCATACTACAGTAAATCTATATCTATATATATTTATTAACGTTACAAGTAAAAGCTACATTGTTTTTTTAACTGTTTGTGTTATTGTTGAGAGTAACGAGTACTCTAAAGTACCATTATGCATATTTTATTACCTAAAACATTTGCTAATTCTACACAATCTCGTACGCATGTTTACAGCCGACGTAAAAATTTTAATTTGCTATTATAATATTTAATTTATTGAAATGAGATTTATACTTTACTCAAGGAAATAATTTATTTTATATGTTTACTAATTTGAATACTTATAAACGCATTAAACTTCTTATATGTGGGTCTTTTAACCAATATCTTACCGATAAATCATATATATATCAAAAGTTTAATTATTTTAAAGCAAAGTAGTTAAATATTCGATAAAATTAAAAATAAAAATCTTTCGCATGTTATATAATAATAAAAAATAGAAAACATTAAATTATATAACATTTATTTAATTATGAATAAAGTAAAACGCTATACAAGTTAAAAATTCGAATCTTTTTTAAAATCGCACCAAATATTTTTTTTATATATAAAATACAAATTATTTGTAATATTTGAAAATATCGATGAATTCTATGTTTAAAAAATCCATATAAAAGCATTCAACTCATTGTTTAAATTTTAATTTAACAATGTATATATATATATATATATATTAGATCGATAAAATATTAATAAAAAATATTTTCCGATAATAGATAAGAAAAACATGCGTTCGGGTACACGCACTACACATGCCATTATTCACATACATACATCTTTTTCCTCAAAAGCAGTAAGCACTGCAGTTATCGGAATAATTGCTGCATAATTATGTGCGGTATTTAAAAAATGGCGCCAGTCAACTCTGCTACAAAGTTTGTAGACACGAATTAAGATGGCCAGTTCCAGTAGATAACGTAGTTGTAATATTTTTTATTATTTTTCTCGCTGAAAAATAAAAAAAAATACCAAAAAATAAAGCACTGTGTTATGCACACACGTGTATTCACTTATAATTGGTGCGAACCTATTCACGTTAACAACATATTGTTAATTATTTAAGGCGTAATTTTCAAATTATTCATTAAAAAGTCGAAAAGCTTAGATAAAATTAAATTTTTAATTTTAAAAAAATTCGATCACTTTATATTTGTTAATTTATAACTTTCTTAATAAGAATCTCGTGTGGCACATAATTCTAAAGTATCAAGTTATATTTTTTTAATAATAATTCTAATTAAATAAATATTTATGCATTTTTTAAATGTATAATAATTTATAATATTAAAGAATAATTAATATTAATTATTATTTTATTAATTATTAGCTATTCATTTTATTTTTAATATTATTATGAATTGTGAAACTTAGTAATACTTTTTTTACGTTTTTTCTTCGTTTAAGTACAACAATTTAAAATTACATTTTATTTAAGCGACGTATACAGAAGTAACTATTCGATTAAAATACCATTTTTTTTAAATATATATATCCTTTTATTTATGTTCGCATAAATAATTAAAATTTTTTTAACTTTGTTCATAATTTATTCTTTTTTTGTTCATTTATTAAAAATAATATTCTCCGTTAAATGCTATATTTTATTTATCCAGTCGATTATTTAATGTCACATGTCTTATTTTTGTATGTTTTTATATAATTATATCATTTTATAACTTGTTTAAATACGATAAAAGTTTCGGTATTGTGAAAAAATCAATATTTTCCTTCAGTAATTAGTTTGTCTATTTAATATTTGTTATATTATCATATTTATTAGGTGGAATTATTATGCCTTATATAATTAAATGAGTTTGTTTACACACTTCAATTAAATACATTGCGGCTAAAAAATCAATTATCTAATGTACACTGTTTAATAATTTTTTATGAAACTCTTTTATACGAATTATAAAATGCCGACTTAAAAATCAATAAACATTATTTTGGAACAACTTAAATTTTAATATAAGCTTTCATGTTTTGACTTAGGATAAATGTCTTATAATTGTATTTAAACTAATAAAAAAACCAATAGAATAGTAAATGTAATATGAATTATATAAGCAACGTAGCTGTTAAATTAATCTTGCTTAGAAACAATATAGAATGCTTTAAAAGACATTTTGAATACTAAGTGGCATTAAGTTTATACTGTTTTTAGCATTAAGAGAAAGCTATATTAATATGCTATTAAATGTATCCATCTATGCGTTTATAGTAACTAGACAGCCTGATTCTTCAAGTGTTAGAGAATTAGGGCTGTATTTTTAGTACACACTAAATTAATTTATACATTATGTACGTGATATTATCTAGACAGCTGTTTTCGAAACTATATATAGTTACATAGTCACATTATCGATTAACTAAGTATCTAAAATTGATCGTAGGAACGAGTAAGGCAGTTTGTCGTGAAAGGCGAGTGCAATCCTTTCAAACGTATACAATCTAATTTTTTTCCTCTAGAGCTACTTTTTCTCGAACTTAGAGTTCGAGCATAATTTAGTTAATATATATATAGAATTATATTATCCCGCTTATAAAGTAGAATATATATATACATACATACATGCATATATATAAATATATATATATACATGTATATATGTGCGTGACGTAGTGAAACATAGTGAACATGTGAGAAAGTATTAAAGAAGTTCATGTTATAATTAACTTCGTAAAATAATACTATTTAATAGTTTCTTGAACTTTAATTACCATTTATAGTCAAAATTTATCTATATTTCAAATTTAGATCAAGGTATAATTAGATTAGTTGAAATTAATCAGTCGTTAATTGCCTATATATTACATCCACGCATTATTACATTTAGCAATAATTTCCTGTAAATCTATGCTAAAGCTAGCAGTAGATGACCTCATCCTTTTAAAAAGTCTTTTAGTTGTGCTAATATTAAATGTAATAAAGATAAAGATCGAAGCGCTTTCGTAATCAATTTATTTTTTTTTTTTATTTTTTTTTTTCAATTAATAACGCATAGCTACGAGACTCTTTTCCATAGAAAATGCAGTCCTTTTATTAGCTTAGATAATATTATCTTAGCAGCCATGTATAATTATTTAAAATTTTCTTAATGATTTAATTCAAAATCAGCGCTTGGCGCTAAGCATTTTGGCAATTTGGCATAAATTCATACATACATATATATTTATCTATTTATATGTTCATAAGTGTTTACACGTAAAGAACAAGAATTAAACAAATTTATTTTTTTAGGATTCTCAAGAGCATCTTATCTAAAGTCGAAAGTGAAGAATCAAGGTTCATGCGCTGAATTCTGGCGAAACGAAAAGAGATTTCGATTTTGGATACGACATACGGTGAAGACACAGTGGTTTTACTGGTTTGTCATCGTCCTCGTATTCTTTAATACCGTATGCGTGGCTGTCGAACATTATGGACAACCCGAATGGCTTACGGAGTTTCTTTGTAAGTGAGCTGTACTTTTAAAATTAGAAAAACCATCTGGAATATGTTATTGAATTTCTTAAATAATTAAAATGATCGTACGTTTGTTATTTGAAATAATTATGAAAAAGTAATTTATTTTACTAGGATTATAACGTGATGACGATATAAAAAAACGTACTTTGATAGTTTATTTGCAAGAATAATGAATAAGTAGTAAAAATGGAAGTTTTTAACTTTAATCTCTAAGCAATTAAAGACGCGTTTCCTTTTTTTTAACTTTTTCAGAATATTGTTATTGGCAATAAATATAACGTTAAATGAATAAAACGAGTAAGGTTTTTAAATATCGAAAAATTTAACGAAAAATATTTTTATTTAAGCCAAATTATATGATATTTTTCCTCCGAAATTATTTTTTCATATTCTCATAAAAATACAAATATAACAGAAAAAACAGATTTTTACATACATATAATTGAAATATTAGTGTAATTTAAAATACTTTTGATAATTTAAATAATACTGAAAGAAAATAATTTTAAATTATTTGCAGTATATTTTTATTTGAAAAATAGTACCGTGAATTAAATAAAATTATCGAATCTTTTATTTAAGCTAATAAATATCTAATTAAATCGATTAAAATTTATTATTTTAATTAATGATTCAATATCTTTGTCGAAATATATATCATAGTTTCTTAATAAATTCAATCGTTTCAAGTAATTCCATCGGTGAAATTATTTTTCTTGATAAAAATAAAATATATATTTTATAAATAAAATAGTTATTATAATTTAATCTGTTTATTTCACGTTTTAGATTACACCGAGTTTGTATTTCTGGGCCTCTTCATGTGCGAGATGGTGATAAAAATGTACGCCCTTGGTCCACGTATATATTTTGAGTCGAGCTTCAATCGATTCGACTGCGTCGTTATATCGGGATCGATTTTTGAGGTGATCTGGTCAGCAGTGAAATCCGGCTCCTTCGGCCTTTCCGTCCTTCGTGCCCTTCGACTTTTGAGGATTTTCAAAGTTACCAAATATTGGTCGAGTTTGAGAAATCTCGTAATTTCTCTACTCAATTCAATGCGCAGCATCATTTCGCTCCTCTTCCTGCTCTTCCTCTTTATTCTCATATTTGCTCTACTTGGTATGCAGCTCTTCGGTGGTCAGTTTAACTTTGAAAGTGGCACACCGCCGACGAACTTCAACACCTTTCCCATCGCACTTCTCACTGTCTTCCAAGTAAGTTACCGGTACTCTCGTTCAACTTGAAAAAGCATGAACTTGAATTAAATGTTAACAACTTTTGAACAACTGGAAAGGATATTTGTTTTGTTGGTCCTTTCTTTTCCGTTCATACAAATAATATTGATATAAGTAAAACTTATAAAATCGATAGACAATAAAATTCAATACTAACGTACGTATGTATATATTCGTAACAGATATTGACTGGTGAAGATTGGAACGAAGTTATGTACCAAGGCATCCAATCTCAAGGTGGTCACAAAAAGGGCATGATTTATTCACTTTACTTCATAGTTCTGGTACTCTTTGGTAACTATACTTTACTGAACGTCTTCTTGGCTATCGCCGTCGATAATTTGGCGAATGCTCAAGAACTGACTGCAGCCGAAGAGGAACAGGAAGAAGAAGATAAGGAAAAACAAATACAAGAACTTGAGAAAGAAATGGAGTCTTTGCAAAAGCCTAATGATGGTAGCGCACCTAAAGTGGAAATTAGTCCTCCAAGTCCTACAGCAAACTTGTAAGAGAATTATTTTTTATAATAAATTTAATTAAAATTTAGAATTCAATACTAAAATCTATTCTTACTTTTTATGAATACAGCAAAGGTGGAAAAGGCAGTAAACAGGCATCTGAAGAAAAAAAACAAGACGACGAAGATGATTCGGGACCAAAACCAATGCTGCCATACTCTTCGATGTTTATATTATCCCCTACTAATCCGTACGTATAATCATAATTACGATAAACAATTATTTGAGAAACTTATAAACTTATCTAAAAGTTAGGATGCGTGGATAAATATTTTTAAGATCAATAAATAATATAAGTTTCCAAATTATTTTTAGTTGAGTTAGCGAATTAAATAAAAAAGTATCGAGTTGTATTTTTACGTTATTGCAATTTTATGCGCTGATATACTAAAAGAAAATTGTTTTCAGTGTAAGGAGAGGTGCTCACTGGGTTGTCAATCTACGATATTTTGATTTCTTCATAATGGTCGTCATATCGTTATCCAGTATAGCCCTAGCAGCCGAGGATCCTGTAAATGACTCTAACCCTCGGAACACTATATTGAATTACTTCGATTATGCATTTACGGGAGTCTTCACGATCGAGATGATCCTGAAAATCATCGATCTTGGTGTGATTCTCCATCCAGGCTCGTATTTACGCGAGTTTTGGAACTTTATGGACGCTATTGTTGTAGTGTGTGCCGCGGTTTCATTCGCCTTCGACATGACAAGTGGCGATGGTGGTGGTTCCGCGAGTAAAAATCTCTCGACTATTAAATCGCTCCGTGTGCTTCGAGTGCTCAGACCCCTCAAGACTATCAAACGAGTTCCAAAACTTAAAGCGGTATTCGATTGCGTGGTGAATAGTTTGAAAAACGTCATCAATATTCTCATAGTGTATATATTGTTTCAATTCATTTTCGCTGTAATTGCTGTGCAGCTGTTTAACGGCAAGTTCTTCTATTGTACGGACGATAGTAAATACACGAAAGAGGACTGCCAGTGAGTAATCCAATTCGATAGACAGTATCGATACGCAAAGCAAAAATTTTACTATAAAAAATATCTTTAATGTACCAAAAATTTTCAAGTATAATATATTTTCCGAATCAATGTAGTATTTATAACAAAATTTATCCTTAAAAGTAACTGATATAATGAATATGAATATTCTTAAATTTATTTGCGAGTAACATCGCAAATTCGCGCGAGCTCTAAGTAAAATAAGCATTCGTTATTTTATAATAAGCTTTTCAAAGTTTTAAAATCATTTTCATCGAGTTTACGCCTATTATTTTAAAGTCAGTAACATTTGTAAATATAAGTAATATATAAAAATAAGAGCTTCGTACATTAATTATACACTAGTTTACTAAACCTTACTATATAATGTAACTGCGAATATAGACCAAAGATTAACTATAATATAGTTCGCAGGGGTTGGTTTTTCGTTTTCGAAGAGAACGAACTGCATCCGGAGGCGAAAGAAAGAAAATGGGAGTCGCAATCTTTTCATTACGACAACGTCATGGTTGCGATGTTGACATTATTCGCTGTACAAACGGGAGAAGGGTGGCCACAAGTCTTACAAAATTCAATGGCTGCCACATACGAAAATAAGGGTCCCATACAAAATTTTCGTATTGAAATGTCCATATTCTACATAGTCTACTTCATTGTCTTTCCATTCTTCTTCGTCAACATCTTCGTGGCCTTGATTATTATCACTTTCCAGGAGCAAGGCGAAGCCGAGCTACAAGATGGAGAAATCGATAAAAATCAGGTTACTCGCGTTTTTAAGACTTTCCTTACTCTCAAATATTTTTCAAAATGTAATACTTACGTGTCGCATTCTACTTTTCAGAAATCGTGTATAGACTTTACCATACAGGCTAGACCACTTGAAAGGTATATGCCGAAAGAACGGAACAGCGTGAAGTATAAAATCTGGAGGATAGTTATGTCAACGCCATTCGAGTATTTCATCATGATCCTTATCGTTCTTAATACTCTTTTACTTATGATGAAGGTAAGCGTTCCTTGCGAGCGACAATTTGATGTATCGTTACTATTTCAGAATTTTTGAGCTTCATATTCATTCATAAACAACGTGTGAGCACGTTTCAAGATTCAAATTAAAAATTACTACGAAGAAAGAAGAACGTAGAAGTAGTTAATAACATTTCTTTTAATTTTATTTATCCCTTCTTTCAAATTCAAATTTGCATATAATATTTTGTATTATTTAATCGATCAAAAGAGAAGTAAATTTTAAATGCAACGACTGTTCGAGTAGGCTATACATAAAAGTAATATAAACGTTTACTTTGTAGCTTAATTTTCATACATATATTTTTAGTAATTTTAGAAAATCGAGCAATCAATATTTTTTCTTCCTAAAAAAAATTTTAATTTTTTCTGGAATTCATTTATTACAATATAGTGCAAAAATTGTAATATAATCACGCACATTTGTTTCAGACAAAAATTCGATGTGTATCTGCTTGCCGACGTATTTGTTTCATACGTATGTCTGTGGTCCCTATTTGTTATTGGCAAAATACACGTAGATCCTTTTCCCAACTACTTCTTCACGTCGTTATTCTACTCATTTCAAATTTTTATTAAAATCAATAATAACAACATAATATTATTGATTACCGATACAAAAAAATATTATTCCAGTATGATTAATAAGTATTGAGAAAAATCTGTGAAATTGCCTACGAAAACTATTCCATACCCAAAATCCTATTCATTGATTCATTTTATTTTCACTGTTAAAATATAATATAAAAGAAAAAGAAAAATTATGGTCTATCAACGGATTGTAAACTTTTTCTAAATATTTGTTTTATTTACGTTAAACCTAATAAACTTTTTTTACATTTTAGTTAATTTACTTATTCTATAAAGTATTTTTACACTTGAATTAAATTATAATCTTCCGACTCTAATACTGTTTTCATAAGAGCAAAAATATAAATGATTTTCTTAAAATTAATAACACACCTATATTTTCTTATTTCGTTTATTCTTATTTCTTCTACATATCCTTAAAAAGCATGATTTGTATAAAACATCCTACTTTCAAGACTATATCTAATTAGTTTCAGAAACACTCGTAAAAATTCGTTTTCACGCTCGAATTATTGCTTTTGCACTATAAAATCCATTATTTGACTGGATCTAATCTATATTTTTGTAAGGTTATTTTTAAATGATAAAATTACTCCTCTTTTGAACAGAGAAAGGACACTTTTTAAACTGTGACATATTCTTCGCAGTGTCAAGTTGTATTTGATTTCCAATGTTTTGCGCACATGCTTATTAATTATTTAACTAAATTTCATACCTAAAATAACTGTTTAATTTTAAACTGATATAGAAAAATAACTTCGATGTTATCCTTTTCCTTCCTTCCTTCTTTCCTTCCTTGCATATATTATGTGTAAAAAGCTCGTGTTCACCCTTCTATTGTAAAAATCTACCTTTTAGTTACACAGTTTATTTGTGCACCTTTGTTTCCTATTTGTTATAAAATGTCTCCATCAAATTTTTCAATCTGTGGATAATGAACCACTGGTTTGTATGTGAAGTCACTTTTTATGTTTTACAGAGTGTCTTGGGGTCTTTACAGCACAAGCACAGCACTAATTATTGACGCACCGATACAAAACAATAACCTGTCATTTGCATAGATTCGAATTCCGGAGAGTTAAGATTATTACGTTTTCAATACTTTATAATTTTCATTGCAAAGATTAAAGATAAGTTTTATAAATAAAGATTTATTTTCTCTCAAATTCGAATTGATGAAAAGTACAGCTCGACTCTCATTTACACATACAAAATGCGTGTCGCATGCTGACTGTCACACAGGAAACGAAAAAGCACTATAGTTCACTTAGTGTAACTGATCAATCACTTTATTAAAACAGAGCGATCGCTCAACGCACGATCTCTTTTAAATGAAAGTTATCCCTTTTCACAGAAATGAAAAAGAAAATAAATTCATTCTCTTTTCTCTCTTCTTTTTCTATAAATCACGTCTGCATTTATTTTCCTTGATCGTAAAAGATTATTTTGTAATATCATTTGGATAAAATATGATTATTTATTTTAGTTGATACATTTCTTAAGACTCGTTAAATATTTTGCAACATTTTTTAATCATTTTTTTAAGTTATTATAACCTTCATCATCAAATTCCTGATTGCGTTAACTACGATATCTAATTCATCTACGTGTGCATCTCTTATGAAATCATACATTCAAAATTATATTTCAAAACTTACGAAGTACTGTCTCATCTCATGATAGATGTTATAAAACTTATCTAATACATATATTATGTATTTCCTATATCTGTAAATGTTTATAAATGTTTCCATGAAATTAAATTTCACGTTCCTAATTTTTTTCCACAAATTATCTTTATTTAACTCGAATAACTAAGTATATCGTAGAATATATACATATATATTTTCAAAAATGTAGCGATAGCTACGATGTTAAACTCTCATCGAAGAGTTCTTTAATTTAATTCCTCTACTATTTAGTAATATTCGATGTTTCCCATAGCTGTTATTGAAAATATATCGTAACCCTTAATATTGTTCTCCGTACGTATCATAGATCTACTAGTTTAGTTTCTAAGATAAAACAATTATTCACTGATTCTTACAAGTATTAGAAATAATTGTAAGTAGATTACCTTTATTAACAAATACGAAATGCATAAAATAAATATTATTTCCTAATTAATGTATGTAGAAAAATATTTACAGTGTAAACCCTAAAACGAGAGAATTCGTTTCGAACATACTAAAATAATAACTCGAACCAAAGAATCTTTGGCCTGATTAGAGTTGCATTAAATTTTCATATATCCGTAAGCTTGTACTTTTGTTTGTCGGCCGTGTGTTTGTCAGTGTGTGCATTGCAGTACCACCGGCAGAGCGACCTGTACAAGAACACATTGAAGTACATGAACATGTGCTTCACGGGGATGTTCACCGTCGAGTGCATAATGAAGATCGCCGCGTTCGGCGTCAGGGTAAGAACTCCATACCCACAAGATCAAAAGAAAGAAATCTCCCGATCCCAGAGTCAATAGATTTCACTATTAATATTCATCTACTTCTCCTCGTTCCCTGTATCCAACCTACATCCAATCTTTGTCGATGCATACAGTTATCGTGACGTTTCTTTGCTCGCGAATCGACGAATCTTTCCTCGACAACGAAAAAGATTTTTTTTCAAACGAGTATTAAGACAAATAAATAGTTGTACTTCAAAAAAAGCAAAAAAACGACACGAATCTTGTTCCTCTGACTTTTTCCAGTCTGGTAAGTCTCGCTTCTTAAATGGCATATAGAGCATAATGGATTAAAAGTAAATCGCTAAAATAGGAACGTTATAAATATCAAAGGTAAAATATTGAATAAATGAGTGATGCGTTTCGATAACGTCCGAACATACCGTGTAAGTCATAAATACTCTTTTAGAAATATACGAAATCAAACGCATCGAAAGATTCTCGGTATCCTTGGACATCGAGCTTGCGAGAGGTATAAATAATGATTGTTGAGTATCGCTACGTCGTTTAATAAAAACGTGTATTTTTAACGATGATACACACGAATACATACAAACTATTCAACAAAATACATTCATCCACGCGTATACACGTATAATCAACATATATGAACACACGCACACATATATGAAAGACAAAAGTCTATATTCAAGCTTTCACTAAAGTATTGTCGAACACGTAATTTTACTATCATTTCTATCTTTCTATCTTCTATCTTCTATCTTTCTTATCTTGTGCCTCAGTTTTTCTAATTTCATATCTCATTGTATTCGCTATATTTTATGGCTATTTAGATATTATTTTATTTACCATATTCTACAGATCGATACGAAGGTATCAAGAAAGTCTTAGGCCACTTAGTTTGAAATAAAAGCAAAAGAAAAAAAAACGAAAACATCCTCGATGCTTCCGATTCCTCTGCATTAGAACATTTTGTAGATTTGTGAGCATGTAACACCGCACGAGTATTGATTTTAATCCATGCATGTTTATATCACGTGTATACGTTTTTATATTTTTCACTTCGTACGATGAATTGACAATGATACATGGGCAATGTTTTTCGTTCGTTTTTATCCGTTTATGCTTCAAACTTTTGTATCGTCGATCATCAATTTTTGTTCTATATAATTTTTATTTTTTATAGAGAGAAATGGCTGAAAACAACTGCATATTTTTGCGGCATCTCTCTCTCGAAAAGAGAATTTATCAAAGAGCCTTGCTTTATAATCTATATTAAAAAAAAAGATAGATGTACTCACAATTACGTATAAATATTTATAAATTAAAATTACGATAGTTTTTATCATTCACACCTTAAACAATTTTGCATAATTGTGAGATTTAGCTAGCAATATAATTTAATTTAAAGAAAAAAGATTTTGTCTTATGTATAGTAAAAAGTGGTTCATATAATTTGTTTCGATCAACGAGACGATTCGATCGAAAGTAAAGTAAAATGAAACGAAAATGATTACAATTGAATGATAAAATTAAAAACAATAACACACCGATAAAATAGTATTCATATAAAAGCATCTAGTCTATGTACATTTGAAAAAGAAACAAAATAGCCGAGTGTGTTACGTTTGTGTGTTGGGTGTATTTTGTAGTATCACGACGCGCCGCCAGTTCTATTGGACAGCTTGACCTACGTGAACTTGGTCGTCACCCTCCTTTTCTTCATAGAGTGCATCCTTAAACTCGTCGCCTTCGGATGCAAGGTACAAAAAAGCCTTTACTCATCACTCCACTGTCTTACACATAAATGTATAGTAAATATGATAAATATGATAAATATGATAAATAGTAATAATAATATTAATAATGGTATTTTATCCGATGGCAATAATATCGTGATAAAAAATTGAGCTGCAACGATGTCACTGTTTTACGTAATTATATCACCTCACGGATGAACGATAACGCAAACATAACATATATCGCAACGTACGAAGCTCGTAAGAGTATACGTTTATTGGATTTTAGCGGAGCGAATACGGTGAGAAAAAATGGGAAATATGTAAAAGTTATCACGGTTACTAACAAATTAAAGTTTTTATCTTTTTCTTATCTACAATGAATTAATATGTAGACCTTTAAAAATGCACGAAGAATCGATGTTTAATCTATTTATTTCTCGTGAATTAGAAAAATAAATAAACTCCTTCCAATATTATTCCCGATATAAACATTAAATGCATAGACGTAATAGTTTTTATTTACCTATAATAGCTCTATGCATACATACATATATATATGTGTGTATGTGTAGAGAGAAACTAATCACGTGTATAATTATTTACTAGTCCATTATTTCCCGAGTAAATTAGATACACACTTAAGAATTTATAAACTTTTCGTATACAAAGCTCTATATAAAATAATTTTTAAAGTATCAATAGAATGCTTGCTAAGACCGGCATGTTCCCGTAGACTTCTCTTTTCATAGAAAAAATCCTCTCTTTCGTATATACACATGTTTACGTATTCATTTGAACATACGTATATATTTATACACGCAAGTGTATGTGTGTACGTACGTGGATAATTACGTGTAAATACGCATATATAGCAAATCGATTTTTTAACGCCATTTTACCTTTACACGCATACATATATATGTACTATACATAGCCTAACTATGTAGTATACCTACATATATATACTAGTATATGTATACATATCATACACACTACACACACGCGCGTATATACATGCATATGTATATATATATATATATATTTATAAATTTTTAGCCACACTTTTTAACTAAAACGCACTGATCACATTATCGCGTAATCACAGTATATATACAATTATATATTAATATAATATTTTATTATTCGCTAAAATAAAAAGACACGTTGCTTTTTAATACAAAATTATATACTCTTAAATACACTGCTTATAAAGGATACGCATCACCGACGGGTCACATACATAATATCAACACCTCGTAGAAATATACTCAAACAACACCGTTAAAACCACGTGTATTATTAATATAATATTATGGAATATAGTTCATCGTTTATACATGGATACCGAAATAAAACGAGATACACTAGATTTTATAAGACTCGTTATTCAAGATGCTATAGATGAATGTAATTTTTATCCACTTTATTTCGAAAGTGTATAGATATGGTGTTTTTGTGAATCGTTTGAAAGTTTTTTTGAGAAAGTAAAAGATGCTGTAATATTTTTGTATATAAAAAATAATAATACGCGAATCGATTACTTATTTATTTCAAATACGGTCGTTTCCGAATCGTAAATTGTTTTTAAATTCATCGTTTCTCAAGAAAACTCGCGAATGAATCCTATCAATCATAAATATTAAATATTTAATACGCATTTTCTTCCACGATCCCGATACAGAACTTCTTCAAGGATCCCTGGAATACGTTCGACTTTATCACGGTCATCGGTAGCATCGTGGACGCGCTAGTCATCGAATTCGGGGTATGTAAAGTCCAAGTTTATGCGTTATATTTATATACGAATAAGCAATACATAAACATAATTTGCGACATATACATTTTAAATGATCTGCGTTTTTAGTTTTCATGTTATTATTTTAATGTTAATTTTATTATTCTATAAAATTAACTTTTTGAATTTTGCTGGGTGATCACTATTAACTGCAATGCAATTTTATGAAATGAATAGAAAGAGCTCGATAGTTTAGTTTATTTCAATTTTTAGTAAATTCTGATCTTTTATATTTTATATATCTCGATTATATATATATATATTCGCGTATACATTTTTTACTCTTTCCGTTTAACGTTCTAAATATGCGTCGATTTTTTGACAAATACTTTCATATCTTATTATAATTAAATATTATGATTACGCGATTTAGAAAAACTCATTTCATTTAAATATGAAGAAATATTATGCAATTTATGGCTATAAATTTAAATATAACAAAATGAAATTATCGTTTCAAAAAAATTTCATATTACAAAAATTTAATATTATGAAACAATTTAATAAGTAAGGAAGTTTATTTAAATAATTTTGTATAACAACGTAACGTCGATAAGATCTTATTGATTCTGAATAATATTTAAAGAAAAAATTGATACCGAATTTTTAATGCTACAGAAAATTCTATCGATCTTTGTAATAAATGTTGCTTAATCAAATTTATAAAATAATTTAGAAATCGATATTTACTCTCGTTGTCATTTCTGTATTACCGGATATTTTCACGGACTAATTCATGAAATTATTAACATAAAAATAATCGATAAAAATCTATAAAAATCTAAGTACATTAAAAATACTTTTCTCTCATTGAATTACAAATTTTTAATTCGGAAAAAGATTTAAAGTCTACCTTCGAATTCTGGCCCACGTAAGGATTTCCGGAATTGTTCGATTTCAACATGCATCGAAACTAGGAAATTACATATTAAACCAGCGCAACAACGAGAACCGCGGAATAATTAACGATTAAAAATTTGATCAACGAGCTCTTTCGACGCATGTTTTTGCATCAAGGCAGTTTAAAGATAAATAATATTGAAAAGTTTCTCTTTTTAACCAGGATACCATAGCGCGTATTGTTCAAAACGAGAAAGAGAACGTACGACGGGTAAGTCGTTGGAGATGCGTGCAGATAGCGCCGTAGTTTGTTTATTACTTAAACGTTGATTATTAATATAAATATATACAGAAGCAAGCCGCTTTAGTGGAAATTGCAGCTCGTTGGCGCTCAGAATTGAAATCCTCCGTTAATGAATTGATTTTCCATAGTTTGAATCTTCCTACCCAGCCTCGTTATATCGATGTTATAATTGATCATTTATAGCATTTATAGTATTATGGCGACTAATGATTCCTTCAAAGTGGTTTTTTCTAGCGTTCGTAGACCTGCATCGAATATTTTACATATAACAAAAATTTAATTTACTTTAGTTTAGATACCATTGTATAATATTATTATAATGTTACATTTACCCCAACGTAGTATATTTTAGTCAAGCTATTCGTTGCGACTTTTCAATTTTAATAAATTAAAGTCAGCAATCAAAAAGGATTATCGAACAACTGTTTATTGTAATTAAAATAATTGATTCGTAATAATTTGTCAGATTTAAAAGCAGTGTTGCCAAAAAAAACATTTTGCACCACATACAAACTATTCATTACAATTAATACTTATACCGAGATCACGGAAATATATTAAAAGTAATTATTTGTGTAAATATATTCTAATAAAATAATATAAGTGTTACGTATATTCGTTAAAATTTTAAGACATTATGATAAAATCACCGTTTAAGGTGTATATATCTATATTTATATGTATTGCAAATATTTTTCGGTAGGTTATAATTATCATAAGTAATAATTTATGCTTTGGAAATATTTTTTAATATCGAAATAAACGAAAACATTACCAACGGTTCAATTTTATGACCTTTAACTTCTGAGATTTATACATTAATTTTGAAAAGAATATAAAACCTAATTTTAAAAAATTTATCGCAACTCGATAAAAATCTGTTTTGTTAAAAAAATACATTTTGTTTTCGCTATATCTAATCGTACTAATTAATTTAACATCCATATATTTTTCTTATACATTACGTTAAGCGAATATTATTTATTACCAATTATCTCAATTTTTTATTTTACATTTTTCTTTTTGTAACATATGTACATACCACGAGTAAATATTAGTAGCGCTTGGTATTACACAATTTTGAGTTTGATTAATATTTCAATGCACTTTGCACAACAATTATGTTTTACAAACTAATAATTTGAATCCCAAAAATGAAAAAAATATTATTATGACTAATATGTCTTGTAATCATTAAAATTTAATATATATATATCAATTGGTTCTAATTAACAAAATTAAAACAAAAGAACTTCAATTTTCAGAAGGATATGAACTACTATAAAGGTAGAAAGGTGAGACATATTTATATACTCCGCATAATATTCGTTGATATGCGAAGTATATTATACGGATCATTGTTTTTTTTTCTGCAAACATATGTGCGAGTGATATCAAATGTACATAAGAGTGTTTGTGTCACTGTTTTAATCTTTTAGTTTGCTTATTGGATACATATTTTTTGCACTTTCTTTTGCTTGTTTGTAATTATGACAAAAAATAACCTTGATTAACCATTAGATAATACTCTATTAACCAACTTAAATATTTAACATACGTGATATTCTTTGATTTCATTTTTAATTAACATCATTATTTACAGATTATACTCTACACAAAATCTTTGCAGAAATAAGATATATCACGAGTTTGGCAACACTGAATATCGAACATCTTTGCTTTATCTGAAAATGTTTTGAAAGAGTTTGAATTACTTTTATATGTATCTATATATATAAAATTATTATGAATGCTTCGCTTACTATAATAAAAATGATTACGCTTGAGTCTTGCAAAATTTAATGTTTTAAAACAGTCTTATTGAATGCTTAAAATCTTTTAAACGAGGTTTGCTAACATTTTAATATTTTCTTTTGAAAAGGATTGGAATGAATATTGTTCGATCGATTCTATAATCTTAAGATTTCTGTGTACGATAAATTTGATTATTAACCACTTATTAAATAATAGTTAAATCAGAAATCTCATTCTTATAAATGTAGGTAGTAAACATACACATATATATATATACTAAAAATAGTTTGGCATAAAATTTAGATTCTGATATCAATAATCTATTATTCGTAAAAAGTTTAAAAGTTTTTCTAAAAACAACAACAGAAATCAGTAGATGTAGATAGTGTGATAGAATTGATTCTGTTTTTGTTTTTTTCTTCGCGCAATACTGTATTTTATGAATTTACTTTTGAAAGTATGTAAAATTTTCAAGATTATATTAATATCGTACTTTTTTAAATAAAAAATCTAAATTTCAAATGAAATGCTAAAATAAAACCCCTTTGGTGTTTATCGATGCTTACATTGTATATCAAACCAATTTCCTATTATTCATAGCTAAATTAATCTTTGTAAGTTCAATCTTTTTACTTATCTTATATTATTCAATATGTCTGCATTAATATAAAAAATATAGAATATTGCTGTGTTTCTAGGTAGATACATTTATTCTTAATTTTAACTAAAAATCTATCTTGAAACATAACAATTTCGCTCATATTAATCCGCTACTTATGTTAATACTTTTTCATAATACATATTATCAGGCCGTGTGTTTGAACTGCGGATCTAGCCTAGCTTGATTTTAAGTTTTAAACTTTTTCTTTGGACCGCCTATTTGTATAATTTTTATTGCTCAAAATAAATGTTGAGACTTTTGCCTTTTATTGTGACATTATGCTAATAATTTACTGACGTACAGCAATCTAATTTTTTTACGCAATCTTACTTTCGTGCTTAAACACACGGTCTTATCTGATTTTAGTACACATATTGTATTATTCGTGTCGAGTTTTAAAATATAATTACAACGATAAAAATTTAGTCTTCGCAATAGTAAACAGTAGTGATTATTTTATAGATCCGTTAAATTTACCTTAAATTTGTGAATATTCGACTTATCGATTGTAAACGCAAATACTTCACGTAAATTTTAGATCAAATAGATAAACAAATTAATTTATAAATAATAAATGTAGAATAGTTTTCCTTAAAATCAAGAAAAGAACAATAGTTTTCTGATTATCTCTGGAGACAATACTAATAATAACATAAAAATCATTATTATAATAATATTCGCGATAATGATAACGATGATAAAAAAAGTTATTGTTCTTGTTCTTATGATAATTTCAGTTGGTGAAATACATGGATTATATAAAATTAACAAAGTCGATCGATATTTTACACCATCTTAAAAAACATTTGTTTCAAATTAAACTCAAATTTTGATTAATTATATATACATAAAAAAACACGATAAGGTTCCGTTGAATAATTTTTTTTAATTCCGTAGTCCATTGATACAGTTCGTATAGCTAAAGTCAGTAGATACTTGTAAAATGTAGAAATTACATTTAGCTTAAGAAAACATACAGACAGTAGAGACAGACTAAATGGACTGAGCTTGAAAAGAGATCTTTATAGCTTCGACCGAGCAAAAGATTGGCCCTTTTAAAGCGTCGCGTCGATTTCATTGGAAACGAACGAATCGTCGCGCTCAGCTCGGGCCATCTCATTTGCACGTGCGAAGCCCATCCTTTTAATAGCTCGTGAACCACCAATTTTTGTGTTTAAGTGTAATTTTCTCTGCCCTCTTCAGGAGAACTTCATCAATGTCGGCTTCCTCAGGCTGTTTCGTGCCGCCAGGCTGATTAAGCTACTCAGACAGGGTTACACCATACGGATATTACTTTGGACGTTCGTTCAGTCATTCAAGGTGATCACAGGGTCAATGTGTCTTGGCAAAAGCATTTTTACCGATAAGATAGTAACGCGCGTGAAATATTTTCAACGTTTTTTAAACCACTCGTTTCACACTTTATTTTATCGAGAAATACTTTTTCAAAATTTTGCATTCGAACGTGTAACATTTTTATAAAGAAGCAGCGACAAGAATATTTATACGTTAAAATTTTTTGATAAAATCAAAAAGAGTTTTTTGATCAAGTTTTTAGTACTTCTAATTAGAGACATTAAAATTTAAAGAAATACAAAATACAGTAGGATATTTATTTGAACTTTTAAATTACGTCCGTATATTTTGTGTGTTGTTCGTTTAGATATTCTTTAAATATCTATATTTTGAAAACTTGACTAATTCGTTTACTTTTATTTTAGGCTCTGCCTTACGTATGTTTACTCATAGCAATGCTCTTCTTCATTTACGCAATTATCGGTATGCAGGTAAGGATTACAGCTCGATGTATTTGATCTTGTTCAAAAAATTAAATAATCATTGCCATTTTATTGGTCTTTATTTTTATAAAACTATAATAACTATCTTAATATTAATATAAATTATATGTTTAGTATTATTATATAATTATTATAAAATTAAAAAATATAATTGAAGTTTGAAGAATTTATTGATTCGGTATTACTTCGATTGTATTTTAAATTATTTCAAAATTGATTGACTCACGATTATAAACATATATTTAATTTTCAGTATCTTAAAAATTTTTTTTTTGCAATGATCCGTATATATATTTTATATACAATTTTTTTGTCGACTGAAAATATTTTATAAAGTTTAAATTATACAGTTTTAGCATTTTTTAAATAAAAATTTTTAAAAAATCTAAGGTACTCGAGATACTTAAGATTCTTCACGCAAGAATTAATTTTAATACTTTAAAAAAATTACTGCAATAGCTTTGATGACGTGCTTTTAAATTGCTAATATAAATCATTAAATATAATAAGAATAAATAAGCTTTATTTTCAATGATAATAGACTTAAATGAATAATTGTAACATTTTATATAAATAAATAAAAGATGTATTTTGACTTTTCGATTTACGTTTACGCTGTCTTTCGAGAAGTCGATTGTCTTTTCGGAAAGTTTTCTCTGCGAAAATAAAAATACGAAGCACAAGAATCATAGAATCAAAGATCCATTACTGAATTTGGGTATTATATATCGGTAATTCAAATGCTATAAACATAAAGACAGCGAATGGAGAATAACAATTTCAATACATCAAACATATGCGACATTTGATAAACATTTGATTATTAGGTTTTTGGAAATCTGGCGAATGATCCAACGACGGCTATTGAATCTCACAACAACTTTCAATCATTTTTTGGTGGCCTTATGTTACTGTTTCGGTGAGTCGAGCAGCTGAACATTGGGCCATTTTTAATAACCGATTTTTTCCGCTACATAAAGTATAAAATAGAAAAGCTTATATTTCTTATATAAATACATATGTAAAAATATTTTTTAGCGCCTATTCCTACTTACATAGAACTTGCTTTCTAATGATAAAAATGTTGTTTTTTTATTTTATAACAAAAAAATTTATTTTACTATATAATAATTAATAATAGCGAAATTAATTATCAGCAAATATTTTATAGGTATATAATTTGAAACTAGATTAGAAAGCTATAAAAAGAGAGTAATATTAAAAATCATTTAATGGTACTTATTTAATTTATAATTAAAAAATGTTTGATATATTAGTAATAGTTTGTATTCGTAGATTTAGAAGTAAGCTGCTCGACGAGTTTTAGGTAATTCATTGAATTCTTTTATTAAACATCTTCCCAAGCCAACATAATTTAGTATTTAGTCAAAATATATTTACGTTTAATATAGTCTTAGATAAATTCTTTTAATGTTATTTTTTTATGTACTGAAACCAAGTAAAAAAAATAGCGCTGATAGTAAATACTGCTAGTTCGCATAAATACGTATATTTAGTAGTAACTGGCCCAGCAAAAGAGAGAGCAGATAAAAGAGATGATTAAACAAGAAGATACGATCTATCGATTAAAATACGAATTTGAAATTTTAATACAGATCGCACAGTTGAAAGAATTAAAAAATAACAATTTTTAACGTCTTTTTCGATCATCTTACATGTTCTAATAGCGCTTTCGCTCTGTTTTCGCTGCGGCCATCTGCTTACCTTCGCTCAGGTGTTCGGTAACATCGCCTTGGTGGAGAAAAACTCGATCAACAAGCACAATAATTTTCAGAGTTTTATTCAAGGTCTGATGTTACTATTTCGGTAAGTGCAGCCTCCTTTAGTATTGACGTGCACGAAAGCTACGGAAACTAACACTATCGCAATATTATTTCGTATGCAATAGAATATTATTGTATACTTACGGTACATGTGCCACTGATTCGCGAATCGCGTAGATAAACAACGAGATTTCAATATTTAGAATTTTAAATTTAACCAAATATCAAAAATTAATCTAGTTTTCCTGTACACGTCGACACACGTAGTCTAACATTAGAAACTGTAAGTCATGAAAGCTTCAATTTTTGTTTAAAATAGTAAGTTATAAGATGAGAAAGAACTGGAATCGAACTAACTTTCTTAAAACGTAATCGATAACAATTTCAAAATAATGTATACATTTTTTCAAGATTTTAAGAATTCTCGTACGAGTCTGCACAGAATTTTTTATAATAAAATTATATTTTTACAAAGAAATTTATCGTTACTTTTATCTGATTTACCATTAATTTCTCGCGATTATTTATTATTTGATCAACAACCGTTGTTTATAAGAAGCTATCGTAACAATAAAATCATGTATCGCGATCCTTGAATTCGTTTTTTAAGCTTTGCATTACGAATCATAGAGATATTTTGAAAATTATTAAACTTAAAGAAGACGAAATCTTTTAGAATTGAATGATTAAAATGCAATTTTTCATGGCTTACGGTTGATTCACTGCATGGCTTTCTAGCAACCCCTGTACTCCAAAGTGTCTCCAAAAGTATTTTTTCTATCGAATTAGAATTAAAATTGTTTATCCGTTATACCAAATTTTGGAAGAGCATTAACCTGTAGCTAAGACTCGTTGCTTACGTAATGTGGAGGAAAATAAGTGAAAGAGGAGGGAACGGAAGAAGTACGTTAAGCCGAAGATATTCCGACGCACAACTAACCAGAGCATCGTGTGCTCGTTTTCTTTTTTGCTTCTCTATCTCATCTTGGGCGACGACAGATGTGCGACGGGTGAAGCCTGGCCCAACATCATGTTGGCCTGTATAGCCGACCAACCGTGCGATCCACGCTCGAAAGAGTCGGGTGACAAATGCGGTTCTAACCTCGCTTACGCCTACTTTGTCAGCTTCATATTTTTCTGCTCGTTCCTTATGCTCAATCTCTTCGTTGCCGTTATCATGGATAACTTTGATTATTTGACTCGCGACTCCTCGATTCTCGGCGCCCATCATCTCGACGAGTTCGTGAGGATATGGGCGGAGTACGATCCGAACGCGACGGGAAAGATTCACTATACCGAGATGTACGATATGTTGAAGAACATGGATCCACCTTTGGGCTTCGGTAACAAGTGTCCGAATCGGTTGGCTTACAAGAAACTTATAAGGATGAATATGCCGGTGGACGTGGACGGCAAGGTCAACTTTACGACGACGCTCTTTGCTCTGATCCGCGAAAATCTCAGTATCAAAATGAGAAATGGTGAGTTCTGACCGATCGATCGAGAAATTTTACCGCTTGAAAGATAAATATTGTTAATAAACTAATTTTTAAATCATTTTTGAACTCGAGTTCAAGCTGTGCGATAAATATTTAAAATTAAACTCTCGATAGAAAAAATCGTAAGTTCAATATTAAATAACTTAATTTACATATAATATTTATCACGTACAAAACTTATATTGTATTTAAATAAATAAAATATTATACAAATATTAAATATGGATTAAATGCAATTGTTTCATGGAGCAAAGAAATATTTGATTCGTTATAAAAATATTACCCGTTCAATCTACACATTTTTCCTAACAGCTGACGAAATGGACCAAGCGGATGATGAACTAAGAGATACCATTAGAAACATTTGGCCCCTTCAAGCTAAAAAAATGCTAGATCTTTTAGTCCCAAGAGTAGAAGGTAATTTTTTGTGTATTAATTTATAACTGTTTTACGAAACGCAATTATATAAAATTAATAAACTTTATGCTTAGATGTAAAAAAAGAAAAGCTCACTGTGGGTAAGATTTACGCCGGACTACTAATACTTGAAAGTTGGAAGACTACGAGGTTTGGTCAAAAAGAGGTGAGTTTTCCGAAAAATATGGTTTTTAATTTATTTATTAATCATTTTAAGGATTCTTTAATTAATTAATCAATGTTTATAAAGCAATTTATTAGCAATGGCCAAAAAAATACTCTCTAATGTTTAAATTTCATATTACAAGTTAATAGTTCTAATGTTTTATACAATTAAATTTATAACTAGATATTATTGCTTACGCAAAGGGACGAAATTTAAAAATCAGAGAGAGAAAAATTATAACGAAAGCTACGTACATGTCCGAATGAATGTTTGTCGATGGCTTCTTCCATGTAGGAGTTTACGGTCAGTGTGTAAGAATTACGAATTTCATTTATTTAGTAAGTCCAGATGTTAAACATCATCTTTCGGATCATCGTTCTTAATTTTTTTATATTTTATTTATCGAACCTCCATTTCCTCAATCGTAATGTATTTAAATTAATTTTTTATAATTATAATAAATCTCATGAAATTCATAACGATGAAAAGAAATCTGGAATTATTTTTTTTAAAATGGAGATCGTATGAACTTTTCTATATTTGGTAGTGCAAACAATTTTTGTGAAAGTGTACCCACCCAAATTAAAAAAATAACTCTTAGTTTTGGTCAACATCGTCATTTCACTGAGCTGGTTTAATTCGTTAACGGATATCCTTCGGAATATCGCATTCATTTAACGATACATCCACTGATACAAACTAGATATGAAGTGACGAAGTATCGACTGTACTTTAAACCAATAATCAAGCATTTCTGGATTTATAATTATTATGATTCGAATTAGTCGAATCCGTATATAGTAGAATAAATTTATGTTAATTTTCCCAAAATGAATAATATCCGTTTTGAATATAGATGTAGTTTATTTATTATTTCATAGTTTAATTAGATAATTTAAGAAAAAATATTAAAGTTTAGAAATAATTATTTACTATCTATAATTCAATACATTTTTCCATAAACGTAGCTGAAATTCTGAATTTTTGTAATCAATGTGTATTAATGAAATGCAAATAGAAAATTTAATATTTCATTAGTTATGTTTAGTAGGAAGAAAAAGAATGCAAATAAAATAAATAGATGAAACATTATAATTATGTTTTAGTGTTAATATATACATATATCTAAAACAAGTTTAATCATTTTAGTAGGCATATTTAGAGGAGTAATTAATTATAAAGTTGTATTTAAAACAAAACATTATTTTAATGACATGTAATAGCGAACGTAACTCGGCATCGCTGAGTCTAAAAAAATTAGGCCATTTTGGCGTTATTATTAGGTCTTAGTTTCACTTAATTATTACAATAAAATATGAGTTTTCCTTTTCCTTAAATAAAAATTAAGTAAGAGTTTATTTTTAAGGATAGATTTTCGAACAGAGCTCTCAACAAACTGTTTATGATTTTTCTTTGTTTTACAGAACGATAACGATCGTATCGATAACGATAATCTTGGGCAAAATGCTGCGGCCCATGCGGTAGTACTTACTTTTTTATCTTAATTCATTTTCGATATTATTATTTCTTCTCGCCATATTTTTTTATTTTTCATTTATAGTCTTTGAGTAATCATCATTCGTTATTTTCATCATCGCCTCACTACGATCACTTATTTTTCTCGTTTATAATTACTACTACTTTAAGTTTTTTTTACTATCTTTCTTGTTATCATTATTATTATATTTTAGATGAGAATTCGTCTATTTACGACTGCACACAAATATGTTTGTTTAATTTAACTGCATTAAGTTGTTAATTTGCATTTGCTATAATTTAAGTCATAATTTTTGCACATTTCTAGTTTGAAATTTTTATAATGTATTTTATTCTAATAATGTATTTTATTATTTAGTTAAGTTTTCTGATTTTGCAAAGTTATATTCCTTTATCATTGAATACCAGTACTTTTTTAACGTTGAGAGCAGCACAGTTTTCGATGTATCACAATAAAAGAATAACTTATGGCAATTCCGATCTCAACATCAATTACTGTGCTTCCTTTTTTAGCGATATCACTAATACACAAAGCATATACTTCAATTATTTCCTGTACGGAAACACTAGTTGAACAAATAGAAATTTTTTACTAGATGCCTACTAAAATAATAGCAGCTTAGAACTTTAGTGCCACATAAATAATAAGTGATTTAAATTGTGATAGAAAGTATAGTTTCCTAGTAACTCAATCTCCGTATATTATAAAGACAATCGAAAAGAAAAATTCATTTATCTCTTTAACTAATATCTACGTCATCCTTGATATTTCGAATGTTATGTGATATAGTGGGATTGGAGCGATTTTAGACTTTGTTAAAGCGCTTCGATAAGTACAAATATGTTGTGAATACAACGTAAAATCAAAGCGTTTTTTACAAAGTACACATGCATACCTTACAAATAGATCCCGTAAAATAAATTTAACGCCGATACTACGCCCGAATCAACTTATATAGTGTAAATTTTCGGGCGAGTATTCGCATATCAACTCGTTGTCGTCAACATGCTAAAATAACTATGTGTAAGTAAACATTCAATTGAATTATATACATACATATATGAAGCAATATATTTAATTTTGCTTATTTTAGAGGTACCGTTGACGATTCTAGTTTCTGACAACTAGTTCGCCTTTTGCCTCCTAAAGAATATGATCATCTATAGTATTTTCTTTCCTTTTTAGGCACGACACTCGAGTTTTATAGTTTACGTTTCGTATTTTATTATTAATAAAATAACTTAGTAATGATTTAGAAGATCTTAGATCAAAACTAGAATGTACATTTTTTACCTTTTCTATATAACTCTTTTCTCTTATGTAACTGTTTATGGACATGTTAATACTTTTCTAACACACATGATACCATACTAAATTGTTTTGTAATATTTTGTAGTTCTACTCGATTCTTTTTTCTAATAAATTTTAGCTTGAGGAATTTTTTTTTACAAATAAAATCTAAGTCAACAATGAAAAATTAATGAAATATTCCTCTAGCTTACGATTAAATCTTTCTCTATTGAAAACAATAATAAAAGTATTACAACGACTACTTTTCAATTTTCTACTAAAGCATCTTGTAGATTAGTTTTAAAATTATAAATTTAGTATACTTTTGTGATAATAAGCCTCTAGAATTATCTTTATCTTTTGCTTACAATTGTCTTGAAGCGTATCTTGGATCGTATTTCTGTCTTTATCTAAGTGACCTAGTCTATTAATTTATTTTAATAAAAATACATCATCAAAAGATTATGCAAAGCCAATGATGTAATTCAAATTTGTTATCGTCAATTGAATAACTGACTAAATCCTTAAATAACATAAGTCAGACATGCTTTTAAAGATTAAATCAATAGAATAATAACAATTACATTGTTATTTATGTTCCGAAAGGTAAAGAAAAAAGTCCATGTGAATATAAAAGTATATCTTATATATTCGTAAAATTTATTGGCTTGTAAATCCTTAAATTAAGATTATCACATATAAATGCAAATTTCATTCACAATGAATTTTTCTTACATTATATGCAATTTTTTTAAAACCATAAAAATTCATTGTCGATTAGTTTGTTTTGCATGCTTTATCGTATAAACGGTGATAACTATATCGTAATAATAATAATTACTACTTATTATAATAGTACAATTTCAATTTTGATTTATTTGTTTGATACTATCACGTGTGCCATATAAGCAGCATCCAAACAAAAGTGTACGCTATTCAACAAACATATACAGGCTTTAAATGAGAAAATAAAATGTTTTAATAGCACGATTTCATACATCGAATAGTTTTCAATAAAATACAATCATGAAAATGTACAATTACTTGGAGAGTAAAGTAAATCACATAAAATTTCTAATTCGTCACATAAAAATATACTCTATTTTTTTTCACGAACAGCACAGATCTCAAAGACACTATAAAAAAAAAGAACATTAATCACAAAATAACTATCAAGTCGTGCATGTCATTTTAATTATAATACTTATATAATTAATAACACTCTGCACTAATCGACCACGACACTTTTTTCTGGCATGGTTTTTAGCATTTTTCTAATAAATATTGGAAATTTTTGGTACAATTTTTCTACTCTCATACTTTTTTCTTATATATCTCGGTGTTATTTATCTTATCTATGTCTTATGAAAATTAACAATTAACACAGAGATTAGAAAAAATATAAACTATAATATCGAAGCTGAGAAAATGGAAAAGAGTGCAAGAGAAGATTCGTGACGGAGGAAAAGCCTGTATGTGCCTGTCTACATACGTAACATACTGGATTCTGCCAGGGCCTTATAAATAAATAAATGAATAAATAAATGAATGAATAAATAAATTAATTAATAGTTAAGACAAAAAAATTCAATATTAATGACGATTGTAATAATAATGATAATGAAAATAGTAATAATGATAAAGATAAGAATATATAACCAATAAAGATGGTTTTTGAATACTGTGAGAGAGATTGGAGAGTCTGACGAACGGGTGTTGTTTCGCTTGCACTCACGATACAGCACCCAACCTTCTTCGACACGCTACTGGATGCGGCCGGGGCTAATCACGCCAGCGGAAATAATCATCACTCTGCGGGGAGTCGGACGAACAGCCTGGAACCGGCTGGTGCCCACGATTCCAAAGACCACCACCACTTGCACAGAGGCTCGAGAGCGGACGAAGAAGAGGGAACTCTTGGGATATTCGCTGCCGCCGAACAAAGACGACAGCGTAGCTTGAGGTTCGCCGTCGTTCCCACGCCTTTGCACTACCTTGATAGAAGCACTCGTCCACTAGCGAACGTCGATTATGACTCCTCCAATAATTCGCTTTAAAGTACTCGCGTTCGTACAAGTAATGATATTACAAGAATAACTCGTATTATATCTTCGCTCGCGTGTAGTCGTCAATTGCTTGCGTTGGAGATAATCGATGTTCGTGATCATTTTTGACCCTTTGAAATCTAAACTTATCGAAAATTATAAATTGCGGTTCGTGGTGTAACGTTGAGTTATATATATATATATATATATATATATATATAATTACGATACTTTTTGTGGAATGGAGGTAAAAATTGGATTTAAAAATAATTTCGCCTACCTCTGTTTTTTATATTCGATATCTTTTACCGACTGATCGTTCGTTGAACCGTCGCGACCGTATCGATGTCAAAGGGTTGAGCGTAACAGACGTTCGCGCGTGCTCCCGAAAAACGCATTAAATTTTTGTTTTATGTGTATTTCAGGAACAAAAAGGTGAACTGGAAGGTGTCTCGGCAGTATGATAAACTAGGAAGCAGCGGAGAGAGTAGCCAGGGAGGGGTTGGGTCGGGCATTGACGGGGTCGTTAATAACGGCGTCGAACGCGTCCCCGAATTAGAGCCATTATTGAACGAATCCCACCCACGGGATCGTCACGAGTATCGTCATTATCATCACCACCATCGACAAAGAAAACAACACCAAGACAAATCCTGCGATCAATACCACCACCAACACCATCACCACCATCATCATCATCATCATCATTACCGACCATCCTCGCACTATCGACACCAAATCAACACCTACGAACCTCGATCCTCGATCCGTTATCGTAAGGTGTCAAGGCTCGGTTCTCAAATCCTTAATAATGATTTTATTAACCCCTTCGTACAATTTTTTAATAATTGCGTCGATTCCATTAGTTTTGTTTTACTTTCTTTTATACTCGATAACTGTTAATTATTTCGTAAGCCCTGTCGAGTTTGAAATTTTTTTAACGACGGGATTAATTTTGATAAACACGAAGCGTGTTTCAATTTCATTTTGCCGCTGCTAAATTTCATTAGAGATATTAGTTGCATTATTTTCATATTCGATTGTACTCGTCACAAGGATTGTGTCACGTAAATATTTGTCGATTCCTTTTAGAGGAATCGTTCCTTATTTTCGTTAGATTATTAATGTGTACCCGGGCATTGCGACCTTTTTCCTCCCAATAGAAAAACACATAGATTTATGAAAAATTAGTTACTTTATTTTAAATTACGATAGTGATTTTTCTAACACCAACACATCAAAATATAATAATTTCTTTTTTCAAATTACTATAGATGACGTTTTTTAGAAATTGATTAATTAGATGATATCCAACATATAATATATATAAATTTAGAAATACCACCCTTCCCTAGCTGCTTTCAACATCCAAGAAAAATTTAGATTAACTTATCAATAATGTTGTGTAACCATCTGTGTACATGTAATGTTAAGAAAATATGAGTGATAATCGGTCCGATAAGAAGCACTAATTATAGATCATTTGACAAATTCGTGTCATGATTCGGTAAGTAATTTGTTGAATGGCCCTAATCTGCAAACACCACGGAAGATTCTATACTCGATACACTCACAATCTTAAAACAGAATCAGATTTTCAAAATTTAACACTTTTCAATCGTAACAAGAGCATGAGCATGTTTAAAATTTCCATCGATTTTTTTACTTAAGCATGAAATATCTGAATTATACGTTTTGCAAGCCATATTACTACTCTTCTCATCGCTTAGAGCAGTTTCACTTAGCAAACTTACGTCTCATAAATAATAATTCTATAATATCGTCCTTCCGAAACTATTTTAAAGTATTTTTTCTTATTGTTTAATTTCACAAGTAATACGTAAAGATATAATTATTTTCTTTATAAGATAACTACCGGTACATTTTAAATCAAATTTAGAGATTATCTAGGATTATTAAGTTTATCGAGTGTATCATTTTTTATTATTAATATTTAATACTCTTAAGTCTTTTTTCTGGATTTTCATTTAACGTTTTTTTATTTTCAAAGATTATTCTTTTAGCAAAATTTTTGCTTCGGTCTCCCATTGATAGTATGATAATAATAGTATTAATACTATTATAATTGCATCTACAACATTTTTTTATTTAGTTTTAATGCAAATCTTACCAATTCGTTCAAATTTTATGAAAAATTTGTTGAAATAATTAAATAATAATTTTGTTTTTTAATATAAATTCGATCATAAATTACTTTTATAAAGTTATTTTTAGTAGAAATTTGAATACTTTTTATAAAAAATTTGATAGATGCATAAAAGGAAAAATATATACGTATAATTGTCAAAAATAAAGAGAAAAAAAATTAAAAACAGCTTTGAACGTTTGAGAAATAATAGACATTTTTATTTAATAATTAAAAATAACGGATTTTCTAAATGGAAAGATTCGATGAAACGAGAAAAATTACAAAAAAGAACACAAAGCGAATATAATATTTGATACATTTTATTGAAGCGCAAGTAACGATAACAGGCTAAGTGGAGCTTGCAAATGAAAGGTACTCGATCGGATCATTCCGGAAATGAATTTCTCGGAAAATTAATTCATCGACAGAGGCAAAAGGCGTCCCGTCGATTACCGTCGAAATTGCTACATATATAGATATATATTTTCGCGTTGCCGTTTCGTATACATCATCACCGGGTTTGCTTATTAACGTAACGTATTATTATAACTTGGGAGAAGCATCAGCTACGCTTCCTCGTTGCATCGATAAAAATGTCACTAGCTGTTTGTTCTTCAATGCTTATCGAACTCGACCTTGATTTATTCGATACCAATGGAATCGATATTACAACTCGAGAGAGATTACGCAATACTAAACAAAGATTTTTTTCGAAATCAAACTCGTCGTTTCACTTTATACTTGATAAAGCCGACGATGGAATTGGTTGAGGTGTCAAGTATTTACGTGTAACTTTCCTAAATCCTCGTTTAGATGGATCTGCAAGATGTCGTTATTAGCGACTCGCGGGCCGGTAGTCTCGAGAGTCTCACGCATCAGACGGAAAGGCTTCATCCCCATCACACAGCTACGCATCCCACGAGGAATTCCAGATCTCCAAGCTTAAGGTGAGGCATTTTTACACGTTCTCAGTATACCGTTGAAAGAAACGGACAGCTAGAGTCAGCATTGGCATAAAATATATTATCATTTTATTTTTTACTTTTCTCTCGCGTTGTAACGTTATGCGTTTCCTTCAAGGAATCAAAGATGACCAGTACCTTACTTAATAATCGATAAACGTATAAATATTTTAAACGTATAAACAATTGTATAAAATATTAAATTTATACGTTTACGAACACATACCGCCACGTATTTTTAATCAACTTACTACATAAAGCGATATTAGTATTTGCACATTTTGTTTTAGTTGGATCGTTTGGATCGTTGATAATCAGCACATTTAAAGCATGTCTCGATATTTATTTTTTCTTTTTTCATTTTTTATTAAAATTTGCTTGACCTAGTCGAGCCTAAGTTTACCATTACTCTCTAACCAGCATTTAGAAACTATTCAAACTGTATTACGAGCGTAATTAATAAGAAAAGATGATTTTATAACATATCATATACACTAAAGTTGGTTACATTACTGTGCAGGACATAAATTAATTAAATAACTAAAGATTTTAACATTTACTATATAAATGTTTTTATATCACTTTTGTTTATATTGACCAATTTATAAGTAAAGGCAATTTAATTACTCGCATTCCAGATCACCATCACCGAGACAACAGAGGTACGACCATCGTAATAATCACTATCACGACGGACTTGGCTTCAGCGACACGGTAAACAACGTCGTTGAAATTCAGAGGAATACGCATCATCCACATTCGCAATATATGTATAAACGAAGATTCAAAGGTACGTATCATAACAGTCTGCGTGTTTAAATACGCGAGACGAAGCCATTTGAAAAATCTCTCGCTGCGAGTCTCCTACGAAAATAAAAAAAAACTCGAAGCATCGTATCCATTATTTTTATTTGTAACTTTCATCATTAATTTAGAATGTGGATTTAAGATTGCAGATAATTTTTTCAATACGTGATAAAAGTTTAAACTTGCAGCAAGAGTCGTAAAATTATTTGAATATTGCTGTTGATAGATTATATGCAACCAAAGAAACAAGCTCAATGTGTCAATCGATGTAATAAGTTTTCTTCATTCTGTTCTTTTATGCGCTACAAAGACTATTACGACCACTGCGACTATTACGACAATGGTAATTTTTTTCACCAAAGCAATTTTCATAGCTCTCTTTCTCTATCTCTCTCTCTCTGTCTGTCTGTCTGTCTCTCTCTCTCTCTATCTCCCGCAAAAGTAGCTTTTTGCGATATTTTTATCTTTTCTTGTCTTCGTAATTCACACAACTCATAGGTATCATGAATCACGAGTTGAATCTCGAAAACGAAGTTTACATCATGAGTTATTGTTTCTAAGAGAAAAATACGTTTAAATCGTCTTAATTAAAACATAACCGAACGATATTTAAAAAAAAAATTAATTTTGCTTGAGATTTGAGAGTAAAAAATAAATGATGTAAATAAGAGATTTAACTATATTTAAACATTAAATAGACATTTTTATATTGACGATAAACAGAATTTATCCTAAAATAGTTTTTTATACTATTTGCACGCAAAACAATAAATTATTCATTATCAGATTTAGATAGTTTATGCATCATCTCCTAAAAAATAATGTTCAAATGTAACGTATAACCATGACACATTAGATAAAGTTTCTACTTTATATAATTTTGACCTATTGTTCAATTTCTACTAAATAGTATAAAAATAAAGTAATTACTACTCTTATTGTCATATTCTAAAGTAATATTTATATTAGATAGAATTATAGCTGATAGAAATACTTTGCACGATATAACGATAGAAGAAATTTAGTCAAATTGCACACTTTTAAGAATTCAAAAAATAATACAGACAAAATTTTTAAGCTTTGCAAGGCAACTTAGAATTAAATCATATTTTAAATAAAATAACTCTCTAATAAGGAATGTCACAACCTTCATTTTTATTTTATTAAGAAACATACTTTTATTTTTTAGTTAAATTTTCCTAATACAACAGAAAGACAGTCACAGAAATACATGAAAAACAATTGCTTCTTTATTTACACTTTATTATTTACAAAAAGTTATCAAATTTCAGGAATTTATATATCATGATATATGAATTAAATAATAAATAATTTTAATCAGCTCTTACATAACATAATATTATTTAAATATTTCACTACATCAATTTTGCCAAAAAAATTTGATTACTTTTGAGGAAGAAAAATAAAATACTTAAATTTTGAATGCATATTTTTTGCAAGTACCGGATCGTATTCATTTTATTAGATAATAATTACGAATAATCGGATTCTCGATTTAAGTTGATCGGGCAGTCTTTTGATTGAAATATACGTATACGTAAAGGTTTATAAAATTATTTACTCTTAAATATTACGGTATACATTTAGAATTACGGAGTTTTCTAGAATTTACGAATACCTATTTTATTTCAAAATGCCATCGAAAATCGATTATTCAACTGCCTAATCAACTTAATATTATATAGATTACTCGTAATATCGATATATGGAATTAGTTATACATAAATCATTTTATTTATATAACCATTGAAAGCCAAATTTTGGAAGTATGATTTTTTATTTGTATCGTTAAAAGTAAATTTTGAACGAAAGCAAAAGATAATCAAAAAGAAAAACGTGAAAACTTAAAAATGTATTTATTTTGTAACTTTCGGACAAAAAATATATTCACGTAGTTTAAAAATGGACCAAATGATTTTCAAAAATTAAAAATAAGTCCGTTGCTCGTTTCTTCGTCTTTCTGTTTGAAATCGCGAGAAATTTTATTTCGACGTTACAAAGAGATTCACGTACTTCGGTCGAAAAAAAAAGTTTCGAAGCGAACGAAATAAGTATATTATTTGAGCGCGCGGTTAATAAAGTCGTAAAGGATAGAGGAAAGAGGATAAAAAATCATAAATCCACGATTGGCCGAGCGCATTATTATATTGAGTCGAGAACCTGAGGATTGATCGCGGGCACAGGTCCATGGAGCGCCTCGACTTCACCGGCTCGGTCGCCGAGTCCAGTGCACCGACTTAACTACACCGATCATCACCATCGCTACGGCACGACGTCCCTGGAGCAACGCTCGCGCTCGCCCTCGCCGATGACGATCTGCCGGGGAATGGGCGGGAGCAGCCTCGGGTCCGGCCACCACCACCACCACCATCAGCTGTACCAGCACAGCTACCCGGTGTTGGTGACGCGGAGGACGGGCCACGGCCGGCGACTCCCGCCCACGCCCAACAAGCCGTCGACCCTGCAGCTGAAGGCGCCGGTCAACATCAACTTCCCCAAGCTGAATTCCTCGCCGACGCACGGGCCGCTGGCGGTGCAGGCGGCGCAGGCTGCAGCGGTCGCGGGACAGGTGGTGCAGCACGGCGTCGTCGTCCAGGGCTCGCGTCTTGGGCACTCGGCCAACGGTCCCGCGTACCGAGCGCCGGTAAGGGCGGTCGCGTACACGGGGACTGGTCCGCTCACTTTTGAGCAGGCCGTTCTGTTGGGGCGGGGCGGCAGGTTGTTGCCCAGTACTGTGCCCAATGGATTCAAGCCGCAGGTGAGTTCCTCGGAATCTCTTCCTTGGAGACTTCCCTGGAGATGACGCTGGCTTCGACGATTCCTTGTCCGACGTATTTCTCACGGAGGACAGGATCTTCGAACGTCGTTTCAAAATATGCTTACCTTAATCATACGAAAATACCCGTACCAAACTATTGCTTGTTTTATTTCTACGAACAAATAATCGCGGTACGGCAATATAATATCACTTTCGTCTTTGTATCGTTGTATTCGATGAAGGATATTACACTTACGTAATGGAAAAGTAACGATATACCGTCGGTCAAGAAATATGTTTCCGTCGTGATGGCTGTCTTTAAAATACGATACAGAGGTAATTTATAATTTTTCTAGAATATTTTGAAACGCGTCCGTCCGTTTACGCACGTACAAAGGTATAATTGTTTAATTTCTTGGATAAATAGATTTTGAATAGTTGGAATAAAAATTTAAAACCCTTTTATCGTATTTATGCTGTGTCCGTAACAATTAATAAAATTTGGGTTGTGCGAAAGTTGATAAAAAATTATGATGCGAATAAGTAGTTTTTAATATTAAAAATCGTAACTCTATATTATTTACCCAATGAATACGAATGTAATACTCTTTAAAATAAAATCTCGTATCGATTTTGCGTTCGATCTAATTTGGTACGAAATATCTTATAACATCTTAAAACAACGAATGGATATGCTTCTTTCGAACAATGCGATACGGTATATTCTAGAATGATACAAGATATCCCAATCGGAAAGATTCTATTTCGATAATTTCAAATATTATAAAATTTCTTAAATCTATCTATTTTCTATATTAAGATAAGAATATAATCCGCGTTCAATATTTTTAAAAATATTTGCTTACTCGAGGCAAATATTTATTTAGAAAAGTAGATGCAAAGATTTCTACTTAGATACGAAAAATAACGAATTACGATTAACTTCGTAATTCATATCCATATCATAAAATCTGTATTAGGATTTTCAAAGTTTCAAAAAAACTTATTTAAATACATTTATATCAAAACACATTTTTCAAATTATTTTTTTAATTCGAGAAACTTTGTAAATAATCCTCGTAAATAATCTTAAGATAGAGACACAGATACGATGGAAACGCGTTCGGTATTGGTTAAAAAAGGAGAAAATTTCGATCGATTATTAAATTATGTCCATCGCGTAGATGCGCATAAGTTTCGCTGTCTTAAATATCTCTGAATAATAAATGCACCGTTTCGAAGAAAGATGTTTGAAAAGTGGGTTCGATCGCATTTTTAGCCCACCTAATTTTGAATTACCTAAATTTGGCTCGATAATGAATCCTTACCGATTTTATTGCAGACGAAACAGCGAGTTTTGTGCTCCAGGCATTCGGACAGTGATGACGATGATTGGTGCTAGCCCAGGTGGTGCCCGGAACCACACTGCCAAACGCAAGCGCCTCGCATCACGAAAACATTTTTCACATCGACCGTATCGATATAACGACAACGCTCCGAGGACGTACCCGGACGAGGAGCGGTTCCACGCAGGAACGCGTCCGGAGTTGCATTAGCCGTTCGGATGCGTAAGAAACGGACGAGGAAGAAAAGGAAACGAGCGAATTCGCTAGAAGAAACGAAGACGGAACCTGCGATATTCCTGCTCTTTTTCCCTCGGGAGTCATTATATTTGCGAAGGAAGTCGTTATATTTCCATACGGAAAGAAAAGTTGTTGAATGTTGCAAGCGAGCATTAGCGTGTGGTTCGGAAGACAAAAATATAAATTAACCCTTGATGAGTTCTTTTTCTGTACAACGGAGTGCACTAGTTAATTACCCTAAAGATCTTATCACGGGCATGACCAGATGTATATATACACACGCTAAAGAGTTTTTTTTATATACGATATAACGAATGAACAAAAATCGTTATTATGATATCGATGTATTATTTATTATTACTATTGTGGCGTATCAACTCTTTCACCGTACGTAAGACACGATCGAGGTTTTTCGTACACTTTTCATTTTCGACGATCCATAAATACACACGCGTACATACACATCAAATTACGTTCTTGGATACCGTATCGCTCCCTTTTTATACAGACTAACGAAAGGTAAGAAAAAAATTGTCGTAAAAAACTTATTGCTCAAGAAAGTAAAAAAGAGTCGAGGATGCATCTCCGATTAGCTTTTTAGAAGTCTAGTACGACGGCAAATTTAGCGTTGCATTTCTCGCGTTCCTTCCGAACTGCCAAAATTATCAAACGTATAATAGAAGTGATTCAAAGATTAATACGAGTGAAAGAACGTATGAGTGAGTTTTCCGCAGGAATAAATGAAAACTAACGCAATGTGAACAAATAAAAAATATGAAGAAATATAATGGATGGAGCATTTGAAAGGAGAAATGGACTGATATATTATCACAAAAAAATAAATAAATAAATAAATAAATAAATAAAAATCAGAGTCCACCTGTTAAGAAAATATAGTAAGATGTACGATAATAAGCCACTCTGTAACTTAATTCGCAAGATACGAAAAAAGTCTGAGAAATAATTAAATAAATAATGTCCCTCAACGAGTATATACCAAAACTTAAAGTCTAGTTAGTTGTAGATTGATTTCGCGATTTTCTTGCAAAGTATCGTAAACGTTGTGTGAAAAATAAACGTGAATAAAGCCATAGATCGCAATTATAGTTGAAGGCAGGGTCATGGTAAATGATGTAGCTAACGTGTCTCTAGTGAACAAAAAAAGTTCGTTAATGATTCGCACTCTTTACCACGATTCTCGGCACCGTTAAAAAAAAACATTGCCTGGTTGACGAATACCAAATACCAATTTTATTGTTATGCTTAATGCATATTATTAAAAGAAATTTATAAATGTAATATTGTAACGATTAACGCGGTGATTACACGAATAAAAATTGATAAAAAAAACCGTATTCTAAGGAAACGAAACGATTGAAAATTTAAATTTTTCAATGGGGAGATTATATAATTTTGTTTTTAATATTATAGCTATAAAACTCTATTTTTGTTTAAGAGTTTATAAAATCTTAAATAATATATCGCAGTGGTTTTACAATCGTTTGCGTTAAGACTTAATACATATATTATCTATTGTATTGGTTCTTGTAAAAATATATTCTATACAAATATTTATTGATTTAAAATATATTTGAATATCGTCACAAACCTTCTAATATAAAAAAAATTAAAATTTTCAAGGAAATTTGTTTTTATATTTTTAATGTTTATCTTTAAAACTAATTGTGATGCAAGACTAAAATATATAATTGTTTAATTTTAATAAATTTAAATTAATTAAATTTAAATAAACAAAACAACCAATATAAATGTATATATTAAGTACTGAAATATTAAAAAAATAATAAACAAAGTACGAACTTAAAAAGTATTCACATTAAATATATTATATAAATTATGAGAGTACTTTATTACACAAATAATATGAAAATAAAGAGAACAAACTATTGTAAATGAATTCATTTGTATCAATTATAAGTAGTACACGAAAATATTTATCATAATACTAAAACTTACTATTCGCTTCTTTCCAATATTGTTCATAAAATATATAACTGTTATCTTTAATTTTTATTGATTTATTTGTTGCCAAAAATAAAATTTTATTCATTTCTCTCTAAACTTATAAAATATTATGTTATACATAACATTTTAAATGATACAAAAATTAAATATAACATATATTCTCATATTCAAGAATCTAAAAAATCGTTATTGTTTAAAAAAACATTTAAGCTTTATTATTAAAGAATGAAAGAAATATAAATACATCATTTTTATAATAATTATATTACAAACATTAAAAATTTTCCGAAATTGAATATTATATAGATTTATTTATAATAAAATTATATTATACTTATAATTCCTGTTAAATTTGTTGAATTTTTCTAGAATGCAAAATTAGGACATAAATTTTTTATTAAGAGTATAATTTTCTCAAAAAACCTGTTATTAAAAAGTACGAAGAAATTAAAACATCAATATAATCATTCGCTAATTTTTAATTGAAGAATTTACTTTTAAACGTCGAAATACAATTTACCAAATTGAATTATGCAATTATTTAGTTTCCTTAATGCATAAAACGATGAATTAGTATTATTTTATTCGAGAAACAAACAAGAGCAAATAAGTATTTTATTCAAATCAAAAAATAAACGATTCGCTTAAAAAAATTTATGAGAACTTGATCAATTGAAATATTTCCAAATTTTTTATATCTTTTTAATCGTAATTGCATTGTTTCTTCCCTTAAGTGCTTTAAACAACTTCAATCATATGTCTTGTATTAAAATATATCGTTCGCGTTACTAGAAATTTCAAATAAACAGTTGGGACTTCGTTAAAAATAAAAATAAAAGAGTAAATGATGAAAAGTTAAAGAAAATCCTCGTTTAATATTGAGGAAACAAAAAAATGGAAAAATTCAGTATAGACCCTTTGAAGATTAAAGTATGCATCTGTTCAATAATATTGAAAATCTTTGACAAGAATAAATATCCCGGAAGTTGAAAAATATATATAAGACAGGCGTAGGTTTAATCGTATTATCATATAATATTTTTCTGTGATAAATCTGATTAAAACAAATAAATAAAAAAAATTAATATGCGTAAGAAAAGAAAAAAATCTTAGCGAGAAATGAGTGGACATAATTTTGTCTGCGTGGACGTTTATAAATAAAAATAGTAGTCTCAAAAAATGTTAATATGCTGTCAAAATTACGCGTCATCTATAAATAATGCAGATGTAGAATTACAAATGAGAATAAATTAAGCAAAACAATAATAAAAAAGAGAAATTGAATATTAATATGAAAAATTCCATTCCATTCATTATACATAATATTATACTTAGCACCATCTAGAGGAAAACAAGAAATATTGACTCGTTGGTGTAATTATAATATAAATATAAAACAACCTTATATATCCAATCTCCATTTTAAGTCCTCTAGGTTTGATATTAATTTAAACGGAAATAAAAACAAAATTTAAACAAACATGTAACAAACATTTCTAATATTTCTTAGCTAAATAAAAGATTCAATCAAGTAAACGTGTCAATAACTAACAATGAAAATGATGTATCATATTGAATCCTACTTGATTCGTACAATTTTCTTAACGTATCAAGACAACAGAAATTAAAGACTCTTGTAGGTAATTAAAACAATTAAACTGAGTTGAAATCGATCACGTACATAATGTTTTAAGATGAGAGATGGTGTATAAATGTTATTTAAAAAAATGTAATAAATTAGCTGTGAGTAACGACTTCAATCACGTTTTATCTCACTCATAGAAAATATATTTAGAACGAGAGAAAAAAAAACAAATAAATTAAAACATTATTCGGTATAATTTGTACATTTTTTTCTAAATGGCTTAGTACAGCATTAGGAATCTGTATTATCAAATATTCCATCGTATATGTAATAAAATTTATGGATAAAAGTACATTCACAGTTTCTTATTTTGTTTATAACAATAATGAAAAAAGTTAATATATGAAAACATGGCCAAATGTTAAAACATGTATAAAAAAGTTCATAAAGATGATAATAATATTAAATATTTGCGTACTTAAAATTTCAACATACATAAGAAACGTACACAATAATAGTAATAATAATAATAATAAATTAAAAAAATAATAATATTAATAGTAATTAATTGCATTAATACCAAAACCCGCCAATTCGTAAAATTCATCACTCTAAGTATTTATTATTCGTAATCTAATAATGAAACGACCTGTACAATGATATAATAAAATGCGAAAAAAAATATGTATAAAAAAAAGAAATAAGATATCGAAAATTCCACGTAAATGATGGATGGATGATTAAACTCAATTATAAAGATTTTTCTACCTGTCTATACAAATTACCCATCGATACAATGTCATACATTACATTTACACGAATAAACACGGACACTGAATGTGCTACTCAATTTTCGGTTCTACAGTGTTAGGTTCTCAAAATATAGAAATTAATAATAAAATAGTATCAATAATCATTATTAAAAAAAAAAAGCCGAACCGAACGTAGGAAAAATTTGATCAAGCGCGTACGTTATGCATGAAAAATATTATACGTCACCCGCATGTGAGTGTATCTTAATTTCATATGCGTATGTAAATTTGTTTATTGCATTATTTGTGTTTAGATGAAAAACGAAGCGAACGAAATAACATGTGTACATTTAAATAGATTTACATCTATGTAACAGATTTTACGAAAACAGAAATATAATATTTATTATATAATAGTCGTATTAAAAAATGAGATAAATAACCCCGTCGATAATAAAAATATAAAATAAATATTATTATTAATTATATGAATAAAAAGTATATATCATTACGTCACTAGATCTCTTAAGCCGACGAAACTGCGACGGCTCTTTTAGAGTTTCATACTTTTGCAAATAATAATCGAACTCGTCGACACTTTGATAAAACCTGTAAACTTAAGTAAAAATGAATGAGAAATTAATGTTTTTTATTATAAATATCGATGTCTTTTCGATGATAAACGCGAAAATGAAGATGGTCGAATGAACTAGCTCGAGTATGTCTGAGGCAGAAGAGATAAAATAATTAGTGAGAGAAGAGTGCGATAATTTAGATAAAATTAATCTTGGATATTTTTCTTGCAGTGATTAAAAACAAAGAACGAATAGGTAGTTTAGTTTAACTTATTTTACTCATATTATCGTGATTCAGATATTGCAGAAAAAACAATTTAATTTTTTTTGTCTTCTTTAAATTTACGTAGAAATGTATTAAACCGTGAAATTTTTCGTTAGTTCAAAATTATTACCATTATGTTAAAAAAATTTGTTTTAGTATAAAGAAAATTCAGAAAGAACAAATTGAAATAAATATACGTTTGGACAAAATCGGAAATACGATAGTTTGAGAAAATTAAAAAAAAATGTTTCAATATTTCGCTTCAACGCAATAATATCAAGAAAATTTAAATAATAATAAAAGATAGATTCACAATATTATTATTTTTCTCAAGACTGAATTACAATTAACAACGGATACTAATTTATATGTTTTAAAACTTTTAATCGACAACGGAAAGAAGCGCAGGAGTTCTATAAGACAAATTGTATTTGCATCACAACGAAACGTTGAAATTTTTTGAGATAGCGACTGTGCATACACAGATATTGCTAGTAACGCCGCAAATTCGTTTGCATGGATCAATTTATTACTTATCCGTTGTGAGAACGCAAACAATCGAAATGTAAAGAAAAAACGACTGAAGTACGACTTCGAAGGCTCATGGATCATTATTACAAATCTTATACATATATAAATAATTATTATAAAAAGGAGACGATGAAGTACACGTTAAAAAAACAAACCATTGAATATAACGTAAAAATTAACCGTTAAAAGCTTTGATTTTTTATAAATTATCTAGAAAATGATATAAAATGTAGAGCAAGTATGTATATGAGGTTTGAAAAAAGAATTATCGCGTGGTTGCACGATTCAAAAAAGAGGCTTGGGCTGTTTAGCTGCTCGGAAAATTTTACTTGGCATTTACGCGGGTCAACGACTGTTCGCTCGATTACGAATCTTTGTACAAATAAAAAAAAAACGATGTTATTATATTAGCCGATCATCCGTTTTAGCGAAAATCATAAAAAGAAAAAATTTATGGAACTCAATTATTTATCATACTTCCGCAAATCTTGATCGAACTTTCCTCTTCTTTATCTCTCTTTCAAATGAACGGACGAATGAAAAATGTTTCATTTCCGGGCAGGTTATCGCTTGTCATCACGACTATTGTAAACTCATTGTATATTATTATTGTATGTATATAAATGCCATAAGATTCATTTTAAACTTATTTTGAAAAAAAAATAATAATAAGAAAGAAATATTATACCTTTGCGTATATGAGTGCGTGTGTGTATGCGTGTGCGTATATGCATAAATATATATGTACAAATGCACACACACATGCACACATACACACAAGAATTAATCATACACGTAAATAAATATAAATTTAGCTATCAGAAAAAAGTGAAAATTAACGATTATCAAGTAAAAGATGTATAGAAAATCGGATAATATACGCGTGAAATTAATAAATGATGCAATCGGATGAGATATATTATTAATATTATAATAAAATGATACGCGATGTGACTGGCGCTTTGTTATAGTTGAATTATATAAAATTTGTTCCAAAAATGAAAACTTTGTATTTTTTTCCACGACGAAAGCAAGTGTGCATATTGATATAACTCGTTTTGCGCGTAACTCACATCTCGATAACATACGACGATATATCCTAAATTCGTAGAGCTACGTAAATTGCTATGATTCGCTTACACGAGAGTAATAATACGAAGTACGAAATTGTCTATAATGGAGCGCAGTAACATTGTGCTAGTTTCGAGCTTTACCCACGTCCTGATTACGTTTGTAAAAAATATATACATTATAATATACATGTATATATATATATGTATTTATGAATATTTACATATATATATATATATATATTTGCGACAATGAATCTATACGTATTATTTTACAAAAAAGCAAGAATCATGCGTTCAGAGAAATATACGTATAAACTTACGAAATATACGAAACGATGGAAATTTAACAAGAATTGAAAATTGTATGTATAATTTTAGTCTGAATAGTTATCCTTTTGTTAAATGAATAAACTGCGTTACAGAGCAAATACTATTATGTAAAGAAAAGTGATGTATAATTTTGTAAGAAGTATAAATCATGCTTTACGCAAAAAATTGTAAGCTCTGAACGTATGTGGAGATGCAAATATACATTATTAAGTATGTATTATGCTGTAACGAGAGAGTACCTACCTTATACATATACATAAAAATATTATAAATACATACCTAGTTAGTTCAATTTGCAAAACTAGTATGTAATGTCGCTTCGAAATGCCCAATCATTATTCGCAAAATTCAAACCAAACAAACAATTTCAAGTTCATTCTTTTTTTAAGAAGAAAAATAAATAACGCATTAAAAACTGAAGCATGTATTTTATTTTTACCCTATGCATGATTTTTGGAAGATCATCGTATTTCCGAAACTATTGTTGTCGGGATAAATAATTTTTCACGGATTGGATATGACCGAAAATTACCATAAAATTAAAAAAAAAATATTAAGGAATTAAAATTTTAATGTAATAATATTTCTCGAGAAGAACAGTTATATTTGGAAGAAAAAAAAGGAATTTTTAAGTTTATGTATCAGAAAACTATTTCTTATACTCTGATATAAAATAAATTAAATTTATATTTGTTTTGAAAATAAATTTTCTAGTTTCATCATTCTGTATTTATGTATACGTTACAACTTCAATATTAATATTTATCTAAGTATCATCGTAACTATAATTACAAATGTAAAGGAAAATTTTAGACATTAATCGTAGATTTACGTTCTTTAAAAATTTCTTTAAAAAATAATCGAGATTATTCGTTATTTAGCAAACAGCGTTGTTGAATTGTATAGAACGCGAACGAGAATAGAATAAAAGTACAAAAAATATTTTCATCGGTGTTCCTAAATCTATCTGAAATATTGATTATAAAAAAATATAATTAGATAAAGTAACTAAATGTATATTAATTACGTTAAATTTTTTAAAATTTTTTTAATCAATATTACATTCTAAAATATATTGCCTATAAATACAAATGGATTTTCTCAATAGTTAAATATTTAATTGATATTTCTATCCCGAACTTCGGAAATACATTTTGTATAAAGTAGGATAAAAATAGTATGAATCGAAAACATTTGGCACTTATTTTGCGAATACTTGAAATAACGTTATATTTTTGCATACGTCGATAAATCTAAAATATTAAAAGAAAAATGATATGGACGTGGACTTGGATAGTAAATAAGGTACAAGCTGAAATAAATCATAACAACAATTTTTAAGAATTTTATTTAGTTATCATAATGATTTCATTCGATACAATGATTCATTGTGGTATACCTTCGTATCACGAAACACTGCGTTAACTTTTACCGACTCCGACGAAATGCTTATTTACCTAGGAATTTGAGCATCGGTATTACGTTAAAAAAAAAACTGATCGATCGAAGATCGATCGTTGCTCATCGTCGGCTCTCGGTTCAAGTTCCTTCCGTACGGTGTTTCTTTTTCAGTTTACAAGTGTGAAAACGTAAATGCAAAGAAAGTTCGACAGACCAGAGAAATATCTTTCGATTTATTTTTTTGCACAAAGAGCGTCGACATTTTCTGGAAACTCCATAACAAAAGTGGAGCAAGAATATTTAAGAGAGAGGCAATGCTTTCGAAAATTGTAGGGTATGTGAATTTATTTAAATTTATACCGCGTATCCGCGGATATTAAATGTCTTGATCTCTATTCATTTTTAGTTTATTTATTTTAGTTCGTTTTATTCGTTTACTTTAATAAAGTTTACAGTTGCCTAAGGAACGACCGTCGATTCGCTTTCAGCGATCTACAGGCGATCTTTTTTGTCGTATACTAGCTGTGCCACAATGCACTTGTACTCGTCGCTCAGAGATCGACCTTCGGACCAAAAATTGACTTTTAGCTAAAGGACTTTTTAATACGAGGCTACGATTTTTCCATTATTTAAAGCAAACTCAAAATACTCGGTATAACATTGGATTTACCGGAACATCAAATCATCTAAATATACGATTGATCTCTACGAACGGTGTTAGCTTTAAATTAACAAATTTAATGTAAATATGGATAAAAATCAATTATTGGCCTTGTTTCGATCCACTCGCGACGTATTTATTAACAATAAAGTTAATGACCTAATCGCACCTTTGCTTTATTTTTCATTTTTTTCGTCATTATTTTTATACAATAAAAGGGATATCATCCTTCTACGCGCTACTTCGTAATTTTAGTAAAGATCAGGATGATCGTGATGATGATGATAATAATAATAATAATAATAATATTAATAATAATAATATTAATAATAATAATAATAATAATAATAATAATAATATTGCGCTGATTTCATCAATTTTCTAATAGCACGACTTTGATGTTTCGTTTCATATAAAAATTAATTTTTCACGTTGGTTGGAACGGATTCGAGTGTATCTTTATTCTTGGTATAAAATAGTCTTGATTTACCGCGAAATTAGCTGATTGCGCATTCATAATAGTATCAATAATAAATCAATAATATTAATCATCACAATGGAGTGGTAATATATAATAATGGCAATTTTAACCGAAGTAATAACCGTGATGATATAAGCAATATATTTATTTTCGTTATAATGATGTCCTTAAACGATTTACGCTTTTTCTCTAGACACTATCCTCTTCATTATATTTTCATATGTATAGCTATAATATATAATATTTTCATGTTGAAAAATCGTATACATCAGTTGTGTCTTGTCGCAGGACCATTGCTTCGCTAAAATCCATTCTCGTGTTAATATTTTTTACCTTTTATTCGAACGGTTCATTATTTACTTTATATTAATCATTATTTAAATTTCTTTTTTACGCAAAAGTCTCTACCGACGATGCACCGAAACCAGGAGTAGGAAATCTCTGCGTTCGTGTTATTATCTGAACATGAAAAACTTTATAAAAAGATTTTAAAAAACAATTTTTCGCGTCTCTTTTTTCTTTTCCAAGTCTCGAAAAATTGATTATATGAATTCGTTTCATATGTACACACACGCGCTCTTAAAATTTGATTCATTAGTTAAGTTGGACCTTGATTCTTCGTACGATACTTTGCATCAAAGTTTCTTCTTCTTTTTAGTAGATTATCTAGGTAACTTACTAACATAATATTTAGAACACTTGCCTGTGTGGAAGCATATGCGAGTTATTTTGATAAGTTCACGTCTTTTTTCTTCCTTTTTTTATAAAGAGGTATGTAGAGGAGATTCAGAGCGTAGAATAATTACTAGTGCTCTATGGTTTCGGGCCAATCGTCATAAATCTTAAATGAGCTTATTTAATATCGAGTTTAGTTCGTATTACTCGTCGCTCGAGAGCGACGAGCTTAGGATCACAGATAGTAGGGTGATCGGATGAGCGAACGTAATTTTATTTTTATTATATTTAGTAATTTTTTTTAGTGGTATGCGTTCGCTTTCTCTAAGTTTTTTGCTCCGCGTACATCTCGGCCCTCTTCTCCTAAGGATTTCAAGGTGACAGCTCCTGAAAGCAAACGTCAAGTTGCAGCGTAAAATTCGGTCAGACGATTTTGATAGCACAGTGTTTTCATTTTAAATGCTCCTTAGGATAGACTATCCATTATTCCTGCATATTCTATTCGTAACGATTGCTAAACCTATACACGAACTATCGAATTAGATTATTTTTCACAAATTTATTTAGTTTGTATTAGATTTTCCTTAAAAACTACTGCATTCATTTTGGGTTCTCTTACGTAAGAGCTTTGAATAAACATCTTATATGACTTGGTAAATTTCCCTCCGAACAAAAGTGAAAAATATACCAAGTTACTGTAATATTCTCATTTCCTAGTACCGTATTATAGGTTTAGCAATAGTGGTAGATGCGTTTTTATTCTCAAAAAGATATACGATAAAATTATTTATTTTTCATTTAAAATATTAGTTTTTGATAATTATACAAAACTAGGAATATATCGTGCTACATATTTTAATCGGTTATTCATTAAATGTAAATGAATCTCAGATGTATGATTTGAATACGAATACATCTTTCTGATAAAAAAAATGCAAAAACATCGAGAAAGAAATATTTCCATTATCAAAATTAATTATTTCGACAAAATAATTTTTGCCATATCAATTGTACACAGTGTTACAAAGTTTCTTTCGTATATCTTTCTCTTGTGAAAACATATAAAAGTAAAACATCAAATTATTACAATATACAAAAATTTCACTTTTATTTTATTGGAAATTTTGTTTCAACTTACACAAGGACACCTATAAAATTATTTTTGTTCCTTTTTGTTTAAATAAAAACGAACGTTAAAAATTTTAAAATTACAAATATGCTTTACTTAAATTGAAATAATCTATTCAATTGTATTTCAGCACGTTTTTTTCTTTGTGTATGTTTACAAAACATCATAATAATAGCTGTACATATGCATGAAGGACTAAACTTAAGATTATGAATATGAATAGTCTAAATAATAGCAGGCGTAATCAAAGGATATCAATTGAAAGGGCGTGAAATTAATATATAGCGTAAATGAACATTTGTAAGAAAGCAAACTTTAATAACGTTCAGTTCCGTGCTTATCGCCCGGTTATATTGTAGGTAATTTTTTCAAGATATTTACAATCTATAATTTATTTAGAATGCTCTTTTTATTATTTCCAACATGTAGCTTTGAAAGGTTTACTCTATAGCTATTATTTCATTTATTACATTTCTAATTAAATTTCTTATAAAAATCTTTAACGGTAAAAAAAATAATAAAATTGTTTACATAATAATCATTGCTGGCTATAAACTCGGAACATTATTTATAATAGCATTGAATAAGATGTTTACAAATCATGTACACGATATTTAAGGGAGAAGGAGAAGGACATTATAAGAACGAATTATCGCAGTAATTAAATTTCCTTTAACTTATTAGCGTGAAAGAAAAAAGTAAATATTTTATATCGTATTTGATAATGTATATGATCACCGCATGCAGAAAAAAAAATATATATATATATGATTAAAATCAATGTCAAACGTACATAAAGCGAATACGCGAGTGCAAAATAATCATCGTCTATACCTATGTATACAGTAAACATGATTAAAAATAAAACTGTAGCGGATAATAGTAACGATAATAGTAGTGATAGAAGGCACGAAGCGAAAGTAAAACATAAGAACCTAAAAACGAGTAGTGAAGCAAGGCACGCTTGTAAATCGTTTAGTGGAAAACTAGCGTATAAGATAGTAACTAATCCGTACGCGATGCTTCTTATTCCTTGGAGAAGGCGTAGAAAGACACCGTTAATATTGTCACCTCTATGTCTCTTAGAAACGAAATATGTTACTTTGACCATAAGTCGTACGATATAAGTTTACGCGACGTGATTTTTCCAAAGACATGATGATAAGAAACGCATTTTTCAAACTAAAAACGCTGACTTTTTTAATTTCTACAAATATTTACTTTAAACGATTTTCGTTTAAACTTATAAATCTTAAAGAAATAAAATGGCTGCACAAATAAAACGTAAAAATTTATTCGATCGTGATTGGAGCTTCCAATTTCGTAACAGCTACATCTTACGCACGTTGTATCGAGACGGTGAATAAATTCACCAGAAGCACAATATTTAAATAAAATTTTTCATCGATCCGCCAATATTAGCCATAAGTATATATTAAATCTACGTAAAACCAAAAATTGATTATTTAACGAAATATCCGAACGCGATTGCATTTGAAATATTTGAATTATTATTGGTAGCCCCAATGACAATGTAAAAAAGGTAATATCATGCATTAATTATTTTTAGTACAAGTATAAATTCTCGTTACAAAACATGAGCTAGTAATTATGCATACAACGACGAGTAATGCACCGTTTACAGTATATACGTGACCTAACGCATAAAATTAAATTTACATAATATCGTATCGTACGTAAAACACAATAAACAATAAAAAATAAAAACTATGAAATTAAGGAAAGTACGGCTCGTACAGCTTCGAAATACAAATACAAGTGTGCGTACGTATCTCGATAGGCATGTGAGTATCTTTTTATGTGCGCGCGCGTCGCATGATCAAAGTTCCGTGTGGTTGGTCCGTTTGCGTCCGTTAGATGTGATCGAACGTAAAAAATAAACGTTAAGCAATTGGTGAAATATTGAACTCTTTCTCTCACTCTCTCTCTCTCTCTCTCTCTCTCTCTCTCTCTCTCGCTCTCCGCTGTTTAACCGAGCAACCAATGAGAGTTCTCGGTTGTTTATACGCGCGGTTTGATGTTGCTCTCTCGATCGGAATCCGAGTCGGCGGAATCGCCATGGAGCGCCGGAAACTCGGGCACAGACTCACGGCTCCGCTGCATCCATCCCCCAGCCATTGCCTTGCCCTGCGTCATCATCATTTCTCTTTTGTTCTTCGCACAACTTTTCATGTAAGCTTATAAATACGTCTACGTCTATTTTTATCATTTTTACGGAAAGACTAGACTCGAGGCGCAGTTTGGAATACCGATATTTTCCACGTTGGAAACGTGACTTTTTATCCATTGTTTTCGTTCGAGCGAGTATATTCCTCGATGTAACCGATTTGTCTTTGAATAGCGGATATTTTATCGAACCCTTATTCTCTTTTACAAACGAACTTTCGTGAATAATTTATCGGAATACATTATTCGATTCAATTTTTTCAATTTTTTCAATTTTTTCAATTTTTCATCTTTATATTTATAACGTACGGATAATAGAAATTTATTCATTTTCATTTAAAAATACGAATGAAAAAAACCGTGACACGGGATCGAACGAATAATTTTCAGTCATTGGATATCATCGGTATTCGTCCACTGCTCCTAATGCATTTTTTAATTAATTTTAGCGTTATATACGTTGAGAAATTTATCAATCGTATCTACGTGTAAATCCCAATTTCTAAAGGGTATACTTTTCTTATCTATTCAAACAAGAAGTAACAAAGGCGAAGGGCAAGTTCAACATGGATTTTTCGCTTACGATTCTCAAATTCATAGGTAAATAAAAGAATTACGATCATTTTTCCAACCAAATTCAAATCCAAACAAATGTTACTTTAAAAATTCATAACAAAACTTTACTATTGAAAGATGCGTATAAGCTTTCGATCAAGAAAATAAATATACAAGAGAAGAGATATTTCAAAATCATGCTTCTTAATATTACCATTTGAATCGAGTGTTTTATGAAAATAGCCCAACCAACCGTTCTTTCAAAAATAATATAAAACGTACACACACGTACTACTATATAAAACAATTATCATAATATACAAGAATTAACATGCAGTCGTATTTGCTACCGCTGGCAACCGATAGTATTATTAGTCTTTGAAACGATGTTTTCTATATTTCTCGATCGATTATTCTCTATTCTTATTTGTTGCGAGATTTCGTACACTTGATATCCGTCGATAAATCGATGTATATCAGGGCTCGATTCGGTACATTGCAATGGACGTATAAACGTATAAACCTTATATGTTATATTTTCGAATCGACCATTTTGAATTATTTGCAGTTACTAATTTCCTACGTCTACATTTATTATTAATACTACGTTTATCTACGTAATGAAAAACTGTCACTATCAAATTCTTATTGCACACTTATTTCGGAAACTTACAAATAAAAGACAAAGAATTTAAGAGAAGGATTTCACAATGGAAGGAGAAAAAGGAAAAAAGCTTTATACTAACGATGAATTCCTATCTGGTAAGAACATTTACGGGGATGCCCGATTATAGGTGAAATATTTTAATTTTGTGAAATCCCGAATCCTGGGTTAATTTAAAGCAAAATCTTTATTTATGAAAGTAACTTTTAAATTTATCTATTAATTATTAGTTTTTAATAGAATTTAATTTCTCATAAAAAATAAATCATTGAAAATATATGATTGGACATGCATAGTGTAAATAAACTAATGATCGAGGCTGTTATCATATCATATTTAGAGAAAAAAGGATTAATTTTACATCCCCTTAAACGTGAAGAAAGACATTTTTTCATTTCATTTTGTTACGCGTCGATTACACTTCAATTTATCGGATGTGTCTACGTACAAACTTTGCAAAAACTAAGTACGAGTTAAAGAAAGAGTGAAACGATAAACACTTTCTTAACCATTGCAGGTCACCCTTATCGAAACGCAAAGTATTTATCGGTCCGCGTATTTTGTCTTTTTAACATTTTATTTGATTTGCAGTTTAGTAACTTGTGCTTGTTGCAACGGAAGTAAGATCCAATGTGGCTCCGATAGTTGAGCTTCGTCTCTTAGGCTCGGCTGATATTTATGCGACATAATGCCTGTGTCACGTCACTGGAAAAATATAACACGGAATCCGAATTGTTACTGTACAATTAAAATTTGCTTTGTGACCCCAAATTATCACAGCAACTCGTTAATTCCTTTTATCTACCTTTTTATGAATTAATTTTTCAATTATTTATCTTTTTTATAATTTATATGTATGCATTTTCACATGTAATATATTTTAAATGACACGCTAAATTTTTCTGTTTTTTTTTTCTTATAAATTATAATGAAATTTTTAAATTACGATAGATTTATATGTTTACACATAAAATAAGTGATTTTAGTATGTTACTTTAAATACCTTCTAAAATCAATATTCATTGTACTATACGATCTTTGCGTTACATTTACGTCTGTGCAATTTTCATAGCAAAGGAAGAAAAATTAATTTACGTTGGAAATATTCTTTCTAATTAATTTTTACGCGAACGAATTTTAATTCAAAGCTTCAGTTTCAATATTGAATTATTAGATACATATCGTACAGTGTTTAAACCGATATATATAAATATAGATGTTTAGCAGTTTTAATAATTGTAACATAATTAAATACGTATTTCGCAAACAATATAAATCTACAAAAATTTTAAATTATTAATTCTATAAATTAAAAGATATCCGATCTTTCAAATATTCCAAAAGCTCGTCAGATATTTGCTATAAAAGAAGTTTTTTTTTAATAAGAGCTACAAATGTTAAAGAACTGTGTTTGCAACAAAGTAATTATAATGTATTTCGATATGAACGAATTTTCAATTTCGTTACTCAATTTTGTGATTAATATCTTGAAAATAACGTTTGCTGTCATTGGGTGTCGACATTTGTTTTTGTTTATAATTTATCAAAAAGGTTAATGTAAATAGTAATGCAAAAAATCGCTCACTCTGCACTCTCGTTGCAACAAACACAGTTCACGAAATGTTAATTCTGAATTTCATGAAAGTATAACACCAGTCAGCTGTTAAGATGTTTACGGTAAATTATAAAAAAAAATCACAAATAGATTTGGTTAAGTCAACTGTTATAGCTTAGTGTTAGATTCTTATGCGCTCAGACTAAGAAAGGATTTATTAGGTAGTCGTGAGTGAATTCAGTTAGTAACGGCGATGAAATTTCGAGAGTAAAACAAGTTTTCCGCCCTTTCTAAAATATTTAATATTTTAAAGAAACGAATATAGCTTTGACTATTCAAAAAAGAAAAGAAGAAATAAACTATCTTTGATTTTCTAAGGTTATTTAGATGCATACATTTATTTTTTTATTTTTTCATTCGAAGAGTTCTAATAGGATATCATCGCTAAAATATAAAACAAAATACTTTGCATAAATTAATCTTTCAAAAGGAATATGTACTTAAAGTAAATGAATTAGATTGGAAGACATTGATACATTGTGATCGCATTCCACGCGGACGTTGATGAATTTTTAGCGTTCGAACTATAATTCCCTTCGCAATGGAAAGGCTTCTCTCGTCGTTACCACTCGAAACTGCCCAATATTTTTTTGCAGAAAAACATTTCTCTCGCAAATTCGTAAACGCGTCGTTGGTGAAAAATATGAATGTTTAGTCCCGGTCTCGCTGTAAATAAACGAAGAAGACAAAAAGTAAAAGTAAATATTGGAAAAGTTTCATCGATATCGAAAGTATCGTAATGCATAGCGAAGTCACGCGTCTATCCACAAAGTCATTACGGGGGCGTGCGTTACTCCTATCCGCGGCTACGTGCAAATACATACACTCCTTGTAGTCCATTACTACGCGAAAGCGCCGGCAGTAGCACACCCGGTCTAAAAAAATGACTTTGCAACTCCAATGCATACTAAGCAACCTGGTTACTAGCTACAATACTAACAGCAACGAAACTCCACCCATACCCCAACTACGTTCGCTCGGTTTCTCTTATACACCGTTGTCGTGTTCTCCGGCCGTTCCTCTCTTAGACTCTCTCGTTCGCTCCTTCCGCTCCGTCCTCTCGTGCAACCTTTTGCAACCTCCCGCGCGCCTTCCTTCTCCATTTAAATATACACGTATAAGATCATCTTTATGGCTACAAGCGTTCGTATACGTGTATCCACGTATACTTACTAGCAACCCTAACTGCGAGAACATGTTCAAAATTTTAACCCCTCTAAGATATAGCTTACGTATATCGTGTGTATTTCCATACTTGGATATATTTCTAGGGGTTAAATTTCAACGCGTTTTCACAGACGCACTTTTACTAAATAAATGTACATAATTCATAAGTCTTTAAAATGGATGATACTTCATAAATTTAATGCGAGCTAACGAAAGCGTGTGAAACGAATGAATTTAGAATTCAAGCGTCGGACTCTTTATAAAAGTGGTTCAGTTTTAAATAAAAGATAAAGTTTCGACTCCTCTCGAGTAGAATTTTGGAAAACTTTATACTCGAACGAGTAATTTTTTAACGTTTTGTTAATTTATTCTTTCATTTAATAAAACAGTCGTTACGTTAACAATTTACATATGTTTAATATAAACCGACGATTTCCATTTCAATAAAAAATAAAGGAAATTATTTTACTTGTTAAATCAAAAACTTTGTAGTGCCGTAACTCGAAGTACGAAAAATTCTCAAACGAAGTTAAGTTGTTGAAAGCTAAAGCTCGACTTGGCTTTTCACGCTTAATCCGCCACTCGAAGCACAAGTTTAAATTCACGTAAAAGATCCGAAGCTTCGGATAACAATGACTTTCTCCTTACTTCATTTCGCGTACTTCGTTCGGATCGATGTAATAATTCGTACGTAGATCTTGATACACGGGTAAAATAATTACGCACGGAACGTAAAAACGTAACGGGTGTGTAAGATTGATCCAGCTTCGGAAATATTACACGAAAGAATTTAATCGATCGGCTAGTTTTGTAATTTTCACGAAATTACTTCAAAATACATTTAGATGATAAAAAGCGATAACGATACATCATAAAAAATATTAATTGGAGCTCTTTTTATTATAAAATATTTGCAAATTAAAACAGCATCGACATCGTTAGATTTTGGTAAATACATATCTATGTATAATATACACGTGTACAAATGCATAACATACGTAAATATATATTAACGTCGATAAATAGCGATTTTACTTCAAACGTACAGGTTTATTTCCACTCAATTAATCTTGAAATAATTCCATCAATATCGTTTTCAAACATCTATTGGTACATCGAATCAAACCAATAATAATTAACCGATGTAAAATCAATACCGAGAGATTATATTCGACCGGAAAGAATGAAAGCAAAGCAAGAATAGACATGCAGGTGTTTACTACGTAAGCTTGATAAAATCCTAAATACAAATAGACGTAACACAAGGTACAAGCACAATATATCTATACTCTATACTTGGAAAAAGTCGTCTTCCAACAAAAAGGAATTTTATTCGATCCCAACTGTTTGAAAAAAAAAAGAGTTGGAACGATATTTTATTATCGTAGTATTTTGATTAGAAGTTAACTTTAAAAAAAAAAATTAAATGCAATTAAAAAAATCCCCCTTGCTTAGAAAAATACCTTTTCTTAATATGTATAGAGTCAAAGTGTAAGATAAGAAAGGCCAGCTCTACCGTGTCTACTCATCGTCGTAGTCATGGCTGCGCTGGCGATCCCTCTGGTAATTTACCTGGTGCATCGGATCGTATCCCATCGAGCCGTCGTTATACGGCTGAGAACCGTAATCACTGCCGTTAATGCCCATGCCATAACCGGCCATGTCTTGGGGTCCGCCCGGAGGGGCTGGTGACATCATCGGCGTCGGGGTGCCCTGGCTCGCGCCACCCATGCTGTACGGCGAGGCTCCTGCAAAAGCTGCTGTAGAAACAATCGCGGTGCTTACAAAGTTTCGAGGAGGTGTTTTATTTTCGCTTTTGTTTGCGTGTGCGAAACAGGCACGTTTACTTGCCAGGAAGATTACGTCGCTTTTTTGCGTTGCCTTTTTCGTGCATTCGGCAAAATTACGATACCGCGTTGTGTTTTATTTCCCTGCGACGTTTAATACTTCGAAGAATCATAAAAAAATAGAAATTTCGTTATTAAATAGGAAAACGTTCGGCTTGCTTCGAGAATTTTACGAGCTTGGTAAATGCAAATTTTTTTAGTATTTTTCAAATTTAATGTATTTTAGATTCTATGTAAACTGCCGTTTCTAAAAACGGAAATACCTTAGATTTTTCATTTTCAATGATATCTCGAAATTTTATTACCCGATAAAGTATTTAAAATTTTATTACCTAAATAATACTTCATTTTCAACACGTAAATATACCGCGGATAAATTTAAATATTTCCCAATGAATGCGTTTGCGATAATATTTTTTAAAACGCGCAGTCTTTTATCGAGTCGAATTAATTTTTTTAAATCATCCTTTACATTACTTTCAATGCTTTGGTAAGAAATAATCGGTTACGCGAAATAAGACTTCTTTGATAATTGAAAATAATCAAATCTACAATTTTGGTTTTGTCGCGTATTCTATAAATTTTATCGAAAACAACATAAAACAAAGGTGTCAAGAATTTAACGGTAACCCAATACGTAATTTCGGAACTTCTCGAAAACGAAATTTTTTTGTATAAAATCGTTGAAGGTAAGGACACAACGTAATCTTCTTTGATTCAAACACTCCTCGACGAAGAAAGAACTTCCAAGTGTATCATTTTAAAAGATTCTCATGCAGTGTAACTTTTATTATGATATTCTTTTTCAGCTCTGATTGCTCCTTAGAGTTATTCAGTTCGAAAACTCCACTCGGAAATTCGCACTCCCTCGTGGAAGTTTCTCTCAAGCCTCGTAATAGACCGTAGAAGGAAACAGCGCGTAAATTTATAAATAAAATGTGTAATTTCTTGCTTTTTTGTTTTTTCTCTGTTTTTTTTTCTTGCAAAAACGAGAAAATACGAGCCAATAAACAAGTTTAGCTTAGGCACGTTGTTGCTGCTTCTTTGGCGCGACACGGAAAACAAGCCAGCGAAGATACGGGCGCGTATCGCTCATTTTATTCTCGCCCCAAAGTGATTTATTGGCAGGCGCAATAACAGCGCACCGCGGGCAAGCAAGTAACAATGTGCAGTAACTTACGACTTTAATGATTTACAGTAATAAGAAACTAGTGCGCGCTACGATTTCCTTTCTACGACAGCCATCCTACCGACGGATAATTGAGCGAGATGAGAAACGACAACGAACAATTTTTTTTAACGATGGACAATATAAATTCCGTTTTAAGCTCACATTTAGAGATTGGCTCAATTCTTTAATATACCATCGGTCGCTTCAAATTTTTATTTTCTTCGTGGTTTTTTCTACTGAAAACTCACCAGCTGCTTTTTTAGCGGCGTACAAATTCGCCTCTTCTTGTGCCTTGCCTATGTTCTTTTTGTAACGTATCCTCTTGTTGCCAAACCAGTTAGACACCTGAATAGAACATTAGTTGCATTACATTTAATTCCATCAGACTATAATATCTGGAAAGTCAATTTGATAAAGATAAATTCAATTTACCTGGCTAACTGTAATACCGCATTTTCGGGCAAGTTCTTCCTTCGCTTCTTCACTGGGATACGGGTTGCTTAGGTGCGAATAGAAATATTCGTTCAGGATTTCCGAGGCTTGTTTGCTAAAGTTTCTTCGCTTGCGCCTAGGAAAATATTAAAGTAAATATTAGTATGCTCTTTGTTGTTTATTAATGGACGTATAAACTTCGACAAAAATTAAATCTCAACTAAGTATATTACGTTATATTTCGTAAACAACTAAACGTATAAAATAATTAAGTCATGAATTCGATAAAAGGATCGAATTAGGCTTTAAATTTTTACTCGCGAATAAGATTTGCAATTAACTTGTAATGTATCGTAAATACTGTAATCAATATTGATAGTATATTGATCGTAAATATATAAATTATAATATCTATAATCTATAATATTAAGATTACCGATAGTTAAGTCGTTACAAGTATGATATCTCATTATATATTTTTAAGTTTTCACGGTTATTAAAAAAGTAATTAAAACTTTTTATTTTTCATTCTTCAATTTTGTATACTTATAAAATGTTGGATACAAAATAAACTTGATGAAATTTTAAATAACCAAACATTTACCCCCGAATAATTGGTATTAGTATAGAATCTTAATCATCTTTAATTATTTATTTATTACAGTTATTAATGTATTATACTTTCATTATTTTTTTGTACTAAATATTTTCTTATTAAAGAATATAATTTGATTACCGAAAGTTATAATTATGCATACGATAATTATTTAACACTTGTATAAATACAAATAGAATGAATATTTACATAGATTAATATGTATTAGTAATATAATTCAATAGAATTGATTTGCAGAATTAGTTGACGCTAGTTTCTTTTGTTGCATTATAAAATAATCGATCAAGTATTTTATTGCTCAAACTTAATTTGAACGAAATGTAACACGCAATTTTTATATCAACTAATTAAAAATCTATAAAAATATTTTGAATAACAAAGAAACGTATAATAGTTATTTAGAAATATTCTATATCTGTTTAAAAAAAACTTTGATACTATTATTTACTCAAATGTAAGCATATTTAAGAATTTATTTTATATTATTTTTATTTTTCAAACATGATGCATATAATTCATTTAGTAATAACGTCAATAACATTGTTTGCAGACTTTTACATATACCTGAAATATTTATTTAAATATATGGACAATATATTAAAATTATTATACATTAAAAATATGCAATAAATGCCATTCGTAATTAGTACCTTGTTTTGTATAAAAATAAAATATTAAATCATATTTAATCAGTTTTAATTAAAATACTTAATTAAAACATTAATCCTCCAAACATGATGTTCTCAATTAAAATTATAACAACGAAACATGATTGATGCGAGGGTGTAATATCAATTACTGTGCAGTACAACGCACAAATAAAATTAAATAACCATAATGTTTCAAAAAACAAAGTTTAGCTAGATAGTCACGAACAAAGTAAATCTACGGAACAAATACATTTTCTCCCAAATTAGTGCCATGTGATTCGTTATTTAGAGTCTCAATTAACGGCATTTTGGAAAATTAAGGAAGTTCCGCAGAAAAAGTATTACGTAAAGGCGTCAAAACGCGATCGCATGATTACTCTTTAATAATAATCAAAAGTGATGTAAACTACTTCAAAAACGGTCGGAAAAATTAAGACAATACTTTTTTATACTAATATAAAAAATTAGTAAAAACTTATCACCGCGGGAAATATTATATACCACGAAATGCAGTTATAGAGATTCAAAATACAATAACGAAATTAAGGTTGTCTTAAATGCATCCGGTAAAAACATTATTAGTTGAGTCGACAATACAAAATAATTTAATCAATAGAATATTAAAATTTCGGTTAGACGATATCGTGCTTGCGACAGTCGTAAAGAAAATGTACCGACAGATAAGAATATATGACAGAAATGCGAAATATCAAAAAAATTTTTGCTCAAGATACTATTTTTAGCACAAACTTTAAAACAACTAGCGGAACACGAAAGCAAAATTATTCGATTACCTTCTATCGTTCGATCAACGATTCTTACGTAAATGATTTGTTGGGGAATCGCGAAATTAAATATAACACGAACGAAATTGTATCCGATGAACGCATCGCTAAACACACGATTTTGTAACAAAGGACTTTTAGGTCCTTTCATTATCAACTCTGCAAGTATTAGAATTCAAATGAAAAGGCTTTAACATCGAGATCGCGGAAATAAAAAATGTTATTGTACCACGGCAAGCGATTCTATCAGGCACTGTTAAAATACAACTGCATGGTTTTTGCGATGCGAGCGAACCTCCGTAAGGTGCACGTGTTTACCTTCGTTCTACAAACAAAGAAAATTGCAGAGGTATTGAATTCATCTGTGCAAAATCAAGAATCGCACCGGTAAAAACAACGAGTTTGAGCGATCATGGTTACACGAGACGTTGCTTGCGATTTTAATAAAGATTGTCAAAGGCGTATTAAAGTTAATAAACTTTAATAAAAGGGAATCAAAACTCTTCCGCTGGTTCTAAAAAAAATTCATACCGATTCGAACCGCGACGGCGAAATACCGTAGGATCGAATGTAGAAACGGTGGACCATTTCTTAAAAGAGAAAAGGCTACGCGATAAATTAAAACTAAAGGCACATACAGCCATATTTGTATGTTTTGCTACACGTGCTGTACACATGGAACGAGCGACAGATTTGACAGAGACGTGAATCGAGGCAATAAAGTTGTTTATCGGTTAACTGGGCAAATCGAGTCGTATCCGTTCAGTTAGCGCTACAAATTTTGCGAGCGCAATAAATGAATTGATAAAAATTCGCGCGTTTTTATAATCAAACCAAGATAATAATAAATTTATCAATCCATTTTCAAAGACAAAGTATCGAATGTAATTTCATACCGCCAAAATCACCGATTATCGGAGGCTTACGGGAGGCCATTGTTAAAACATTAAAGGTGCAATTGTATAAAATGATACGAAATTCTTCCATTATTTACGAGTAATTGAACGCACGTATTGTGGAAATAGAGGCGATTTTAAATTCTTGTCCACTATCTGCCAATGTCGAAGCTGCACAACGATGCACGTAATACATCTAACGAGAAAGGCTTTATTTATGAAAATATTGCTACAAGAATCAATTTTAAAATTCAAAGCAACCGGCACCAAAAAATAAAGGAAATACAAATTGTACACTGTGTTTCATTAAGGAGGAAAATATTCCATTAGTGCGTTGGAGGCTTGTCGTGGTTGTGCATCCAGGTGAAGATAACATCGTACACATAGTAATAAAAAGAGCAGTTGTTAGGGAGTACAACCAGATTGTAACTAAATTAGCACCTTTCCCTATTAACGTATCCATATTATTAAACGATTTTTAATATATGCAAAAGCCGTTCATCAAAAGCCTGATCATCTACATTTATAAATATCGTTTATTATAATTGGTGATTAGTAGGGACAAAGGTTTGCAATACGATGTGCAACATTCCACGTTGCAAATATTGAATTTCGGTGTCCCATCGACAAACAGACTTTTATCCTTCGTTCGAACCGAGAAAGATCGGGACAGACGGCTGATGTCTCCTCGATGTCTCCTCGCATCTTGCACCAATTCCCTCGAGAAATTCATCGTTTCTAGTTTCCGAATACCGAGTCTCCGTACAATCGAGCTTACGTATTTTTTTCGGGTTATTGAAACACGATATCCGAATCAATTCAATGCGAGCGACACGATATAAAATAACAAGTTCAAAAGATGCTCGTTTAAAAATAGCAGCACCAGAAATATATTTTTATTATTTGGAAAAGAATAAAAGTTTGCCAAGTCAGAGTGACTCGAGCGATTGCTTATACAATTTCATTAAACCTATAATAGAACAAGAAATATTCCAGAACTAATAATAAGATTGGAATCAATATTTTAATCTTATAATTAAGATGCTTCATTTTTCTTTTTCTCTTCTGGGCAAAAATTTATCTTCTATTCGGCCGCGATCACCAGCAAAATATTTAACCGAGGTAACTAATTTTTATAAGTTTACGATAAGGTAATAAAATGCTGGAATCTAGACTTTTTATTTGCTTTTTAAGAACACAAATTAAACCAAGCGATAATGCAGAACTATTTTAATAATGCGATTAATATACACTAATAATGAATTTATAACGCAAAGCATATATTGCACTACACGAATATTAGAACAATGCCACGGCTTGAATAATGATGATAAGCCAAAACCAGTCTGATTAACTGATCCGATTTATCGAGTGAAATAACGGGATACACGCACATAAAATACATTGATCGAGGAACGTAGCACTAACGAAATTGATTTGAATTATCGTAATGAAAATATTTAAACATAATTAAACGAACAAATTTAATGAAAAATTTCCAATAAGAACTTACACCTCTCTTACAAATTGTCGAATCGAGCGGTAATTTTACATTTATTAACCCGTAAATTTTGCTAAGCGGCGTTTTGATCGGCTCCCTCTGCCGAGTCCGATCGGAATCGCAAATGTGCTAAACACAAATCTGGCCAGTCGGGGCCAAGGTCACGCCTCCAACCGTAACGCACAATCGGCGCGAACAGCACTCAAAATAAAACACCTAATTTTCATTTCGGAAATAACCTATCATATATGCAAAGACTTTTTATTTCTCTCGACTTTGTACTACTCGTAAACTCTAATTACAATTAATATAACAGTAATTAAATCGACAAATCTCTTTATCCTAAGTTTCAACGAATTTTTATAGTATCTTCGCTTTTAAATTCATATCTATTATTATTAATACTACTTTAATAAATTTATACACGATTAATTATTTTAAAAAATCAATATCAGTATGGTAAAATTAATTAAAATTTATAAAAATATAACGTACCTGGCATCAAGGAATCGACTTCTTAAAATCATCACTGCTTCACACGTTGATTGTTTTAATTGCATTTGAATGCTAGAGAACTTTTTGTGGATGATTTGAACCATTCTTTCAATTTCCTTGGGCGTTATGGGTCTGGTGCGACTTTGTTCCCGCAGTAAGTTCATGACGTGAGTTGTAAATTCATTGCAGGCCTAAATAAAAAATGAATGAGGTTAAAGGTAATCGACTCGTTTCTCACTAAAAATATAACTTATTCGGTAAGAGCTTAAATTATAGCGATAATATAAATTTATAATTATATCCGATCACGTACGATAAACCAAGTATGCATGGATCGAAAAATTAAAATACGAAACTGCTTCGACGAACTTAAAAAGATTTAACGGATAATTTGTATTATAAATGTGACATAATTTAAAAAATTAATTTTTTAATTAATTTAAAAATTATATTTTTGAGACGTTCAAATACCTAGCGATTCATAACTGTTAATTAAATGTGAAAAATTGCTAACAATTTCTTAAAATTTGGAATTAAGCCATACATTTATATCTAATGTAGAACCGAATGCTGAAATAAATAACCGTCGTAGTTTCAAACATTGCCAAGTAATCTATAATTACGGATGTAAGAGAAAAAGGCTAAAGAAAAATATTCGTTATCCATTGTCTAATATTTCACGTTTTATCGCAGCCAGTAAGTTTTTCGCTTATTTTCATTTAAATACTTCATCGAACTTAAGAATGTTCAAAATACAAGTTCTTTTTAAAACTTGTAATAATCTTACTCGGAAGACCGATCAAATTTTAATAAGTCGTATAAAACGTTTATATTTTTAAAAGCTACATATTTGCAATAATTTAAGAATCCGGGTTCGAATAAATATAAAAAATGGAAGAGCAACGGAAAAAGGGAAGCTGAGCCATTGCGAAGAGCAGAGGATGGAGAATGCGCGGAAAGATCGAAAGAACGAGAGAGAAAGAATAGAAGCGAGCGTTGCTCGAGAGAATAATGCATTATTCCCAGTGGCTGCTGGTTTTAAGGAAAGAACTTTGCTCGATATCAGTATTCGAGAGACGACGAGTGTGCCGTCGTTGCCGTCGTTGCCGCCGTTGCCACCGCCGTTGCCACCGCCGTCGCTTTGCTCTGCTTCGTACCAGGGGTAGCTTTTCCTGAGGGAAGACCCGAGCCACCAGCCAGAAGGGGATGGTTTGCAATTTCGGAATGGATTCTCTCTGCGTCCTCCTCCCCGCCTCCTCTTCCTCGCTCCGCGTTCTTTCTCCTCCGCGCAGCTAGTCGACTTTTTCGTATCCAGGCAAGGACCAGGGTGGATCAGCGAGAGCCACCGTCGGCATTTCCGTCCGCTGCTTGTGGGATATTTTGCAGCGGCGGGTGTCGGGGAGAAGGCTTTAGAGATGGGAAACACGCTTACTCGGACTCCACGTCCATCTTTATTTTCCTGTCCGCATTTTCAGGAGAAAAGCGACGTCAAGACTTTGGAAAAAGAGGGAAAGGTAAAGGATAAAATGCGTGACATGCGGGTTGAAAAATTTAAATACAGAAATCAAGCATGGGTGTAGTCCTGTCTCTCTCGAACGCGAACTTCCTTCCATTGAATTTCAAGTAATTTTGACGAATGACAAAAATATTGAAACACTTGCATAAGGGAAAATCTTACGTTTCTGCGATAAAGGTTACTTTTAGAATTATTGTGTGGTAACAATTTAGCTCGCGATACAATTACATTACGATAATAATATCAAAAAATTATGGATTAACAGAATAAATTTAAGGCTTGCAAAATTTCATGTAATGTATTTGGTTGAGAATTTAATAAATTTTATTTTTGTGTATACGTGACCAGTAACTTGAAAAAAAAAGTAAAATATGCGTGAAATGCAAAAGTTATTCTATTACCTATACGCAAGTATTATATTTAATGTAAAATTTATTTAAACTAAAACTCTTGTGGAATTTTTAACATTGAGAAATCTGTTAAACTAAAATCTTTACTACCCAATACATATCTCGAGTTTTAATAAAGTATACTGCTATTTCACAGATTGAAAATAACAGAAGCTTTGTATATTTTAAAATATATACATTTCTATCGAATAAAGAAAATTTGAACAATAGAAAGACCTGATTCGTAATTGTATATTTCCGTTGTATTTAGTATAATTTTATTAACGAAAAGACATTCGCAAACTAGTAAGTATCGATTTATAGTTCAAGGAAGGTGGAATATTGAATTTGTGCCAGCGATGCATATACATAAATATATATATAAACATATATATATAAATATACATAAAAACATATATTTATATATAAACCTCTCTATCTAAGTTTGAAATATGGATTGAATTGAGCACAGCACGTGAAATTCTGCCAAAATATGCATAAACGAGTTATTAGTGCTCGCCAACCAGAATTACGTAATTATGCGTATACTGCAGTGGACAATAAATGATGGAATTAATATTTAAAGATATAAAAACAAAGCATAAAACAAGTTAATAATCTGAATGTTAAGGTTAAAAAATATGTATAATAAATGGAATCGTACATTCAAAAACTAAATTTTTTTACTTTTTTTATAAAATAGATAAAGTTACTAAAATAGTTTTCCATACATTATTATAATTTAAAAAATATATGTTAATCTAAAAAATGTAAGACTTGATTTTTTAAATAGAAAATTTAGTAAAAAATTAATTGGATAAATATTAAGTTATTGCGTTGATTATCGTTTATGTATTTTAATTATTGACGTATACAAGCTTTAAACTTGAATACATAATGACAAAAACTGAAATATGAGTATTTAAAAGCTTTCTGAGTTGTATGCATAGAAAATATATTTATTTCTCTCTCTCTCTCTCTCTCTCTCACTCTCTGTTTTTCTCTCTATTTATCTATCTACGTAACTGTATTGCATTCGTTAAATCCATGCCAGACGGTAGCTGGTGGTGATCACGCGATCGCATTAAATTCATGTGTGTCTATTTCCGTAGCTGTCACGCCATTTTGCATAGCCACGCAGGCATTAACCCTGTAGCCTCTAGAAATTTGAGTAAATTCATAATCACGAGAAGCCATCTTCTTTTTCTTTATTTCAAATTTTTCTTTGAAATATTGAGATCGGAGAAGCGGATAGAGAAGATGTACGGGTAGAAAAACAACATTAATTAAAAATACTAACGCGGTGAAATATTAGATTATTAAAATTGCAACAAAATAAAAACTACACTGAAATGTATATTCTATTACATTAACTTTTATCGTTAACTTACTTATTGTATAAGTTACATAAATTTTAATTTAATATTATTTTCTTGTTGTTGTCGTGCAATCGTTGCGTATAAAATTAATCCTTTGCAAACCAAGTTTCTAAAAAATTCTAAAATTTTCTTTGGATAAAAATGATCTTTACAATTATATTATACGAATTCGAATAAAATATCATTTGTATTATTTTACAATTTTTAAAGAATCTGCTTTTTGTATTTATTAAATAATAATATATGTATGTTGTTTAATTCTAAACGAGAGAGAGAGAGAGAGAGAGAGAGAGAGAGAGAGAGAGAGAAGGAAAAGAGAAATAGAACAAAGTGTCCGAATTTATATAAATCTAAAAATTCTACATCAAAAATCTTGTCTTGAATTAATTTCAAATTAAGATCGATTCCGAATTCTTTATATGTAAATGTATGTACAGATTTATAAAAAAGAATATTTATTAAGTAATTCAATAACTTTTATATGATTATAAAACTAAATTTTATATATTCTCAGCAAAATTTATTTAAAGTAATGAAATTCTGTCACTTAAGAGAATGAAATTTTCATATTTTACTGCACCATCAACTTTAGTTGCGAAAAATAATACCGTGTAATTTATCTCTAAAAATAAGTAAGTGATAAGTTAAAATGTATCGAACGATCGATAAAAATAAGAATTTTATTATTATTATAATTTATACGTGCAATATCCTCATTCAAAACTCGAAAACTAGTTTTCAACATTATCGATTATAATAGATGGAGAAATTTAAGTTGATAAAATATCCTTATTATGAAAGGAGAATAATTATCCATACACACTTTTTAGAATCTTATAAACGAAAGTTTTGTACTTAAAATTCTGTTAGCTGACACGTAAGCTTTCCTCTATAAACTAAGAAAATTCACCCCTGTATTTAAGTTAAAGTAAACGATAAATCACGAAGCCACTGTAATTTGATTATAAATAATCAGTTTCTCCATATAATTTATCTCCCAAGTCCAGCAAGATACGAGCGTCCGTAAAACTATTCGTACCTGCTCGTATTTCTCAAGCTCTTGGTGATAGATTTGTCTGATCTGGGCAAGCTTGGCACGGTAATCCGAGTGCTCGATGGCGTTGTCTGGTTGTCCTGGTGGACCCGCAGCCGCAGCCGCGGATGCCGAGGCAGCAGCACCGGCACCGCCTCCCTTCTCCGGACCCGCGACACCCTCGGCTATCAGCATGTTGTCCAGCCTCATCAGCTGAGGATCCGGTGGCTCCTCCTCCTGCGTATTTCTCAACGACAGTACTGCAATGCAAATAAGAATCGAGTTAATTCAAATTGAAGGCTGGTCGGCAATTTTTTGCTTTACATTAAATAATTGTAGAATAATTATTTATTCTAATGTTAAATAATTACCGATGATATTTCATTTTATTTTTGTATCAATTTGCAGTAAGAATATGGAATCAGAATTTTTTGAAAATACTGAAGAATATTTTTTGTTTGCGAATAATAGATAATAAGAAAATGGTCATTTCTTTTTTATTGCATACGGTAACTTTAAATATCGGATAGAATAAATACTGAGCTAAACGAAACTAAATTTATTACTATTGTATTTTATTTATTATTAATAATAACTATATATGCGTAAATAATATCTAGCAATTTAATCGATAATTTATTTATTTCCTTAATTTGAACTTACCAAACAAATATTTTCATTAATGTAATTAAATTTCATTTCATATAAGATCTTATTCCATCATTTTTCTTTTTAATTTCAAATATACTTAATAGCTTAAGCTAGAATAAAATTGATTTAATAAAAAAACCTATGATTACTTAATAATGATCATTTGTAAAATAAAATATTTTTCATTACTAATTGAATGATCTTTTCGAATTATTCCAAATTTTCTAATATTAATGATATAATTAAATGATACAATTAATTATGAATAACATTCATATTTGTATATCGTGAAATTAAAATTACATCCATTAATTTATCTTATTTTCAAAGTTCATATTCTTACGATAGTACTAATTCATAAATACAAAGATAAAAAAATATGTAATAATCGAAAGACTTTTCAATCTTAAGTGATTTTGTGAGATATTAATCTTACTTCTATTAACTATATTTTAATACTTAAAAAGATTGTAATTAATAGTTATTTAGTTTTGTATATATCTATTTGTTTTAAATAATTACAGAAAATTTTTAAACATATAATTCTTGATACAAATACAAGGTGAATAATTTAAAAATCTGAAATTTATTTCGTAATAGTAATAATCTTAAAATGAATTTCGAAACTTATTTTAACGGTACAAAACGATGTTTTCTTATCGTTTCAAGGTATGAAAGGAATACATATTTTAACTGCAATGTTCTGCATAAATTTATTAATTTTTTCCGTAAAATCAAAGTTAATTACTGTTTTACTCATCAATCATTTTATACCTTCGATGCAATAATAAAAATGAGAAACAGTTATTAATTATAAATTTATCAGTAATTTTGTAAAAAAAAAACTGACTTCATAAATATTTAATATAGATTAATAAATCAATGAATAACAAAAAAAAGAAGGTTAAAAAAATATATATATAAATATGTACATATATTTCATGAAATCAACTCTGCATAAATGTATAAATTGAAAGCTACGTTTATTAGATACTTTTTATAAAATTTTATTGAAGAGATAATATTCATATTATCGTAAGAAATAAATCCGATATAAAATATATTATCGATGAAAAGAAAAAGCAGATATCGCTTTATTTTTAATTATTCGTAAGTAAAAATTAGACATTACTTATAAACAATTACGGAATTAAAATTTTGTGAATTTTTGTAAGAGAGTCACAAAGTATAAAATTTGGAAACGTCGATCGAGTCTTTAATCTTATTTTTCTATTCGCATAGATATTTTAAAATTCGCGCAGATGCTTATTATTTATAAAACGTAAGACTTTGAATACAACACGAAAAATTAAATTCGCGATAAGTTTCATCCTTTCTCTAATCTTTTACTGTACACGTATTCAAACTCGTATCGGAACTTTCGTTCCTGCAACACAATAAATAAAACGGACAGGGATAAGCAATCGCGGTTTATAAGACACGAGGCCACTGCAAAGCTCAATGTAAATTAGCAATGGGTTCTTAGCACGATCGAGTTCGCAATAAAAATGTCGTCCCTGTTCTCAGACGCCGAGCCAAAAAGACGAGCTTCTAGGAATACGTCGCACGTAAACGTATAAAGAAAACGACGGGGTAAGAAAGTAAGCCTGCGGGCGTTACGTCGTCGATGGGATATTTACGAATCGTAAAGGAATCAATTTCTTCCTTCATAGCCACCGTGTATATTCGCTGCGTATCCAAGTGTTCCAAACTACTCTCCCTCTCTCCGTCTGTCTCTTTCGCGTTTGCACAAGGCCCCGTGTACAGCTTCTTACGCGCAGGCGAATGTACAGAACCAAGCAGTATACCGTAACAGTGCTTTTATCGTACTTTTACGGTACATGATGGAGCTGGACGGGTCATAAAAGCAACAGAAGCATTCAATCCCTCTCTCTCTCTCTCTCTCTCTCTTCCTCTCTTTATCTGCCTCCCGTACTCCGCATCTTTCCACTTCTTTCCTCCAGAATCATTTCGAACATTTTCTTTTGTCACGCTCATGACGCGAAACGCGATTACAACTTGTGTGGTGAGCTATTTCATACCTCGGTGCATATGTAAATGCTCGAGATGAACATTTATTCGTGAGTCCTCGTTAATAAAAGCTCGAATAGTTGTTCTGTTTAATTATCGTAAATTTCGAAAAAATAAGCTCGAGAAATAAAAATGAACGCTGTCTCGAGTATAGTATTATTTATTTAGGAAAAATAATAAATTTTATCTTTAAATAAATCTCAGCAGTTTCGAATGAATAAATTAACAAATATTTATTTATCTCGTGGTGCTTTAAATACATAAAAGAAATTACGTGGTTCTTTAATGGTATTTCAATACGAACTGCTAACTCGATATTAGTTTTTATTATTTACCGATAAATGTGTGCAATAAAACGTATCGTCTTCTATCGTACAACAGTTTCCATATTAGACCCGTAGGTGTCGTAAGACAACCATCGCCTCTGTTAAGGTATTAGATTACTTTGCATGAGCACTTAAGAAAAATATCTTGCTTGTTCACATAAAGTTACGATAATAGACTAAATTACATACGGTTTTAATAAGGCCGTGCATACTGATGAATCAGGCTATATCAGCCAGCCATACGCATTTTTTATTGTAATGTTTTGCTACACCATTACGAACAGCGTTTTATAAGTTAAGCTTGTAAAATTTATCAAAAATTTCTAAAAATAATAATCGTGATTGCACTAGTTACATTAAATACTGCTTTAAACATTACAGATTTATAATTCATGTTTATATTAAAGGAATTAATCTTGTAATTTATGCAAACTTGATACACGTTTTAGCTTATTAAATGTTATCCCGGCTGTAGTACTGAGTCAGAAATACTTCTTATTAAAACTGAGTATTTTTATAAAAATTGCATAATTCGTGTATATTTTTTTATGTATCGCATAAAACTTCGCGAGATAAATTTATTTTAATATGTATAAAAAGTGATATATTTATTGTGAAATATTGTTTTATGTTATAAAAATAAAATATTTTAAAACAATTTTTACATTGTGATACATTTTATTTTTAATTTTTATTACTTTTTATAGTAAAAAATTATATACCTTTTGTATTTTACGAACTGTATAACTAATTATAATAAATTGTTCACTATACTTTCTACACGCATCGATGCAATGATTTTGCTATTTTTTTTTACTAGTTCCGAGGTATAATTGTTTAAGAGGTTCGATACTAGGGATAATTTAAACTGTTTTACTTTTCTTATCGCGAATTTGAATTTTGTTCCGAGCAAATATTATTTTGAGTTGCAGAATTATTCGCATTTGGATTATATATTTATTTGCTATTTTAGTAATTTCATTTTTTATTTTTAATATTAGTCGATACTATTTGATTAATTTAATAGAATTATCAGTTATTATTTATTTAACGATTACTATAATATTACAAAGGTGAATAGCTTTATCGAAAAGTTATTTTACTTTAAATAATATGGTGCAATATCGATTACGAGGAAAAAAGTTCTTTTTTGCCTCATACTTTATATTGCCGAAGGCACTTTACCGTACACATCGAAGTAACTTACATTTTGAAATACTTTTTTTTAAAGATTACTTTTTTTTACTGACCGGAAACATAAACTCAACAAATCGTCATCGATGTATTTAAAGTTTATCTGTAGCGTTAAAATTATATTACATACAAAAATAGTACCGATATCTTTTTTGTTATAGATAATTTTTCCAAGATTTTTCGACCAATAATAATATTATTTTTATATCGTATTTGAACTCTTAAGTTTTACTTTAATATTGGAAAATACTTCAATGTTTTTCAATTTTATTTAAATGAAAAATTCCAGAAAAGACTCTTCGGCATTTTTCTTTTTAAAACAGCTGATCATCATCGATCAGTGTATGAAATTGTTATAAACACGTAGTTAAAAATTTATATAAAAAATGCCACTATATAACTTTTTTTAATTTCAGACACTTGTTAGCGCTTTTATCTTTTAATTAATAAAGAAATCATCGTTTTAAATTAAAGTGAAAATTTGAAAAATTTCGATAGACTGTTTTCTACACGAATATAATATCATTTTGATATTGTAAATAAATGTCAGAAACGTTAGTGAAATATGTATTCAATCGAACGCGTTTCATTCGACTATATATTCAATTATTATCGAACGCAAACAATTCTAAAAAAGTGAAATAAAATACATTCGATTATTCACGAGTAATATTTACGAATATGTTATAAAATGACGTTTCTCTAAAGGATATTTAAGTACATATTATCGAAAAACTAAATTTCAAGCGATACAATAAAATTTTTTTAAAATAAAAGACCTTATGTTTTTGTTCGAGCTTAGAGAGAGAGAGAGAGAGAGAGAGAGAGGGAGAGAAGGACAGAAAAAAAGGGCAAAGAAATCAAATAAGAAGTTTCAATCTAGAAGATAAAGGAAGCGTGAAACGAATGCGAACACCTAATGCAATTACAAGAAGCGCTACAATTAAAGCATCCCATTTCGTCTACATGTAGAGAGAACGCGAAAGGGCTTGGAAATCTACCCCCGTAAGAGAATCGTTACTCGGAGGCTTTTCCGACGGAAAGGATGCGCGAATCCAAAAGTACATTTTTATGTAGACCTATCCGACCACGAGTTTAAGGATACATTATTGTAGCTCCTTCTCCTTCGGAGTATGGCCTTGATGCAGCGAGGGCCACGAGTAACTCGTGGAACGCGTAAAACGTCGACCGGAGAGGCAGAGACGAGAGCCGCTGCAGCTCCTGGGGGGTCCTTACAAGCGCGTAAACTCACTTTTACTGGCAGTTAACATTTTACGACTCAGACGATCTGCCGACCGACACTTGCACGCTCTCGCCTCTTTCTCTCTTTCTCTCTTTCTCTCTTTCTTGCGTGGCTGTACAAGCACGAATGTTTACTGCACGAACACGCGCGCGAATTATAAAAGGCTCTAGTGCACGAAGACGGGGAGATGGATATAGATGCGGTGAAGGATATCGACATTAGTGGTTTCACACGCGACAACGAGCCATCCCCCTTTGTTTTATCCTAAAGTACTATTCCCCTTATAGCTAATGCTGTCCTTTACCTATTATCTCTTCTTCAATTTTTTTCTGTTTAAAACATTCGTGAGTTTTCCTTTCGTTCCTGATTTTTTCACCGGTAACCCAATGATATTTAAGAGATCCAAATCTTCACGATTTCGAACGTTTTATCGTTCTTTATATTCTTCCGAAAGAGTAGAATTTTTTTAACGTTTTGAATAATATTTTACTATTATAACAAAAATATTAAAATGGAAAATATATTATTCCTCCTATTCTAAAAAAGCCATCGTTAAATTTATGCTTGTAATACTTTGAAATATTTTATCGTTAATTATATGTCGGTTGACATTATTTGTCTTGTTTGTTATCTATAAAGATAAAATTTAGAAACTTTTAGGAAATCAGATTTTAGAAATTCCTTTTTTATTTTTTGCCTGTAATAAATATTAAATTTATATAAAGATAAAAAAAAATATTAACACAGTTAATATTTTCCGACTAGATTACCGTTTAATTTACGGTTGTTAGTAAAAATATATTATTTATATGAAGATTTAACGATAACGCTGATAATTATGTTTATCCTACGATATCGCGATAATTAAACTTTTTTTTTAAACAGCTCATCGAAACCTAATATGTACAGGTACATCAATGGAAATCTGTAAAGCCAAACTGTAAGTGTAAGCTACTCGTGTGATACGGGTCTGATAATTTGCAACGTTCACGGTCACAAAAATGAATACTTAAAAAAAAACAGTGATTTATCAAAATCTAAAAATGCGTGTGCATTCATTTTCTAGGAAATACCGGTAAACGTAATTCATTTATAAAGATTCAATTCGCTCATCTTATCCAATTCTTTTATCGTTACGTATTTAGAAAATTAATTTTTAGATAGTGAAAAATATACTTTTTAAAGAATAGTCGTATATTATTTTGTTAAAACGTCATTTATGTTTGTATCCATATTATTTAAATTATTACTATAAGTAGAAGGGCAAAGTCTTGTTTATACAGTTGAACAATCAGTTCTTTAATAAATCCTAAAACCTAATTCGAATATCATAAAAGGAATAAAAGTTGCCGTTAGACTAGAATCATCCGAGAGACGTAAAATAACGCGGGAAATTACTTTGTATTTTGGCGATAAAAGCCCTCCAAAAATATACAACCAACCATACATCGTGAGAAAAGAGTGAATCCCAGGCATCCCGACGAATAAAAGCTAAAAGGCACATCGCTCGGAGGATCTCTCGAAATCTTCGCGAGCTACGAGAAAACTACAACGGGAGTAATCTCGTATAGGGGAGAGGCTTTGGATAGAATCGCATGCCAAGCGACTGCTCTTTTAATCCGAGAGGGCGAATCCATCGGGCTTTTCCAAGGGAGCTCTTCCCACTATCTTGCGAATATTCCTTGGGGACGGCGGAAATATATATCGACACCGAGTCTCGGGCAGAATCTCCCCTACCCATACATTCTCGGGTGTATACGTCTAAGAGTTTTTTCGATTCGACCTATATGTGCCGGAGACGCGACGATGCGTACACCCTTGTCGAACCCGAGCTCCGACTCTAAATCGTTCGTCGATGATAGCTTCGACCGCGATGAATCAGCGAATAGATTTCAGCGAGATCGAAGGCTGCGACAGAAAAATTATGGAAATCCACTTATCGAAGAGTCGAACGCGCTACAACGAGCGAACGGTGACGGCGGCCTTTACTCTCGACTCCAGCGCCCTCGAAAAATCCAATAACGTCATCCGCAAGCTCCGCTTTACGCTGCGCGCGCTTTTAATCTTTGGCACGCGGGGTTTGCAGTGGCCGGGACGAGGGAGCGTGCGCTGTTTCGCCGTGGCTCACGGCCTCGTAAATCACTGGACAAGTTGAAAAGCCAAGCCGAATCCGAGGCTCGAGCGACGCGCACCGGCTGTTCGGAACGACGTCCGCGGCATCGCGACCCGTCGAGTCGAGGAAACGAGCGAAAGGTTGCCTCCTGCCTCTCGACGCCGAGGCCACGTATCGAAAACTTTACCGTGCTACGAGCCAACTTTACACCGGCTGTCTTCCTTTGTTTGTTTGCTTTTTGTTTTTGTTGTTTTTTTTGTTTTTTTTGTTTTTATTCGCTTTGCGTAATTTTATACGTTCTGCGCTTCGGTACTTTGAATACCCGCCTACGTAAAACTCGACTCGACTCGACTCGGCGGTGAATGGAAGCTGCTCTTTTAAATGGCGATTCGAAGTTAAAGAGAGGCTGGGTATTAAAGGATGAGCACTAAAACCGCGAATGCGAACGATACGTTTTTTAAATCCTTATGGAATAAAGTATAAATAACTTAAAAATTTAAGGGACTTTTAAAAATGTTACGTATAAAGTCTGCATTTTCCATTGATATACTGTCTAAAGTTTGTCTCGGTATACAACGATATTTCCGCTCTTTTATTGTGTCTTTTTAAGAAAAAATATCTCCCTTGCGACGAAATCGTCTAGGGCTTCCTTTTGAATATCGAGAGTAAAACGATATAAACGACGAGGACGAACGGCACCAGACTCTTGAAATGGAAAAGTGGAAGTTCACTATGAATACAGTGGATATCGAACCAAGTATTTTCCGTATTTTAAATTTAAAATATTGTAATTTGTCGAGTTGAAATATTTAATTAAATCTGTTATACATATATATATATATATATATTTATATCGATATATATTATCGTCAACAGGTAAGACCAAATTGTGTTTTAATACATTTTTCAAGATCAACAAAGTTATTAACTACCATCGAAGAACTCGACAGCTTTGTACACCGTTTCACTCGGCATTTAATTAACGCTTAAAGTCTGCCTCAGCTTCCGACGCAGAAAATAAAATGGAACTCGATTTCGTTATTCGCGAATATTCACGGGCGGGTGCAAAAACGTCTTTCGACTCATGTCCTAATCTTTTCGAACTCGGTATACTCGCGTAGCCGCGAATTTGGCAAACATCTCGAGCGCTTGCAAAGTGCGACAGTCGGAGCGAAAATAGTCCTACGATCCACTTGATTGACTGTATCGGCCAAAGTAAGAGAGGAGAGCTACGAAGGGCGAGTCGGTTGAGGAGCGGCTCGACGGGGAGACATAAAATTTTACGGCCGCGAAATCGTCCAATAATTGTTACGGGCTGGCTCTGATCGCGTAAAACACGTCGTAAACGCCGCGACGGAACGAAAGGGGTAAGGGAAAAGGGCCGAGAACGTCAGTGGCTGTTGGTGCGCGGAATTACGCTTTGGCTAACCCCTTCCTCCCTCCTGTCCTCCTCCCCGTGACGCGGTCGCTCCATCCGTGGAGGCTTATACCAGTCAGTCGGATAGATCGCGCTGTATTCTATCTGTCTCCGCCCGTTGGCGTCGGGCCCTCCTCTTGTTCACCCGTAAATATCTGACTGCTCGACTTTTGTACGCACATAAATGTATGTGCAATTGCCTATGGATTAATTACTCCCGTCTACTCAAGTTCACGTTCAACGAGTAAATGCGTTGCTCGTATCCCCTCGTAAACGATTTAATATTAATTCCAATTGATTTAATATTATTTGCAATTGTTAATAATATTTTTAAACGATTTCTTGTTTAGATTAGTTTATTTTACGAATCGAATTAATTGGATTTTAAAAAGAAAAAACCTATTTACAATTCGCGAGGTTGAGTTGATTCATGTTTTAATCACGTTTAACATCTTAATAATGTTACTCGATTTAATAAGCGTTTAAAACTTAGTTTACATTGTAACATACTTATTTTATTCGTTAATAATTTGTCCATATCGTTAATTTCTATTTATTAGAATTTAATAAAATTAATTTTCTCGTTACTATTTATTATTATAATTATAGATGTAAAATTTGGGTAAGAGTCTTCATCATAGTTCATAAGGAAATTTTCGGATAGTCGCCAAATAGCTCTTAAAACGATAGTACTCAAGAGATTTACGTATAATGAATCCATAATTTATGAGAAAAGTATTATGTATGTATATAAGTATATTTTTATTACTATTAAAATACTGCTTTTTACCATTAAATACATCCATAATTCTTTGTGGAGTAATTTTCGATATAATGCGAAGCATTATTAGGTGAAAATAAACATAAAAATACTAACTTTTTAATAATACGTTATAAAACAAATTGAATATAAAGTTATTCTCGAAAACTAGTACATTTATAATGGATCGATGTTTATACTTATACGAAAATATTTATAATTGCCGTAATTTCACATTAAATATATATACTGCGTATAAAATCTACTTTTTACTTAAATTAAAAAAATAATAAAAAGAAGCAATGAAACATTAGTGTAAAGTAAACTTTTTATTTATAAAAAGCAATATATTATTATTGTATTGAAAACATTTCACTCTCTTATATTCTTCCTTTTCTCTCTCTTTGTTTTCAAATACAGATTCATAGATAAAACTAAATAACAAAAACGTAAATTTATTTTAAATTGAAAAATATTTTTCCATTTAATAAAGTACATTTGTTCAACTTGATATATTAGATTTCGGTAAATATTCGATAAAAAATAAATTATAGATATTTGATGAAATTCCATTATAATAAAACGATGTATTTAAAGTATTTTAAAAAATTCATACTACCGTAAATTAGTTCATAATAACGATGGAGAATAAATCAATCTTTCAAATTATTTATTTCGATAAAAAAACTTGGAATCGTGTTGCGAATAACTTTAAGAAGTATACATTTGGTTAAAGGTAATTCTAAAATCTGAAAAACGCAATTAAGGTAAACATAATTATTTCCACTTTCAAGTTTATTATAATAAGCGATAACAACAGGTAAAAATGTAGTACCGATCAAAGGAGATACGATTTTATAATTATACGTGGCTCGACAGATACGGTCGTTCGTTACTCGACCACGTGAAAGAAAAGAAAAAAAGCACGTAATTACCATACATATGATACAGTGGGTTCGAGCGAGATTTAGAATAAATTCCATAAGGCCGATTATTTCCGCGACTCATTGGCGGTGACCGCGTGAAGCGAGAGTCGATTCCATCGCTTGACTTGGATAACGTTCGCAACAATGTGCCGAGCGTTCGTTCGCACAGTTGCCAAGGTGCACGGAGAGGAAAAAAATAGAGGCGCGTTGGCGAGGCAGGAAAAACACGCGGAGATCGCGGAACGGCAAAGTTATAAGGCTGAAAGAGAAAGTGCAAACGCGAGTTGAGTGACACTGAACCCCATGGGCGCGCAAATGACTGCGTCTCCCACTAGCGCCGTCTTCTTGGCTCTTGTTCAACCGGCAGTTCAATAGCGTTCTCGCACACGGATTTCGCGAAAACACAGAGACGAGAGAGAAGGAGATAGAGGGAGAGAGAGGGAGAGAAAAGGAGAGAAAGAGAGAAGCGCCGGCGCTACTTCGCCGTTCCCGCCCTTTGTAAAAAGTGCGAGAGTGAGAAAACTGAGGTGGAGAAGTGGAGAGGCTTTAATGAAAGCGCGGATGTTAGAATGTCGAGAATGCTGGAAAATGGCCCGAGCGTGCTCCTTGTCGGGTTGATGCGTCTTTCTCTTTCCTCTCTCTCTCTCTCTCTCTCTCTTTCTCTCTTTCTGTCTCTACGTCTTGGCTCTCGCGTCGGAGCGAGCACCGAGGGAAGCGACGTCGGTGGCGCATACCCGAGCCGAGGAAATTAACCGAGGGCCTCCTACGTATAAATACGATCGCGTGCACGTGCGCGTATAACCTCGAGGACGACGACGCCTCGTCTTGTCTTATAAATATATGTGTGGGTTGAGGCTTTTATAAACCGACGTCCTTCTTTATTTCGAGCATCTCCGGACTTTGAGAGAACGCGTTTCGAGCGATTGTGTTGCCGCTGTTACAGCGATTTCACACTTCGTAAGCAAATAGGATTGATGCTGTTGGAACAACTTTTCGTTTTTAATCGCTCGATAGACGTTATAGTAAGCGTTTTTATACCCGACCTATAAATATAAATCGGTAAAATTAATTATGATAATACATCGATTTAATCTTGGTATTTTTGGAATAACGCTCGGTAATCCAAAACCCCTCGAGCTCTTATTATACTTAATCGGTATGATCCGGTCGAAAGAAATTCTCTTTTCCTGATAAGTTTGATACATCCTACCGCCGTACTCTTTTTTTTACTTCCGTACTATTTTACGATAATAAATGATTCGCGTATAAATCAATTATTCCCTCTGTGCGTCGATCCGAGTATTTATATCCCATAATTTACATCGCGAGTAAATAAACGTGCAACTTTTCCCGAAACTTACCCAATGTGGAATTTTATTTATGTATTCGTAAAATCACGTTTTCCTAAAAGGGAAGTTTTCGTTTTATACCGGGCTTTCCGATATCATTATCCAGACAATGAAAAAACGTATAATGTCCGCACACATAAATAAAAAGCTTAGATATTGAGGGAAAGGCAATAATAAAATCTATCGCACGAGTTCACAAGAGGAAAGCAAAGGGGAATTCTTATCGCTCTGGTAAGTCCGGTATTTTTGCAATATACTGAACAGGTGTACGGAATGTGACTATCGTCGTCTCTATTAACGACTAGACTCCTCTCTCTCTTTCTCAATAGTTACAATCGTTTCGGTATTACACGCGAAAATTTTCTTCTCGGCAATATATTTATATTCGCCGATAGATTTAATTTCTAAAAATTGAAATATCTAATTTATATCGTCGAGAAATAAGTAAGTTTTACGTTTTCTATCTTCTCGAATCGTATCGTAATTGTTTTTATTCGTTGTTTGGGATAAAAAGTGAAATCAATATACCACTTCGTGGATACATATTTCGATCGGATGTTTTAAGAAATATATATATCTATAAAAAAAATACGTTAATATATTTTATTCGTACATATTTTTCATAAAAATCAAATATCGATTTGTTTTTTTAACGCAACGTGAAGCGAATCGCGTAATTGAATCGTTATATCTACCGCAAACGGTTGTAAAATTAATTAAAGTAAAAGTTATAAATAAAACTGAAATAAACTTAACGAAATTAAGATCGGATGATCCAATGCAAAAGAAGAACTCTAAGCATATTGGAAAAGTCTTAAAGTATCGAACGTTAAAAAGTTATATTTCGCTGGAAGTATTACCTCGATTTAATAAAATAAATGTTAGAACTTATAAAATGGACAGTATTCGTAGCGAACACAAGCGTATTTTATCGAAATATTTAATTTTGTCGAAGCGCAAAAGATACGGACGGATAACCGTACATCATTCCGGTAGAACTTACATAAATGAAAAAAAAAAGCAATAAAAAAGTCGAAACAACGGAAAAAACACATAAACAAAGCTAGGAAAAAGGGAAAGCGTAGAAAAACGAACACAACGGGGCAATATTCAGGTTGTGCAGTGGTGCATCCGTTTTTGCCCAGTCGTTGCCTCTCTCGGTTTCCCCGTTCGGTATCCCTCGCATACAACTATAAACGCGTGAACGTGTTCGCGTGAACGTACGCGTCCGATGGCACGATGGCAGAATGGAAGGATGGCACGAGGTAACGTGGATTCGAGAGGCTGTGTGTACGGCTCACCATCACCGACGCGAGCCGCCCTTGTCCGCACGGGCGTTCGAGGGTCGGGGGGAGGCCGAGGGGAGGCCGGGGTGGAGAGGAGTCGAGGGTGACCGAACGCTCGGGCGAGACAGAGAGAAATAGGGAAAACGCGGCGGGCGCTTTGGGGGTGCGCGGAGGCAGCGTAGCGTATTGATCGAGTGGCTCTTGTGCGAGCACCCAACACTACCCTACGCGAATACTCGTATTGTACGCGTGCGTGTGTACGGTTCGCTCCGGCACTGGAAAAGGGAGCGAGACAAAGAGAAAACGAGAGAGAAATCAGATGTACGGCGGCGCGTATCGGACTTGTTTGCCACCTTGCAAGGGCTGATGTTTGTTATCCGAACAATTGACAGAGGGGGGTAAACTGTATATTTCGGAATATCCCTATATTTTGCGCGTGTGCGCGTGTGCGCGTTTGCGCCTGCACGTTTAATCGCGTAAATCTTTCCAACCGAACTTGGTAATCATTTTTATGTATTTAAACTTAAATTATGTTCTTTGGATACTTGCTACTAAGCCATTTCATTTGTACAATATTGCGTTTTAAAGCAGTGTTTGCTCCGGATTCTTTTTGTTCCTTTGATCTTCGAAATAAGCCCACAACGAGCAATGTAAATAAATTTCGTGATAATAATAAAGGCTACGCCATGTTGAGAGTACGCGAATAGAATTTTTTTATTAGCAACGTGAGTGATTGATTGCAAATTCGAGTAACGAATTCAATACGTTATTTAAATACTTTCGACTTGTGTAATTATTTTACGACCATCATTTTATTCGCAAATATTGTTACAAATTTAAAATCATGTTTATTGTTGAATCGATCACGATGACGACGATGATGATGATAATAATAATAATAATAATAATAATAATAATAATAATAATATTTTAATATTAAATATTATTAAGTACGTATTAATATGACATAATAGGTTAACGAACGTAAGAATAATTATTTATTTTTGAACTTTAAATACGTATGGTCGAGATAGAACTTCCCGACGAGTTTCATTATCGATCAAATTTAAACCTTTAGGCGATATCGATATCGATACGTTCGATTTATTTTAACAAAAATATACATTGAAAGTCGGAGAAATATATCTGCAGGCAAAAAGAGAATATATAAAGGATATAACGAACGGTATCGAATGAAAGACATAACACAAAGGCGATAAACTGCCGGTTGCCTCTGGTCGCTCGTACACAGATTGTACAATGTTTCGGACACTCGATTGAAAGAAACAATATGCCTCAGAAAAACAATTCTATAATGAAAAGAAAAAGACATCTGGATCATAGAAAAAATTTGTAGCTGACTTTACCAGAATTCTAGCTTTGCCGGATAAAATATTTCTTCCTATAATATTTCGAGAAAAGAAAATATATAAAAATTATCATGGTTCTCGAGAATTTTCAATTTTTATAAATCATCGATAAAACTTATTTTTACAATATTATGATTTTAGTTAAGTTATAAAATAATACAAATTACTACTATTATTGATTTCTTCACAATATTCGCATTTTTCAACCAAAATATTAGTTATTAAACACGGTATTAACGTTTAAAAATGTTTGCATTTATAAATCAGATCTCGTTCAAACACTGAAAAATAATTCGACAATACTATCAAAAATAAAAATTTCTTGTCTCCGTTGCTGCGAATTTACAAGTTTTATCAACACGCATTCATTAAAATAACAATGGCGGCTGTCTAGACGTTAATTATGCTCAGGATCGAGCGAATAGAATTTCCAAAACTCGAGTGACTACAAAATTTTTCTCTAAAAACAAAAGTCGTTCTTCCGATGTATAATGTTCGCTCTTTTGGAAGAGAAAACATTAAGCCCAGTTTGTGGAGGGTATATGTATGCAAAGGGTCGAAGAACTCGTCCACCTACAAACATAACCTACCGTTAATAATGTTTACGTAAATACAAAACGCGTACAGACGCTTAAATTGTCTTTCCGTCCGAATCGCTCTCTCGCTTTTCACTAGTCCTTTCACCATCGAGATATGCCATCAAGAAATTGCGACTTAGTATCTTATGGAATCTAGTCGAATTAAGTGCATCGATGCATAAGTACACGGATAACGTGGGGATCGATTATTCGGATACGAGGGTTTCACTTTTTACGATAAGTGTCAAATCGTATGTAATATATTTTTAAAAAAAGTGAATAATCATCGTTGAATTCGAAAATAAGTTGAAATATTAAACTGATTCCAAAGTATAATATCAAGTTATAGAAACCGTTTATTTTCAGTTTGTAAAAAGCCTTCGTTAATTTTATCGTTAATTGTAAACGATTTAATTCTCCTTTTAACTAATTTTATCGATGATTTTAATTAAAAATAAAAATAATTCTAAAAGCTACTAAAAATATTATCCTACTGCTATGAAAAATGAATATATCGAATGGGTAATGTTTATTTTCACTATTTATCCAATATACGTAACGTTAAGGTTAGAATAAATATTCATTTTACCACTTTTTGTTTATTTATCCAAACAATTTCGTTCGTTTCCAAATAAAATACAGTTCTCGGTTAATTATAACATTATTTAAACACTTCTCGCGTTTAGAAGTCCGTTATCTAAAAAAAGGCTAAAAAAAGCTAAAATAAAGCTGAAATAAAGCTGAACAAACAGAGAAAATAACGTATCTGCAGTCGACGTACTCGAACGCAGACGAAAAACAGTTTCCCTCAGAGACGGACCGAAAGACATCCCCAAAATTTTCATTCTCGCAAAGCTTTTGGAAGCGTTCGCGTCCCAAGGGGGTTGAGACTTCCGTTTCCTCCGCTGGCGCTCGCTTCAGCTATTCTTTTGTCGCTTCCGGGACACCGCCGAAGTTGTCGAATGCCCATGCGCGCGGAATTCCGCTCGGAGAAGCTCTTGCGAGCGAGGCCGCGATAGGCGGGAAAAGGCGCGAGAGCCGAGGCGAACAAACGAAGCGTTACTTTTATGGTCACGGGAGAAAGAGAGCTCCAGTTCTTCTTTTCCGGGTGCGCGCGCGCTTTCGGCGCCGGAGCCAAGAATCGTCGGCGCTTTTGTGGCGCGGAACGAAAGAAAGCTTCCGTTCCAGTATTCGATGCAGTCGTCCAAATTTTTCACCCAACTTTTCTCGTAATTCTGCCATTGCTATTATATACATGCTATTATATATATACACACACGTCCGTGTTTATTTGGACACGGGTATGTGTGATTAAATATATATATATATATATATATATATGTATATACAGAGAGATAAGTAGATAGATAGATATATAAATTGTAACTGCGTGGTCAATATTTGTCTTGTGGATGTGTTCTAAGGACTTTTCCAAACAGGATTGCTGGGTAGAATAACAACGGATAAAATCCACGATAAGGAAAACTCCGGTGGAGTCGCAGTTTTTATCGGTACTTCGAAATATATGAGAGCGAAGAAATAATGATTTATTTTCTAGCTAAACTTTAGTTTACCGAATTTAATTATCGATACGAAAAAATTAATTAAGATAAAATGCTACTGAATTTCTAAGTAATCGATCAATATTTTTGGTCGTCTCTATTATAGTATTATATTTGATTTTTCGTACTCTTTAGAAATACCAATGTACGTTGGTTTTTTACTCAAACGACCGTAGCAGAATTTTATTTATATTTAATTGAAAGAAAGCGAGTATTTAAACACACTAACGATACTATATTAAAAATAATGGTAATACTTTATTTTATTACTCTATTATAACTGCGCTAATACCGTGAAAATAAGGAAATCCGGCAATTCTTTAGTATAATGAAATGTCTTCTTGGACAAACACACGTGTAAAAATTTGCATTGTGTAAGATTTCCTTGGTTACACGAGTCAAGCAATCTTGTTAAACATAGTCGTGTATCGTGTAACTTGAAATCTGACATAAAAACTGTTGGTCTTAACACTTTACAACTGATTCTATTCAAAATAAGTATCATATATCAAATTACCGTGATACCTACTATATACGTCTTAATTTAACTTTGTGCTTTTTTATATTTATATATATACGGAGCTAATAAATCAATCGTTTGCTAATACTTTAATTTTCAAATAAAAATGTGACAATCGACAAAAATATTTGAAAGAAATCTAAATTGTAATATCATATTTAACTCTATTATTTTTAAATTGTTATTTTTTTCTCAAATCAACTGCAATATGAACCAAAAAAATTCTATCGAGTTCGGTCGGGTTAATTTCTAATAAATTAACATTATCGTTCGTAAATGAAGGAAACTTTGTTCTAGATCGACGCAGCATTCGAAAACGTTGAATACACGACGATCGAAAAAAGAAGCTAAAATATTTTGCCCGACTGCATCTAATGCTCGGCGAAATCTCGCTCTTATTATTCTCGTACAGTGCACACAAAAAGGGAGGATCGATAAAAGAAGCAAAGACGCTCCGCTTCGCCTCCGTTCGGCTAGATATTTCTTCCCCTTGTGTGTTTGGGCGATGTACCGTCTTCCACGAGTGTTGGCTCACGCTCACAGACAACCGCGCGCAATCACACACGCACGCATGCATTATGCATCGATGCATCCTAGCGAACGAACGGAGTTTGCTCTATAACGCGATGACGGGAATTCGAAATCCTCGGAGAATGTACGGTTTCGTTGTTCGCGAGCGAAATCGCCTTGTCCCCTGGAATCGTGATAACATACGAAATGAAGCGCTTGCTCGCTCAACGAAAAATCGAAAATCGTGCTCGTCTTCTAAAATGAGCAAATATCCAGTACAGGTTCGAGCGAGACTTTTTTCTTGTCTGCACGTGCGATTTATTTTGTTGGGTGAGGTTTCGACTTTAACGAACCGAAACAACGTGTCTTCGAGTGAGAGAACTTTTAGAAATTTATCAAATGTTTCGAACGCTTCTTTGATTTCTCCGAAGAAAATAACGCATCTACGGCTCCGTTTCGTAATTTGGTTAAAGTAATATTTTCAAATGTAACTAAAATCATCGGTTATTTAAATTAAACTTCGTTATATTTATTTCAAGTATTTTAAACGTACCGTTTCGTACTTGAAAATAAATCTTGAAATATTAGTTTTATATCGTAAACCATGATTCTGAAAATACGAACTCGTGCAATATATGAATTTTTGGAATACTATTTTTGAAAACCCAATATCGAATTTATTTATAGTAGAAAATGTCCACAAAATTATAACGGTGGAGTAAATTTTTTTATCCTTTTAAAGTTGATTGACTTATACCGAGTCTTAAATTTTACTAATTTAAATTTAAATAAAATTAAAAATTATTTTTATCGTTATTTCTATCCAATTTTTACTACTTTTCTTGAATAAAATCGAAGATATATATGTTTAAAATTTCATTTTTATATAATAAAACATCATTATTATTTCATACGTGTACTTTAAACCGACGCTCTTGTGTTTTACACTTATATAAAATCTTACACTTATATTAAACTAGGTGAGTACAGGCGAGAATAAAAATGTATAAAATTCATATTTTCTAAAAATAAATTTAAAAATAGCGTATATATTCGTTAACTTGTAAAGAAATGTAAAAATTTCTAACGATTACACGAATATTTAGACGAGTTACTCTTACGTTAAACTTGAAGAATAACTATTTTGTCTTCGAAGTTCGATAAGCTAATATTTCGTAACGTGAGTTAATTGTGAATGTTTGAAACGGCCCTGAAACAGATAGTAAGCTTATGACTGTCAACGCAAGCCTGTTTTGTGAAGTCCTCCTCCCTCAACGTCATCTCGACAACGATACCATTTCCTTTGAAGAGGAGGTGAGGAGGCGTAGTAAGGAAGGAAGTTTAAGTAGTAGGAGCACCAGTGAAGAGGACGACTCCTGTGTGCTGCTGTTGTCAGACACACGGGACCTGTTGCTGTCGAGTTTACGGTGTTTTTACGAGCGACGGCCGTCCCCGAGAGCGCGCATATACACACACACGCACCCACGCACGCAACTCTGCACACAGCTTGCGGGTTCAAAAGGGATTGAGTAAGCTTGCAGTGGCAGTTCTTTATACCGAGATATTTGTACTCCGTATGCTTACTTTTTTCCTTTCGAGTGGATGCGGCCATCGTCCGTACGAGTCAACCTTAAGTTATCGCCGTGTGCATCGATACTTTACACCGCTACAACGTCAACCTGGTAATTCATAAATGAAAAAACCGACGATATCATCGCGATATCTACAATACCATTGTACCTAGATCTAACCTTCTTGCTAATTAATAACCGCAGTTTTAATTGACATTAATGCCCGCATCGGTTAATTATCTTGCATCGATACTCTTGTACCTGACTTACATAAAATCGCGAAAAATTAAAACTTGGTACGTTAATTGATAGTTTAATTATATTTTATTTCACTTGTATAAGTTACACTTTTTCACTGTTAGAGCATAAAAATCATACGTATCTATAGTTATTTAAAAAAATATTTTTAAGTAACTTTCTCGATAAATAAACAATACTTTCTAATTTTCGCAGATATGTATTATTACTCTGTATTCGAATTAATCAACTTTATTTATGGTAAAATTTCACTTACGTAGACTGAGTATAAAGTTAAAGAATTTATCGTTATTTTGTAATTTTATCGAATTGAATTGAAACGGTATTATAAGTTTCTTTTCCGAATCTTTTACATTACTTTTTTTATTTATATTTTGAATATTATTACTTTCGTACATTATATTGATTATTTTGTATTATATTCTTGCGGTAAAAGTTTCAAATTCATAGAATTACTGCAATTATTTTTTATTATATTTATCGTTGAATCAAGTATTTTCTTCGCTAATGTAATTTGCTACAGTGTAGATTAACAATATTCACTCGCTTGGTATAATAAAAATTCACTAAAAAAAAGTAAAGACGCTGTATAATTTACATTGGTTAGATAGCTTATAATAAACGGTAGATAAATCAAGTGCGAAGTTTCATGCTAGAAAGTTCTTTACCGGTGCTTTTTTTCGCACCCCCGTGAGCAAGTAGTTGTGTCTCGTGCAATTAGAACTTTTTTACATTATTCATAACTCGTGTGCTCGAACGTGATCCTTTTTCTCTTTTTGTAGCCAACTACTGTTGCACGGGAGTAGCATCTTATATTCCGAATATTTTTCACTGTGTTTTCAACCCTTTTCATCCTTTCATCAAATATAACTGTATCAGTCTGTGCCTATCTTATTTTTTGAAAGAGAAATTCAAAAGTTACAGAGACGTTCGGCACGCTTCATGAATTTTAATGAAATTTCGAGAGCGCTAAAAGCGCAAATGCGTCTTTTGTTCCTATTATAAATGTATACAAATGCACCCCACGAACTTTACTATTGTTTTGCTATGCTACTGAAAATATATTGTATATCTAGAATTCTTCGGTAAAATTTACAATGGTCTTATAGAACACTTATGAAAGATATTAAAACGAATGAAAACAATTTTTATCGGTAAATATTGTCTTTAAAAAATTAATATAAATATAAATTTTTTTTACTATACTATTTTATCTCTTTCATGATTATTATCTCCTAAATAACCAAAAGAATTGAGGTAGAAAATGGATTAAAATACATAAAACTAATTAAAAAAAGATAACGAATATATGTTTTTAAGCAAATAAATTCGTTTATACTTAAACATTATTAAATTATTATTTTTAATTACTTTTTATCTTCGATATACTACTTTCAATACCGAGAAGAAAATTCCGATTATAACATTGTAATAAAAAATGTTAATCTTAATGATAACTCTATTTATAAATAAATGTAAATGAATTCATAAAAATAATGATTATTTAAGATCGGAACTTTCCAATAATACAAACGATTTTTACATTTTTATTGATTTAGGTACATAACTTACTGTAAAAATAATATAATAATATAAATTTGTACTTCATTTAAATTTGTAATTTGATTTTTATTAAAATTTGTTCGATATATTCAATAAAACTTGTAAAAATTTTAAACTCTAATTATTTCAATATAAGATATTTTAATATCGATTGTAAAAGTACGACTATTTATGAAATTATTAGCAAAAACATAGATATAAAAACTGATTTGGGTGTATATATACAACATCTAAATATACAATATTAAATACCTTAAAAATCAAATTTTCAACTATAAATTTACGTTATAAAATTATACTAAATAATAATAATAATAATAATAATAATAAAGTGAAGCATTGAGATTATTTATTATATATTCCGGAATGAATTTTTCAATTAATGATATTAACCTATTTTAATAGACAATTATAATTAATAATTGTTTTCATTTTCTGTTAAATGTAATATAATATAATTGTAAGAAATATATTTTTCGCGATTTAGTACAACAGTTATATATCTTACATTGTAATATGTGCATTATAATGAATACAGTATTTTTGCGATTAGATATATTTAATTAGATTAAAAAGATTTGTAGACACGAACAAAATTATATATTATTCAAAAACGTAATAATTGTAAAATCAATAGATAAATTATGAGATTGTAATTCTTATCAAATTTATAAATTACATATGTACGAAATATAGTTCATTAATTAAATATATTGAAGAAATTATTTGGCATTTCATTTCATATTCTTAATTTTATACTATATCATAAATACATATAATAATTCAATTTGAAATTATACTATACAATACTCTTTTAATAATCAATATTATATTTTAATATTTGAACAATAATAATAAAAAATAATCATAATAGTATATTCTTTACAAATTAAATTTCAATATAATGAAGTGTTTTTCATTATGAAGAAAAACAAAGTTATCATTTATAACGAAATGAATTTCAATGCAAAACATCCGAATGAATTCGATACTAACTTTAAAAATAACAACCTCGTTCTAATTTAATAACAAGGATTTGGAGCTATATTGAATATAAATTACGATTTTCCTGTGATACTTAATTATTCTTCTTACTCTCTCTATTTCTTAATAGTACTTCTCTTTCACTTTTCGTATACTTTGTACATTGTCTTCTATTTTATATCTCTCGCGTACGAATATTGAATAAGATATTTATAGGAATGTGTATAAATTTTGTTAATTTCACATCAATCGCTTACAAATATTCAGGGTACGATGTCTGAATCTTAAAATTCAAGGATTCACAAAACAAATTCCAGTTTTCATATAAATTCAATAAAAACTTCCATTGCGATAGTATTTTTCGTTTTAAAACCTAAATCTTTATTGAAAAGTCTTATTATATGTACGTCAAAAGATAAATTATATTTTGATTAAAACTATTCAAAAATTAAATTAATCCTCTTTATCAGCATATGTATTCCAAAATAATTTAGTTTTAAATCTATCACTTACGCACATTAATTATCGTGTAATAGTTGACCCAATTAGTTTTAAAGTAATTATTGACAACTTTGTTATAAGAATAATGAGAAATAAACAAATTATAGTGTAAAATGTTTTATTAAAGAATTTAAATCGTTATTCGATGTATGATAAAATATTTATATTTTCAATTAATTTAATCACAAATTTTTACTATTATAAAGAGTTAAATAAACATAGATAATATTTTCCTGATTACAATCGAACTTTTTTATTGCTTTAGTTAAAAGGAAAGAAACAAAGAAGAGAAAAGGCTGAGTATAAAAAAGTCTAACATTGTGTCGCTAGTCTTAATAGTATCGAAACTCAAACAAAAGTCACCGTTCTTCATGTAACTAAACTGCGAAAAGTTTAGATGAGGGCTTACAATGGAAATAAGCGAAACCGAGAGAGAGGGAGAGAGGGAGGGAGAGAGGGGGAGAGAGGGAGAGAGAGAGCCCAGTGACCCGAGCGAACGGCCCACAGGACGTTGAGGACGAGTCGAGGGCAAGATAGCGCTTCTTTCCACGCCTCCTCCAATGCAATCTCCATATAATTACCATACGATTAAGAGTGAAGAAACCATAGTCAGAAGTATGCGAAGAAGCGAGGAAGAAACAGGAAAAAAGAGGGTGAAATGATCTGGGGTCCGGCCAGTTTCGAGCGGAACGCTTAAAGGATGACGCAGTCTAATTAGCTAAGGTTCTCGAAGCCCTCCGAGCCAACCTCCGTTCTCTTAGCTTGACTTTCTCGTTGAGTTCTGCGTTTCTTTGTAGATCCCGATCTTGTCCGCGATCGGCACTGAATCGACTCGTGAGAACACGATTCCCATTCAAACGCACTGCTTATAAAAATCAATGGTTTCACGGCATTGAAAGGAACCGAGTGAAAACTCGGGAGAAGCAAAGTTGAGGCGTGTGATTTTCGAATCTTTTCGAATCGTGGAATAACGCCGATAAATTTCAATTAAATGCTCGTTTCGATGTACGAAAGCACTCATCGATTCATAGTTACGAATACGTGTACGCACTATTTCACTTTGGATATTTTTTACCGTAGCGGTCGTTTTATGCCATTCCACGGTATCGATCCGTTACAAGTTTTTCCAAAAAGATATCATCGACGCGAGATTCTTATTTTAATCCACTTTTCTCTTTGGACATTCCGAAGTAAAATATTTTCGCCTGTCGCAAACAAAGTAATTCTAGCATAAGAATGCGAGTAATATATTTCAAGTTTTCACGATACGTTAGAGTTTCATATTTTATCTCGAGTTATAAATACTTTGTTTTGCAAATAATATAAATTTTGAATAAAGGAAAAAGCCCCAGTGTTCCGAAAGTGCAACTAAATATAATTGTTTTTCTAAAAGCCTCGATATAAATAACCGTGTAAAACCTTAGGCGAACGTAAGCGAGTAAACGCAAGAACGTAAAAAATGTAGGTTGATATTAATATCGAGAGGATATCCGGGGCTTTGTCGAATGAAGCAATTATATCGCGTCGGTACATAAAAAGGAGTTAAAAAAAGGGCCGGTTTACGCGACGGACTCGCGCTCTTCTCGCAATGCAAAAGAACCTCGAAGTAACCAAGAGGAGAACGAAGGCAAAGAGTCCACGGGGTTTTTTACGCAACGGGCAAGGGAAGCTCGCTCCTTCTCTCTTGTTTTACGAGCTTATTTTACTGGATTTTTATGATATAACATACCCCCGTGCGTGTGCCTAGCCGACTGAAGTTTATAGGTTTGCAAGATTTTATCGCGCTGTAACGTATGGTTTGTTAAATCGCTACGTCTCACCCCTTTGCTCGCTCTTTCGCTCTTGCGCTCTCCTCTCTCGTTCTTTCGCTCCTTCTTTCGCTCGCTCTTTCACTCCTTCTTTCACTCGCTCTTTCACTCGCTCTTTCACTCCTTCTTTCTCTCGTTCTTTCTCTCGTTCTTTCTCTCGTTCTTTCTCTCGTTCTTTCTCTCGTTCCCTCTGTCTTTATCGCGAACGCAGCGCTCAACTTCTCCCCTCCATGAACTTTCTTCTTAATTCGTCTCTCGTGTTCCGCGTCCCGGCGAATGACCACATAATGCACACTTCCGCAAAGTGGACTCGCCCCTTCGAACGCGCGAACTCGCGACCGCTATACTTTTTTACGGCTTCGCCTTGATAAAGGGTCACGAGGGGAGAAAAAAGGAGTGGATCGCGCGAGGTTTCCTTTATCCAGCTTTCCATTACGCCTCGAATATCGCGTGAATACGCGAGCGTGCTTGTAAAAATAGTTTGCGAATACTGGAGAGTTTCTAAGCATGAGAATAGCGTGCATTAGGCTTGTACGAGTTGCGATGGAATCCGTTATTGGTCAAATTCGTTGCACGGAGCGCCTCGGCTTTTGCAGAACTTATTTTTAACGACCGCTTATCAGCTTTAACGTTAGCTTTTAATTTTACGATTTTCATAATAATGCCACTACTCGATTTAAAAAAAAAAGGTACATCATAATCATTTTTAATGAAATTACTCCAACAACTCTCGTTACCTATAACTTTACGTTCGAAATGTAGTATTACGTTTCAACTGTATTTTTTACAATGGATTCATTACGCGCCCTTTTTCCGTTTGAATTACCTCGCACATAATTCACGAACCTATAATGTACGTGCAATTTTCGTTTTTACGGTGGCAACGAAATAAACAAGCAAAAATAAGTGTATAGAAACAGTGGTAAGATCCCGCGTACTCGAACAAAATAAACACATTTAAATAGAAACCACAGGCCGATGACCCAAGAACGCTCGTTTCCTCTTTACCTCGTCGCTTCGAATAATCATTACGACAATGAAATTTCATCGTCGAAAGAACAAGTTCGATACTTGGAAAACTCGCGCATACCTTTAAGTACATCATCTCGGATGCTTTTATACCTGACAGCGTAAGTAGTAAGCAGATGTTAGTTTTCTTAGGATTCGTATCGAATAACTTCCGCGAGGTAAAAATAAATATGATAAAAAGGCATCTGGGAGAAACGACTCGCGCGTTTGAACAAAAACTTATCGCTCGAAAGTATCTTGCGAAGTTGTTCTCGAAGAAAAAAGGACGAATTTTAATACAACAGAGAATTTTAATAAAACTAAATATAAAATTTATTCATAGGCATGTTAATTTTGCTGATTTACGATTATTCATCGAAGGGAATAAAAATTACCGTCGATCAACGATATCTCATCGATGTAATATGTACTATCGCCGTTAGCGGAATACGTATCGATACGATTGTGTAATTATTTATATCGTCAACGTCACGAGAACCAACAGTTTGTTGTTCTGCGTAATAATAATAATAATAATAATAATACGTAAATCGCGTTGCGCACTCGTGATTTCTAAAGCAGACGGCATTACATTCGGTGAATGGTACCGAGGAGAACGAGGCATGTCTCGAACGAAAAAGAATTGGCTTCGTCTTTGGAGAGACGCGAAATAAAATTTCTCTTTACGATCGCGCGCGCGACATCGTTTCGAAAAAAATTGAGAAGAGCGGAAAACGAGAAGCGACGGAAAACGGGAGACGCGCTACGTAATTTTCGTACTGATCGAAAAGCCCGTGCAAAAGGAAGACCGAACCTCACCCTCGAAAGGGAGGCTGCGGTCCTCCAGCGCACGAAGCTTTACGCGTAAAAGGAATGCGCGCCGCCGGTGCATCGATTCGCGATGCTCGCCCGCTCGGCATTTCTATAGAGCCAGAAGAATGAAAGTACGTATGGGGCAAAGTCAAGATGGCTCGTTAGTCGGTTCGAAGGAAGAGAGGCGCGCGTATACGTACGCGAGCTGAGTGACGGAGGGAGAGAGAGAGAGAGGAAGGTTGACGAGGATGAGGAGATGGAGGAGGAGGAGGAGGAGGATGCGCGGCTGTGTCGGCCGCGATGGCGGACCGCTCTCTATAGGAGAGGGGAAAAAAGAGGCGAACGGCGGAGGGGGAGTGAAAAAAATTTTGAGCAGCCAACAGCGGCAGCTCACCCGAGAGGCAGAGAGGAAGGCCGGTTCACCTTGACTGCTGTGCCGACGAGCCGAACATACGAGCTGAACCCACGGCGTCGAGGAGAACGAGCAAGAAAGAACGAGAAAGAACGAGAAAGAACGAGAAAGAAAGAGAAAGAACGAGAGAGAAAGACAGAGTCCATCTGCATGCTATAGAACCAAACGCGCGGCATTCGAAGATCATGTGGAGAAAACGCGCTCCGAGAGATGCCGATCTCTCGAGAGAAAGAGATTCGCCTTTAGCGGCTCGGGGAGGCAAGAAAAAGAAAGGAACGAGAAGGAGCAACCATCTAAGCGATCGAAGGGGACGCGAAGAAAAAGAAAGAGAATGCGTACCCGAGGATAGCGAACGCGCTTTAAGCGTAAGTAAGTCGAATACATTGGCAGGATCGTCAGGGGCAGTTGCGGGAGGGCGGGGAGGGAGAGGGGGTCAAGAACGTTGACTCTCCACTCGTATCATATTCTCACGATTAGTCGTACCTGTACGGAAGAAAATTTTTTTTATGCCGTCGAGAGTGTGTATTTGCACCGTGACTCATACGTTTCTGTTATATATTTCGACGAAATTATTTTAAGATTGTAGACTCCAACGAGATTCTTCGATTTACCTTATTATCAATTTTTAACGATAACGCGTAATTGCGATCATTAAATGATAACGGCACAGTGATTCCGTCACTTATCTATTTCAAATCGATGATCATCGGTTTTAATTATTTTTAATAAAATCGAAATCCTTCTTTGCTGTACTCAATGGTACATTATCGAAAGATTTTCTTTTCAAATTACAATCTTGATATTTTCTGAAATGACTCGAAGGCGCTTTACTCGCTTTAACGAAAAATTTTGGCTGCGTCGAAAATGCAAATATATCTAAAAAAGATCTAAAGCGATTGCTAAATATTTTCTTACATACGTAAGGTATAAAGTTACGCTGTAATCCAGATTTCTCTGATATATTTTTTTCGACAAAAGTTTAAATCGATTTGGAATAAATATATTTTAAGCGAAGTCATGATCATTATTCTAGGGAAAGTAAGATAAGATAGAATAAAAAAAGTATTTGTGCATTCAACGTTATTAACGAAGCTGAGTCGATATTGAACTGCTGACGTTTTCAATGCCACGGATGAAACCGGGGGTTTGCTTCTTTCTTTCTCCTTCTCTTTGGGTGCGAATGCGCAGAAAGAGTTGATAAAGCAACTTTGGAGGCATCCATGCGAGCGACTATCTCCGGTTCTTCTACCTATACACAGAAAGTTGTCGAAGACCTTTCTATTATTCCCGCTTCCATCTTTTCCTTCGATTTTTTTCTTTTGCACTCTCCGATCGCTCGTCTCGAATAATGAAGATAGGAATATACGATCGAGAAAAAGAAATAGAAAGGAAAAAAATAAGATGAACAAAGAACATCGAGGCAAAATTATAGAATAGTAGAAAGCTATGAATATATTATATTTCGAATAAATGAAAATCTTTGGTTAAAGTACCATGAACAAATCCGTGATTGCATTAAACAAAGAATGGAACAAATAAAATGAATAATTCATTTTACTGAAAACTATATTTATTACTGACCAACCGTCTTGTAATTAAATCTTAAAATATCAGAGAAATATAATAATTGGAAATAAATTTAATAAAATATGTACAGAAAAAATAAAAAACACAATTAATTAATTTTTTATGAAATGCGATATTTTTTAATCGTGTTCTTTTTATAATTTTATCGTTGGAACGTATTCTATAAGTTCGAGAAAAGGTTTCAATATTCCAGAATTGTTGAAAATAGTATAGCAAGATGTTTATTATGTACATAAAGTGTTGTACACTGGAAATATATTATTTTTTTTAAAGACATCCAAAAATTATAAACTGCGCGATAAATAATTATCTTATGACCGTAATTACTTTTTAAATGCCTAAATGTACATATTTCGAAGAGTAAGGCTTAAATAATTAAAAACTCTTTTTCGAACATCTACGTTAGAAAATAATAAGAGATAAAAAAAGCAAAACAGAATCAAACTTAAAAAAACATTGTAATCTACTAATAATCTTACCGAGTGGTTGATTTAATCAAACGTGGATAGCTTAAATTGTTATTATATGCTACTGTTTGTTACAAATGACGTATATATGACATATACGTAATCTGTACGAATATATTTTTAATTACATATTTTTCAAATAAAAACTGTAGTAAATTTGTTTATTATTGAAAAAATTATATTTATGTTATTATTAAGAAATTAATATTTATACTTCAATCGATATAAAAAGTACCACAAGTTATTTACGCTTGTAATTACTATTCAGTCTATTCGTTTACCAAATATTTGAATTTAAAGAATATTATTAAAATAAAAGCATACAATATTAAGTAGTTATATTTTTAAAAAATCGATAAATATAAATCATTGTAATATAATAAATAATTATTTTATAATATTATGATTTGTAAAAAATATATAATAATTTTGCGTATATCAAATATTTCTTTTAATTAACGAGATAAATGTTTCTTTCGAAAAATGATTTGTTTTTTAATGTTTTAATTAATAAAAATGAATTATTAAAAATATTTTAATTGGTTATCTATATTCCGTATATCTATTTTAATTAGTATGTGCGCGATAAGTGTGAATAATATTCATTTTTATCCTCCCTTAAATTACAAAATACATATATTATAAATACATTTGTCATAAATTATTAAAGATATATAACTTGTTAGAATTTTATGAACATTGGTTTTACTTGAAAATAAAATTAAGTTTTTAATTACTCTATAATGTTTATTTTTGACTAACAGAAGTCAGTATAGTAATTACTGTTACATGTTCCTTTGATTTATTTCTTAAATAAACTTTATATAGAAATTCAAGCATTAATAATTTTGTTAATCGACAAATACTATTCTCAATTTAAATCATATTTAACTTTTTATAAACCGTACATATCTAAAAATAGATTAGATAGCGGATAAAAAAAATCCTGTACAAACTTGTTATTCAGATTATGTAAATTTGCATCTTTTACTAAAATTTAATATTTATAATTTTAAAGAACGAAATTTTACATAAAAATATAATAATTTAAAAGTTATAAGTATTAAGTCATACATAACTTTTACCCATTATATTTCAATGAACTTTACTTTATTTTCATAATAAAATCTATTTTAGCAAAAATATAATTTTCCATTAAAATTATACAATAATTTCTAACTATATGTATACAAATAGAGCAATAAATAGTAAAATAAAATTTAGTTTCGACAATTATAAATTAATAGATGAATCTTTACTATAACCAAAAATTATAATTTAAACGGTAAAAATACTTTTCATTGATAAGGAATTTTATTTACATTTACTATAAAACGGTGACTATAATTCTAAATTTTGATATATTATAATAATAAATACATTGTTGTTGGTCGATTGCGAACTTCAATTTTTAATTTTGATCACTTATCGCTCAATAATTATTTACATAATTGAAAATAATGAATAGAAATTACAACGTCATAAATTACAAATTTTTTTTGTTAATACGGTATTAAAATAAAGTATAAAATTTTATATTTGTGAAACCGAGATTGTATTTTTTTAAAAACATTTTTCGCACATTTCAAAAATATATTACAGAATAATAAGAAAAAGAAATAGAGTCGGAGATGAACAATGAGTGCACGAGTGTGCGAGTCAAATAAGGGGTCGCGACCGACTTAAATGAATCTCATCTAATCGGGATCTAATACCACCCGTTGCCAAAAGATATCTAAAGAATACCCCGATGGCAAAAAAAGAAGGATAAAAAACGTAGTAAGAGGCTTAGGACTTGGAAAAGCCTGTGGGTTTTCTTATCTCTTACCCAGCCTATATACCAGAAGTCCGTAACGTTGTCTCACGGGACGTACTAGGTACACTCTTGAAAATGACCTGGGATTTACAAAAGCGTACACATTTTTTTTGCTTTCGGAAAGTCTCCAAGTTCGTTGAATTTTAATAAATAGATCAACAAAACTTAGCCAATCTTTTAATTTTTAATACTAAAAATTGAGGTAAAAATCACGTTGATATCATTTGTGGAACACAAAAAAAAACACAATAAAAGAAGCAGTCTAAGTAAGAATTATTAATAACTACAAATAGTAAGGAAACTATGAATGAAGACGTCAATAGCTTATCGTTACGAGGGCGATTTGAAAAATCTACGCAAAGCTATACGTATCAGACAATTTTCATTACGTGGTTAATATCGAAGGACTAGTCTTAAAGAGGTTTTCCTTCCGAGTAATCGGTAATATTTTTAACGCGAGTGAGTTGTATATCGCACCGGCTTTCAATGATTATTTTATATAATCCTTTTAATTTATCGATGTATATTATTTTGTAAATTGTTGACTACATTTTATTTAAGATTGCCGACGTAACGCAAATCGGTGTAAGTTAAACAGCAAATACCCTGTTATTACACTTTTGATAACCCTTTTATTTTGAAGACTTCTAAAGAACTTAGCGCAACGAACAATGAATTTTATTAAACCGAAAGAGTCATAAACATTATAAACAATCACAAGAGTGCGTTAAAATAATGATAGAGGAAAAGAAGAGAGGGTTACCGATCCAAAGTTATTCCAACTCGCGTCTCGCACATTGATTATATTAAATGGCTGGTAAAACGGTTTGCTTAACATAGCGTTTATCTGCTCTTCTCGGTTTTACTACTTTTTCACTACCTCGTCAGCCATTGCCTATAAACTCTCCTAGTGTGCGCTACTAGAAGTCGCTGTCTTTCTTTCTCTTTCTCTCTGTACTCTTCTCTTCATCTCACCAACAGCTTTTATCGCATGTTCTCTTGTTTCTTTCTCCCACTCTTTAATTTCTTTCCTACACCAAGTCCCCGTCATTTACTCCAAGGCTCGTTTACCCTCAAACGTGCTTTTAGTCTATTTTATTTGCCAAAGCATTCGTTATAAAATAAATGCACCATATTCTTTTTTAATTATTTTATTTTCGAAAGAACCGAATCAATCGTGTATTTAACGATTTATCGACAGTAATTTCAACCGATAAGTTTTAAGATTTTTCATTTTCTCGATCAATTTATTTTATTAAAAAATTAAAATTAAAATTAATTGATTTTCGTACAATACAATTATTCATTCCTCGTTAAACAAAATGGAAAATCTATCTTATAAAAGTTGTATTTTTAACTGCCAATTTAATGAATCTATAACCAATATTTTATAAATGATTCAATGTGCCTTTAAATTAATCAAACTGAAAAATTTTGTTTAAACGATACACGGTATAATGTAAAAATTTTAAACTCGATGAAAAATCGAATTTTTCCTTTTTGCTATTACGTTCAAAAGAACTTCAAACTGTTAAACATCTGCTTCAGAGAATCGTTATTTGTTGAATTTTTTCAAATAAATTTCAATTTATAGTAAATGATGGTTAAGCAATTGTAGGATAAAAGTTAAAAAAGCCTAATATTATTTTATTTTTGGCATATTTAAAAACGATCGTAACAGAGAAAATTCACCCGAAGCCTCGAATGTAAATTGAGAAGTCGATGAAAAAACTAAATATTATTTAACAAGGATTTCCAATTTTTCCATTCACAAAAATATAAAATAAAACATTGTTAAAATGTTAATGGGTATAAAAAAAAATACCATTCTTTACGATTTATTCGGGGCAAACCGAGCAACTAAAATGGTCCTTACCGAAAAAAAGAATAAATCAAGAGCAGTCAAGAGCGTAGTAGTTTCGATCCGTCGTCGGAGAAAGTTAATTTTCCGTTCGAGCGTGTAAATTTTGTCAGACCAGATTCAGGGGCTGGTCCAAGGCTCTCTTTTTTCGTTCGTCCCCGGAAAAAGAGGAACGTAAGTTTCGAACGTTCACAGCACGTAAACCGAACCGGAGCCACTCGCAGCACCGAGAAAACTCACGCGCGCGTCTCTTGCCTCTTCCAAGGGGGGAAACCCACAAGATCGCCGGAGGGAGGGAGCGAGAGAGAGAAAGAGAGAGAGAGTTACAGATGCACATCGGAGATACGAGTACACGAGGGGCGTGGTGCGAAACACACTGCGTCCAAGAGACTCGGCTACTCCGTCGAGCCCGTTGCCTTCTCCTCCTCGTCCTCGTCCTCGTCCTTTTCCTCGCGCACCGACGTCGCCTTCCTCGACGAGAGAAAGGGACTCACCGTCGTCCGCGTATTTTCCCTCCAATGCTTCCCCATTCTCGCGATTCGCGGTCTCTCGATTCGCGCCTACAGCGATCCAAACAACGCATAAAAATTATGTTTACGAGTTTGGAATGGATTTCCGGGGTTTGGGGGGGACGCCTGGCGCCTGCAGTGCACCGACGCCCGGGGAGCACTCGGTATTCGATGGAATTTTCAATTTCATTATCCTACCGTGGGCTGATCCCTTTTTTACGGCGCACTGAGATTCTCGTTTGTTTTTATTTTATTGACGCCTCCGTCGATTCCTGCTTTTTTCCAATCGTTGACAACTCCGACCGCTCTTTTATTTTACCCTTTTAATCGATTTGCCGGCAATACTTATCGAGGCTGATAGTCGGCGAGATTCGGTGAAAATTAATAAAGATCGCGTCGCTAATAAACCATTCGCATACGCCGATCTTTCTTTACATATTTATCTTTTTCGTTGAAAATCGTTTCGTTATTTTCCGTTTAAAGTACACTCGTTTTTATCGTAGATACGTTTGCGTTTGTTTACCGTACGTGCTTCATCGTAAATTAATATCGTTGCGCGACCAATTTAATATATTACGAATATAAAATGAATGCGCTCGCTCGTCTTTACATTCGCGAAAAAATTGCACTTTTTATTCGTTACAAATTTCCGATTTGACGCGAGAAGGCTTTTCTCGTCCTTAAGAGAACGACAAATACGATCGCAAATATTTGTTTTTATCGTTAAACAAATGCATCGAAGAGCGCAAATCCGAGTAAAACTTGAATGAAAATACCGTTTGATGGGAAAAGAACACTGATATTTCACGAACAATCGTATCGCTAACATCTTAAAGATAAGATTTACGTTTATCAAACAATTTTAACAATAGCACCTTCAGTAATGGCAAACCTAATACGCGGCGTTAAATATACACGCAATAAATATACGTACATTGCGCTACCGAATGAATACGAGAATCCCGTGACGGGATCATAAAAAAAGATTAAAGTTATAAACGTTTTTTTCTTATTTACCAGTTTTCTCCTTAATCTCGCACAGCACCGAAAATAGAGCTGGTTTCATCCTGTGACAGTTTAAAGTATGCTTTCTGAAAATAAAATTAATTATGTATATATACACATACATATATATAACGCATGGATTTCAAAATGTTTTATATAAATATATATTACGAGATATATCTTAATTATAAATTCTTCGGTACCGTTCAAGCATCGATTACGAACGCGTAAAATTACGAGTATTCATACGAAGAAAACAAATACCCGAGAATTGAAAAAAAAATTTTTATTTCGAAACGCGCATCGCCTCGCGTTTAAAACGTTGGATCGAAATAAATCGCGATATTAAATAAGGAAAGAACCCAATAAGGAAAGAAAATTCACCGTTAAAGATAATTTTGGACATTTAAAAAAGTTTGCTCGGTTATCATCGTCGAAGAGCGGCTCGGGAAAAAATCGGGAATTGCGGGAAGAATCCACGGATCGGAAAAGCTGCGTTCCTTTCGGTCCTACGCCAAGTTTGCGCGTTCGTATCGGCGGTACGAAAGAACGACGGTAAATAAAAAATGATCGAAATTCGTTATCGGTCGCGGGAGAATAAGTGCGCGAGAATAGCCACGCACTCGCGTTCGTCGAACGCTTGGAAAAATAAGCATAAGGAACGGAGAGAGAGAGAACTTACCTCGCTTGCGCCTCGTCGAGGCTCTGATCGGTGATGTTCATGATCTGCTGGAGTATATCGCCGATGTCCTGCTTCCTGGCCTCGACCGCCTGGTCCGGCCCCTGTGCCGCGGAGCCGTCGACGGGCCCCATACCCCCGTAGCCTCCGGTATTCTGAGCCCCTTGACCCTGATTGCCACCCATCAAACCAACGCCAGATCCACCGTGTTGCAGCATCCTTCCAGTATCATCCATCAACCGGGGACCGCCGCGGAGCTCGCCGAACCTTCCCGTGCTTCCCTCGGCTCTCTGTCCTTTCCTTTTTTTTCCTCCGCGTTATCTCGCACTCGCGCAAATCCAAACCACCGAACGAACGAACGAACCGCGCGCGCCGAGTCAACGATGTCGATGACGACGACGACGTAACGCACTCACGCACACTCCTTTTTGAGGTTAAGCCGTGCCGCCGCTGCTGCTGCTGCTGCTGCTGCTGCTGCTGCTGCTGCTGTTACTTTCCTCTTTGTCTTTCGTGTTTTTCTCTCTCTATCCCGCTCCCGCTCCCGCTCCTCTTCCAAAAAAGAGACTGGCACGCTCCACCTTCCCTCGGTCTCGTGCACCCAACTACATTCGTCGACGACGACGTCGACGAAGACGAGTACGACGATCTCCCGCTTCTCGTCTTCGCTCTCGCGCGTACCTCGATGTTAAAATACAACGTCGAAAAAAAGAATTTATTCTCTCTCTTTCTCCCACTTATTCTCACGCACGCTCGATATACATATAGCTATATAAACGTACGCGTATCCTCGTATGTGTGTATATATTCATGCATGCACGTATCCCTATGTGTTCGTGTGTATATATATATATATCTCTGACTCTTAGGCTCTTTACGCTTTATACGCTTCCTCCCTTCTCGTATCTGTTTCTTTGACGGATTGTCGTATTTTACGTATACGGAGTTTCAAGGTTTCCCTTCCTTCCAAACCCTTTCTTCTCTTTCGTCTCGAGTGCTCGGAGAGTAACGTAGGCCCGTCCTCTACGACGAGGAAGCGCGCGCGCAAAAAATAAACGAGCACGACGACGAAGCTGCTGCTGCTGCTGTTGTCGTTGCTGCTGCCGTTGTTGTTGCTGCCGTTGCCGCGATGTCGCCGTCGGCCTTACAAGGCGAACGCAACAGTCTCTTCTCCACGGCACGCGCACCAACACACTCGGACCGAGTCGGCAGCTCCACACAGTCTGCGCCGCCGAGACTCGCTCAGACTCTCGCTCGCACTCTCCGGGCTTAACGCCACTCTGGACTACGCTCTCGGGTCTCGGCTCCGCTCTCTAAACTCTACGCTCTGCCTTCTCTCCCCGTCGTCGCCTCCGCTCGCTGACAAACCGAGTTTTATCCATCCCTCTCTGTCGCACTTTGTTCCTCCTCTCTCTCTCTCTTTTTCTCTCTTTCTCTCTTTCTGTGCGCGGCACACGCGTTCTTTCTCTATCTCTCCCTCTCGCTCTCTCCCGTTTCTAGCGACGCTCCTCGGTCCAAATATGCGGGCGTAGACGCATGCGCCGAAGCATCCTCCGGCCATCGGAGCCGGAGCCAATCGCGAGCCTCGAGGCCGTGTCTTGGAATGGCTGCTGCGCAATGCGCGACGCAGTGTGACGCTTTAAATTGCGCGAGTGTGTGTTTTTGTTTGAAAGTGAGGGCCACATGCGACTCAGGCTGCGTCTACAATTGGAGAGCTTCGCTGCTCCTTTCCTGCTTTTTCCTCCCGTGAAGTGGTCCTGCCGACTTCTCAAGGACTCGCGTTCTTTTTCATTCTTCCGTCCGATCCGCGGGACTCTCGAGTACTTCGTTGGACGTTTATTTTCTTCGGTGGACCGAACGCACTACGTTGACGGATACTAGCGATGAACTTCCAAGCTCGGAAGCAACTCGAAGCCGAATTCCGTGTATCCTTGAAAATTCTGTGAATCCGTCGCTTTTGAAAATTTTCTACGTAAAGATTCGTAGAGAATCGACGGTTAATCGTATTTCCGTGTTTTGGTTACCGTCGACTCTCGAACTTGTAAAAAGTGTTGCAAATTCGTGAATTACTTTTTTTTTTATTTAATTCGATCGAATTTTATAAATTAAAATGAACCAATGAAATTGAGTTATAAAAAATTCTTAATTTTTTATGTTATTTTTGCATTATTTGAATATTTATTTCTTGCATTCCTGTTGTTTAAAATTAATGTTCGAATTATCGATAATTGAGTCGCTTCGCGTCTGTTAATTTGTTAATTTTTTTCAATCTTATGCTATCGACAAAATTGAGTATAGAAACCGATGAGTTAAAGAGAAATCTCATGCGTTTATGAAGAGCTGAAAAGGATTTATGCGAATGTTATGCTTCTCAATGTCTGATTTTTCTAAATTACTTGTTTTCGATCGTACGAATACAGGGAAGCGCGAAGTTTGAAAATTAAAATATCTATATTCGTATTGTTTTCTTTATTAGTTTATACACATTTTAAAGAATATCTTTTAAATCACAAATTACGGTTTCTTGCTATAATTTCTATGTTATATTTAGTATTAGGAAAGAATTGATAAACAATTTTATTTCTAAGCATAATTTTATATATATACATATATAATTTTTGAAAAATTAGATTTGATTTGATGATTTAATAATGTTATTTTGTTTTTAAATGAAGGTGATAATTAAAATATTATTTAATATATATAATTTGTCATTAATATATGATTACAAATTTTTAAATATTAAATTTTACATTTAATCGATTTTATTATTATTTCAAAGAATAAGAAATATAAATTAAAAATTGTAAATATTTTGAGAATTCGTAATATCATCCAGACTAATTTACATTTCAGAGGTTCGATTTGAATCTCTTATAAATAGTATGTTATAAATGATAACATATACAATATCAAATTATTTAAAATACTTATTGAATATCTTAAAATATATATAATAATTATTATTATATATATGATTCAACTTAACTCAAAAACATTATAAAATAATAAAATTTTGAAGAATGTATCGAATATCCTATTAATTTCCGTATTAAGTTCTAAATACGTATTTATTGATCATTAAGCATTAAAAACAAATACATATTCATATTGGATAAAGTTTGAACAATGATAAAATGATTGTTTTCGTGAATATCTGACAATAATTATTTATAAAAATATGATATAAACATGTTGTACGAGTTAATCTTCGCATTTTAGATATATTAAAAATAGTTACATTTACCGTTTAAAACAAAATATACTTCGAATTAACGAATTACTTTTATAATAGGTCCAATGAAATAAGATTATTATTAATATATAAAAATAAATTTAAATCTTTTTATATATACTTATAAGTTATATTAAAATGAATTAATTTATGTTCTTTAAATAATAATGGATTAATGTCCATCCTTAATTAACCAATCAGATGATAATAATTGAGACTATTACTTTTCTCAAAAATATTGTTTCTAAACGTAACCGCAGCAATTATAAAATATTTTTGTAATATACAATTAACGTTTTTATATCATACTATCCAATAGTTTATATTTTTTTTTTATTTGAAACGAAATAAACTACATATACATAGTTCAAAATTCTTTCATAATTAATATTATCATAAATACAAAAAGTTTTAATACTGATACAATCATAAGATTATCATTTTTTTATAAAAGGTAATGTTTTTATTATAAATAAAAGATTGATTTAAATATAAGACTATCAATATCAAATATAATAACCAATACTAAATATTTTTATGTTATACAATTTATCTTAATAACTGAAAAATTTATAAACAATGAGTGATTATAGGAATGATTTAAAAACTATTAATAGTTTTCTATTAATACTTTTATGATACATTTATATATTAATAACAAATTTTTAATTATTAAAATATATACATATTTTAATGAATCTATAAATACATTTTATTACAACTTTTAAAATTAATATTTAAAAATCTAAATATTTAAGGTTAGGATAAACGTTGTTGCATACAATATATATATGCTAATACAATTTTTTCTTTAATATTATTTAAATTATGATTTATAAGAAAATACCATATTTGTAGAAAATTACTGTTGATTATAATTAATTAATATCCTCTTATATGTAAAAATAAAACTTATTAAATTATTTTCACAAGTATTTATATCTTAAAAATTAATGTATCAAAATTCTGTATTCTGGTTAATACATTTCACTGTGCAATAACACATTATTTTAAAAAAAATACTATATGCTACAATTTGTGATATGAATTGTTTAATATTTTAAGATATTAATTTTAATTGAAAAATTTTGTAAAAATTTGAATCTTTAATAATTATAAAATCAAAGTATTTTGTTATTTCTTTTTAATTATATTTTTGAAATTATTTTGTAAGGTAGTTATATAATATATAGATGAGCTTAATATATATTTATAATAATATTAACTTAATATTGCAAATTATATTAAAAATCTGAAAATTAAAAAATTTATTTGTAAAAGATAATTCATTTTTAATTACTAAAGAAAAAATAATTATTTTTTAAGATGTGGAACTTCTCTAATATATTTATTTAAAGTAATGATTATATTTTTTAATTTAATCCATTGATATTTTTTTTATTTCTAATACTTACTTTTATTGGCTTATACATTGAGATATTTATATATAAATATCTTTTTAGATTAAGTAATGGATTATCAAAATTATATTACTGATAATATTTATGGCAACTACAGTGTTTTATTTAAAAACATACATCACCTAAAATCAAAAGAAATAATGGATATTTTTTCTGAATTTGGAAAAGTTGTTGATATTAAAATGTGTGGAAATGAATATAGTTATTATTTTATAAGATATAAACAACTTATACAAGCAGAAAATGCTGTTTTAGGATTGATTGACCATCCAAAAATCAAATTACTTATACCTAATTCAAGATCAACAAATCCAAAAGGCAGTACACTAGCAAATAGTAATTTCTCTACAGATCGTAATAAAATTAATTTTAACAATAAATATCGAAATGAAGTGACTGAAAACAATTGTTCAAAAAAACACAATGATATAAAAAATAATGTTTCTATCCCGACTCTTCCAGTTTCAGTAAATCATAAAATTACATTTGAAAATATTCCTAATTTAATTGTGCAAAGAAAAAGTGATATAAATGAACATAATGTAAAATTAAAAAATGCAGAAGAAATTATAGTGGGTAATATACATCCAAATTTTAATGCTGCCTATATTTTACATTTATTTGATAATTTTGAACCCTTGGCTATCAGTCAAATAAATATTATCCCAGCAACAAACATCCGTTACTGTCATGTATACTTTAAAAGTATTGAAGATTCTATGATAGTTGAAAAGACTTTTGATAAGATGACTTTATTAGGTCGAAACCTGATTGTATTAAGTTTAAGTAGTTTGTTGCAAGAAGCTATAATTTAATATCTTTTATTAAGTTATATTTGTAAGATTTTAAAAAAAATTAATTATTTTGTGCTCGACATAAAATAAGTTTGTTTTATAAACAATATTATATTTTAATAAAACGTTTATAATTAAACCCTTTAAATTAATTTAAATAATCGCTTTTTTTGTATATTTACAATTCATTTTTAATTATATTTCTGTGATTGTGATTAATACATATATATATATATATATATATCGGAACTAATTTTTTATTTTAAAAAAATGGCGGATGTGTATATCTTTTTTCGTAGACTTTAGAAATAGAGACCGTAAAAAGAGAAAAAACTGATATATGCATGCTTTTTTTATAATGCTATTGATTAATAAATTGTACATTTTTTTTTAAAAACAAATGAATTACAAAGAGATATAGTCAACATTAAAGTTATAAAAATTGTCGTAAATATCTTATTGAAATTTGATATAATTTCTATTCATATAAGCGATAAAGAGAATATTGAAATGATAGAAGTATAGAAACAAGAAAAATAAAAGTATTCAAATATAAATTAAGCTAGAAGACACCGAGTGAAAAGCACAAAAGAAAGGCAGACAATGCAGATTCGATAGCCGTTTTGAAGCGTTGAAATTTGAAATTAGTCGTAATCGTAAAATTAACTCTACTAATGATATGAAACAATTAATAAACGTTTTTTGTAAAATTATGTTTATTGTATACTGATTCATTTTAGCCAACATCTCAACCCTTTTAAACAATCTACTATAAATAACTTTTGTTTTTATGATTTTGTGAATTTATTTTTAATGTATAATTAATTCACTATTAATGCTTTCATGCTTTTTCACACTCATTTAATGAATTCATTATTACATTTTGTTATATTTTTATAAAATAAGAATAAATTGAAAAATAAAACATTTAAAAAAATTTTATTTATAACGTTATACATTTAAAGGAAATTTTATTTAATAAAAGATGTTTAAATATTAAAAATATGTTCGGTAAAAATGTTTCATTTTTAAAGAACTAGAAATTTTAATGTGGAATTATTACTATTTAAAATTCAGCTTGATAATACTTCATAACTAAAATTGAAATATTGATGAAAATGTTAGTGTATTATTGAATTAAAAAAGAAATATTAATTTGTTCTTTAATAAAATCAAAAACTAGTTTGTTTAAGGAAAGTATGAAAAAAGAGAAAAGCACGGGGCTCCATAAGCTATTGATCCATTTATGATGTGTATTAGAGGTTAAGATGCTTTGATCATATAAAAGTATATTTCTTCGTCAACATTTATTCGATTCCTCATTTACCAACTCTATAATGTATGTTTTGATTTGTAAATATGTTGTAAATACTATATGATAATTACCGATAACGTTAGAATAACATTGTTAGAAAAAAGATATTTCATTATTTAAAATTAATAAAGTGACGTTTGAATTAAATAGTAGTAATATAAATATTTATTCATTACTAAATTAGGTAAGTAGCAATTGTCGGTTTTTTTATTAGCTCGCATTTTTATTAATTATAATATGGATCAGTTTCAGAAAATGTATAACTATTTTAAACCATTTCACTTTGGGATTTAAATAAAAGGAGTACTATTATTTTATAACAAAATGACTTAAAAATAAAAGATATATTCTTCAAATTCGAAATTATTAAAAGTATTAATGTAACAGATAATAAAACAGGTTGCTGTTTTGTAAAATATGCAACTATAGAAGAAGAAAGAGCAGTGCAAATTTAAAAAGACATGCAACTATTAAGCTTAAGAAGTATTATTCTAAATAAATACAAATGAAAATTTAAATGAAAAACATAAATAAACTAATTGAAATAAATGAATAATCTAAAAAGAAATTGTAATTAAATAAGTATTTCTCTAAAACAAATTTAAATACAAAACAAGTAAATAATTCTATCAAGAAAAATGAAAGATTAAATTTAAACAGTAGCAAAAAATTAAAACTTCAAAATAATTTTAATGATTTTCTTAAGGGATCTGATATATAAAATTTAAATGCTACAAATTATCACCTAATCTTGTTGAACACATTTTTGTTAACACAAAAAAATTAATCCTGAATATAGAAGAAAGTATAGTGGGTAACATCCACTTTAAATATAGTAATGCATATATATTTCATTTATTTGAATCGTTCAAACCATAAGCTGTTATTTATATAAATGTAATATTACACAGTTAAATTTGATTTTGTTGTATTTATTTTAAAACAATAAACAATACAATAGATGTTGAAACATAATTTGTTAGGAAAACAATTATATTAAGACCATCGAGCTTAATAAAAGAAGTTATATATGATGAAAACAATAATTGAATGATTATATTTATTTTAAAATAAATTATTATTTTAATTAATATAAAATATGTTTAATTTATAATGTTTATTATCATAAGTATTCTATATAATCCATGCAAGTACATTTTAAATATTATTTAAAAATTATTTGTAATCGATGCTTATTTTTTTCTCAATAAAAAAATTTATATTTATATAAATAAATTATAAAAAATTTTTCTCTTTATAGTAAAAAGTAATGAAAATTTATTCTATATTTTATGTATCAAATACTATTATATAGGGAATTATAAATTAAAAAATAAATATATATATATTTGATAAAATATAACAATATAGATATGCAGATGTATTTTATAAGAAGTTTTATTAAAGATATTTGATAAAGCACTGATTATATACATCATATATACATATATAATGATACAAACTAAAGCTTATATATAAATATATATATTTTAATTTATATTGTGTCAATAATATATTTATTTTAGTCTCAGAAAAGTTATCTGTGATAATAATCAAATAATGGTTTATCAATTACAAAATTTATAATATATAAATTTCATTTTGAATTTTCGTAAATTTGTGCATTAACTTAGAAAGTAATGAGAAATAAAGACTCTTATCTCATTAAAATTTAAGAAATACATTGAATAATTGTATCATGATCAAAAACAAATTTAAAATTTTTTAGAGTAATCAAGTTATATAAAATCTTAAAATTTATAGTTACTAACAGTTTTCAATTTACTGAAAACTTTTTATTATTTGTATATTAGAAATACATTAATTCTTCTTAACTAAAAATACTTCTTGAGAGTTTTTGACTTAACAAATTAATTAAATATAATGGTTAATCTTATAAACATCAATGATATAACAACCAATGATGTACTAATTATTTATAATTATTGTCAAACGCTTTTATAGATATATAATTGTAAAATTCTCATTGATTAATTTCCAATATTATTAAATTAAGCTAATAAAAAAAAAAGAATCAAACAGTTTTTAACTTTGAAATGTATTAATTTTTTTAAGCCTAATGTTTAGAAAATGATATGTATTTTCTTCTATTATTCATATTTCTTTAGGTTGACACTTTTGTTTAATTACAAATATTTGTTTTTATTCTTACTTAATAGTAATAATTTATATATATATATATCTCAAATAAAATTTTTTGCATTTAATTACAAAATAAAATGTATACTTATTTCATATATAATTATATAAACCTGTTTTGTTTAATTCTCATGGCAAAATAAATGGATTTCTTAAAAAATTTGTTAATAATTATAATATGGTAATATCCTAAATCTATTTTATAATATTTATTTATATAGTTATTTATAGAAAACAATTTATTATAAGATAAAAGCATAAAAACAATATCCTGATTGCGCGAATAAATGAATATTATAATATTATTAATTGTTAAAAAAGTGTGACAAATAATATTCGATGTTATAATCTCGGATTAAATTCAAGTAATATCTTACTTTATAAATGTATAAAAGAATTTTGCTGCAATGTGAAGACGCTTTTGAATTATATACATTTTGTTCCAAATGCAAAAGTCGAACCTCGAGATTCAACTTCCGTTAAAGCATCTTTTTCCGCCACAACATTTCGATACTTATGCCCTCTATTTCATAGTTTGTATAGTTTTAATATATATTTATATTGGTAATTAGATATAGATCCTACTTAAACTCTGTATTTCGTGTAATACACGTGAGTAAAATATGAAATTAAAAATGTCTAAACCTTTTAATATAAAATTAGTTAAACAATCGCTTATTCAAGAAGATAACTTTATCTCAGATATTTTTTCTAAAATGACATTACCTGCACATGAACTTGGTAAGATATTCTATTCTAACCTTAAAATTGAACAAATATTAACTATTTTATTAATTTGTTATATTTAGTTGCTCAAAATGGATATAAAGAATATAATGAGTATTCGAATACGAGAAAGGGTATAAATTATCGTTTTTTATAATAATTTATTCACGATCAACTTAAATTTATAAAATAATTTTTTTTTAGAAAGAAATAATTTAGATAATAACGTAGATAATAAAAGAGCAAAAACTTTTGAACAACTACATGAAAAACTTAATAAACTTAAGGGTAAACATTTAAATTATAAGGATAAATTGATCAAGAAAGGTTTAAAAAATAGAATATTAAAAAAAACTAAAAAAGAGGAAAGATCGAATCAAAAAAAACTTGAACAAACTGAAGGAAAATCTGAAGAAGCTTTAGAACTTAAAGAAGAAATTGATGTACCAAAAGTTCCAAAGCAAAAACCTATATTTAATTCGAAAGGTAATATGGTATTTAGCAAATTTGATTTTTCGGAAATTGGAACTAAGAAAAAGCCTTTAAAATCTGAAAAGAATCCAAAAAAAATATTGCAACAAATAGAAGATAAGAAAAGAGAAATAAAAAATCTTGAGGAATCTGGGGAAATCGAAATAGCAAAAGAGTTAAAAGAAAGAGAGTCATGGAAATCAGTGTTAGCTAAAGCTGGTGGAGAAAAGGTAAGCCTGATTTTATATCAATAAATTAATATACATACAATGTACAAATTTTAAGAGAAAAACTTTGAGCCTTTAATTTTAAATTGCATCTATTTTTAAATTATACTGTCAATAGTTATTTTAATTTTGAAACATGATAAATTAATATGTTTTATTAAATATGCATGGCCTAGAATGTATTTTTAAAATATTCTACAATTTTTTTAACAATTCTACAATTCTTTTATTTTTTAATTTTTATATTATATGTGTAATAAATAGATAAAAGATGATCCTGAACTTTTGAAACGAACAATAAAAAGAGAAGAACAAAGGAAAAAGCACAGTCAGAAGAAATGGGAAGCTAGAAAAGAAGGTGTACAAAAATCCATACAAGAACGACAACAAAAAAGATTTGACAATATATCAAAAAGGAAAAGGGATGTGAAAACAAATAAATTGAAAAAAGCATCTAAAAAAGGACGAATAATTCCAGGATTTTAGATTAAATTTAATATATAATTTATTATTTAAATTAGCTAGGATTTATCTGAAAAACTGTTATTGATAATGAAAATTTTTTTCATTCAAATAGACTCATATTTTTTTGTTAACTTTTTTATTAAACTTTCTGATCTATCAGAAAATACAAATATTTTTTTATTAAATAAGCTTTTACATTTTAAAGCGAATTTCGACGTGTATATTTCTGTATATTACTTAAAAATTGTGCAACATATGTAATTTTAAAAGAATATATTTATGTAGATATGTAATGATAACACTTTTAAATTTCTTTCATATTTACACTGTAGAACATATAATCAAATATTCTATTTTATATAAATCATACACTATGTTAACGTTGAGGAAAACATAAAAATCAACATCTTTGACGTTCAAGCTGCTTAATCTTCATTTACATTTATACGTCATTAAAGTTTCTCAAACTTAATTTATATACATTCAACTTTTAGCCGAAGCAGTGGCACATAGCTGGTCATATACATATAATAAATTTTACGCAATGTTTTTTTAGTGTATCGTAAAAATTTTCCTATTTTAGTTGTTTACTAAAGAATTATAAACGAAAGAAATGTATTATCATGGACATTTCATTTATAAAATTTTTAGTCGACTCTTAGTTTTAAATCGCAAGGTTTACTTTCTTCTTAAAATATACGTACATTCTTACAACCACAAAGTAATAATACATTGTCTATAACAGTTTTTCGGTATGTTTAAACAAAAATTTTGTATATTAATATAGGTCAAGTCTTTCTTTAGAGAATAATTATTCGAGTTGTGCGCAAATATTATAAATATTTCCTAAATTGAGAATAATTGAGTATGGAAGATATTATCTTGAGTAGAGTGAAAGTTTAATTAGTAATTATTAAAGGAATAACACCACTAAATTAAAATAACTCAATTTTTGTTTTTAAGTTTAAAAAATACTTTACGGCGTATATAATGCAACAAAATATCAATTAAAACAACTCTTTGATTTCGTGAGTTGCAAATAAAATTAACGATATTTATAAATTATCTGAATTTTTAAGTATTACTTTAATTTGAGCTCAAAAATGTATTATTTTACTGTTGTTTTAATTATTTATTTGTTATTGATAATAAACGATATCAAAAAGATTATTTTTATCTTTTAAAATTTATTTAAGTCTCATTAGCTATGATCAATATATTTTAAAAGTTTCTTTATCGTTTTTTAGTTAGAAATAAGGAAACTTTTTATTTTTAGAAATTTTTTAAAGAAACAACTTCATTCTTTAAACAATTTTAAAAAAGAAACTCTTTTGTACTTAAAAATATTTATAATAAAATAGTTTATAGTTTAAAAATTAATTTTTTACTATACAAAAAGAACAAATTTTAACTTATTTCAGCCATTCTAAATTGGTGTCATTCCTCGATTTTTAAAACCTCTTAATCTCTGCCAAAAAATGTATTAAAATCGAATACATTGATTAACAATTTTCTATAAGCTTGAAAAAACGATTTTAACATTTCAAAAACTTTAATAAATTCATAAAGGAGATTCGATTTTTATTTGTAATGAATTTATTAATTAATTTTTATCAAGCTTCATTAAAAGTTTTCTATTTATGAATCAGGGAATTTCAAAAAAATATTTTTATGTATTTACAATATACAAATGTTATTTTCCATCCAATACAGCAATTATTTAATAAAATTCATCCATGTAATAAAATAAAAATTGTTGGATTATGTATAAATTTTAATTAATAAAATAAAATTTATATTTTTCATTTGCGTTACGATATATTAAGATATAAAATCCCGTTAATTTGTATATGATATAATATATATTTAAATTTTTCTATTTCAAAGAGTACAATTTCAATGTTTATATTTTATGTAAAGAAATAAGTACTATGCAATCGAAGAACAAAAATAAAGAAATTAAGATAAATGAGGTATTCAAAAGAAACCTCAAAGATATCGTCAGATATATTTCTATCGCGAATATTATTTTATACAATAGCAACTCATTCGTCCTCATTATTAGTACATATTTAATTTATGTACATATGCAATTTCCTTACGTTCTCTTAAAATTAATAATTATAAAATAAAATATTTATCAAGTTTATATTAATATTCGTTTAATAATATATTGAATAAAAATTATCGTCCAATTTGTATATTTATATTAACGTTTCAAGTATATTTAGTTGTATACTTGAATATAAGATATCATTGTTCAACAAAAATTAATCACGGTATTCGAACGAATTATTAATTGAGACCTAATTGATCTTTAATACAGTTTAACAAATTAATTTATAAACTAACCAATTTATAAATACGTTGATAATAAAAAAATGACTAAATTTAAATAAACCGTTTTAAACGAAATTCCAAAGAAAATGTTTACTCGAATATAATAAAGGTAAGTTTACTCGATCGAAGAAACATATTGCTTAAATATTGCAATACGTCGCACAAAGTATAATTTTATTTTCAAAGCAAACATTTATTTTGAAATGAAAAAGATATTTTGCTTAAACTTAGCGATATACTTATTTCGATAAATAGTCAGACAACAATGCAAAAGCATGGACAATAGTAGGTAAGAATTTTTGCTATTGGAATGTAAAATTGCGTGGGAAAATTATTTTTGAAGCCGAGTAACTGGGAAACTTGGACCTAGAGGAAGGGCTAACTAAAGCTGGTTGACGGGAGATCCTACGAATGCTCGAACGAAGTGGGCACTGCTGCTGTTGTTGTCGAGTGCGTGCGTGAGATTCGCAGGCGAGTCTGCGACTGACGAAGACAGCCCAGACTGTTATTCGCGTCAGTAGATGATGGGTAGATCCAGGACGAGGGCTCCAATGAAACCCGCGCCTGGAGATTCCTGCTAGGTGCCCTCGAGCTCGGACTCGTCGACTACGCTCGCGTTCGTCAGAGTAGTCCACAAGGGGCTGTGGTCCACAGGAACTGGCACCGTATGCGTTCTCGAATGCCTCGGCGATCTGGAAATTTCGTTTTTCTTATTACTTTGCGCTTTATTTCATTTTTTTTGCTCTTTCGCTTTTCGTCATATTTACTGTGAGCTGTTTTTAAATACGAATTTTTGTCTGCAAGACTTTCATCGTGGGTTTTCGTAAAGGAAAAAAAGTCAAACGTTTAGTCTGATGCATCGCTTTACAATGTAATCAATAGATATTCAGTTGACGTTTGAAGCGAATTTCGTTTAATTTAGAGTAGAGTTATTAATGACATTAATTAGACCTTAAAACCTTTTAAACCTACATACATACATAATTTAATATAACCACTTTGTTATTTTTAAGTATTTTAAATGTATATTCTGTAGCTAATAGATCTTTTATTAGATAAGTTGTAAGTTTAATGGATTTCAATTAAATTCAATATAGATTTATTTTAAACACCTTGAGGGATTTCGCAAATAATTATTAAAAATTTCTTTTTAAACCTTCGTGTAGTCATCGAGTATTAATTATTAGATTTCGATCTTTATTCGGTTTTTGTTTATTTGAGCTTTTTTAAAAACTGTAATGTTCTATAATTACTGCATTTATATATATACATATATATATACATATATATACATACTACCTACATCATTATGTTCACACTCAACATATTTATAGAATATAAACAATTATTATTTAAATAAAATACTTTTGCTTTATGAACACTAATTATTCATGAATTTTAATTTATAATTTTACCGTTAATTCTTTTAAGTTATATTAATAATTTTTTTATTTAAAAAATGTAATCACTATTTTTTGTATGATTTCTATTATGTCGTGAATAAGTGATGCAAGTGCAATTAATAAAAAAATTGGTTTTTCTAAATATCGTTTATTTTAATTATTATTTGAAGAATAAATTAACAAATGCTTCTATAATTTAAATATTCATTTAATTCAGAAATAATTATCTTTTGAATAATTTGTTCTACTATTTTCTTTAAATACAATAATATTATAAATTTAATTATTTGTTGATAAATTAAATAATATATAAGTTGTAATTGAAATTGAACTCTTGTAAAAGAAATATATTATACTACTTTTCAGATAGAAATTTAAATAAATATTATTATTAAAACAGTAATCGTTATTATTTTTAGAATATATATAACTATTATTAAATTACGTTCAAAACAAATAATTTTAAAATTCGAAACAAGATTATATTATGAGAAGTTTGTATAAGTTTGTTAATTCTTTAGTACATAGCGCTTTCTATCTCTAATTATACGCATCGATTAAACAGTAAACGATTATATTTCTCTATAAAACAATTCAGTTTTTTTTTCATATTTCATTTTGCGCTATTATAATATTGAAACAACACAAAGAAGAAATGAATCGGTATCAATGTATTTATTGTAATATTGTTCGTGATAAAAACGGAAGATTTCTGCTTTAACTTTCAGCAGTTGTTTGAGCCATTTTTTACAACATTTATTATTGATAAATCATAAAATATTTCACTTTTATGAATTATAGATTGATATTATTAGAAAGAAATATATATTATTTATTATTCTGTGAAGCTATACGTTAAAGAATAATAGAAATTCAGAGTAAATAAAATATATCATATCTAGGGAATTGTTTTTACAGAAAAATAAGAAATATTCACGTGCCCGTCTCAAGAAATTCGACACCAAACAGTCGGAAAAGTACCAGAACAGACTTAGACAATCCGGAGATAAGTGTTGTCTCTGTTTTAAGCGAATTTTCGCTAAGTTAATCCTAAATCTAAGTGGTTGACGAAGCCACTGTAGGAAAAAAACGCAATAATGGAAGACAAAGAGGTAAGGGATTATGGAAGACTCCATCCAGATTCAGTAACTGGGATTATTACGCTAGCAAACTTGCTTACAGAGATAGGAAGAATCACGAGGAGTCAGTTATTGAAGGAAGAAGTCGAAAAGATATATCATCACACGACATAATCACTAAATTTATTACGGTTAAATTATGCGTCCTACGCGTCTGTCGTAACAATGACTAATCGATAATAATCACACGTTTATAATATAGAAATAACAATTGTCGATATCCTCACATGTGACCTTGAATAGTTATTTTTACTGTTGAATATTTTACTGTCGACCACATAGATAAAAGTATATAAAAAACATTTCATAAAAATTTCTATCGATAGTATAGGTACTGCTGCTAATAAATGGTGATCAAACATTGATTTTATTTCATTAGAAAAAATGATGAATTTTGGTTTTAACGTTTAAAATTTTTTCATGACTATTAATTGTACTTTTATAATTACACAATATGAATTTTTCATTAATATGAAATAGTTCATTCGATAAAATAGTATTATTATTTTAGAGAAATATTGTAAACATTTTAATGGTTAATCTACTTGATATTAATATTAATTTGAGTAGTTTACGCATTTATTTAATGTAAATTGCCTTGAGCAGCCAATAATGTAATACCTTGAAATAGATAGTAATATTTCATAATCATGGATTAAATATAAATAAAAATAATATTTACCTAGTTAAATTATTACGCTTTATAATAAAACATACTAGCAAATCCATTTTGTAATTATATGTATTAACTACAGTTAAATAATATTTCTAAATCATAACCAATAATTCAAAAAGTTATTCAAATCAAATAATTTAACCGCAAGTATTAATTATTATTCGCGAATGATGTTATCATTATCATTATTATTTTTCTTAATACACTTTTGAAACTTGAACATTTGTTATCCTATCAACATAAAAGCACGAATTCCACCGATAATATATGTTTATAGCACATATCATTTAAATCTCATTTAATAATATTTGCTTTTTCAATACGAATTTAATATTATATCTTTTTAAAATCGAAAGATCACTAAATAAAATAAAGTATGAAAAACATTCAATCTTTATTTTCCATTTTTATGTATTATTATTCAACAATCTAGTATGGATATCCACGATTATTATACAATTAGATAAAGAAAACTATGTGATTCATATTCTTTCTTCACTGAATAAAATCGATCTTTAATATAAAATTTGAAAATGCATTTCTTATCCATCCGAATGGGTTTATAATGAAAATGAGTTTATAGTGAATAGACAATAACCTAGATATCGCCGAAACTAAATGTTATTCAGGGCTGCTCAACTCCAAAGCTGTGCTCATTTCGGGATCGGATCGTTCTTCAAGAACGGTGTCCAGTTCCAAAGCAGCAAAGGCCCTGGAACCTCGATCAGCTCGGATAGTCAGAGCTTTTGGAGGTTTCTCAATACCAGCTGTAATAATTAATGAAATTAATAAAGATGAAAATTTTTAATTATTAAGCCATTTATTAAAATAATTATTTTAATTATTCATTTATAACACTATTATGCAATATATACAATATTAATTACGAACTATTTAAAATTATTTTATGTTGTAACAAACATTCATGTTAAGAGTACAAATTCGTTATTATTCATTATCTGAAATATTTGACAAGTCTTTATTTTCATATATTTCTTCTGTGAATCTTAAAATATTCTACAGCGTATAAAATAATATTAATTTAATACAAGAACGTAAATTAATCAATTCCGTACATAATATGAAAAAAAGAATACAGAAATGTATGATTATTATGATAATATAATTTTTGTGATCGAAATTATTTTATATTCGATCTATATTTATGTGATTCTAAATTTCGAATAAAATGTATTGTTATAATAATAAAAGTAAACATAAAAACGATTCGATATCTTTTGTATTCTATACTTACATTATTTCAAGTTAAAAGCACAATAACTAATACCTGTGAAAAATAGAACATCCAGCTCAAATTAAAAAAAAAACACGTATTTTAAAAAATGGAGCGTGTATTTTAAAAACATAAAAATCATCGATAACTTCACCACAACTATCCAATTTTATATAATCCAGGAAAAAAAGAAATGAAAAGCACCGTATTTAATGAATATGTATATACAATGGAGATGAAAAAATGAAGAAAAAATATTTCTCCAAATGAAAACTATAATTCAGTACAATCAAACATGAAAATTATCTCTAATATAAACAAACATGCTCTTGTTGTTTCGATATTGTTTTCACTACATACACAAATATCGCAGCGTAAACTTAAGATAAGAGATACAATAATTTAACAATTCAATATTAGTTTCTTAAAAACTATTGTTACTATATTATTAATTTAGTTCTATTATAATATATATTTTTTAAATAAAATTATACAGATATTTAATATAAAATGAAATATATTCTCAGTTTGATTTTTATAATTCTTATATTCAATCAACAAATTTAATCACGACTAGAAGCCAATTAAATGCATTATTTCTTTGTTTATTTACATTCGAAAATAAATTTTATTTGAAAAATAATTAAGAAAATGAAAAAATTGATCTATCTATTTACTTAATACGTTTAAACAATGAATTTATATGTATTATAAATCAAATTTTTATGTATTTAATTTATTTTCAAACAATCACAGAACAAATTTCGTTAAACAGTTGCGATAAATTAATTTATGTTGTGACTTTATAGCTAAGTAATAACGTTTTATTTAAAAGTTCCTTGTTTCATTTAATGTTATCAGTTCCATCTCCGATGAAAAGGCAACAGAAAATAAAATATTATTGCTCCAGGCTATAATTTACGATAAAACTACGGAAGGTGTTTTCTGGTACCAAACGATGAACCGCTCATATATATTTACGATTTGGTATAATTGTTAATAATCGGACCAATAAATATACAAGAAAAACGTTGAAAAAACTTTAAAATATTTGACTTATAACTTTTACCGAATTAAAATGCTAAATTTTTAAAAAGCGTAAAATATTGATTTAAATTACGATATCATTGTTTTACCAGATTTTTTACGCGCTAGAATATAATAATTACGTACTTTACACTTATACTAATTTTCAAATAATAATTCACTTTTTCATTAATTAAAAAGCACAGTTGCTATTACCAATGTGATAGTAATTAAAAAATTTCAATATCCTCCATCGATATTTCGATCCACGACTATTTAATAACAAATACAAGTGCTTTGTAAATTAACGATCAAAGTGCAAGTAAACGAAATGCGAGTACCCGATTTGGATATCGGATAACGCGCATCCAACAGTCTTTATTAAAAGCACGAATCTCGCGAATCTAAGTAAAAAACGTTCGCGATGCCAGAGTCAACGTAAACATCGCGGATTGCGCCATCGAGTAAACAAGAGGCTAAAGCTTCTAAAAACAAAGAGAGCAAAGTGGTCGAATCGGCACCTCGATTAATTCCGAACGAGGATTACTTCCAAACGTTTGAATTATGCACCGCCTGCAAAGGAGCCAAGGGTCACTGAAAAAAAGGGTTTTAGTCGCGCGTCCGTCAACCGCTTAACTTAACCGATGACCGGTGAACTCACCTAGTCGATGCACCGGGCTGAATCTGACGAGGCTCAGGGCTCCATGCTCCACGTCGCAGTTGCGTCGCCTCGCTCTCGCCCTGGCCAGCTTCGCCCTCCTCCTTAGGCAGCAGATCAGCAGCAGCGCCAGCAGCGGAAACCCCAGGATGCACGAGACGATGGGCACGATAATGCTTTCCGGCGAAACTGCAAGTGGAATGGGGCGCAGATGTAGCATATCGTGGCCTTTCGCTTCATCACAGGGGAAAACAGAGGCTCGATCGATATACGCCGCTATGCCTCCCGCTAATGCCTCCTCCACAGATTATGCAAACGAGGCGACCCTCTGCGCGACCCTTAAGGTAACCCCTAATGCAACCTCGATCCTGTCCAATATGCTTTTGCATTTGCCCGCGATCGTAAAGATCAGTTTTGAATTAGTTAAGTTTCAACTTAGTCGTTGCTCTGCCTCTGCAAATTATTTTATTAGAGGCTTCCCGCAGATGTTACTTTATAAAGATATTCGCTCGAGAATCGCTTCGTTCCCCAAATTTGAATAATTATAGGAGCGTGTTATTTTTGTGACTTAACGTTATCCTCGACTGCTCAAAGTACGTCTAACGAGTGCTCGAGGCTGCCTACAAAATGCAACGATAATGATTCTCGGAAAATAGCTAGAAAATTGTTCAATTTTTAAAATGGAAATTTCCCGAATTTTTTCTCGCGACTCTAAAATTTATTATCTACAGCATTAATTTTACCGACAAAAATGATCTTATTAATCATTGACGAACGATTTACTGTTTATTAAGACATAACAGTCTAATCTGTGTAATGAATAAAAATATAAAATTTTTTCTGCTCGAATCTGATAACATTATCGTTAACTGATCATTAATTTTGAAAAAAAATGTTTGCAGTTCCTTTTTATTCCAGTCAGTTTGAAGTTAAGCATTAGATTACGATTAATAAAACTATATTCATTCGTTACACTTTTCTTATGTTACTGGTAGTATCGTATCGATGCAATAATATTAAATTAAATTTTTAACTTCTTGTAAGTTTTTACATTATTCAAGTTAATTCGTATCAAATTTTTTGCTCCGAAAATTTGTAATTTATCTATTTGAAAATAAAAATTTGAAATTACTATTACGTTTTAGAATGTGAATAAATAATTTTCTTCGAAGTTATAAATAAAATTATAATATTTAAAAGCAATACCTAAATTATTATAATTATTTAAACGAGATTAGATCTTTATTCAAAATCTCTAAATCTTGTAATCCTTTGTATTTTGGTTGAAAGGATTCTCTTTGAGAAATTCACTTTTCTTTGCGTGTAATAAATTCAACACATATACCTTGAATTTATAGAATACTTGTATCATTAATAATAATGTTCCAATGATAAATTTTCTCCTTTGTTCTGCCTTTTTATATAAAAAATATAAATAATAATTTTGTATTATTCGAATACATATATTAACCGCGAGATATTTATATTTCCGCATAAAATATTTTCAAACTAACGAAACACGTATGTTCATGCGTATTCATATCATTCAGAAACTAGGACCAAAGAATCCTTTTCATCTTACGTTGCTGAGCCTTTGAAATCTCTCTATTTTTCTTTTTGCTTCGACTTTTACTTTCATGATTTTGTAAAAAAAGAAGAAAGTGCTTGTTAGATTTACTACCATATTTTATTACATTTAATTATAAAAGTTCCCAAATTTATTCTCTATTAATGTCTTTCAGTATGTATAAATGTTTAAGAATGTATATTTTCTGTGGGAATTAATATTAAATATAATATTACTTTTCACATTTAGACCTAATAATCATATATTTAAGTTTAAATAATTTATAAGTGTATAAAGTTTTTAATAATCTTAAAATTTATTCGTTAGCTCAATATTTAAATTTAAAAATATAAAGTAATCATTACTTAGAAATTATATACTTAGAAAAATGATAATTTATTCAATGTAATATTTATTAAATTCCTAATTCATTAATATTTTTCAATAAGTATTATTTTACAAAACTATATATTTGAAAACATCTCAATAAAATATTATTTATAGATAACTTTTTGATTATGACATTGAACTTTAAAATTGGAAAATAATTTTGTTTATACTCGAAGATTTACATTAAAATATTAGATTTAATTTTTAGATCTTAATTATGTATTTGATAATATTACTTTCACATTTAATAAAAACATTATTCTCAAACATTTTAATGCTTTTTTTGTTTTCTATAAATTTTTTATTCAGCAACTTTATCGAGACTAAAAGTGGAATATGACGGTGTATTCATACCACAGAAGCTTGTTTTAGTGAAATCGGATGTAGAATGGAAAATAAATCTACGGAGGAGACTTTTTCGTCAAATTTATAGTATTATTTATAAAGAATGGAGGAAAATTGGATTTCTTTCAGTGATCATAATAATGTTTATCTATTAGAATATTTTCAATATGGTCTTATTATACTATATATTTTATATTCTTAGAAGCTATAGTCTTCGTTGCGAGTGATTAAATTTTTTTCCTGATTTTTTTTAGTTCGAAGCCTTTCTACGATGACTCTATTTATATTTGATAAGTATGATTATTGACGTATGGAAAAAAGAATATAATTATATTAAAATCTTTAATATATTTTATACTATCAAACTATTAAGGATAAATACAACGACTGTGAAAATATTAAAAATTATTAAAAATGTTTAATATTTAATTTTTTAACGTTTATTTCTAACAATTTGATTAATGAATTTTAATTACCAAGAAATAGAAAGTTTTAAGAATTTTTAAAGACACTTTTGAAATTGCAATATCTCATATTCATTGTAATTAAATCCTTAAATTGGAGTCTTATTATATTCTAATCAAAAGCTTTTCTTATAAAAATGGCTTTAAAACGAGTACTTAAATAACAAAGAAACTAGTTTCATTAATCAAGAGGAAAGATATTCAAAACCACTGCAAAATTTTATCCGAAATCGTGTAAGAATAATTCATTATTATGAATTAGTTTGCTTACGATATTATCTGTTTTTGCTTTTTAAAATAATTAATTTATTATACGAAAGTCAATTCACCATGTACATACATAAATGTCCTTAATAAATTAATTTATCTACCATATCCACTTAATGATATTTTTTAATTAGCGAATAAAGAGTAAGGTGTACGTATTTGAAATAAAAATCAATTTTTTTCAATCCGAAGCAAAGCTAAAAAAACTTTGCTAGCAATTAACAAACAGGCCCTATAAAAACTTGAAAGTAACGAAGCCCTCTTGTATAAAAGGTAAAATAAATACAGCATAGTCATCCAGAGGAATATACACAGAGCAAGGTTCCAAAACAAAATGAACACTACGAGCAATAGAAAGCCATCTAATTAACCTGCAGAAACGAGAGTCAGCGTTAGAGTCGAATTGAACCTGATGCAAGAGCTGTTTACCGGACCAATGGAATTGCCTCGAGTTTGGCTTCTAATTGCTCGGTACTGTCGGACACTTACCACTTTGGCTCATATCTGTCTCTCTCTCTCTCTCTCTTCCTCTCTCTCTCTCTCTCCCACTCTCTTCCTCTCTCTTCATCTCTTTTCGCTCTTTGCTTTCTATATCAATACAAAAAAATATCGATACGTTTGCTTTTTTGAGCTCCCTATCATACGTATTGGAGACCGAAATAAAATAAGGAATACCAATAACTCGTTCAAATACCTGGCATTCGGTCGTAAAGTATTGCGCTACTTTTTAGTCAAAGCTGGTGTGGCTAAATTTTACAATTTGTTGAATGAAAAATGTTTTCAACTACGAGCGACACTTCCAACCATTTATATCCGTTACATGACATAGGCTCGGTTGCGAGTGGACGAATATAGAACGAATACTTTGTAATGTAAAATTTGCTTATATTTTAAATTGATCTTGATGAAAAATTCATTTTAATAAAGAAAATAAGTGATCAGAAAAATTAACGATTCGTTAATAAATAACAAATATATAGTAATTAAAAAATTTATTTAGATTTACGATGAAATTTTATTTTAAATAAAAATTTTAAATATTAAATAATTCGATCACTGGTACATACATATTAAAGCAGCTTAAATTTATATAGATATATTCATAAATATAGATTTTATATTTCCATTTAAAAACATAAATAAATATAATAGTATTTACAAATTTTAAGCAATGGATAATTAATATTATTTTTTGATATTTGAAGTAAATAAAATTATACGTAAAATATTATAATTTGTATTGACCTCGGAAAAGACTTTACTAAGTTAATAAAGTAAGTTTATGAAAGTATAGAAATACAATGAAATTACAGAGATAACTACACCTGAGATTGCTTTAAACTTACGAACAAAATAAATAAAGAGCCAAGATTAAATTATTTATTGTACAAACGTAATGTTTCCCTCTGCGATATTAAATTATCCCTTTAGTCTGCTGATCAAAGAAATGTATCAGTTGTAGGCTTTTCTTTCAACAGTTGGAATACTATAGAAGAGAAAAAGAAGAAAATCTCTCTTGTTTATAAACTTATATATATAGTTTACAAATTTTTGATTTCTGTTCTGTCGAATTTTCCATTTTTCATGGAGCTTATTTTCCATTGAATAAACCGTAATTGTTTTTCTAATATTTTTACTCCCGTTAATTATCATTTCGCTCAATTTATGGATATTTTTAAATTAGTTGGCTTTTATAAATATTTATGACGGAATATCGGTTAATTTAAACTAGAAAAAAAATTTTATTAATTTTTTAAATCACTTGCACGTGTATTTATATATATATATATAACACATTTTTTAATTTATAGCTTAAAAATTATAAAAATGAAGATATATAAAATCACTAAAATTTTTCTGCAAAAATATCAATTTAAGATAATACATTTGTTATAAATAGTTTTCATTTTAGATTTCACAATATTATACAGCAAAACGTATAAGTTTTTTAACAAAATCAATTAAACTTATTATTCTTAGTAATTCCATACGTATTTCTTGCTGTACAAACTTTTGAATTAATTTAATGAACATAAATGGTTATACGTATAAATTTTGTATGAAATGAAATGATGGTATATTATAAATGAATTATATATATACACTCTTCTGTCAAATTATTGCAGATTTATACATAGATAGAAGTTTCATTTTAAATACAGTAAATATAAAATTTGAAACATGAAATATAAATTATACTAAAAGTACATATATCAATAGATAGGGAAATTATGTTAAAACAATGAAATGCATTTAAATTATTCTACAATATAATAAGTATTATTTTAATTAATGCGTATATTTACTATTAATTAAATAAACAACTAATTTATCCATGAGATTTTGCAAAATAAACATATAGGATCAAGTTAATATATCACTCAAAATTTTAATCAACGTTGACATTAAATTAAATTTCTAAATTTTCATAAGCTTAGGATAACAAAAAAGTTTAACTTCACGACATTAATTACTTAAATATTAAAGAAAAAAAAGTAAGTGTCTTAACCTTTTTTGTTGCAGTTATATTGATACAGATTCTTATTTATCTTACGTGATTAATCGTGTTTCTAAAGTTATATCCCCAGAAAGTCGACAGTTTCTAACATTCTTCTTTGAGTCATCCTCGTGTCGTAATCAGAGCATGAAACTAGACACCTGTTCTTACATAACATACGTAATACATTAAACTGTAACTACTAACGTATATTACATAAAAACTCGTAAAATTATTATATATTTCATTCTAGTAAATTAAGTTGTAAGAGCTATAATTTATAATACAGTACAGTATAAAAACAAATTATTATAATTTCATTGTCATGTTATATTTATCATCGATCAAATTAATAATAATTCTTTGCGACTAATTGTTTTTAATTTTAAAAATAAAATACGCAAAAAACATATCCACGTTTTTATCGAGTTTTTAAGCAGATTTTACACAAGGATAAACGAATGAGACTTACTAAATTTATTATATTTGAATGAAAAACAGTTGGTAGCATACAAAAAGTTGTTTTATAATTTAAGATTAACGCGTTTTGGAAAAAGAAAGCATCATTTATCACATTAATAAATTTCTATAACACTTAAGTAAGACGTTATTATTCACTTATTCATAGAGCATAAAAACCTACAAGAAAAAAGTGCTCGAGGAGGTTTTTAGACTAGTCGTCAAAAGCAGATTCCGTCTCGCGTATATTCAATAGCGAGAGTAAAGTTTTTCACCAGCAACCAAATTACGAAGAACGGTTACCTTTGAAGAGCAAGGACACTAAACTACCTCATGGAAATCGAGCCGAAAGATGTTTTTTGGTCGAGGCGGAAAAGCCGAACATTAGAAGGGAAGTTTAATTATTCAGGAGTTAGAAGCCGGGGGTCGTTGTTATACACACGCGGATCATCTGCAATGGAAATTAGTTAAGTAGCGGGTCAAGGTGGCGCTCGTTTGGGCTACCGAACAACACGCCGATATTGACCTCTGAGCCTGAGAAATATCGCGTGTTTATAATAAGACCTCCCCCGCATCTTTCCTTGGCTTTATGCGTGCGCGTGCCAAGTTTAGTGCCGAAGGCGGCACCCGCGACCTTGAACGTGAGTCTTTCAGCCACTTTACGAGAATCCGTACTTTTCAATTTAACGGGCGTTGCAAGCCATCATGGACCTCTACTGATACCCGCCTCTACGAGATTTTCCTTTTAGAGAGATTGTCTTTTATAGAAACGTTAATGCGTCCCGCGTTTGCGATGAATTCATTACGCTGGACCTTTACGATACTCCCAGGATTAATGCACAACTTTCAGACGGATCTCTGCAAATAAACCTAATGTATACGCTATGCCGTTTACGCGAAACCTTCTACTTGCTACATCCGACTTTTTTTTAACTATGTGTTACCTTCGTTAAATGAAGGTTGAATAAAACTCAGACTACTAGTAGCTTTACCTTTTATAACCTATATAACGAAATTTTTGCCTCCTTTATAGTTGCAATACTAAAAATACTATACATTTTCATTATTTTATATTCTTTTGTGTTAAATATACTTTTATAAGCTTGAAATACATTTTTTAGAAACATTTAAATTTTTTATATCGTTGAGAAATTTCTATATTGCTTGTTTTAGCTTAAATTTTTAAACGATGAAAGTGAATTTATCGAAGATATAAATTATATTTTTATCAAATATTTTTTATTATTTAAAATTAACTATTATTTATTATTTAAAATATCAAAGTTAAATTAAAAGGAAGAGTCCATCGTAAGATTTTTTCTTAATCTTACGGATTCGTTTTAGATCGATGTAATTAAGTGACCGGTAAGACTATTTTAAAATAATCTGCTTCAAATGTTAATAAACAAGAGTCAACTTTACTTTATGTATTAATCGCATATCTACTCTATTTCTGGAATAAAAAATTTAATACGATAATGTACAGATGTTGGTGCCACGTGGAAAAATGAGTTTATACAATATTTCCCTTTCAATGAAAAAACACACGTGTTAAGGTTAGAAGTAAAACAAAACTGATTCTGCTTACGTGTATCTTATCAAGATTGCAAATCCCATGATTGGCTCAAGGTAGTAAGTCACTGAAAAAATATCAAGGTAGCATAGCCAAAATGTGTGCGATAAATACACAAGATCCGAGAAGCAAGGATAAATAAAAAATATTTGCTATTGCGACTAAGTACTTGATCAAGCCTCACATTCTATACAGATAAGATTACTTAAAAAGCTGCAGAGAAATTTTGAAACGCCTGTTAAATAACAATAATGCGGAAGTATATTTATACTGGATAAAGAAATTCGATCTTTTCACGAGAATCAGTGAAAAAGTGAGAGATACGTAAGATATCTCATACATTGTAGATTGTACAAACAAGATATATCAACGTTTACGAGTTTATGAAACGTATGGTTTCTTCAATGATACATTTAAGCTTGTATTGACCTCATGGATTTATCAGTAGGGCTATTATTGAAAAATCGTTTGGAGGCTGAAAGACGAGTGAACTTTAATTTATACACGAACTGTGTATCAATCTTGTTTCTTAATAACAATGCGTAAATTTTTCAATGGAGAAACGATTTCTTGAAAAATAAATATTACCGTTTATATTAAAACTTAGCGTTATAAATATATATTTTAATATCATAAATACATGAATAAATTTTGATATATTTAATAATAATAAACATTGTAATAATATCCATATTATATATTTTATTCCATTAAACCTTTTGTAAATATCAATATAATTATTTTAATATATTTTTTATCCTCGTATTACTGTCCTCAAAATTGAAATTTAAAAGATATTTTTAATATCTAAAATAATGTTTTGAGCCATTTTTAAATATTTAATATATTTAATAACGCATGAAAAATATTTAAATTTGTTTATCAATATCATATATTACATAGATATAATGAAATATTTTAATTATTTATATCCATTAATATTACGAGTTATTTAATGTATTAATTAATTATTTGTGTAATATTATTATATAATTATAATTCAAAACTACATAAAAATTTGAATAGATATTTTTTTATTAAATTTGAATTGCAATTAAATATTCCAAATGATTTGTTTCCAAATATATATTCTTTTCGATTTTAGTTTATTTACTCATTTAATTTACATTAATTTCAAGAAATAATTAAAAGAAAATATTTTCAATAATTTGTATTTTAAACATGGATATAAAAAGCATTTTAACTTGTATTTATTGTAATATTTTAGAATAACAGCGAGAATTTCGTTAAGGTTATCCCGAAGTGCGTATTTGTTGTCATAATACCGTTAAAGTGCGTCGAGAGAAAAGAAAGGGTTGAGGTCGAATTTCGGGACTTGGCGAAAGAAAGTCAGTTTGGCCAAGTTCGGCCTTTGGGACACTTGAGATATTTCGAAAAGAAAGGAATAACGAGCGCGAGTGACGTGAAATCGAACGCAAAGATAGGCCGAATGTGCAAAAGTAAGTGAGATATAAAGAAGATGGAAATATCAGAGGAAAACACGGAGTCGGGGAAAGATTTAGCGAAAGAAGGAAGAAAGACTTTTGCCTTTCGCCTTTCGCCTACGCACGAGAAGAGTTTCTTCTATTGGACAACGTCGGGAAAAAGGTAATATAAAGGTATATTTGTTATATATCTTGCGTGCGTAAAGCGTATTTATTGCATTCGCGAGTGCTCGATTAATAAATCCTCGAATCTTTGTTTTATATTTCAGTTATTTTCTACATCGTTATTTTCGAGCTCCTTCCTCCTTTTTCAGAAAGTTTCAGGTCGCGTCTTTCACGAATTCCATCGTATTCGCGGTAGAGCATAAAGAAAAATTCCTTTACAATATTATTTATTAATATTTACGATTAATAGGAAAATATTCTAGGAACGATAATTCTTTGATTTTTTATAATTATAGCAGCCAAAGAACTAAATTGAATTAAATCGTTTGATTTTAATTGTTTATACCGTTGAAATAAACAAATAACAAAATAAAAATTTCGAGTCATTAAATTTATTCGAAACTTCGTAATAATTCCTCTGCAATAATAAAATTTAAAAAGACATTTCTTTTCATTTGTGACGGTACTTTTTACTCTTTATTCACAAACCCGATATTTTTTAAAATTGTATTGTATGAAAAGATAAATATATATTCACCAGTGGGATAAATTAATATAGGCCTCTTCGATTGTGTTATCGTAGGCATCGTCGGCCTTCCAGCTCTGATTTCCGTTGACATTGTTTAGCTTTTTCGCCCTTCAGCTATATCACTGTAACAAAAATATGAAAAAATATTAGAGTATTACTTTTATGTGTTACATCGTCGGTTCCTCACTCTTAACTATTTGTAATACTTCATTGTATTATAGTCGATGAATTCGGTATGACTTATCGGGAGTATTCAGACTAAAGTTCGACTATTTCCAACATCTCTGTTAACTATAATAAATACATATATATGGTATAATTTACGAAAGTTTTGCTTTATAGCAAGCGGGAACTACACCCCCGTTACGTATATATAATCCATTACTATGGATTTAAATGTAATGACTGCTTATAGAAAGCATATATATATATATATGTATTCAAATCTACAATAATGGATTACAAAACAAAAAATAATATATTTATCTTAACTATTCAAGTAAAATTAGAAGGGGTTAGTAATAATATTTTCAATTAGATATATTGTAGATCGATGTATTGTTATCATATAATTTTAAAGTAATTATAAATTAAACATTTTTTATTATTAAATAATATTTTGCAGTGAAATATTATAAAAATTACTTATTAAAATTACATTTTTATTTGTCGTAATTAAGTGTAACGACATTATTAACAGTGACATTTTTACTGATTCATATTTGGAATTGAACGAGAGTTTTGACATCGGATAAAGATGATAAAGAAAGTTATATATAAATTTATGATGTATTTTTTTTTCGACTTTTTGTAATTTATGGATTCATGTTTATAAAAGCTATGTTTTATACGAACTATTTTCATTTTTTAATGCATGAAATATAATTTATTTATAACAATTTTTTTTAATAATGAAATTTTAGTTACGTACAGATAACAACATAGATCGTAAAAAATATATATAGCCAATCAAATTTCTTTGAGAGAAAGTAAAAAACCCATTATTTACTATATAATATATTATTATTAATCGTAAAATTTGCTTCTTTAAAATAATGAATAACATTATTCATTGTAGAGAATATTATAAATTTATTTATATTTATACATTTTATAGGCGTGAGATTAATGGATTTTGTGGAAATAAATATGTTTAAATTTTTAACAATAAACTTATATGATTTAGTAAACTAATACATATGTATGAATATATAAATTTATTTTAGATAAAGAATTATTTTTTTGTCCTATTAAAATAGATTTTCAAATTTATTAATATATATACGCATAAATAATTTTGTTACAATTGTTGATTCATAATTAATAAATTTTTAAGAAACTGTTTTTAATGTATAAAATCAATAACTTGCAATGTTTTACTTTTTTATAAAATTGTACAGATATTTTGATAGTTTTGAAAGTTTAATATGGATTTTTATTATTTTTCATAATCAAGGGAAATGTTTCATCATAAAAAAATTTGTTAGTACGTGGAGTTCTATGATATTGTAAAATTTAGAATTCTGTAAGCGAAAAGTGATAGTATTTTAACTGAAAAGTAAGATTAGGGAAAATTCCCAACTCGATCGTCTACGGTTGGGTTGAGTTTGTTCATATTAAAAGAATTGCATGGAGCTCGATAAAACCAGAAATCCTACGAGAAAGGAGGGAAGATTAAAAGGGTTTGTCGTGGGGTTGAATTGGTCTCATTTTTGATGCGGAATTGATCGATCGGAGTCAGAAAATATATTCAAGAAAACTGCGAATATAATACAACTATTTTTATGTTTTTATTATGTAAAATATTCGCTGTTTATAAATTATAAAATTTTATAAATATATTGAATTTGGTATGTTACGTACTTAATGTTTAAAAATAATGCGAATATAGAATAAAGATAAACAAGAAATATAAACAAAATTCAAGCTTTATTTATATATTTATTAATAATTTTCAAACGTTTCTAATTCACTAAACCATTTTGCATAATGATAATCGTATAATTAAAATAAGTAACCTTAAAGTATTTATAACAAATTTTATACTATGATTAATACACAGTTTATTACAAATTCCGTACCTAAAATATCTTTATTATTTCGCATAATAAATCAAAGTAACAACAACGAGTATTAATTAAAAATGTAATATTGCTTGCTCAATTTGACCATAATAGGTAAAGTTGGATTTATTCTACAATAAAATATAGAAAAATCTTTGGATATAATTTTTAAACTTATCTACCACTAGCCAATTAAAAATGAAATAAAGGTCGAGAGGTTTGCGCTCGCGTTTGTCTTCATTTGACAGGCGACAAATCGTCTTCTCTCGAGTTCATTTCCTGTTCTTCCATTTCTCCCATAATCTTTCCTCAAGCCTACGTGATAATACAGTGCTACTCAGATTAGGTCAATAAGCGAGGTACTGAAAAGGACAGTTGTATTTCGAAAACGACAAAGAGGAACGGAAGATTCTCAATTTTTTCTTTTTTACTTCTTTCCTTCCTTCTTTGCCTTGAAGCCTCGACTGTCTATACTTCTCAATTTCTATTCTCCCTTTTTTCCATTGCCCTATCTTCCGTCGCCCTTTCTTCCATATCGGATAGGCAACATCTGTTTTCTCCTTGAATTGATCGACAATAAACAAATGCAACTTAATCATCGAGCCAAAGAAAAGAAGATGTTGTTATCGGATCGAGTCAAACAGCTAAGAAAACGAACGAATAAACAAAGCTTTTTACTTCCTACGTTATTTTTCTTAATGGAATTTCATTCTTTTTACAATCGCTTATCGCCTTGTCGATGTCTATGAGAACAAGAAAAAAAACGTCTGCTATCGGTGTTTCCAAACCAAATGATTCTAGCTTCCGAACTGATTACCCGGTCGAATCTTGATCGTCTACCTATGCGCAAGTACGAATTGTACAAGCTCGTAACATGAAATCGTATATACTGTGATAAGATAGTAGAAGTTGGAGCAAAACCAAAATACTAAATTTAAAAAGTTGATAGAAATCACTTTGAGTCATTTACGAAGATTTACAGAATGGAATAAAGCGGAATAGAGACATGGAAATGCGGTTTCAGTGTCGAAATATATTATAAGCTCGTAAATGCACAGTGATTTTGTGTATTTAGTATGAAATTTGAACTACTGCAAATAGTGATGTTATATACTTCAAAACAGAAATGATTGACATATCGTAATACGTAGTTTCGTTTGAATACAATCAGCTTTTCATCAACGTTTATCATTTGCTTAGGTTTCTTGAAATATAAAATGTATCTAAAAGTGTAGAAGATATATTAATTAAAATATACTTATTTTATTATAAAATATTCATTTTTCGCAATAAAAATATTTAATTTAAATTATTTATAATAACTTACAGAATATAACTAATATATAATTTAGTTATATTCTATGTAGATTATCTTTATTGTTAAATATAACAAAGAAAAAAATATTAAAAACAAACTTTTATTCATAATTTAAAATTGCTTTTGCAGTTTTATCAAAGTTGGTAAAATTTAAGATGTTTTGCAATAAAATATAGAAAAATATGTTGGTATAATTTTTAAGCATAGCTACCGCTATGTATTTATGATGCGAATAATGGTTGAAAGGATATTATATGTATATTTAACGAGTTGCTTTCATATTAGAATACATTGCATTAACTCTATCGCAAACATTTAGTAATAAATTTACGTGTATGTACATATACATTTATTTACATAAAAGGATTCGTATCTTCAGTGCGTTTATATTGATAATTTTGATTATAGACCAAAATGAGGATTTAATGTTCATACATATGTATAGATTAACATAATGCTACCGATATTTGAGCTTTTATATCTCGAAAAATACTTATTTGATCACAGTCCGATAATAATATGCTTTTTTCAACATAATTTGTAAACATGAAATGACAAAGTTTCAGAAAATTTATAGAAATCTATCATTAATAACGAATATTTGCGAACTTTTGTTAATAACCATAAACAATAATTGATAGTTATTAAAAATTTAATTTAATTTTTATAAAGGAGTTTATTTTATTATATGTGTAAATGGAATAAAGGATCTAGTTCTTTATTAAAAATGAATAACAAATATAATCGATATAATATATTTAATATAAAAATTATATTAAGAAGATTTATCGACTGTATTTAAATTATATTTATCTTAAAATTTAAAATAAAATAAAATATATTTGGTATTTAATTTTAATATTATTAAAACATTTATGAAGAATCAAATTTAATCATCCATTTCATTATCGTTTATGAACTGATTTGTATAAAAAAATTATAAATGAAGAACTAATTAAATTCAATATGTAATCGAATGCTAATAGTTTATACTACTATCATTTGAAAAGAAATACAAAATGAAGATGATAATATTGTTTTCTAAATTTTTAAAAATATTTTGTCATATTTAGGAACATTTAATCTTGAAATAGTAGGACCACCAAATTAATATAATCGTATAATCTGTATTTACAATTATATAAACTACATAAATTTCCATATTATACGGGTATTGAAGTTTAATAAAATTGCTTATTATTCCTGGGTTTTAAGTAATTTGTTATCTTAGATTTGTATTTGGTTTGTAAAGCAAGAGAGTATTATCAAGTTTCTATGCAAAATCAGGCATTTTAGTTTTTATTTGCTCTATGATTTAGAGTTAGCAACTTTATTTGAAAAAAAATGATATAAATACATAGACTTATATGTAACGTACGTATTAACGTAGTTTAATGAAACTATTAAAACTTTTATACGTTTAAATATATGCAAATTCATAAGAATATTAGCTATTTTTACTAGAATTTCAGGTGTTATAATATTTAACGAATATTCATAATTCAAGTAATACACGATTTTATAAAGCAAGATTAAAAGGTATTACATAGCGATGAATCCTTTATAGTAATAATATTATACTCACGCAATTAACCATTGAAATTATTGAATAATTCAATATTTCAATATTCAAGAATTATAGCAATAAAATTTTAGTAAATGAATTTTTAAATATAAATTAATGTATATTAATTATTTGTACAACCGTTTTATCTACTATTATTTTGACGAATATAAAATATTAATAATAGTATTATTAGGACAATATTCGTTCACATACATTGGTGTGCATTATTATTAAAGATAAACCGGTTTAAAGAGGTACAACTTTTATAGTAGTTAGCGTGGCACGAAAGTGTTAAAGGTTAATAGTACAGAAGAGTTAGAACTGTCGGAGTATAAATTACTTTATATGAACCGTTATGAAAGAGATGATTAATTATTTCTATTTAGGTTTTATAGCAAATACTGTTAAAACTTATATTAAATAAATTTACTTTATCAATTCTATTGTGGAACCAGTGTCGCCATATAATACAATTTATACATACGAATAAATACATTCAACAAATAATTTAAATAAAAAATAAATTCTTGCCACTCGTAGTAAAAATTCGTACGCATCAGATATTCGAATCGTGTAAATTTCTTTCATAGACGGGTGTGGAAAAGGTGGATCACGACTTCGAGTTCCAGAGACCTCAAATTCCTCCGTATACCAAAATACTTTCCAAACGCTGATTTCGAATATTCACCCACACTTCGTAACAAATGCAATAATTATTCGCGAGAAAAAACCGCGAGGGCAACTCATCCTTATCCTACAGAGCTTGCAACACCCATACTTGGACGTTAGCCTTTATAGATACCGGCTCCGAAATCTTGCAGGGCCGTATTTTTCCACCTCGCTCAAAGTGATGTTCACGTCCTCAGCGTACGTAATATATATTACGCACACGCGGGTTAGGGATATTGGCTCGGGTATGAGATGCTCAAGGCGCGCATGCCTCGAAGGGCTCATTGTGCGCGGCAGCGTCGAAATGAACGTCAGCATCAACGTACGTGGTATAATGCAGCATATTAGCGTCCCTAGCTCGTGACTTATTTCTTGGAGTACTCGCGGGACGTCTTCTCTCGCGTCTCGACTCGACGCGCGTTCGTGATTAACTTTTAGCGCCTGCGTTCGTCGCGAGAAAGTACTTTCACTGCCTCCCGAGCGACCCGGTCAACTTTTTATCGAGGTCTTTGCATACAGGTCCGTGAATGAATGCTCGACGGCAATTTTTTCTTTTTTCTCTTCCGCCTAATTCTTTTAAAGTCGTTTAACTTGTTGTACGTTTTGAATTATGTAATCTTATGGTCGAGGTAAATCTTGTTTTGGCTCTCGAGCGCCCGAGGGTATAAATTTCTTTTGTAGTTTCTCGTCAATGTCAGGAAGTAACTGAATTTAAATTAATTGAAAATTTATAAATATTTTATAATAAATCTACTAAATTGACCGTATAAGCTTCTTGTTTAAAAGAAACGAATTAGTGGGAATATATTTTCCATCGCAAAATCGAGTAAAAATTCTAAGCGATTAAATGATAATTTTAATATCGTAAAAGATTAAATTTTAATTAAAAACAAGTTTGTATTTCATATAATTTGAAAAATTGAAAAACAAGTTTAAAAATCATTTAATATTATAAAAAATATACGTTACATCGTTTTATTTAAACGGTTATTTTATTAATTATTAAAAAAAATTTTAACAGAATTTTTACATTTTTCTCCACTTATAAAATTACTCGATATATTTTTGTAATTTTTTAAAATATTTTTTATTTATCTAAATTTTTAATTTAAATTTCTTTTTAATCTATTTTTTTACCCAGAAATACTTTTCGCGACGTGAATTCGACCCTTTGTAATGCAATGAAAAAGAGTAAGTATGTTAAAACCAAACGGTAAGGTCTACGATATGTAATTAAGTTAAACAATACGATTAATTATTCGCGTATGTTATTTGTCACTATCGAAACTTGTAGAGAATAGAAGTAAATTAACGTAAAGCAAAAAACAAGAACTATTGAACTTGGCAAAATATGGTTTTACTTAAATTTTTTCGAACGCGTTATTTTGAAAGGAACATAGTACAATCGTTAAAATGTCTTTGAAATCTTAAAGTTCCGTAAAAGAACGTAATAAACGGTCTCCCGAAAAAACTATCCGTATTGGTTGACCTGTCACGTGGACCGACTCGTAGACTAGTTCCGCAGATTCTCCATTTATTTGCGATCTCGAGACGACACGACGAAGTTGATTGTCCGTCGCACCATTGGAGCCAAGCGAATATTGTTCCTATAAATTGCAACCAAGGTATGAATGTGGCCGGCTTGTGGTATTCCTCTAGACATTTTCCCTTAGCGCACGAGTGTGTGTGTTTCCGTCGGTGGTTGCGATGTGAAACGGACAGCTCATAGCTTGTCAGGAGAATAGGTACCGAGAGGTCGATGAGCAATTGCGCTAATTATTTGACGTTCGCGCTTCCACAATTTCTATCTACGTACGCGAACGTGCGAGAGTCCGCTATAATGACGATGATGGTCCACCGAACTTCGGAGCCTGCCGACACTGATTATGTAGAGATCCACCTAATCTTCGTTAACGCGATCAACCCCGGTTAAAGCGGAGCTAGACTTTTCGCACGTACTCTACGAATCTCTTCTTTCGGTCTTTCTTAATCCACGTGTCTCATATCTACGGTTGCGCTGACTTCGGTAGATATCATTGTCCTCCCCTGTTTCTAATCACTTCGTTTCATCAAAAAAAACACTTTTTTTGTCTCGTTTATAGTTTAATACGCGCTTATTTAGATTTATAAATTTATTCGATGTTACCGACAAACTCGCAAATGATTATTAGAATCCATTATTTCGTTTATTACACGTAAATAATCGATACTGTAAGTAAAAGATATTTATTAAATTGTACCGATGAAAAACTATATGTAATATTGTTACCGATTCAAATTGATATTTTAACGTTCAACAGGTAATTTTTACAAGAATATTAAAAAAAATTTCCCCATTATTCAAGTATATTCTAATTAATATTCATTGGTTCTATAGAAATATATAAGTTAGGGTTGACAAATAATAGTAATACTTATTTGCACATATTTTTATCTTTCAAATTTGAAAATTTAAAGAGATTTTCCCGTGTGTTCCGAAAAAAATAAATTTATTTAAAATTTTAACAAATTAAATATAAAATAAATTTTCAGAAAAGAATTATCCCATTCGGTTATTATTATAATTCAGTTACGGTGTAAGTTAAATTACAGACAAGAAACTGATCTTATGATCTTCAATAAAGGTACGATAATTGATATTTTGTTTTATGATTATTATTTTGACCACTTAAATGTAATGCTTACTTTTATTTCAAAACTTTGATACAGTGTATTTTTAATTGCTACCTCTTAAAGTGTAGCACGCTTTTAAATCTGTAACGTCTATTTTCTTTTCTACTCAGAATTTTTAATCGATATTTTCTACGTCTTTCATAAATGTATCTCAGTCTTTTATATTTATAGCTACTATCAGTTTATTAAATATTATTACATGATATAGTTGATATTAATTGAGCAAGGCATATTTCCCTCGTTCTCATTTACAAACCTCATTTATAACTTGGAATAAACGCTGTTCAGCCCTGTGGTCTTTAATTATTATGATGGAAGCTCTTTTAAATCTACAGGTAGTGGGTGAACTCGATTCGCCGGAGCTTTTATTAACCTATGAAAAAGAGAAAACAAACGTTTAATAGGGCAATTAAGTCTTAGTTAAAGAGGTTGCAGATTCATTGAGTTGTGATCGAAAATAGAAATATAGATGTTTCCGTCGTTAATACTAATAATGAAAACGGATGATATTTAAATCAATAATTTATTCAAACGATAAAGAATCTTTGTATCATGATAATACAAAGTTAATAACGTATTAAGTAATTTAAACCGTATTATTAGCGATTAGTGCATTTTTTTGATTTGTATCAAAATGGATTTATCATGTTTTTACGTTATCGTGAAAAGCATGCTTTTTTGAATTTTGTGAAACCTTATCGTCATCAATATATTTTTTGGCATGTTATATTTCTTTGTCATCACAAACATGATCCGGTTTACTTTGTGAATTTTAATCACTGTCAATATGACCATCAATACTTTAGCCTTCTTCTATATTATCAAGAGTGTTATTATCTATGTGTCATGCGTTACGTTCTTATACCACGATCGATATTTCCATGATGAAATTAGAGCTGTATGACTCTAGGGCTTAACAATCAGGACTCATTTTGACACTTGGCTTTGTTCATTGAAATTTCAGAGTACATACAATCATGTGGAGTATGTAACCGTTGTTCTACATCCTTTTTTCATAATCTGCTGTGATGAGATCTGAAATGGATGATCTCATCCATCTTTTTCATTCAAGATATGTCAGAAAAATTAGTCTTTGCTTAACCAAATTGTACCCATGTTAAAATAATCGGTCAAAAACTAATGAAAGCGATATATTTAAAGTAACGTAAAGTAAAGGTGTAAATCAAACCAAAAGAGAGAAATTGTCTTCTTTTATCAAACAACGTTAATTAAAATAAATATCGCTCTTTCTTAAGTTCACAATATTTTTTGTATTCATATGACATTAAAAGATCAATACAAAAATTGAAAAAAATTCAGCAAAGAAGCTTAATACAAGTAAACAAAATAATATCCAATGTTAATGTTACGCACAATAATAATTTTGCTTTGATGTAAAATCAGAATTAAATGTGAAACATAAAAAATGCAGGAATTAAAATACGTTGTAAAATGATAAAATGAATAAAAAATAACTAACTATTTTCTAATCTGTATTAAAATAAAGGAGAAAAATATGTATTTCTTGAAATTGGCATATTTTTATAAGTAATTTCAACAGATACGTTTTCTGATATCATTAATATTTTTATTTGTATTGTCATAAGATGATTTTGTTAAAATTAATATAAGCTAAATATACAATAAATCTAAAGGTAAATAATTAATTAAGTTTAAGTAATTTTTTAAGATAATTCATATTTTTTCAAAATAATGTTCAAAGAAAAAAAATACGATACATAATTTTCGTACAATCAAAATTTAACTAATATAAATTTACTACTGGTAGTTTTAAATTCGATAAAAAAAGTCTTTAAACGCAGGAGATCGAATAATTAGATTTCGATGATGGCATAATGCCTACATTATTTCTAATTATTTTACTTGAAGTTAACGGTAGAATATTTTTGACTGATTTACAAAAGTTTTTGGGTATAATGCTATTACGTCGATCATATATTTTATAAACAGCACGTGAAAAACTTAAATGAATGAAATCAATAAAATAGTTTAATAAAAGATGATATTTAAATATAATTATAGTTATAAATCATTTGTCAATCCCTTTAAAAAATACAATAAATAATAAAAATAGATGATAAATTGAATATTAATTATTCATTAATTGCATTTTTTCAAACATATACAATAATGTAATAAAAATTTATAAATATTATCCATGGAGTTTGATTTATGATTTAATTTATAAAAAATAGATGTTGCCAGATTACTAAACATATTATTCTCTGTTTAGATATTTTTTAATTTAATTTGATTTTACAATCATAGACTTACTTGTAATAAAACTATTTGTACTAAATCTGTCTATATTTCTTTCTTTTATTTAGTTTCTTTTATGTTAACGCAATCAAGCTTTTATGGAATACTTTTTAACAAAATTAGTAAAACTTGTAAAATTTTTAGACCCTATCGGTATATCGCTGGTTTACGTTTTTATTTTTTCAGCATCTGCTCATTCACTGCATTTATTATTGTCTGTGATGCTCTTGAATATCAGGAACGGTGACAGCGTCAGTTGCATAATATATGCGTAAGGGAAATCAGTAAGTGGGAGCGATATGAAAGCCTTTTGTGTTCAATGGCTCGCTATCTCACTTTCTCTTTATGATTAACCAGACCCTGATTTAATAATACACATATGCACGTATACCTACGTTTCTCATGCATGCATATATTAAATAAAACGTAATATTTTTACAGACGTGAATGAGAATAATTTAATCGAAAATTTGTTATTAGGTTTATTTCATAATGAAAGATGACATTTTAAATTCGCCGAAAATGTTCTAACTCTGCGCTATTCTCTCTTCTAATTCATTAATTTAATAATTTTACGACTATTGAGTAAAGTACAATTATTAGCATTTCTATGCGTATTTCATTATTCCTTTAAAAAAGATTTCCGTACGTAATATTCATCAAATTAACTTCCATTGGTGAGATTTTTATTTTTGTATATTATATATACGTGAGTAGTTTGTTGAATGAAATTTAAAAACAAATCGGTAATAATTACATTATGCAAGTATGTCTTTGTATCAAAAAATATAGTAATAATATTTTGATCTTCGTGATTTAAAATGTTAATAATGATCGAAAAAATAATATTTGAACTTAATTATTATACATTTCAAGCAAAGAAATTGATAATTTTGAAAGTAAAACTATTCGCACATAAATCCTTTACACCTAGTGAATTCAACATCCTTTTCAATTTCCGACAATGAACGTTTAGCTCTTCCATACGTTCATCTATTTCCTCTCTCGGTCGTATAAAAATCAATCGCATACAAGCTCTGCAAGTCATATTGAGATATATGTAGCTTACTCGCAGTAGTAACATCAAGCACAAGTACGCCTGCAATATTTAGCCGAGGTAAATGTGAATACTGGATTCCATCTAGCGAGAGAAAGAGAAATAGAAGAGTGGACGGGAGGGAGGAGGAGAGAGAGATACTAAATAAATGCAAAGAGAAACTCGTGTGAACATGATTAAACCCAGTGCGAAGTGCTCCAGAGCAAATGAAGTCTGATTCCCTATCCAACCACAATCATCACATTTACATTTCATGTCAATGAAAATAAACGAAAATATGATGGTCTTATATAGTTTCTTGTTTTTTTTTTGTGTATTGAAACCTCTATATAGATAATAATTGACTCTGTTTTATTTTTTTTCACAATTTTGTAAATTGCATATTGAAGTTATGATCGTTCATACTTTTACTAAAATATAAGTTTAATGTTGATACAATTACAAATTTTTTATTTGTAAGATCATTTTTATATGTTTTTCTTTGTTTATAATAATATAAAACATGTTGTAAAAGTAAAAAATAAAATACTTGAAACAATATTATATGAATTCTTGGAAATTAATTTTATTCTAAAAAAATATAATTTAAAGATAACAATTATAATGTAGATTACGTTTATGTAAATTCTGCACGCGTAATTTAATATTTTGTTTTAAAGTTTTAGCGAATTTATAATATGAAATATATAAATAATTATTGAAAATAATATTTATTATATTTAAATAAGCATTCGTTTAAATGACTGAAAATCAAAATTGAATTTAATATCAGATATGAAAACGCAATTGATATTGTATCTAAAATTATTATGAATAATTAATTTTGGTCTCTTAAATTTCTAAAGTATTTAAAGTATTAAAGTAAATTTTAAAGTAAATTGTTTTTAAAGCCGTCAAATCATTCCATTCGTATCTCTTTAAAATTTCATTAGATTTTACACGATATAATACAAAAACATTTCACGTTTTTGCTAGATTAAGAAAAATGATAAATTAGAAGGTACAAGTCGTAAAAAAAATATATAACTCAATAAACGTATTCATCGAGATTACATTTTACGTTCATTCGTTACAGACGCCGTCGATAGATGCATTCGCACAAATGTACGCAGACGTGTAAGCGGATGTATGTACCCCATATACTGCCAAAACAAGTTTGTGCGATAAGCAGCTATCAACTTTACTCTATCGCCTTTTGATCCATGATTGATTTTCCTGTACACACGACCGTAGGTCATCTTTATCGAAGAGAAAACTTATCAATTTTTATTTTGTAGCCCATGATTTATTTACTTTTTTTTATACGAAAAAGTTCCATCTTAAATTGAGCACTATTTGAATAAACCTTACTAAAATTGTCAAATGCTTATAGGATAATTAATATAGCTATAACACAATAAAGTTTTTATTTAAGAACCAAGGACTTAAGTAAGATTATAGGTATGTATTTATTTTTTAAGTAGATCGAACGAAGATACGGAAAATAACATTTAATGATTTTTATAGTGGTTTAAAAGTTTATTTTAATATATCACTTGCACTTATTCATGAATATAACATTCGTTTTTTCTGTAAGTTTAACTCCTAAAAGCTAACATATTTTTAAAAAATATTGCTTTTAGTGCAAATATAATCCTTTTAGAAAAAATAATATCGAAGATTTTCAGTAAAAAAAATTATATTTAATAATTTTATCTTTGACATTTTGAGACATCAAATTTTACATTTTTTGACATTACATTTTAAACTCATAAATTTTTATACGCGATAAGCATAAAATTGGTTTAAATTATTTAATTTTATTTCAACACACTAGTAAATTATTTTAAAGGTTATGCACAATTAAAAATGTCTACAATTGATTATTTATCTAATTGTAAATTACTGGAAATATTATTTAATTCGTTTTCATATTTAAATATATATTAAAAATTTTAATGGTATCAACTCAGATTTTTATTTCACAAATATAAAGGTAATTAATTTTTGTACATCAAAATACTACAAAAAAAATAAAATATCTTTTGTTTGAAATTTATTAAAAATATTTTAATTTATCTTATTATCATAATTTTATAATAATTTCTAATAATTAATTATCGAATATTCGAGAAATAATTCATATATAATAGAATCATTTCTTATACAAGAAAATATTTTCGAAAATAAAACTATAAAAACTGTACATGTAAAATTTTAATCTATTTTATTAATGAGATACTTTTAAGATGATACTATTAAAATATAATTACGTGCTCTTATAATAATCTTATCCATCAAGAAATTATTCAAAGGTAATTATAATTAATTTTATGCATTCATTTTAAAAGTTATTTAAACTTCAGAGTTTATTTATTTGAGCAGATAATAATGGCTTTAAATTTTTATATCATTGTAATTAAATATTTTTTAAATATAAATTATATTTAACATTGAAAACAATTTATTATATTATTAAATATTATTTTAAAAAATAAAAAGATTAATTATTACGCATTTTAGCGTGTAGTTTTTTCACAAATGTTTTATTACACTGCTTTTTATATTAAACTTCTATAATAAAAAAAGATAAAATTCTAATTATACGTAATTATTATTACTATTTTGTAGGAAAAAATTTCTGCTTCGTTATTTGTTGGCGAAAAAGACTCGGTATATGTATATTCTTATTCAGTTGAAGTTAAAAATAGATACACGATAAAGTGTTTTCTGATTACAATTTTAAGTGTCGTTTCATCTATTTTTATTTATATTTTGAGCGTATTTCGAATACAGGACATCAAACACTTTCACAAGAGTATTCGATATGCATACGTGGATGCAATCTATTTAAATACCATTAAATGTATTATATTGCAAATGCAATTATCAAACAAGAGTTAATTTTTAATGTATTTAAATAAGCATTATACGAAGAACATTGTATTTACAAAGAGAAATTGGAATTTTAACGAAAATTGAAATTGAAAGGGTTAGTTGTAATTAATTGACGATACTAATATTTACAAAATTGAATCTGTGTTCGTTTAGTAAATAAACAAAGTATTCGTGTATTGAATGTTTTTCTTTTTTCAAAACGTAATATCATGTAACATTTTACGAAGTACGTATATAAATTAGACTGTTCGTACGTCTGTTAAAAATAAAAAATAATACAAATTTCTAGCAAGTGGAGGGTTTTTTAAATTTAGCTTCACGTCACAAAACATGATTTAATAAATAAATCAATCATTTGAAAAGATGTCGTATTCAATTTTAACTGTATACCGCTATTCTGTTACTATATAACTAATGTAAGCCTTTAAACAACGTTAAAAGGAATTATGAAACAATATCAATAAATTGAAACAACGTCTTGAGAATTTTGAGTACATCGGTGATCGATAATTTATATAGAGCGTGTAGATATTCAACATGCAATAGTGTACATAGCGTTGTCGCATCGTAACGGCAAAGCCGCAACTAATTGCTCAGTTCTGTTTGGCGCTAACTTCTCTCAAGTAAGCGTTATTATCGACGAGCCCACTATTAATTATGCCGGGGATAGGAACCCGCACAAACGTACGGCTAATTACGTGAAAGCTGACGCCAAGTTTCCTTTATTGTTGTGGTTAACGATGCCAAAATTAATGACACGAATTGCGTGGATTTTGTTAATCACTGCATCCACGCTTCATCACTCGACTCGAAGCAATCGATGGATCTCAATCAATGGATGGGACCTCCTCGCTAAAGATCGCACACTTACTTTATTTTTTCGAAGAAAATTTTCGAGGGTGGAGCTTGGAATTACGTGAAATTCACAAACGCGGAGAATTGAATTTTACGATGCGAACTATCGTGGGTCACACTGCTTTCGGTAAATGCTCTGGAATTTAAAGATCAGTTTTTTATTGCGTAAATTCTTGCGACACGTAGATTTACCGTTGGATATTTTTTGAGCGCATGAATGCATTTTTTAATGATGTCTGTCCTTGAGACGAAAATAAATTTTTCCGCGATATTTCAAAATTTTCCTCTAAAAAATTAATTTGTTTTATATTTTTTAATGTTGAAAATTTTTTAAAGAGAGATCCCTAAAAAATTTATTACGAAATATTTTATTTTACATCCTTGCTTCGTTTTGAGTTTGTTTTTAATTGTTTTTTATTTTATTTAAAAAAAAATACATGTGTACTCGCGGTACCCGTTATTTTTTTTAATTTTATTCGACGAGTAATATGTAAGAGATCTCACGAATGGAATTGTTATTTTGCTGAAATAAGTTACAGATTTTTTGAAAGTTTTAACTCGAATGTACTTTTGGATATATCATGGATATGTGTGTGTATGTGTGTATTTTTTATAATATAGCATGTAATAAAATTGTACCTTATACGTACATAGTTTGATTTATAAAAATCTTTGAAATAAATAGGTAAGATTTTAAAAAATATTTCTCGGTTTTTACAATACAGACAAAGTTTATAATTGTCTTCATTAATATTATAAATTATTTTGAAACAAAAAAATTTAACATGTTTAGTGTACTATAATAGAAAATACAGAAAATTAAATAATTTATATTATTAAATTAAATTTTCTTTGTTTTTCAATTAAAATGTTATCATTACTTTATGAAAATTGTGATGTTTGTATAAAATATGTATATAAATTTAGCTACATTAATTTCTTTTAATTAATTGTTAACCAACAAAATTTTAAATTATCTGTACATTTTTTTTATATTCCGTGAAAATATGAATCTTTAGAAGTTTTCATTTAACAATACTGTAAATTCTATGGAAAATATTTTGTAAGGGATTTATGATATTTCTTTTACATCCATTTTCTCAATATCCAACGCATTTACGCATACACATATATATCCAGATATACACAATAAACAGGCTTTGTCGGAAAATACTTTAAAAAGCTAAAGAAGTCTCAGATCATGACACTTCTACTGTAATCCATTTATTTCTTCTTTGCATTGCTTTATATGAAGAGAAATATTTTTATTTTTGTACAAAAGATGAGTGTATAGACTAAAAACTAGAATATATTGAAAGGATTTTGCAAAAAGTTTATAAATTGACTTCATTTTATGGTGATTAGATATTCGAGTATCTCTTTTGATGGTTGAATCAATCGTAACAATAATAGACGGCAAATAAAAGAATCAGATACTAACAGTAAAATTACAAAGAATAAAGGAAAATATAAAAATTAGTAGTATTAAACAGGAAAATACCTTTCATTTAACTATATTAGCAATATTTCATATATTAATTTTTACTATAATTGATCAATAAAATACATATAAATAAAAAAAATTAGTTTTATGAAACTGTTTTTATTTGATTTTAGTGATATTTTTTTGCAAAATATTGTTTCTTAGAAAGGTATGGAAATAATTTTTATAGAAAATAAAAGTTCGTTATAGAAAAAAACATCAACAAGTCATTTTTTTACTGATAACGTAAGTTAGATATATTTATTTAACTTTTATTTAAAACTAATTAAATTTTATTATTTATATTAATATAATGCATAATTATAAATCAAGTATCTAAATATTTATACCTTCAAATATTATTGTATATAAACATAAATATATTTTTTATAACTGTTTTAATTAAAAAGAGTCCGATAGCGTAAGTTTATAATTAAAAAGTATATTTTTCATTTTGGTTTCAGTAAAACAAAAAAACACATATATAATAGATTTATTGAATTTTTTATTTATATTGATATTATATAAAGGAATTTAAAAATCCTTTGTACTATGGAGTTGATAATTAAAAATTAAAATAAAAGTTTACTAGAGATATGAATGTTTCTATTAGAAAATCAATTTTTGCGTTTAACTTTGTATTAATTATTAAATTTTAATTATTTATTTTTTATACTCAGTATTTAAAGTAGCTATGTTATAAAAAAAATTATATATATATGTATAAACATATAAATAAGGGTGTATACATTTATTTGTAGGTGTGTATATCTAAATTGTATTGGATGTACTTAACAAATAATTATAAAATAGTTATAAATAAATAGAAAATTATATAACTAAATTCATTAATAAATTTAAAGCAACTATTATTATGGGATTAAATATAGAAAAATGTATAAACTTTTAGATGTTATGCAGAATTTCTTTTTTGAAAAAATGTATTTAGTTCTTATATTACAAATTATTTTTTCATCTCTACAAGAATAAAATTAATATTTAAAGCATTATTAAAGAATAATTATTCTTAAGTAATAATAACTGTAAATAAATTATAATAAAAAATTACTGAAAAAAATATCTTATACCGGCTTCTATAAAATATAAGTTTTTATATATAGCATATAGCAGAAGTTAAAAAATGTAATAAAACTTAAAGAATTATCTTCCAAAGTTTTTAATTGAAATGTTTATACGATTAAGAAAAATATTGAAGTAGTTAAACTCACGTGAAGTATTTTTATGGCTTCAATTTTATCGATATATTGAGTAGATACTAGCAGATTTTATATTTCAGGATTTTCAATATGTAAAATTAACGTATAACTGGTATTTTTAACTTTAAATTTAGTAAATTATTTCTAGATTTTTTTAAAATTCGCAATATGTAGATCAGAATATTAATTACAGATAATACGAAAATTTATAAAAACTTTGTAACGCGAATTGTAAAAATTAATATACCTCAGTTTCAAATATATACAAATATATAAATAGTAAAATACTGAAAACCTTTTTTTACATTTAGGAATTTAGAAAGTTCTTCATACATATTAATCACTTATTTAAGTAAAGTACAATAAAAATTTCTATTTTATTTAGAAATAACAGGTATAAAAATATTTAATATGAAATAAATATACAAACAAGAAATTAAAAAACTGTAATTTTTTAATATAAATATTAGTGTTTAATTGAAACTAAATGATATGTTCTAAGATATGGTCGTATGTATTCTCAAATGTTTCAATCTTATAATTTAAACGAATAATATATATAATCAATAGTGATATATATAATATAAAATACGTTTATTTGTATCGATAGAAATTTAATACCTATTTAAAAAATGACAGATAAGTTTAAATGTGAAACATACGAAGTAGATCACTTTGAAGATTTCATACTACTATATAATATAAAAACCAAAGATATTTTACGCTAAGAAAAGTTAATTATTTTTTCTTAAAAAATATTTTTAAAAAATGCCTAATAAACAAAATTATAAATATGATAAATATCAATCATAAAGTTGCAATAAAAAATACATATATCGTCAAATAAGTAAATATGTATCACTGTAACTGCATCAAATAATATATTGATTTGAAAATATAAATAATTTAAGTATACATGTCTGGTAAATTTAAATTTATCCTTTTAGATGACACTATTATGATCTTATGTCAATTCTTGACAAATAAGAAACGTATTCATTATACATATTTATTGATATTATATTTTTTAATTTATTTAAATGAAATAATTTATCTACATTATTCAGATAATTTTTTCCTATATTATTCGCTACAAACATTAAAATTATTTAATTAAAAAAAATGGATGGCTAAATATCAATGAAAATACAATTTCCAACAAAGTATTTTATAAGTGTATATGCACAACCATAATTGCTTGTTGTTTAATAAGATCTTTCTAAGCTCCATTCCTTCACGTAGCCAAGTAAATTCCTAATTAACAGCGATTTTCCGCACGAAATAATGTACCATAATCAGCACCATCTTGGTGCAATATAATCGTGACAATATATATATATGTACAAAATAATATACACAAGGTGTGCAGTAGCGGCAATATCAGACTGCATCGCGTACCTGTCATAAATTTTCAATGGCCTTGTTCCATGGTCTCTTTTTCTTTGACATTGTTGTTTCTTCCTTGGCTCTCTATTTTTCACTCTCTCTCTCTTTTATGGATCTTCTTACTCGCTTACTCAATTTCTCTTTTATGTACGTCACAGAAATAATTTAGCTACAACTTCAATGACTTTAGACGGTGTCGGTACAAAGTCACGTCGATAATTGTTATATTAATTGCCATTATATTAGATGTTTGTATAGCTGTTCAAAATAGTGTACATTAAGCTTTGATAGACTAAATAGCTTATTCTCTTGATACATTATTTTCATGTACGTCCTTAATGAGACATTGTGTCTTTTGTTCATAACCGATCGAGTTTTCGTAACCGATTTATACCTTCAATTTATCATTTATTATTACGTATACAAACAGATTATTGCAATTACTGCAGCCATGAAAAACATTATTTCATGGAATAAGAATTCATTTAAAATTTTATTTTGCTTTTAAATTATGATCTTTTTTTATAGATTTTAATACAAAAATAATTAATTACGTCTATATATAATAAATGACTAAGTACCAATTATTATACAGATTTTTAAAATGTAATTTACGTATAAATGGATCATTTTATGTCAAGGTTATTGGTATTAAAAAAAGATATACAAAAATATATTTTTATGATATTCGTATGATATTTTATATTTTTAATTTTGTATAAATAAAAAATATTAAGTAGATATTAAGTTTATATTATATATATTTTTTTTTGAACATTTATTAGCGTTGTTCATTTATGTTTTTGTCTTCTCAAAACTTGTTAACAATTTTTTTAAATTCAATTTTAAATGATTTTTTTTAATGTGTTTTAGCATAAACATATTTATTTTTCAAATAAATTATCGCAAAGTTCTACAAATAAAGTTTTTATTTTTTAAAAAACTAATCATTTTTTAAATTAAAAAGTTTTGCATTTTATAATCTTTTTAATTTTGATTTTAATCGTATATGTAGTTATAGTTACAGAATAGAAATAATATCTATATGTAGAAGAAACTTCGAGGCAACAAATTTCAAAGCAGTTTCCTATTTTTTATTGAAATAAATACAATCAAAAGGATTTCTTTTTTATTATATTTAATATTATATATCTAATTGAGAAACTAATGTACAAAAATATATTTATTTTTAAATTATATTAAATTATTTCTAGTTTTATATAAATTATTTAAGAACAATAATTTTTTTTCATTTAAAGAAAAATTTCATAATTTATAATAAATTATAAACTCAAAATTTAGTGTTGGGTGATTCAATTTGAATTTTTTAATGAAAATATCGTTATACTCTTATAATTACAAATTAAAAAAAATCACAATTTGTAATGTAAAAATATTTCATAAGATTACGAGGACGTGGTTGTTATTTTTAACTAGACTCGTCAATCTCATGCTGTTCAATGCATTAATATATATTTCTGTACTTGAACGTATAATTACACTCATATATCAGATAAATTTTTCTGAGTTTAATAAAAATATGTATCAATTATAAAAATTGACTAATAGGAGACTATTGAATATTTTTAAATTTTTAAAATATATGGGCTTGGATAATATTAGCATTATCATTCTACTTATCATTATTATTATTATTATTATAAAAAATTATATTATAATATTATTAAAGTTACATTTTTGACACTATATTATTATTACATTCATATTTTTTAAAAAATCATAATATAGAAGAGTTCAGTCGTGAAAATTCTTTATATTTTAAAATTAGATATTTAGGTTATTTTATAACATTTATACGAACATAACGATATTTTAAAAAAAAATTCGAAATGAATGGTTCAAATATTGACTTTACAGTTTTAGCATTATTGCTGTAGATTATCAAATTTCCTGGCATAATAAAAAATATTATTATTCTTAATAATTTACATAACAGTAGAAACAATTTACGGAAAAAAAATATTTTTGTTTATTATTTTCTCTCTGACACAGAACGTATTCAATGTGATAAAAAAGAAGGCTTTTGGATTGTATGCATTTTCATGGCACATAAAGAATGACGATGAAAACTGTTGTTATAAACTAACTTTTTCATTTCGATATCATCTTCGTCTAATACATTCCATTATGCATATACTTATATCGAATTATGATTACAATTTTATGGAATGAAATTATTATAGTAAATTTAAGGTGTCAATTTTTAAAAAAATTCCTTATAAAAAAAAAACTTAATTTTCACGCTTATTCAATAATTTGGTTAAAAAATTGATACGTCTATATAGAATTGTAAAAAAAATTTTGAAAATCGCATTTAATGTCATTTTTAATTGTTCTTGAGACAATAAAAGTATAATAAAAAATTAATATTCGAAAAAAATACAAAATTTAGGTTATTTTAAAATTTGTATTTACTTTAAATTAATGTACAGAATTAATATTATTCTTACAGAATAAAAGTAAAAAATACATTTCTTTAAAATCTAGTTTTAGTCGGGAACACTTGACATAAAATATTTCATATGTAGATTATGTATATTTGGATGATCTATAAAAACATTAGATCTGGACTCTTCCCATTTCAAATATTAAGCCCTATATTAATATAACATATTTATCCATGAAATATGAAATCTTGGTCAAGTAAAGTCTTTGTTCTAAAAGTTTATATGAACGAGAGAGCTTATTCTAAAGTGCTAGTATACGCATTGAGGTAACTGGAAAGTTTTAGTTGAAAACAAAGCTTGAAATACATACTAAAGATATGTATAAATTATGCAGTTGTAAAATGAATTAATTTTGAAAGCTGTAAGAGCATCAAATTAGATAAGTATGTAGATGTATTAAAATATAATGTATTGTATTTATCTAAAAATAAAGACCGTGAAAGCTTGATTAAAGTAACCAAAATGAAAAAATGAAGCGAGTTTTAAAAATAAGGTAATTGAATAGGATTCGTTAAAAAAAAGGCGAAACCGGGCTTTTATAATAAAATATTACCATGCATCAGCATAGTAATGGTGAAACTACGAGAGAGAACTAGAACGATGTGAAAGATGTAATTACGAGATATGACGACATAGATATGAAAAAGAATCAAACCGAGGATAACTTTATAGGGAATTCTTATAAAATAGCCACTGAAAAGTCAGAAAATAATTAGACCGCTAAAAACAAATTTATGTACAACATACATTTAGATATAATTATAGAAGTTTACTTCAATTTATCAATAAATAAAATTTTAAAAAATAAAAAATTGATATATTTCAAGAGATTATTTAAAAAATCAATATTTAATTAAAAAAAGTTACTTTTCCGATAAAAGAAATAAGATTCAATTTAATTCGGTACTTTTAACAGTCAAAAGTCGATATTTTATAATTAAGAGATTACATTAATTATAAAAACAAAATTTTTTTATCAATAATTACTTTTTATTTGATTTATATAAACTATAAAATTTTAGAAATTAGTGATCTGTCTAAACTTTTCTATCGATAATTTAAAAAATAATTATTAAAGTAATTTTGACGAAACTCGGCATGTGAAAAGTTATAATTAATGCATTTAAATTATAAATGAAAGATATGAAAAAAATCTTTAATTAGACAAATTATAAATAAAATTAATAAAAGAAAAATATTTTACTATCTCTTCGTTTGAAAAGTTTTAGACCCGTTAAATTTTGATTTAATTTCTTTTTAATTCCGTTTATACAAAATATATAAATAAATTCGTTGTAACATTATTTTAGCAAAAGTATAAAAGAGGAATATCGTTGATCTGATATTTGAAGATTTCTGCTATATCTTAATTTGAGATCAATGAAATCAGAGGAAGTTATTAAAAGATGATTAGTTAAAGGTACTATTATAAAAAAAAATAAAAAAAAATCTTCGTATTAAGATTCATATTGACGTCGAAAAATAAGATAAATGTACGTCCGATAGGCAGAGAGGAAGTCGTTGAAAGAGATTTATACTTTAATGCTAATGAACGTAAAAATCGAGTGTCCGTAAGATCTCCCTAAGTATATGTGCAAAAACGAAAATAGAAATCTCTATATAAATATACAAATATGTATCATATAATGACAACACAAGTGTAAAATTAATAAACGCAATTAAATGCACATATATTATCAATGTACATATATAAACAGTTTTTAAAGGAGGGTTTAGATACTTCATCACTAAATTACGTCTAATAGTAGCAATTACGAGTAGCTAGACAGATACTCATTATTATGAAAAAGTTTGTAAAATTCAAGAAATTAATTTGAAGTAATTAGAAAGTAGTCTTCAATCGATGTTACGAAGTTTCAAGGATATTATTCAAGGATAACATGGTAACCTGGTTGTTAAAAAAGGATATGCATCAATATTCATTTATTAAGGTCTTCAAAGATGAATTCGCTAAAAATGCATATTCAATAGAGTATAATATAACAATTTTTCCATAAAATTACAAAAAAGTTTTCTAATTGACGGAAATATTTTTATTATTTAACGATTTGAAAACATTCGTAATAACATGTTAGCTTATAGCAATATTGTAATTACGGTAAATATTTCTTTACAAAATTATAAGATATTTACAAAACGTAAAAGCCCTTGATAAATTCTATACTAGGTATTTGTAAAACATTCGATAAAAGGAGAATTTAAAAATGTTTTTGTACTTTCAAGAAATGTTTTTAAGAGTTCAAATATATTATTAAAAAAATTTTTAAAAAGCCTGATTCGATATTTTAATAAAACTAAGTTATTTTATATAAAAAAAATTATTTTAAGAAAGTCCGAGATCCAAAAATTATATATTATAATACGCAAATGAATATATTCTATGGTGAAAAGTAGATTCAATTCAGATATTTATGTTTCTAGATAATAATTTAAATAAATAATATTACTTTTTCATAAATTAAAATTTTTTATGTTATTAGACTTATTGCAAATATTTTGCGAGCTATGATAAATTATTGTTTATTTCGAGGCTGTATAAATCATATGGGAAATTTTAACCCAATAATATGAAATACATTGTGGAATAAATATTAAATCGACGAAATAAGAATAAGGTCAATTATAGTATAGGTAATTTTACAGTTTGTATTTGTAATCATTACTTTTTAAACTCTCCGAAAACCATGAAGTTCTAAGCATCGAAATTGGGTTATGCTGTTATAATTGTTGTGTTAAAGCTGACGAATTTTAAGCGAAGACACCTCGAGTGCACGTTCACAAATGCCATGCAAGAACAGCGCTAGTCCTCTAGATAGTCTCGGAAAGACAAAGAGGATAAAGATATTAGCATAACGAACATTTAGATAGTTTTCTTACAGCATACTGGAAATAAAAATTTTCGACATTAAAACTTAAAAATTTCGTTTTACAACTTTAATTGCATTTTGCAAACTTCCTATATCCAACTTTAGCGAAGAATTTTTATTCGATTTACTTAAAATTTTAATCCTATATTTGTCAAATATTTTACAGTAAAAACAAAAAAGATTTCTGATTAATTAACTTTTTCAAGTTATAAATTATTTATATATAACTTTATGCGTGAAAAAATTACAAACTTGATATTTTTTTGAAAAGTCATAGTTTTAAAATTATAAACGTTTTTCAGATAATTTAAAGTAACAGCTAATTCGATTACTTGATTAACGGCTAATTAAATGATTTCGTTTTCAAAGTAAAAGAAACCTTTTCCGATTAAGAATTTATTTACTGCTATTTTGAAATAAAATTTTCCAAAGTTTTAATTTAATAAGCAATATATGGTAAATGTATTATAATTTACATAAAAATATTTTATATTACTAAAAGTAAAAACATTAAAATACCTTTTATTTTCGAATCATTACAGTGATATAACTCTTAAATAGCGTTATTTAAAATATCAAGATTTCACGAAGTTAAACAAAAATTTCATTTCAAATTAAAATTTCTGATCTATTTTATTTTACCATTTAACAATTTAATTATAACTTCAATTTCTTGTATTTATAATTGCAATGTATTGCAACAATTGAAGAAATCAGGTACCATGGATATAATTTTATCGAAATATTTACTTCATTTTTCAACTTGTTTAAATTAAGAAATGCTATCGATCTTAACAAATTTATATCACAATTTTAAGTAATTTTAATAATCAATAATTCAATTTTTCAATGATATATACTCTGACATTTAACATACGATAAAAAGCGCATACTCATTCAATTTTGTAAGAAGCTTTGAAGTTTCTTCTGTATAGTCTATTGTTATTTTTCGCAATCAAAGTTTATTATACATTTACTGTAAGAGGGTACAAGGGTTTTTCATTATACCTATTCGCCACCACTGCTTCTGAGAAATACAGTGCGAGTGGTAAATATATATCTGACGAGATTTTTTTATTAGATGTATGTACATATACATGAGTATTCATTTGTGTGTGTTTTGAAGTTGCTTATCAACAACTATTCAGGATTTTTTCTTTATTTTCTATTGAACGCATTGTGCAAGTGTTTCGTTAATTTTTTTCCTTTTCATTATTACTTTTGCAAACCCTTGTAGTTACGAAGTATTATATATATATATATATATATATATATATATATATATACAGCAGTTTGCAGTTTATATGTAGATTTTGGTGATAAGATTAGAAAATACGATAATGAGAAGAAGGAGAATGCACTAATGACATTGTTTCATTTTACACATAGACACGAAACACTAATTGACATTGGCTCATTACATGTGGAACAGGAAATTTACTGTTTAATTATTTCATCATAAAATCGATTTAAATTGAGTATTATTTACATCATATTTGATTTAAATGATCGTAGGTGTTTACATAATTAAATTAATTTAAATAATTTATATATTTATATAATAAATATTTAGTGATTTTTATGTTTTAAGTACTTTTATATAGAAGAAAATTATTTTTAAAATTAAAATTATTCTACGAATCACTGCAATTGCATAGTATTAATAATTTTAATATTATTTACTGTTGACTATGCAATGAATACACTCTATTTTTTTTATAAAAATCTTTATTTAATTTTTTTATATAATCCTTAAATTGATATTAGATATACAAATTTTTAACAAAAATTTTGTATGCAAGTTCTAATTTATTTAACTATATACACAATATCAGCATTATCCCTTTTTTAATGATAATAGAAAATTTACTTTTTTTAATATAACTTAACATTACTTTATTATCAAAACTATAATACTTTAGATTTTAAACTGTTTCAATAAAGAGTTATTTTTTATGTAAGTTTTATAAACTGATGTAATAAATCCAATATAAATATTTAGTCGTAAAACAAAAAAGTATAGATTATTAAAGCTTAATTCTGACAAAATTTAATACTTATAATATTTTTTAGCATATATTTAATATTTTTATGTAAAGCTTCTATAAGAATTATAATTTTAATTTTTTTTTTATATGCATATACAAAATAAAAAATTTGTTAAAATCATATTTTTCACATTATTATTCCACATTATCTAGTTTCGGATAAAAAATTTATGTATTTAAACATTGAAATATGATATTTTGACCTACTATATATTTGAATGTATCTGTATTTATTTATAAAAATATCTTTGATCCCTGCATGCTTGGGTTCCTTGTTTCAGTAAATTATTTCACTTTTTGATGACTAAATTTTATTTTATATTATTTATATTATAAAATAAATAATACATTTATATGAATTTGAAAGAATATACGATAATAGATATGTAATAAATTAGGTGTGTGCTCTTATTTTAAATTAATACAAATTATTTTGAACTTATTTTAAATATGATATTTTATGAATAATTATTAATGAAAATATTAAAATTAAATTTAAAATTTATTATTAAAAATGTATTTTATATATTATTCGAATACATGAAGTTTATATTTTTATATTTTTATCATATTGCCATAAAAAATGGCTTCTGTCATAAACATTCTGATTAACATTAATCTTATCTCAAATGAAATAACAAACTTTTTCACTCCAATTTTTTTAGACGTTATAAGTATAAAATTTCTAAACAAATTAATATATAATATATAAACAAATAATAAAAAAATATATTTCTCTTTTATACTTGTATGAACGTACATCATAAAAAACGAAATATTATCTTATATTGAATATTAACTTACGTAATGCTGAATCTAAAACTGTGAAATTATAAAGACAAATGTATGTAAGAATATTCTAAAGCCTGAAAAGAAAGACACTTTCCTATATACATATAATTCAATTTTTCTATTTAATATGGTTTCGAAAAAATTTGTATAATATAGTCGTAAAACAAATAATCTAGTATCAGATTATCGAATACATTTATTATATTCACTTATAAAAATAAAAGTTAATATTTAATCGATTAGAAACTGAAAAGTTTAATATTAAAATAGTAATATAATTTATAGAAAATCAGGTAATATGATATAAATATGTCTAATACCAAATATGTAAACTTAACAGGTTATATATTTAAAAATGTAGACTGAATTAAACTTATATATTTATGTAACAATTTTTTTAATAGATGAAATAAATCATAAATTTGTTTTGACGAATCAATTTTTCATATCAACAAAAATTATTTATTCTTATAATAGTAGAATAGAGTAGTAGAAAAATTAAATATAACAGTAGAGTTTAAGACTAAATAAAAAGAATATTCTTTTCGAAAAATTTAGTGACACATATAATAAGATAATATACCTGAACTGTTTAATATGAATAGTAGAAATAAAATAAAAATAATATTTAAAAATTTTATATTTAAAAAATGCCTGCATTTATTTTTTGTTCATAAGCAACATAATCTTAAAATTTTGTATAATTAGTATATACGTGATAAATTAAATTTTATAATTTATAAACAATAATATTATGTATTTTATATATTAGTGAAGCAAATTTTTAAGTATTTGTAAGCAAAGTATTTAGAAAAATATTTTTCATAAAGTAAATCAAAAGATCATATTTATAAATTAAAGAAACTTTATTTAATTACAATCTTTTATCTATATATTGAATCTAATATTATGAAATACTAAATTACTTAGATTAATATAGGAATAAATAACACAAGCAGAAAAAATGATTCTCTTCTAATTTAAACCAAATTATAAAAATAATGATGATAATAGTAAGATAAAATATCTATTATGAATTATTGCAGAAATAAAGTGCATGATTGATTAAACGAAAAAATATATATATATATAATTTATATAAATTTAATATGAATTTTATAACTTCTGTTTACTCTACTACTTTTTAATAACTATAATTGGTTTATATTTTGAAACTTGACGTATTATTTTGTATTCTTGTATATATATATATATAATATATAATATTGAAATATACAGATTTATAGCTGAATTTTATTGAAAAAAAAATTTGAAGAAAAATATTCGAAATATAGCTTATGATGTTCAATTTTATAATATTCAATACATTCTTAAAAATTGAAATGCACATAATATTTTTATAGTTAATTCAATATATATTTTATGCTCGTATCGAATAATAAAAGTTACGATCAAATCTCAAAAAATTTTATAGAACAATATCAATACTATCAAGAAAGTAACATTACATTATCTTTTCCACTGAACAACCACATCTGTAAAAAGCACTCGTTAAAATAATACAAATAGTCTAGAATTTGAATAACAGTAATGAAACTGTACGTACTTAACATACATTCGCTTTATTCTTTGAAGAGATAATAATTGCACTTAGCGGAACGTTCATTTTTCGAGCATTCGATAACGAGCCCTTGCAAATTTTTTATATTTGTATATATTACTTTTTTCAAAAGTATCAAAGTTACAGAGAGAAATGAAGAAAAGGAAGCGGAAACTATGCTCATAATATTGTTTCAATGAAATAGCTTTTTTCTCGTATATTACAAGATACAACTACTATTATTATTATTATATTTTTGTTTTGTGTATAGTTCGACATTTCGATAATAATCTCAGATGAAAACCAAGCTTCTTTATTCCATTTGCAGTCGTATATGGTTGCGTGAAATATTTCACCTTTACACGTCAACTGCAAGAGATTTCATTTCTACATTTCTAAAGTAAGTTTTGGATGAAATAGAAAGGCTCCTTTTTTATTTTACAATGATAAAATCTTTTATTAATAAAATAAAATTTTTTTCCATAGATTTTCTTAGGTTCTAAAAATAGTATTTTTATAACATTATACTGAATTTTATAAAATAGTAATTGTAATTTCAATAATTGTAACAATGCTTACAATAATTTATTCATAACATAAATTTTTTGTGCTTTTATCCTTGTATTATGTATAACATAAGTACTTAATTTATTAGATATGAAAATTTTAAGTGAACGTATCTAAAGAATTTTATCAATATATTTTCATTTTGTGTCTTCTTTTCTAATTTTAGTCTATTTATTTTTAGTTATTGATCCGTTTATTTATTTTTCATTATATATACATTTATATTAACTAAGCTATAATAAAACATATTTTGTTCATAATTATTGTCTAGAAAACATTAAAGGTTCTACATAATAAATCTCAGACACAGCCGTTAAGCTAATAAAAGAAATTGTACTGCACAAGAAAAATTTTAAAATTAAAAGTACTAGAGAATACAACATAAATAAAATTAAATAAAAATATAAAATAGTAAATTTGAATAATGTAGGAAAATGAATTATAGAAACAGCGAATTATGATATTTTGTACTGGAAGTAGCAGATTTTTTTAACAAAATACTATTTTTAAACATATGGTAGCAATAATCTCATTTTAAATTATTTAATGTAACAATATAAGATGGTAAATTGTAAAAATTTTCTACAGAAGATTGACTTCTAAAAAATATAAAAAATTAGAATTGATTTTTTTTTGTTTCGTGTAAATGGATATTCTTATAAGTTTAATGTACATTTAAACTAATTGATAAATATTTTTATATTTTACTTTTATTTTTTGAAATTTTTTATATTCTTATCATTCATATATTGTATTTTTTTATTAATCACATTTTATAACTCAATGAAATACGTACGTGATCTTATAGACTGCATATGATGTTAAATTTTTTTATTCATTATGATATCTTTATTCTATTTATCAAATACAATGTTTTAAATTAAAAAGATGTTTCATTTACGTGATCCTTCGTGAATTGTTTATATATATATATATATATATATATGTAAGAATGTATGTACCCTATGAATACACTGAAAAGTGAAGTAAAAAAATAACTTAATTTAAAATGACGGTTGTTGATTTATATTCTACATTGTATAATATTGTGCAATAAAAATTGTTTATTATATCATATAAAAATTTTTACACACGTGTAATAATGTTGGAATTCAAACAGTACTTAAAATTTTGATTAGAAATGTAAAAAGGTGATTCATCTTATCAAAGTCATCTCTTTTTTCTTATTTTTTTTTAAATTTTGCTCGATTTAAAAAACTTATTTTATTCACTGTATAGATTTTTTGAAAAAATGTATTAGTTTGATTTTATAATGTAGAAAGAATATAAACATTTATAAAACACATTTCTCAAAATTTAGCAGTTTAATTTTATAATTTAATATTAAAATTAGTATAACATAAATTCTGATATTAGGTTTTAAATGTATAGAAAAGATAAATTTAAGCTCGCCCACGTTTGCATATGCGTGTGTCCACCTGTGCAGCATATATGTACATATATAGAAAGAGAAAGAGATAGAGAAAATAATCTTAATGTAGCAAATACCGATGAACGCCTACGATATCGATAGATAAAGTTACGAGATTGAGTCCAAAAGGATCGCTTATGAAATGTATTCATGAGTTTCTGATTGAACAACTCGTAAATTTTTGTTAAAGTACCGATTTCTTTATATAGTAGTTACATATTTCACTTTGAGTTGGACACATAGTTTCCTATAAAAGTTTTCATTTATTTGTACTATCTACATTCTTCGTTAACGGGACATCCTTTTTGAGAATAGAATCATTTCAATAGTACACGAATTCGTCGATGGTTCTTTGACCGTACGTTTTGTAGCTATTTGATTTACATTTCTCTGTCTCATTTTTCGCAATTTCATAAATTTCTTTCTGCAAAGTAATTGATACGAGAGTCCTTACAGTCGATATAAAACATAGCGTACGTTCATCTGGTATTTACGTCTAATAAATTTACATATTTTTTACATATTTTAGATTAGTTTTCTCTGCTTCTGTGTATTCGCACCTTCTAAAATTTTGTACTGTGAAACTTTATTGCAGGAAATAAACTCGAGTCAAGCCAAGGTTATAACGAACTAATCTTCCGTTATAGCATATTCAAATAAAATATGAAGAATTCTTGTATTAGTTTGAAATTTAAAGCACCAGTGTATCAAATTGTAGAACTAATAAATATTAATTCACAAAACAATAATTTTTAATAATAGATACTTAAATCGTGTAAATAGAAATAATAATTAATAATAATTTTATATTTTTTACGTAGTCTCAAAATATTAGCTGCATTTAATTATTTTTCGTAACTTATTTATTTCATTATATTTAAAGTACTTTTTTGTTTCGAGTATTTAAAATTATGAAGTATAACCTACCTTCAACTGAATTTAACGTAATTTAGTTTCAAGTCAGTTTTTGTACTTTGACATTGTGTAAAAGTAATTTTAAATGACTTACTAATATTATGTAATAATAGAAAATCACTAACTTCACGCGTCTAATAATTAGCGAAAATTTCGAAAGTACAAGTAGATAGAAAATCTAAGGAATATAATTAAGCATTCGCGTGAATGAGTAAATACGATGTCAACGTAAAACTGGAATGGGATAAGTTTCCATAATTAGAGAGTGAACAAGTTCTTAAAGAAGAGATAGAAAGATAGTCAACTAAATGTACTTCGAATTGCAAATATTCTCAATCATTTTACATTTTGAGAGTACTCGCGTTCTCTCCACATTTAAAATTCCTTAAAGACCTTAAACTTCTTTCTTTGGTTCAATTATATATGAAAATATTTTTGCAAACTCCTAAAAAAATTAAAATTTGAATCCATTGCTTTGAATATAAAGTAAGGTTTGGTCAAATATTAAAAGCGTAAACTATGTAATGAATTTATTAGCTATTAAACGTAAAATATTATCTCGACATAATGTTTACAGTATAAAACCAAAATATTATGAATTAATATTATTAATTTCTTATTTAAATTTATTTGTTATGCGGTAGAACATTCTGTAATAACATTTAGGGTCTCGTCATAGTTTAAAACCCATTGTTAACCCGAGCTTACTAGGGCAGATGAACGTTGTCGATTGCCCGGGGTGGAATGTGTCCGGAGTCCTCCGAAATTAAACCGAATATTTTAATTTAATTATCATTTTGAATGTGAATTTCACTTGTAGTAAATACCGTAAATAATCTTTTCGAACGAGTACACGATTTTTTTGTTGTTGTATTTTTAAGAGCTTCTATTTTTCCGTTCCAATACTTCTTCGCTAATGGCTCAGAACGCGAAAGCACCAAGTATTTCATCCGTATTCTAATATTGTGCAAATAAATATGTATTAATACTTGTAATGAAAATTTACCTCCTCGTTAACATTTTATCTGGGACGAGTATACGTACGCTGAGAAGAAAAGTACGTGAAATTGCATCGCGTGTGAAAATAAATAGTCTGGTATTAGTATCTGGAAAAATCTCGAGGAAGGAACCGAGGAAGATAGTCGATGCTAAACTATTAAAAAGCCCGCGCTTTACACGGGAAAATTGTTTTTCGACGTAAAGAGAGGCACGTGAATCGTCCACGCACTCGTCTACGAAGGAAAAAATAGATGTAAAATAGTTGGAAAAAAGAACTCGGAGGTGAACGGCAAGAACGAAGAGAAAGCTGAAAAATAAATCGATGCTGCCCCGCAAGAAAGAAGGAGAGAAAGAAGCGCGAGGGAAAAAGAACGAGAGTAAAAGAGTAAGAGTGATATTGGTATCAAAGGAAAAGCATACCTCGACTTACCGCTTCGGTAGCGTACCCGTTTCTTTTCTTAGCCCTGAGTGCAGTCGCACCAATCGTAATCGTGGGCGTATGCGTTAGATAGCGAATCGTCGGTCCAATACGGTATTCGAGTACTCGGCTGTGATTCGTACCTTGGGTTTTTGTTAAATAAATTTTTACGATAATCGTTTGATGCGAGCTCGTTTGTTTCGCGTAATTAAAGTTAGCGATTGTCTTTCTGGTATAAGATAGTAGGATAGTACAACCGGTACAACCACTGTGGGCACATCGGAAGATGATTTTGTATATGCGTCCTAAACTACCGGAGTTGGAGTGCTCGGCATTTTGCCTTGGGTAAGCCGGACGTAATAGTGGAGTGAGAGAAAGCGCACTCGGCGTGTAGTGAAACTTGTGGGAACGTAGGGCTCCGAACCGAGTACATCGTCGATAAGCGTAATTGTCTTGTAATACATGTTTAATGTATACAGACATAGTTCCTTAAATTTGTTATGGAATACTTGTGATACTTTTTCCTCGTATCTATGGTATTACGGTAATTTTAAACCAAGTATTTGTTTTAAGAAATAAGGGATAAATAAAAATGAAAATTCGAAACGATACTTTCCAAAGAGAATTTAATAAAGTAACAAAATTTTTCTATTACTTGTAATAACAATATATTTGAAATATTTGATTCGTTCTTGGAGACAAAATGTAATCGACATTTTAGGTTTAAAATAAGTTTAATTTTAATACACCTAATTTGATGTAATTTCTTTATCGACTTGTCAAATATTTGATAAAAATAAAATATAATACGCTTAAAATATTTATCAAATTTTATTACTGTATATATATTTTTAAGTATGTTTAAAAAAGAATTCTCTTATAATATGTAGTATTAACACTTAAAATTACTAAAAGGGTATAGCATTGAAATTAGGGAACTTTTTAAATTTTGTCAATTTGGTATCTTATATATAAGCGGAAAATAATTGCTGTAAATGCCAAGTTGTACTATACAATTAATTAGTAATTACGTATACAAAATCTGTTGAATGCGCTTATTATGCCACTTAATTGTACATCTTATTCATTATATGCATCATTGCTTTTCATTCGTAGTACAACTAAAATTATGTTCTTCTTTAACACAGTTTCTGAAATTACCTGTATATTTTATGAACTATGAACTATATTTTAAGTTAGCTTATTAAAATAATTGTTCGATTCAAATTCAATTATAAAATACAAATATATTCAGTATTTTATTTTATTTTATTTTAGTATCATAATTCGTTGAAAACCTTTTTAAAAATAATAAAATTTAATTTCTTTTTTTATATTAAGCATATATAATTTCAGTCAATTTTTTTCATCGTATAGATTGAATAAATATTCTATGATATAATCATAAAATAATAAATTATTTTTTATGAATTGAATAAAAATTAATATATAAACACTAATCACATGTAATTATTAATTATTTTTCTAATTATTAAATAGATATATTTTTTGAAATTTTTTATTATCTGCACTATAAATTCTATAAAAACTATTATTATTAAAAATATTTTACGACATAAACCTCATCTTTTTTAACAGATGAAAATTATACATTCGTAAATAAGAAATATTAAATAAGAAACTGTTAATGAATAATAATTTCATAGTACATTTAAAAGTTGAAAGCTATTTTAATAATAAATTAATTAAATAACTTTCATTTTTTAGCTAATTTTTAATTTTTTTCTAATTATGTTTTTTACCTTACTCTCGTACGTATATACTATTATGAATTAAATTTTTCATCTCCAATTACAACTTTAAATCGTATATTATCATTTAGTTCTTACCATTAATATCAAAATATAATTAAGCATTTGTTACATTAATTTTTTTAAATTTCATTATTTTAAGGTACAAATCATTTTAATATCATGTTTATTGGTAAACACAATAGCTATACGTGTATGGGTTCTTTCCTTCAGGCTACTATGTCTCTGTGTTAGTTAATATAAGCGTTTTCTGGAAGTAATAAACGTACATAAAGTTAACGTTTACAGCAAATTTTCCATTTCATCCTTTTAGCGACTCGAAAGGGGTTAATTCAAATAACCTGATGATGAATCTAATAAGTTTAGTCGATACTAAACACGTTGATTTTATTTGTGTTGAAAACAAAATTATAACTATCAAGAACAACCTTTAATGCATAATTGGTTCATTACATTACGTTATAGCGCTTAAAAATCATTAGCATCGGCGAAACAAAAATATTTATATACTAAAAGATTATCTTATAAAATATAAACGTGAAACTGTAAGTGTAATACGAAATTTGTACTACAACAAAATATATATATACGTTTAATTATAATCCTCTTAAACATTTAAAATAGTAAAAGTTAAAAATTAAGACTCAATTATAATCACGAATAAATGAATTTATATTTAAACGAAAATTTGGGTAACTCATTATATTTGAAATTAAATTCTAATACGTCGAATTATTTTCAATTATAAATGAAAGTATATTTTTGTTTTAAACACAAATGTTGTTTATAAGACTCTAATATAAACAAAGCAAAATGAAATTACGGCTTAAGGTAAATTTTTCTTACATATTATGAAAGAATACGACCTGGCAAAAATATTATATTTGCAAACGAGTAATTTCATTTTTCTTCTCGAAAGCTATCACAGACATTAGCGAGGCTTTCAGTTTTTTAACAATTTTATTATAAAACAGTGTCTATCGCATTCATTTACGAATAAAGGAGAATGAAAAGCCTCGGAACCGTCTTTCGAATTAGTATTTGCAGTGGAAATGACAAAATAGTGAATACAAGAACGAGTTGCGACCCTTTTCGCGGCAACTTGTGCGCGAACGCTTAATTGCGAGACTTAGGAAGGAAGAAGAAGAAAGCGGCACTGAGTCATAAATAATGATGGTAGGCTGCACTTCATTTTCGCATGTTGATAACGGCTCGCAGAGCGAGTTCACTTGCGAGGCAAAGGAAGATCTTTGACCGACACGCAAGCATGCGTGTATTCGAGGCACGTGCTACTCACTCGGTGAGTCCTTGAGTGACAAAAGCCCGACTCTCGTAACCGGCTATTCCTTGGTTCCGTGGAGTTGCCTCGACCCGAGGACATTCAACCGAGCTCGAAATTCCGGGTAATATGTTATTCGTTCAAAGATTTGCTCGCTTTCCAAATTTTCACCTGTGATTTATTCGTCGATGCAGTGATCGAAACGCAGGCAAAAGTTATCATCGTTTTAGAGTACGAGTATCGATTTTTAACTAAAAGATGTGCAGAGTTATCGAAGCGTTTATTCCCTAAGTATTCTTCGAGCGGAAAATAATGATCCATCTGAAAAATATAAGAGTATCGCGTATACAAGATTGAGCGTTTTTAAACTCTTGATGGAATATCAAAATTTTTATTTTTACTATATTATTCGTCCAAAAATCTCCCGTTGAAAGTGCCGGGATATAAAAAAACTATCGCGGAACTGGAAAATAAATAAAAGCATTCGAGAGAAATAATCGCCAATGCGATATTCGAATCAATTATACGCGAGGTTTACTTTGTAAATGCAGTTCAAGAAATAATGAAAAGGTATTTTCCAAGGCAAACTAGCGTTTACCTGTCACTCCTTTGAAAATATGGCAAAGGGATCGTCTTATTATTATATCTTACCGCTATACTCCGCGAGCGGGAATCTAGGACGTTACGTGGCTTATTAAAAAAAGAATCGAAAGAGAAAAAGGAAAAGAGGAAAGAAAAAACCAGCACTGATCCATCTAATATAATTTTTGGCAAGTTACTCAACGAGTTCGCCATCTGCAGCAGTTGTCAAGGATGCCGCTGTGAAAGAAAGCGAGCCAAGAAAGTGGGCGAAGACGATAGAGAGTAAATAAAGCCCATTGAAAATTTTGGAGTGCGTAGTTGGGCATGTGTGTGTATGTCATACGTGAAAATGCATATCCGAGAACATCAAGAGCCACACGGACTTGGCAAGTTGAGCTTGGGGATTGGTTAAGCTCATATCTAACTTCTTTTCTTTAATGCACACTCGATATAACGAGCTCTTTTCCTTTTCGGTATTTATTATATGTGCTCTTCGAATCTAGCGCTGCTTCTATTAAATAAAGTTAGATTACTTACTTTTTCGTATTTCGGAAAAGTTTCATTCGGAAATGGTGAACCTTTCGTTTAAGAAAGTACTTTCAAAGGAATCGTTCCTTAATTGCCAAAGTGATTATTTTTATATAAGCTACGTCTGTAGTGATACGACAAAGGAAAATCACTACAATTTATAATTATTCTATATAATTATTACTTTTCGATGAAAATATTTATCTTAATTTATGAAATCTTTTTTACATGTGTATGCGTTAGTCTAGATATTATCGACAATGTAAATTTAGTTTTAATAATCTGAATTTTAGACTATCAAAGAAATTTAAGTTTAAAGAGAAGAGAATATTCAATATTTTTATTTTTCTTAATTGATTAAGAAATTTATATATATTTTTTCAAAATGGTAAGATATAATTAAAAGTTTTTTTTCAGTTTAAAGTAAATAAACTTTTAAAAAATGATCTATAAAAACTAGTGTAATTTTATTATTCGACAATTTATTCTAATTATGTTAAATGTAATATAAAATATTAAAATATTATTATAATTCTACAGTTAAAAAAATATGAATAAATAAAGAACCAAAATATACATATATTTGTACTTAAAATAAAATAAATAAATATAATATTCTCATGCATTCTTCGCGTAATTCTTCTTTTGTATAGTGAGATTGTGGTAAGTAATGTTTTAAAATTTTATAATTAAGAATTAATTATAACGTATAAAAATTATTATGTTAAATGTTGATAGACGAAAAAAACAAGATCGTTAAATTTGTTTACTTTCATCCAGTAATTTTGTATTTGAATTATAAAAAAAAATTTTATGCTTTTCGTCATGCAAATATCGATAAAGATTCGGTCGTATAACAACACATGAGTAAGTGAGTACGACAATGATAAGCTGCTTACAAACAGTGTAATAAAACTATAGTTTAGGAAACTATGACTGATATCACTGGGTATCCATTTAATTTAGGGAAGTGACACGCATTTCTGAAAAGGCTATGACTCGGAATATTGCCATAGCCCAGAGACAAAAGTCGTTAGTTAGAACTTTGACTCAAGAGAACACCTTTCATACAAGTTTGAAGTGTTTGTAATAGTTTATGTTATACTCATTCATCTTCGTATCTACGCGAGTATCATTCAAATCTGTAGTTCAAATTGTGTTTTCTAATTTTTCCTTGGCTAATTTCATTTTTAATAAAATCTATAATAACTTTTATGTATACTATATCATTTATATTAAGAGTTATTATTTCGTATATATTTTATAAAAATCCAAATATTTGCTTACTATTAAATGTAAATATAGTATATAAATATCATAAAGTAAAATTTTAACAATAGCGTTGAAAAATTATTTAAAAATTTATTTACAAAAAATTAAAAAAGCTCCAGTTTTTTTTTGCATTTACTAGAATATATATTTTAAAAAATATATATACGTACATATAAATTTCGTAGCAAAAAATTGACTGGAAACTCTATAAACATGTATAATATCAAAGAGCTCGTAATTTATTTTTACAAGAAACTATATGTAATATGAAATTTTGAATGAAATTTTAAATTTCCTATTAAAATTATCGATCGATAAATATTTAAATCATATTTTATAAATTTCAACAAATACTTATTTCTTGTCTACTAACGTATTCAATGCAAGTTCTGATTTATAAGCTTATAAGTACTGAACTTCATTTTTAGCTAACAGTATAAGGCCTTTATTATCGTCTATGACGAGCAGCAAGTGAAGTGGCATGATTACACCAAGCTCAGTAATATCAGGAAAGCACAAACTGCATATAGAGCAGAAAATAAAGCACTAGTTGAATAGTTTGAGTATAAGAGGCAGTTAAGCTAAGAACTTCATTTTAATGGATTAGAAAAAAATAACAGTAATTTTCGAAAAGTATTATTCGTTTACTATATTAATAATCTTAAAACAAATTCATTAAAATATTCTTCAAAAATTCTTTTAGTTCTAATATTATTCGGAAATATTCTATTACTTGATATACATATTAATTTAAATTTTCTTCTCATGAAAATATTACAGTATCAAGAAATATATCGAAAGTGTATAGTTATATATAATAATACATTTACATTTTAGTATTATTAGAAAATAACAACAGTGATCAAAATTCAGTAGATGCGAGTATAATAAAAATATTATTCGCTTAATAAGTTAATTAAAATTCAATTCAATAAATATACATGCTCGAAAACTTCATATACTCTATCGGTTTAATAATTATTTTTAACTTAACAAATTTCAATAAAAAATATTATCGACGTAGCAAACATAAAATTTATTTTTACTAAGTTACGTTGAATTTTTTCGTTTAAAAAAATTCGTAAAAAAATTTATTATAATCTTTAAAATTATAAATGAAAAAAGAAATTTTTCTTAATATTTTTTAAATAACTATTTTAATACATATTTATACAGGATGACAGTTTTTTTAACTAGTAAATTGTACTAAATTAAAATAAAATGTAGTTCTCGTATATATAGAAAGTTGATAAATGAATTTATACAAAAGCCAAATTAATATTAAAAGAAACTTGAATTTATTATAAATTATATATTTAATATGGGATAAGTAATGTAATAATTATATTATTCATACCGACGTTGAAAATTTAACTTTGTCAGACTCTCTTGAGATTAAGTTTTCATTTGAATTACAAACGGATTGAAAATGTAATAATAAGAATAGTTTCATATCAAGAGTAATCCAAAAACTAAAATATAAGATATATAAGCTGTTTAATTGACAAATTAAGCTTTGAAATATTTAAGATTGGTTAAAAGATTTTAATTTCTGGGAATAATATTGAATTATTTCTAAATCAACGTAAAAATAATCCTAAAATTACACACCTATGTTTCTTACTTAAACTTTGCTTAATAATATTTTTCGATAACAAAATCTTTATTAGCGAAGGAAATTTTAGGGTCGGAGCTTGCTCATCAGATAATATAATATAAGCTGCGTCTTTTCATTTTAAAAAGAAAGAAAAGAAGGTAAAACGAAGGTGAAAGAGAAATAAATAGTCTTTCTTCCGGGTTTTCTACTAACGTAACCCATAAACTAGGTATTTTTATGGCTTTCAACCAATAGTACGCCGATGTAATTAGACCAAACTACAAGAAGCCTATTTTCACGCTTGGTCGTCTTTTCATTCTAGTAGTGGGACGCTTTTATGCTCTTTTCCTACTTTGGCTCGTTTTTTTAACCCTTCTTCACCTAAATTCAGCAAACTCCAATTATTGCTTTTATCGTTTTTTCTTTATTTATGTCCTCAACTAGTATATTATGGATAATCTCTTAAAGATGTAGTTGGAAATATACATCAGAAATTTTTAAATTTTAAATTATTTTAAATATTTTTTTTTAGAAAATAGAATTTACAATTTTTATTTTCTAAGTGCAATTATAGGTAAAATATATCTTTATGATAAATCGATATTTTAAAATATTGAAAAATAGCTTCTTTTATTATGTACGTATAATATTGAATATGATATATAGAGTTATATGATTATGATTTATAAAAATGAAAAAATATTAATATAAATATAATATAAATCACCTTGAAGTAATAATATTTTACGAGCAAATCGCCCAATCGACGATTTCAAAAAATAATATTTTAGTTTTGATCTTTCGTTACATGTCTTATAGTAAAATTCATAGTTTGAGCTGATTCAAGTAATACCACCAAAAATAAGTAATATAGTATAATTTTATTATTAATATATTCCGTTAAAAGACACGTGATTGTAGTTTTGAAAATGGTGTGCATCTTTCAAACCGAAAGAAACGGCAACTGATATGCTTTCTTAAATGAGTCGATCGATCGGTACAGCTGCAGTCCGAATTTCCCAAGGGTTCCAAATCGCTTCTCTCTCTCCTTCTCTCACCCTCTTCCTCTGTTCTACCATCTCTTTCTTTTGATTTTATTTTTCTTTATATATGTGTATACCTTTCTTTCTCTTGGTTATCAACTCCCTCGTGTATTAAAATGCATTAGTTTTTCACAATCGTGCGTACTTTGTTAGGATTGAATTCGTTTACTAAACAAAAATCAGATAATTTTAAATTATGGAATTCACGACAAAGATAAGAATACATCATTTATATAGAATACATAAATTTTTCTTCCAGATGTTTCAAAATTTATAATTACTATCGTCAAAGACAATAATATTTTTTATATAAAATAATAACTCAAATTAATTAAAACTGATCGATAATATATATATTTTATATATATATATATATATATATATATATACAAATATGTAAATAGACTTTTTACAATTTATTTACAAGGTTTAATAATATAAATAATAAGTTTCGATATTTTTTATTAAAAACATATATTTTTCATTTTATCAATTTTAATGAAAAAAAATATTTTTAACATTTTTGTCCTTTTAATTTATTGAAATTTTTTACAAGCATTAAATAAAATAACGTAAACGGTAATATATCAATTGTATAGATTTTGTTAATCGACAAAAGTAATATACATAAATATTACAAAAGGAACTGATTTTAATGCTAGGTTTTTATTCAATATACTTTATAATTTAAAATATGAGTACAGTTTTTAGAAAATTTCTTCGAAGAATAAATTCTGCCTTAATTTACTCGCTACAATAAATCAAATAAATTAATCTTACTAATAACTTATTAAATGCATGATAATAAAAGCTTTTTTCTTCCGATGAATTTTACTTTTGCATCCATTGTTTATTAAATGCTAGTCTGCAAAATTTTTATAAGCATCAAATATATTTACGTTTTAAAATAGCAATACTTTAATATAATAATTGATACATTTTTATTTATTCATTTGGAATATTCTGTAATCTATAGTCGAGTTGAAGTGGTGCAGAATGGAATCTATTCTTTTTTAAAATAAACTCTTAAAAGGTGATCATTCCGTTGAAAAATGGAAAATACAGAAAAGACGAAAGAAATAAAAGAAGCAATAAAGGAGAAACCGTTAAAATCGCTCTAGGTTATGTATACTCGAGATGCTTTCAATTAAAAGCCGACAAACTTAAAGACATTTGAATAACAAAGAACGAGCTTTCTATATTTTTTGTTTTTTTTCGTACGACAAAGAAACTATTCAGTTTCTGAATTAAGTTGGAAGAAATTTTTTTATTAATAGGTTGTATAGTAAGATGTACCAAGAAAATCTTATCGCAAGTTTGTATTCGTTCGTTGTAAATTATAATTTCGTTTTTTAGCTCGTATGCTTGGATTTATAAATGAAACGTAGATGCACCGTAAATATTGTAATCGCGTCTTTACTTTATTTCAATGAAATGATTAATGCATCCAAATTTCTTAATATTTAAAACTTATTTTTTTAAATTCATAGACGTTCAAAAAGTACGAAGTATTTTTATATAGTTATAGTTTCAAAATATGCAAATAAGCTGATTTATGGATTTTCAGTCTATATTACATGATATATATTTATATGTATTCATAAGTGTCTTGAAATCTTTTATCGACATCGTAAATATTTATATTTTATTTGATTTTCTACAGTTTATATTTATATCTTTGATCCATTATTTCGAGTGAATTTTTAAAAACTCTCGGAAAATGGATGAAAATAAAATACATCGTCAAAGTTATTTTGATTATACGAAAAAGTTTTTCGTGCGATTGGACACCTTCAAACTGTTTTTTCCTCGGCCAAGCCCAAGCTTGCAATTACAATTATAAGATCGAAGAAGTCGAATATTTAGGTGTCAAAGAAATCGGGAAAGGTTCATAATTCCAACCAGGAACGTTCGGTATTAGTGAAATTCATCACATGAACGAACATAATGCAAAAGGAGATTGAAAACGTCGCTTTCTTTGCACAGTACTTCATAAGTACAGAAGATAAGAAAAGATAGGTGACTAAAAAGCGAAGTATGTAGGATCGCTAAAAAAAGTGAACGATAAAGCTAAGAAGGAAAAAGAAATAAATTAAAAACTCGAAATGTCAACGAGACTATTCTTCGTTTCGTATAGTGCATTTGCACTCTGATGGAGCTTTTCCTATAGAGGCTTACCAGAGCGGAAAATAATCACGCAACAGACGGCGGGACGTGTGAATTCGCAACCTTAAAATTTTGCACACTTACAGCTACGGCATCGTAGTTTATATTTAAGTGTTCAAAATAAATACGATATTAGTTTTCCATTATTTTTACATTTATGCACGGTGTATATTTTTATTCAATTTGGATCCATACTTTGCATACATTATTGCTACGATACATTACTACTACGTAGCGCTTAATATTTACGTCGGATTACATTCTTAACTCTATTCAAATCACACCGATATTGACATACATGTATACAATGAACAAATATAAACTATTTTTATCGCTGATTTTTAAATTCTATTCCGAATATCAATATCTTGATACTTAAAATAATGCGTTTGTATTCAAATTATAATAGTTATGTCACAAATATATTTATAGTTATAGATAATAAGACAGATTTATATAACCAATTTTAGCAATTTATATAAAGTCAATTTATTACAGATATATTTTTTCATAAATACTTATTTTCTAATAAAGATAACTAAATTATTATTTTAATGGTTACTAGATAAAATTTTTATATTGGAAAATTTACAATTATCGAGATTTTATATTTATTGAATTATTCATTTTGTTTAACCACCGGGAAAATATACAATTTTTGAAATTTAGATGTGAAGATGACTTTAAGTATTACTTTCGATGAAGAATAGTGGAATCCACGGCTTATGGAACATACTAAAACTCCTCGTCTTTTACTACATCTAACAAATATGCAAAATATCTTATATTATGATTTTTGAACGTAAATCATTTCTAAAAAAAATTAATAAAAAATATAACGAGCCATAATTTATATTATATCTAATAAATAAATGAATAATGATAATTGAAAATATAAGAAATTATGTAAAGATTATTAAAATATAATGTATTATGTAAATTTTGATTCTTAATAATTAGTTTATCAAGTATTTAAAAATATCTATTAAAGATATAGTTCAAATGTCATTAGTTTTCCTTTAATTAATCTCTTACTTATACATTCTTAAGATATGCCTTATTATAAAAACTGTGAATGTTTCCCAATATGTCAATTATCGAGTATCTTAAAATAAGCATCTTAAATATGTATATTTATATAGATATATTTAAATTTGTAAATCCAAGAATAAAAGGGTATAAACGTAAGTGCTTATATAAAAATATAAATATGTGTATATATAATTATAAATATATATGTATAAGTAGTCTTTTTTATAATATTGCCATTAGCTTACATTTTTGTTTTTTCAATTTAGAGAATTACGAATATTATATAGAACATATTGTGTATACTTATTCACGATGGCACGAATGCACACTTACATACGCATACACACACACGCATATCTATATTGTACGCACTCATATTTATTCTTAAATATATATAAAATATAATTCTTTTGTTTTTATAGTACTGCAATGTTATTTTTAACTTTAATTCTTATTTTTATACAAACAGTAAATAAAAAAATTATGTCCTATAGATATCTAGAATTTTTTTATATGGTAGAATATTTAATTAAAAAAATTAATTAAAATGATACAACGCTAAATAATTATAGTCCTGCAGAAATCTTGGCGTTTTAATTATATCATTACTACTAGCTTATAATTAAATCAACGTTTTTCTCTAAAAGCCAAGAAGATATCGAAGCTTGGGTATTTTATTATGCGAATTTATTATAAAAATGTTAATACAGCTAAAAATATTGTGTTTAATAATTCTTGAATTATAACCATAAAAATGGAATATTATTTTGGTTATTTAAAATAATTCTGATTAATTTTTTAATTATAAATCAATTATAGCTAAAACTTAAGTGAGAAAACCAATTGTGTAAAAGTTGTTTTGACAAAACAAAATACCATTGAGACACTAATTATCTTTTTAAAATACAGACCGTTTTTACTCCTTTTTATTTTGCAAATGCGAAAGATTATTTAAAAAACAACATTATTTAAGCATAAATTTAATAAAACGAAATCACCAATTAGCAAAAGGTATTTTTTGGAGTATTTCTCCAATTTAACTACGTTAACTTTAATGTAGAATATAATAAAGAGATTACTTCGTATTATACACAACTAGGCACGTTATCGTACAAATTTTCTAATATAAAAATACACACATTTGCTACATGTGTATATTTGAGAGTTTATACATGCATACCCATTGAAAGAGAAAGAGAGAGAGAGAGACAAACAGATGAAAAGAGACATATTTATACATCCGTAGAAAAAATAAAAGTGCACTATGTTTCTTTAAATTTATTTATGCGTATGTAAACATATCTACATGGACAAAAATATATATATTTGAAAAACCATGTATGCTTATATCTGCATTTATACAATAAATAATTATATACCACGATATATTCATATATATATATGTATATAATTTATACTAATTTTTACACGTGATACTCATCACAAAGCCATTAAAAGAAAGAATCGGTATTGGTAGCTTGCAGGTAGTTATAAGAATATTTTTTATAAAAAAAAAAGGTTGAATTATTAGTTGAATATAGTTGATACCTCTTTTTTTTAAGTATTTTTTTTAATAATAATATGTATTATTAATTATACACAACAACATACATAACACAACACAGTATAAAACACATTTATACTTGTATGTTGTACATTTATATCCAGATATACATTCGATACCTTTATATCGAGTATATAAATATGTATGTATTCATGTTTATATCAATATATGAATATATATCTATACATATATACGGATTTATTCTTTAATATATATTCAAATATATTAACGTATGCTGATTTAGATGATACTCAACAGTTCTCAATTTTATATTTTCTAACAGAACAAGATTCATATTTGTAACGAATATAACTATAACCGTTATCTCAGTGAATAATATATTCATTTTTCAAAATTATTTTTAAAAAATTAGTCATCCGATTTTTAATTATTATTATAAAAAAATAAAGTCGTTACAACTGTAAATTTTCTTTTGTACATTGGAGTAAGGATATATTTATACGCATGCGTAAATAGATACGAATATACATATATGTTTACATTCATTAAGAATAAATAAAAATTTGTTATTTATGTTTGTTTTTTACGTATTATTAAAGAACACACACGAATGTATATATGCATATATATGTTTATCTGTATTCATATCATAAACATAGATAAACTTATACAAATATTTATTAAGTTTTTAAAAAATTATAAATAATAACTTAAAAACAAATTCACGTAAAGAAATATTTACATGCGCAAGTATACGTTTAATAATATACGTATGTTGTCGCATGGAAAAGAAAACTTACAATTTATGTGCTCGAATATATACACACATATATACTTAAAATATATACATTTTTTAAATATACACATTTCTATTCGTTGTTACTTATACGTGTATTCCCCACATAGAAAAATTTAGGTAAATAGATTATTTATTTACAATTACATCGACATGAGCCAAAGTAATGTATTCACATCTCAAATACAGATAGCAAATAAGATTTGACATGTCTCTGGTCATAGGACTATGCGGTCGCCGTTTTTTGTTCGATCTCCTAAGTTAAAGCAAGTTTAGGTCCCGTTCGAAACTTGGATCGGTGACCGTGTTTTTTGTACCATTCGTTTTTCGTCAATATTTAAATAACTTAATATACAAATCTATACATACGTACCCAAGTATCTAGTTATACGTTCACAATTATTTACATAATCACAGAACTACGAATATAGATAGCTGCATGTCTGTATATTTGAATGCATAGATATCTATACATATTTATATAAGCACCAGTTATTTGATTCTTGGTTTACATTACAAGATAATTTATTTTAATGGATACGTGCATTTTTAGAAAAAATGTTATATCTTCTATATTTTCAATTTCCCGTTATTTACCATTATGTTATTTTAATTAAAAATGGACCTAAAACGCGATTGTGGTTTATGCGTATGCCCAAGCGAGGGGGAGAGAGTAAACGTGTTGCATAATATTTTTATATATCGATTTTCATTTTCATTATTTTATTTAAAAATAGAGTACTCGACAACGTTTTCCAGGAAATGACAAGTTCTATAATCATAAATCTTATATAATCATTTTATGCCTTTATCATTTACCTACTTATTAATCCATATTTGCTTACTTATAGACAAACCTTTAGTTCTATTTCAGCTAGTAATTTGTAAAAGCTTTCGGAATTTAATATATTCTACTACCATAAGTCTCCTATTTTTCTTTTTTGTAAGTAATATGCGAATAGTATATTTCATTATTCGGTATTGACAAACAGCTTTTGAGGTTACACAAAAATTCGCATAACACAGAATCGATGTTCCGCTTGTGGATCAGAAATTTTTATATTACCCCACGCGATTTCCAACTTTCGTGATATGCGTACAACTATAGCTTTTTCGGATCGAAAGCTTCTAGTTCCGTGAAACTCGTGATTTTTTATGTTTTTGAATATTTTTGATGTCTCACGGTAAAATTCAGAAACGAAAAAGGTGATTCACAACCCGTAAATAGAAGAGTCGCGATTCTGAGAGTCGAACTCTACGTACCACAGGACAAAATGCTGACGGCTTTTTAGGATTATATGCGACACGGACTCGTGCATCGACAAAACTGTAACGGACCGTTGGTTCGTGCAACCATTTTGTATCGAACGTTACATTCGCACGATTATCTGGAAGCACGAATGACCAATTCTTGCGCTTGTATGCACATGGCAATGGTAGTGTCAAGCGAAAGGACGTATCGGACCTTACAAAAAGAGGAAAAAGCACAGTGAAGGGAAAGACCGCATGTAGGTCAACAACCGATAAATGCCTACTTACGGAAACTAGAATAAATAGAAAATCAAGTGGAACCTAGATCCAGTAGATTATTACGTAATTATACTTCCTTATTTGCACAAGAATTTACCATTTGCAACCATCTTCTATAAATTCTAATTTAATTTTACCACTGGCTTCTAACTGATATTAAAGCCTTTATTTATAGTTTTTAATTCTTTAAACAAAATTTTTAATTTAACTTGGACTTTCAATACTTGATGTAATAAATTATTCTAATAAATTAATAAATTTAAATTATTACGTATTTTAAATAAAATAACCATTAGTGGGCTTTTATTAATTATGTATAAATATATGTTAATTATATGTTAATATGCATAATTAATTTGAAAAAAATTTTAATTATTTTATCAACATTAATTATTGTACCCGATTTTGTTCATTGTACTTCACATCTATCTTTGTATATTATTGCGATTACATTCTGTTACTGTAATATTTTCATCGAATAAATTCGGTATTATAAATAATATGAAAAACAATAATTTTTATATAATTTATAAATAATAATAAAACATATTTTTATAAATGAATTGTTTTATTTTATTAAGGGTCTAAAAAGTTTATAATTCTTAAAAAATACTGTAAACTACAAATGAGAGAATTAAATGAGATATAAATAATAATAAGTGCGATCGATAATTTTTAAAATTATAAATTGCACTTGTATATATATATATATATATATATATATTATAATATAATTCTCGTGGAAACAAAAAAAATACGAAATATTCCATTACTACGTGGATATGCAAATTGATAATAAAGAAAAGCATAATAAAAACAACTCGATGCTTTTACCGATTAACTAGAAATATTAATCAAGTTAAAAACGATAAAAAAATATAAGAGTTAATTTTGCGCATGGGACTCATAACAGTAAAAAAAGCCATCATGCTAAGATTAAAACATCTCACAGTTCACGACAGAGTGTCGAACACTAATTTTTTTTCCTCTAGCACTCGGTACTCACAATTTATTAGCGTTGGGTAGGAGCCCATAATATTACAAGAGAAGCAATTAGGTACATCGATTTGTATATCAATTGGTGAATTCGGGGCTTGGTTGAATTCCAACGCGGTCAGAAATGCTAGTTTGTAAACAATAACAAACTGGGATTCCAGTTTCAGTGAAAGGAATACATTGATCGGCATAAAAAAACACCTTTAAAGATTTTATTGGGAATAAAATATATATCTTAGTCAATAGAATTAAAAAACCATAAATATATTTATAATCTAAGTAGTAAAATTACATTTATAAAAAGATAAGAATGAATAGTAAGAAGTTAATTGTAAGAATAAAAAATTCAGGCTATAAAACTAAATATTAAAACCTGATTTAACGCAAGATTTTAAAAATAGGATTAATAAAATAGTAAATACAACATAATTTAAAAATAAAAGAACATAATAGTTAATAACTTCTGAATAAGAAAAAAAATAATGACAACACGAGAAATTCTCTATCAATGAAAAAGTAACGATTTTTCTACAATTAATTTATGAAAAATATATTATACTGAAATTTATAAAATTTATAAAAATATTAATTTGTTTATGCCGTTCAGAAGAAGAAAATATTAAATCGTATGCCAATACTAAATTAAAAATATTGTTTTTAAAAAAAGTAAAATTTAATAAAGTATTGTCAAAATAAATATTGTACATTAATAGAAATATTGGAATATTTTAAATATACTTTGTATAGCAGTTCCATTATTGTTTTATCGTCATCGCATCTTACTAAGATAAAAAATAAAAGAAACGAGGGTTGTATTGCTAAAAGTGAAATTGTCTGATAGCACTTTAATATTTTTAAATAATATTTTCAATAATATATAATTCATTTAGATTGAAATAAGATAATTACTTTAGAACAATATTTTTGTATTTTAATTTTGAATTTAGAATCAAAAGTTTAGAAAATTACTACTGCTTTCAAACATTATTGTCAAATTCATATGAATTACGATTGGTGCAAGTATTTGTAAGTATTATATAGAAAATTTCCGCTAGATGACTATGACTTTGTTAGAATATTTAAGTGATAGGAAAATTGTTCTATTAATATACAAGCGAACTCTTCGTTTTATCTTGCAAGTCTATAAGGGGGTGATATCTACACGGCTTAACCGATGAGTCCAATAGACTGATCTAGAATGAAAAATGTACACATATAATCTTATTCATCTTATGAATATTTTTATGTCGATATTAGAAAAGCTATTCATTCCTTGATAGTTCATAAAATAAATTTTTTAAACTAGTCAAATGCCTTACACGAACAAATTTTAAAATCTTTTAACAAAACTAAAGTCTGTATTAACCTATTAGATATACTTCAACTATTAACTAAATATCACGAAAAGATACAAGAAACAAGAAAATCTTTGCATAATAAAAGTTACAGCAAAGTTTTGAACACGACTGTCCCCCGTTCTTATAAAATATGAGAAGATTATACTATTGCAAAACTTGCCACAAGTACTGTGTTTAACTAAGAAGTCGATATCATTTCCCTTTTCAAGGATTTTATTATTTTTCGACAATAGTTAATATATTAACAAAATACCTTTTGAAATTATTTTCTATTTTGTTTATTTCTTATCTTTGTTACAACTTAATAAATGCATATATACTTTTCATGCTTAAAAAAGCATATACTTTGTTTAAAAAAACTTTTAAATTATTGTCTACATTGATACGAACTATATTAACACAACAAAGTTTAGAATAATTATAATTATAAGTTTAATTTAAAGTTGTAAATCTCAAATCATAGAAATTATTAGAAATTCTTTTATAACTTTTAATAGAACTTTATTTTATAGTATCACTTAGAAATTGTGTATAATTATTGTCTAATTTTGTAAGTTATACGAAATATATTTTTGAATTTGATGTCAGTATTTAAATAATTATATAAAAGTAGACATTTCTAAGCATAAACCAAGAATATTCCTGCACTTTAAAACCAATAGTGATTTTTCTAAATATTTCTAAACTTTGCGTTATTTCTTTTTAAATCCTATATTTAAAAAAATGTAATAAAAGAAATTTTGGCACTTTGTTAGTTTATAGAAAAATAAGTATTTTAAAAATGATTTATTGAGATACATGCAGCGCATTTGAAATGAAAGACAAATACGCAGTATTAGCTTCAGGAAGAAACTCGTAAACTTGTTTGAGAAACTAACTGAGAGCAGTAGTATTAAGAAAACAGTTTCACAGAGCATACAGATGAGTGTATAGAAGTTGTACCGCGAAAAATGTGAAAGAGAGCATAAGCTAACTATAATTAACTTTGGTTATTGACCTATATATCGGTACAATCCCATATTCAAATTTAAAAAGTATGAGAAGAGGAAATAAAGCAATTCTAAGGTGTCCTCGCGTACCGAGTAAATCTTTAGAGAACTTTTAAACCACCGAGCAAACAATTCGATTGATTACTATTTCTGTTGCTCGAGCGAAATCGAATATTCTACTATTATCATCGAATAGATATCGCACAATTATTTTCATGCAATTAGATGTAAGATACACGTACGGAATACGTGAAGTCAAGATCTATGAATACAATGATTACGTATGCATAGCTGACAGAATTTTTAAGATTTTAGAATATATTGAACTGTGTGAAGCAGAACTTGTCAATAGCGCGTAAGCAAGCAGAAACGATTCTGGAATGGGCACTGCGCATGCGTTTACTTGTACTCGGCCGTCCGTTTACATAAAATGCTTCAATAAAACTTTCATTATTCGAACATTTCTTCTATTTGAACGTAGATGTAAAAAATATTTTAGCGATATGTTTTCTTTTCATCTCGCATTTCTGTCATTTATATTTTCATTGGTGAAGACTATTTCAACACTCTATTTTTAAAGACATTGCAAAACAATAAAATAATCTTTATGGTTGTTTCAATTTATTTGGTTAAAGCATAAAAAATAAAGAGCGCTTAAAATTTTTGATATTTTTTAATCAAAATATAAATTTTTTATCATTTTTGAAATATTTATTTATTTTTTGTTAAGGCTTATTTATATATTTGTGATTAAATTTCCCATGTGATTCATTATAAAATGTACACTTGAAAAATAACAGTAACGTTTTATTAATTTAAATAAAATTATCGTTATCATATCCTTTGTATTATCTCTAGTTATTATTTTATGAAAATCATTTATTAAACTTACGAGGTTTTATTATTTAATTATACATTTCCTTATATATACACTTATTTAAATTTTCGAATCATTTTATAATGTTTAAAACCATTTAATTGTCTTTGAAAAGTTTGGATTGATATTATTCGATAGAAGTTTCATTTTTATAATAACTAATTTAAAAATTCTGAACTACCAATTTATATTAAACATAGTTTTAAATCATTCTTTAAAATTTATTAGAATTACTAAATTTCTAGTCCTTTTAACTAAATATATTTATGCATAAATAGGTTTGTTCTTACCAATTTTCCATTTACACAATAATTATGTTCATATCATTATATTATAATTAAATTGAAGTGAAAATATATGTTTCAGACAAACTTTGTTCCCTAGATTTTGTATGATTTTTATTTATAGTGATTATCCTTGAATTCGTACGTCTAATATAGTCTTGTTTTTGTACTTAAATATTGGATGCTTGCATCTCTTGTTTCGTTGCTACCTATTGCAGAACTTTTTTAATAGCTAGATTGTCTCAGAAAATTCATTGCAAACTTATGTACTTATAAGATGAGAAATTTAGTGTTCGTAATTTACGTCGCTGCTGAGTTTAGATATTAGAAAATTAAATAAAACTCTGAGTGCGAACAACCAACTTGGGAGTAGAAGCTCTTAAGAGATATTCGTATCTCTGGTTGATTTAATTGAAAATAGATTATATGTTTATTCTAAAGCAAAATCTAGTCAATAAATGAAGAAAATAGTTATTAAAACTATCGTAAATAATATATTTATAGATATTGTAAGTAAATAATTATCTAATAAATAATCTAATAATAATCTAATAATAATCTAATAAATACAATAATAAAATATTAGAGTTTTCAAAAAATTTACTATTTTTTATTTAAATATATATTAATGAAAGTATTAAAAAGTTTTTTGCTTTAATTTGAGATATATTAAATTACTTTTTGACTTTTCTTTAGTTTATATTTAACATTCGTTACGTTAAGATACAAGTAATCACTGTTCCATAAAACATTACAAATGCCCATTCATTTATAAGTATTACTTGCTTATTCATAAAACCTTTTACTAATACTTCTTACGATCATAAAAATCTTGACATATCATATATTAGATTAGGCTTTGGCTAATGCTAATTAAGATCATAAAAATTTTATAATATAATGTAACCTTATGTAATAAAATTTCTAATTATAAACGACAAAGAATATTTATGATTTATGTTTAAACATATTTATTTTCATTTATTGTTATATTATATTATATTATATTGTATTATATTATATTATACAGTTTATTATTAATTTGTATAGTTAGCTCAATAAAAATAAGTCTTAAATGCATATATATTGCAGTGCGAATATTTGTTTGAAATTCATTAAATTTAATACTCTTTCTTTCACTTAAAATATATATTCAACTGAATTAATAACATAGGAATGTGCATAAATAAGTGTTTTATTTTAAGCTAACTTATTAAATAAAATAGACTTTAAAGAATATACTTTTTTTAAAAAGATATAAATTTTATTTTCATAAAAATATAACTGTGAATACAAAAAGTCAATATTTTTTAGTGAAATACAAGTATAAAATTTCTTTTTGAAACTAAATATTTATGACATAGTCAGGTGTAAAAATTTTACGTATAATTTAATATTTAATATTCAAGTATAACATGTGTTCGGTGATATACAATTAAATATTTACAAATAATTATATACAATAATGTTATATTAATTTTCATATTTTATATTATCTTATATTAATTCATAAAAATTATTTAAAAAAAATTATTAAATCAGATGTTAAATCGAAAAGAAATAAATGATATAATTTTATGTAATAGCATATTCAAATTAATATACCTTTACAGCGAATGTAAAAGATACATATTTTCAACTATACCTATATTTTCAATTAAAGTTTTAGATTCATTATTTATAAAAAATTAAGATTAATTTAAAAGATAAAAATATGTCAAATTAAATAAAAACTTTCAACAAATTAGTAATATTATTAGTAATATTATTAACATATTTATATTTTTTGAGAATAATTATAAACATATATAAATTTTGTTTCATAATTTTCATTCTAAAGATTGTTTTTAATGCTATTTTCTAATTCAAAATTAATTTTTTAAATAAATACTGATTTAATAGTATATTATAATACTTAATATAATATAATATTTAATGAATATTAATTTATAGCAATAACTAATGATATAGAAAATAAATAAAAAAAATTATTTATAAATATTAAAGTTTTTAGTTTATGAATAAATTTTTATTATTAATTATTAAATTAAGCTTTGAATAAAATAATTTTTTATATTTTGATGTACAATTTTTAAAAATAAGTATGATAAATCAAGTTTTGCTTTGCAAATTTGATGATATATTTAATTTTGTAAAAACGAGAAACAATTTATTAATTTATCTAAGTATAAAAAAAATATGTAAATATAATTTTATTAATATATAATTATCATTTTTATTATTATTAATATATAATTTTATTATTATATAAACCTAAATATAATTTTCATTTTTTTTAATGACAACTTATAATAATTCTATTACCGTTAATAATAATAATTATCTAATAATTCTCTGTTAAAGTACATAAAATGATTAGCTTCTTGAAGTTTTAATTATTTACAAAATATTTGACAAGGTGAATTGTTTCTATTAACTGTCAATTATCAATGATTCATAATTTTTTAATATATAATCATACGTTTAGATATTAAATAATCAGTTAATACTCTTAATAATTAATAAAACAAAGTTTATGTAATTATATGAAATGAATTTAATATAATAATTTTCATGTTAATATTTCCTATGCGGTACATACGTATTTAATTTCAATTCATAATATCTCAGCTTATTATTTCAATGAAAAAAATAAACATCGTATACATATTTATAAATAGAGATTATAATAGTTTATTATTCTAATTGAAAAACCAATATATTATATTTTGTTCTTATAGATTTAAAAAAAAATGAAAAAATTCATACTGTTGATACCACGAAGTATTTTACTTGTTGTGCACGTTTTAACATAAAAGTTAAGTAGAAAAACATCGACGCTATTCGGCATCGAACGGATAATATTTCGTTTTGGGTTACTAAAAGAATAGTACTTATACACTTGTGTTGCTTAGAACGTTTTGACACAAACGGGTACATCTGCATATTCATATAAATACATTTATATAAATTTATGGATCGGTATATTCTAAGCATACAGAATGGTACAATAATTATGGTCTTCGCTTTTTCAAATAACTTGTTATAGAAAATATTTAATATAAAGAATAAAGAAACAATTGATAAAAAAGTAACAATTATTGGATAGAGGAAAAGACATCTGATTATCAGGACATAATAATAATCAAATTGAAATAATATATAATTGAAACCGTATAATAATTAAATAATTAATGCATTAAAATATTTTTACATTTTAAATTAATCCTTACATTAACTTTTTGTCATCTGTAACATATGATGTATAAATAAATTTCTTTTATATGATTTTATACGCTTTTTTTAAAATAAATTTTCATTGAAAATAAGTTGATAGATATGTGGTATTTTAATATTTTTTTCTGATCTCATTTATAAATTCAATTACCTTATCAGAGAAATTTCTAAAGAAATTTATTATAGTAAAAGTTTTTCACAAAAACAATAATAGGTATAATAATATTTGAATAATTTTTTAATATTTTTTAACTTTTCCAATATGCTTTGGTTTAAGAATGCTTACAAATTTATTAAAAGTACTATTGAAGTAGGTCATCTAAAATTTAATATTATTATGTAATCATTCAATAATATACCAAATTTAACAATATATAAAGTATTCATATATAAGAAAAGAAATCCTGTAGCTCTTTCTTTATTACACTGGTATAAACTTTTTTATCGTCCGTATCTATTTTTGCAAAGTTTTTAAAAATATTTTTATTGAATTTAATGTATCCATGGATTAAAATTTATCTAAAATTTTCAAATATTTCTTCAAAAAAAAACTTTTGAAAGAGATAGATAATATTTTTATTTAGATTATTAATTTTAGATGTCTATTGATATAATACACGTATAATACCTTGTGTACGTATAAACAATATATAATAGTTATAACAAGTATTACCATTTTTATATAGCGAATTATTTATAAGTAGCTTAAGATTTAATTAAAATTATGATAAATATTTTGATTATTTTAAGTTACAGTTAGAAGTATAGTGAATTTATCGTGATTTTTTATAAAATTATATACTAAAATTTAATATCTACAAATATTATACTATATATTATATTATGATAGGTATAATTTAGTTTATATTACCTAGAAAGAATTCCTTGAAATAAAAAACATGGATACTTCAATTAACCAATTGAAATGTTACAGAGAACTAAGAGTTATTTTTGTTATGAAGTCGTACATCATTTTTTTTATTAATTATAAAAAATTCTCAAGCATTTAGAATGTAGTGAAAAATATATCGAAAAAAGTTCATTTAATTTATAAAATATATTGTCCCTACGAATATATATCGATAAAAAGATTGGAATTTTACATTTTATTTTATATTTGCATAATTATAAAAACTTTTTAAATTGTAACCGAATAAAAATGTTTGCACAATGATTTTAAAAATTATTATGAGCAGAAATCATGTAATGCTTAAAGTTCGAAAAAACTTTTTTGTTTTAATATACCTACTTAAAAAACTGTTAGAATGTTTGAAACGTTGAAACATACTTTCGCCTTATAAAACATATTTCAAACATTAATTAAGTGTAAAATTTATTATATTCACTGGCTAATAAATATTTATTACCATGAACAATGTATTAAAAAAAAATTTGTTAATCCTCTTAACTTATCCTTTATTTTAGAGTATTTCAATAACTCCATAATTGATAATTTAATAATTGAATAGTATGATAGTACCATAGAATAATACTTCATTGTAAACCGAATGGAATCGTAATATAATTTAATTGTAATATAATTTAATTTAAATATAATTTAAATGCTTTAAACGAAGTAGAATTATTTATAGATTGAATTATAATTTAATGAATATATTATATCTTTACGAGGAGTAAATTTGTCAGTCCATTGTAAATCAGGAATAGAAAAAATTAATTTTATACGAATATACGATGTTCGTTAAAATTATTCTATAGTAGTATTTTCTTTGCAATTTAATTTAAATAAATTTACAAATAAGCGATCAAAATCTACGCTGATTATTTAAATTAAATATAAAACTATAATTTTTATTCATGACATTTGATCCAAACAGATTATATATTTAATCATGAGAATATTTTTCAATTATCCACATATTTATATAAAATTATTTTACAAGATAATATAATTACGTATCAAGGATAATAATTAAATAAAATTTGAAACGAATAAACTTATTCATATAAAGATTAAACTGGAGCAAGATCATATTTTATTTCCAAAGTATCATTTATGAAGTTACTTTGATTCATTCAATTATAAATTTTCGTATTCTATATTTATATCTGCACAACTTATATTTATACTGCATTTAACGATTTACAGAATTCAGTTTGGATGTCTCGCATTAAAAATAGCGTTCCCTTTGATAAGAACGAATCAACAATTAATTAAAACTGATTTAGCAGACATACGAATAAGATTCACGGGATTTCCACTTCGTTCCCGCGAAAATTTCGCAAACTGCTGAAACTTTGTTAGGTATGTATCTTTTTATGGTCATCCGTACTCAGGGAGCAAGAGATCGGACATTCGAGCGAGATCGATGAGTGAATGAGAAGGCATTCGAGCGCTTGGGGACACAGAATTCCTATTGACTCTACTCTTTGTGATTCGTTTTTCATTCTTTGATCTGTCGTTCGCTCGTTCGCCCGTTCGCCCGTTCGCCTGTCCTTCAATAGTACTACTCTCGTTTGGAGTCGCTCGTACACATATGTATACGAAGTTATCGGTCGTCGCGCGAGCCCTATTCGCTCTCCATTCATTTCTAATCGATTATTCGCTTCAACGGCGCTGCCTTAGCTTTATTTGCATTGACGTGTATCAGCCAGTAAGAAAACCCTCGCGAGTCCGTTGTTATCCAAGCCCTTGAAAATCTGTTCTAACCCCTTGTCTCACGACTTCTATTTTTCGCTTCGCAAGATCTATCGATCGTTCTTACTCAAAATACGAATTCAAGGTTTTACTAAACATATGGAAAATCTCTAGGAGATTAGAAGAAAATAAAACCGCGGTAAGTGAAATAGCGAAGAGAAGCCGTTCTCGAGATTTCTACCCGAAATTTCCGAATGAAATATTTTTCTCGCGCGAACGATAACACATACTCCTCGTAATATTTTTTATATTCTAGATTCTACGTTTTGTTCTACTCTCCTTCTTTCTCATATTATATCTTATATTCCATAATTTTTTCCGTGTTATATAATTTAGACTCGGGACTGGATAAATCTGTCGATTTTAACTTTATGTATTATATAAGAAAGTACGTTTCGATTCAGTGGATGATCCTACTATTTTTTATTTTTAGTTTTTGAAAGTATCGTCCTCTTGTTTTGAAAGTACAGGCGAAATTCGATATCGACTTCTTATATCGGTAAATTTTTTACGGATCTTTTATTTTTATTCGAATATTCGAATATTCGAATCAATATAGGTATAAAAAAAATTAATTTTGAATATACAAATTTTAATGAATTATAATATTGACTAATATTACTATTTACTTTATGAAAAACTAAATTAAATTATGAAAAAATTTATTTCATAATTTTAAATTAGATAATATTATAGCTTAAAATATACATTATTATGATTGGAATATAAAAAGTTGGCGTTATGAATCTTTTTAGTTTAATAACAATACGTGCTTAAGTTTATCTTGTTTTAAAATTTATCATCGCTTTCAAATATTTTTAATACGCCTGTGGTTTCTTTATAATAACATTAATAATTTATATTAACTTATATACTCTAGTACTTAAATATTTAGTTATCGGTAATTATTTTTTTTCAAATTAATTAAAAATTCATTTATTAATTTTATTTTATTATTCTAATATTAAAGGTATTAAATTATACTAATTTGTATTAATACAAAGTTGAATAAACCACTAATATTTTAATTATAATGTAACAAAGTATCAGTTTGTTTAATAAACTTTTGCCGAATGAAAAAAATAAAGGACTACTTTGGATTTGGATTAAAATGACAGTGAATTGTTTAAACGTAAAACAATTCAAAACGTTAGGAATAAAATCTTATTGCGATAAAGGTAAAATAAAATGTAAAGTACCGTTCAATATTATGAACAAAAATCACAAAGATGCAACTTCCGAACGTGAGATAAAACGATATATAGTATAAAAAAGAAACACGTCGTGAATGATGCTTGACTCTTATGCATTGTGAATAGTTTCCTGTAAGAAAACGAGGGCGAAAGAAAAAGGAACGAAAGTCGTTATAAAGTACAATAACAACGTGTGTTGCTATCTAGTGACACGAAGTCAGAGGCTGAATTATCCAATCCGAACATTCCATATTAGTTATATTAAAAAACTAACGCCTGAGAAAGTTTACAAATGAAAAAAATTCCAAGATAGTCGCTATCACGGATTCTCGCTCTATTCTACGAGTGAATTCTCTTTAATATTTAGCAAGATCAGACTGCTTGGATGCATATGAAACGTCACACTCGTGAGATCGTATCCTTGTAATAGCAACCATTAAGCATTTTATTTTTTCTTTATAAGCTTTAGGTTATTTTCTTGCTATTTTAAATAAGGTGAAATAATTTTTAAGTATCCAACGGGTTTCGTGGTCATTAAATATCCGTGTGTGCATTCTTAAGCAATCCTCGACAAAATAAAGCTTTGTGCATTTAAAATATATTAAGGAAAACAAAGTAAGCAAATTGCGTTATAAATACGATTCCTATTCGGAATTGATTGTATCCGAGTACTAAATTTTGCTAATTTAATCGAGTATTAGAATTCTCTGGGTATTTTAATTGCATTCGAGTTGTTTTATCCAAGTATAAATTAACAAATCATGGAATATACTAGTATATTACACTAGAAATTGAAGTTTTCAATATAAAATGTAAAATAAAAGTAGTACAAATATCGCATTATTGTGAAATGAAAGATTAGTTTTAAATTGTATTGTATACCTAGTTAAAGTTTTTTGGAATTATATTCAATGCTTTGTAGAAGTAAGGATTTGTTTTTTTTTAACAGAAATAACATTCAATTAAAAGAAGTTTTTTCTCAACTTTTTCTTTTAAATAATTTATTTCGAATGAAAAATACTATTTTTAAATATATGTATGCGTGTGATTACGTTGATATTAAAAGTCGTATTCTTATAAAATATATGTATACAATGCAAGAGTTTTCGGAGTGAATCGAGGCATGTAATTCAAGTATTGCAGAGTACTATTTTTCCTCGTAACTTTTTATCCAAAGTCGATAAAAGTTGTTCGACTTAAAAACTTATCGCGTAATCATCTTCTATATAACACAGATTGAAGATATATTTTTAAAAAAGATTAGAAGTATCATTGAAAAAACTTAATTATGTTAAAAAAGAATAAAATGGTATAAAGTACTATACTCTTGATTTCGGAATACGTGACGTGATTTCAATATTATTCTTAACTTAAATTATAACAATTGTATACCAAAAGATATCAAACATGAAAAAGAATATATGAAATGAATTTTTTTAATTCGGAAATTATAATGTTAAATGCGATGCAAAAGAAGTAAAATGTAATAACGTAAAAGATCTTTATAATATTTATAAATAAATTTGTTAAAGTGTATTCTTCTTTCAAAGATTGGTTAAAAGCCATTAAATATATTAAAAGTAAAATATAATCATAAAACCACTTTTACTCATATGACTGCTTTCGGTTATCATTCTGCATTTTAATTTAAAATTAATTTTCTTTTGATTAAAGTATACTTCGTTAAATTTGTTTAAAGGTGCATTTATTCGATGTAAATATTAAAAATTTAATACGGGTTTCGGTAATTCATACCGATATTTCATTAAATTCATTAAAATGGTTTTATGTTTACAAGAAAATAATAAGAATAAAGATTTTTTCTTGCAAAATACTCGAAATAAATAAAAAAATTATCCACTTAATTCTTTCTAATAGCAATAAATAGATTTAAAACATAAAAATTTGATATAAAGAAGCAAAGTTAGAATAATAAATACCAAGATGAAAAATCAAACTAATACTATGAAATTATACTCATGAAATTAACGTAGATTCGATAAGAGAGTATTAAGTCTGATTTTAAAAAGTCTGAAACTGAATCCGAATCAATTAAGTGACTTTCATCTTTAATGAGTTCTAACTACGTAGCACTCGTTTCACCAATCCTCATAAACTAGATATTAATCTTCTTCGATGGCGATCTTGTACCCTTCACTTCCACTACCCTTTCGTAATAGATGTAATGAAAAAATAAAATGAAATTAAATAAAGTAAAATAAAATAAAAGAATCAAAGAGTAAAAAGAATCCTGAATAAATCCATTCTCATAAATTTTGCATGTACCTATCAACTGGTTACGTACATAAATTCTGAGATGAAACGAGATCACCAGCTGATCATAGATTTTGTAAGTACTGTTCAAAATTAATCACATAAAAATGATTATTTATAATTTAATTTAGTGGTCTAAAAATAAGTTTCTCTGATTTTAATAAAATAATTTTAAAATACACGTAGTCCTTATAACTTTACTTAAAAATAATTTAGTATTTTCATCGTTTTCAAGTCAATTTTTAGTTTACATATTTTTTAATCGGGTTGTTTACAAATTATTAAAAGTAAAAGAAATAATATTTTATAAATTTCGTATATACTTTTATACGATACTAAAAATAACTAATAAAAATATTAATATATTTTACCTAAAACTATAGCTTAACAAAAGATAATATTTTTTAGACTTAAATTGAATTAATAAAATGGAATTCATATATAGAATATCACTTAATTTATTGTGTATGGAATATTTCCAAAAGAATGTAACGTTTCGATAAAGATAACCAAGATAATAAAATTGGATTTCTAGTTTCCAAATTTAAGAAAATTATGTACAAGTAATATTTTTACATTTTCTATATTCTCGTTGAAAAAAAAATGAACTACTGGTTCGCAATTTCCGCCTTTCAAAACATTTATTTGACTTAATTTTAGCATTTAACGTATTCGTATTTGTTTGCAATTGCGATCCCTTATACAACTATTTAAATATCTACTTACATATTTGTAACGCGGAACTGAGGTTCTCACCACCTTCTAACGAGCGTTTCTGCAAAGAGATTGGATTCATTTGACTTTCTTATCCTCCTTATCTCCTACACTGTTTCAATTTCTCGTTCGGTTTATCTCTTTTCCTTTTTAAAACTTTTTCCTTATCGTTTAGCTCAAAACTTTTTAATATCTCTGAAAATCGTAAAATATCTGCTTGAAACTTCAAATTTTAAAGGAATAACGTAATATTCGTAGGGGTAAATTCAAAGTTGAACTGCATACGCGCGAAAGTCTGTTTCTACCCCCAGACGACTCGAGCAGGAATTTCTACGACCATTCTATATATATATATATATTTCTATCTCCTTTTTCTCTCTTTACGTCTCCTCTTCTGTTTATCTAAAGATTCATGATCATTTATTAATATCTATGAAAACTATGTCATGATTGGAGGAAAAAATTACACCTATATACCTTCAAGTCCTTTTTTTATATCCTTTTTTCCCTCATTTTTTCAAAAGCCTTCTCTCTCTTGCCTACTCACCCATAGCCTTCGGGATATTATTTGTACGAACCTCAAAATTTATATGTATCATCCCTTTGGCGCTCGAGAAATAATTTCTAGACTGTATGGTTACATTCAACTATACAAAATGAATGAATGTACAATAATTTTATACGAAACGTTCATCTTCTATATATATATATCTTTTAAATCGATCGCGACTGTATTAAATATGATTTTCGATAATTACATAGAGGCTTACTCAGATTTTTTTATAGGCATCGATGAAATGCAATCGTTAAATTTTTAATGCTTTTATCGAGAATTTTACTTCGGAATAAGTAAATATCGTATAATAATAAGTCAATAGTTTTTTTTATTAATTTGAACGGAACAATAAATTTTGATAATATTTTCAATGCTTAAATGGTAAGAGCATTTCAACATTTTTCCCAAAAACTTCCGAAGAATGTTACGATGGATAGGAATTTGCACTATGTTACTCTTCATCGATCCTTAAAATATGAATTTTAATATTTCATTAGACGATAAAGCTTGATAATGAGACCCGTTAAGTTAAATTTAATTCTCTGAAATCTACTGGTACATCTTTGTAAACTGCTATGGTGGAATTTGGGATTAAGAGTACGTTCGTCTCACTGAATTGAATTAACAAAGGCTCATTGTTCTCGACCGTAATATATTTTCAATTTACCCGTTGGAAATAAAATAATGTTCTTGAGTCATTAGTATTCAAAAAATGGTAAATAAACATTGTTCTATAAAATGTATATATTACATTCCATATACAAAAAAAAATTTCAACAAAAATTATTGGAGAAAAATATTCGTATCGCCGAAGATTTTGATTAGATTTAAGTCTAGTTTTAAGTAGTATTTGTGTGCAATTATCAAAATGAAAGCGTACATAAAAGTATGCAAAATATATTTCTGATCGTACGTTTAAAATAAAAAATATTCAATCGAATTGGATTTGGTCTCGGATATCCCAATCAACCAAAATACGAAAAATCCACCAGAATCGGTGAAAATACGAATCCGAACGTTCGAGGTTTCTTGGCGTATGTCGGTATTTAAACAGTGTTCTGAATTGCGAATACCAAAGATCCATCTCAAGTTAGATATATGCTATAAAGCAGAGTAATCACGCGTCGTACGTACTTGGCTTTGCATCGTTGATGGTATGCGACGCTTACTCGAGTAATCAACGATGCGATTTGTGTATCCAACCTGCGAGCGTCATTTTCCTCGTCTCGCATCGCCTACGACCCTTCCGTCCTCGTCCGCGTTCGGACCTTTTAGTTTGCCCGCTGTATTTCTCATTTTATGCGAACGTTAGCGCAGGGCTCGAGTCATCTAGATAAATCAAGACTAGGGGAGTCACGGAAGGCTGGCATTAGCGAGCCTTTGCGCGCGATGAAGGAAAATTGTCCGAGGAATTTGTCGAAGAAAGTCCGTTGCAGTTTGCTCGCGAAAGGTTTATGCACTGTTTCGGAATGGTGGAAGGAAGGAAGGAACGCGTACAAGCCTGAATTACGCATGCATCTGACGCGCGAGGATTTAGAAAATTCATTGTTGGCGAATCGCCGTTCTTTGGAATGGCTTAAGCTTACGGTACGTAGTTTTTACGGCATTTCATAAAGTACTCTATTATGAATCCCAAGCGAATTCAAACTACGTAAATTCACATTTTTCATTATAATTGCGAACGACAATTATTTCGAAATTTCTGCTAAAAACATATTCGAAAACTAATTCATCGTATTTTGCAACTTCGATCGTTATCGACGTTCGAGCACTTTTTCAATAAGTCGCGGTCGGGAAGTTTGCAAAGTACGCGTAGATGTTTACACAGCTGCGTGTAATGAAAGTGAAAATTTAGATTACGTGGAACGACGAGCCGGAAGTACGTTTGTCCGAGAAAAGGGAAAAAAGGCCCGAAAGTCCTCCGGCGAGAAGCGAGGAACAAGGAAGAGAGACGTACGAGAAAGAAACCTGTTGTTTCCTTCTCCCAATCGCGTAATCGCTCAACATCGCTGCGTTGTTAGCTGTCCGTTGTTCCGCGGTGAGAAAAGACGATGGTTCTCGGAGAGTAAATCCAGAGGGCGATGTAGAAGAGAAGGATGATTATCCTGGTACGCTCTTGACCGGTGAAGTATTGTCCCGAGCAAGGACGAGGAGTACGGTAATAAGAATCGACTATCCCGTCCAAACGTATACCTTCCCTCTAATGTACCTTTCGTTTGCGAATATTAAAGCAAGAGTGTTTATCCTGTTGCGTTCATCAGCACATATATTACTAGATAATTGTACGCATACTCGTTACGCGTGCGACGTAATTAGTTTATGACTTTTATATCCTGCGCGAGCACAGGAGATATTTTTAGGTCTAGAAATGATTAATAAAATAATTGCGATTGGTAACTCATTGTTTTATAGAACAACGATTCCGATAACGTCTCTTTCTACAACTTCTTTAATCGAATAATAATTTCAATTTTCACGACACGTATGTGTTATAAATACGTGGGTGTATAATAATAATAATAATAATAATAATAATAAGTCGTTACGAATGATGAATTTGCTTTATTCAATTTATAATTAAGGATATTCTGATACTTTATCGCAAGTTTGAATTACTCCAAAGTTAGAATTTAAAATGATCGATATTGTTGGTATTCCATTTAAATTATAATTACTGATTTCAGTTATTTGTTTCTAGATAAAAATAGTTACACAAATTAGAATGAAATTTTTTATTATCCTCCAGAAATGTCATAAGGACGTTCTCAGATTATGGTCACTGGGCTCAGGTGTGTGTAAAAGATTAAGCAGTCACTTACTGCATTTCTAAGATTAATACGGCTTTGGATTGGTCTTCAAATTTTCTTTTGATAAAAATACGAATTTTTTAGTATCATGTATCTATTCCAGATTCTCAAGACTTATTAAACGATAAATTATAATTTGTCTTTAATGCATTAATGCATTGATATAAACTTTATTTGCTTCGTTTGTTTTTATTTTGAAATAAATATCTTAAAATATAATACTATGGAGTGATTTTCAAAGATTTTTAATTTAAATATATTCTCTCAATTTTAATTTACTAATGTCTAATTTAATGGATGATCAGTGTATCACATCCATACATATTTTTTTAATATTTGCAATTGTAACAATACTTAAATTAAATATATTCGATAGAAATTGTGATACGGTAGTTGATATAAAAATCTGTCCTAAATCTTGTCTTTGAAGTATATTTAAACTATTTCATAAGAATAGTAAAAATTTGTTATAGATATTTCGTTTATTATTCTTCATTATACATCAATAATAACCCATTTTTGTATTTCATTCAAATATTATTCTATATAGATTCAAAATTATAAATATACAATATAAAAATATTAAAAAATTTGTAAAGTCGTAGGATAAAAGTGAATTATTTTAAGTAAAAGTTACGAGATTTTGTAGTCATTCGAAATGCGATTTTCATGTAGAAACTACGTGACAAAAAATAATATACCGAATTATGTCTTAGAAAGATATAAAACTTTTTTTTATTAAAAAATTTAAATAATAAAAAAGTTTCATTTATATCACAAGCTATTTTTCATAAGTGTAAAAATAAAGCCCAAAAGTTTAGTACCAGTGTATAAAGATATGGTGTTTTTAATTTCAAGTTTATTTTTTCATCATTTTAGGAGTTTGAAATCTTGTATATTGTCTATGATAAAATTCATAAAAATTAGTTTTAAATACTTTATATGTAAGAAAGTAATATTTTCATTAATTACCGTAAAATTTAGGAACTTAAACTATTTTTTGATTGTACATTTGTATTTTTGCCAGCATTAATCCATTATGCCATATCATTAAAGACTTTAATTTTTTTATTTCAAACGTATAAATTGTATTATCTTTATTAAAATATTTATTAAATTAAAAAATCCAATTTTTTTTAATTGTATAAATATTAAAAAAATTATATTATTATATTATAAAAAATCTCGGTTTCTTTAATTGATCAGGTAAATCAGATAAATTATCGAAAGAAAACGATTTATAATATTTTTTTATAAAATGACTATATGCGCTTATGTCGGTTGTTCGTTTAACCGTACTCAACATTATATACCTTTACAATCAAATCTTAATACACTTTTTCTCGATGTAAGATATAAATTTATTTTCGAGATTGTGAAATACGGGATTCTACGTACAAATTGACTGTCCTTTCTTTTCTATATGTCAAACAGCTTTTCGTGTGAAATCGTGTAAAATAATTCCCTTACTATATATAAAATACAAAACATTACCTTTTTTCTATTTCACATGTCTGCATTAATTAACGGAATCGAATGTAAAAACGAATTACTATGTTTATGTGTAGGAGTGTCAAGTTAAGCTTAGAATTATTGGATATTTCTCGGGGTCGTCTCTGAGTGTCTCATTTGACGTTATTCACAATTACGTTTAGGTCACGCAAGGTAAAGCAAATACTGCCAATGGACGAAACAATAGGCTTTAAGAACTTTACTATTTCCACTTACAATGTAGAAGAAAAAAGACGCAAAACGCATAAAGTAAGTAGTTCTTTTTTCGATTGACAGCTAAATCTATAAAAAAAATAATTGATATAAAAACATATTGCATTGACAAGTTTTCTGAATTTTTTTTCGGATATATTAATAAATTTATTATGTATAAAAATCTTACAAAAATGAGTCATTATTAAATTTATATTTAGGTATTTACAGTTCACCTTGTTATACATGAATTTATTTTAAATAAAAATGTTAAATTATAAAATAGGTTAATGTGCAATATATCTACAGAAAAATTTCCACACTTATAGTTATATAGTTTCAATTATAAAAATAAAATTTAATTCGTAAAAATCTAAATAAAATTATTCATTAGGTGTATAATAATAAATATGCTTATTCTTAAAAATTTTTGAAACATAGTTTATGATAAATCAATACCAAAAAAATACATGATTTATGAAATAAATATTAAAATACTAAATAAATGATCGATACATTCGAGATGTACATTATTCATTAGATTAAAAAAAATTATAAGATAAGAAACAAAAGTGCATGAAATGGAAAAAATAAATGATCGACAGCAGATCTAATGTGATAATATTAGTAAAAATTTATTAAAAGATAATTTTATTAAAACGTTTTTCATTACTATCGACTTTTCGTAAATACTTTTACAGAGGAAAAGAAAGACTAGAGGCGAATATATAGTCATTGATAATAGAATAAAGTCAATATTTTTACCGCAAAACAAAACAAAAAATGTAATAAGTTGTTTTATTGTATGTATTGGTGAAAACTAATACATTTGTAACTTCTTGTTGTAATTAGTACTAACGGAGATACTTTGTCCAATGAACGAACAAATAAGGGAGTTTACACAGTAAAACAAAAAAATTTAAGGTTGTACAAAAATATTTTTAACAATTATATAACTACTTTTTGAATATACGGATAATGAATCAATTTAATTTTTTATAAGTAAATATATATTTATGAAAAATAGCGCGTATTCACGCTATTACAATTACTATGATATTTTATAAAAATTACCATATTTTATAAAATAATCATCATTATATTCTAGAGTCATTGATTAATTAAGTTTACTATAGTTCTTATTTTATTATTTATAATTTAAATATTTTGCACTTGTAATAAATTTCGTTTATTAATTAAATTAATTTATTTAATACAATCCCCAAAATGAAATATTCCTTGTCCAGATTCTTCTAATATTTTGTAATATTGCCCATATCCACGATATATATATATATATATATATATTATATTGTACAGTTCTGCTATTAATTCTATATCGAAAAGGACGATGAAAATCCCTATTTTGTTCATTTATAAGAAAGAAAACGGAGTTTCTGTATAACCTCTGCTTTATAACTAGTTGTAACGAATCTTTTATTTTTACTAACTAAATATTTAATATAAATATTAATATTAGAATATTTTAATTCGCTATTATATAAAAAATTTCTCTTTTTATATTTTGATGTATTTTTATATTTTAACAAATTACTTAAAATAGTGCTTCAACATTAACTTATATTGCTTCCGATAAATTTTAAAACTCAGATTTTTTATTTCACTGGTTTCAGGTATCTAAATTTTTAATAAGCTCGAAAAGACATCTCAGATTAATATAAAAACGTTAAAGTCAACTTTATTCCATGATTTAAGTTTATTAATTCATTTTACTTTTATTTTATTATCAATCGTAAAATTATTTTTTTTCAGATGAAAATTTATATGTACTAAATAAAATATATAATCTATATATTGCACATATATATTAAATTCAATTTTAAATTCGTATATAACTGAAAATTATAAAAATTAAAATGTTTTAATAAAAGAATTTTTATTTTATAATTAAAATTTTAATGAACTTATATATATATATTTATTTATTTATTATTGTACATTAAAATTGTACAATAATACATTAAATATGATAATACATTAAAATTGAAATAAATTGAAGACTAATACCTTCTGTTTAAAAATTTATATTTGATAAAAAAATATTTCTAAACGATTACTACTTTACACAGTGATTATAATTATATATAATGTTTGAAGGCAAATAAAAATCCTTTAATTAAGCGACAAAAACAGTTTATTGTAACAAGCGAGCATAGAATACAAATAAACTTCATTAAATGTATTCATAGTATTTACAATTTTGAAGTTCATTACGAAGTTTCCGCGCATAACTTAAATCGGACGTATTATTTCGATTTCTTTTCGAAGATCTGCTTTGTAGTATTAGAAACGAGCAATGGCGCACCGAACATCAGCAAAACGTATCAAATTATTGAAATGCAACGAATACTTTGGTGGAAATGCCGTGAGAGATGATCCCCTCAACAAAGAGCCGAAACTTCGCGAAACAGAAAAGTCGCAACTCGACATCTATCATAGATGAATTCAAACTTATGAGCCAGGAAAGGAAGTCGGAACCGGGACTCCAGGGCAAGCCACCGGACTAGTAAGTTGTGTGGGTCTCTTCGTCAGTCAACAACTCGGAAACTTACCCAGAAAGCAACAACGAATCTACCGCTGAACTACACCGACCGGATGAAGCCACGAGATTTGAAACGTAGCAGCGTAATCGTGAGTCTCACCCTCGAGTAACACAAGGAGTTATGTTATGTGTGGTTGAAATATGACTCTCTCGATTTTTCTCGACAGCTTTTACGATATTAAACGGACATTAATAGCAAAACTCGCCTATTTACGTAATATATCTTCAATCTTATATGATTAAACCAACAATGTTTTTTGGATTGATGGGTTAATCGATTTTGTTTACATTGTCTATGTAATAGAACTAAAATATAATTAAAACATAAATTCTACGGGATCAATAATTTAGATTTAGAAATATAATAATACTTTAAAAATTACATTCTAATAAATAATGAAGTTATCTTATTAAATTTAATTGTCCAACATTATAAATTGACTATTTAATGTGAATAGGAAAAATAGGAAAAATAGGAAAATAGGAAAAAAGTATATAACACCTTGCTATTATATTTATCATTTATAAATTATTACATTCGCATTCAAATATTTTAACGTTTTAAGCCAAACATTATAACTGTAATAATTTTATCTCCTAAAATTTCTACAAATTTTAAAGTTAGACATAAATGTGAGCGATAATTGTAGATGAAAAAAATTATAATTTTTCTAAAAGTTAGTAATTAGAAAAGTTTATTTTAATAGTTGTTTAGATAAACTAAATATAAAAACAAATAATTTGTATACCTGTAATTTAATACGAACGATAGATTATAATTTTAAATAAAATAAATTTACGCACAAAGACATTTAAGAGCAACTAAATATAAAAATATCTTTTTAATTAATCTTTTTAACTTATTCGTTTATCAGTTTTTTTGTATAATTATTATAATTAACAAATGTTATAATTATAATTAAAAATCTAATTATAAATGTATTTTTAAAAATAAATATAATGTTTTTATAAAAATTTCATATTTTTTTTATAAATGAATAATTATTAGAAGTGAATTATTGTTTTATTATTTAATAAAAAGATAGATTTTTCAAATATTATCAATTTTTTCGCGAAGAAAATGACATGGATTTTAAACTATTTTATAAAAATGAAAAGAATAATAAGAATCGAACTCTTAATCTTATGGTACATAAAATTTTAAGCTTAAATTATTGAAATACTGCAAGAGTCCTATATTAATTCACGCTACTGAAATATCTCATAATTCTCGTTAAATAAATGTTTGTGCATTACTATATTGAGATAAACTGTACAGGAGCAGGAGAATTAAAGCGTACGTAGAAATCGAGAAATAAAACAAACATCCTGTAGAGACACGTACAGTAGCTTGAAGCTAAAGTAATCATAGCCATAGAAAAAGATTATGACTTAAATCGTAATTTGTGACATTATTTTTTTATTTATACATCGAAATTATTTAAGTATCCGAAGAATTATTAAACTTAAAATTTCCAGTGTGAAAATGATGTCTCAACTCGATAAGACTATCGATAAGATTCTGTGCCAATTTATCATTGAGTATTATAGTTGAAAATTATATTTTGAACGATGATAAATGTTGGATGAATTTGAGAAATTCGAAAAAAATTTTAAATAGGTCTTTAACTTATAGTAAAATTTTTTACGATTTATCTTCTATTTTTAAAAATTTTTCGATACGTATAACGTTAAAGTAAAAAGAGGAAGTTAATTCCGAAAATTCGTTGGAAATGTAATCTAATAGCTTTATTGCATGAGAAGAAACACGATTACCGTACATTTTTATCGATAGTCGACGCCGGATGCTGTACGAATATTCGAGTATTTTGTACTTGTTGTTTAACTCTCAAATAATCGAAAGCTATAAACGAAAAACAATGACGCGGTGTCAGTATGTAAGCTTAAAAAACATCATCGTAACAGCGTAAAATAAAATAATGTAAACGAACAAAAAATATTCAATTTTCACCCTGAACGCACTTTAACGGATTAATCGAGCGTAAAGCGCATCAGGTATCAACGCTTGACGTGCATGAGAAAATTCGAATTAGCCGATTCGTCTACGTAACCGCGATATTATTCAGCGATTAGCACCGATCCGACAACTTTTGCCACTGCGTATAAAGTTTAAGCGATTCGAGCGATTCCTGTTTCGCTTCTCATACGCTTCTCATGCGCTTCTCATGCGACTAGCAGCCTTTTATTTGCGGTAACGTGATTTGATTCAAACCCCTCCACCTTACGATGCGTATTGCGCACGTACGTAAACGCGACATGTACACCCTGGGGACTTTCGCGGTTCACGGATGAAACTTTCACGCGAATGTGCACACCTCGATGGAAACTTTCTACCGACGTAAAACGCGCATCCCGAGATTAACCATATACGCGTATACGTATGCACATAAATATACGCGTGCATACATATGTGCATATGTATGTGCATATATATGTACACATATCCCTTTTTATTGTTTAGCGTTCTTAATATAAACTTCCTCTCTCCTCGCTCCTCGTCTAACTATAAAACATATTGGATCGTTTTTATTACGCGTGTTTTTTCGCGCTTTTTTACCGCTCCTACGAATATACAAAGTATACCGATCTACACTTACACAGGCTCGTAAATTATTTTACCGAGGTATTATTACAGTTATCATCGAATTCGTATAATTTCGGCGTAATGTGCTAAGATGAATTATAATACCGACCATTTTCATCCGAGGAATAAAATGGGAAAGCAAAAAATACAGTATAAAAAGAGAAATTTAAACGGAAGGAAAAAAAGTAATCGATTAGAGCGAGAGATTCGTATCGAGGGAAGGTAAAAAAAAAAAGACGTAAGTGAACAACGAGGCCACAAGGTTGGGCCTAAGCGAGCAGCTGACGTTCTCTGTAGATTTTCACGGGTTTGCCGCGCTTGTCTATGATTTATGCACGACGTATTTAACTGAAATACGTTAATCTTATTTCTTTCGCGAAAGAAAAGAAAAAGAAAAATTATTCTCAGTTTGAATACGTAATGAGTTCTCAAAATTAATCGTATTTCGTATATTTAAGAATTATTAAAGATACTCGAGAAATAATTCAACGAAATAAACCGATGAATGCTTCTTTCAAAATATTTAACCGAAATTTTTTTTAAAAAATGTGTTCAATTTTTCAGAATTAATTCAATTACTTGTTTTATTTTACGTAATTTTCCGAACATCGTTTTCAAAATTTTATTTTAATATTAATATTCGATAAATTTAAACATCGAGAGAAGATTTCAGTATTTTTATGTTTGATAAAATAAAAAAAGAACATCTATTATCAAATTATAAACGTAAAAAAAGTTTTTTTAATTCTTAAACATGTTGCTTAAAATAAAAACAGCAAATATTATTTTAGTAAAGTATTATATTATTATCATCATATTATTATATTATGGTTATTTTATTATCTTTTTATTATTAGCACATTTATGGATGTGACAACATAATTAAACATTCTTTTTTTAGTATAAAATATATTTAACGATGTTGTTGATGACAACAATTTTTTCACGAAAAAAAATAAATTTTTATATATAGTTTTCTTTGTAAAAATTTTCTTGATCTTTTTACATATATTTAATTTACATTCATAAAATTTTTTTAAGAAAAAATATTATTAAGTAAAATTCTTGGTGACTGTAATAGTATAAAAATAATTAAAATAGATGAAAATTAATTTTAACGCGAATAACGAAAGAAAAGACATAATGACCTTTAAATTTTTTTACTATTAATTATAATCATTTTGATATGAATTATTTTAAAATTCTCTTTAAACGAATTAAATATTTTATTTTATATTTATATAACTTGATTAGAGTTTTAAATAAAACTTTAAATAAATAGAAATTTTTGCTTAAACAAATATATTCATTTTTAGTTTGATAATAAAGCTTCGAATAATACAATAAATTGAAATGTTTTTACATAATAACAATCGTTATTTGTTTACTGCAGGAAAATATAAGCTTTCGAAATGATTCTATTACAATGTATTTCACACATTCCTATCGTGATTTTATAGAATATTTGAATACAAATTTCAAATATATACGGTAGTGCACAATATTACATAAATATTAATTATGCAACTTTAAAAATTAGAAACGACGAAAAAATACTATATAAAAATAATTGACGTTTTAGATAGAATAAGTATTTCATTTAATTAAAGGGTATCAACTTTTCACATAACATGGTCAATCGTTTCGGGAGATAGCATAAATAAAAGTAACAAGTTGGATAAATGCAAACATGAAATCATCGTGTATTGTTAGAAAACATGCAATGATGTAGCTATGCTAACCGATCGTACCGAATAGTTTGGATGCTATTTTCTTAATAAAAATTCTAGTATAAAATATTAAATATTTAACGATACCAGATAAAGGTAAAAAATTTCATCCGAAAGAGGCATAAAGTAAAAAATAAAATATGATTGGGGGACAAAATACAACTCGGGTTGTATTTACGATATATATATATATATATATATATATATATATATATATTATATCGTCTATGCGAAAGAAAGGTTTTGGAAAAGAACGCTTCGAATTAATCGAAGGAAAAAGCTGTCATCGCGAATGTAAAGCAGATTTGCATTTGATACCGACAAAATCTATGGCTGTACGGCATTTCCTTGAAATAAATTCCCTCGGATAAAAATACGTTGACTAGGTTTCAGGGCGATACCTTTGTCTCCACGCACGGCAGAACTTTTGCTTAACGAGATTCTTGTCTGCGATGTTACTTCTCCTCGTGCCAACTTGCTCGAAATTGAGTTCACCTCGTAGGCCGTATTTTCCACTATCCAGTCTACGAACTTTTGCTCTTTGCTACTTACACTAATTTAAAAGCCCTGTTTAGTTTCTTAACTCGGATATCGCGTTCGGTATTAGGATACATCAATAAATACGTCTTTGCGAATTCTTTCGTTCCGCGCTCGTTTTTTTTCTCTTCTTCACCTTTTCATTTTGCGCATCTAAGAAGTTATTGGAAAGTTACGCGAGATACTTCCTCCGAGAAGACGTATAAAGCTTTATTTACGAGAAGTCGATAAGTCGCCCGGGCGATGTCGCGCTTCGGTGCATTCGCGGAGGGAAAATGTTTCCTCTTCGAGGCTCGGCTGCGCGAAAATGACTATTACTACTGCTTCACTCGGCAAGTCGCGTGGGAAGATTTAAGTGGTTGATATCCGAAATCTCCAAGGACGCGCAATATCGGTGGAAAAAGAATGCACGAGTCGTGTCGGCAAAATCGCTTGAATATAAAGTTTAATGAAGCCCTTTCATGCAGTTAATTTGTCGGTATTGTTACGCGCTTATTCGGTATAAAAGCTATAGGCAGCGAAACGAGAATTGATGTCGCAGGAGACTTTTTTCTTCCTTTTTCTCCCTTTTTCTTTTTTTTTTATATCGAATAAATACGAATAATAAATAATTTTTTATTACGCAATAATTTTAACGCGATTGAATTTTATCTAGTTTCTACGTGTATTCATTAATATTCGTTCCGAAAGTCGGTAATTAAAAGTTTATAATTAATTATTCAATTTCAGATTTTATATTTCTAATGAAGGTAACCTTAATTAATTTTTTAACGCACTGTAAATGAGATGACGAAATTTTATATTCAATTAAAAATAAGTTATTAAAATATTACAATATTGTGCAGAGATTATATTCCATAATTTATATGAAAATTTTTATTACTTACAATTTTTAATGGTTTTTATAGTAATAGTTAATTAAAACTAATGACGATAATAAGGTACAAAGGAAAAAAATTATTAATATTTGATACATTTATGTTTTGCCTACGACACTTAATTTTATAATTTTGTAATTTTGCATTTCCGATAAGTTATTCCGTGGAAGCAACGATCCAATCAGTTTTCTCGCGAGATTACGATATTGTAAAAAATTGTAAAGAATAAAATGCAATTCTTTAATAAGAAACAAAAGAACGATCGATCTCGCGAGATCTTTGTTGTAAGTTACACAATTCTTCATCGCGAGTCCTTTTAATTTTTGCACGACGTTCCCGCGTTATCGGAATCTTCCGTTTAAAATTTTAACAAAAACCATTTATTTGAGAAATATTGTCCGTAGCTGTGCTTTTACAAAAGACAACATCAACGTATTATTTTTTATTATTTGAACCGTTGTTTTGAATAAACTTGGGAAAAATTTTGAATAACTTGGCCGTTAAAATTGATACGAACGTTACTTTACAATATGTATTTTTAATCACGAAAGACCTTTAATTTTCTCTGAATAATAAAGACGAATGCCTAGAGAAACATTTTCAGCATTTTCAGCATTTGGTACGCATAAAATATTTACCGAATGTTATCCGAAAACACGGCAATGACTATCGTTCGTCACGAAATAATTTATACAATAAAGGACAATGTTTCCGTCATGAAGCGTATATCGGAACCAAAGTTTGTAAATCGAATCCAGGCTAACCGTAAGCGAAGCACAAGTTCTTCCATAAATCACGAAAGCACGTAATGAAATCGAAAGCCTTCGGGACGCATTATGTGTCAAAGTGTAGAAAGTGCCCCCCGCCTCATTGATCAGTCGACTAAATCGAGAGGCCCTTGTTCTCCCTCGACACACGGAGAGTGTCTCGAACGAGCCTCGAACGGAAGGTCGTCCGCGATGCGGCACCTCGTTTGCATTCCGCTCCTCGTCCTACGAATTCACATCGAACGGCAAAGCTCGGACTTTGTCGGGTCCGAAGAAAAGGTACGGATGGGCGAGACGATTTCTTTGGTCACGTGCGGGATCGGAGCGATCGGTTCGGTGTGTCAACTCACCCTCCGGGAATCTCCGGGGCTCCTGGCTCCCTCCTCTCCTCGGACCGAGATCCGGTCGGATCCCGACTTCCTTAGGTTCAGGGTTCGGTTCCGCGCACGTGGGGGGCGGAAGGGCTGCGCTCCGGAGGATGTGACGCGCGCGATCGCGAAGGCGCACTGCCGACTGATACGGAGGCCGCTATTTCGCCGGTTCCCTCCCACTCTTTCGGCCACCCTCGACTCCCCTCTCGACCGTCTGCGGGGTTTCCGAATGCCAGGGAAAAGCGCGCACCCCTCGAGCATGCGCGGCTACGTAGGCACAGAAGACCTCGTAGGCCTTCGAGGAGGCGCGACGCGGAAGAGACGGGGCCAAGGCGCAAGTGCGCAAACAGCGCTTCTTTTCCTTAAATAATTGACCGGCTTCTTAGGCGTGATGCAGGTTTCACGCGGTCGCCTTCCCTCTGCTTTCGCACTTTCGCGCAGCTCTTTTCGTTTAAGCGAAAGCTGCTTGGATGTTACTCGGGGAAGCTTAGAGCTACTCGCGTTCTTAGCCCCTTTCTCTCACGCACCTACTCGTTTTAACCGGAGATACGTCTTGTTCTTTTAATTAATTATGTAAATGCTAACTCCTATTACGAACATTTTACTCTTTCTTCTGCATTTTAATCCGCTCTAATTTTCCTCGCTCTTCTTTATATAAAGTTAGGCTAAACAAATTTTTTTAGCCCTACAATTTTTTAAATAGTGAGTAATCCTTATTTTCTTCCTTTAAAAAAGCTTCTTTTTCAAATGAAAAGGAAGTAGAAAAAAACTTTTAATACGTTTTTGCCCTTGCAAAAAATACTATTTAAAGTATTTACCAATCCGTGATAAGTGTAAATGCCTTTAACCTGGCCGACTATTTCAAACTTTTAATTAGAGTAAAGGCGATATAGCTCTATTTGTTAACGCAACATATGGTTATAATTAATATAGATGATAGGAAAAGAATCGTCCGTTGATACGAAAGAACTATTGGATATATATTTTTCTTTTCAGAGTTTAGTAGTTTCGTTTTTCAAATGATACAAAAGTGCATTTCTAAAGTATATAATGAAAAATTGAACGTTATTTTGTAATAAGGCTCGAAACATTTCTTTTCACTCTTAGTTATTTTATCATATTTTATAACGATTGAATAATTTTTAATGATATTATTAAAAAATGTAAGAAAATGCAACGTAAACTAAAATACTCGTTCGATTTAAATAAAGGGTTCTAATTTAATGTTGAAGATTTAGCTTATTAAAAATATACTACTTCGTATATATTCTTTTATTCGTAAATATAATTCAAAACTTTAGAAAATACTATTATTACGAAAATTATATAATTATAAAACAATGCGTAGGAATATTTTTCTATGATATGTATATTTATTAATTTAAAAATGATCAATAATATTAAAATAAGCTACGTAATTTAAATTTAAAATTTGTATTTTACAAGCATGAAACCGTATTATAAAATCTATTTACCGAGAATTTTTTAAGCAAGTTATCTCATTTTTATTTAAAGTTATAAAAATATATTCTTAATTTAACTGAACTTGTATAAAATAGATATTTATAATACACGAATTCAATTAGCATTTGTTCAAAAGTTATAAAAATAGAAATTCAAAATAAATTATTGATATAAAAACAAAATTAACATTTATTTAATTTAAGAATTGTGCATTTTTTATAGCATTATTAAATTTACTTGAAAATGTTTTGTAACTGTATAATTTTTACATTAAAGGTTCATTGAATTATTGGATCTTTTGTATTTATAATTTTAATTATATCGATTTTCTCAAATAATAAAATATAAAATACTATATTTAAATTATTATTATGTTGATTATCAGGCAGTCTTTTTATAATTCTTTTCAGGTTCTTAATAATTTATTCAAAATTATTTACAAGAATTTTATAAATTTAATTTTCTTTCATAAAATTTCAATTACAATTTTTTCAAAATAATATTAAATTAGGTTTTGTAAACATAAAATGGTATATCTAATATATTTATATCAAAATAATTTATAAATAAAATATTAATTTGATAAAATTTATATTTTACTAAATATTTTTGTATTTTAATAAGTCTTTTAAGCACTACTTTATTTTCGAACTTTAATTGCATTTATAATCTTTAAATTAATTGAATAATTTTATTAAAACTATATAATCTATAAATTTCAAATAGCAATATTATATATGTAAAATAATATATATATATATATATAAAATTATATTTTATCTATAATAATTCATGAAAAAAATATTTCATGTTTAAAAAATAAAATTAACTAAACTTGTTCTAATGGATGTATACTAGTTTTATTAAGTATTTCATTAAATTCTCAAAATTTGATAATTTTTATAAATTAAAAAGACTTATAAATTAAAAAGATGCTTTATTGTATATATTAATAAAAAAATCGATCATAGTAAAGGATAAAAAAAATTTAATATATGATATGATAATATCATCTGATCTTCCAATTACTTTTTATGGTGAAAATATTCGAAACTATTATTTCCTACAAATTTATGATGAAATATAATTACAACATGTAATAAACAAATATGTTTTTATAGCTTTTTTATTTAAAAATTTTTCATTTAAAAAAAATAAAATATAGTATAATTCAGAATGAAACAAAAATTTTAAGAAAATAATTACAAAACCATATAAAACGACCTTAACGTATAATAGTAACTGGAATATTGAGCTAATATAGAAAATAATAATAAATATATGTTCCGAATAAATTCTAAGAATTTCTTTATTTGACTCCATCTCATTAGTAAAAAATTTCTTAATTTATTCACATATTCTTCTATATTAATAATAACTATGTTAATATCGTAAAACTGCGGAACAATAACAATGTTAACTCAAATTTTGCTTCAATTTATTATATTATCGTATAAAAAAACAGTTTGTAACAATTTTTATATCTTTTAGTGCATTGTATTTCTATCAAATATAGTATTTCAAGAAAATTTTTATTAGATTGTAAATTTTTTTACATATGAATTGGTAATAGATATGAATATTTCCTTTTGTTATAGCATCATTAATTCATAAAATTATTAATTCTTTTATAAATATTATTTATAACTTTTTTTATGATTTGTAAAGTGCTTAGATAAAGATTAATAACTGAAAATAAAATGTTTTATAAATTCATTCGTAATATTCCACAGTTTTTAAAACAATAACAAATAATAATCGAAAAAACCTTAAAATTCATTCTATTGAAGAATAGAATAGGTTTTACTAATTCATTAACGAAGACAAATTATAAGAATGATAAAATATTAAAAATTCATACATTCGAATTATTTAAACTATTATAAAATCTTTCACAAATATTTTTTATTTTAATTCATGAAATAATTGATATAATCTATTTTTTCTCATTTTACTCTCGATAAATTTTATATATTAGTAATGCTGAGTTAACATTTCTAAATTATTGAGGTATATAACTTTTTAACTGAAGCATATGTTTGTAAAAAAATTATTTCTTAGAAAATTTACTTTATAATTTAACGTATGATAGAAGTAGTATTTTAAAATATTTGAAGTCATTTGCATAGTAACTTCAGAATTCAGAGTTTTATTAGCTTTCTAAATTTTAATATAAAGCGGAGATTCGTAATACTAAAAACTAAGACAAAGTAAATATTTTGAATTTATTAAGTAAAATACAACTTTCTTTATGAATAAAGTATTGTTGATGTATGTAATAATGTCTTTTTTTCAAAAAATTATATGATACTTAATTTTAGATATTTCATTTTTAAAAAACGTAAGACCTTCATAAAAATATAATTTAATTCCTCAAATGTTAAAAAATCATAAATAATTAGTATTACCTTAAGTATTTACCGGAATAGACTGTTATCACAATTTTTCTATGTCCTTACCACATCATAACTGATATTGACTAGCCTTTTAACATGAAAGAAGGATTAGCGTTCAATTTTAAGTATACATATTATCCTTCATAAAGTATTTCTAAAGTTTTTAAAATAAAAAAAAAATCATTTTATCATATCTATATGTTTTATTTATATAAAATTGTAGTTTTTTGAATAATAGTATGGAAATAATATACGTATACTTTATAACTCATTATTATTTATTATAAAATTATAAATATTATTTATTTTCAATATAACAACTGTATATATTTTACAATAAATTTAATTGGGAATATTTTTAGTTCTAGAAAAAGTTATATTTACGATATTGTCTTCTATAAATTCATGCGATGACATACATTGAATAAGAATAATAATACAATGGGTAATCTGAATATTTATTTGGAATGTTTATATTGAAAAAGATATGTCATTGATATAGGATAAAAAAATCTTTGCATCATTTTTATAAAATCAAAATATTCTGTTATATCGTTTTAGTATAAAAAAATATTTCAATTTTTACCTAAAATATTTTATTCAAAATTAATTCAGAAAACTTGTAGCGTTCAGACAACAAGATTAAACTGTATAAAGATGAATAATTAAGAATGCTACAGTAACTTGAATTTAAGAGTATATACCAAAGGAAACTGGATGCAAGTCGATGTTGTCAGTTTAATATTTACAACTTGAAGCAGTAAGTAAATTTTTCTATTTTTAGCTATTTTCTATCAACAGCTTGATGTTTCGAATGATCGAAACTCAGGTTACATGGAAAATACACGGATGTTTTCATATATAACTGCAGCCATTATATCTCATATTTTACATCATTATTTATCAAATACATTTCTTCCAATTAAATATTATTTTAAAATGATTAGAAACAGTTAAATAAATTTATAAAATATATACATCCTTTTATACTAAGTTTTAATATTTCATGCAAATGATAGCTAGATATGAAGTGGAGTAAAATAAGAGTAAAAATAATTGTATATCTTTGCATACTGTAAAAAAGTTAAAAAATATAATCATAAATATTGCAATAGTAAGGAAGACAGTTTAAGTATAAGTAAATAATTCACTGACATGTATATTTTGATAGATGTTCAGATCGGGTAGTTTAAATATTAGTAATCCGCTTTTTATCGAATACTATTTGTAGTTAATCAAGCATTTTTTTATTTTTACAAAAACATATATTTAAATTTCTTCTTTTTGAAAAGATAATAAATTATATTCGATAAAATTTATTATCGTAGCTTACGTTATATTATTAAGTTCATTTTAATCATAACGTTTTACACGAGAGAAAAAAAATAAAAATTTTATAATGATTTCGAACGTATAATCTTTAAGTATTGTATAATATTGAATCGAACAATGATTGTTTAAACATATTTTAATGGGAAAAATATTTTTGATTTTTCCGTTTAGTACTCATGCTTAAAGTTGAAAACTTTGAAAAGTTTCTTAGACATGGTATAATGAGCTCAAAGCTCATAGTTACTGGTATTTATAACTTCTGAAAACTTTACCCATTGCGTCTCGGTGTAATTTATAAAATTTTTTTTAATCTTCCTCCATTAAATTTTCTACTTTCCATAGTTTTACCGATTTTTGTTTAATTCTTTAAGCCTTAATAGCCATGCAAATCGGACTGAAAGATCTCAAGTGCATATTGCAAATCAATCGACTCCATGATCGATTTTTGAAAGAAAGGAAGCAACTGAAGTGAAAAGAAAAGACGACCGAAGAAGATCGAGGAATCTCTGAAAAGATTGAGGAAGACGTAATAAAGGATTTGTCTGACAGTAGAGCTCATCAGTTCATAATGGAAGTAATTTTCTCTCCCCTCACTATCAAAAAGAATAGGCTGGTTCGCATAAGAAGAGGAGACATTGCGCCTGACTCAAAGTAGCCACCCCTTAATTAATTAGATCCCTTAATTAATGATTGTGACTATGAGTAGGATTTTCAAATACTCGATACTCTGCACTGTCGAAATGTAGGTTAAGGATAATAAAATAGAACGGAAATAACATCAAATACTAGAATGAATTGAAAATGTACGATAGAGGAATATCGGGGCAAGTTTTTAACGAAGATGATTCTGTGTATGTTCATTTATTCTGCATCTTTGTCTCTATAACCATTGTGTACCTTGAACATTTCACTTCCGAGCCACGTCATTGTTTGAACAATTTTCTAATGTTCATCTCTATCGTAAACATTGCATAGTAGATAAACAAAAGATACATTGACTGTAACTGAATCCAATAGTATATATATTTAAATGGATGTTAGTAAAATATAAATAAAAAGTTTATATGTTTACAAAGCAGTATTAGTATTTAAAATTTAAAAGCGCAAGAAACTTTTAATTTAATATTTCGTGCATTAGTATACATATCAATTTTTTATGATGCAATTTAAGTTACATACATTTACCAACGAATTTTTAATTTGTACACATCAAACGCTATGGTAAAATCTATGCTTTTAGTCAAGGACTAAAATGTAAGGTAAATCATGAGATAGACATTTTGCATGCTTTGATGTTACGATATACACATATTATTATAAAATTTTTCTCTATTAATGATGTAAGTTTTAATGATCTTAATGGTAAAATATAATTATGCGTTAATAGTCGCGTTAATATTTTAATTACTATCATGATCACGAGGAGAAAAAATAATGTAATGTGAATTATGTCGAGTTTTTAATTTAAGTACAAAAAAAAATTCTAGGTGAAATTTAAAATTAATGATACAGATTATATTATATACTAGAGTAAAAGGTGCTTAAAATAACCTATACATTAAAACTTTTTTACATACCATTTTTTTCTTCCTCTTAAATGAAATATTTTTTAATGTTCTCCAGCAAAGAGTGAATATAATATATGTTTTTCATAAATTATAATTTTGTTATATATTTTTTATAATAGCAACAATAAAAGTAACATTGATACTAATGAATTTTACCTTTAACTCTGTCAAATTGAAACTTTTATTAAATTTCATAAAAAAAAGTTTCTATAATAAAATATTAACACTTTTATATTTTAAATAAAAACCAGTAATATGTAATAAAAAATCGATTCTAAAATATTAAGAGAATCAAGTAAAATGAAGAATATTTAAGATCTCTAATAATATTTTTGCAACGAAAATAATAATAAAATAGAATATTTTTAATATTATACATTTTGTATTTATCTTTAAAATAAGTATAAACTTAAATAAATAATAAACACTTAATAGATTAATTAAAAAATTTAAATAAATTACCTTAAAGGTCTAGAATTAGTTAGTTTGAAATTATTTAATTTTTTAAGTTAATTCAATAAAAATCTGTTCGTCTATTTTGCTCATATTAATTGCAACATTAATAAAAAAGTGACCTTAAAGAAATTTTAATATTTTAAAATTACAAAAAGTATAATATATTTTAATAACCTATTAAAAAGTGATAAGATTCAGATAGTCTACATAAAATTAAATAATCTATTTTTATGAGACTCGACAGTATCTGGTCAATAAAATAATTATTGATGTATTGTAATAAAACGTTACAACATCTTTAGATATCTGATACAGCTTATAATTTTGTACTAAAAACTTACATCATTTTTATTATTATAGCAGAGAACTTAAAACTAATTTACGAAATTATGGAATTTGTTTCGATTAATATTTCTTAATAAAATCAATAACTTAATATAATTATGAATACTGTAAGTAAGTTGAAAAATATATGATAATTAAAAAAACTAATTTTGTTTATATAACAATTATTCGTACTATTGAATAGAAGGACTTGAAAAGAAACAGAATGAATATAATACAATAAAATTCTGTAATAAAAAACTTATATTCTGAAAAAAATTAGAATATTTCCATAATGTTTAAGTCATTATTATTTATAAATATAATTGAATATAAATATAAAATTTTATGAAAATTTTTTCTTTCTGTATTATAATTAAATAAACTATTAAAATATTTAGTAACGTCTAATTACGTTTTTTAATCAGTTATATATTGTAGAAAATTTGACTTACACAGTCAAGTTCATACAAACGAAAACAAAAATTAGAAAAATGCACGCGTAAATAATATTGACTTTATCGTGAATTTCAGACGCATCGCACAGTTTACAATTTAATTATAAAATTTACAAGTATAAGCTTCTTCAATGATACTTATAAAATAAAATAGGTCATTTTTTGAAACCCTTATAAATTTCGAATGTTCGGCCTCGAGTATAACACGTATGTATGAAAGTGCAAAGGTATACAGGCGGCGAGAGAAAAAAAGGAAGCAATGCTGACGGGACGCCTTTTGTTCTTCCGCGGAAAATCGTGTTCGCAGCTCTCTGAGAGATTTCTGTGCACACGAAACGGATTCGCGAGTAGGATGGAGGCAGTGGTCGACGCTGCAAAGCCGCGAAATTGCCCACTAGACGGGGATAAAGGCGCGGATGAGAGAAAAGTCGTCGACCAGATTAAAAAGTCCCCTTCACGGTGTACATTCGCCGTCGGCGTCGACGTCGGCGTCGGCGTTGGTGTCGGCGTTGGTGTCGGCGTCGGCGTCGGCTTCTTTTTTCTCGTGTGCATTACAGAGAGGAACTTTCTTTTAGCCGAAGCCGCAATTGTCTTTCTTTTGGTAGCATCCTAATTTACAATTCAATTTTAATTAAACTAAGCTACTTCCCTTTTCGACTGTTTTTATGGGATTTAGGACATTCTTTTACTATAATTGTCTTTCAATAATGGATTTCAGCTCATTTTCAATCGTCTCGGATCGGATTAAAGTTTTAACTTTTTAATAAAATTTAAATAAGTGTAGCAAGATTAATAGGTACCTTGAATTTTCAGAATACAAAAAAATATTACTATTCCTTTATACTCGTGTCGACAATGTACTATCATTTTATTGACGTATTACGTATTTTATATCGAGACAGGACAGATGCAATATAAAATATTTTATGTTTATTATTACAGAGATGAATTGCATAATGCAGTGTATCAAAATTTTTGGCTATGTTAAGATAACAAACAACGAATGAAATATAATCGTCAAAGTTTTTATTAACGTGAAGTACTTATTAAGATATTTGTCATATAAGAAATATAAAAAATTGCATAAAACTGACTATTAATTTAATAAATATTGAAAAATTTATTATTTCAATATCCAGAAATATAACTCTTTTTTATCTTATACTGGATTTATTCAGAATATTTAGTTGTATCTTATTTCTTAAAATTAATTTGATATTATTCTTTTGTCTTTATCTCAGTCTAATAAAAGATCTTCTACTTTTTCATTTTTATACCAAAATCATGCAAATCGTTATTTCATCCCACACACACATACACACTCATCCACACACACACATTATATATAATCGAATAATTTCACTACCCTAGATTTTTCATTAATTTTATACAATTTTAGTCGAAGTACCAAACGTATTTTGTTTCCCATTTTTCAAATTTCATTGCAATTCATTCATATTAGCAATATCATTGGTTTATAAATCATTTATCTTGCATTCTCTTACATTTTTTTCAATTTGACGAGTCGCACGGTTTTACAAAATGAAAAAAATTCTAAAATAATACTAAATCAATTGTCCCGCTCGCTTAAAAATTCGAGTAAAAATAGAATTTTTTATTTTGGTTCAATTTACTTTACAGATTGCATTCACTAGAATTCTCTTTATGAAATTGATATTCCGGGACCATTGTCGAAAAAATAGAAGCGTTCCTTACACCGCGATTACTCTACGATAAAACAACATGTGTACACGCGGATACGCGGATTCGTCGCGAGAAATATTGTCGTTAGGTCAATGCAGTCGAGCTGAAAAAACTTTGACTTGTATTCATGCTCCAACGGATTTATGATTTACGCGAATGGCTACGGGCTCGCAGTAAAAATTACCGCCGCAATGCCGACGTAGGCTTCCTAAATCAACCCGATAAATTTCACAGGCGCCGCGTATGGACCACGTAGACGAACGAGAGCCACACGTTGTATTTAAACGATATTTTATGCATTTACATTCTCTCGTCACGAATTACCGCTCGTAAAGTGCTTCTCTAGTCCGGAGCAATAGTGTCCTTGCAATGCCTGCCTTCCCCAGGTGTTCTGTCCTGTGTAATCCTTTAGAATTGTTACGGGATTATAAACTATTAAAAGTGAAAAGCTAACTGAATATTGTAGATGGGTTCGAACCAAAGAAATTTTTCTCCTTTAAATCGAAATTTTAGTCAGTGATAAAATAGTGTCGGGAAACCTACTAAAAATAAATTAAATAGAGTTAGAAAATCCTTTAGCGTACATCGATTTAAATCCAATATTTTATACATTGAATGAATAATTTTGGAAAAATGAAATGTTAACCCGAATAAAGTTGTCGAAGTCAAATGTAATAAGTCAAATTAGTTGATGCAGAAAGTTAGAGAGAATTTGACTTATGGTTAAAGGGATTTTGATTTTCATACTTTAGATACTGTCAAATTTTCCAACTTTCCGTATCTCTTCCTAAATATAATGTCATCGTTAAAAAAAACTCGATTGCAAAATCAGAGTATGACTCACTCACATACATGATTTATTACTATACCCGTTTTTGCTCTATATTTTTTTTGTTCTTTTCTAAATTACAATATTTGATTACCCATTGTCCCTCATTTTTCTTTTACTCAAACGTATAATTTAACGTGCGTTTTTAAATGCGTGCGCATTCGAAATTATCCACAGCCAAAGAGATTTTTTATACTTTTGTACCTATTTAGAGCCGAATACACATATTTTGTAATATTTCTTTTTCAGCTTACGATCCACTCATCCATCTCGTTTTTTTATGTTTTACTCGACTACCTTGCTTTTCCTTTTACATCTTCTTCCACTGTAAGTAATATGGTCCCCGAGTTCTAATACATTGTTGAGGCTCATTTTGTGATATAGGTAATCCAAAGATTTTATATTCTCCGAGAGACCGCATAAGGTGATAACTTATTTCTGTGTATTTACTTGGGGTAGTAAGGCAGTCCATCTTCTTCTAGAGCTCATCTTCCCTTCCAATGTTTTCCAGAGTAAAATCCCGCTTCTTCACCTGTGTCGGTAACCTACTTCTTTTAGGATTTTTTTGTTTTTTTTTTTTTTTTTTACAGACTTACTTTGGCTCTTATATCTAAGCGAATACAAGTACTTTTATATTATAAATACGTTGACCCATATTTCAGCGCCCTGTCATAAGACAAATTTGACCGACTGTAATCATATGAAGAGAAGCCGTTAGCCACGCCTTGAGTTACTAATATTGACTATGTAACTATTATTTATACTATAATTATCGTAGTTGCTTTGTCCTTAGTTTTCGTTACTTACTTTGATTGAAATTAATGAATGAGTTTCAAATTTCTTGTTTTCTTTGACCTTTTAATTTATACAAACTTCGTAATACCTATTTTTATCTTAAAACTCTATAGAAATAAAAGATTGTATGACGTTACCCAATTTATACGAAACTAATTATTCTATGGAATAATTTTAATATCAATTTTATATTAAAAAATAATAAAGTTCTTAAAAAATGATTTTTACTAATACTGTAATAAAATAAATCTAGAATAGATATTTATTAATTACCTTTTCGAATGTAAGATTCTTCTTTCCCACCTGTAAAAATCTACTTACAATTAAAGTGGTATAAATAAAAATATTATTAAATTCGAATTTTAAGACACAACATTTATTAATATTCAATTTTTACAATAGATTTGGTAATATTATTATAAATATGTGTATTAAATTATTTAATTTTCTTTTAATATAAGAAAATATAATAGAAATATTTCGCAAAGCTTAAATTTTATACAACATGATTTAAAAAAGCAAAAATGCAAAACGTGTATCTACATATTAAATTATAAATTTAAGTTTCATTTTTAATTTTGATTACATACAATAAATTTTTAAAAAATTAAAATTGACTAATATCACCTGCTTAGGTGAACATCTTTTATTTTTAAAACAAAAAATTAAATAGCAGCCTTCTATTTGAAAAATAGATCAATTATTAAATTAATTATCAAGAATTCCTGATAATGACTACATATTTCGTTATACACATTAGTACTACTAGAAAACGCATATAACAATAAATTACCTTTAAATACTTATAACTCGTATAACCTACAAATTTATAACACCGAAAATTATTGGATAATATTTTAGAAATACACAATTTTTGCAATATTAAATAAAAGTAAAAATAGAAATTTATTTTCATAAAATTAAAATATATTTAATTTTAACGCAATAAAATTCATCCTGAATATATTTAAAATGAAATAAATAATATATTCAAAATATATAACATTTAAAATTTATAATATTTAATTAAACTTATGATATAATTTGACAAAGTAAATACGTATTTAAAAAATTAAAAAATCAACTTAAAATATTAAGAAAATATATCTAAGTAATATTTTAGTTATAAAAATATTTTTAACGATGTGAGGAATTATATAAAAAGTATAAAAATTTTTTCACGAAGTAAATTTATACAAAAAATTACGAATGATCTTTTTTTTTATAAAATTTAAAAAATTTATGGTAAATTCATTTTAAAATCATTTGTATTTGAGAAAAAGTACAAATTTATAAAAGACATGATTTATTCTTTTAGATCCTCTTTTATAAAAAACTGTATTCAACTTAGCTTTTTATCACTTCATATATTTTATAACAATATGAGGATAATCTGGATTCTACAGTACTCAATTTATAACATGATCTATACAAGTGAAATTTTCTAATAGGTTTTACAAAATATCTTTCATGATCTACTTCACTCAACACAAAGTATTCTTTAAAAAATACGTTTATTAATATGGTAACAAAACAGTAACTATAATACAGTATTACGAATTTTATTTCGTAAGAATTAATAAAAAAAATATCTTCACACGCACATGTATATATATATATATGTATATATATATAACTTATTAATTCGTTTGAACTTGAATCGTGAATGATACTTGATACTACTTTTTTTTTAACAATTGCGGGTCCACTATTACGTTCTTCTAGTGTAAGTATTTACACATGAATAAACTTTCGTTCAAACTGAAAAAATTGTCCTTTTTCCTCGACGAAATTGGTAGATGTATATTCTTTGTATTAGCTTTTAAATTCCTTTTTGCTCAGATACATCCATATTGGAGCGGAGATAAAAGATTTTTTCGCGTATTATAAATTTAAAAACTCTGTGTGGATGACTTAGTCATAAGATAATCCTTGACAAAATAAAAAATGAAAGTTAAACAATACTATTTTTTATTAATAAAATAATATTTGAATTTTTTTCTGGTTCTTTTTGTTAAATAAAGTCAAAGAATGAATCGATGCTCATCCTATGAACTCCAAAGTAATGAGGTAAACATCGTTCATCTGCAAGATGAAGAAAGGAAAATATTCTGTAATTCTTTTACAAATGGTATGGAGGTGTAAAGATTAAAAAAGTTACTTACTAAATATTTTTGTGTTCCAACTTTCTAGAATATTCTCAACGAATTTACGAAATTTTTTTGCTTTATCTCGACCTATTTTTGGGAGATAGTATTAATTTAAGTAAATTAACAATGGGTGCTTCAAAAGCTACAGAAATGCAAAACGCCATTAGATAGGAAGCAACGAAATTTCCAAAATATACAATGAGCTGAAAATAGAAAATGTAACAATTTATTTAATAAAGCCAATATATATGCTTTTATTGATTTATAATTAACTGAATAAAATAAAAATTAATTTCATTCTTAGTATACCAAAAATAGCATTAAAACGTTATATTATAATATAACATAAAAAAGAATAATATAAAAAATATATAAATCTTTTCCAAAACTGCAGCTGTTCAATGCTTTCGTACGTACTTTAAAATAAAATTGTTGGAATAAACTAATCAGATCGCTTCGAAATGGAAAAATGCCAGTGATTAAATCAGTCGTAATCGTAATCTGTGTAACCTAATTTTTTCTACATTCCTCTGGTTACTTTTTCTTACGCGTGGTTTTAAAATAATCAGAAAAAACGTACCGCAATAAAGATCCGATCAATTATACAACTGAAAATTATATTCTAAAATGTTGAGCATATCGTATAGAATAATTGAATTATTTTTATTTTAAAAATACTTCTAATATACTTGGATTTCAATCGTAAAAGTAAAAAAGTAAAGTTTCCAACAAAAAGAAAAAAAAAATCGGAGGAAAGTTTGTAAAAGTAAGAAGTATCCAAGTCGATACAAAACCGAGTTTGAAGCGAGTGAAAGAGAAGTTATTTCGCGATGTTTAAATCCTGAAACGTCAGAAACCGGCGGAGCGTCTGTGAATACAAGCAAATCCGAGCGTATCAATTTCCAGGTCGAGCGGCCGCAACTTCCGACACAATCAGGCGTAATATCGAACTTACGACAATGCCATTGTGAAGATGTAGCGGGCCATCCATTTGCGTCGAGGTGAACATCATGATCATCGGGTGGACGAGGTAGGCGCAGTAGGTGAGCCTCGACAGGGGGTAGATTATCCTGAGGGACAGGAGTTTGTCGACGAGGGGAGCGGCGCCGGTGCAGCATTGAATCACGATAAAACTTACGGCTATGGCCCAAGCGGTGTGACCCAAGCTCGCATAAACCGAACTCACTGTCACGCTCAAATTTTCTGGGTAGAGGCCGTAAACCAGCGAACACATTATGAGCGATGAGCAGATCCAACCGATTGCGCGAAAGAACTGAAAGCAATATTTTCTTCAAGATTTATAATAATGTTTTTCACTATCTTTCTTTCTGAGTTTTTCCGCGATAGTTGATTTATCGCTCCTAATGAATATTGTAATAAACTTCAAATATTTAACCTAATTACGCGAAACATTTTTAACGATGCAAAGTTTTGCGTCATTTTTTGAATTAAAGATAAATAAAGTTGTAATACACTTTTTCTCGACTTGTAAAAATAATTTTTCTCCGTTTAAATTAGGATACGAATTGTTTATTTATAATTATATATCTTTATTTATGGAACAGATTTTTCATAACAGTTTTTTCTAGTTTTTATTTATCGATGTATAACTACTTTGTTATTATAAAATAACCGTCGTACGTTTTACATTTGAAAATAAATTTAATATGCGTTAATTTAAAAATCTAAAAAATAAATTATAAAAGAACGTTTATCGTTACTTAAAAAGTATTTTGTTATAAATTTCATAAAGTATGTAACACGTCGTGCATAAAATATCATTTTATATAAATGGGACTCGTTTGTCGATGCTTCGCTCTCAATATGATCTTAATGCTGTACATAATCTCCAATAAAAAATATCTCTACTACATTTGTAATAAAGTTAGTAGTGTGAAAAATTCAATTTTCTTATAACCTTTTTTAAATTTTAGTCGTTTAGTTCTCAAGACCTTTTATTTATTTTCTTTATCGAAGTAAATAATCCTTTAATATCGTATAAAAATTCGTGCATCTTTTCTAAAGTATTACTAGAGAGATAAATTTTAAGTCCAAATAGAATTTCATCGAGCGAGCGAAATCGAAAAAAAGAAATAATCAAGACGTTATCTTCGTATAAATCAATTTTCAACTAACATGGATTGGGTGCAAGTATAAGTCATTATTAAAAGTACTGTCAAGTTTCAAATAACGGTTAACACTTACGAGCGGAATCTTGATGCTACAGTTGGTTTTAAACAGAAGATAACCGGTCATTGTGCCAATGAAATACGGACCGGCTCGCAGCCAAGGTTTGTCGTACAGTTCGTCGAATAAGGCGAAGGGTTCCTGAATCCTGTTCACATAGAAAGAAAACTACGCTAGGACACGTACGTTGGCATTTTAAACGGATTTCCTGCTATATTTAAATCCGTAATTGAATTTCTCTACACATAAAATGTGTAAAATCTAACGAACACATCGATTGATTGAGCGAACCGAAGTGTTTCTAGGTCAATCATTGCATTCTTTAAAATAGGCGAAAAAAATAATGAATCGAGTTTATTATAGAAAGATAAGCTTGTATATGAATCAGCTTAACCAAGAAATAATTATTGGTTGTTGTTATAAGTTGAAAATTTTAATACCGTGAATTAAATTTAACATTTTAATTAAAAATAAATAAAAATTTAGTATTACAACAAAATATAAATTAAATATCGGTATTGCTAATCCAAATCGTAATTGAATAATCGATTACTATGATTTAAAATTAAAACGATCGTACATCTAAACATAGTATCGCTAAAAATTGAAGGGTATATATTAAAGTTGTAGAAGAGTATAAAGTTTATACTTTTGCATTAATAGTTGCAATTACAGACCAAAGCTTTTGTGAATTTTCGAAATACTCGTATCATTAAAATTCATAAAGTTATAGCTTTACAAAAAAAAGAAAGTATAAACCAGTGAATAATACCAGTGATGTAATAAAACGTATTTTTATTTCAAGAAAACTTTAGTCTTGTACTTTAAATTTCTTAGTACTTCTATAATATAAATGGTTAAAATTGCATTCTACGTTGATGATTTATTTTACTATTACGATAAAAAACATTTTTTTTTGTAATATAAAATTCAGCTCGCTAAACCGAAGTTCGAATAAATTTTTTCTTAAGATAACTACGACCGTAAAAGAACAAATTTTTTGCAATTATATATGTTTTATCACTGGATATACTCGTTCGAATAATCAAATGTTTTAATAAGACCGTGACCATTATTTGTATTTTTCTTATTAAACGCGCTGAGAAATAAATCGCTCGGGCGGTTTTATCAACGTTATCGCTAATTCCGCAAACGCAGAAGCAGTAAAAGAAAAATAAAGAAGCTGAAAAGAAATTTTGTCGCGAATAAAGTTGGATGAATGTCAGCGTTCTTATCGTAGAACCGATGGCGCGAAACTTTTTAAGGAAGGTACAAATCGAGTACCGTCCCGAGCAAGCCGACATAAATTTAATACCCGGACAAGTAATTACACGAAGGGCTTCCAAAGCGCTTACGCGAAGCTACCGGTTCGCTCCTCACCCGCGATATCGCAATCATCCTTTTAATAAGGGGACATACGTAACGCTCGAAAGCACCGACTCGGAATCATAAAGCGCTGATTAAGCGCGGAGTCGCTACGGAGGAGCTCCAGCGGATGTTCCGCGAAGGGTCTCGCGTCATCATCGTAACGCGATACTGCGCAATAACTCGGTAATTGAATCGAACAGCCGGTCGGCGATAAGTACCTCGCGAAACATTACGCCCTTACCTTGCTACGTAATCGTTTCTGTAAGCGATCGAAAAGGTGGTAAACCAGGAAGAGGCCATCAGCAATAGCACCGTTGCCACAACAGCTCGGAAGTGTTTTACCGAGAGCAGCAGCAGGAAGATGCCCAGGACGTAGAACTGCATATCGTTCGCCATGTACCAGCTCCACAGCATACACTGCAACGTCAGTAGGCCGATGGGATAAGGGGCGGGATGTACGTATGGACCGGGAGAACGAGGGAGAAAGAGGCGAGAGCAACTTGGTCGATAAGCTCTTAAGCCGGCGGATAAATTTCCAAAATTCATTAACACTCGCTAATGTAAGCTACCGATTCGGCCTTGGCTCGCCCTCTTCTCTTCTACCGCGCACTTGCTCTTTTACACCCGATCGTTGCCATCCAAAGAAATATAAGGCGATTCTACCCACTCAATAAATGAGAGGGTGAGCGCGGAAACAAAAGCTGTCCGTTCATTTTTCAATTCAACGTGTTTCGCGAGGAAATACTTTAAGTTTTTTTACTCGATTCTCCAACAGCAATGGCTTCGTAAATATATATATATATATATATATATATATGTATTTTAATTATTACTTTTGGCATCACGATATTCCTTCAAATTTTATTTCTATCGAACGTTTGTAAAGGAGGTGATAAATTATGTAAAATTGAGGAGAGGAAAAATCCTTTCGAGTTTTCTCAAATTTATCTAAACTCCTTAAAATTAAAAATACCAACGAATGATGATTTTTATTACGTTTTTAAATTTTTTAAACTAAGAATGATTCATTTATATTAATGCATTTTCTTTTAATATCGTTAATTGCAAGCCATTTTCTAAATTGCAAGCACTAAAAAGTGACATTAAGAGAAGGTGGCATTTACTGCTTCGTTCTACTCCAACTTTTTATAATTCCTTAAAATGTATATAATGTAATGAAAAAGTAATGATCTGTAGCATTTTGCAAAAAATAAGTAATATTTATACATTTAATATTTGACGGTCATGGCTTCGATTTCAAGATTCGATCGAACGAATTTAATAAGAAGATACGAAACCAATCGATATTAACTAAGAATTCCTTGATTACTTTTACCTTCGTGGATCGATGATAATTCGATTATCTTGTTACAATGTTAATTTATTTAATTGTTAAAGTTACGATACAGCGAAGCAACCTTATAATTTTATTTAAAGTAAAAATAAAGTACTTTTCTAAAATAAATTAGACGAATAAATTATATTATAAATATCAAAGTAGCGTAGAAATTTCTACATTAAAATTTTGAGCAATAAGTACACGTAAAAAACGTCTATTAAAATACTCTATAACACGTAGAAAGCTGCAGCCGGAGAACGAGAGTGGATTCTTTGTTGGCGTTCATTACGGAAAATCGAAGAACTTATATATATATTTCAGAGGTGCTCAAGGGTAAATACATACGCAGCCTCGAGCTGTTACATCCTTATTGTCTCAAGCTGAGCTCGTAATGGACAGCTTAGCGTCGACTTAGCGAACGGAAGATGATGAAGTTAGGTTGCAAAAGCGTTACTTTTTTTATAGCTGATCATCCTATTGTATTTTTTATATTTAAAGCTGAGTAGAAATCATTATACTTTTAGCGTGAAATACTAAACGTCCATTAAGATCTTTTACATGTATGCAGTTGAAACTAAAATTTTACTTTATGTTTTAGAGATCAAAAGTTACCATATTATATTACGTACGATACTTTAATAAGTAATAAAGTGAGAAAATGAACCGAATAAACTTCGAAACGCTATAAAATTTACTTTGCGGTGGTTATCTTTACTTCATACTTATATATATACGAATTTTATAAAAATGCGAGTAATACGTGATATCGAAGATTTATCGATTAAGACGATAGATTGCAATTAAAGAATATTAAATTTTTTCTGTTAAAAAGCATTAAATATATTTAAAATATTGCTAAAGAAATAATCAACGCTAATTGAAAACGCGACAAAATATACTTTTTGGTACAAAATAAATGATTCGCAATTTATTTAATCGAACGAATATTAATTTTTGTAATCAATTTTTTGTAGAGAAAAAATAGACTGAAATTATTGCTCCTATTTTTTCATCATTGGTAGGCGTTTTAATATCCATCGTACCGAAAAAACGCGTCATGGTAAAAAATGTTCAAATATCCTAAACAATTTAGACGTGTAAATATTTAATAGTGCCGGAATATATAAATTTACTTGTTTTTTGCCTTACACTATATATGCCAATATATACTGGTACATATATCTCTCGACACAAGTTTTTAAGAATATACTTTTATTTATCGTGAAATCGTTGTTCCAGGAACGGATTTGGCTATGGTCTACGATAGAGTCGACACTCGGCTTTGAATAACGATCTCAACAGCTAAGGTGTAAAAAACAAGAGGAAGAAGTGTATACGTAAGCTAGATATTACCATTTCGGTTCGAGGATAAAGGGAATTCACGTAGAGGGCATTTCTCCACCAGAATTGCTCGCACGTGTTGTGATCGATGATCTGGGGCGAGAAGACAGTCACAGACATGGCGTACTTCATGGCGATCACGTTGATCCCGAGGACGAACAGGTAGGACGGCGTGAGCCTTTAAACGTGCAAAATACGTTTTCCAACGCTATATACATGAGTTCGTTCACCATACGTACGATATCTTCCTGCTTCGATCTTTCGTTCTCCATCTCTGGACGCTTCTCGCGAGCAGCTTACACCCGCGTGCAAGCGCGCACGTACAGTCCGCCACAACTTACCGAACGAATCTGTAGAGGATCATGATAACGAACTTGCTCGTACTCGCCTTGACGAAGTTGCCCTTATCGGCCGGCGAACTTCCCATGGACCGATAGAATAGGATAGTCACCAGTAAACCACTGTAAGCGAGCGCAGAATATTATTTAAAATGGTCGTAAACTTGCAGTTGCTTCTCGTTAACGAGTGCCTTTCTAAGTTCCCATGGGAGTAGAACTTCCCCGAACTCAAACATTCAATTATCTACCCTTTACAACGCATTTCATCAATCTTGACGTTTCTTTACCTTAATTCATACATTTTCAAATTTAATTAATCGGCGGATCGTTACTTTAACGCATCGAGATTAACACTGGGTTACCAGAATCGATGAAACGGATGTTCCGTTTCGTTTGGTCCATTTGAAACAGTTCCATTCACGAAAAATCTTGGTCGATCGACATCCATATTTTAGATGTAAAATAAATATAGAATTATAATTATAGGTAAGCTTGACCAAAAAATTTCACGAAAATAAAACAAACTTTACCACGGAGGTATAAAAGAATTTCATTGGATAGAAAATGTTTCAAAAATAAATACAAAATAAAATTTATATTTTGGACGTGCATTGAAATATTTCCAACGATTTTAAAAATTAATTTTTAATTTTTAACTTTTTATCGATAATTTTATCTGAACTTTCAAATATTGTTTAAACTATTTTTGAAATTTTAAATTAACGGTTATGCATGTAGAAAATGGAAAAATAATACACACGTATATAAAAGAATAAAATTCTGTTAATTATCGATGAAGTAATATAGAATATTTTTATAAATATATTGATATCTTCGGTCTTATTTTTTATCCGTATTTTATTTTTACAATATAAAGTTATATTTATTATTTTATGTGCACGTAATTCGGATCTATTACTAAAATTCTCTCAAAAATAAGATTTTGAAAAATATAAAACATACTTTGCTTAGTTACCTTAAAAGTTAATTAAATTAGTTTAATATAAATGTATAAAAGCTAAATGCTCTGATAATACTCACTAGGATATCAGTTATAAAAATATTTTTACGTACTTACTGTACGCGTAAAACTTCTCGCACTAAAGTCTAAAAAATTTAATTTAAGCAAAATTTTATCTTATAAATATTCTTTCAGTTGTTTTAATTTTAAATAAAAAAATATTTCTTGTATTAGTATTAATAAAAAGATTCATATCTGAGGAAGTTAATTAATTTAAAAAAAAATTGTAGTATGTTATATACGTAAACAAACTTTGTTAATAAAGTCGTACGATTAAATATTGATAAACGTGCAATATTCTTTATGATGCAGATGTTTACTACGGATGAAAATTCTCTCATGAATAATGAAATTAAATTCAATTGCTTTTTACAAATGAAATAAATTTTATTTCACATTTATTTCTTAGTTCATAAATTTTTACTTGGTTAATTCAAAATAAAGCATAAATATAATCGATTAAGAAGTTTCGCAGTTCAGTCAACTTCTACTCGGATTCTGTCCAACATCAGTTGTAAAGTAGTATTTCGTAAGCATTTTAAAACTTATCTCAATAAGATTTTGTACATTCATGATTAAAATCGTGTCCATTACTCGAATTTCAATGATTTCGCGTTTAAATATGATTCGTGATTACAAATACTATTAGACACGTATATGTACAAAATGCTCATAAAAATGCCTAAAATGGTTATGACTCGTGAATAAAATTTTTATTGTAAAATACGCTACGAAATTTTGTATAATTTGATTTAATATTTGATGATAAACGCAAACAGCTTTCAAATTAAAATTCTACTTTAATACATTACCAGTACTATTTTTAAGTTACAGGTGAAGTTATATTTTACCTTGTAAACAGATATATTAAAAATTCAGTAATTAAAAACTACTGATAGAGTTACTTAAAAATTTCAACGAAAAAATTAAATACAGAGTTTGAATTGTTATTTATGTAAAGGAAAAGCTGTTATAATTAATATGCAAATGTTTTGAGTCCGTGCCTATTAATGATATGGAAAGTTTGATGCAAATATATGTTTTTTAGATGCATGTAATTCTTGTAAACTTTTACTACTTTTTACGAAACTTCGCCTAGGAACAAGATTTTATATAAAAAGCCGTTAAAAAATATTCAACCGACACGCGTTAGAAAAGTAGCGATGTTTTATAAATGAAAAAATGAAAATAAAAAGGAAACAATCAAAAACGAAAACACGTAGATGAATTAACAAGCGATTGCAAAAGTTGTTAACCCGAGGAGACATCGAACGGGCATAGCTAATGGATTACCAATTTACCAATTGCATAATAATTGTATACCATACCTGATGAAGAAAAAGGTATCGACGGAGAAGGTGGCGTTGCTGATTGTCTGGAACATAAAGTTCCTCTCGGTGACAGTGCGCAAGATCTTGTTTTCTGCAAGGTGCATGCGTCAAAAGAGAAAGGCGACGTCACTGGCGAGTTATCAGTGAAAGTTCGAGCGCGCGCGAGTTTGCGAATTGCCGATCGCCGGGGTCAGCGAAATTAAAGGACGCGCTAGGAGGAAATTCACCGGCGACGAAGGAGAGTAAGTGCAAAGGTCGAAACTCGCCGTGGAATGTGGTACGCGCTCGTCGCTGGATCATTTTTCCGCTACGAGTTGTATTGCGGTCACCGTCTACTAAAATCTAAACTGAAATGCTGCGGCGAGCAAAGGCCGTAAAACCGTAAAACTGCCGCTGAATCATAAACAGGTCTTACACACCTGCCAACCACTCCGACCTTTATGGGCCGAAGGGTACCAGTGATTAAAACTTATTTGTATCGTTGGGATGCAGTGTGCTACGGTCCTCGCTCTCAAAAACGCGAACTTTGGTGCTTAACTGACTTTCGGAGCCAGCGCTTTTACTACTTCTTCATTTTTTTTCTTCTTTTTTTTAAGACAAATTTAAATACAGGAAATTGCGAGTGTTAGAGAATTTTCTGTTGTGTCGGGAACAAATGCCGCCAGAAAACTTGATACTTCGCGAAGTTTAATTCAAACTTGTAAGCATGACTAGTACACGAAATCAGTTTTAAATATTCTGTTAAAAAACGTCGCTCGATTAATGTATTTTTTTTGCGAGAAGGTTAAGTGGGTCGTGAAAAAAAGTAAATAAAATTGTGAAATAATTATTGATGAAAGTACGTAACCTTGTTCAAATTTCCTCTGTTTGTTTGCTTATAATATTATAGAACCGGACTTTTCTTAACTTGTACGTTTTCTAAATAACTCGATATTTATTTACGTAATCATAGAAAGATTTTATAATGTTTGAATTTCAAATCTGTATATTGATTTAACATAAAAAACAGTTTTCTATTTAAAAAGAAGTCTTGTTTTTTAAATAAGAGAAGATATTGAAAATAAATATATTTTTTTAGTATTTCCAGATAACATAAATATACTTTTGAACAAATTTTATCTTGTAAAACATTTTTTTAAATCAATTTTCGATTCATATTATGTAAGTTCTAACGTTACTTAATAAATAAGTGTTTTTAGAAAATATTTTTATTTTATCAAATTAAGGATTTTATTTTATTAATAAAGTATAGATACTTAAGAGATTAAAACACATATTTCATCGAGGAAAACGTTTATTGACCATAAAAAATTATGTAAAATAAAAATGCAGACGATATTTTAATGTATCCTCGAAATAAATTGCTCAGAAAACCCGCATGAATAAAATTTTCTGTAAACTAAAAAGCGACACGAAAAATACATGCCATAAACAATTTGGCAATTAGTCGTAACATTTTGTGACCTAAATTAAAGATACGTACATATTAAAAATTTTTAAAACACAATTAGTACTCGATTAAAATTTTGAGGTTACTCATATACGAGTACTTCTAAACATATTCTTGAAAACTAATAAACCACACACGTTTAACGTTCGGCGCTAGAAAAAATGTGTTCTAAAATAAAAGATATAGATAAAATGTAGCAAAAGTTGGGTAAATTTTTATATTTGGTCAGTGATATTTATAATTAGTTAATAATAATGTTTTAAAACTAAAATTTTATTATCTTTGTGGTTTAGAGCATTAGAAGACCGAAAAAGAATTTTACGTCCTACGTTTACTGCATTTTTTTTACCATAATTAATATTAGATACTCTATTCTTAACTCTATTCTTTTCATACCTTGAGTACATTTTTTAATAAATTTTAAATTATTTTTAGGTCAGCTATAAAGTAAGGATATAAAGTACGAAAATAGTTATTTTAAAAGATAAAATTTAAAATCAAAAACAATATCAGGTGGATATAAAATTTAATCGAACCTATCAACGATGAATAAATCGTTTCCCGAGTTAAAGCGGACAAATAAAAAAGATTTAAGGCTTGGAACTCGCCGTAACCAATTTCAATTCGTTCTTGATTTCGTTCGCATATCGAGAAAGTTAACTACAGATCCAGTTTTCATAAAATTAATAATTCACCAGCTCTCGCGATCGAAGGAGAATAGGAAGGAGCGCTTAGCGATCGGCAAGACGATAAGAGATCGCGGAGGAATATATACCTGCGATAGAAAAGACCTGGAGGTACGTGTGCACCATGACGACCCATCCGAGGGACAAAACCCTCAGGCCGTGTAAGCAGGTGAGACTGCTCTTAGTCGCCGGTTCCGTGCTTATGATCTTGCTACCGTTTGCGATCGGACTGAAGGCCAAGAGACAGCTCAGCAGAATCCCTGCAATTGCAAAAGAAAGAAGCGATGGATGGCGTAAAGAAATCATGATCGAAAATGGAATATCCGTGAAGGACGGCCGACCTTTTTCCTTGGAAGGCGCATTATCCTTAAGCACAGTTGCAATGGCGCCCTTCCCATCCTTAAGCACAACCTTCTCGATGAGTTCTTTGTCGTTGTCCTGGGTAGTAACACCGTCGCATCCGATCTGCTCTTCGGCCACGAGATTCTTGTCCGCGTACTTGGCCAGTCGCTCGTTGTTATTCGATGCGCTCAGAGACTCGACATCTCGCCGTATTCTCGACCCGAATACGCCGCTTCGGTACTCGTAAACAGTGGAGCAGACCATGAGGAAGAGTGTGACACCGCTGATTCCGCTGGAACACAAGAGGATGTCGAGCGCTTAGTCCAACATCTAGAATACGGAAGTCGAGTCCGATAAAGCCTACGAGTACCGCTTAATATCGGATTTCCGCTGAAATGTAGCCGGCAAGGGAAGTATACGCTGGTATAAGAGTGTATTCCTGCGCGTCAACTGCAACACCGATACAACTAATACCGAACGATAAAAGTCTCGAGGTAGTTTCGTTTCCTGCTGACTGCTTTCTGCCCTAGTTGTTTCTCTCTAGCTGTCTATCTCTCGACTATTTCATGAACTTTATTTAACACTTTCTTATTCTATCAGATCTATAGGGTATTACCTATAGGGAACGGAAACTTTAGAGTTGATATTTATAGTAACCCAAGCGAGAGTCTTTTATTCATTTTATGATACGAGTATTCTCTTACTCGAATAATAATAATTTAGAGGTATTTTAATGCTAAGCGATAATATTGTAATTCTTCGAAGCAGTAATTAAATATCTTTTGAAACAGAATTATGTTTTCGTATAGAAACGCGGTGTTGATTGCAAAAAGTCTTTCCCAAAAAGTAAAATGATAGATCGTAAAGATTATCTATGGATTTGAAAACAACGTTGGATTCTTCGTATTTTAAACAAATAATATAATTTATATTGTATCAATGTATCGATAATTATTTTATCTTTCAATTTTTTATAAAATAAATGTATAAATTTATGTTCTAGATCGTAGTTTTTAAATAATGCATAAAAGTTATCCTTTTGTTTTAATATATATATCTTATTTAAAAATTTTTAGATATTAAAATTCACGACCAAGTTTACTTTTTATATTAAACTTTCTTTTTAAATTTCAATGAAGAATTCAACGAATTTATAGAAATACCTAAATTATACGTATAATATACTTTTCACTCATGAAAGATATTACACAGAAATCAATAAGTATATATGAAGGTATCGTTGAAAAACAAATAATAATGTAGCGTATTATTTTATTTTTGTTTACTCTGTGACTTCATATTTCGTGAAAGTGCAAACTCCATAGAAGTAAGAAATATTTTTGATGCTTTATTAATCATTTATTAGAATTTAGTATTACTTTTTATTTTTTTAGTTTCATACGTTTTAAGCTAAATTACTGCTTGTTATTTATAAAAAATGGAAATACTATTAATATTTATTTTTATATCTTTAGAATATTATCTTTAGAATTAATAAAGATATTATTATAAAGATCTACGAGAAAGTTAAATTCTTTTCAATATTACAAGATACAAAATAAAATAAATACATTTACTCACGAATAAGATACGGTGAAAAAATAATGAAAATGTTTTTATTTTTATACTGTATTCTAAGGTGAGTTGATTGTTTTTATGTTATTAAAATTATCCATATCGTGCTTTTCAATTTTTACCTATCTAAAACAATAGTTTATATATGGTCAGTTCTTTTTCAAGCTAAGAACAATTAGAGTGTTAATAAAATGTATAAAATATATAAAATATATTTAAAATAATTCATTTTAAATTATAGGAATAAATATTAAAAATTTAATAAATTATTTTTCAGAAAATAATTTAGTACTTTCTAATGAAACTCGATTAAAATTTTATAAATTGGTGTCTACTATTTTCTTCTCGAATAATGATAATTTAGCTAATTTCATATGGAAGTTTAAAAAGTGAAAACTATTGAATGTATTGTAATAATGTAAAAATAATCGAAAAACGTTATTACGCACACATACACATATACACACACATACTAATACGTATGCACAAGGTCGATTAAATAATATTGTTTTGTCGCTTTTAAATTTTCATTTTTTCCATTATTGTATAAAGTGATAAATTTTTAATTAAAGGGTATTTCGAAAGTTTCAAGAGATAAATATCCGATAAGTATATTCGTGATAAATTTCTATAAACGAAAAAATATAATTAGACATTGTATTGATAATCGTGTAAAATGATATCGGAAAAAATTAGTTTCTTTCTTTGAACACGTTTGCTATCTAAAGTGATCGAGTGCCCGAGAATACTTCACAAACGTTTACTTCTCATTAACATCAGCTCCGCTCAAATAGTGGTTAAAATTCAGTTCACATTTTAGATCGCGTACTGACGTAGCTTCAACCGTATCGATCCAATTTACACGTCGGGAGAACCAATACATGTACTTCGACACTTTTTGCTCCGCCATTGCGCGGCTTCAATTAACACGCAAAGAAATCCCAAATGCCTAAAAAAATCTACCAAGAACACATAACCGCAACGTCGGAACAAAAAGCATATGGAGTCTGCGTTCATATTGTACGCACGAACATTGCGGATTCACCGAAGCACGAGATATGCATTGTAGCATCACGATAACAAATGCATTTAATTATTCAGTGACAGCTCCATGGACTCTGTACTCGTTTCTGTTGTCGAGATTACTGTTTGTCGATTAATCTATAATATAATGTATTTGAATATTTCGAACGAACGCTATGAGAATAACACGAAAATTCTTTAGGAGAAGAAAACGATAATAAAAGAGAAATGCGTACTTAACCTTTCGATTGAATGAAAAATCGAGAAATTGCGTTAAAGCCTTTGAAAGGAATACGTTGATTCGATTAGAAAGTAAGCGGATCCCAACTCAATGTGTACATTAAGAGACAACATATTTCTTAGTAAAATTTCCAAAATGTAATTGCAAATTATATTACCGCAAATTCCTGTAATTTAATACATTTTTTCGTAAAATACTTTACGTCAAACGTTAATATTGCTAATATGAATCATGTAAGCGGTGTATAAAAAATTTATATACACAATATAATCAAAATTTTATTTTCATACAATATTTTTTAAATAAGGCTCAATCTAATAAAATAGTGGACAGTGGAAATTATTATTTTATTCAGAAAACTCAAAGCAATTTTTATTTGATCGATATGATTTTATTATTGGAAAAAGATACTATTTTTTATATTTCAAGAGCTACTCTTTGAAATTACAGTAAAAAATTTGAAATAATTTAATGATTAGACATACGATATTTTACATTTCAAATATCTCAGTTCTTTATGTTATATTAAAACTGTAATATATGGATAGATAGATTTAAATTTTATAGTGATATAAATCATAAAAATATAAAACAGTAAAATAAGTCTTTTAAAAAATATTCTCGAATTTTATCAATATTATTAATTTAATAAAGTGTTAAAAACTATTCGTTTGAATATTCAATTAATTTTATCGATATATTTATGAAAGGTACGTTTCAGAATATATTCGCTTTTTTTATTTCGATCGTGTAATGTGTACTTTAAAAGTCTATTTATGTACAAAATGCTAAAATATACCAATGCTACAATCATAACGATACATATAAAATGTCTTTTTTAATTATTATAACGAACGTTCTGAGTTTCTTAAGGGTTTATAAGTATAAGCTTGTGCAGTTAAGGAAACGTGTACTCGATACAAATGTGTTCTTATGATTCCAATATCTGTTGCTGCATTGTTTCCAGTAAATCCTTTTTACGCAATTTTCCGAACTATTTCATGTTATTGATATCTATGATCATTTTGATGGCTAAAAAAAATTTATGATTGGTTTTATTAACGATAAAAAATAGGCATTAAAAACAGATTTCTTTTTTTTCTTCTTTTTCAAATATTTGGAAATCTGTCGTTTATAAAGTAATAATATTTAAACATTCCTATTAATATCTTATTAAAATTGATATAGTTTTTTAAAATTAATTTAGTGTTTGAAAATTATTGTTAATTCGTTATTCAAATCGATAATTTTATAAGTTTATTTAATAATGTATAATGTAGTATTTAATACGTACAAAAATGATCGCAATTAAAAATATAACGACTGTTGTTGATTCATAATGATACATTTTGAAGTGACAATAATAAACTGAGTGAAAGAGAAGTTTTAATTAAATTTCTCTTACTCGAAGGCAATACCTTCAGTAGTAAAATATGATATAAGATGATATTTAAGAATACACTATAAGATAAATATAATCTCAATTAATATTGTTCTATATTAAAGTAAATCAAAATTATTAAATAGAAATCATTATGTTGAAATAGTTATAATTTTTTCAATGGTAATCAACCTTAAATACATTTTTTACTTTCTTTTAATCATTTATTATGATAACTTTTCGTGAAACATTCAAATAATCGTTATACTTTTAATTAATTGCATAATACTTCAGTACGTTCATCGTACGTATACAATATATTTACGATGCAATAACTCCGTCGATAAAATTTTCAAGCCCATAGATAAACATAAGTATCAATTAATAAACGATGATTTACGATTCCAACCAGATAATGGATAATCTTCTATCATAATTTCAAATGAGATTTATAAAATCCAAACACAAGTTATAATTTTTTTTCAATTCAATCATCAGAGTAATGTGTACTTTAAACTTCACAGCATTGATGGAATGAGATCGAGAAAATGGAATACTCGTACTTAGTTAAGTAAAAAATGTGGAAGTGTCTGGAGTAACGTGATATAAGATCGATAAATACATAAATAAAGGAGCTAATGTTCGAAAGAGAATAGTAGTTAAAAGCATGAGTGGGAGTAATAGCGAAAGAATGAGATAAGGGGAAAAAGCATATGGTGATTCACCGCTTGTACGGTACGAGGGTAGATGTGTCAAGGAAAATTTTTTATCAGATTTGTTGGGAGCTACTCATGAAGCACCTAAATTTTTTGCGTCTAAAAATTTATCTTCTCGTTTAGCCTCATTTTAGTTTTGTTTTGTGAAACAGGAATCCTGTTCCTAATGGATATTATACGCTGTACAGATCAATATACGAAATGTATTTGCAGATTATCTAGCATAAGTTACTTAAACAAAATTAATTTAAAAACTTGATAGTTTACAAAAACTTTTAAAGACTTTATAAAATAATTATATAAAATTCATAAAAATAACTTCATGAATATATTGAATTATTTTATTCGAAATTAACATTTATCGATCTAATCGAATACAAAATTAATAATATATTAATAAATTATTTGTAATATTACATATGTTAAATAAGTGAATATTTTTTTCTGTTTTAAGTCCACGATTTTTAAAGTAGAGACTGTTTTCAGCTGTTTTTCATTTATATTATTTATTTCTTGTAAATTGATTTATTGAGAATATTATGAAACAAGTTGTTTCATCAAATAATAAAAACTTCATTACACGTTTTAAAAGTTTCATAGACTTTTACATTACTATATATATATATATTATATAATTTATAAAAAGGGATAAAAATTTGTCATACTATACTACTGTTTAGAAATATCAATTCCAATCACTTAGAAATTTATAAGATCAACGTTATTTATAAATTCATAGAATTTTCCATTACTTAAGTTATATTATTTTTTTAAATTGTTGAATAATAAATTCGTGTTTTATTTATTATTTTCTTCTAGACGTGCCTATAGATATTACAGGCACACAACAAAAATAATACTTTTAAATGCCTTTCAATAATTTTTAATTTTTAATTTTTCCTTGATCTCAAATATAAACATAATTTTTCATAACAATATACTACATTCGTTAATAAAATACAAAGAGAATAAACCAAAAATTATATTTATTATATGATAACTATAAAAATATACTAAATATAAAAATTAGTATTTCTATAGAATAAAATTAATAATTAATTTTTTTTCTTGCATTTATTTTATGTATAATGGTTTTACTTTTATCAGCAGCTTTGATAATAATTTCGATACCGCTTCTTTTACAATATTCTCATTCACCTTTACTCTTTCATTAATAACTTTTCTTTTCTCTGCAATTATTATAAAGTAAAATGATATTCTTTTACCATATAGTTAGTGCACTGTAGAATAAGAAAAAACAATAATCATAAAAGGATATAAAATAATAAATATATTTATTTGAATTTTGTTTTAATTTTAAATTCATCTTTTTTAATGAACAGGGTGAAATTTAATTATAATAAATGCATTTGATGCAAGTCATTATATCTTAGGAATTCTACTAGACTGATTTTTAAAGGAAGTATGTCATTATTTTAAAATTGAATGGATTATAGATTTCTAATCTAAATTTTTATGTTATTTTTAAAAAGGCAACGGTTTTATTAAAAACGATAATAATAAATATTTTATATTTCATAAAAATTAAGAAATCTTTAATAATCTTAAATTTTAAAGTCTTAAATTTATTTGACTCGAATTCTCATAGATAGAAACCTTCACGTATCTGTTTTTATGAGATAGTGCAGTCCTCTTTCAAAGTTTTAAACTATATATTTCTAGAAACCAGCATAAAAAAATTGGTGGGTATTATATCTTAAAATCTGCAACATTAATATTTTTAAAAGTTTGCGAGCTTTTTTATCACAAGAAAGTCTTGATCTTAATCAAGGAATTCTTTACATCATCTTAATTGACTAGAGTATTTTATAGATGTCATATAACTTTTGTTTTCAAAACAAAAAATAAGTATTTCTTATTATAATAACATTATGAATACATTTTATATTATAATGAATGATATTTTTTTTAATTCTTACACTGCAATACAATCAATATAATTTATTCTTGAAAAATAATTGGTATAGTTTTTTATTTCATTCGAACGGGTTTAAATAAGAATTTAAGATAACTGTATAATAATGGATCACTTTATTCATAAATAGTTTCTATTAAGAAATTTATTTCAAAATTTGTTGCTACCTGTCAATCTCGGATAATCAATAAGTAATTACTTTAATTTCATTTAAGATTCACTTTAATTTGTAAAATAAAAGTATAGAATTTACCGTATATAATTGCTAAAATTATATAATAAAACTATCATTTATATTTTTTGTCTAAAGGTATATATTTCTTTAAATTATATTATCAAAGTTTAAGAAAAAATTGTCTATTACTTCGCTGAAAATTCCTGCATGTATATAATTCAAGTCAAATTTACATTTATTAGAGATCATGTAAAGTATTATTAAAAATTTTTATGTATCTATATTATTTAATATTAGTGTTTTGTTTCAGTCTTCATGTTCATCTCTCAGAATATTCAAATTTTTGTATTTGGGTCTTATTTAAATATTTTATATTATACACTCCACTACCGAGGCTTTAAAAGACTGTAATTACACAATTCACATTTCTACATCGAAAGAAGTAAACTTGCTAAAATATCGGAATGTTACTTATATGATAAATTATAAGAGTTTTTTATAATGTAATGTTTAATTTTGGTAAATTAGCGAGAAATAAATAGATCGTAGACATATTTATGATATAAAAATCTAAATATGTTAAATAATATACAATATAATAATGTTTATATTACATAAAAAACATTTTATATTTCGATAGAAATTTCTATTTTATTAATATGCATGTAAAGCTTTTAGTTTTACAGTGATTTAAAAACACATTCAGTTAAGATAAGTATTTATAATAAGAAATATTTGTAGATTTAAACTCATGAGAATTTTATTGATAAAATATAATGCGGTACAGTCTAAGAAAATCCAAACAAACTGCATCTTGTCGCATAACACGTTCGTTCAAGTACAAATATTTATATGCAGAATTACTTCGGATACTGTGCGTCTTACAGTATCTTTGACACTTGCAGTGCCTTAAGAAAGTAAATTTTATATTAATAAATATATTTTTAAATATTAAAATTGACGGGATAAGAGACTTTATCTAACTGTATATTTTTTATATTTACTATTTATCGTTCGTAGTCTAGTATAGATTATGACAGGAATTTTTGTAAATAATGTTTCTAGGTATAAAATATCTTGAAAAATCTATATATTTCTGAAATAAAGTGATATTAAAGTATGTTATAAATATAGCTTCTATTAAAATTTTTTTACGAAATATTTATTTTCTTAACTTTGATTGACTAAATAAATAAATAAATATATATATATATATATATGTATGTATTTGATCCTTAATAGATAAATAAATTATTTATAATTTAGTAATCAGGCTGAATAATATGCAAATTTTTTAAAATTTGATACTGATAATTAAAATAAAAAAAATTGTGTATCAAGTGAATACTACTGAATATGATATTTACTTAAAATATGAGAATCTTGAAGCTAATCGGATTTCCACATATTAAACTGTTAAAAATACTGACACTTGCTACGCACATGTTTTTTAGGCTTAAGAAGGCTTTTTAAAGCTTAACTGTATAAACTATAATCCAAAAATATATTATTTTAATCATATTTAAATATAATATACATTTAAAGTCTTTACATGGAAACAAAAATTTATAAGAAATATCATTTATTTCCGTTATCAATTAGTCACAGATTTATGTATATGTAGATAAAAAGAGACTCGATTATGAGTATTACTCGATAAATTTTATCTGAATATTTTATAAAATGTCTATGAATTAGAATATTTTCTGGTTTATGATTAACAATCAAAAGTTCGCCCAACTTAAAATCTTTTACTTTATTACAGTTATAATTATACCATGCGACGATAGGATAATAGATTTTATGAAGTTAATAGTGGATTCGAGAAAATAGGTTACCTAATGAATAAGGATGATTCTTTCAGAAAAGTGGATTAAATTACTTAGAGATAAAACCAGTGCATTCTGATAAGTACTTTAAAGATTTCTCATAAATATAAGATAGATTATATAATAGTGTTCTAACAAAGTATTAATTTCCTGACCATGATGATAATATAATAAAAAAACATGATAAAACACGTATTAAAATTCTAAATGATTTTCAGACTATATAAAATATAATGAAGTATTTTTAATGATGAAAACAAATGGTGAAAGGGTTAAAAAGGTAATAATAATAAGTTTGTAAAAATTTAAATTACAACGAATCAATTATTTTTTTAATTAATAAAAACTATAAAAATATAATTTAAAATTCATCTTCTCTTTTTCATATTTATACTGTATTACAATTACTTTATAATACTTTATTTGTATATAAATTTTTTATAATGATAAAAAAAAATTAATAATTAAAAATAATAAGTTGATAAAAAATTTGAAATGTAAAAGAAAACAATCAACAACGTAAATTTAATTATGTTTTTACGACTAACTTTTTAGTAAAATTTACGATAATGTTTCACGAAACAGATGTTTCGCGATGGAAAAATTCTTCATCAAAGCAGTACGGAAAACTGTATAACTGAAAAAGATGCGATAATATTAAAGTATTTCAAACATTTTTCTAAGGATAAAAATTATTCATCGCAAAATATATTTTGCATGAAACAATTTTTTCTATCGTATGGTTCCTATCATATATTTTAATAAAAGCTTTTAATATTTATTTATATAAAAAGAGATATTATTTTATTTAATATATATTTATTTGGTCGGAAGCATTGCATTATTTATGTCAGTACATAAACAATGATAAAACAATTTCTAAAAGATTTCGATCAGTGAAATAAAATACTTTAACAAAGATAATTTTTGTTAATATTTCATTTATTTCTTTTGTATATAAATTTAATCTATAAAAAAAATATTCTTTTGTTTCATTCACGTTAATTAACTGAACACTTAAAATTTAACATTTGCAAAAATTTATAAACATTTTTTCTGTTATAAAAATAAAATTATCCATTTTTTATATATTATAATATAAAGCAATATCAAGTATTAATATATAGTAATACTTAATGTCGAAATTAGATATATTCTCGATGTTACAGTTGAAAATTTTAAGCAGCATATGGATTTTTTTGCGTGGTCTTAGTTTAAGAAACTTAAAATGCTTGATTGCAATTTTTTTAATGAAATTATTTAAAATAAGATTAAAATTAATAAATTTGTTTGAGTTTATTATGGTAAATTCGACTTTTTAACAAATTTACAATTACTTTATAACAAAGTTATAAATGCCAATTTGAAAATTAAAAATTTGTACATATATTAAGATACCGCAAAGCTTAATAATAATATAAATAAAATGAAAAGTATAATAATTTATCATAAAGATTTACCATAAATTCTTAGCGATGATAATAGGAAATAAAATTTTTACTTCTAAGAATTTGATAGTTGATGCACATTGAAAAGATAAGAGCAGATAATGAATTATAAATATACAAATATAAAATTATACGATTCGAAATAATATAAAAAATATATTTTAACAATTTATAAGTAATCGTCTGATAAAAATCTTATAAGTTGTATTGATGGGTGTACATTAAATATAAAGAAAAATTTAGACATATATTGGAAAATTATATAAAATAAAATATAGTTATCAAAAAGTAGTTAGAATTGGTATAATTTCATCATTAGCTATTTTTTATATATTTTTAAAGTAATATTATATATTGTAAAAGAATGAGGAGTAAAAATCAGAAAAACTACGAGATCTTATGTTTGCTGAAAAACCAAAACTACTTTTTCAACCTTTAAGTTCATGTACAAAATTATATACAAAGATAGATAAATCGAGACTAGTTTTGACGAAAATTGATAAACTAATACAGAATTCAATAGAAACGTATTACTATTCTACAAAAGCGTAATAGATACGTTCTATATTAATATTTTGAAATGTGATGAAAAATTTAATCGCATTTTCTCAACAAATTTTTTTGTTTGGTTCTAAAAACGTATTCAAACATATTCAATTAGATTAAAAAAAATAAAAAATACCTAAAACATACATCTGACACGTATCTCTAAAATATACCCGTTTTTGTAGCAATTTTTTAATAGAAACTTTCTTTAATTACAAAATATAAAATTTTCAATTTTAACAAAAAAATCACTGTTTGGTGACAATGAAATAAATACTTTTCATTATTTTTCTCACTATAAATAAATAGATACGTATATATATTATTTTTCTAGGATGTAACTAATTGATAGCATCTGGAAACTTGTATTTGTATTTATTTATTTATAGTTTTACTAGAGTGAAATTAAAAAAAAACTTCTTTATGGAGAATGACTGTCTAGTCCTGTTAAACTATTTTGAAAATGAGTAGTACTTCTATGTATATGCAAATTCCAATTTGATCTTATCCTTTGTAGTATTTTTGATTAGCACTATTTGAATAGTCATAGATATCAGAATCAATCACTTAAAATAAATACGAAATTGAAGATACATAAAGAAAATAGGTCAAGATAGATAACATTAAAGTTGTAATAAATTTAATTCTATTAGTACTGAGTTGAACTCCAGTACTCCTTTTCTTATTTTAAAACTTATGTAATAATTTTGTTAATAATATTCTAATTTCTTAATCATACCGTGAAAGCTTACCGATACGTAATCGGTGTTATATAAAATCAAATACGTAAATCTTGCGAGCTCAACAAAGATTTTTTTTTACTTAAAATGTACTTTTGTTATATTGTGGTTATGACAATTACCATCGATATCTTATAAAGTTTATTAAAAATTTTCTTTAAATTTATATTATTATATTTAAAATATATTTTTAAAATTTAGATACAATATTTATAATTATTAATTTAAATACTATATACTATCTAAATCCGTTTCCCGACTGCATAATTTTCCCGAAGATTAGCCTTTTATCAAATTTTCAATTTTACAAGTTCGTAAGTTGGTTTCTAAAAGATGTATTTAATATTTAATTTTTCTTACATATTTCGAGAGTTTAATCATTCGTAAATATAGCGCAAGAATTTATAGAATACAAAATTTGATATCCTTGAAAGGACGAAATTCCGATGAGTACTTTTCCGAACTTACGTCGTTTACACTGTAATATTTATCGCGATAGAAAAATTTGTAACTCAAAAGTAGAATATATCATACGGATCTAAAAACGTTTCTCTTATTTATATAATGCATATTCATGATTTTGAGTAAACATTGAGCAAACAACGTAATATAAATCAATCACTGCGGCTGTTACATCAGAAGGGGTGAATGTAATATGTAGAATAGTTTGCAAAGAACGTCGGAATGCAGTACTGGATACCGCAAAAAAAATATCTTTAACTGCATTGCGCTGATACATAATCACACTTACATTTTAAAAAGACGAAAGAGCTCCGATAAAAATTCAAAGAACGCACCGCAGGATGAAATAAAGTCCAGCAGGCTTCTTGGACTAGGAAATAAAATTCGGTTGAGCTACCCATCGAATTATCGGTTAAGACCTGCGCGCGAGTCCGGATTCGCGTATCGAAGGCGAAAGGCGAGTTGGGACGTACTCGGACATTATTGCCATTCCGGTGCTCTATTCGTTCTTCGGACGAGGAGCGGAGGAGTGGAGGAATGGAAGAGTGGAGGAGCGGTCGGTTGGCATCCGTGAGCGGAATCGAGATGCGGCCGGCCGAAACTCTGTTTCTCGAAATCAGCTTTCCCGACTCTCGGGACAATGGCTCGCGGTGTCGGAGAAATGCACTCGAGACGGTGAACAGTTTTTCGTGGAGAAGAGAATCGTCGAGCCCCGAGTTACCAAGGGTTTAACTCGCTATCGGTTCGATGCAACGGCAGGTGCGAGAGGCCGCTTACCTCTTACGTATCACCGTTGTGTAATAATCTGCCACGCACGGTGATAAGTTCGTTGTCGAGGAATGGCAAAGAGTCCGACGAGATGAGCTCACTGACTCGCGTCGTCGATACTTTTCGATTCATGCTTTAACTAATTTACCGCGTTACGATGCGTCGTGAAACCAGCGATTATTTTTTTTTATACCCTTTTTTATGTACGCGGATACGTACGCACGTATTTATTCATATTTATATTTATTCGCATTTATATGCGAATGCAAAACTGTGAAAATATTAATTTAGCTTCTTTGTCAATTATCAAATAATTCACGTGAATGTATATACACACGCGTGAATATTAATGAGATACTTTTTGTATGAAATTATAGAAAAACGTTTGAATGTTATAAAAACCTGCAAGTTTCACAAAATAGAGAATTCTATTGCAAGTAAATACCAACCACACCTTCCTTTTTACGATCTTGCATTATATCCATCAAAAAAATGTAATGAAAAGTACAAAAAAATGATGACTTATTATAAAAATCTTTTGATGAAAATAATTTCCATTAAAATTTAATTAATCTTACTTGCAGTATCCGACTAATAAACTTATAGAAAAATATTATTATAAAATAAATACTATTAAATGTAACAAAAACCGATATATTGCACAGTCGATTTTTTATAATTAAGAAATTCAAGTTTCTTCTATCATCGACGTACACATTTTTTGTAACATCTACAATTTAAATCGAATTTAATTATATTTTTAATAGTAAACGAGGATTTTATAAATATTTTAAATACTTTACTCGATAGTATATTGTTAATTTTATAAATTTAAAAATATTTTACTTTTTTATATTTAATATTTGTTTCTGGCGGATATTTTAATTTATAAATTATAACAAGGTTACATTTATTTATAATGAAATTATTTCTTTTCAAAGCTAAGGAATATGGTATATTCAATTTTCATGAAAATTAATGAATTGTTGCTGCCATTCTTTTATAAGTTATACTTTTAAAAATTAAATTACAAAATTGAATAATAAACATAAAAATAAATATAAAGAGCTTATACACGAAGTTTTTATAAAACATTATATTGCTTTCGTAACTAAATATTTAATACATGTAATTTCAACAAAAGTAGTATTTTTCTTTTAAAACAGGTACATAGAAAAATTTTTTATTTTCATTAAAATAATTTGATTAATTTTTAAACAAAATTTTCAAAATTTTTATATATATAAGAATTAATTAGTTAAAATAAAAAAAAAATTATAAAGTAACTTTACTATATAAAATAAAATGAGTATTCAACCCAATTACATTTTATTAAAAGTAGGTTGAAATAATAAATATGCTTAAGTATAAATTAGTGTATTCTTGGTATTAATAAAATACTAGTAACTTGTATAACGATTAATATTTCGAATAGACTATAATACACAATAAATTTGCTAAAATAACATATAATCTAAAGTAGCAGTTATTTAAATTACATGAACATTGTAACTGATTTACAATCACACTGATTTATTTAAGAGAATACATCGTCAAGTTGACGGGCTGAAGTAGCGATAGACTATACAGCATTTGCAATAACTTACATGATAAGACAAAAGCCCGTAAAATCTGTTTGAATAAAATAAAAATAAAGTAGCGGTACAGCACAAAGATTATCTAATTATTGAATGCTTAATAAAATTAGGAAAAAATTTTTATTTCAAATAGAAAACATACACATTTTTTTCAATAAATCAATAACAAAAATATTATTCAATACTATTCATTACTTTGACAAATATTGATACTTTTTAATAATTGGTAATAAAAATTTTTCAAAATTTTTAACTGTTATTTTGCACATATATTATTACCACTGGAAATAAATCTATTACATTTCATTTATTGCGGACTTGCAATTTTTTATATTTTAGCCAAAACTGTGGTAAATAAATATAATTCAAAAGAGTTTTTCTCTAAAATAGTTGGTAACCTCCGTGATTTGCATCAAAAATCGAAAAATACTTTGAATTTATAACACCCGATAGTTATTAAATTGCAAAAAGCTCTTATATAGTTTTCAAACAAGTTTAAAGTGCAAAAGAAAAACGAGCATAAGGAAGGAAACAGAGAGAAAGAGAGGGAGATGAAATTTAGTGGGTAGGCTGACGAGAAAAATGAAGGAAGTTCCAATAGGAAAATTAAGGTAGGCGAATTCGTTGTTCACATGTAGGGGCGCTGAGTTTTGCTTTCTGTCATTTTCTTACTCTGTTTCACTCATGCTATGAGCTTTCGTAAAAGAATCGATCCAGATTCGCCTAGCAAAGTTTAGTAACTCCCTCTTTTATTCTTTCGTATAAAACAGAAGATATAGAAACTTGGTCGGATAGTAAATCGCACGGGTAAGGAAACGTAATTTGCTTGTTTTCGGATCCTCGAAAGGATTAGTGCTTATCACGCGAGTTCCATCTTCTCGCTCTAAAAAATACTATGGATACAATATAAATAGTTTCATCTATGTCGATTTTGTTTCGATATAATCTATGGATAAACGCGCGTACGATTTTAGTTTACGCGCTTTAATCTCATCCAACGATAAATTGAACGATAAAAACGTGAGATCGATTTCTTGTTGAACACACGTCCACGAAATATGCGCTTGTACAATTGGACAGCTTCAAATTATAATGAAAGCTTTAATTTGCTGTTATGCAATTATTTTTATGAGTTGAATTATTTGATTTTATGTGCAAATTAATTATTTTCATTAGTTCTAGATAACGAAGGCATAAATTATAAATCAGAAATCAGAATAAATAATCGTATTATCATTTGTATAAAAGAAAATTATTAATTAAATTAAAAAATTAATTTCAAGACTGAATTTATAGCGAGAAATACGTTTAAGATGGCAGCGACGTAATTTCTGATTAAAAAATACACGACCCAACGGAAATCATTAGCTCTACTTTCCGTCGTTTGACCGAATACTTTGACAATTCTACCCGCATCAACGCTATCACTGTTAAATAGCAACTGGCTGTAGTTGTTAGAAGCAACGTTGGCAAAGTTAGCGGTACTCGTTGAGAGAGAAAGAATAAGAACAGGTTAGCAACGAATATCAATGAGTAGCAACTAAATGAACAATACAATACGAATTGGTCTTCAAATTATTGAGGTGCACAGGGTTACTTCTCATTTGTGGTCGAGTTTGAGGCTTTTGTCATATTCGCCTTCAGTAAAGGAAACAAGGATAAATGTATTCTATGAATAATGCAAAATTTCAATATTTCAATAAAATATATATGAGAAAAATCAATATTAATGATTATTTAATATATAAAGATGGTTCAATTTTATCAAACGAGAAATAAATAGTGTTATAAACTAATGATATAGAACAATACGATAGCAATATAATAGTATAGTACGGAAAATATTTTTAGTTGAATTCTTTCTTTGATAATCTAAGTACCTGTATAAACTTTTACCTGTTTGTAGAAAATTTAGCAATCATCTTGAAACTAACTTTCATGACATATTATATGATGATAAAAATAAAGTAGCACATTACTTTCAGAAATATTAATTGTTATTCTAAATTTCTAACGATGAAAATTTATTTTTTTAAACGAATATTTCATTCTTAACTGAAAAGTAGTATACTTTCTCTAATTATACTGATAAATCATTTCATTGAAGAAAATAAATCGTCATTTGTTCCTAAAAGTTAGAATAATATGTAATTATTGAAAGTTATATATGAAGCATTCATTATTTAATGATTTCTATGGAATTTATTATATTATAGATATAAAACTTTGATAAAATATGAAATAAATTAAATGCAGAATCATAATTAATTATCTAATTTCTTTAACGTTATTATGTACATTTATAAATGGATAAAGATTAAAGTTTAGATACGTTATAAATTTTTATCGGGTTAATTTATTTACAAATCAAAAGTGAAAATATAATAAAATATCATTAATATTATGCAATAATCTAAAAAATACAATATTTATACTTTTAAGGAAAACATTTCGTAGGAATAATTTTATTTTAAATAATATATTTTCTTATTTATATTCATTTTATATATTATAATAATTGTTCGTTTAATTTTTTGCAATGCATATAAATTAAAACCATAATAAATTGAAAACAGTAATTGAAATACTAGGATAATGTCGAAAACACTAATTATTCTAAATAATAAGTTTATTCCATTCTACAAATGATTAAATTTTGATGGATTTACAGATATATGAATACATTTTTGGAACTTACGTAAGACATATTGTATTATATAATATAATGAACTCTCGAATATAGAGTAAATCTAACTAATCGATACTTTAATTAAAAACTATTTTATTTTACGAAGGATAAGATCATTTACTTTTTACTATAATATTACATGGAATGCATAAGCATTTAGTTCACTATTCTTATAAAATTATTTATCAGATTAAGTAAAAGGCTTTTTATATTAATATTTCATTTTGAAATGCGCGCAAATTTTTTTAACTGTAAAATATTTCTGCTGCAAAGTTGCCACTTTCATAACTATTTACTATTACTTAACATTTATACACGGCGAGTGTAATCGTATCGTTCATATATCAAGAACATAGATTTACAAAATTACCAATTATGTAATACTCGTGATTTATCCATAATAAATAAACAAAGCTTGTTGATATTTAATTTTCCGATGCTTTTCAATACACCGAATATCCAATTATTTTACGGGAAAATTCATTATAAATAACGTTCGATAATAAAATTTAGATTTTATGTAAGCGAAAACTAAAAGGATTGGCAAATGTACCAAATATACCGAGAGACCGCGTTAACGTTAATTAAGAAGAGAAATTAATTTTCGCGAAATCGTAGAAACATAAGAAAACTGCAAAAGTTCGCATTTTCCTTCAACCCATCAACTCAAGGACTTTTGGCGTACCAAAATACCAAACCAAATGTAGAACGAGCTCGGCGCAGTAACCATAGATTGTAACTCGCCTTGAAACCTTGGCTCAGCAAATCGTCGGGGACATTAATTACCCGTAAACGGATTCTCGCCGACTGGGGTGCAGTCGTTGCCCGCACGTTTTCTCATTCGAAATTTCGAGGACAAGTGCCGCAAGACTAGAACGAGGATTCCAACTAGAATCTCTTTCCCCAGCGTCGGGGGATCGCTCATCCCTTCGCGCATCGAGCGCACGATCTCAGCCTCCGCAGCATCTATGAGAAATGGACGTACACGTTCGACCCTCCGGATGCTCGGAAAAGAGCGAGCGCTGCTGAAAAATGCGAGCCAACGTTCGAGCCAACGTTCGAGCCAACGTTCGAGCCAACGTTGGATGGGTCGACTTAGACTCGCGCGTTACCGAACGAAAAACCGAAGCTTGCGACAGCTCGTCTCAACTGTACCAAGGCGAACCGGTGTCGCGAGGCCCATCGTTGCGCTCCTCGAATTCATTTAGCGGGGACTAGTGGTTGCAATCTCGCCGCCGTCGCCGGCATCGCCGCCACCGCCACCGCCGCCTTTCGAACGAGGTTTTTCCGAGCCGTTTCCACAGTAGGTACGACGATTGCACAAAAGTCGACTCTCTCGAAACTCTCTAGCGAGTGCAACTGCACTCCATTGCGCGGTGTCTTCGCCCGACCGCAATTATTTATTGCACACGTGCGCGAGATGACCGAACCGGGCGCAGGAATACGTTAGTTGCGCAAGAGCTTACATGCGTGCCGATAGACTGTCTAAGATATCGCGAAAGTCCGATGACGAAAGTAGAAGCCGCGTTACCGCGACGCGATATCGAGGAGGGGGTGGAGAGGGAGGAGAGGGAGGAGAGGGAGGAGAGGGACGCGGTTTTCGGAAGGGGCCGATTACGGGGACCCCTTTCACGGGTAAAACACTTGGCTCATCGATGAGAAAGCGATAGACTCCATTATTGCAACACGCGGTAATTTCCGAACCTCGTTGACGACTGCGACTCCTCGAGAGCTTTGAGATATAAAAGTACGGGCAGAAAACTTGGGAGCCCGCGAATATTATTCTTTGAACAAAGCTGAGACAAAGCTACGGTTCCGAATGTTAAAATGGGGAACTCCATCGAAACTTCATATTTTATTATTTTTACTCTTTCAAAAGAAAAGTTTTAAAAATATGATTAATATCGAAGAAAAAAGTTTGCATAACAATTGCGATTCTTTTGTGCAATATTTTCTGAGTTATAAAGTGACTTCTATTCTTTTCGCATAGAATTACTTAAATTCCCAAATGTTTTATGCATCGAGTAAGCATTTTTTCTTATTTCTCAACGTTACAAACTAAAGAAATACGTTAAATTTGTTATCTCGAAGAAAATAATTTGATAATAGGGAAAAATATAAGATGCAAATGTATAAAAAGATGTACAATTATCGCGTAATTTTCATTTTATCGTGTTAATTTACCGTCGATGAAAATTTCACATTGATTGAAATAATATCAAATAAAATGAATTTTTTCTTGAATTATTAATTTTAAATATCCTTTGATATTTATTGTGATCTATAAACATTTTAACCGTCAGAAGAATTTTTAGCAAAATGTGTTGGCACGAAAATATTTTGAAATTTCATTCGTGTATTTCGACAAGTATGAATCAAATCGCTAGAAGTATTAAATTTTAACTTGATATTTTTCCAAATACATCTAAATTATGTGTACTAAGAAAATAATGTGTAACGGCGAAAATAACCAATAGATATTCTTAAATTTCATAATAAGATTTAACATAACATTTACCTGTAAAAAAATGTAAAAAAAAATTTAATTTGATTTATATATGTTTATTACGTATTCTATGACTGTAAGTAGTCTGTTTTTACTTTATACGGATAATTTTTACGACGCGTAAAGCCTGAAAATATATAGTGAGCTAATTACTGCGGAAATGTCATAATGCGTTACGTTTACTGTATTTTTCAGTAATTTTCATGGTTGACATACCATTTTTTAATTGAATTATTTCAAACTGCTACACTCGATTGAAAATATTTTTGCATATTTGTGAAATGCGTATTTTATTTATTATATCGTATCGTTAAATATTTCATCCGCATTCGACATATAAATTGCGGATTGAAATATACAAATACAACAAGTATTTACAACGAGCGTTAATTTAATCAAATAACGCTCGAGCAATCGTTAGTGATCGCGAATTTTTATAAACGGAATAATCGTAACGTCGTTACATTAACAGATGTTTGCTATGTAAGCTTTTTTTGTAACGATAAAGCAAACCTTTCTAGATAGAGAGCAGTAAAAGAGAAAAAACGGACGTACCGTTGAAAATAAAACCGACTCGTGGAAAGTGTTACACGTGGAAAGTATTCCGAGGTGCGCGCCTCGAATTGCGAGTTGCGCCACCAGTCGATCGTCGATTCGACTTTAAAAGCTGCGTGAGCTATAGGACGTAAACGCACGCCAACGTTATACGCCCACGTAAAAGATATTGTAGCCGTCTAATCGAGATGCCTGCACCAGTTCCGCGCGACTATTAACCTTTTTCGCATGCATAAACGCCGCGCTTTTACGAGCTTTTCCCACGAAGAACAGTCCTACACGCTTTTCTCTCCTCGCACTTTAGTCCTGACCCCTGCCACCAAAGTAGATTCCTATGTTTGTAAATGCGCATTTTCCGAGCGTTGAAATCCATTCGTCATATGTAAATCCGAGCGATTTCTACTTCACGCGTCGTTAAGCTCTTAGGACGTATATTTTAATAATGCGAATAAACGTCTGAAAAACGAGTGAAATTATAACGAAAGAGCCAATCGACGTTTACCTATGTACACACTACTACGAACACCTACGTAACCGCTGCAAAGATTTTCTGCTGCGCTAACTTAAATGTTTTTTTTAATCCTTTATCTCCGACTTTAAATTATTCTCAAAATCCTAAAATCTTCTCGAGATTACAACGATTCGATGTTACTTTTCAAATTATCACCGATGCGTAAATTTCAATACCCGTGTCAATATTTGTTGAAAAGATAATTTTCCGCATCTTTAACAGTCATAAATAAGCAAGTGCGAGAGTGCGAAGAGAGAGATGTACGCTGGATCAAGTTACCGTACGTGTCCGCTGCCTCGCTACTTACAATTTCGTGAGCCGTTTATCCAAGCTTGTCTGCATTATCGTGGGTTAAATCGCGACTCTCCTCGTAGGTGACTTATTTATGACGTCGACGATACCTCCTGGACGACCCTTTACTAACGGAAAGATTATTTATTACCAGGTATCCAAACGCCTACTTCGACTTCTTTCGCAAAACGAGATTTGACTTTTTTAACTATTTACATAAATTCCATACGCGGCTCGTATTCGTGTTAACGTTTCATTACCTATAGGCTATAGACCTTCTTTACGCTTTATATATTATTATACATTGAAAAACCCTGTACACGCTTGCATTCGTTTCCCGTGCATTTTTGACCGTTAGTCGTTGAGTATAGATGAGACGGGGGTGGGGGTGGCTTAGGGTATATGTAACCGTAGGCAATTATTACCATCTTATTTGAAGTCATTTTTGCATTCAACGAACTGTACTAAAATTAGCGTATTTAAAAACTTGGCTGAACGATTCTTAATTACGTAATGAAATAGCCCATAACGTTTACTATAATTATTTTTATCAACTGTATTGACATCAAATTTAATTGAGTTCTTTGGAAAAAATTATAATTAGCATTATCTGCACATCCACGTTGTAATAATTATTCGCTTGCCTTAAAAACGAAGAGAAGTAAGCTATGAATGAGTATAATGAAAAACTTACTAAAATTCATGAAAGACTTATGACTTGTTTTTTAGTTTTTCATTATGAATTTCAGGTCAAAGTTTAAGAACTCTAATTAAAACTAATTATATCATGAAATGAAATAATTAGACAAATTTTAAATATAAATGTTCGGATGATTAAGCATTGTAATTATGTATATATGTATATATATTATACACACAATTATAAAAAAATTTAAATTTGCGTAAGACTTAACTTGAAGTTTATCTATTCTTGGTAATTTAATAAGTCCAAATTTTCATTTATAATTATTTAATAAGTTTTATTTAAAAATTTCCAAGTAATATTATTATTTTAAATGTATTTATGCTAACTAGAAATCTTTATGGCAATATTGAAATATTATTACACAGTAATATATTTTACTTTATTTTCAAACATAAAATAATATAAAAAAGGTTAAAATAACGTTCTTGTACAAACTCAATGATCTTTTTAACGATGTTATTTCTTCGTACTATACCTACAATTAGGAGTTTATGAATTTTTCCCGTTTAGTGCGTTTGATCATTATGTTCTCTTGCCATTTCGTACATTCTATCCTCAAATTTTAGCCCAGTCATCCGAAAAATACCGACGTATACGATTCCGTTGCAATAACCGCGGTGGAAATATCCGTTGTCGAATAACCGGATATTTTCGTCACCGGCAATTTAGTATTTACGGGCATTCTCGCAATCTACAAAAACGGAACATACGGTGTCTGAGATTTCATAAATTTAATGGAACACGAAACACCAAATCGTTTGCGGGCTAAATGAAGCGGACGCGAGCGCCTAATGCACTCTTACGAATGTTACGACTCACTAATAAAGCGAAGACAAACTTCGCAAGCGATTGTACATGCCTGTACGAACGCGTACAAAACACGTACAAGCATCCCGCAAACGGTGCGTGGAAAAATCGCTACTACACGTCCGTGCGCTATAAGTTGCATAAGCTTCGCGTATGCGAAAAGAAAGTTTCGCTTCCGCGTAAATTCGATACTCGAATATTACGTGAAGATCGACTTTGGAATTTTCACGAGACTCGTTCTCCGAGCGAGCGATTGCGCTCCGTTAATAGCCTCCCCCTTTCCCCCCGTCACCAGTCGTTATCTAAACGTCGTTCGACACATCTACGCACGAACCTTACCACCGCGCTCGTTGGCATCGGCGGATTTTTCTATCCGCGACTAACGACAGCGAGTGGCTCGTTAAATTATGGGCTTCTGCGCATGCATTAGCTTTAATGAGAATTTATCAAACTGCACGCCTGTTCTCGTTACGAGTACCGATCGCTCGCTATCAACTAACTTTTCAACCGTTATATCTAAATTCATTTTGGCATTTTTAGCGAATTCGTACAGCTAGAAACGAATTAAAATCTGATTGCTTGTCTGTTGTGCTGATAGATCTTTATAATTTCAAGTCAAATCTTTTTGTTTTATGAGTAAAAAACGTTCGGTTTAATGTACGTTTCCTCGTTTTAAGATTACGTCTTTTATTATCCTCTGATATGTAATATTCCTTTCATCGCGCAACAAGATGAATAAATACGCACAACTGAATAAATTTTTATCATCGTTCGTTCTTAAACGCTTGATAATGTCTCGTTTATTCAATTATATCAAAGGTTATAATTTTATATGGAAAAAAATTTGTATCCTATACTTTATTAATGTCTTGTACATGCGGTAAATTTTGTGTTCGTATTTCTAAAGATTTAAAATTTTTTATAAAATTTTTGATTTTATACACGATAAAAATATTTTCTCTTGTATACGTAATCTCTTATAATGGAATATAGAAATATAAATGTATTCTACGTTAGAAATTTTACGAATAAAATAAAATATAAAAATAAAATGAACTATAAAATATTTGATAAGAATTAGATACTAACTAACGATTAAAGCATATAAAAAGTAAAATCTCGATATGTTAATATTTTTAAATATCGATGATTCGTTATTTAGGTCTTTATAATACAAATTATACAAAGCGCTACTAAGAACATTAATTATGTAGTGGTTTTCAATGAAATTTTTTTAAAAACTTCTGTTAAAATTATTAAATATGGTTCTTTCACGTGTTACGCTGAATAAAGTTATAATAAATTACTTAACACAGGTAGATATTATACCTAACGGATGTTACGCATGGTCATGAAAATACCTCAGAGTACTCGAAGTAAAGTTTAATCGTATGTGAATTTCATGTTATTTTACATACGACGAGAAAATGCCTAAGCATCGTAAATATCAATACATTGATAACTTTAATAGATACTTAAAGTTTTACTTAATATGTAATTTATAAATAACGGACGAATTTTGTTCTAAATTATCGTGCATAGATACATTTTAACGAATTATAAAATTATGGCATTTGTTATTTAATGTACCAGACATATATTTTACGTGTAAAACGAAACAGAATATTTATGTAATTATCTTTCAAATGTACTTCCAAAATTAAGGTAAAAAAATTATTTAAATAAGCCATATTCATACTTCCACATAATTAGAAACTCATCTTATCATTATATTGTATTAAAAAACAAACTAGAAAAATTTACTTAAACATCTATGATTTATGTTCCAATACAAAAGAAAATGTATAATCTATATTCATCTAACTTTTTAAATTACGCGTTCAATACATGTAATTATACCAGTCTATAATAAAAATAAATAGTATAAATTTGGTTAATTTATATCCATTAAGTTAATCATATTGATTTCCTATTTGATCTCAACTTTACATTTTTATATATTCTATAAAAGTTGCGTAATTTAAATTTATTCCTATACACGCGTAAATATTCCTTCTAATAATATCGAGTTATTTTAAATATACATATTTATTTATATGTGTATAAACATTTAAACAAACATCAATTATTATACACATACGCGTATTAAAGTACAGTACTATATACTATATATTATACCTTACAAGCTCTAACTAGATGCGTTCGTTTCCTCAATAAACTCGGTTTTTATGTATATCGTAACGAGAACTTAATTTCTCGTTAACGCCTCGTATAGAACGCGTATGCGGCTCGCAAGATCGCGTCACGAAACAATTTCACCAATAATAAAGGAAGATGTTAATGCGTTACTTTAGAATCGACGTCCCGAATCGAGAAAAGAGTCGACGCGTATCGTCTGTAAAGGTACGAAAACGGGAAGCAAGGTGGACAGTTTTACTTGGAAACTCGTGGAGATTTTGACCTCTCGAAAAGGGATAACTTTCGAATGACCAAATGGTTTAGATGGGACACCAGGGGTTTGTTCGAGCTTCGCTGCAAATAGAGCAAGAGTGGAGCCAACTAAGTACGAACGAGCAAACCCGTGGATTAGGTTGAACGACGCGTGCCTCGGTGACGAGCGGAAGAGATGGGAATTCTCTAAGACACTCAGCGGAACATGGTTTGCACTAGACCGACGGAGAAAGAGCGAAAGAGTGAAAGAGAAAGCGAAACCGAGACTGAGAGCTCAGGTGTGGTAAGTCGACCTACTGATAGTTTCAGTAGCTTTATTTTGTTAAAAGGGTTGAGCACTCGCTATTTTGCATAAAAAATTGACCAAATCTTTCTACTTATTTTGAAGTTTCGAGCAAAATACGCGAATAATTTTTTTACTTTCAAATATCAAATTATCGGATCGTAGGAATAGAATTTACATATAATTTTCTTTTACAATTTACGAATTCATTTCTTGATTTTTACGGAAAAGGTAAATAAATTTCAAGTCTTTTTCCAGTGGGCGCTTTAAAAATGACGCACTCGCCACTTTTTGATACAGATATATTTATATTTGTAGTAAAGGCTGCAGTACCGAATTTATATTATCGAAATCAATAAAAAAAACTAGAAATGGAATTTTTCGTTATTTCGAAGATATTTTGTCCTAATAAATAATTCACTGATCCAGCGGCTCTCGTTATCGTTGCGGGTTATTTTTAATCTTTTTACGATCGTGTAATCAAGTACTGTTCCGCCAATTTATTTCTCTTCGTTTTTACCGATAAAATTAGCGATCCTCTTTCCCCTGATACCAGTGCTCTTGCGGGCATGTCAAAATTGCGAGGTGATTTTCCAACGGTAAACCATACAAGTGCACTTTACGTTTTAGTGAAACGTGCGGATGCATAATACTTCCCACCAACGATATCGCTGATAAAACATTCAAACGTTCATTTTATTTTGAAATAATGTATATTTTTGACTATGAAAGACCGATTGATAAGTTTAAATGAATATAAAAAAGAGAGTTTCGTTATAATTAATTTACTTGTATTTTACGATATTCGGAATAATAGTTTTAAATAAAAAATCAAATAATAAATCGTTATTTTAAAAATAATTAAATAAGCCTGTTCAAATTATAAAAAAGTTATAAACTGAATTTTTTGTTTTAACCAAACCGTGTTCTTTACAAATATTGCAAAAAATTTATTATATTCTAATTATGTAATTTTAAAATGATACAGTAATTTCAAATACAGACAAATGAATGTAAATAACGCGAAGAAAGCAATTTAAAATCTCGAATAAAAAAGTTTAAATGTAGAAAATAGCTGAGTTGTGATCTACAAATAGTTAAAAATGTAACATTTTATATTAAAAATAATATTGATATATATATTTTATTTCTGTATATTTAAAAATTATTTATAGATAAATATTGTATTTTTTTATCGCTGGACAAAAACTTAAAAGAATAAATTATTTTAATTAAATTGCTTCGTAACGGATAATGGAACATGAATTCATTACCGCTAAAACAAAAGAAATGAATAGTCAAATTGACGACTCTCAGAGGAAAACAGAAGAAGTCAAATGATAATAAAAACTCTGAATTCAAAAGAATAAACATAAAAAAGAAACGAAAATACCTCATACAGAAGTTACAATAACAATTACTACTTTGGAAGCGCTGATGATGTAATTTTAATAGGTTACTAAAAAAATAGTTCAAAACTACTACGCTTTTTTCCTAATTATTTTATCTATAAAATAATAATAAATTATCATATTTAAAAAAGAAAAAGATTTTTAATTTTCAGAATAATATATTTTATATATAATTACTTTTTTAAAGTTATTATTCTTCCAATATTATTCATTCATTATTAGTTGGAAACATAAAAATAAACAATATATTGAAAAATAAAAAACTAACTAATATTTATTTTATAAATTTTGAATAAACATCGAAAAATAATTCTTGCTTACTTTAATATTTCATATCTTCTTGTTTATAAAACTTATTCCAAATATTAAAAAAGTAAGAAAACAATTATATTCTGAAACCTTAGCCTTAAATTTATTTGTTTCCGCTCCAGAATAAAAATTGAGATTTGCTTTTCGATTATTTCAATCGAATAAACATTTTATTGTTTGGTTCTACTTCTTAACAAAAAAAAATCCTTCTACCGTATTAAGCAGTTCTGCTTAGGAAATCAATCTTTCCTGTCAAATAATCGAAGCTTGTCATATTATTCAAGAGAATATCGAGTAAATTAATATAAGCATCATATATATATATATATATATATATACTTACGCGAGAGCATAGAATTTGGGATCGCTCCAGGGTGAATAATCACTTGACGGGACCCGCCTTACTTGGACGATGTGAATCTTCGGACCCCCGGATCGATGGGTCGCATCGCCCTGACGCTCAACCCTATCGGCACAGGCCCTTAACATGGACTTGACGGACGAATGATCGCACGTACTCGGCAGACATAATCCAATGAATACCTGCCTCGTCTGAAAATGTCCCAAGAATGTAAGAGACGGTAGATGGATAGACGTAGAGGAAGAGAGAAATAGGTTGTATAGCTTATATAGTTCTTCTTCTGCTCCAGTTAGCTTACAACTGACTGAAATAAAGGAGACAGAGAGGAACAGTGCGAGAGATAGGAAGAGAGAGAGAGAGAGAGAGAGAGAGAGAGAGAGAGAGAGAGAGAGATTGTGGATAGCTTGTGTTCAACTGCATTCAGTTTTTCCTCTCCCAACATAGATATTGCTTTTCCTAAAGCTATTTACACAATGTTCTCGCTAACAATGTCTTTTATGTCCGTTACTCGGTGTAAACATAAATAAAAATGTCCATATCTGTTTTATGTACAACAAGTTAGTAATTTAATATACACAAAGTGTCATATAAAACTTATCTATTACATTATGGCAATGATATAAAATTATATTTTATCAAAAAAGGTTTCCGCATTTTTATGTTTAATAAAAAAAATAAATACATAATTCATAATTATTCATCTCGGATATTTTTTCGAATTCTTACGTAGTTCATATAAAATATAAAATAAATAGAATATAGAAATATACTGTAATTGTTTCTATTACCAGGTGTATATCGAAATAAATATTCTCATAAAATAATTTTATTGAAAGCCTGCATCTAATTTAGTTTAGTCTTTATATATATATATATATGTATTACTTGTGAATGATATAATGTAGAATTACTATTTAAATTAATATTTAAGTCTTAATTAAAATCAAATGATGTATGTCTAAAACACTGAAATGATTTTTTAATCTAAAATATAAAAATATACTTGATAAAAAAATAATTGAATAATTTTAATTAAATAAAAATTGAATAGAACAATAATACAAATATATTCGTTGACAAACTCCAAAACTAATGTAAATTTATTACAATTTATATTTAAATAGTAATTGATAATTTAACACGAATAAAAATATTCATTTTCTAATTATTTTAAAATATTTTCAAAAAATCAAATGTTATTATATATCCATGTATACTTTATTGTAAATCGATCAATGTATAATTGAACCAATTACTTGAGGTTGATTACTAGCTTACCTGGCTTCAGTTAATTTTCTCACAAAATGAAGCGTTAAATTAAGATATTATATGAACAATTTTAGATTTTTGTAAGACAATTTTATTTTATTAAACATTGATTGACGAACATCATCTTGAAAATATAAAAAATTTAAATAAAATCGCATTATGAATTAAAAACTTATTTATTTTACATTTTTAATTTTGTATTTTAAAACTATTTAATATTTATAAATAAATATAATTTAAATGAACAATAACATTCGAAGATCAAAATTATTAAATTTATAAAGAAAATATTCAGAGATGTTAAAGTAAAATAAAAAAGAATAATTAATTTATTTAAATATTTAATTTATTATTTAATGTATTATTTATTTATTCAAATTAAAAAAATAATTAATTAAAATATTTATTTAATAAAAGTTTATAGTTTGTGTTTTCTTTATAAAAAATTCTTATCAATGAATCATCGATACTTCTTAAGAATGATTACATTAAGATAAATGTAATTAATTTAATTGTTTCATTTCATTGAACAGATAAAGTTGAATATCTATTAAATGTGACAGTAATATATATTTTTTCTTATATCGTATATATATATTATAGTATTACATACAAAGTTAAAGAAATGCTATATTATTACAAAATTATTCAAAAGAAATTCTAAAAATTTTATGGCTAAAATACAGAATATTTTTTTTTTTATTTTAAAATTATTAATTTATATTCGATCAAAAATTCAATATTATTATTTTTCAATAAATAAAAAAGTATATATTTTTTAAAATTGATATCTAAATTTATGCAATTTTTTAAATCATTCATTTAGACTTTAAAAATTAAAATATGAATTCCTGTAATTAAACATTGTACTTTATTAAATATGAATTTATTTTCATATATTAAGTCATATATTTTTGTAGACAATAAAGTAATTTTCTAAAAAGATGTTTATTAATTTAAGTAATTTATGCAAATACAATTGTTTTAGTTTTATCAAAATGGAAATTTAGTTTAAAAAATCAGTCACTCACTACCATTTGTTTGTTATTGATTGTCTATTTTTCAAAAACAAATAAATAACAATTTGAAATATAATTATTTTTTAAAAATCAGTTAAAATTTCGCTATATTATTTTATCGTTTCCCTTACGTTAAATTTATTTTCATTTTTAGTATCAGAAAGAGAAAAATACTGTGAAATTGATTCTCCTCTTACTTCAACTGATATTATATCTTCAGTCGTTTACCTAAGATAAAATAAATGTTCTTGTCAGCATTATCGTTAATATTTTTGTTGAAACGAAAAGATGATATTTTTAAAGAGATTGTAAAAATTGTAGATTGAAGTAAAGTAAAATAAAATAATAGTTATTTGAATATTTTATAAAAATTCTCGTAAGAAAATATAAAGTTTGTAAAATTAATAGAACTTTAGATTCGACTTTAAAAACATTCTTACATATTTCATTTGAATATTAATTAATCCGCAGCACTATTTAATACAAATCTAAAAAAATATATGAAGTATTGACAATTCGGAAAAAATTAAGTATTTAATTTCTACATTAATGATTGGTTAAATCATTACACTTTCATATTTATTAAGTGCATTAATTTATTATTCATGTATAAAAGCAAATAACAAAAATGTAGTAACGCATCGAATTGATGTCATTTTGATCAGTACTAACTACAATCTATGGCTCAACTCAAATTAATTCTGAAATAAACTAAGACTTATATTAAATCGTATAAATTATTAAGTAACTCGAGCAGAAAATCTGTTTAAAGCAATTATAATATGATTTATCTCAAGTTACTCGAACAATACTTGTTGCTCTATAGTGGCTCTCGATATTTTGCAATTCTCACGTAATATATGCTACTCGTGTCTTGAACGACAAATAAATAGAGATGCAAGAAGCAAAAGAGGTGAAGTACTTTTTTCTGCGGTGAACTGCTACGTGTTTCCCTTTACAGTAAGATTTTACTATGACAATAAGATTTTCAATAAGATATAAATAAATTATTTTGCTTGGATTTTGTCTCTAAAAATAAGTTCAGTTGCTCGTGTGAAATAATTACGAAAAATATTCGTAATAATTTATTTATCATATAATTGGTATTATTATAACGATTTTTTATATTTTTTTACGATTAGTTAATAAATAAAGTTTATGAATTCGTTAAGATTTAAAGTCAAGAAAATATTAAACCGATAATTCGAAGAATAAATCATAGTTGTTTTAAGAGATATGTTTTAATCTTAAAATTGTTTTCAAACAATTTATATCAAATTCATTAAGTAACGTTCTCTAATTTTAATAATATATTTCATAATTTTATAAGTTTTTAGACTTTTTTATTTTATTTAATAATATAATTTTAAATATTTCGTTGTTTTTCATACACGAATAATATTTTATAAATTTTTTGAATGGTAAATTAATTTTTTATCATAACATGATTTTTAAAATTAAAATGTTGAAATTCAAATACTATACATATTGTTTTAAATTTAAATGTAATATTATTCATGAGAAAATATAAATATTGTATCACTTTAAGAAGTAATTAACGACTTGAAAAAGATAATATAACGATCAACTATAAAATACTACGATTTAAATAGGTCAGAAAATAAAAATAAATTTATAAAAATATATTTTATAAAAAAGATAATTAAATAAATTTGAGTAATTTATAGAAGTTGAACATTTAAAGGTAACTTATAAATAATTTAAAAATAAAATATTTTAAACGTTTATATATCAATTTAAATTTTTACTTGAGATTTTTAACAAAAATTATTAATATAATTATTGATCAGATTATTTTTACTAAAAATTGCATTTTAAATATTTTAAAAAAAAATAACACATAATAATACAAGTTTTCGTATATGCTTGTTGTTTCAAATATAATTTAAATATTCTTTGTTTTTATATACTAGTAAATTTTTCAGATGCAAAGGTATTTTAACAAAGTTTCAAATTACGTTGTTCTTGTAAAAGCCACTACTTAAAAAAGGAAAATGGTTTGCTGAAACAGTTAAGTAACTGGAGCATGTCGTTTAATTTGAGTGAAATATTTTAATATAAAGATGTGATTAGAGTGGAATGATGGATTTAATTCAAAATATAGGACTCGAACTTTGACAAGCGATATCATAATACACGTTTCAGTTTTTCCTTCGAATAACTCGAAAGTTTTGCAACGGCACGTGTGATTTTTGACATACTGCGCTTATAAAGAAGGATCAGGTCAACATAAAGATGTTCGAGGATGCGGATAAAGCAAAGTATAGTGTAAATTCCCTTCGGGAGAATATTCGAAGGGCTGCTCAAAGGCGGAACATTTTTCAGATCCGATAAATTATATATCAGTATTCTCGAGGAACTTTCTGATGGGAATGCTAAAAAATGAGTCTTATGTATTACTTGTAGAATATTTTTTTCACATTGGAAGAAATATAGAGGGAGATGCATATTTAATACGATAGATACAAACTTAAGTTTACATTTAAGGTAATTCAAATATAATCTGATTTTTTAATATAATAAATTTTCAAGCGAATTACGCGGTAAGAATCAACCATAAATTTTATATAAATATTAAGACAACTGTTATTTATAGCGTACGCGAAGGAAAATCTTTTACGTTCCTCGTTCTTCAAAATACCACATAGTGTTTAAATCCAAGATTTATTATTATTTTTATTACCTTATTTATATTTTTTATTACGAGTTAAAGATTTTATTTATATAAAAAAACTATAAACTATATATTTTGTTTAACGTTTGAATTAATCAGTAACTAAAGTCAATGATTTATGTTTATGTTCATATTTTTAACCCGATTGAATTCTGGTATAAAAAAAATGATACACGGCCTTTTCACTTGTAATGATTCATTTCGTAATCGATTAAAGTTTTTAATAAAAGAGCGACTCTGATCGATAAAAACAATTACTCAGGCACAAACATCGTTTTCGTGATTTTTAAACGAAGTAATAATTAATAAATTGCACTTGGCGCTTTTATATATATTTCTCACGTTAAATAAGTTCGTTGTTTCCCATAACCAGAATTGAATTACAATTCTCTTAAATATTATTTTTCTCGATCTCTCTCGCTCTTCCTTGGAAAAAGTGAAAGCACGAAGGAAGCGAAGAAATACCGGAGATCGGGTGAACAAGGTAATACTCACCGAGGCCTCGATATCACTGGGCAGCATGAAAAACATGCGCGTGACATAGAACTGCACAAGGAAGGGGAGGGTGTCGTTAAATGATCGACTTCCGGTTCCTTTTGCTTGGGTACCGTTAAGCTCCCGACACAACGTACTCGAGCCCAGCCAGAAGCCATTTCCGAAGTGGTACTGCGAGGAGTAGCGGCCGCTGGCATCGGACACTGAAAAAAGAGCCAGAGAAATTAGGGCCACGGATAATCGCGTCTCTTGGTCATTACTGGTGATATAAAAGCGCGGATACTCGTGGACGCCTCGGGATGACTAACTTACTCGCTCGTTCCTTCTTTTTCGACCTGTCAATTTAATTGCCGTTTTCGCTGTAACTCCTCTATTGTTAAATGCTCTAGAGTCGAGTACCTTCTTATCATCGTCTCGGAAACCGAACCGCTCTCCGTTCCGCTTACAAGTTTATTTACTTTTCATTGCTTGCGCGGTAGAATAATAACTTGAAAAACTGTTTACTCTTTTGAACGCACGGTAGTATGTTTTAATAAGGTAATATAGTCGACTAAAGAAAATACCCATCGAAATAATGTAATGGTAAGTTTGCTGATAATCGACAAAAATAATGTTAAAACTTTATCGAAATTACTTTTATATTAGAATAACGTATTAATCGATGTGATTCATTGATACGTTAATCGAAATATATTAATTTTTTAATTTAAAATTATACGAATGAGAAAAATTTCTTTAATGATTTCTGTAAAGATCGAATACCATTTTCAAACTTAAAATTCATATAACGCTGATATACCGAATAAATTTTATAATCTTTATTAGAATACCTTAGATCTAATAACTATGTCAATTAATCTTATTTGGATTCAAATAATTGTCAACTCAACTTCTTGATAGATACTTAGTAAAGATATTTCATTTAGTGTTACTTATAGTCGACGAAAGTATTTATCGATCGAAAATTTTAAACGAAAGCGCTTAGAAACAACGGATTAATATCGATCAATTTTGATCTTTTGGAGCATCTTGGCAGCTCTGGGTTAAACTTGTCAATGATCCTAAAAATTGTAATGCTTGAAAATAATGGAGAGGCGTAATTGAACTCGCGGTAAAATTGTAATTTCCTGTGTTCCTTCATTATTATAAATGTGCGTTTAAGATATACATATATTTGTTTGTAGAAATCCGTTAGAATAACAGGCAAGTGCCTGTCAATTTTATATAAAAGACTAAATCCGTATGATGTAGCCTCTAACAAAAATACGCCCATCAAAATAAGAGACAAGTACCTATTATACTCTTAATAACAATGCCTGTTCAGGTATCCGAGGATCTACTTAAAAATGAAGTATATTTTTAATTATTTTCTCAGACGTTCATTATTTCAACTTCAAAGTTAATTTTAATGTTGATTTTCTAAAATGTAGCGGTAGAAGAAAAAAATTTGTTTCGAAACGTTAATAATTAAATTATATTTTGTATTAAAAAAATAATTCTCAGCGATCGTTAAAAATGCAAATAGTGTAAATTAACAACGTAGGGTAGCGGTATTACTATTAAATATATAAAAAAAATAAGCGTTAAATACTTTTTTCCTTCTATCCGCGTTTAATAATTTAATTAATTTTCCTAATTGAACAGAAGCTAAAATAACGATGTATATTAAACGAATGCAAACCAATAACAAAGGCTAATGAATGCACTGTATAGGTATTTTTAAAGCTAATTCGCATTAGGATGCAGATAACGCGCGAACCAAATCTTCTTTAAAATCACAAATAACCGAACGTAAGAAGAAGCCGTTAATTAGATCGGTGAGTCGATGCATCGATTTCATTTAAAATAAGAGCTCGAAAACTCGTAGACGCGAAGGTAATGCATACATCAAAGATAAAATAGTTGGTTCAAATGTTGAGACTAGATTTAAAGGTGCGCGGAAGTTCACCCTCTAATCCATAGGACGCATACATTAAAAGAAAACTTTTTTAATACTAACGACCGATAGAGATACGCGAGTAACGAGCGCATCGCGTACAATAAGTACGAGTCTCGATCTAGAAAATCACTGGACGTTGATCCGGCGTTCGACTTCCTCGGTTAGCGTTTAATTAGCAATCGGTCGTCGGTTGATTAGGAGCGCATTGCGATACGCATCTCCATTTTCTTCTTGGCCTTCCATTCTCCACGGCTATTCGTATTTCTGTTCGGATATTTGCCGCGTGCGGTCCGACTCGAGACGGATGAAAGCGGATGAAAGCGGATGAAAGTGGATGAAAGCAGCAGCCTCTCTTCCGGCTTGGGCTGCGTGCGAAATATTCGCATCGAAGAGGAAGACTCCATCGGAACGGTTACCTACAGCTTCCTATGAAAAATCCTTATTATAAGGTCGAGTTGGCAAGCGCGTCTCGTAATTTCTCGTAATTTTCCCAAGTACGCGAGCGGCCACTCGGTTTTACGCGGTTTCCATCCGCGTAAAACATGCGGTGTGAAAGCTTGGGGACCTATTTTTCCTTGAATTAATAGAAGCATTATGTAATGGAATGAGACGTTATCGTGTCTCCCGAAGCGATATTATATTTAATGTAATCTTGTATTTTGAAATACCGAAATAAATTCATTGATTCGTTTAGCTCAGTAGCCTCTCTTCTTTATTCATTGCATCTTGTTTTCAAATATTTTCGCATTAAAATTATTCACTTACTTATTTAGCTAGCGCAATATTTTTATTGCTTTTTTAATAATTTCGTTTAAAACAAAGTTTCTTTTTATACATATATATATTTTTTCGACATTATTAAATTAGTGCAAGATTTTACACTAATTTATGTTTAGAAAATCTTAATATAGATTTATATTTTGTAGAAAGTTTTTCTTACGATGATTTACAACAAGTTTACTTGTTGATTAACAAAATTAGAAAATAAAAAACATCGATGGAAAAGTGAAATATACCTATTTCGAGGTACTAAATCTCTCATCTTCTAATTTTTATTATACTCTTGAATTCGAATTTGATATTTTAAAAATCTATATTTATAAAATATAGTTCGTATTTCATATATTTAAATATTAATACAAGAACTTCCATTAAATAATTTAAAGTTTATAATTACTCGTATAAAATATATTATTACATAGATCTAAAACTAATATTAATGTATGTTCAAAAGCATAATTTTATTAAATATGCTTGAAAATTTGATTCTAGATGAAACAACAGAATGTTATTGTTGGTTTTTCAAAATAGAATTTATTTAGTGAAAAAACTTCGATAGTGTATTTAATATTATTTTAATGTAATTTTCATTAGCTTGTAATACAAGAAAATTTTCATAATTAAAACTTTCAGATATGTTTTATAGATATCAAGTACTTTTTTAAAATAAATTGTATTGAATAACGCAACTTACTAGGTTATTATATAACATAGGAGCGTTTTAATCCAATACATATTAATTAATGGTATACAATATGAATGAGTATTTACCTTAGGTATATTATAAAAGAAAAGTGAGTTATTTTAATCTATATAAATCTATTTCGTAAAATTAATGTTCTTAAAACAGGGAATCTCAATTAGTTTGTATTATGAATTACAAAAGAATAATGTTTATTGCAATTTTTGTAATAAATAATATTATAAATAATAATATTATTGTAGACAAAATAAATGATTTTGCTGAATATATTATTCTCCTTCATTTTACCGTGTACTTAATTAAATTAGATTAAAAAGTTCAATTCGTACATATAAGCCAATCTAAAAATTCATGTATTTAATATTACGCGTAATTGAAAATTTTTTATATTCAATTGAAAAATCTGTAACTTAATATTTATGATTTTCTAAACAATAATTTTGATTCTTCTAAATTAGTTTAAAAATAACATTCAATATTTAATGTCGTATTTTACATTTTCCAGTTCTTCGTTTTACTTTACTAGCAAAGTTTTGATTTAAATTTAAGTTGATTATATCTATATAAATTATTGTTATTCAAGAATTTCTTCACATACCATTTAAGTATTTTAGAATAATACAAGTAATACTGGAATGATATATAGAATCTAAAACGCCTACAAAAATGATCCATTGTTAACAAATTTAATAATAAAACAACGCAAGAAAGTATAATCAAATCTTCCAATCTGTTTACATTGGATTTGCGAATCCTTGTTGGATATACACCAGTTTATATCTATCGTATCAAGTACAATCAATCATTAGTATCAAAAGCTTTCGAAGACATACCAAAAGTTTTACAAAAAGAACCAATTGGATGCGAAAATATTTGAAGACGACCTTAGCATTGAATACTTTGCGATAGAACGGAAATGTTTTGATAAGGGTTCGAGCGACGCGTTACGAACTGGAAATTCATTACCAGATTGTGTAAACGGACAGCGGTGTGTTGTCGAGTAGAAAGTGTGATTTCGCGGAGACTGTAGCCGCCAAGTTACATCGGTGAGGCATACATTTTCTCTTATTACGAAAAGTTATTAGTGGCCAGCGGTGAGGCGCTTTTTCGCGTCGAAAACTTTCGGTTAAGATGTCGCACAAAGTAACGAGCAGCCACGATCTTCAAACTCAGAGAGACTGACGAGTAAAAGATTCCTTATCTGTTCCTTTTCGTGCTCTTTGCTTTATAATATACCAAATTATATATTTTAAGAAGTACTTTAGTTAATTGCTTCTTTGATAAATGAGTAATACCACGGAATGCAGTTTTTCACTCAAATCATACTTCATTTTAGTCGATTCTTCAACCTCTGTTTTCGAGTTCAATTAGTCATCGATCGAATAAATTATCTTGAACATTCAAATTGAATTTCTTACAGCTCTTTTAAAGGTAATTCATCATATATGTGCGAGACGAAAGCAAGTGCACTATTATAATGTACATTACGCAAGTGTTGGAATATGATTTTGCAGTAAGATAATTTCCAATTACTTATGTCTAAAATACCAAACCGCGTTTCGAAATAACGTTCAAAGGTGATATATAGTTTTTATATTCAAACACGTATACTATTTTATGCGTACGTGAAAATTTTAGAAAACTTTAAAGGTTTGGTAGCTTTTTTTTTGAAAAAATGACGATTTGTTAATAAACGAATGGAATACGAGAGCAATTATTTTTTATACTGAGCGTTAAACGATAATTTAAAAATAAATGAACTATAGAAGAAAAATTAGGGTTCCGATCGAGTTCCCTGACTTAGCTGTATCAAAATAATATAAAGAAAATGAAAACATAAACAGATGCTTAACGTAAAATAAAGTAGTTCAGGAAAAATCGGGTTAAGCATTGTTAGGATTTCGGAAAAGAAATATTACTAATGACACGCTAGAAGCGAGTGCACTATGCTTATTCATAAAAAATGACAATAATTATATAATGCTTCCGCTCCACGAAACCCTCGAAACAAGCACTCAACAACTTTTACACAAGAGATTTCTCGTGCACGTGCATTAATTCGTTAATAACCGATGATAATGCGCGTTCGTACACTTTCCGATCTGTGCGCGTGGAATCCCGGAAGGAGACAAGCAACAAGAAGATTGGCACAAATTTGTGGGCTGTGCTCTTGAAAAAGGAGGTCAAGATACAGAAATCGGCATGAATGTGTACACGTGTGCTCCTATCTCTGAAAATGCATTACGAACGATTATAATTGTACGGAAACGTCCGTAGCTTTGGTAATGACGCTTAGAGTCTATGTAATTGCATCTCTATTTTCTTGGTTCCTCTACTTCCGTCTAACTTCCTCTCGGTCTCGGTCTTTGTTATCTCCGTCTCTATCAAAAACAAGAGCCTTTGACATAGTTTAGCAAACGCAATTAAGGGTAGCGCACACCGTAAAATAGTACATATACGAGCATATACGAGATACTAGTTTGCTAAAGTTCCGATATTAGTAAAAATAAACTCGAAACATTCGCTCTATACGAGACATTTGTATAATAAGAAGAAAGCTCGAGTGATTTCATCAAAATAAACATGAAGGGTTCTTTCGTTAAATATACAGCCGCTAACGTTCTAAAAATCCCTCGTTTATTTATTTAAACGATTGTTTTCATTAAGATCTCTCTAAATTCCAGGTAAACTCCTTTGGTATTACTTTGGTAAGAATTTAAAAATCTTCGCTTAATATTACAGGTGTGTCGGTTCTCGAATAAATAATTTCGCAAAATTAGAAAACACCGTGGTATTTCAAAGATGACACGTTCGAAGATTTCTCTTCTTTTCGCGAAAAACCTAAAGATAATACCACGGGCTATTAATACTTTGATGCTTCTAATTACACCCACCTCGGTTCGATGTAAATCGCGCATAATAAAAACCTTGCGTAATCTCGTTACGAGCAAATTTCTCGCGAGTGGGGCGTTTAGAGGAAGAGCGCAAAGGCGGGAATTACGAATTACGAACGAAGGGGAAGTGCTCGACGGTTTTAAAATCGGTATCCTCCCGAAACGCGTGTCACTCTTGCTTTCTATAAAATTTCGCGTACCGGCGCGGTGCAACGAACGAGTCCTGATTCCCGATCGAGTTGTCCGAACGTTCGTGCACCGCTCGTCTCGGCCACTGTACTCGCATACACGCGGCACATACGAGTGGAGGCCAGACTCGACGTACGCGCGCCTCAAACTTGATTTTAAAACGCTTTCTCAGAGTCCGCGCGTCGCGAGTGAAATCGATTCTCCTTTCTGCCTTTAATTGTTTGTACTCGACTTCGACTCGTCGCGCGACGCCGATTCCCTTTTTCTTTTTCCATTCGAGCAAGTTTATCGGTAGCTGCCCTAAACGAGTCGATTTTCTCACCGAGATAGACCGCTAACTTCTTCCATTTTCACTTCTTTTCTCCGTTTTCACGGCTCTTATTAGCGATCGATCTGGGGCAAACGCTTACGATTATCGACGAAATGTCAAAGTACGTTATCGACGTTTCGGTCGGGAAAAATATGGTTCGAACAGGCGTACCCTGTCACCCGTGACCGCTAGGATTTATTAGAATCAAGCACGTTTTTCTTTGTGAGTCGACTCCGATTCTATTTTGCAACATTGCGAAACATCGTTAACTCCTCGATCTAAACAGTTTATTTTTATATCAAAATGAAAGCGTTGATTTCTATTCGTTACAAATATTACGTTTCCTTTCATTTTGCGTTTCTACTTTTAAAATTTATCGGACTAAGACCGGGATTACGTTCATTATAACGTACTGTAATTAAAAACATTCTTACGTTAAACGATAAGTTGCAAAGGCTCAAAGAGATTTATCCGGTGAGCGAACAAAGCGGACGTACAACTGAAAATTGTCGAAAAATGAAAAATATTTTCAAAATCCCGGTATTTGTTAACGACAGCGTAATTCAACGATACGATGTCGAAGAAACGATAGTTGAATCGTATAAAAGAGTCGACTTGAACTCACACTTGGCAGCCCATAATTCCCCTTTCTTGAGATTATTCAAGAACACGGTCATGTCGTTTCGGCACTCCCCGCTAATATCCCCCGGTATCTTAGTCCATCTGAGAGGATCGTAGAGATCGACGAGCCATTGAATGCTGTTGGCATTCTTTTCCAACCTATCCCTCATGAAATCCAAGTCGAGCTCCTTGGACCTGGTCCTCTCCTCCATCTCGGCGACCGTTTTAAGCTGCGTCTTCCAGTCCAGCTCGGGGTTGTTCTTGCTGAACTCCACCAAGGGTCGCTGAACTGGTGAACGGGCCGTCGAGTTATCGGGTTCGCGGGGCTCAAGGTTGTCGGAGACCGCTCTCCTCGGTTTTCCCAGTCGCAGGATGTTGGACTCGTTCCCGACGGCCTGACTCTCCGGCCCGGTTACCACCAGGGCCAGCAGGACCGCCAGCCAGAGGCTCGGGAATCCTCCGGACGCGATCATTACGCTCGATCGTTGCTTCCTGTGTCTTCGGTGCTCGGGGAAGGTTCGGGGCCTCGCATCGACGCAACTCCAAAGTTTCTCACCTCCGGGCCGAAGTCGCGCTCTCGAGTCGCCGGTTCACCTCCAACTGACTCGCGCCTCTTATCTTTGCTCGGCCGTGTCCACGAGCGCGTATCTAAGCGCGCCGTCGCCGTTCACCTGCGTGCACGCGTAAGCGCACGTGTCTCGCCTCGCGCCGACTCGGTCACCACCTGGCGCCCGTCCCGGTCCATTCCGCGGATCGGCGCTTCCTCCCGGCGGAAACCGAGGACTCCTACTCCTTTCGCGATCGCCCTGGTTGGACCGGTCGACCCTGAGGCGCGCGCGCGCTCGCGGCCACGTAGTGGCATTCGACTTCGGGCTACGCGACTCCCCTTTCTCCGGTTGCTAGGACTGCGGCGACGAGGCGCATTATCCTCTCGCTGTCGTACGTTCGCGAGAAATGTCGCCGGGACTGCCAAGGGGCTCACGGAGTAGCGCAGCCATTCGGCCCCACTCTGAGTCCGCTTTTTCCACTCGAAACTCTCGCTCGCGCTCGATTCGCACGTGCTATCGAATGCGGGCGCTCTCTCGCTCACTCTCTCTCTCTCTCTCACTCTCTCTCTAAATCACGGAGAAGACGCACTTTGCGACGGAGGACCGATCGGCTGGCTCTCCTAGCGACCGGAGAATCGAGAATGCAGCCATTCTTGCGACATGCGGTCGAGAGAGTAAGAGTGCCCGCATGCGGTGAAGCAAGGGAACGTACATCGGCGATTCGCTAAGAGTCGGACCCGTGTCCACTTTTCTATCCTCTCGCGTTTGCATTTTTATTCGCCGTAACTTTGACTCTTATTTCGCTTGGAATGAATAACTGCCTGTCAACTTTGTAAGAAACAAAATCTATGTATGGGCTATTTAACATACAAACGCCAGTTAAAATATCTAACCATGTTTATGAGTGGATCGTACGCAGCTAGACGTTACCGCTTTTTAATAAATTGCCGCTTAACGTTTTCTTTTTTACTATTGAGCGTTTCTAAATATAACTTGAGATTGAATTTTCATGGAACCGATTGTTTTATTGCGCGTATACTTGCTCATTGTATAGAAACATTACGTAATCGACTGTTGAATTTAACATTATGAAATTATGCGAACGCGTTTACCGAATATTGAAAATAAAACTCGCTAATTTTACCGATATTTTTATCGATAGATAATTTTACTCCTTTACATCAAAGAGTTAATGTCAAATTCCAATTCCAAAAATTGAAAAGTTTTGATTTTCTTTTAACGATAACTTTATCGACTGGATGAATAATACGGGTGTACAAAAGATTTATTTATAAATAAAATGTAGTACGTATATTACCTAAATCTTCTTAAAATTTATTAAAGTATACGAAACGCTATTTTACATTCTTACATTTATTACCTATATTTCAAAAAGTATTATAACTACGTGAATGCATTTCTTTTTTAATTATTAACTATAAATGTATACGAGTTAATTTGATCCTGAATGCAGTTGAAAATTTGTTCAAAAACATTTTAACTATGAAGCGAATGTTGGACTTTTAGAAATTATTACACATTTTAAATACTCCCTAATAAACTCAAATTTCGCAAGTACACTATTTTGCAGCAAAATACTTAGTGCGTGTTGAAATTGGGATATCCGTATCGTTTTGCGGCAGTTGTAACGTGCGCTAAAATTTTAATTTATTTTTCAATTTATAATATTGTCGATGTGATATTTAAACATTTTATTAATAATTTTTGTATATTAGTGGAAGTATAATTAAAATAGTATTAAGTAAAAAATGTTTTTTAAATCATATATTAATATATTTGCGATAAAAATTTAAGTTCAAAATTTAAATTACCAAATTAAAATTATTTAGACATAAACAAATGATAAAAACAGCTTTAAATAAATATAATTATCGAGATACTTTGTATTAATAATTTTATCTTTATGACTTAATTAGTTAAGATAATACGATAGTTAAGATATACATGATTCGAATAAAAATTTTAAACGAGTTCTTCCGTATAAAATTTATTTATAAAAAAATTATCCGAAATTTATATTTATCATTTTCATCTCTAGTTTGTAGATTTGTAAAATATGTAAATTAAATTCGCAATTAAAATTTTGTTTTAACGATATCAAAATATTTTCCTGATTATAATTAATATTACAATTATTCTATATAAACAAAAAATCTTGACTCCGCATATAACAAACATATGAATTTATCATAAAGTCTTTTACGATCTTTCAGAATATAAAAAATCTAATTATATTTTAAGAAGAATACATTACTAAATACATCAATTATTGCTTTTACATGTCATTATTAAAGTGAAAAAGTGTTATAATCAAATAACGTTAAAAAATTCCGTTACAGCAATCATACTTATAGTTACAGTAGCAAAAATCTTTATGAACCGCGCTATTATATTTTAGTAGTCTTAACACTGCGAATTGGGCTATTGCGTTTTATTTTTATTTTACTTATTTCAGAGAAGTTCGCTCATAAAAATATAATCACTGTTAAATTTCTTTTATATTCCCAGAATGATTATTATAAGAATTACAAAATTCAATGTAAATTAATGAGCTTAAAAAATTTGGCAATATTTGTTTTGTATGAAAATTTATATCGTTAATCGAAAGTGCACGACAATTAACTAGTTCACACTTCCTTTTAGCATCAATTTCAAAATGAGGACGAAATACTGGTACGATCAACGTTTTATTGTAATTATTTACCGCTATTTACTTTTTCTAATAGAAACTCGGTGAGCTAGTGACTTGTAAAAATTAACAGGAATACGTAGGTCAGCGGATACACGAAAAAGCCTTTTAGAGTCTCTACAACCAAACGATCATCCAACGATTTTCCTTTCTAGCGATTATAAGTCACTTCCACCTCTATTCTGTGCTCATCTCTGCCTCTCGCTGTTACTCGTTCTCAATCCCTATACATACATTCCTCGCTCTCTCTTACTCTCTCACTCTCTCACTCTCTCACTCTCTCTCTTTGACTTACTCTCGATGTACTTTTACTTGTCACCCTCTCTTTCGGTTCGCAGCTCCCTTTACAAATTTCTGTCTTTCCTCGGGTTCGCATTGTTAGATTTTCCGGAAATTGCATACGACCCTTCGGAAACTCTACGAGGGCGCGAATCATCAAAGGATCTCACATTGTAACAACAATAATGAAAATTTATACGTGTAATCAAGGATGTCTATTTTTTTACATTGCGTCTTTCATTTAGCTTTTCAAGAGTTCATAAATATTCATTAAAGTACTGAAATTGGTACCAGCATGAAAGTAACCAATTATTCCGTTGTAAAAAGTTATTAGACAATTATTTTATACCAGCCGATAATTTTTAAAACCATAGAAAATATTGCGTGGTGCGTCGTCTTCGTTCTTGTTGCGCAATTTTTTTTTCGTTTAAAACAGAAATTACTTTATAATACAACGACATTTATGTGTTTGTTCAGTCATGGATGTGTAAACTTTGGTAAAGCGCAACGTAAGCAAATAAATAGAACTTTACGTTTTTTAAATAACCAAGACAATTATCAAAATAAAAAAAGATGTTTATTAACTTTACGTTTTTCTTTAAAAAATTTCAAATGTAACTCTAAGTCAAGCGGTTCTGTAACCTCGATTAAAGTAACTATGTTTGAAATCAGATCGAGAAATTACTCTATTTCAATAGTAGTTCCATTTGATACGTTAGAGTGGTCGTTTTTCAACGTTATAAGAACGTAAAGTATTTTATATATAGTGAATTACTCGAAATAAAGTGGCTTTTATAGTTTATTTTATAGTTAGCGGCGTATCGGTATTGCCTGTATTCTCGTTTTCGAGTGTCCTATAAACCCATTTCACATAGAAGTAGCATTCGAGCGAGAAAATTAGCGAATTATTTCGTTATATCCAAAGCGTTGGAATAAAAAAGCGTTTTCAAAAAAAAGGAAAAAAACGATGACTTTCACGAAACGGAATGGACTGGAGAAAAAGACCGTTTTTGCGGTGCGAACGAACGATCGTACGTGGGTAGTACACGATCAGCGGAGGAGAAAAAACCTCGCGGTAAAAAAAGTGCGAGGTTGGTCGTTCGGGTCGACACCCCCCCCCTTTCGATCCGGACGAACATCCGACACACCCCGGACGAACCCGCGGCTCGATCGAGCGTCCAGGACCCGCTGCTCTCGACGACCCGCAACCGGGGCCTTACGCAACAGCCGAGCTTTCTACGCGTGCGACCGGTTCGAGCCTCGCGATCGAGATAAATACGCGAAAGCGATCCCCCGCTCTCCCGAAAATCGCGGCGGGTACTCGCCCGCTTTCACCTCGACTTTTACGCGGCCCCGGTACTCGCGGCAGCGACTTTCGCACCGGCGTACCCGTGGAAGCGGTCCGAGTGTCGAGCGCCCGTCGTCGGTCGATCCATTCGTTAGGGAATTAACGCGCGCCGCGAAACTGGACTCGATCGCGGAAGTGAAAGTCGATATCGGCGGAAAAGCTTTCCTCGGAAATCGTACCCGAGTGTCGCGGTGTCTCGCGCGACCCGCCAAAGGGAACTCGATGTCTTCGGAGGCAGACCGAATATCGGCTCCGTCGCGGCCGCGGTCGGACTCGTTTCTCTCTGCAGTCGGTAACGCCGGTAGCGACTTTATTATCTTCGGGTCAAGTCAGCGGAGGCTTCCTGATTCTGAGACTATGATTCTGAGGCTATGATTCCTAGGCTGTCATGCTGAGGCTGTGATGCTGAGGCTGTGATGCTGAGGCTGTGATACTGAGGCTGTGATGCTGAGGCTGTGATGCTGAGGCTGTGAAGCTGAATCTATGATGCTGAGGCTATTATTCTGGGCTCGATCCCAACCGCGTCGCCAAAAATATTCTCGCGCTTTAAACGGAGATCCCGTGAGATACCTTTTCGCTTATCCATAGAGACTCTTCGTTCTATTTCCGTTCCCAGGCTTTCATCGTTCAATCCCACTTCCTGCGGATTACATTTTTCGCGCTTAGATCGATATATCGGTTGTAAGTTGACTGGCGTTGATCGAGCGCTTTTTCAATCATCGCGCCACGAATCTTTTAAATTCGCGCGAAAGCTCGGTTGCAGCGTTCGTTCGTGGAACTCGGTTATCCCGTGTAGCCTGACAACGCTTATCAATCGCAACAAAAATGAGAAAATAATCGCGATAAAAATGCAAAACTTGCATCGATAAACGCTGACACCGCGAGGATTAAAAAACCGCTCGCAAATAAAATACAGGTTGGTAAACATAATGAAAAATGATAGATAATTGTAAATAGTTTACGATCTAACCCCTTCTGTGTTCCTAACGGCAGTTCGGCACAAGTCAGGATGGCCGAGCGGTCTAAGGCGCTGCGTTCAGGTCGCAGTCCACTCTGTGGGCGTGGGTTCGAATCCCACTTCTGACAAATTTTTTTTTAAACCACATCTGTAGTTACATCAAAATGTAGATCATTGGCGAAAACGAGTTTCGACGGTTCGATTTACTCGAGGGGAACCAAGAAGAAGAAGGAGAAGGAGGAGGACGAGGAGAAGAAGAAGATGGAGTCGAAAGGTTAAAGGTGAGGACTTTTTCTAGTTTGGAGAAATGTGTATGTGCGATTTAAAATACGAATTGCCGAGAGCGACTTTATGCAGTTATGTTCAAAGATGCACGAGATGAAACAATGAAATAAAATTAATGAAACAATGAAAAAGAGTATTTTTGAATTGGTGGGAGTTATTATGGAAAATATTTGTACAGGTTTTGATGAAGAATTTGATAAATATTGGGAAATATCGATGTGATCATTTTTCAGATAATAATGTTAAAAAATCAGTACATTTCATTTGATTCGTTGTTGATATAATCTAGATGACGGTGATCAAATTTAATGCTTTGTTTTAAGAATCTCAGCGAAATAATGGAAATAGAAAAATAGATAAGGGAAAATGAGCCGATTCCTACTTTGGAACATGTTGATAAGCATTTGGAGGTCTAAATTGTACTTTAGTATAGCTGTTATGGTTTAGTTTAACATATATCGATCGATTTATTTTAATATATAAATTAATTATAAAGTTAAGTATAATTCATTGTCAAACCGAAACCAGCTATTCTTTTTAATATTGTCGATTATATTACTAGAAATACTAAAATTATGTCATTATTTTCGATACAACTATTACGCAAAGACGTTTTTCGTTTTTCATCATCCTTGTCACAATTGTCACAAAATATGGAATCCAGTTTAAATTATAATATATAGATTCGATATCTCTATCCATCAATAACTAAATAATATTCATTGGGAAATAAATAAATATATTTTGATTTTGTCATTATTTATGCTACATAATTCGTATGTAAATTATTAATATCGATTGTTCATACTGTCTAAAATACTTTATATTTCAATTATTCATTTTTAGTTGTATACGTATGTAATTAAAGTAATAAAATTAAGTGCACGTATTCCATATTCAAGAGTAAATTAATTGTTTTCTACGCCATATTTCGCATAAAGTACAAATAAATTGTGTCGTAACTTTGGTATGACTTCGATTATTATAAAAATATCAAAACGTGTAATTATTTTTGTTTCTTTCATATAATAACTGCAGTATGAATAATTAAAAGCAATCCATAGTCATAAATTTATAATTTGAAAAATATACGTTTTATTGTATGCATAAATGAATTATAAACTTAATACAATATTCATCGAAATTTTCGAATTTACAAGTTTTTATTTGGTGAGTTAAAATATGTTTTTATTTTTAGCATTCGTTTATCGCAAATGCGACATAATTCGTACATTTTTCACGAGCTTTAAATATTTTATTTGAATACTTATCCATGAACCATTTCAATTTCTTAATATACGTGATTATTTTAAATGAGATCCATACTCAAATGCATTTAATAGATATCTTATATCAAATGCTAATTTTATTTGTAATATTCTATGTTGATATCGTTACATGCATATTTAATAACAACTTTTAGGTTGTTTATAAAAATTTTTCTGTTTAATTCGTATCTAATATAAATATTATTAATACTAAATAATAGTTTTCCATCCAATGTCTTTTATTTTTTCATTAACATAAAAGTTTTAATTTATAAATATTTTAAATTTCTCGTATAGACTTCTTTTTGTAGTTTACGCAGATATCATAAATAGTATTAAAAATCTAAATAATTTATTTAACTTCGTAAACCTGAAACGAACAAGATTAAACTAAACAGCAATTTTAGACACAGCAGGTGTCGACATAATTGCCTTGTGTAGTAAAGTGATGTAGTATAATATAATATATTATACCAATATAGTATACCATTCTTAATAAGTTTTCTCATTTCAAACGACCTAGATAAAATTACTTTATAATGTTTATAAAAAAATACAAAAAAACAGGTATATGTATAAAAATTCGAATTTTTTAACGAAAACAAGAAGTTGACAATACATATTTACTATTACCATAAAATATATCCATATATTTTGTAAAAAATATATTGAATGAAAACTGAATACCCTGAGAAGTTTATTAAAATTCTAAAGACCTCTGATATACATTCGTGTAGTAAAAAAATAGTAACTTTTTCAAAACCCTATCCTACACTTCTTTTTTAAAAAATTAACATTAATCAATGACTTTATTATGAATTATACAATTTCAAAAATTAATATTATTTTTTAATAATATAATTTAAATGATGATACTAATGAACGAAAATAGATTTATTAAATTTTATTCGAAAAATAAAAATTTAATCAATCTGATTTCAGTAGTTATTTAGCTATTCCTTAGATTATTTTGAATATTAATATTTACAAAATATCCTGAGATTTTTAACGAAGATTAAATTTGTGATTATAGATATTAAAAAAGTTAAATTATATGTATTAATTTGACATATTTTTCTATAAATATTACGCTTAAATTTGAAAGTGTATATTTGAAAATTGAATATTTTAGAGATATTAGTATAATATCTATAGAAAAATCTGTGTAATAAATAATATAAAAATACATTTTTTTTCTTATACTATTAAATTTACTTCATATCAAAGCGGAAAATATAAATTTCATGAGTTAATAAATGTAATATATAAAATAAATAATATTACAGTATAAAAAACTTATTCATTGATTAATATGTACATTAATATTTGAGATATATAGCTAAAGAAGAACATAAATTCCTTTTTTTTATTTTATGTATTAATTTTATTCGGTATTTAATTTTACAGTAGGAAAAAATAAACTATTAGTAATTTTTTAATTATTTATTAATAATTATCTGACTTTTTATATAATATATATTTATTATTTATAAATTTTAATGCTTATTCGACTCTAAATGTTTTCCCTATTCATAAATGTTCATACTATTTACAAATTATCGATAAAATTAGTATTAATTAATGTTTTAAATAAATTTTGAGTACTATACCAGCGATAAATTATAAAAATACTTCAAACTGTATTTATTACATATACGTTATTAGAAAATAGATCTTTGGATGTATCTATTATGTATTATTTTTAAATTATTAAAAATATGTTTAAATTGATTAAGATTTAAATAATTAATAAATTTTACATAAAATTTCACTTTCTTAATATTTCTTTAGGAGCAACCTCTAGAACAAGTATTTATGCAAAAATAGTTTTCTATAAATTTAATTTCATTTTCGAGTATGATAAAAATTACGATGGTAATAATGGTATACTTTCTTTTTGAAAGCGGTCATCCGCGATATTGAGAGCGATTCAAACAAATTACGGGCAATGATCTTCATTTACGATACCCTAAGGTAACTCTTACCAAATTGTAACAAAGACATCCGCGTTTTTTAACACGAACTCGATATTATTAAAAAAGTTTTGCAGTATAACTGAAATAATAAAAACGTTAAAAAAACATCAAAAATATTTATTACACTCGAGTCCTTAAAATTTTAAAAGAATATTTGAGGTTTCCGAAAAAAGAAGCTTACCATTACTTCTTACGGTGACTTTTATGAGATACGTGCAGAAAACTTCTTTCTACGAATCATTAAAACATTTTTAAATACAAAGATAATTTTTTCTAAAAAATTAAATCATTTAACAGTACTTATTTTATTATTTACGCTTAAAATTTTGAAAAGCGTAAATATTACTCGGAGAATATTAAATGTTCTGCATATTTTAAATATAATACATAACAATTATTTAAATCGCGCTCTTCTCTTAATCGCTTCTCTTATATAAAAATGAAATTAATTAAGTAGGCACCTGAAAAACTGACCTTTTCATTAGAGTGAAAAATAATAAAAAGATCGATTAAAACGGATAAAATCATCAAAGATGCAAAATGACCCCTTAAATTTAATAATGGCTTTAATAAAATTACGTTAATCATATTACAATAACTTTTTGTCCAAGTAAAATTATTTTACTAAAGGCAACATATTCTTTTTATTTCGTATTCTCGTGTAGTAATATTCATCTTTAAATAGTTCTTTCGAAGTGTGCAAGATTTTATCATGAGTTATTACGGTCTGTATTCTTCTTTGGGTTAGTTATCGTTATTTAATCATTATACCTCCGAACGTTAGTTTCAATATAGTTTATTGACACAAAAGCTATTGAAAATAATAATTTGTTAGACAGTTATTAAAAATAATTAAACGTATATTTAAAGATAATTATTATGGTAATCGATGCGATCGACCGAAAGGATGGTTTATAAAGTAAAATGAAAAACTACGGATTCAAATCGAGTGCAGTTAATTCAAGTTAAAAACTTGAAAACAAAAATATAATTTCAAGTTTCTTAACAACGTTAAAAACAGAATATAATAAAAAAAATGTACAATAAACGTATCATTTTCACGTTTACGAGTCGTGATCGAATCGATAGGCTTTCGAGTCAATCGAGCCGTTTAGAAGCTTAATTTTTCATCGTTACCTTCGGTTTACCGTAACGAACACTGCGTTATTAACTCTTTAACCTAATTCTCGAGTCCGACAATCGTCCATTAAAGAAAGAAGCCGATGTAAATCAGTCGAAGAAAGAATACGCGCCGCGAGTCGGAAGCGAGTTCGGTAGCCTTCCCGATAGATCACATCCGACAGATGGCTTATAAAAAATGGCCAAGCTACCAATCCACGTTTCAACGATCTCACTGGTTACTCCGCGATAATCCGCCCATTGCATTTTAATCCGAACGAGATAATGAAGGAAAAGCCATCGTTCGATTACCGTGGGCGTTTGTGCAACGGTGAACCTCATCGGGCGATGAAAGCGAAGAGCGAAATGGAAGGTCTAATGACTGGGGAAGAGCGCGGAACGAGAGCCAGGATGAACGAAGCGTGTCGTCACGCTTCTCTCGCGGTCTCTTCGGTCAGTCAGTCGGTCCATTTGAAGAGCGATAGAGGGTCGGAGCACGAACGAGAGGCGGTTCGGACTATGCGACAGGAACGAGTGGTAATCGATTGCGAAAAAATGGTAGGCAATTCGGAGAGATTTCGTATCGAGGCCTGAGACCCGAGGCGGTGACGATAGTGTCGAGGACACCGGAGAGCAACTGCGGAATGTATCGCTTAGAAAAAAGAGCGGCACACGCCGGAACATCAACCATCTGCTGCGCGCATAGCGGTTGTTTGCAGACTCCGCTGACCGAGAGCAACCGCGGGATCGCCCAAAGGTCTGCACGGCCACCTCGAGGTTCGTCTTCGGATCGCCGTCTCCGAGAAACCCACTTTCGTCCTCCCGTCCCGCTTCCTCTTTCTCTTTCTCTCCGTTTTTCCCTAGCCGAGTTTGTTTATTCAACGGAATCTCCTCGCGCGCCATCGGCAACGTAATCACGGCAACTATTTACCATCCGTACCCCTTTATTTTTCGATCGGACGTATATTCCGGGTTCTCCGGTGTAAATTTGCCGCGATCGAACGAGGCCGAGACTACGACTCCGTCTCTGTTCGCGGATCCGGAGAGGTGCGCCAGAGAATCCTAGGAACCGAGTTCGCTGCCTCGGCCAGGAAGTGCTGCAGAACCAAGCGCGCGATGGAATTTTGCTTTTGCAACGCGCCATGTCTGCAATCCTGTCTGTCTGATTATTGCGCTGGCGCACTCTCAGCTCCTCCCTCTCTATCTATCCTTCGCTCAACTACGTTTGCTTCTTCTTCTTCTTGTTCTTCTTGTTCTTCTTGTTCTTCTTTTTCTTCTACTTCTTCTTCTTATACTTCTTATTCTTATACTTCTTCTACTTCTTCTTCTTCTTCTTCTTCTTCTTCTTCTTCTGTTTCTTCTTCTTCTGTTTCTTCTGCTTCTTCTGCTTCTTCTGTTTCTTCTTCTTCTCTTTTTCTTCTTCTTCGTCTTTTGATTTTTCTTTTCATTTTTTTCTTCTTCCCTTCTCGAGGCATTGGATGGATGAATCCGTGAACGGTCGTTTCTCGTTTCAAGGAGATAATATAATATATACGAAAAGTGAACTAACAAATGGCGAAATAGTTTATTCGATTGTCACGGTTTGTGTATTCGTCGCGTGGAATCGCTGTTCGTGCTCGTAGGCAAAGACTTTGTTATTCCTCGATATGGTTTTATTTGCATACTAGTGAAACTGCTAATGAACGTAACGAGTATGCGTTCGAGATGATGCTGCGAGGAACGGTTCAACGACTTTTTCCTCGTCATAAAGCAAATAAAAGATATTAGTACTCGATAATTAACTAAATTTACATAGAGCTGAAGAATATATCAGTATTCACGAATAACAAAACTATAGATTAGCTAAAAGTATATCGAATTTAGTGATCTTTTAATCTTTTCAAGTTCGAATAAGAATGAAACAGCTAAAAGTTAATCTCATTCTTGCGTTCCGAGAAAGATAAGAAAACTGTTTTCGCTATTATTTTAATGTTACGTAATATATCAGCGCGCTCAAAAAATATGAAAAAATGTACGCTAGTCTTGCATTCGTCGATCGATATAGTCTAGATACAAACGAATGCACTGTACTTTTAATACGTCGACGCAACTACGCTACGTGAAAGAATCAAAATCGTCAAGAATGTGAAAGCCGACTATTGTGTGTGTGTGTGTGTGTGTGTGTGAGAGAGAGAGAGAGGGTGATGATGACGAGGAGGAGGTAAAGGAAGAGGAGGAGGAGGAGAAGGAGGAAAAGTCGTTGCAACTGCCGAGAATACATCCCTCTGGGAAGGTGCGAGAACATCGAGAGCAAACTGTAGTTCTCTTGGAATGCGCTTGGAACAAAGAGAAAAAGAGAGAAAAGAGCCCCAGGGGGGAAATACGACGCGACGAGCAAAGCATGAATATCGAGTTCGTGGTTGTTTTCTGCTGCACCGGCCGGGCGCGCGGACAGTCCAGTCGTCGCAGCGACTAGCCAAGTGCGTGCGTACCGCGATAACACGTCTCTCGCACGCACGCGCGACTCCGAGCTCGCCGAGTCCCTGCCTACAATGGCATCGCTCTTCTCCTTTTGGAACTCCTTTTGGCTCTCCCGAGCGCGAGCTCGGCTCTGCCTTCGAGATAGAGAGCGCCGAAGACAACGATAACACCTGGATCTTGCACCTCCGCGGCGCAAGAGATAGGCTTAAGCACGCAATCAATAGGTGCAGTGCGCGTGTAATTTATCGTTTGATTCAAAACGATTTACCGCGCAAGATACCTTACGTCGAGGAGTCCAACTCTATTTTTAACGTTTGATTAGATCTTGCTTTTGTTGGATTGTATGGTCCAGCGCCCGAGTATCCGTATCCACACCGAGCTTCTTCTTTACCGCCTTTGCCACTCTTATTAATTCTCCAGTGGTAATGGACCGTTGATTTTTTTAAAGCTCGATGAGCACTCGACGCTCCGAGGCTCCGAGGCTCCGACGCTCCGACGCTCCGACGCTCCGCGCTCGACCTATGAAATTGTAAGCGAACGCAACGCACTCGCGAAAATGAAATTACCACCGTGTTTTAAATAGATTTAACATTTACACCGAGTTTCGTAAGCGTGCGCAATACAGCGGAGCCTCCGATACTAAAGTTCCGTATTTTTATCGTAGCTTATTCTAAAAATACTTACCACCGATAAAAATTACTCCAACTCCCTATATTTTCATTTTTTAAAAGTGACATTTAAAATGCGAAATCTACGCTCGAACGTCGTAAAAGATTGTTTTTACCCGCGAACGGTGGGCGTTTAAGAAAGATGTTGAAACGCGTAAATGAAGTTTCCTGCGTTGAAAGCAACGTAGAAATGCTCATTACTTTCAAAATAAAACTGACAGGGTCGTCCCACTCGCCGCGGACTCGGGTAACTCCGTTGCTTTTTTCCGAGGGCCAAGCTTCCAACCAACGCTCACCGTAAACGACGCGAGGTGCCTAGACCTCGTGGAAAATCACCGGTCGGCGATTTCGCCTCGCGTTCGTTCGGCGAACCCATGCCCCATGATCGTACAACGACTCCAGTCCTCGAATCTGCTCTTTCGCACGTGGGCACCCGCGTAACGCGTTTTCGCCCGCTCACCTATTTACGCCTATTTACATTTACGCGCTCTCGCGTTTGCGTATGTGCCCGAGTATCCACTTTTTAAGTCGGAAATTCCACGAGCCGCCTTCGTTTAAGACGCGTTACTTCACCTCCGGTGAGAATGTTTTACCATCGCTGGGTGTATCCTGTTGGAATTACACACGCGTCCGCGCATTCGAAGGTATCCGTATCCAAGAGTATTTGTTTCTAAAACGGAACGACGTTTTACGGAACGAGGCTTATCGCTTCTTTCCAATCAACTTTTTTCGAGCTCACTCGAACAGCTTGACTCTTTATTTGGATTTTTATTTATTTATCTTCCTTCCCAAGAGCCCGAAATCGGTTCTTCTTTCCCAATGAAAATCCCAACTTTCGTAAATTTATAAAATAAAATTTTTTTACGGCGTTTACGGTCTCGAAATCATAAAACGATAAACGGCTCTTGAACCCAGTCGGTTAATTATTTTTAATAATATCTAGCCCGCTCTTGGTTATGAAATTAAGCATCCGTTCATCAGTGTTACGGATACGGAAACCCACGCAAAAAGTAGGATTTAACAGGAAATTCCAAAGTAGGAATCGCAACGAAAAGATTAATTTCGTTAGTTATCTTCTAACGTATATTCCGAAGAATTAGCGCGTGGTCTGAAAAGATAGGAAATAAATGTAATTTATCAAAGGCAATCTTCTTTCACTCTACATATGTTCCACTGCGCTCGACTCGTTCCACTTTCCGTACGATAATTTAACTTTGCAAATTTTCTGAAACAGAGAGAAAAAGCTAGTTTCAACAGATATGCCGCTTCACCGCTAAATCACACATCGGACGAAACGAGTAGCGAGCGATTCGTTGCGTAAGTTATCTTCCATCGAATCCGCAACGCTCTCAGCGAATTCCTCGCTCGCACGGCCGCGTTTAGAACGATAACGAAGATGAATCTGGAGCGAAGCTATGCCGAGTCGTCGACGAAAGCTTCCCCGGGAATTAACTAAGGTAAGGTCCGCCAAACCCAAGCGGCCGCCTTGGTCGGTAATCGGTAGGACTCGGAATAATTCTGCAATTTTCCATCTCGTGGGCCATTATCCATAGATAAAAGGCGTGCGCTCGTCTCGGAAGTAGGACTCCCCCGACTGTGGCTAGCTGTAAGTCAGCCGTAAAGGCCTCCGCCGTCGCCACCTACTCTGGGTCGCGAAGATCTTGAACTCCAAGAGCGAGCGTGAACCGGTGTTCAGCCTTGGAACGAGCGATACCGTTAGCCATATGGTTGACGCAATTACGTGCACATATATTAGTGCCTTGCCATTTTCGCTCCTTATCTTCTCTATCTCCGTCTCTGCTCCCTGTAGCGCTCGCGTTACCCTCGCATTTTCATTTCATCCGAGGTGTGATATATCGAGTTACGTGCACTGCGAGTTCACTGCGAGAAGGGCAATGAATTTTCGAGAAAGACTCGCTTCCGTTATGTCTCTCTTTTACGTTCATTTTTTCTCTTTCTTTTAATGCCTGGTCTACGAGCTCAAATAAATTAATCGCTAGGAATTTTCAAAATAATGGAATCGGGCTTCGGTCGTAAACATAAAAAATCTTCGTAATTTATTTAAGACCAACGCAGTCCGTGTATTTTTTTTAGAACTTTTGAAAAAATTAAATTAAACTAAAGTTTAATCGATCCTTCTTATTCGACTTTATCGTTGAATTAACTTCTCTTGGAACTTATTTTTACAATACGTAATGCAATAGATTTAAAAATGTAGTCTTATATTTAGTCGGGTAGCAGTTATAAATAATTATTTTAATCCGTGATACATCAAGACGCTTTACATAATAATACCCTGTATTGTATTAAGAAAACCAGAACGGTAATCAAATATCTTTGTGCCTTGTACACTAATCATTACCGTACAATTATTTTGGTTACGCTTAAAAATACTGTCTCTTAAAAATGATTAGGATTCAGTTCTAATTATTCAGTTTATTAAATCGTACGACTTTTTTAGAATAAGAATTTTTAATATTTCAGGAAGTACTTAAACTTTAAGTACTGTGATCTAACAAAATGTGCGCGGTTCAATCCCATGTTTAATATTAAAAGATACCCGTCTTAATTAACTGTACATTGAGACAATTAGAACAATATTTAATAATGCATTATTTTTTTAACCATAGATTTAATTCGTTAATTCACATTTAAACACAAATTACAGCTCTTAATTTCTACCCAACTTTCAACGTCCAGGAACAAGATTCCTGTATCGATGATAGTCGCTCATGGACCGGCTAATTATTTATACAACCAGATAGATCTCGGCGTTTGTCGGCATGTAGCTTATTGCATTGAAAGTCTGGAGTATCTGCTTACAAACTGGCGCAATCTTAGCTACATCCAAGTGAGCACACCTTCGCTTCCTCGTAGCGACGTTTCTATACGCAATTACAGTCGTTTAATAAACTATATGTATATAAATATGCGTATATATTTAATCGCTCCCGTGCGTATACGACTTCCAATATAAGTATATATATACAAATGTCATGATTTTATATATAAATATGCAGGTACGAGTATGGGCGGTTTTATGACCATGTGCAAAGCGACCGTGTAACAGTGACCCGCATTCCTTATTTTGCAACGTACTTATGGCGCTTCCGTCTTTAAAATATGGCTCCTATCGATATATATATATCGATAAAAGCATCGCATTAACGAACGCCGATCGATGTCCTCTAAATTTTGTATGAGTTCGCACGTGACGCCGCACACATAAACTACCTATACGTACACATAACATGTCAGAGTCGACGCGCTGACCATAAATACCTGTGCTAATAATGTCGCCTGTCGCACATTTTATGCGCCCAAGAAATGGGTAAGTAGATTGTGGTTAAAGCGTACAAGTCATACCTTTGACTACTTTTAATCGACTACCGTTGTTTCTTCACTTCTCTCCTTTCTCTCTCTCTCTCTCTCTCTCTCTCCCTCTCTCTCACTCTCATTCAATTTATTTTTCTCTTTCTTTGCATTTTCATTCGGTATTTATATTTTAGAATATTGAATAGTTTGTGGCCTATTGAGTATCTTCCTTGTTTAGGAAAATACTCGTTATAAACTTACGACGTGAATCATAGATCCCGAGACTTATAAATATGTTTATTATTTTTTCACAGCTTAACGATGCTATATTTTCAGTTTTGGTTTATTTCTTTTATTATCACATAATGTCGAAGTATTTTACAAGTCTATAATTACATGTATTGCTTAATTGTAACCTTGTATTTTTTTTTAAATATACCTGCAGTACTTCGTGTAATTGAATTATAATTTTATATATTATATTTTCCAATAAAAAATTTATTTTAAATTTCAGGAGAATAAATTTATATTTAATTTATTAAGTGTGTTGAAATTATGGATAATAACATCTTAGCTTGAAACATTCTTGTAAATATTTGTAAACTTGCTAAAGATATATTTTTCCTAAACGATAGTACGTATCCCTATATTTATTCAAATAAATATAATTAGATCACATTCGCATAAAAAAAATATAGACGTTATACAAATTTAGTATAATATACAGAAAAAAATTTTTTCTGAATAATATGTACGTATCGATAAATTTAAAGTATTAAATTTTAAGTTTTTTAAATATCTGCAAAATATTTTCATACATAAATTAATGAAAATAAAAAAATATTTTTGAGTTGATTTAAATATCAGAAAAAAATTATTATATTCAATTATTATTTCAATATTTATGTCTTTGATCTCGTAAAAGTTTATGACAAATAATCGAAAAGATAAATTAAAAAATTAATAAAAGTCACTTACAAAAAATAACAATATCAATATAATAAAAAGTAATAAAGTGTTAATGGGTGAGAAAATAAATGAAAAATTTAGTTCACGTTGAATGCCAAAAAGGATGTACCGTTTCTCTATGATGGCTGAAATGGATGTTTGAATTTCTGGATGCTTGAAACCTATATAGTATACCAAACTAGTAAACGAAAAATTCTTAAAGAAAAGACCTTCCAAAAGGAATATCCGATACCAGACATTCCAAGTTTACGCGCTACATATTTTATCGTTTTTCGGCGATGCAATTGACCATGGCTTTGACCTAGTATTTTAAAGGTTCTTTTATGCGCTTGAGCTTTCTATAATCAATTACAAATGATATACAATCAAAAATAACATCGATATTTTTTATATCTTATTTATAAATTAAAGCACTTCGTATTTTAAAAGCTAATGTATCACATATTAATGTTTGAAACATTTATGAGCAAGTTAGAAATGATTCGTTTGAAATAATTCCAACTAGTTATAAAATTGAAAGTAGGTAGTCGCGTAATTATCTTACAAATCTATTTTAATCGAAGATTGTTTTTGGAGGCTTAGGATCTAGTACATTAAATAAAATTGATTTTATATTAATTTAAAAATGATTTTCAATACTCTCGCGTTATAAATTTTGTTTATATATATATATATATATATATATTATTTGAACAATTTCTGATCTGTAATTAGCATAAAAATATTTTTTCCAAATAATGAATGTATAATCAATTAAATATTTTAAATAAAATATAAATACAAATATTTAGATGTTAAACCACGAGTTAACTGTTTATGTAACTATTAAATTTTGATTATCATAATATGCAATTATGAATTCAGCAATTATTTTATGAATCTAATTATTTCATTGATCGTATAAATGATTTTCGGGATGAATTTCGATAATAGTTACACAAAATTATTAATGAGGAAGAAGCAAACTATCCTATGCAACTGCAAGGCCCATACGCACTTTTGAGGTTAATTCTTCAATTCAACTATGTAGTCAGCTCGTCAGTAAAACTACCTTGTCTTGTCTTCGACTTACAATCTCTTCTGCCACCAACTATACATCAAATTTATGACTGTCGACCTGTTGTAAATCATTCTAACCGCATGACATATGTTAAGAGCGAATAAATTTTCAACGTAATCTAGTAAAATCTAATCATTATTCGTTCGTCTGTAGAATCTATATTTCTAAAACATCATCAGAAAGGTAAACAGCTAAAATAACATTATTACTTTACGTTGTCCGCAAAGCTATAAATAAAGTATACGATAGATTATCAATTATTTTAAAATGATTTTTCCTAATTTAATTAAAATTTTGATTGTTAAAAATAACTCGCAACATATATCTGCATTCCACATAAATCAAACGATCGTTCATATCGAGCTAATTTAGTGCTCGAGCGAGGATGGCTTTTCCAAACGGCAGTTTATTTTATTTTTAATTATATCCGGAGAGTTGAGAAACTTGGAAAGAAGCAAACAGTGTCTAACGGAAGGCAATTATCCGAACAAACAAATGTCAGGATTACACTGTAATTTTTACGCTGACATCTTACATGGTTCGTTCAACGTTTATATTCAATGTGAAATCAATACGCTTGTAACTTCGCACGCGTATTCCTACATTTTCTTTATTAAATAACATTTATCTTCCAATATTTCATTGAAAATAAATATATTAGATTATCGCACGTGTAAAGGAAAGCAAAATTTGGTTAAAATAATTTGTAAGTTATGGTTTAATCCATCGTAAGATATCAAAAATTAAAAACAGATCGTTGAAATAATTTTTTTAATTTACATCGAATATATATTTACAATTTAACAATGCTGTATATTTTGACAAACGAATAAAAAACGATATCGATGCTTTGGAAACAATTGGAGTCGAAATGTTATCTGAGAAAACATTTTCAACGTCCAAAAACAAGTGTACGCAGTTACGTATTCAAAGATGAAACATAATAACTATTAATAGCACTAGGATCGAAGCGCGTGTATAACTAGTGCTCTTATAATTGTAAATATTAACATAGACTTTGATAATTAGGAAACTCGAGTGCTGTCCAATTATTTGCGCGTACTTAACTCGAAAGCATGTTCAGAGTGAGACATTAAACATCGGGATTCGCATTTTGGAATAGAGGAAAAGGGATGGGAAAAGGGATGGGAAAAGAGAGTGGAAAAGAGAGGGGAAAAGAGAGGGGAAAAGAGAGGGGAAAAAAGAGAGGAAAAGAGAGAGAAAAAGAAAAGGAAAAGAAGAATATAAATAAAGGCAGAGAGCTTATTGTCGTAAGGAGCGTAATGGAGTAGTAACCCGCAACTCTCGACTCGAGATAACTGTAAGTTAACGCGGGGGCTCACAAAGAGAAAATATGGGCCAAAGTCGTTCTCGTTCTCGCGAGCGGACTCACCGCGAATTCGTTCGCCATTTCCGGGATACACGTTTTCCCTCTCTCTTTCTCTCTCTCTCTCCCTCTCCTACGGTATCCTACGGTAATTTTTAAAAATTGCGGCCCACGCGGTAGCCGTAATTTCGACCGCTTTCAACCCAACTCCACCGAACTTCTTGTCTCTTTCGCTCTTTGTAACGCGCGTGTTTACGTAATCTAGGCAACGGTCAAATGGCAAAGAATGATCCTTAGAAGAATTATGGCATTCTTGCCTCGGCACCTCCGACCACGTATATATCGCTGTGACCTATTTTCAGGTAGGATGAGCTAGTACCGGGGCACGACTTACAGTGCTCTTGGATATTCTATAGACCTTGAATGATATTATTGGAATGCCAAAGCGTTCGAGGAATGTTTCGCGTCTGCCATTAATCTTTTATTCTCTCCTTTTATTCCTTCGACCTGACCCGTCGTATCTTTGTACAGCGATGCACAAATCCTCGCTCGTCCATAGCACGTCCATAGCACGTCTATAGTACGTCTATAGCGCGTCTATAGCGCGTCTATAGCGCGTCTATAGTACGTCTATACCGCAAAGATCTCAAATTGTTATTGCACTTAAAGCAATAAAGCGCTCGATTATTCTAATAAAAGAGAGGCCAGGAGAATGAGAAGGGAGGAAAGGCGAGATCGAGAGAATGGTCGTGCCTAACGCGTTGAGAATTATCGTGCGATTGTATAGATAAGTGGCTTTATGTAAGGTAAAATGACACTGCGACGGTATAACACGGTGGGAAGGCTCGTTAAAGAAGCGCAGTCTATAAGACGAACCGTTAAAATTTTTAATAGGCTTCCGTATCCGCACTCGTGCATTTACATGCGCACACGCGCCAAACTATAGAAACTGCGTACGCGTGCTAAATCGCGCACGTGCGATGCGCGCTACGTTCTCGGTTCTCGGTCGTTCGAATTTAAGCGTACGCCTTTATCGTTGAATCGACGCACCACATAATAAATCACGCGCCATAAATTTTCGAAATGCACCGCGTGGTTCGCGAGCTGTGGTCGACGCAAACCCGGACTTTCTAACCCTTTGACGGAGAGGGTCCCCAATTATATCGGAGGCTATTACGCGTCGCGACATCGGTGCAATTCCTTCCTCGACGGACGCACCCAACGCGCAAACTCGAATCCTTCTCGTCCCTCGTCTTCCAAACTATACACGTATGAGCGAGAATTCGACCGAACTAGCGGAGAACGCTTTTAAACGTCGCGCTTTTAAACGTGATTTTATTTTTTACTTTAGCTTCTGAATTATGCGAGGCCTTTTGCGTTCGTTACCTTTTTTTCTGATTTTTTATTCCTTTTCAGTTTGAGCGAACGAAACGGCGCGGCATATCGAGACTACCAAAAATTCCGAACTCATCGAGCTTTTGCAGTCACGTAAGCTACGCTTTATGGTCATCCTCGTACCACGGGTAGACAATTTTATTGTACCGAGGCTCCGTACTCGAGATGTTGTTTTAAGAATAATGTTATTGCTCGCGTGCTTGATTCATTTCAATGTACGTACAAAATGAAATAAAGGTGTTTGCCGATGATCGTATGGATCGTGCTGAGAAAATTTTCCCTCAACCGGTTGTAACTTACCTAGATAACATCTATGCGTAAAGCCCGAGATACTGGCAATAAAAATATTTAAAAATGTATATATAAAATCGCGAAGATAATTTCATTCTAATTCACACCCTTTGGATATAAGGAAAAGCGCTGAAACCGAACTCAGTCATCCGTAATATAATTATTTGGTTTATTTATAACGTAAATATAAATCATACGCGTACGATTAAAAACATCTTCGTTTCTGCGAAACGCTATCGTTTTGCCTTTATCCTTTACGCTATTTTTTATTTCGTGACTTTATGGAATGGTACGAATATAAATAGCTACAAAAATTTATTGGAATCTTTCGAAAATATGCGTTATTCGAACGATATAAAAAATTGTTGCCACGACAGGAACGAAACGAACGCGTCACATTTTATATACATGCAATTTTATAAAAACTTGTTTCATCCTTAATTAACGATGAAGTTTAATTCCTACCCACTCCGGTCCGTGTATTAATAGAAAAGAATTACTAAATATAAAGTTGAATCGAGGAAACATTCAAAGAAATTTCCAAGAATCTGAGATAAATAGACTCGTACACGACACTCGGTAATCCGAGATACAAATAGACTGGTTGACCTTGGAAACCTTGAAGAGAGATTCGCAGCTCGAGCGTGAAAATTTCCGTGAATCTGAGAGCTTCGTTTGCAATTACGAGAAGAGAGCTCGGTACCTTCGCAGGCGCAATCTTGGATAAAACGGTTGCCGTGATACACAGAGGCGAAAAGAGAAAAGAGAGTAAAAGCTCGCTCGTAGTATTGCCGCTGAGTTCCTAACGCTCGTCTCCCGAGCAAACTAGAACGGGAACTAAAAATTTTACAAGTCTCAATTTGCATACGAACTTGAAGTGGACAACTACCGGATTTAAATACACGTGTGCATTCGCGTGTATGCGGCATAATAATCGCTTTTAAGATATATCTCGGTATTTATGCGACCATTAGACTTTTAGGATTTTAATTGCACGATTGTTCAGACGTTTCTTATTTGTATAACAGAACGATACTTGAAGTTTTCTGCGACGCGAGCAAATTAAGAATCTAAGATATTTATAATTTAATTTTTCTATTCGCTTATAAATTGATAATTTTATCGTCGTATTTGAAATCGTCGCTAACGTCGATCAAATATCCGTAGATTAAAAAGATTAAATTCTAAGATCATTTTATCGAGATCGTAAAATTAACGATATCCGGGATTTTTGTATTACTTTTTAAGAGTGGAAAGCATAAAAAATGTCCCTTATAGCAGCAACCCGAGCAAAATATACGACAAGACCAATTATGAAAATGAGGAATAAACGATCGATGTTTAAACAGCGCTGAAAACGTTATAAATGAGAAGCTTAAATCGAATGAGTTGCCATTTGCACCTTGATTGACACTTAAAGAAGAGATTTATCACTGGAGTAAGAAGCACACGAGCGATGTCTTCCTCGGCTCGTCCTAATCGTCATTGGTCGCTCATTAGGTCCGAGACTCGTATCGGCTATTGTACGAGATTATCTCTCGAGCATTGCGCGCATTCATTTGCGAATCCGGCGTAACGCGCATCTTCTCTTCTCTAACGCGCGTCGACGCGTTTACCGTTTCGTCGGCGCTTAGAGACAAACAAACGGGATGTTCTCTCTTTTGCGCGGCGTTCATTAATCCCGCGGCTGAGTACACCAACTCTTTCTCGCATTGCCAATGAGCCAATGAGATATAATAAAAACGGAAGGGGATCGTTAAATCTCGATGACTTTGTTAGCTTTAATAAAAGCAATTAGCATTATTTTTCGTCGATTATGCGCTATAAAATAGTTCCGGATCTAACGTCTTGCTTCCTCGAATGGAAAAACTCGTAACGATAGGAATATATGATTGTACGTGATGTCGTAGAAACATGCTTTCGACTCCTAGGAATCCAAATAATTTCTTTTTATGAAATGCTTCTCTAACTATATATACGTGTGGGTAGGGCAATGTTATTTCATCTCGTTAACGGCTGGATGGATATTATTCTACCAGGTTGCAGTTTTCCGTTTTTTTTTTCACGAGCCAAAGTAAAAAAGGTTTTCCGCTTAGATAACCTATTTTTGCCGATAGATAACTTTTTATTTATTATTCTAAATAATTTTATATTACCTAAACATATTATTACTCTTGTAACGAATATATATGTTTTATTTTAAGACTTAATTAAAACATTGAAAATGCGTGCCTACGATTCAATAAAATATATTTATATTTCAAGTTAAAGTTGGAAAGATTGATAGAGAGAATTATCCTGTAACGTAATTAAAGTGTTTTTTAAACTGAACTGCAATTCTCTATATGTAAAATACCGCGTGATTTTTTTGAAAAATTGCTAAATTAGAAGGTATTTAACGAATATTGTAATAAAATTATATGGTAATATAAATTGTAATTATATTATTTTCTCAAATATTTATTATACCGTGATACAATTTTATTGTTTAATTATAAATAATTAAAGTTTAGAAAGACGAATTAAAAATGTATTTTTCCTAATATAAATAACTCTACTTTCTATCAAATTTTATATTCAGAAATCATAAAAATAATTGTAACTTTATCTTCAAACAAGATTTATAAGCACAAGAATACCTAACGATTATCCAAATCATGTCTAGAAGCAATTTTTGATAATATCCAGTTCCAGTTTCGTATCGTATAAATTTATATTTAATATGCATGAATAATAAGGTGAAAACGATACCTAATCAATTTTATAGGTTCTTTATGTATGGTACTTATTTTTAATATCTAAAACTTTTTCGTGTCGTCGTTTGTCGATATTTTTTTAAATTATATATTACAAGCATAAAGAGCACAGAATACTTATATATGTTTAAAATAAATTCCAAAATACAGATTATTCTAATCTATATAATTCGATATAGGACGACAACATATCGCCAACACCAAAGCTCAGTGATTTAAGTATGGAAAGAGATAGAATATAGTTACACGATCGACGTGTGTCCGATTGAAGGTTAATAGCGTTCGACTTACAAACTCTCATGCCATCAAGAAACAGAGAAACTTACGTGTCAACTACATTCGATCTCGCACCAACGCAAAACAGCGTAGTACAACGTAAAACCAGCGATGGCTACTTACGTTCTTACAAACAACTCATCGGATTTCTGAAGATACAAGACATTTGAAATATCAAATTTAATTAAATATAATAGAATATTTTGATTTTATATATTTTTTTTGCGTTCACGAAATTTTACTGAACCTATTGATATTTTCTGAAAATTAAACATCCTTGAAAATTTTTGATTAAAATAATTAATGAATAATAAATATAAATATTAATGGTTACTTTATTATGTACTATCAAAAAATTTTTCTAACGACGCATTTATATCATCTTAAAATTATTAACTAAAATAAAAATTAATATATTTAAACTTTGCCTTTTACGCATTTTCGATCTGCTTCGGTAAGGTAGCATTAAATTTGATTGTAACCTTAAGTAAAAACACTCTTATATTTTCTACGAAAGTATTCGATAACTTTTTTTAATTTTATTTATATATTTAAATCCCAATAAAATATATTTTGCACTAGTATTAACAGTATAACACGTGATACACTGATTTAAATACTTAAATAATTAAAAATTATAATTTATTCAGAAACTGGATACCTAGTAGTAAAAGTAACGTAATAACAGTGAGAACTTCGAGATAAGAAAAATATCGATAATTTTATTAATAATATATTGAAATATTATTTTTATTAAAATAATTTTAATAAATGTATCGATTTTAGTTTAACATTAAAGTATTATTAAATAACTTAACGTATATTTTAATTTTTTTTAAATTTGTAAATTTATATTTTGAATATACAATAATTTATTCAGAAAATCTTATTCTCAAATAAATAAAAATGAATAATAAATCATATCCGAGTCTAAAATAAAAACGAAGGAATATTTTATAATTTCCAATGCTGTTATTAAGATTTTATATTCATACGGCATAAATTACAAAATTTAACTTCAAACTGCTATATTAAAAAAAAAAACAATAATCATAAATAATTTGAACTACAGCTTTAAATCAACTACAAAAAATGTAGATGTGTTTTCGATGATTTCAATTTAAATTTCAAAAAAGAAAGCAAGCTAATGTCCATAGAAAAGTAGACAACACAAGAAAATTTGCGGAAGTTACTGCACGTGATGAAAATTGTGATAAAATTACTAAGCGACTAGGAGTTCATGAAATGGAAAAAAATGAGCATAAGAGGAAAGTACGGGTACGGGGTCGAGACGAACATTGACCGTTCGGTGGTTCTCGCAGTTTATCCGATCAACCCGATAATTTTAAGCAACGGTTTAAATCCCCTATGCTATCCGCGATGTTCTCTATTTTTTTCGATGAATGCGCCACAATTTTCAACCTGTCTTGGATCGACCTTAAGATGCATATAATAAGCTTCGTGATAATAAGTTTTGCTTGTTTTATTTTTCGTCTGTATTGATTTCCTGCATATTATTACGTAATCACGGAATAATTTGTTTTCAAGACACGTAAACTAAATCTCCATTATCGTATTACAAATTTTTTTTTCGTTACGCCTAATAGTAGTATTTAAAGCATGCGTCAAAAATTATAATTATTCGAGATAATAAATCATCGGAAATTCAAAGTTTTTTATTTTGTCGGATGCGATTAAATGCACCCATTTCTTAGAACGGGGCTGATACACAAGCGAAATTGCGGATTAAACGAAGCCTTTTTTCCGTAGTTTTTTTTTTTTCCATACCGGAAAAAATATCGTACAAAACGCTCGCGTGAGCGAGCTTCCGTAGAGCGCTACTAAGTAATGCAGAGTCTTTGCAAAGGAATGTCAAAGCCTCCGCTAAAAGCCGTGACGAGTCCACATAAAAACGAACGCTTCTCTTGCATGCTAGGGAAAATAAAAAAGAACGGAGAAGAGCATCGGCCGTTCGCTAAGACCCGTCTCTGCTAACAGGGATTCGCACGACTTATCACCAGGAAGTTCAACTTCCCACACTGGCACGACGAAAAGCTCGTGCGCGTGCGACGATCGGCTCCATTGCGTTAAATGAAGACATAAATTGGTCTTACCCTTCTTTACTTACGACGATCTTCACGTGCACTCGCTCGCGTGCGCGTCTACAATGAGCGTGCAAACACCCGTGAAAATTTTCATTTCAGTTGATACGAGGTAATTGCGCGAATCGGTAAACTAGTCGTAACGCTCCTGGCTACTGTTATAAGCTCACGCTCTTTAACCTTTTTAGTTCCTGCAGGACACTAATTAAGTATAACATCAAAGCTCTCGTAATAAAATAGGCTTCATCTCATCGCACGATCTGCGAGTTCATATATATATAAATATGTATACATATATCATAAAGTCATTACCACTTACTACTTTATCAAAGCAAAAATTCAATATTTATTTGTTATTTTGCATAATATATTGGATGCGGAATATTTATCAAGTCATTCAAATATGTCATCGAAAATGATTGCTGTTAATATATACATATATTTTTTTTTTAATCAAATTCGATATTTCTATTTGACTCGGTTTATCAAATGGCATTCTACTTTCAATGATAAAATTTAGATTATCTCTTTTGTAAATTTCTATATTAAATAGTTTTTAATTTATATTCTTTATATTTTTATACATTATAATCACGAAAATATTCGACTAGATCGAAGTACTCGAGATTCTACAAATTATATTCATGTGACGTTCATAGTTTAAAAAATCTATATACATAAAATTGATTGATAATGAATCCGGAATTGTCTTTTACATTAAAGTCTATTTATAAAAATCAATTAAAAAAATTAAATTTCAAATAGTTGAAAAAGACCTTTATTTTAATAATAACTATAAATAATATTGTTATTGTTGGTGAATATCATCACTACCGATATATAATTTATTGTTTAAATATATTCGTAAATAATAAATATTGTTATACTTATTAATAACAAATATAAATAATTAAATACAATTTAATTATAAAAAGCTTTAGATAATGATTAGGTAATGTTAAAATCAAAATGTTTTTGTATATTTACTATTACTTTAATACTTATCTGTAGTATAATCTCTATCCGTTTGTTCTCATTTTATTTGATAAACTTAATCAGATTAAGAAATCGTAGTAGTAAGTAAGAATACGTTGTAAATATGCACTACATCATCTGATCAACGATAAGATCCCAGCTTTATTTATCGAGCAGTACACGCTAAAATATAATTTCAACCTTAAAATTTGTTAACTTTATTGTACAACTCAAAACTGGACACAAATCATTTAGTTTAAAAATTATCGCATACGAAGGTCGATGAAATCGAATATATTGCATGCCACATCCGTCTTCTTTTTTTTTATTGTAAAAAAAAACATCGGCTATTGCTTATTCTACTATATAAAGAGCACACGCAAAAAATCTTATTCTGTCAAGTAACAGTATGAACTCGCATAAAATTACTTTTTTTATGATATTTACTTTTACTAGTCAACTGTCACGTAAGTGTGAGAGATAAACCGTTACGAACTCATTTAAAAGTCACGATCGCCTAAATATCTGAAAATAGAAACGGTTAAAAATTTATGATGAATTTAAAAGGTACTTAATAAACATATTCATCAAATTCATAAATCATTAAAAGATTTAATTAAAAGTAGTATGTTTATTATCTTATTTATCTTTAAGTAAAACTTAATCTTAACATTAAAATTAATTTAAATTTATTTTTACATTACACATCGTCTCAAAGTTATATTTTTATTTTATTTATATTTAATGTCCTCGATTTATCAAAATGAAATATCTTTCTCTTTTCTTTTTTTCTATCTGCATATTTTTCTAAAAACTAATAAATTTAAATTTTTTCATATTATTTCGCTATTTAATAATTAACAAAAATTAATTTTAATATTAATTATAAGGATTTTTATTAACTTTTCCTTATGTACAGTATAAATTTACGGTTAATTCTATTTTTATGATGTATATAATAATATTATTCTAAATTATTTCTCAAACTAAAAAAAATTCAAGATTTCTTAACTTTTGACATAAACGATTATAATCGAAGTTTGAATCAAAAAAATTCTTCTGATATTTTTTATTAATACACCAAATATTAAATAAATTTATACATTCAAATTGTTACGAAGATATTTTTAGTCAATTTTTAAATATTTTATGAAAATCTTTTGTTATAACTCATAGTTCTATTCACTAAGAAAATAATGACAAAAAAAGAGTATTTTGCCTTGTAGTTTATCAAAATAATTCAGCTATAAATTTTTTTGAAATATATATTTATAGAAATTAAAACACGCGAATAATATTTAATAAATTACAATATTTTTTATTTAAATTTATTTTTTTCCATATTTCTAATATATATATTGTTAAAAAATCCTATGATATAACTGGAAATTGAAATTAATATATAGTTAAACGTTGGTTGTATATATCTAGTTAAGAAAATGAAGATCGCTTTTCTTTTTCGTATATGAATATCATTTTAGAAATATTTGTTCGCATTCAATAAATACAGGGATGAAAAAATAATAGTCATCCCTTCGCAAAAAATTTCAGATGACAGAATTATAATGTAACGGTTGTTTCATTTTTTATTGAAGCCTTGCATATTTGAGTCCCTCGAATAAGAGAGTCGTATATTTTTTCAAGGTTGATCGTCGTTATAAATCGTGACAGAGAGATTTATATTTAAAAGAATATTAAAAAATTAAAAAATGTGTATAGCTATGATAAGCGCATAACTGGAAATATATAATGACAGTATTAAGATATGTTGTTTAATTTTTCAATTTTATTTCATATTAAACTTCAACTTCATGATATTAATGTAATGCAAGTAACAAATAGTTCTAATTTTCTACTTAATCAAAAGTAAATGAAAATCTTGATAACTTTGATACTTTCTAATTATTTATTAACTTTTTCTATTATTATATCATTCAATCGTATGATTATATAATCATATATTTTCACAAAACTCACCCGAATGTCATACGTTGTTTATATTTATAATAAAGGATATAATACAAAGAAAAATATATGTGTAATTATTTAATTCTAAACTAATTAACTTGGCAATATTAAATAAAAAATCTTATTAGCTTTATAGTCTCGTATCTTTTTAAAACAGCTAAACTTATATGATGCACAAGATTATTAATTAACGAGCTGTAGACGTCATTACGTAGTTGCGGATAAGAGTTTACTGTATGCGCAATAAAACTCCGATAATATATCTAAGAATATTAATAGGATTACATTAACTTAAATTTGCTTACGAAGGTTTTTTTATGTGTTAAAAAAAACTCGTATGATATAATAATAGAATTTTATTGTTTTAAATATTTATATAATTATGGAATAGAAGATCAAAGTATAATAAACAACATTGATAAAACCAAATTTTAACGAATATTTACAATAAAGGTATTAAATTATTACAAGTATTGTTTAAAGTTTTATGACATTTTTCCGTGGCACTTGAAATTTAAAGATATTGAACTGTAGTCACAAGTTAGATATAATGTAGATATAATGTGAAATTCATTCGTATTAGCAGGATTGATTTCTATTATATGTAAAAATTCAAAATTCTTTTTATTAACATATTTTATATTCATAATTTTTTCTTTTCAATATATTTTATCGTTATATTTAAAACTTATTACAACCATAATTCTATAATAATAAATTTAAAAAAAATATTGAAATTCCATCTATTTTATTCTATTATAAATAACTACGAGATTTATATCAATAATAATATTAATTGGAAAAACGTTAAATGATGATAATGAAAAGAATCTGACTTATATAATATTAGTGCTACTTAAAATATACGTTTTCGAGTTTTAATTGATTACCACTATTTAACGATATACAATAAAACTTCTTGCATTGTCAAATCAATATGCCTCTGTGTGTGTATATGTGCACGTGTAAACGGTTGTTATGTACAAGCAATGGAATAACATGGAGTTCTTCCATTTTGTACATATGCGTATACTGTTCACTTAGTACATGAGCGAGTCCTTAGGGTTATTTTTCAAATGTATAAGGGACAAGTGGTCTATACAACCTTATTAATGAATCTAGTGGACTAATGCGAGACTAAACGTATAAATACGTAACTTTAATCCGATCCTGAAGATATGAATAATCCTTGTACTCTCGTCGAAAGTTCTGTCGTACTAGTCGAATGACTAGTAACACGAGACTAGTAGTCATTCGAATAAAATAAATTTTATAATTCTATGCTAACTGTATGAAATCTATAACATATGTGTATTGAAATAATATTGTTTATTAAAGAAATCAAGAAACACATATTTTCAACCGTTATTTGTATGATTTACACTAAAATTAAATTTAAAAAAAAAGAATTTTTACGATAAATTTATTTTAATGCTTATATATTATTTTATTATTGTAAAGCACTAAAAGAAAATAATAAACAATATTAATTAGAATTCTATATTAATGTGCTAAAAATATTAGGAATATTATAGAGGATATTAAATTCGTATTAAAATTTTCAATATCCTAATTACACTACATGTCGATATAAAGATCTTTTATTATTCATTTTTAATTTTATGGTAAAGATCATTATTATAAAATATATCGCTGTGTATAGAAACTATAAAACTATAAAACTATTCAAGTTTACACCAATTCAAAGTTTTGAAGTAGCAAATGAATTTATATTATGACTTAGTTATTTTTGAAAATTATAAGTTAAATATATAAAAAATGAGATATGGGATGAAAAAAATTTAGATAAAATTATCCGAAAAATATGAAGCATTACCTGTGCAATAAAATATCGCATTTTATAATAAAAAAAACACTTTTTATAATCGTAAAGAACATTTATCAGTTCTTGAAAAAAACTAACAATTGAAATAAAATTGATGACAATATAATATTTACTGTTATTGTCGGCTTTTAAATTATTCTTTTTTGTTATATAGAAATTTTTCAATGTATTTTATTCAATCTCGTCAAAAACTGTTACAATGAGAATAATGTTGACCGATATTACTATAATATAAAAAGTACGGAGATCAATCAGAAAAGAAGGAAACGGCATACATTGCACAAAAAAGACAGTTTTATTTTAAGGTGTTGAATAATGTAACTTGAAATACAATTAATCAAATATTTAAAGCTTATATTCATCTTTGAAATATATATTTCTATATTATTTTAATTAAAAAGATAAACTATTTTAACTGTTATTGAAGTTAACACAATCCTGTTATAAAAATATAATAATATTAATATAAATTTCATGAAAGTAAAAAGTTTATAAGAACAAATAACTAACTATAAATTGTTTGTGAAAGTCAAATGCTATTAAGTAAACGAATTTTAAAACTTCCTTTTTTATTTCTTTTTTTTTATTGTTTTAAAGAAATAATAAAATTATTTCCCATGTTATATATGAACGTATTTTATAACGTTTTCTGAAACTTATATTATATTTATAAATACGTAAAAATTGTGAATAACTTCAATTTTATTATAATGTTTCGTACATCAATATTTCTTAATAATAATAATACATTGTAGTAATAAGAACAATTCACTTTATAAATTTTCTATATAAAGTTAAAAAAATTTTTTTTAAGGTAGACACTAATAAGGTCTATTATGTGAAATATTTTTCTAAAAGCAAACTTAGCCATAAAAATAATTCTTGGTTAGATAAATGCTATGCTTAAATATATACTTCACCGACTTAGTATGAAGTGTTCAATCTTTCCAGATAGCCGTTAGCGAAATATAAGCATTAATGTACGGAAGTTGATGCGATGAAATACAATATTAGTAAGGACAACTATAATAAAACTACTTCCTTCTTTACATTTATTATTTTTATATTCTCTTTATAATTCATCATTAAATTACACTATTAAAAATAAATTAACATTATTGGCAAATATTTAAAATATATTGATTGAAATTATTAATAATAATTAACGTTAGCTTTGATCAAATATGAAAACTTAATTCTTCTTTCAGTTTTTTAATAAAAAAATATTACTATTTTATATACATATATATGCATTAAATAAATAATTATACAACTAAATATCATATTTATAATTATAATACTTATAGCTTTCGTTTTCTATTTATGCTTAAGAAATTTATCATCGGTAAAATAAGAAATAAAGTAAATGAATGAATATGAAATAAGCAGCAAAATAAATCATTACATATTATATAAATATTATCACATATAAAATAGATATTGATGTATAATACATGAAATTGAAATAAATTATTTCATGAGCAAATGTATTTCTGTAATACATACTGCTAATAATAAATATTAAAAAAAATCGGATTTAACGATCTAAAGTGTAATTATGTCGATATTATTCATATTTTTAATATATATAAAAAATAAAAAATTTAAATTCGAATAGCAATAAAATTTAAATACAATATTATTATAATATGAAAAAATTTTAATTATTAATAAATAAAATAATATATTAAAATAAATACTTTTATAAAAAGTGTTTAAAATATTACTGGATTTTACACTAAGAAAAAGTAAAAATGATAAAAAAGTTTATTCTGTTTATGTTTTATCGTAAGATTTTTTATATACATCGATCATTAAAATATAATATTCAAATTTTCTAAACTAATCGCATTAGGTAAATTGTTATATAAGAAATTCATATAACTAAAGATATTTAAAATAAAATTGGATAATAAAAATTAAAACATTTTTTAAAACGCGCTATTCAAAATATTTTATGAATAATAAAAATATTCTAATATTAAAGATAATCAAAGTAATCAAGAATATTCTCTATAGACGATAAATATTTGACATGTCAGTTATTCGCGATATTACTATTATTTTAGTTCCGTTCAAGATTCTAACTATTATATTAATGATTGAATACACGTAATATAAAAACTTATACTATTTTCTAGATCGTTATATCCTTTTTTTCGCTCAAAATAAAGAAGATAATATTACTCGTAATATAGACATTAAAAATCTAATTCACTTAATATACGGTTCGTCTTGCACGAACGTGTCATAATTTATAAGAATTAAAATATAAAATTGATTTGCTGGTATTTCAAACATTTTCCGAACACAAGAAACTTGTGATTATTATTTATTTATTGTTTATTATTCTTATTTATCGTTGTTCCTGTTTTCAGGTTGTTAAAGTCGATACGAATTTAGACATTTCTCTTCGCGTCCAGAGTTTAAAGGAAATGTGGAAAACCGCAATGGGTAGCGATGTCACGAGTTTCGTGTTTGTTACGCATCAACGATTGTTCAAGCTGGCAAGAGAGGAACTACCAGGGCATGACTTCGCAATAGGATCAGCAGGAATTTCACGGTGAATTCTAACATGTAACTGGGCCACTCGAATGAGGGTAGGTGGCGATGAAGAAGGAACGCCTGCGGTCCTTTACAACGACTTTCATTCTAGATGCTTTTATCTTGTATTCTTATAGACATTTTTTCGGCAGGAAAATAGTTTTTCTAAACAGTAGATGCACTTATTGATCACTTCTACCTTCGTAGTCATCTTTTACGAGTGTACCAATACTTTTTCCTTTTATATAGTATACGCACGTACACCATTTTGATTATCTAGTTTTTTGGACCTAAAATATTTTTATAACGTGTATTACCGTTACATTTGTTATCGTAATGCAGAAAAAAAATTATGGAATGACGGCCGATCCTTAATATTAATGCGATTTATAATGACAAAAAATTTAAAGTCGATTCCTTTGGTAGTTAATAAAATTAATATTTTATATATACCTGTATTTAAATAAATTTTTTAAAAGTAGTAACAAGTAAAAGTACATAAACACTAAATAATTGGTATTTGACTAAAAAACTAAAGTACCTACTTTTGTTTATGTAAATTTCTAATACCTACATATTTTTATGTAAATTTCTTTACAAATTTCTGTTTAGTATGTTATCGCAACATTAAATTAAAATATTTTAAATTTGAATAACTCGATGGTAAAACATCTTCTTTTTAATGAATTAATAATATTGCGTTAAAAGGATTTTCTTTCAACTTGTCAATTTGATGAAAATTATCTTAAATTTTCATAATATATTAATAATTTAATAGACTTATTCGCTATATTTAATGTTTTATCTCAATTATTAAATGCGACACATGTTAAAGGAAATGATCCAAATATTGTTTGAATTCATTATTTTTACGTATATTTAAGTTTTATTTAATTTAACATATAAATATTTCTTGGAATTCGATAAATAATACAAAAATATAAATAATAATAAAAATATATTTTAACAAAATACTAAAATATTAGTTGAAAAATAGTTAATAAAAATGTTACTGCTTTTATAACTCGTATTTAAGTTCGTTAATTTATAGCATCCTGTAAGTTAAAGTATGTATTTTGTCGAATAAGAAAATTACCACAAAAAGCAGATCACTGGTTATTTCATCCTATCAGTGTTATCATCTAAGTAAATCGTTAAAGGTACAATGTACAAAAAGTTTCAACTACCATTTTTCAGCATATTTCTTATGTAGGATACTAACAATATACTAACTTATATTTACAGATATAAGCAAGATAATCAGAAGAAATTTGTTTTGTATGTCTATCTACATATATTTATTAGCATGCTGTCATAAATAATAAAACATCATCGTTTAAGATGAATTAAATCAAAGGTATTAAAAAAAACAATTATAATATATTTTAAAAAGAAAAAGTACATGACGCACAAGTTGAAATTCGTTGAGATTGCAGCAATTAAAATAGATAAAAGATAAAGAAATGAATCGTGATCAACGTCAAAAATAAAAATAATCAAATATTCTTGACTCGTCAAATTTTATTTCTTTTTAACGCACTATTTTCATATTTAAAATGTTACAGAAATAAAAATCCAGTTATAATGAATATGTCATATCTATAAAATATATCTCGCGCACGTCAAGTTTCAAGTAAATCGATGTATTAGTCTTTGAATTATTGTAAGAGACACAGTTAGAAACAGAAGTACTTTTAAGAAAAATACAATTAAAGCTTCAAATACTGTTTAAAAATATAAAATAGTAATATATCATTCTCGCAGCTGGTCATTTATTCTAGATTCGTACGGTACATCTTCCTTTTCCTCGTAAAATTCTAGCGAAGTAACATTTGCATCGCGTCGAGTTGCTCAGTTTTCTTCAACGTTGCTCGGTGTCTTTTCTCAACGAGCATCTCGGCATCATGACTGTCACTCAAACTATTTATTATTAAGCTGATTACTACTTCCATCGTTTCATATATTGTGAAAACAGTATATCGAACTTCATTCTAAGCACCTGTTCCTAAATAAACAACAATCCCGGCAGCTTTTACGTCCATCATTCGCGACTGTATCTTATGGATTTAGATTACTGTCGAATTAATGAAATATTATAAATGGTGATGATGCTATACAATAAATATCTCTGTATGTTATTAAATATTATTAATTACATTCATTTATTTTAAATTTTATGCGTTTATTTAATTCTCATTATTTATTGAATTGGAGTTACATTTTCGCATAAAATTTAGAGCATATTTATATTAACATAAATTCTTGAATTATAAAACTAATTAATATTCAAAAATATTTATAAATTACAGTTTTATTCAACTGGAAAATTATACAAAACCAATATTGAATTTAATTACAGAATAAACATTCATATTTTACAATTATGCACAGTTCTCATCATGTATATGTAACTAGGATAATTTATAGTTAAAACGAAATACTCGTAAGTCAAGGTGTATATTTACAAATACGAAGCACAATTTATCTATAGTCATATATTGTATAAAGGATTAAGTTTATATTCATAGTTGGCGCACCTCGGTTACAGAATATCTAAAAATATTCACTATTCGTAGTGGCGACGAACTCCTATAGCGCATCGGTCATATTTGCATAGTTAATGAGCTCACCGTAATTCCTAAAGTTACATCAGTTGACTTTCCATTTTTTCTCTTTTTATATTCGAGAAAAAAAAAACAGCCGTTCACCCGTTTAACTGGCATTGGTGAACATACCAAAAGAGTTGTAGACCTGCACCAGCGTTTTTACTTGGCACTTAAATGCGGCGTTCGACTCGGAGCGTATCTGCTTTCCGTAAACTATTTACTCTTGGCTCGTATGCATCGTAGCAACAACCCTTTGTGAAAAAAATGTCTACGAGTCGCGACTAACGATCGGACAGCACCGTTGGCCCGTGATAACGCCTAATGAATTCGAAATGAAAATTCCATCGGGTTACGCTCGAGTTGCGCAATAGCCTTGCACGGATTCCGATCTCACGCGAATCACACGATATGTAAAGCGATTCGCAAAAGTATACCGTAAAAGCATCAGCTGGAAACATTTGTAATGGAAACATTTGTAGCGCTCATTGTGTATGCCCCATCGATCGTAGTTCAAATTTTGCCATTCTAATTATATTACGTGGAGGCATCTTTTAGTTTACTAATTTAACTAAAGCTTTATTTAAATGCAGATTTACGTCACTTAATACCATATTAGTTATCAGACTAAACTTACGTAAACCGTATATTTATTACATCGCTAAACAGGATAATAAGGAAAGAAATTAGGTTACATCGGTAAGTATTGCTTGATACCCATTTACCAAGAAATACCATACTTCGTTTCTTTATGCAATTAAGTTCATATATAATGCCATGCAATATTATTGAAAAATAGCTGTATAATATTTACAAGAATTTATATTGCACGGTTTACTTTAAAATAATATAAAGTTTTTTTACATGCTATTTGATTTCATAAATTTGTTGATTAATATACAACGGAAATAATAAATTTTTGTTATACAACTACGCTTTATATTTTTTTTTATTTATTTTCCAGGTAAATACCATAATTAATGAGCATTAAAAAAGTACAGTTAACCGTGTGTAGCTAATAGAAGAAAGATCATTCAACTATTTGTTAGAGTATTTAGTAAACTAAATACTGTATAATTTTTTAAATTGCAAGCGAAGAATTCTAGATTTTCAGATTGCGTGAGAATAAGTTTAATTCACAAGATACACAGTTGAATCATAAAAAGAAATTATTATTTTATAAATTTTTGATAAATGCAGAAAGCAATTAAGTTTTATAAAATGTTTTATACTCTATAAAATTCTAATTGATATTTTTCTCTTGAATACTTACTCATGTAAGTTTTATGTTACAGCTAATTAAGAATAATCTTTTTCTAACAAAAGAAAATTAATACACAAAGTTAATAAGTAAATTTTTATTAAATTTCCATCATTCAAATATAAAAAGTTAAATAATTGAATTAATTAAAAAGAAATAATAATGTATACATGTTTCCATATTATATTATATAATCACTTAAGCTTTTTTATTCATTTATCAAATTTCAGTAAAACGTAAGCATAATGTAATAATTTTCAATTAAAAATTACCTTTATTTATATAAAAATACTAATGAAGAATTAAATTTATATAAATTATTAATAAATATTTAATATCGATTCATAAAATTTTATAATTTTTTTATTATCTTTGAAGTAAAAAGTTACATAAACACTTAATAATAAAAAATAATAAATTTATTAAACTTGAGACACGCGTTTAAGATTATAAAAAACATCGTTAAAAAGTTACTCGAAAGCTACGTAAGAAATTGATTTATCGTTTAATCATTTTTTAATACGACAACGAGGAACATTAAAATTGGTTTTTTCAAATACGAAGTTAATAACTAAAATTTTATTGATGATATATTATCCATATTAATACCATTTTCTGCAATTTCAACATTCCTTTTCATTTAGAACCTGTATTCAAAACTTTCTCTTTTCATTATCATGATCGTTAAAATAGTAAACAACTTCGTTAAATTAATAAGAATTGAGAAACTGTGACAAAGCTACATTAATTTAAAAACTTCCAATAATGAAATTTTCCGAAATAAAACTATTTAATTTCTAACTCGTATTTCTAACTTGATTGAATATATTATTGAATTCGATTCATTTATTCTAAAAAAAAATTGAGTATCGAAGTGCAAAAAACATAAATATAGTACTGCAAATTTCTTAAACTACAACAAGCGTACTTTATTCATTTCCTGTCATTAACTTTTTATGCTATAAGCTATTTCTTATTTTTATCAAAAACTGTTTTCAATCACGTTATAATTTAAAAACATATATCTAAATATATTTAACGCTTTTTTAATCTATTTACAAAAATTTCTTAATAAAAAAATACTATTCTATCGTTCGAATAATCGATGTTCGCCCGAGTCACTCATCTCGACGTACGTTATTTTTACGTCGCGTCGCGCACACCTTCGACGCAGGAAGGGCCTGAAAAGACCCAACGAGGACGGGCCTCTATTGTTACCATTATTATTTCATCCCTAGAGGATAGAAGCGGGACACACACGGAGAAGCGAGGAAAAGAAGACAAGCATCCGAGCAAGAGACGATCTTCTTGGACAACAGCGGCAAAATTACCAATTGACTCTTTTCGGGGCGATCAAACACAGTCGACGTAGAAAAAATTTTCACGGTTCACTACGAACCGCCCTTTTCAGGGCAACGGTAGTATACATCCGGCCACCCGTAAACATCTTTGGCAGTGACGCAGGCCGTATCTTAAGTAGACGGGAAAAAAACTTAGAATCATCTCGAATTTTTAAAATATAGATGTTAATTTAAATACGTGTATTCGTTTAATTCGATTTTTTAATTACAACTATGATATATTGTATTATATTTTATCTAAAATTGTTTATCTTTTTAAGTTTTTAAAAATAATAATAAACTTTCATTTAGTTATATATTTATTTATTTTGATTTATACCCAACTTCGTGTATAACTTTATTATTATTATATATATAGCAAAAAATACTTAAAAAATACATTCACTTATTGCTTTACACTAATAGTAACAAATAAATATTAAAAATAACGAATAAAAATAGATACAACGAGAATAATTATTCATCTGAATATAATTTAAAATAAATTGTTTGCACAATTTTATTTCTTTTATTTTTATAATAATTTTATGTTCGAGCAAACAAATAACAGAATTTCGATTGTGTATAAACTGAAATATTATTTGTTTTCAATAAACATAAATTTACTCAACTGAAGATAATAATTCACATGGCTTGAAAAAAATTGATAAGCTTTAACTTTGATTTGAAAAATTCCAAATATGTTAAATTAAAAGCATCGAAGTATTAATTAAAGTAAATTAAATTTTATCAACGTATGTAGTAGAATTGATTAGATTGTATTAGTTTATTTGATTAAACATTATTTATCAATTAATTTAATTAAACTTATTTAATAATCATAAAAAATATGTAATAAGTAATGTCAAAAATAAATAAATATCGAATTTATGTATATTTATATATATATTCTTTATCTTCCGCATTTCTATATACCTATAGCTTCAATTAGTACTTTACAAATATCCACAAAGAATACTTGGTGTAATTAATTTTTATCTTCTTACATGTTTATATATTAATTCATATTAATTTGACATTTTAATTCAGTGAATGTAATAATTCATTGCTTTTTTAATCTTCCAATATTTCATGTTAAAGTTAGTGAAAGATTTGATTTATGTCGAAATTGGATGTTCTGATTAAATTCCGTATTTTATAATCGAAGAACTGTATAACTCAACAAATAAAGAATCTCTTTACTAGGACAATGGTAAAATTAACAGCTGTGCTTCGATTTTGATTGTTTTAATATTGTTTCGACTATTCACGGTCTATAAAACTATCGATGGAATTCAGACACTTTGTAATTAAAAATTGTTTACATCTTTATTTTAATTTGCTTAGACAAAACATATTAAAGGCTAAAATAAATTAAAGATAAATAATACACAAGATAAATTATTACCAATTAACAATAAAATTTATTTTTTACTGTAATCAAAACAAAAACAATTCACTCCTAATTCAACTATTTACGCTTATTTTCATTTAACAAAAAAATTCATTGGAATATATTTTTATTTTTAATCATTTTGTATTTCTCGATCTCATTTTTCAGAAATTTTGTATTTCTCCGAGCCCGTATTTAAACTGTCTGTCTCGCACCAATAGAGAAGCACGGTTTACAAGAATCCTGTCCTTCAATACACGAAGGAAAGTAGAATTCTTGTAGAAGTTCTGCATTGTAACAGGTTCTAAAATCAGTATTCACTCTGATGTAATATAACAAAAAAAATATTATAAGGATTCAAAAGTTAATAATTTTTTGTCAAAATAGAAAAATAAATTTCAACTCAAAAAAGTTTACAATTTTATATTATAAGCCATTACTGAAAATTTAATACAATTTAATAAAAGTAAAAAACTTGATTACGTGTAATAATGACAGTAACCATAACTATTATAATAATGATAATAATGATAATAATGATAATAATGATAATAATGATAATAATGATAATAATGACGTGATATAATAGTGACTAATGTTCAATTACAAATGTACTTTCATCGATGAGTATTCACAAATTTGTAATGTAACTTGCATCGTACGATACGAGTTTTAAGTAGGAATATTATAAGAATATGTTGAGTTCATAAATCGAAGAAATTATTACATATAAAAATATTCTAATGTAATCGAAATTTTTAATAATCTAAAAGGGAAATTTTCTATAATTTGAAAATAAAGTTGAATTTTAACCAAAGTATTGAAACATTGAGATTAAGTGAAAAAGCTGCTGCATGATTGAATTCAAAAAGTAGCTTAAGATTTTCAACTAAAAGTTGTAATACTAAAAACTTTAAAAGATCGATGGATATAAAGGAAATTTAATATTCTTTTTACGAAGAAGAAAATAAAAAGTCTTTAAGAATGTATACATCCTCTTTATTCTTATCTATTTAAATTTCATAGAAAACATCCTAAATCAATATTTAATTTAGTGAAAATGTTAAAAATTAATAACTTGTGAAACATTAAAAAACTGTCAAAGATATTTACTTTGAAACAGTTAGTTCATTAGAATTTCTGAAAAATCTTTTAAAGAACAAATTTTAATAATAGGATTATTTCTGTTATATTTATTTTAAAAAATATTTATTGTAAAAAAAGTTTTAATCAGTTACTAATAATACAAGTTTAAAACATTATTTTAACATCAATTTTTTAATAATATAATTACTAAAATAAGATTAAAAAATATTATAAAGATTAAATTATTAAATTAAATTATACAAAATTATTAGAATTGTAGATTTTGTATTAATTAAACAAATCAAAATTAAAAATATTGACAAATATTTCAATATTAGAAGTTTAAATATAATAAATCTGATAATTGTATTTAAAAAACATCTTAAAACGAACATATCGTATTTGAAAACATGAATTTCTATCGAAATAAATATTCTTTTAATTTTAAAGAAGTTTTCAGAATAATATAATGTATTAGATTGTTTAATTTTGCAAACTATAATTTCTTTTATAATCAATGTAGTTCATAATATTCTGAAATAAAGATAAAATCAATCTATTTATTTATAAATTACTACAAATAAAAAAATGGTAAGACGTATTTAGTTTATAATAATGTTAATATTCTTTAACGCCATGTAACTTTAATTACATTGTAAGTACTAAAGATAATTGAAGAATAAAAATAAAATATATCGAACAAAATTATTTGTTTCATTATACAACTATTTTAATACGTAAAACTTAATGAAATTTTAGAAAATTATTATGTAATTTGGCGATACAAATTTTAATTTATTATACATATAAAATAGTCATTAATATGAAACCAAAGCCATTAATTATGAGGTATTAATAAACGAAACCTTCAACGATCAACTTCTAACTTTCATTTACAAAAGAAATTTCAAAGACTTTTTATTTATTTCAAAAGGTTAAAATACTACAAAATAATGCAACTCATTTTTTGTGATCAAAATTACAATCTATAAAATAAAACATAATCAAAATAAATTAACATACCTTTTCAAAAATATTATCTAAGAAATTATATTAATCTAAATTAATTATGTAGCAAGTGAAAGCTTCATCCAACTCTAATGTCTAATGCAGCATATTGTTTCAAAAAATTTTTGTTTCAAATAATGAATCGAAATTTTTTAATTCTTCTTATATACGTTAAAAATAATAAATTAACTCATAAATAAAAATTAAAATAAAAAATTGTATTGTCTTTTATTTTTTAGACAATTTATTTTTTCTGCTCCCAAAAACCTATTTTTAATATCATTTACTGTTTTTTCACATTATGATTAAATCTAATAATTACAAAAGAAAAATAATATTTTGAAAAATAAAGAAATCTTATTCTTGAGTTTGCGTAAAAATTTTATTACAATTTATTTGGCTGATATTATATTATAATAAATTTTTTAATATTATCTAAATATTTGTTTAACTTACTTTATATTTATATTATCTTATTATAATTCTTTGTATACTTAACTATTTTCAGTCTACCAGTATTATGAAAGTTAATAACGGAATGTTATTATTGACTTTGAGTATTTAAAAATATTCTCTAACCAAATGAAAATATAATTTTTAATTTTACATTGCTTTCAGTTATTATTTTATATAATACTTTTTAAATTATAGATTTATAAAAAATGTTTTGAAGTATTTAAAAAATATTAAATTTGTAGAGAAATTATAAATATCAATAAAGTAATTGTTAAATAAAATTATATGCACAAGGATATTTACGAAAACATCAGTTTTTAAAATTGTTTGTTACGAAGTAATTTTACAATAAAAAATGTTTATTTTTGTTAATTTGGTTTAGTCTGATATTTTAGTATTAAAAAGTAGACAAATTAATCAATAACTAAATTGTCATATAAAATAATTTTTCAAATTACAACGTTACAACTAATTATAAATTATTTCGTTTTATCTTTTGAATTAGTTTCAGTAATAAGTACTGTAAATCTTTATTTTAAGTTCCAAATGAATATTAAAATGGATTATTAAATTGGAAATAACTTTTTTATTTGAATTTTTTTTATCACTTTTATCTTATATCAAAAATAAAATATATAATTTTTAACGTTAGATATGTATTTTATTAATTAAACTAATTACATTAATATTTTAAGCTTCTATATTTGATTAGTATAATCAATAAATTCTAAATTTTATAATACTAACACATATATTTATATTTATAAAATTTTGTTATAATTATACATTATCTTAAACGTGATATTATTATTAAAAGACAAACTTTTTCAGTTAAAAATGAAACTGTTTAAATCCATCTTTATATCCTTAATTTAAAAGACATCAGATAACTTAATACAAGCTCCTTCTTAATGTGATATGCAAAATTATATGTACGATGACAGGTAAGCATTTATATGCATTAATAAATGATCATTACGAGCTAACTTGACCCTTACGTCGACATCACTTATGGTAATTCGCTATCATTGTACCAGGAGAAAGTAGAGAGACGCGCGAACAAAAAGATAAGTTACCGATTGCCCACGAAAGAGTGTAAACGGCTTCTCTCTGAAAATGAGAGAAAAATGAGAAACAAAGCCCAAGAGAAACTGTAATTAGTTATATTCCACTGTGAATTCGCTAGTAAATCCTACTGAATTCTCTACTGTCTCGTTACAATTAGTATGAAGAAAAGAGCTTCGTTTTGTCGAAGAAATAATAAAAAATTACATACGGAAGAATTATGAAATATACCGCTTTCAAGAATTATTTTAACAAAAATGTAACTACCCCCTCAATTTCCAAGTAAAGAGTCAAATAACCTATGCCGACCAATGCACATATCTGGAAAATAGCATAGATTCGCGCTATTATAGTCGCAATAAAGTTTTACAGAAATCTACCGTAATTCGTAAAATAATTCACTAGTATATCCTTGAGTTAATGATTAATTATATTTACTACGTTTATTATCTTATTATTTATAATTTTAAATAATTGACACTTATAACAAACTTCCACCATTATTAATTAAATGAGTTTATTTCGATTCTACATCGAAGAAGATAATATGTACAAGACGAGGAATTTCCGTCTTCTCTGCACAGAAGAAGCAAATCCCCTGCATTACCGTTGTAACGATTTTCAATGTTTCTTTTATACAAAATTTTATAAAAATAAGATTCAAATTATATAGCTAGTAAATATAATTTTTCATTATGTACAAAAACGATGAAAATTAATTAATAATTACAAATTATATTTAATATGCTTTGACTAGCTTCGTTCAAGTCATAATTGACGTATTATGCAAATCGTTATAATTCTCAGCTCTAGTTTGTTGGTTCGATACAATTCATTTATTTTTGTAATTTTTATGTTAATATATTAATTACGCAACCTTTATTACTTATACATTATTTTTTGAAACATGGTATCGCTATAAATCATTCATAACTGACTAAAACACTATTAAGTTAATAGAAACTTAATAACAACAGTAATCGCTTTATTAAAATTTTTTTATTTATTATGATGAATAACTAACCTTTTTCTTCTTTTCAAATATATTTTCAATCATTTTTAATCATTATGAAAAACATTAAGCTAATTTAAACTACCAACTAATTTTAATTTAAAAACTTTAAATGAATAATACAAATTTGAAAACTCTTCAAGCAATATATCATATGTTGCTCAAGTATAATAATATATTTACATTTTTATTTATTTTTATAATAGAAAAGATTATTGACCAATTTTATCTTCCATTCGGAATCTAAATAAATAAATATAAATACTTTTTTCATTTACTAATATTTAACAAAAATGTTTTCAGTAGATACATAAAGCAGTAATTATTTTCTAGTTTTATTTGAAGATGTTGCCTTTGAAGATATAATCGTTAATGTGGCATATTCCCAAGAAACTATATAATTAAGAAATATCATATGATGTTATTTGCAATGATATATATAGATATTGAATAAAATTATATGAAAATAAAAATACAAGTATACACTTAGAAGATTGCGGTTGATTTTATATGTAAACAGGGACATGTACCGAAGAAATTTTTATGATACCACTTTATTAAGTTTGAATTAATAATGCATGCACTATAAAAATAAATTTCATTCAAATATATTTCAAAATAAAATACTTTAAAATTATTCATATTTGAATTAAATTATTCAGGGAAAAAAATTAATTAAACAAACATTATAATATATACTAGTATAATACTTATAAATATGTATTTTTAATCCATATTTATTTGGAGACAAATTTTTACATCAATATTCTGTTCAAAATAATTTATTATAATAATTTATTCAAGCATCCTAAATAAATTGGAAAATATTTCGAGTTTTCTATGCAAACGTTTAATTAAAATATGATAGAATTTTTCGTCAAAGATTCTTTGTTTGAAAAAAAGATATATATTTGGAAAAAAATTTCTAATAATCTGAGAATTAAGAAAATACTAAAAGTATTTAATTGAGTTTACGAAGTTATGATTTTTTATTTATTTATTGTGTTTTATCTCAACGATAATAATAAATAAAATTAAGTCCAAATATAACATGTCAAGCAATACCGTTGAAACAAGATTTACGAGCTTATAAGATTAAATGTAAAATCATGGTAAGATGGTGCAGTTAAAAAAGCATGAAAGAATCAAATATAAGATTGTGGAATAATTTGTTTTAAATTAAAATAAAATAATTCCCTCTTTATAATTATATAAATTTATATCAAATCATCGAAGATGTACGATGATATTGTATTACAAAAAATCTGCAGAAAACGAATATTTAACATCAGTTAAACAACATTTAGTGTCACTTCATATTTAAAATATTAATTTCAAGAAAAATTTCCATGCTTTTAATATTTATTAGCATTTTTTTTCTATTACGAAATGTATAATAAATAAGTACAATGTAAAATATTGATTCTCTTTATTTTTAATGCTACTTTCTCGTTTTAATATTTTTTTTAAATTTTTTAGTTATTCATAATTTTATTTTTCATAAAGTTTATTTCGATACAAAGTTTTTCATATTTGAATGCAATATTTTATTCTCTATCATATTTAATTAACAAATGTGATTAATACCAAAGGCTACTATTTACAAATAATATATACTTTTTTAATTAAAAAAAACAATATTTTAATATTTACGGATATATATAAATACTTTTTTAATAATTTTAGTCACCATCAAAATATTTACTGTATATTTAAAAATTGTAAGCTATTGTAAACGTATAGAGTGTATCAATTTTTTAGTAAGAATTTTATAATTTATTCATTTTTATTTAAAAATTTTTTTGTATTTATATCTATAAAAGAAATGATGCAAAAAATTTATACTTCAATATTTAAATTGTAAAAAAACTTAAAAGAAAAAATATGATGGTAAAATTTAAACATAATTTATATATTTATAATTTTCACAATTTTTTAATAATTTAAATAAGCATCACGTTATAATAATCTTTTAATAATTAAGTTTAAAAAAATGTTTTTATAAATAACCATTGCTTACTACTTTCAAATTTACTACGTATTGAAATTTAGTATTTTATTGAATAATTCAGAAATTAAGTAAGATATTGTGTTATTAGCACAATTATTAAGTTTTGATGGTATTTTCTTGAGTAAATACTATTTATAACATAACAGAATTCTTTTAAATGCAAAATGAGCAACATCACTGTTGATGCATTCAGACGTGTATTTACTTATGCTTCGATAGTCATGTACTCTATCTTTCTGCTCTGGTGCCAGCTACTAGCGTTAATCAATTCAGACACTTCATGGTCGTATTCTTCAAACTAATTATTTCGCAAGTATATACGATATTCGGTGTCTTTTCTTAAATTTACCAATTCTAAGAAAACTGTAGGCGTTATCAGACTTAAAGAATTCTACACTTACTAACTTTCTATAGATTCATATAATTCATGGAAGTCCGTTTAAATCGAGGATCATTGTCCATTACTGTAGAAATCCTTGTCAACTTACTTCATGCATGCTGAGATTAAAGTTATAGACGTTTTTATACTTGAATGTACACATTGCCGAAGTTTTAATATGTAATATTCAATTATCTTTTAAAGATACGTTCGAGACATGTCTTTTCAATTCAATATTGAATATTTTAAAGAAGTGAAGCGCAATTCAAAAATTATTATTATATTTTTTTACGCATATCGAAAGATCTCGCTTTTTAATAATTACATACAATTTTCTTATCATCGACATAAATGATAAGTTTTTATGGATAAAATATAATAATTAATGTCAACGATATTAACTATTTTGAAAATATTAAATATATATAAAAATATTAATATACAAAATTAATAAAATAATTGGCAAGTAATCAATAGTTGATCGGTACAAAAATACTTTCTTAAATAATCCTGGATCAAGTCTGAAAACTCAAAAATTACTTCTACACTCTTACTTAGTATGAAAGAAATATACTTGCATTATTTGAATACGAATTATCATTAGTCGTCATTAATTTGCATAAATTTAAGTAAAATATACGAGTTAAATAGCGTAAATTTTTATTAGCTTTATTATTAGATTTTGATATCTTTCGCAACTAAATATTCAGAGTAACGAGATATAATAATACAAAACAAGACTTACCCTTTCTCGAATCCAATTAATCCCAGAAAATTGAGAATCCTTCTGGATAACAGTTTGACGACGCATGAGAAAAAGGATGAATTAAGCACCTATATTTCCAAAATAGTATATTAATAAAATAAGTAAACGAATAAAATGTAATAAAAAGTAAATAAAGAAAACAATTGAATAAATAGTTAAATTTATAAAATAGTAAATCTTATTCGGATCGGCGACAAGAGTTAAAAAGATCAAAAACCCAACCCATCGACAAAAATCCCAGAACCCCGCAAGTCACGTTTTATCGATGCAACGCCGATAATAACCGGCGTATCTTTAGCGCGGTCGTCGGCGAAGATAACCGCTGGTCCATTTAACGTGCACATTTAACGCGGCCGAGCACAAAGCGCGGCTCTTTACTCTGTTACTCTGTCCGAGGGCAATTACCATTGGGGAGATTGATCGTTGAGACGATAGCTGGCGTCTTGCGCCCTGTCAATCATTTTGTTCGACTCTGTCTTCCGAAAGGAGCACATTAGTTCTCTACCCCCTTGGTTGAGTGCGCACGCGCGTGAGTGGGTCGTAGATCGAGATCGTAGCAAGTCGTTTTCACGAGATGCAAAAAATCATCGCTCTTAAAACACGTGCATGTATCTTTCTGCAACTGGCGATCCAAGTACAACACGTACTTCGTGATGTTTATTACTGTAAGCGTTCGTGTTGCTCTTGGCTCGAGATACATTATACGTTATACGATTTTCCTCATCCTGTGCCTTTATTTTTCTTCTTTTTTTATCTTATATAAAAAAAAAGTTAAGTCAATGGCCACTAAAGAAAAACTTAACAACATTTGAGCTAACACCGTTGACTGTACTTCGTTGTATTTAACTTCGACCAAATTTTCAGGACTGTCCAACTAGGTGAAATCAATTACGATCTTTCCACGAGTAAATTCATTTTCTATAGTTTGAGATACAATGTACCAGGAAATTTAAAAAGAATCGATATTTTCATAGAGTAGTAATTTTAACGAATAATTTGATAAATTTTATCCATTATTTTTCAAGAATCCTCGTATATTATATTCATATTATTATTAGACTGTAATTTTCCGAAATACTTTTCTACGGTTTATATTTTTCGATATAAATGTGTATATATGTGTATATTTATACATAAGAAGGTGAATTAGTATATGTTTTCTTTTTACAATATTTATATTAAAAAAAAGAATTAGAAGAGATAAGCCATAAAGTAAAAGATATTTCCTTAAATTTTTTAGTTTGCATAATTAATACTTGGAATTTTATCTTTTTATATTTTTCTAAAATAGTATAATTATTGTTAAATGATGAAAAAGAACATATATAAAACCATTTTTGGTTATAGAATCTTTATAAAAGTTTACTTTTTTATAATCAAATATAATTGTATATCCATTATATGTATAATGTTTGAATTTATACATTCTTAGCTAAAATAATACACACATTTTAAATTGGTATTTAATTACGCGTTGATCACGTATATAACTAGATATGGAATCATAATATATTTCAAAAACTTCCTAAGTATATTGAAATTCATTTAAGGAACAATTTTTTAAAATTAATCTTAAGAATGTATCTATAAAACTATCTACGAAAAAAAATTTACTTAGTATGAGAAATCATGTATGAGATTTCATAAGTAAATTTTCATTGCAAGCAATTCATATAGCATGTGATTCACGTTCAAGATTAAATGTCTAAAAATTCTAGTTTTGCTAAATTAATATAAGATTCTTCATACACACTACAATAAATTATTCAGGAAATTTAATCATAATATTTTTGAAACCATAATTAATTGTATTAACTGGAAAAATATTTTATAAATATATTTTTACTACTTATACTAACACTGATATTGTCACGAATTTGATTCATTTAAATATTTCATTTTAGAATTAACGTTTAAATAAATAAATTTTAACATATTATTATTCGGTAATATTTATTTTGCGTAAAATTTAGTTAAAAATAGTTATTAAAAAGTTTCATTTTATCGGTATAATTCACTATTTTTTTAATATAACAGATTAACCAATAATATTTGAAATATTTACCGTTTAATGTATGTTTCTTTTATGAAATAAAATATAATCGATTTAAGTTTCTAATTACTAATTACAATTTATTTATACTACATTAATAATACCTTCTTTTAGACAATAGTAAATATTTCAAAAATATTGTTTTAAAATCAATTTCCCATTTTCTATTCCAAGTTTTAACTACAAATGCTTGAAAAATAAAGTTGATTAAAAGTGAAAAAGATCTACAATTCGGAATTATTAACTCTAAATTATTAGAAAGAAATATATACTATCTCATTTGTACTTAAATTACGGGAATTATTGATACCATTATATATCCTTAAAAGCTAGCAAAGTAACAACCAAACATAGCTTATTTTGTAATTATCTTAATTTATTAGACAAATAGCAAAAAAACTAACATATTATTACAGGTTTACTTGAGTAAATCGTCTATATAAGAAAATATATTGCTAAATTCAATAATGTTTTAAATTGATATAAAGACTGATCTTCGGTAACTACCGACCTATACAAAAAGAGATTAGTAAAAAACGTAAGTAATTTTTCAGTTCTTTAGCTATTTTTAACGATGATTGCAAAAAGTTAAAAGATAATTTTACTTTATTAAAGTTAATTGGTTCTTAATCAAAAATAAATAATCTCAATTTGTCGATTGTTAAGAAACACTTTAAAAATTCTTTAACTGAGTTGACTGTTTCTTTATAAAAGTATTTATTTATAAAAAAAACTTTTATTTATAAAAAAAATATTGAATTTCAATTATGTTATAATATCATTTTCAGTTTAAATAAATTTTGCTTCTTAAAAAATAAAATATGAAATCAATCGAAACATTTATTCTATCGTGGACTTTTAATGATTAATTTAATGAATAAATTAAATTTTTTCTTTTATCCTTAACTTTCTCTTTTATTACTACCATATCGTACTTTTCTAAAGCTTTTAAATTACATTCATGCGTACCTGATACATATTTAAATTATTAAATAAAGTTATTTTTAAATGCAAATGTTTTTCGTTTCTACGCTATTAATAAGTTAAAATTATTAAAAATAAGCCTTTATAGGTCAACATTAAATACCTATTGCTTTTCACTTTTTTGTACATAAAATATTATGCTTGCATGTACTTTTCATAAATTTTTATTATCGGAAAATGTAAATAATGATTTTAAAATATTTACTTATGCCCAATTATGATACTATCTTTGAAACTGAAAAATATTTCATTGATTCAAAGAGAATTATTTAACGAAACGATACTGAAAATGTCCGCTTTAATAAAAATATATTTATTTTGTTTAGAAACAGTTTATACGTTCAATGAATAATTGGTTAAAAACAAAATATAGTTTTTATTTTACAAAATAGACGTAATAATGAAATAATTAACTTCTCAAGATTGAATCGGAATGAAAACTTGTGATCAAATAAACAAATTTAACTTTTATCATCAAATTTTAATTTATGACAAAAATTAAATAATAAATATTAAGTAGTACATAATGTGCTTAAAAAATATCACTTGTACTGCTACGAACTTTACTGATGTGAGACGTACCGTAAAATTTATCCGCTATGAAACAGGATTCTTCCTGCTTTTGTTTCTTTAAAATTTTTTATTTAAATTTGTGTATTAGATAATAAATCGCATATAATTTAAAATTATTTAATTACTTATTGTAATACAAACTTCCTTATGCTGTTTTCTTAATAAAAAATTAAACAAATTTCTACGTTATCGAATTTATACCTGCATAAAATATTACATATATTATTTTTTCAAATCAATTAATATTAAATGCAAATTTAATTTGTATGCAAAAATTTTTACTTGTAACGTTCTTTAGTTTTTAAATACCGTATTACGCACTTATTTTATTCGGTTATTATATTTATTTTCATTAAATTTTACAAAAAGAATTTTGCAATTCCAAATCTCATTTAATTTTCCAATTAATAATTTAAAACAACTCGTATAAATTTTATACCTGTATATATATGTACACGCATTTGTAATGTAAACTTTTTAAAAACCTAACTGAACTCGATATTTTATTTTCCTACTTAGAAATAGAACCACGATAAATTTTTGCAAAGTTATTTATCAATTATTATAAAGCAATTTTCTTATTTTCTTGAAAAAAGAATAAATAATAATGGTATTTCTATATGTGTCGTTTAAAACTAGGTAATTTATTAAAGTAATGGATACATCGATGTAAGGTTCGGTCACGATATTTGTAATTTTGACATTCTACGCTACAAAGATAAGTTACAATCTCGCGCGCTAAACGCGCTTTTAAACTAGCAATCGATAAAAAATTCATTACACAAGGAAGTAACGAAGTTAATCAAAAAATTAATCATTCGCTAATCACACAAAACGGTTTTTAATTAGAAATAATTTCTCCTCTCCTCGTATTCCAAACGGCAAGAATCCTCGGTTATCAACCGTTACCGAAGTTTTTTACTCGACTTCGAACTATGTTGTAGATGAAATTTATAGTAACTACACGGTATAAAGGTACGTCACAGAAAATAATGCGTTATCGCAAAATTTACCACACAATGTGATAAAATGTACCGTAATATATAATAATTTCTATTAAGAAGGACAGTAATTGAAAATAAAAATATAGATAAAAATGTAAACAATAATATAGGCGAAAATAAACGATCAGACATAAAAGTCCGAGTGTCTTACAATTACGGTTATTTTCAGGATAATTTTTATTAGAAAATTCTCTGGCTGCAGTGGAACATGTTTTGAAATCTGGTTTCCTTCTGCGATGCTAATCGCACCATTTCCAATTACTGATGCAACGGCATAAGAAAAACAAAGTTTGTTTTTGCTGAAAAAACGTATATAATCACTTAGTTGATGGTGCCGACAGAAAACTACAGAGGCAATCACGAGGGTCAAGCTCTCGGTTCTCGGTGTAACAAGAGGATAATAAGATAAGTCCCAAGCATGCACATGCACAGGTACAGAGGCGACTCGAGAGCCAAAACATACCTCTCGGGATCGAGCCTCCGCTCCGTGTTTGCGTTTGCGCGCTCTATTCGAGACACGTATGTCCCGATGTTAAATGTCTCGAGTGCACGGTACTGTTATGTTCGTGGGTGTAGCTATTTACCGACACAATGCAGCGACGCGCCACGGAGCGGCAGCAACAGCTCGGGAGGCGCGCACCACCGGCTCGCTCCGACTCTAAGTGCCGTCCGAGGATCGTAGACACAAGAGGAAACGTGAAAAAGAGAGGAGCGAGGAACGAGAAGCGAGGAGCGAGGAGCAAGGAGCGAGGAGCAAGGAGCGAGAAGCGAGGAGCAAGGAGCGAAAAGCGAGGAGCGAGAAGCGAAAAGCGAGGAGCGAGGAGCGAGAAGGAAAAAGAGAAAAAGAGAAAAAGAGGGGGCACGCGGCATTACCACTTACAGAAAATCGTAAATCTAAATAATTGACAGCTTCGGCGAGAGGGACATTCTGCGTTGCGCGCATGCGCCTCCGAGGGATATTGCCTAGGAAATTGTTGTGTTTCTGCCAAGCGCGCAATTTGTATTGTAAAAAAGCACTCGAATCATCGGCCGTTGCACCGTACGCGCCGAGCATTAAAATCTACTATAAAAAAAAATCCATTAAAATTGTTATTACCGACTACGGGGATTGAACTTGCGGGTGGATTTTCTGCGGTTGCTCTTTTTATTCGATCGCGGAAGTATTTTTTCTCGGTGCTTTGAAAAATGTATGAGAATCCTTATGGCAAATAAAGTATGAATTAATGCTTCCCTGTGTATCTGTCGTGTCCTTCGGTTATTAAGACCGAGCGCAACCCCCGGCAAAAAATTACGACCTAATAAATTTCTTACCTAATGACAAATACATCGATGTACTTTACGATTCGAGACTTCTTTTTACGTCGGATTCCGTACCTCGGGCTTTTACGTTCCGATAGCCGACGCCTTTTTCCTTCCTTTTCATTTGTTTTTAATCTAATTTCAAGCCAGTGCTTTTGTATAATTCGGTTTTTCTTTACCTTAATGACCCAATTTACCTTGTATGAACTACCGATAAATACTGAAACGTCCATTCCGATCGCGAGCAAAATCAAACTCAACCGAAATCAAAGAAAATTAATCGATGGAAAACACCCACTACGCGAAAAAGTTACTCTTACACGAATGTCCGATTGAAGTTTTAAAAAAATATACGTAACGATCGCTACGTTAAAATGATTTAAACATTTTTTATTGTCAATTCCCAATCGTAAGGGTAGTTAGAGGTTTCCATAAAAATGTGGAAATCCTTCGAATCAAAGTTATTCTTATGAGTAGATACCCTGCGAAATAAGCTTAAATAATATGAATCAATTAAAATTTATTTAGTAATTATCGAAATTTAATTAACATACATAAGTATATATCGCAACTCTTATACAACCTAGATATATACAAAGATAACCTACATAAAAATAAATTCATTCATATCCTTGAAACAAAATTCAATTTGCCACGAATTGTAATAAAACCTTCATTTTTATTACTTATTACATTTCATAGATATTTAAGGAAATTCTAAATTTTCAATTGAAGTTTATTATATAAAATAAAAATAATGGTAAATATTTATTTTTAATCAATCTACAGAAGATACGTTATATTACACAAATAATTTGCTTATTTTACACAGAAATGTTTCAATTTTTTATCTGTGGTTATTATTAAATAAAAAATCTATAATTTTTAAATTTTAAATTGAAATTAGTAATATATAACGTATTTTTACGAAAAAATTACGATTGCACGTAAGCGTAGATTTTCATATAATTTTATTTATTTTGTATTTTTATTTTCTATACGCAAGCGTATTTGCTATATATAGAATATGTAACGTAAAATAAAATTTAAATAATGTTTCATGCCTTTGAAATTTAGGAGAAAAAATTGATAAATTCTATGCCTTGTCTCGATAATGAAATATAACGTAAAACATATTTCCCAAGTTCTTAATATAATAAAAAATTGTGAGAAAAAAGGATGTCCGAAAGAAAGAAAAAAATTTTGAGATGAACTGTTGAAGTCGATAAGAAAATACAGTATAAGGTGATGTATTCAACAAGTTCTGTAAAATAAAAAAAGAGACTCGAAAAATACATCAGTTTTATAAAGTTTTATGATTGTCTAGGTGATAAAGTTTGGATGGTGTTTATATGGGAATAAAGTAATAAATTTGTTAACGGGAAGAGGAAAACCTACTTTCGTGTAGCGGCAGAAAAAGTAATTATCAATGCTTTGTTAAACGACTTTTTGTATCGAAGTTGTAATTTTAAATACAACGTATGATTCTATCTTTCAAAATTTTTAAATCATATATAAATAATTAAGATTTTAACACAAGTAACAAAAATTAATTATATAAACCGTGATAATTACATTTTATGCCGCTACGTAGAAATATATTTTTCTCCGTCCGTTACCTAATTTATCATTTTGTTCTCATTTCATACACATTGCTCGACCTCGCGATCTTACATCTATAATAGAGAGAACAGAATTTATTATAGAGCTGAACAGACTCTTTAAAAATCCATCAATTTAAATCAAAAAGTACTTTGAAAATATATTTACCAAATGTTATCGCACCGATAGCGCATAGTTACGATCGCAACAATTTCATAATTGTTCATAAAAAATTACGTTGATCGATCTTTGAAAATTATTTTTCTACGGTGTTTCGTCAATTTGTACCCTTCGAAGTAATCAAGCAAATAAATTCCAAGAAAATATTATTAATGCGAAAGTATAGTTGCAGCTTTATCAAAATTAAAAAAATATGCATTTGAAGAAAAATAATACCATCTTAAAGTTTGACCCAAATCACATTTTCTACACCTTAAATCGTATAATTTCCGTACAATGTTCACGATTAGAAATACTTAGAGTATTTACGTATTAAATAAAAAGAATACGCATGATGCAAAAGTGCAAGATTTTTCTGCGAAGTAACGGGCAGAAATTTTGACGTTCGATCGCTCGAGACGTAAAGCGAGATTAGTACCGACTCGATCGATTTTGTTGATATTAGAGGCATTTGAGACGTCCGTTCGCTCATCAACGGAACATCACTTTCCGTTACATACTTTTATGACACCTTCTCGTTTTTCGAGTTTGCAACCAATCAAAAGTTCTGCTCGGCTCAACGAAAGAATAAGATGGTGCCGTGAAAAATTGGCACGATCTCGCTCGAAGAATTTACATAGTAAGTACAAGAATGCAAGGCTGTTGGTTCGCTCGGGCAAATTTTTTTTACTTACACCTCCTCCGCCTCCACCGCCGCCTCCACCGCCATTCTCGATTCCCGACTCTTTTCTCGGAAAACACGTAGACTACCTTATCGGCAAATGATCCATAAAAAGCCAAGCCCGCGCTTCTTTGTTAGCTGCGCGAGCAATTCACCACCCCGAGGAGATGCATCTCGCGCCCAGCGGAAGATGCATTATCCGTTCTCGACGCTGAGTATTCCGTACGCTTCTTGAGAAAGCGATCGTGAAAATATGAAATGAACGCGAAACGGTGGGAGCGAGCCCTTCTCGATATTACGAGTTTATTTTATCCCCGCTCTCCTCGAGCATTTCGCGGGGATAACCGCAATATCCGCGAGGCAGTCGTCCCCTCTCCCAGCCTCTCGATCCGGGATTCACGCGATTCACGCGATTCACGCCATTCACGCGATTCACGCGATTACCTCGACGATTATCGAGCAAGGGCGAGCCCCGTCGCCCACAACCTTCCGACTGGTGATCCAGCTTTCGTGGTGACCGCGTTAAAGATCGAGGGATTTCTTTCGCGCTCGAGGTCGAACTCGAACGACTCCTCCGTGACTGATCGAGGCGCGTCGCATGCGGATTAAACGACGCGCTTCCTCAGCGGATGGCTTTTGTAATATTATTTCCTTGCCTTTTTATCGACCGTCATTATTTTCCTGATGGCTCTATTAACTTTTTTAGTAACGATATTAATTTTGCTACATCATTAATACCGAGCGATCCCCTGTTTGCGTTACGTAGAGAGCGATGAGATTTATGTCCAAGACGTGTGTAATAAAATCATCTATGCGTCGCAAAATATTTGACCCATTCTTCCAATCGATAAGATTAATTTCACTTTGTACTTTATCGGTTCTGCGCATCGCCACGTTTCACTTTCATATCGGAGCATAATGGTTAAATCACGGATTTTATATTAAATTTTGTACTAAAAATTTAATTCATCGCGTAAATAATAAGCGTGTGGTCGTGAATTGATTCGAGTTACTCTGTCACGCTTGATGTAATCTTCTATATTAATACTTTAAAGTTCGAATTACTCGTACGTAAAGTAACATTATCTGACTTATATATTGTAAAAAGTTAAGTTTTAACGTAGATATTCAATATGTTAAAGAATCATACAAGTTTCATTGAAAAGTAACAAACGCAATTATACAAACTTTATATATATATGTATCAACTAGAAAAGATTTTATTAGAGAATAGCAAGTCAAGACAATTAATAAATGCACAGGATATTATTTTCACAGAGTTTCCTGCAATTAATTCAACTTAATTAAAATATTTACTAATATACTTTCAATTTATCATGTATTAACGTTGCAATTATAAAATTTTTACAATATCTTCTAAGAATTGTTTAAAAAGCTAATTAAATATCTAATTTCACACCTTTCATAATTCATTAATAACTACTGCAAATAATATAGTATGTACAGTAACAAATGTTGCGATAAAAGTAAAATGTATCGTAAAATGTACCAATATTCTATGTCCAATAACAATTCAGCAATATGTATATAATTATTCTAACAAAAAAAATTATTGCAATAAAATAATAATAATTATTATATTATTATAATAATGAATATCAATATTGTAATAATATTAAACAAAATAAATAAATGGCTGAAAAGAGAGTAAACTATATTAATAAGTATTCGTTCGAATGTTTTATATTTTTGTTATATATATTAATTTTTAAAAATAATATTATAGTATAATATCTCAAAATACTTAATAAATTACGTTAATCGTTCGAGTAAAATAAATTCGTTGTAAAATTCATAATTAATTATACATGGAATGACGTGTCTCTCAAATAACCAACATCTACGTTCATGGATGCATAATTTATAATTCGAAATAGCAGACATTAATAACTCATGCAGGTTACACTCGAATCAACGATCGATACAAAAATGTTGGACGTTCATCGCGATTTCTATTCCATTCTCCTCGTTCCGTCTTTCAACTACAAAAAAATCTCTCTCAATCTCACGTCGGAAGCGATAGACGCGAAAAATAATTCGAGAGCTAATTTTCGTTGGGCCGTAAGTAAACGTAAACTAAACGAGTCGTGGGTATAAAAGCGTGCACAATGAAACGATCCTCACGGCCATTTGGGATTAAGTGTCACTATTCTTTCTCTCTCTTCTCTTCCTCCGATGACCGTTATCTTCAGCCTTCTCCTATTCACCACACGTGTTTCCGGTAAATCTGCAACATTAGACTTCGATTCGATTTTCTTTCTTCTCTCGGTACGAACACGCGTACCGTATCTTTCACCTTGACCGACATATACATATATATGCATACATAAGCACTCTCGTACATTCGCAAACGAAACGAAATTCGTAAATTGTACATAAAATCTTTCTTCCGTAACAAATCTGCGCGACTCATTGAAAATTACGAGCGACATCGAAAAAATAGATTCCGATTACAATCAACGATCGTCAAAATTACAGACACCGGATTAAATCGTTTTCTTATAACTTATATATATAGTCGCGCGCACACACACACAAGTGTGCTTCATTTTTTATATTCACCTTAACGCGATGATCGGTACATTTCCGAAGTAATTATTTGTGTAATTGATTCTTAAGCTACCGAGGATCGGAGTCGCTGGACGCGAAGAGTATCTACGTTAAAATAAATAGCAATAGTAATAACAACTTCACAAGTATAAACACGTCGAGATTGTAATGGGAGCTTATCCAATGCCTAATACGTGTATTTAATGTATTAAAGTAACGATGGAATGAGCGTGAAATAAAGCTGAAAGTTTCATTAGACTGTTTTATTTGGCTCTCGTAATAGCTATTTTCAATAAATCCTTCGAACACGAGTTTTCAAGGCGCAAACGCGATCGCTGAACTTTCAGCCGAGCATCAAAACATCGCTTGCTTTCCGAAGCTGTACGCGGTGATGCTTCGAAAGTCGTAATTACAGCTGGTACGCGGTAAAAAATAAAGAATATCGTAGGAGAAAACCGAGCTAATCCATACCTAGCCGAAGGCATAAATTATTTTGTCACCGCGCTGTGCTTCTTTTATTACATCACCGAGTAGTACTTTCCGTACTGGGTCCGCTTCCTCGTTCGCCCACCTAATCTTACGAGCGAGATACAGACGCAGACGCTCGAGTCTCGATTCGACGAGGTGGATGAAAAGTCAAATACGAGGCGCGAGTGCGAATTTCCGCACTGCTTTCTCACGCGGTGCAGACGATCGCAGCGAACGGCCCCGTTCGGCGCCCTTGATATTACCTCGTCTCAGGCTCAAGGCGCTGCCACAAGGATGCGTCGCCGTCGTGTCAAGGTAACTGTATATCGTGCTATCCGCCGTTCTACATCTGCGCAACGCGAATCCCGCGGAGATGCGAGCCTGCCGCGGATTCAACTGCTCGCCTCTTGCAGAGATCGCGGATCTCCATCTACCTATCAAGCTACCGACGACCCTCCGACCGTCCTTTCAGCTCCAGTGCCGACTCCGGTCCAGTCCGGAATCGAGAGCAGCTTTTTTGCTTATAAAGAATTGTTTTACCCGTGATCGAAACCTTTTACCTTATTTTAAAGTCATCTACATTCCAAGGTCTTCCTTCGATCATAAAACGAGTCATTTTTTAACGGAGTCTCTCGATTTATTTTATATCGATTATTATCCGGTATCGATGTTTAATGATTTTAATCTTCGCGGTGTGTACTTTCGTACCTTTTATTTTATACGACTCTAAAAGCGCTTTTATGTTCGACCCGATGAATTTAAAACATTTTATGAAATTGCGCGATGAAAGTCGTTTTGTTGCGATAAAATAATAAAAGAAAAAATAATCAAAAATCCGGAAAAACATCTTCTTACGTATATCAACGGTGGAATATCTTTTTCGAATTCCCGTTTACAATAATATTACGAAAACACTACCATCGTAATACAGCGCGATATAAATTCATCGATGAATAATTTATTATGCTTGAATTGCAACCGAGAAAAAATTACCCTCGAGTCCAGTGAAAGTACGTTTAAAACTGCGCAAAAAACGCGGGAGTCGTAAGCTGGTTGTGCGGGTCTCGGCGATAGTAGCCACATTTCGTAATCGAACTATCGAACGATACCGAATGCTAACCACAAATTGATATGAATTATCGTGAATATAAAAATTAATTTAAAAATAACCTAGAAGGTATAGTTGAAACTTGTATAATTCAAAATGACGATAATAAACCCTTTAAAAATGTAGCCAAGATCGAGCGGAAATAAACGTTGTTCGTTCGAAGGGAAGAAGGTAAAACAAGAACGAGCTCGAATGTACCACTGACAAAGAAAATTTGTGGCGCCGTCTTTTGTCCGCGTTACAACGTTTCGTTATTCCCACTTGGTACATCGTTGTATAATGTTATAAAATAAGAGGCTGCTTTTAGCAAATCCTCCAAAGGAACTCGTTAGAGCGGCACTTTTACCCTCATCGAGTATAATGAAATTAATATCGCGGCTTCTTAGGATAAACAGATGTTTATCTGCGCAGGAAGTCTTTGCTATACGACCGATTGTGTAGCAAAACCTCACCAAAGAATCACAAACCCAACTCAACATTATCGTTGTACACAGCTAGAAATACTAACGGGTACTACCTGATAAAAATAAATAACAGGTTCACGTTTGTTTCATGCGTATACGCTCTCACGCGGTATTAATGGGTATAAATATTAAGAGCTTACAGTCTTTTTCCAACTGCGAAAGAATAACTCGATTTAATATACCAGAACTGATGTAAAGAATAATGAGTTATTAATTTGAATTTATGTGAACAGACGACAAAAGTCTTTAAACCGTTTAAAATACTACACTAGAATAATTCTTAAAATCGATCTATTCAAATTAATTTAATTCACTGCACTTATAAAAACATATGGTATTTGAGATCTAAGAGAACCGACTACTTTCAATAATCTAATTATTTATATAAATATTTATTTTCTATCTCAAACCGTTTCGCTCTTTAATTTGCTTTTTTGTACCTCGGGTTTTATAAGCAACTCGTCTCTTAAAAAATAATTTTTTATATTTAATATATTATGTGTATTTCTCAAAATGTATATATTATAAATTTTATATCGTACACATACATTCAACACATTTTGATATTTTTCTCTCCGGTATTCGAAATAAACAACGTCGACAAGGCATTTTAAAGTGAAGATAATTAAGAAGTTAAATTTAATTTAAAATATTATTAAGTATTTCTTAAAAAAATTTAAGAATACTATAAAATTAATTTTGCGTCATTTGCCATCCGTGATTAATTATTTAATTTCGTAAGACGACAGTTAATTCTAAAAACAATTAGTTTATTCAACTATAGTACTTAATAAATTAAAAACGGTATCTTATACCATTGTTTGGTAAAATTCGTATATATAGAAATTGGCTAATAAAACTTATACGCCCATGTAATGGAATATACGCGCGTGTATAAATTATGATTTCAACGAACAGCAACGGCGGTGCTTTATAAAGTGACTATTACAGTGATACCATCACAAATATAGTAAGAAGTTATACCTATGTAACGTTGATGATTTGTCGTAAATGCTTGACAAAAAAACTAGTATTAGATACACGGAGGATTAACCAAAGCGAACTTTTATAGCACTTATTAACGGCATATTCGCATTATTTTCTACTAATCTTTACAGACATTTATGCGATAATTGAACTAAGTAGAACATTGTTTTAGATTTTCTCAAAGCAATGTTTGCATATATTTTATTCGAAACATTATACTCTCACATACGTAATTCGCACAATGATCCAACATCCTTGTTTAAAATCAAGTAATAATTAAAGTAAAAATTAAATCGTAATTAAGATGTTTATAATTCTTCCAAAGAGAATAATTTATTTATACTCTCATCGTAGCATGTAATTAATATAATTTATTATTTGTCTGATCGGATCATATTAATGAAGCGATGTAACATTATCCGATGATTAAGAATTTTTATAAGCTCGATCGTAATATTTTAACGCAGTATTCGCAAGGGTCGGAGAGCGTGAAATTCCGCGTCGATACGATTATTAATAATATCGTAAGTATTGAAAAGTTGAATACTTTTTGTATCACTTGAACGCGATAGAGATATTCCTCGATCGCGCGATGAAAGTTAGCAGCTTGCAAAGAGCGTTAAAATTTGATCAAATACGCTAAAAAGGCACAATGAAAATACAACTTAACAACTCGGGGCTTCGACACGGAACGACGTTTTATCAGGAATTCCATTAAAATTATCCGCACTCGAAGTGCTCCCGAATTCAATTTGTTTCTGGATGCGGGTAATACCGTTAGCCGGAACATTATAATGTACTTATATCGAGCACTTTGCTAAGCCGGCAGAGAAATTTTAAACGAAGTTGTCGAACAATGCGTAGAAGGAAATAAAAAGTCTAATGGCATAATAATCCTCGGGCGAGAACAGAAGAGCAGAATTCCCAGTGAAATTTCGAAGAAAAGGAAAGCCGTTAAGCTCGGACAAAGTCCGTAATCACTTTCGAACAGGCAGGTGAAATTCCTTGGTCCGGCCGAGCCGGAGGGTGAACCAAGAGCGTAACACGCCCCGAGAAGTACGAGAAGTACGGTAAAGAGCGTTTAAGGAGTTCGGTCGCGAACGGTATCGGCAGCAGCTCGCGAGTACCCGAGTTGCCGCCTATCGGAACCAATCCTCTATTCCACGACTGCACACGCGCTCGCCGCTCTCGACATCTTTACGACCCGGAACGATCGGCCCCCGTTTTTCTCGCCAACTTCCTCGCAGCTTCCTCGCAGTTTCCCCGCAGCTTCCCCGCAGCTTCCCCGCAGCTTCCCCGCAGCTTCTCCGAAGCTTCCCCGCAGCTTCCTCGCAACTTCCTCGCGCTGCCGTATTATTAGAGCGTCGAGAGGCGAGACAAGGAGCCGAGATGGATGTGCATGGCGAGCACGAGCTTCGCCGCAACTCGAATATCTGTATCGCGTTGCAACCCGACGCCCAGAGGCATCTATAATCTACGAAACCGGTTGACTCCGCCTGCGTACGTATGCGCCACGCTCGAACGCGGAATCTCGAATTCCGTTCGGATTTCTCGGTTTTTTATTGCCTTACATCACGCGCGCGACTCTCTTTCTCTTTTTAGGTACGCATGTGGGTAGGTTGGCGAGCGTGCGCGCATAATCGAGCTCCGAGAGGCGTTAGCGCGTCCTACCTATACGTTTACGCTCGCCACGACCTCACACGATCTCGAAACCATCGCGCCGACAAGTTTTTCAACTGCGAATTTCGAACACTTTGCGACTGGCGGCTGCTCGACTCGCGGCGCATTCCTACCTTCGGGAGCACTCAATTGCACTACCAACGTTCCACAAGGTATTACAAAACAGCGTCCCGAGAATAAATTGAGCGCGACAGCTCGATGCTTAAACCCCGATAAATAAAGCGTGTCTCGACTTTTTGACAAGTATAACGTTCGCTCGTCTCTTTGCTACCCTTTTTCGAAAAAATTTGCCTTTCTTTTTAAGTATAAGTATCGAATACATTTTACTGGCTTCGGAGCAACGTTGTTTCAGCGATACGATAAAGTTTAACGTTTTCTTCGGTATTTCGTTCATTTTATAGGAACGATTTTCATGGAAATTAATATTTTTATTTAAAGGCGAATAAAAGCAAAACGATAAACGAAATTTTGAAAGTTTTCCGTAATTATAAAACGCGAAGATTGAAAAAACTTGTTTTTAATCGACAAGTAATCTTAATAGCTATTCGTTTCCATCGTTTTTTGTATATCCGTATTAATTATAAGTACGACCATTAAAAAATGTGTGTAATTCGACGTTGTATCTTACTTGTACGCGAATTCGAGAGAGAACTTTCTTACTAACTTTCTTCCCGGTAACGTAGGTGTTAATTGACTCTACCACTTATGGAAAAGTGTATAAACTGATTTTACTCGATGAGAGACGATACATTTAATTGTACGTGGTTGATGAATTTCGAAAAAAATATTGATCGCGATATTTTGCAAAATAAATATTTCCACTCGGATTTAAAATATTTATTCGATTAAAAGTATGAATATTAAAATATGAACGACCAATCGTTCAACGTTAAATCGTTCAACGTTTCAATGTAACGTGAAAAACGAGTTTTCGTAAGATAACTCAAAAGCGAAAATATTATTTTTAAAAATAATATATTATTATTAACTAATTATAAATATATAAAAAGCATACCTAATTCACCTTGAGTAATGGACAGTAATGACCTTTAACGCAGCATCGCGTTACCAGCGGTTCATCTTCCACGATTTACGCGATAACTGTTGATTAACCGATATAAAAAAGAGAAAAAATTGCGAACTTCGATGCAAAGAAAAATTTTGTCTAATTTATTTTATCGTTTTATATTCGCTGTATAATAAACATAATTACGTTATCCAAGTAAAGGCAAAGGCATACAATATATAAACGATAAATTTTTATGATTCTCGAGCAGTTACGATTTACATAATATTATCGTTGAGGTAATACTTCTGAATTCGTTATTTTGTTTTTGAAATTCAAACGTAGGGTATTTTCAGATGTGAAAATAGAATATAAAAATGAAATTCACGTATATATTAGAGATTCATTATTTAGGAAAAAGTATCGTCGGAGAGATAAATTACGGGGATCCGAATTTATTAGCACTCGTTCCTTAAACGAAGTCTCGGTTCGTTCTTGAGAAATCCGAACGTTGCGCCGGAGAATGTTATTTTAATTTGGCGGTAATCCGAGCGAACCGATAAGGTTGGGTGAAGCGCCGAGGAAAAGTGATTTTCGCGATGGTTCGTAAACGACGTAACAGTAAGGGAGCAGTCCCGCTAAGAGGATAAGGTCGCGATCGCTCATCTCCCGCGTGGCGAAATAATCGATGGCTCATGGTGAGCTCGAGCTCGACGACTGCGCCACGCGAGGAATTAATTTTCCGTTGGCGCAGCGCATCGCCGGGAGGCAACGGCACATTGCACCAGGGGAGCGCACCGTACGAGCTCGAACAAAGGGGCAGCTAATGAACTTGCAGGATTATTACATGCTAATTGTCTCGGAGCGGAGATGAAAGAGAGAAAGTTTGTGTGGGCTTGCGTATACCTGTAGTATGTATTGTGCATACGCCTTGAGAATCTTCCCTTTGTCTACCTGCGAGCCGCCTCTAAGTCGAGGACTAACCTCCTCCGCACGCGTTTTCTCACACTACGAATCACCACTGCGACTCTCGGCGCTCAACGGCGCTCAACGGCGCTCAACGGCGCCGAGAGATTTTCTGTTAATTAAATTGAGGAAGGATTCGGTTCTACTTGCAACTACGGCTTATACGTACTCGAACAAGATTTGCGCGATAAGCGACTGTGGTTGACTTTAAGAACCTTCTGATAACGGCGTCTATCTTTCGCGAAAATACCGTTAGCGTTTTCACTTGGGTACCAATTTCATTCTACCGAGTAAAATTTCAGCCTGGCTTTTTTTATACGGTTTTCATTACACTCGAGTAACATTCTAATATGTTATTCGATTCGAGTTGATAAGCACTTCTGTTCTCGCATAGCTATCGGAGTTTTTTGAAAAGGAAAATCTTAATCGTAAATAACATCTTACCAAAATTTAAATACTAAAAAACGATTGTTAATTTATTGCTAATGGGAATTATTTTTCCAACAGTACTCGTAAGAGTTAAAAATTATAATCGATACTCGTTTTTTGATCTCGGTCAACCTAATCTCTGAGATGCAAGATATAAAATCAAAGTAGTACATTAACTTAAGATTGATTAACAACGATATTAAAATTTATACCCTTACAACTAATAATCTTAAATGTGAACGAAAAAAAAATTAATGTCAATACAAAATACTATATTTTAACTTTTTATTATATTGTATACTGTTTAATCTTCATTGGTATTATAACTTTTATTTAGAAAATATAACTCAAGATGGACATGTATAAAAATGAAGGTTGCTAAAAATAAACTTGGTTCATTTATTTTATTTTACTATATTATCTAGATTAAAATTTAGAATTCAAAGAAAATTACAGGCTTGTAATTTACGTTACTAAGTAAATCATTTTCGTATAACTACTTGAGACGTTATAACGTTAAAGAAGTTAGAAAAAGGTAATGCAAAATAATTTTTTATATAAAAATCTGTATATGTCTAGTAAATATATATATTAATACAAAAATTGTTTTAGAATATTAATGTTATTTGACAAAATTGAACAAAAGCATCTTTTCTAAGAGTTAAAAAAGAAGCTACTCTAATTCAAAACTAATTATTAATCTCAAACGATAAATATTATTTTTAGTTTACATTAAATTATTTAACCCAAAGTAAAAATACAGCATTTGTGAAATTTTATTTTATAAAAAAATTCTCAAGCATTTAATAAAAGATAACGTATCAAATGAAAATTTATACGATAAATATTCATAATTACAAAAATTTTAATTATTTAAATATGGCTTACTATTTTCTGCGAAATATCGTTTTAAAATTTTCTTCAAATATTAAGTAATTCAAATAAAGATTCGCTAAAATTTAAGTGCAATAATTTTCACAATACAGTTTTAAGAAAAACGCATTTAAGATTTTAAAAACAGATTTTCTAGCTTTTATAGTGAAATGTTAAAGTTTTAAGTTTTATACCCTTAATTCACGATAATAAAAGTAATAATTATCTCTCTGTGATATTATTTTCATGTTCTTTGTCTTTTCAAGACAATTTAAAAGACGAGCACAATTCTTAGGCAGTATCCGTGAGTGAGCGCTCAGCTATCTTCACTCGCAATTTGTCAGTCTGTACACAGAAATTATAACAGCATAACGAAGTACTAATGACTAACAGCTGTATCATTAAAAATGTAATATATAATATTATTGGCTAAGTGCAGCGCCGTTTTAATGCGTAAAAATTTCTTCGCGTTTTATATGACATAACTTCGATAAGATATAAATATTATTTTGAGTATAGTTCTCTTACGATTAAGAATATTATTTTTCGCCAAAGGTTTACGAATAAGCTTAAAAGCGATTAAAATTTTATTTTTTTAAATATTTTATCACTACATTTTTTTAATCTACGTATAAATTTTAAACTTACTATAAAATGAAAGTTATCTATTATTTGAAAAAATTTCAATGTTTTAAAATTCGCAAACTGGTTGCACGATAAAAAAAATGTCTTTAAAATTAATTTTTATTTATTTATATAATATTAAGATACAATTTCGTTAAATCTAAATTTGAATTTTTGAAAAATATGAGATCGACACAATTCTATGATTCAATAAAATGTAAATTATCGTTTGAATTCTATGGTGCAGAATTCGTCTTTAAAAAAATTTTTTCGTTAATCGCTAGCAATAGATAATTGAACGGTATAATATTTAATTTATATTATTTAAGACTCGATAGTCAAGTAAATATTACTTAAACTGTATATTAATAAAAAATAAAAATATATAGCTAAATTAACCAATAATTAATTTGCTTGGACGTTCGTTAAAATGATTCAAACAGAAATAGGAAGTGAATCCAATTTCGAGAATAACAAATAATCACCGATAGCTATAAACCTGTCTTATTAGAATTGAAATGTGTATTGTAAAGTAAATCCATGACTTGCTTTGAAATACACTCGAACTCAAGCGTCATTCGTATCGTAAAAATTAAAGGTAAAGATCTCGAATAAGCTGTGTGTTGAGATTATAATAAAACGGTATAAAACTACAAAATTACAATACCTTCTAATCGATGAAACACAAGAAGAATCCTGCAACAATGATTGTAAGTACCAGCAAAAAGTGGAACGGCGCGTCTCACTCGCGATGGATGAAGATACGCCCTCGATAAATTAGTCGCAATCCCCAGTTATATACGATAACAACGTGGAATTTAAGGGAAAGAAGAAGAATGGAAGAAAAAGAAAGTGGGTGTAGACAGATTCATGGATGTTCAAAGTGCGCCACCGGACCGTTAAACGATTCCAAGTGGAATTTTCGCTTCCGAGAATATGCAAAGCAAGAGACGAGGCAATAACTTATCGGCCACAAGCGAAAACGAACTAACAGAGCTCAAGAATTGAGGCCCGAAAATGGACCCTTTCCCTTTTCCTTTCTCCCAACGAAACGGGTTATTGGGTAACTTGGATGCTTGTGGTTAACGTGCCATTATATGTTCCTTGCTCATCAGACTTTTTTAGTTTCTTCTGTCGGAAGTCCTTAAATTTTAATGATAATTTGACAAACTTATTAATTTATGATTTAAATAAAGATTTACTTTATTTGATACAACCTCTAATAATAGACATTTCTCTACTTTTCTTTATAGACAAATTAAGATATTATTTTAATATATTTTAATTACCCGAGAATAAATTCTAATTTTATTTAATAAACCTGATTATAATTTTGATGAAATAGTATTCACGCGTTTACATATTGAACTGAAAAAATTTGCACACTTTTTTTATATTAGTAGCACAAAAATATCTTTAAAAAGCTTCAGAAGACCAAATGTCATAAAAAATTGAATTTTTTTATTGTATTTCCGAAAGAAAAATTTTTCTTAAACATAATACTGCAAAGTTTATATCAAATTTTCTAAAATTCTTGATTATATAACAGATAGAATGAAAAACTGTGTACATTCAATTTTTTATAATGAAAAATTTTCTTTTGTAAAAGTTTATATGTTTGGAAAAACTTTCTTATTTCATAAAAATTTATATAATTTTAAGATCTTTGAAAAATAAGACGTAGAATATATAACTTAAAAATTTAATACTCGATTTCATAACTAGATTACAAAAAAATCTCGATATAAAACGAAAATTCACTAATAAAAATAAATAAATAAATAAACTGATAATAATTTTCATAATGTTGACCCGAAAATTTTATTATTGATATATACGGCAAAAAAATGAAGGTTAAAAACAAAAATACTCTCTTCAAAGTGCTGTAAAAGATTTTGTATTACTTATTTATACTCATCTTTTTGACGAAAAAAACTTCTCACAAGATATAACGGTTATACATAAGATTGTAATACACATAAAATGTAAATTTCAACCGAACAATACGGTTTATAAAATATTTTCGAAAAGAACTTTCAATGAGCAAAAAATTTAAAAAATCGGTATATACCAGTTATTATACTTAATGATAATTTTAAAACATTATTATTTTACTTGGAAGAATTGCAAGTGTAAATTTAAGAATTTGTTGAGGCAAAATGTGAGCTGATAGATGAAAAATAACGAGGATCGAAGCAAACTAAATAAGAATAAAAGTAGCTAAATATAAAAAAAAATTAATTAAAAACAACGAATAGATACTTATGAAAAAATAAAAGTATCTTTTTAATCTGCCGAAACTTATTAAGCAAGATATTTATTAGTAATTTTTTCTACTAGTAATTACTATTAAATTTAAAAAGAATCTTTAAATGCATTGATCTCAAAATATCTTTTTACCTTTTTACAGTACAAATTCAAACGAATGTTTAAATTGATTTTAAAAAATTGATAAAATGTAAAATATAATTCGCTATAAAAAATTTATAAATAGATATAAATATAAAAATTTAATTAATACTATCATAATTCATTTTTTAACTAAAAATCATCGTTGTTGGATACTTTTACAATTTTTATTTTTTCATATGTATTTTAGATTTTATTATGCAATTGAATAATCATAGAAAAAAATTATATAAAAAAAGTATACCTGGATTTTTTAATTCTAACAAATATCCAAAGCTAAAATACACATTATAATAACAAATAACCTTATAATTATTTATATATGAAATATTAATAAAGATTATATTAAATTACATATTTATTTTTACTTGTATAATTTTTTTACTAAATTTTGATAAAGATATTTTACTAAATGACTGCATAGTCTTCGTAGTACAGTATGAATTTTTTTTTCATTATATAATATCATGCCTTTACTCTCATGAAATAAAAACCAACTTTATCATGAAAGTATAAATAATTTAAAACACAATTTATAACTGTAGCTCTAACGAATGAAGTTATTTTATTGAATACATAACATAATATATAGTTAGTAATCTATACAAAAGTAATTTAGAAAGCAGCAATATTATATTAAATGCGAGAAAAAAATTTTGATAGATTCCGCTTATTGACAACTACAACTAAAGAATTTCATTTAAATGCTTTAAAATTGTATTACTTGTTATATTTATTTGTTCACAAAAGTAGTTATATTTATCGATAACTAAATAAGTTTCTATTAAATTCCATTTATAGTACCTTATAAATTTCAATTAAAAAATAAATGTAAAAAAAGTTGAAGAAAAAAAACAAAAGTTGAAGATTATTTAGATAGTTTGTAATTTATAATCTTATATTGACTTTTAATATGGCAATATATAAACAATAATGGTCGATAAGTAATTGTTAATATTTTTTTCATGGAAAGAAAATTATTGAATGACGTGTTCAATTTAAGCACCTACAGCAATTCGTAATTATAGTCCTAACCAGTTTTGTATAAAAATTTAACTTGAAAACATTTAAAGGCTAATTTTATTTGCTTTTTACCAATTAAAATAATTGGATGTAGTGAGATGAAAAATTTTCCTTTCTTATAACTATGATCTTTAAGTGTCGTACACAAAGTCATCAAATACCTACCCTTATAAAAACGAGTCTGAAGCCATCGGAAAGAAAATAACATATTCCGTTATATTTTATACGTTTTGCTATTACAACATAAAATATATTTATTTAAACAATTGTTGTGATTAACACTTCATTTTAAATACGATGAATACACACACACATACACATCTCAGTAAATAATAGTTAAACATGACATTCCATATATTTAAATTATTCAGTCCCAGTGATTTTTTATAAAAGATGTCTTTTTATTTCTACGTAATTAAGAGTTTATCTTTTAGAAATGTTTACACGAATGAATTTTCCTGTTTTACCTTGATAAACATCTAAAAAAAATCAAAAGAAATGTGTTTCAACACACAATGTACAAATAGTTGATATTTGTTTGAAATTATACAAATATTTTTGTAGAATGGTATCACGAGTAATAACAATGAAAAAGTCTGTTATCTAGCTACATTATATACTACTTTAATCTGGACTGTTTTATCTTAAAAATTTCTTATCGTGTACAGCACAAATTTACCACATTTTAACAGTTTTCTCACTGCTATTCGAAAAAGTCGTTAACTCACGAGTACATCAATTTCCAACAATTTATAACCTTTCGCGGTATAACTCTGGTATACTTATAAATCGCGGTGAGCCATGAAAATAGTTCGAATATTTTCGAAAAAGAAAATGGAGAATCGCTAAAGAAAGGTTGAATTCGATTTTAGAGACCAATAGTCGATCGGTTTTAGCGTGCGATCTATGTTTTCCAATTGACTCAAGTCGGGTGGCGAGTATGGAAAAACGTCTCGTCGATCGCAAGATCATTGAAAAAAAATGGAAGCATAAGAGCTCCTCGTTGGATAAAAGTACACGGCATATCGAGTTTCGGACGATTAAGTCGTCGGAGGTGGATCGAGAAAAAACAGGTGAGCCTCGCGCTTCACTTAGCGCAGAAATGCTCTCGAGACGTGGAATCGAAGGAAATTTACGGCATCGGTAATTAAAAGGTGACGCTACGCCGGACAATAGTCACGCTTCATGCCGATTTAACCCGCAGGGGCATCGAGAGTGGACCGGAAGCTCGAGATCACGCGACACCTGACATCGCGAATCGAAGGTTTCAAAACCAGAGACATCGAGCTTACGAAACTGGGTCATACCGTCGTTCCGTCTTTCGCGAAGAGTAGGAACGGAAGAGTAGGAGAGAGTGGAAGTCCAGAACCTCGTCATTTTCCTGCGAGCGGATCTCTTGTCTCTACGCTCGCCCGCTTTTATAACTTAAACGCCTCTACGCTGTATACAGTTATAAATTTGTTTGTGAATTTGCGGTTACGCGTAGAAGCACACACGAGGCTTCTGCCTTCCTTTTTTCGAGGTTTGTGGTTTTATGGAATAGTTCTTTTTTTGAGGCTTCAGGCAGCAGGTGGTTTATCAGAAATTTTTCTTAAAAAATATTTTATATTCCTACATATTCAGGCAGGGTATATTGTGGTTTTTCAATTATTATGCTTATTTTGTAAACGAGCATTGGTGTTATAATGCATACTACGTTCACTCTTAATCTAATTTACTATCCGGGATAGAATTCGAAAAATATTTATTATCCAGGTTTGCAATTTTTTATCATTTCGATCGCTCGACGCTGTCTACAATGATTTATAAATTATTATTTTCATTTACGGTAAAAATTCAAAATACATTTCGTTTTAAATTTTATTAGAGGTGCGGAGATTATTTAAAATTGAATTTAAAGAAGTTTGCATCCCTGCGACAGAACTCTCGCTTTAATAACATTTAATGTCACCAATTATTTTTCCACCGTATTATCTGTCACGATTAACTTGTATAACTAATTGTTTTAATTACCGTTTTCATTATGCAAGATTTCTAAAGTAATTTTCTAAAACTATATAAAACCTGATTTTTACACATTGGAAAATCACTAACCACGATAGCGAACACGTTTATCTGGAAATACAATATTACTTATGCGTTTAATTTCTTCAAATTTACACTTTTTTTATTTCTCCCGTTTGGCGAAAGTACGCGTAAAACCACGAAAGACGTAAAAATAATAATTTTTAAACGTGAGAAAAATTCATTGAAAAATACGAGAAACGTATACCGAGTAAGATTTAACTAATTTTAAGTTATTTTAAATACATTGTATACGAGGAACTGGGTATAAGTTCATTAGGAAGAAGCAGCTAACTATTCCTTATACGAAGTTTTAACACTTTTCTTAGCAGCCTATTAATTTTTTTAAATGCATCGACCATATGTGGCTAATGAGATAATTTTATTATACCTGAAATAATCGTTGTAACAAAATTTAATTCGCGAGTTAATTTTATTAAAATAACGTCGTTTAAAGTTTAATCCGGAATATACGACGTATACGGATAAACTTTATAAAATGCGATACGTTAAACCAATAATGTTGGACACCTAATTTCAAAGACTTTTCCTAAATAAGAGAATAATATTTTCTAAATTTTTTAGCGATTTTAAATTATGCATGAGTTTTTCAAGGAATTATCAAGAAAATCTTCCAAGTTATAAATAACAGTATTTATGGAAGAAAATATCGAGCTCTAAGATAACAAATCGCTTTGAAATTGAAACCGCATACAAATGAGCCGCTTAAAAATATTCCGCAGAAAATTATCTCGTGCGAAGATCGAATACAGACCAAAAATTTCAATTATAATTTATATCGAAACTAATACTACAATATTTTTTAAATTTAACTTTCAATCGTCGATTACCTTTGTAAATCGATCGAGTACGGAAATGAAAATGTAAATTGACCTTGGAATCGTGAACGTAATTTATATAAATTATAACTAATTATCGGGGATAATTTAATATTTTTGTGTTTGCGTTGCGATGTTCGATAAGAAATATTTGATAATCTCGAGAGTTATAACAGTTCCGCCGAGTTATAATAAATCTGCCTTAATTTGTTTGAGCAGCGACATTGCAAGCTCCGTAAGAACTAAATAAGAATCGCACCGGTTTCACGGAGCTGGATATACGTGTACATACGTGTACAGATAGAAAGAGAAAAGATAACTCTGGATACGAGACCTGTATCATACAATCTGGCAAGACTCGCACTAAGATTTTAATGAGAATTTGCGTTTGTAAAAAATGCGCGATAGTGCCGCGAATGCGCGAGCGACGCGTACACCTTCATCTCCTGGACGGGTATCCCACACGCATAAAGCAAATTTAAAATGTCTATGTTTTTTCTTTCTTTGCCCGGGGTGCAAGAGCGATGGAGCGTAGGAGCGGAGGAGCGGAGGAGCGGAGAAGCGGAGGAGCGGAGGAGCGGAGGAACGGAGGAACGGAGGAGCGACGCCGCGGATGAAATACGCCTGATAATAAACTTCTCGGTGCGTAAGCGCGCTCTCTCGCACGCGAGGCCGGCGTATTTCAGTCGCGAGCGCGTGCGCATCCCGTCGTAAAACCGCGGAAGCCCCGTAATTTTTAACGGCCTCCTCGCACGATCGCCCGAGGAAGCAATGACACTCGGCGCTCTCCTCAAAGCGCAGCGCCCGGCTCGATATCCGAGCGCCAGCTGCTCCCCGCGCAAGCGCGCTAGATCTCCCCGGAGCAACGACCCGGGCCGAGTCTCCGTTGCCGGGGACGCGTCCTTGGCCCGAGCCGGAGGACACGCCGAGACCGAGCTTACGCAACCGGGGAACACCTCCCGAGTCGCGCTTGCGTTCTTCTCCACCTACCACCTCCGTATTTTGCAAGTGTCGCGACGGCAATTTTTTCCCGACCGAGCACCGACCAAAGAAGTCCTCGGAAAGATGCAGGAACAGGAACGGGGCCCAAGAATGCGGCGCGCGATCGAGAGGAAAAATGTTCGACATTGGCTGCGCCTGCCGCGATTGCCGCGACTGCCGCGACTGCCGCAACTTCTGCAACGAGAAGCGTTTTTAGAACTTTTTAGCGTAACGAGACCGAAAAAAAGCGAAGAAAGAGACGAGTCGAGTCAGCGGAGATCCGCCGACGTGTAATGGATGCGGATGAAGAAAGGGACTCATAGACGAGAGCGATGTTCCTCTCGAAGGGATCGCTTGAAAAACGTTAACGCACGCCGATTCTCGCCGCGAGCGTAGCCAATTTCGAACGCGGGGAGAAAAATCGCCCGTCGTGTCTACGCGTCTTTCGCTCCTCTCGATTTCGCACTTGTCGTTGTCGATCCCCCTCGACACGACGGCGCACACGCGCGGCTCTAACGACGCGTCGCATACCACCGGCATTTTTTATTTACCTCTTCTTTCCTCTAACGCGACGCGTGCGAAAGAGAGACTCGCTCGAGGAGTAGGAGGAGAACCCTTGGGAACGTCTCTGCTAGACTAGTTTATTATACAAGCGTGTACACCGTAAAAGGTTGTTGAGCTTGATATCCCTCTCCCGAGGTTCGCGCCGGCCGCTCCCCCTGCAGCCAGAGAGAGGCCGAGAGTTAAACGACGACCTTGAACGACCTTGACGAGTGCACCGAGAGCGTGCTTCACTCGTCGCTCTCTCGCTGACGTCAACGCCCGTCCCTCTCTCTCCCTCTCTCTCCCTCTCTCTCCCTCTCTCTCTCTCTCTCCTGACTACGCCGCGAATGAGCCCATCGTTCTACCTCACCAGGAATGACAGAGAGACAAAAAGAAAAACGCGCTCCCTTGGAAAAGCCACGCTATTATTAGCCCCCAACGGATGTAATTGCCCTTTTGGCCTCTGTGACAGTATATACTTACACATCCATTCGAGTACGTATTCGTATTAATATTTCGATGCATTAAACGCATATTGGAATTTTCAAATGCCAAGATGATCTCCCGTTGAAGATGTTCGAGATGTTCCTAGCGGATGTGCAGCCGGGAATTATTAATTCAGCGAGGCAACCGAACCCCAGAGCCGAACTAAGAACGTAACGTGACGGATCGACGGCTGCTATTTCGCTTCGCTATCGACGTTTCGACGTAACTCCGAGAGAAGTGCTTCGTTAATAATTGTCGGACAGTGCGGAAACGTCTACGGTAAAATCTTGCACTTTTACAAAAAAGTCCAACATTTATTATACATGTAAGAAAATAGCTATATTTAGCGAGGAATCGCAAAATCACGCGTTATTTTCTTTCCAATATAATTTTCCATACGTTATTAAACATTTCATACTTCTAAAACTCGTGTACAAGTTTTACATATTTTCAAAATTATCTTAAATTTACGTTCTTTATTTCCTTCTCTAAGACATTACGCATTTAAAAATAGCTTATAAATAAATCGTACTATTAATACAAAATTATAAATTTGAAAGAAGAAAATTATTGAATAATATAATAATATAATAAAAAGATATCTTCATTTACGAACATGTGTATTCGTTTCGAAATGACTGTATATCGTACAACTTTATCGAATCGTCGGACATTTATGATGTGTTGCAAAATCGATAAATTTCGCCTTTTAATACGAATTTATAAAATATCACTCTATGTAAATACGCAAAATCGCATAATTATGCAATGACTATTTTCACTTTGAATTTTATGCGTCACTCTTTTATTGTATAAAAATGAATGTAGTAAATCTATTTTTGTATAGTATACATTGCTATTGACATTATGGCACAAAACGAGTAGATTAAAAAAACTATAAAAAGTATGTATACAGTGTATATTTTAAACCTTTCATCAATTAATGCATACCGAAAGATTTACGCATGAAAATGAAAAACCTAGTCCTGTACAATAACTCGTTTTATTAATGGCAAGATACTTCCAAGTCGTATGCATATAAATAGACAATTTATTAAATATACATTCACAAGATAATAATTTATTGTAACTGCTTTAAATATTTATTTAAATTATCTGCGATATTTAACATCATCTTTCTTGAATAAGAGTCAACCTTACTTTTTGCACGAATCGAATATTAATAATACGAATATTCATTGTTCGAATTTAATAATGAAGATAAGGCAAATTTTTTAAATAATTATATTTTGATTTCGATACCATCTCGATAATTTTACGTTCTTGAATCCTGAAAATTTTAACCACTATCTGCAACATATATATCAAACAAGGTAAAATATAAATTTATTTATTTTAAATCACCAAAATTGGTATTACGATTACTTTATAAACATAATTATAACTTCTCGCGAAATCTAAAATTAATTCGAATTAAAAAATATTTATTTTAAATTGAAATTAATAATTACTATATATTTTTTTAAAGAATAATTTAGAAAATTAATCTTTTGGTACAACAATGATCGATAAGAATTATTCATAATTGGAAGACCATTCTCTAATGAAATCGGATAAGTTATGTTTAACGTAGCAGAAATATTTTAACCAACATTTCTAATTAAGATACGTAACTACAACAATATTCAAACGAAGCTATAGCGCGACAAGAATCAATATTTTAAGATATTTATAAACGTCAACGTAATTAAGTAGAAAAAAATACTTATTCAATAAAATCGATTAAAAGGCAAAATCTTTTCAACCAGAACCGTTCTAATGACTACCTTTTGTTTCTTGGTCTTATCTTCGTGACAGTCTTGCTGCAAGAAAATAGTCATCTCTCATGATGGCTCGAGCAAGTTAATTTTAAGTGCATTATGCTCTCGGTCGATCAGAGTCTCTAGACAGTGCAGTCCCTGAAGTGAGCCCTTGTACACGTATCGACTATAACAACCATGACTCTTAAGTGGAGTCCTTCGAATCCCCTTAATAGCTTGAAAGCATATTTTATAAAAATTCCTATTATATTATAAATGTATTTTTCAGCCAATTTTTCAGCCAATTTTTCAGCCAATTTTTCAACAGAAATTATATTACTTTTGTACGTTTTGATTTACGGCTCGAAAAATAAGAAATGCCTTTTGTTTATCCTAACGAAACCGACCATTTACATATCAATTGAATAAGTTAATTGAATCGGATTTAAATGTTCGTAAATATTCACGCTTGGATCGCATTCGACGAATAAAGCAATTGCAACGTACTATTTATTATTTAGAGCTTAAACTATAGAATTACAATTGAATCAAAGCTGAAACTTATCGATCGACACAAAATAATATAAAGCACGGAATCATCGATCATTCCGATACTTAATTTATAAATCTAATAACTCGAATAATAGAAAAATCAAGCAAATATATTAAAAAAAAAACAAAACTTATTAAAAAGTATATAAAAAAACATAATTGAACTTTTTACGATAATAATTGTAAATAGATAATAATTATAAAGTATTTCATTGCAACAAAATTTTATGGGAATAAATAAAAATTACGATATCGATCGGGCATAATCGCAACACCTAAGTTTACATTTCGCCGAGATCTGTTTTCAGCTTATCCGAAGAAAGTAGTTGTATTTGCCAAGCCATTTCTTTGTGTTGACTCGATGCTTAGCGGTTCGGTGAAAATTCTGTTGGAGGTTGAAATAAAGAGGGGACCATGGCATTGTTACAGCGCGGAGCGTATTAGCGCAAACAACCCGAGAGAATTGAATCGATGTTCGCTAATTAAGGCTCTTCAGCGCGCGGCTAACCTTCTGCCGGCCACTTCCAGGAACCCCAGCCGCTAATCTTTCCGTTCGTTATAAACAACTTGAAAATTAAAATTTTGCTTACTAATCAGTAATATGGAATTTCAGTGCCCGAGCATTAATTAAGCTTTGCTTTATCGAAGCTGGTCGCGTTTTTGCCGAGTGCGCGCCGAGAGATACGAATGGATTCTTCTCCACTCTCGCAACGATACGCTTTCGTTAAGAGAGTTCTTTTCGTTACCGCTATACAATCTTCCACTCCGATAATCATTGTCCCTATTTTCAAGCATTAATTATATTTGCAGACATCGAGAAACGTTTGCTTAAGCACGAGCTTGTAAGAAATAATAATGCATCGACGAAATAATTTCGTTTCGCTCGAGATATAATCGGTGTAGAGTCGGTGTAGAGTCGGTGTAACTCGCTTCGATGTAACGTATTTCGATACCAACCGATCTTCCAATCTAAAATATCTCGAGTGTTTCTCGAGAGACGATCTGCCCGACCGATCGATTCCTCGATTCATTATTCGCGTTCCATATTTTTCAAGTGCTGTTTTTTCAAATATTTGAAACTTTGAATGGAGCATTAAGGTGAGGTAACATCGAAACCCACGGATCCGTGGTAATGGAAGCTTGTTCGTTGCAGGCTTCTTTCAATCTTCGCGCAAAGCTAAACATTATTATTAATACGTTGACGTACGGAGTTTACATCGAGGCGATTAAGTCTGGTGCGCTGCTTCACCGAGTATATCAAGGTCGCGCTTAATAGCGCGATGAACCGGTTTCGCAAACAACGTCGTAAATACAAGAGAAAAAAAATGGAATTATCTAATTTATCTAAGTTTATATTTTTAACAACTTTCGTACGATTCTCGAGGCGATCGGGCAAATAAAATCGCGTATCCCGAGTCGAGGGTCGATACAATTTGAATGTATAAAACTCGAGAGTTTTCGGTCGAAGCGACGCAAATATAGACTCGACTCGTCCTACGAGACGCCGAGTCGGGTTGGTTCGACCGCGCGTCCATTTTTATTAAACCGCCTCCGAAAGAACTCGAACCATCGCTCGGTTTGCATAGATCTAATCGCCGAAGGCGAGTACGTAATGAGACATCGTCACTGTCGCCTCGCGTCGCGTCGCGCGCGATACAAATCGCATCCCGCCTCTGCAGGAACAGCCGACTTTTTTTCGCGGGCTCGGCAACCAGTTCCAGCGACGAGTCCGAGAAACGAAGCTTTTTTCGCTTACCGTGTCCGTCCTTTCCCTCGGCACTTCCTGAAATCGGCTACTGGCCTCCTCCGAGTCGGAATCGAATTAAACGAGTTTCGATGCGATGGATGGATTGCGTAAAGTGAGACGTGAAGTCATCGCTAGCACTTTTGACGTATCGGGATTTAAAAGGAAGGAATCGTTTGCGCTTCCTCGGTATGTACGTACATCTTTTTAAAGTCCACTCAAAGCTATAAATATTTACTCGATCGAACCTTGCGATTTAGCTCTTTCCGATGTACGCGCTTTTTGCGCGAGTCGTTGCTGCGCACGATCTCATCGGCTGAATCAACTAAAATGATTAACTTGAGCCATAACGTTGACATGGCTAGAATGCGTGATTCTTGCTGTTACAACTGAATTATTGGTTGCACCTTGTTCGCTTTGCCGACGAGTACTTTTTTGTCTTCCTTTATTCCTTCTTTTATCTTTTTTGGCACGTTAAAAAGCGGTATTTTAAATAGAAATATTATACCGACTATCGCGAGTATCTATGGTATTTTTATAGTAAACGATACGTTACAACTCCACTAAATTAAACAACTCTTCGCTTTTATTATTTTTAATTAACGTGACACGGACATTCGAAATAATTACCCGACATTTTAAAAAGATTATAATTTATACAAAGTTAAAAGCGTTGATAATACGAATAAAACTAGAAATTCAAAAAAATTATTACTCGTGATATTCATCGATATTTTACATACATAGAAATTATCGAACGAATTCTCCAAGTGTGAAAACCGGTAGCTCATTTTTATACCAAATATAACTGGAATTTTATTGATTTTTTCGTAAGGACTATACATTGATTCGTAAAACTTCGTTCAACGCTTCTTTGCGAGATCGCGTATATTTTGAAATCGGTTAAAAAACGTTCTATTTAAATTCAAGTTTGTATCGAGCAATAAAAATCTTCATATCTCATTAACGTCTATTAAAATTCAAGCTGTAATTTGTAACGCATCTGTCAGATCCATCTTTAACTTCACTTAAGTCAACATATCCCTTTTTCAATTAAAAACTCAAAGTCACTGCTATGACTCTGAGGCACGAAAAGCTATTCGTTTAAATAAGTGGTGAGTAGCGTCTATGATCGCGTAGACCTCCATAATACGAAATGAAATAGATTCACGTCCGCTTTTCTGCTGTCTTACGTTTCCTTTCTTTTCAATCCTTTCTCTCTTCTCAACGGCCGCTCGAGAGATAGATACGGGAATCCTCCAGTGATTAAGGGTCGACCACCCGGAGCGTTTCCATCGATTTCCACCCATCCATCGAATACATGGTCTGTTTAATGGCGCGCGATGCGAATCGCCGTAACAAGAAAATGCGATGACATCGACAAACAGCAGCTCGAGGAAATAGAAGTACGCCTGCGGTGAGGAATGAATGATTATGACGCGCTTTGCAAATTATTATTTGAAAAAATGACGGGAAAGAGTCAAGCGTCGAATTCCTATCGGTCTAGCGGAGGCAGTTCCGTCGTGAGAAATTGATTGTGCGCTCTCTCTTTTTCTCTCTTTCCCTCTCTTTCCCTCTCACCCTCTTCCTCTTCCTCGCGCAAGGCTTCGGGATGGACGTTTTTAGATCATTCGATTATTCCCGAGTTTCGACCTCGTTACCATTGCTTTTTTTGCCCCGGCCACACCTCGCGTAACGCGAAACTCAAAGCGCGTGTTTCCGTCGCTCGGCTTCGCCGTCTCCCGTCTACCTTGCAAGAAAAGTCGGTCCTTAATTAAATTGCCGTATCGGCGGTGTGGCTCCTTAGCATTGCCGCCATTCCAAAATCACTCGGATGCGCCTCTTTCCAACTCGGTAAACTCTTCCGCATTTATTTGCACCCGAGAGTGAAGGGAACGAGCGAAAAGCTCCCCTAATCAAATAACAGAATCGCTCGTATCCCCCGGAATGTCCCTTCGAACGTGCCGCGATGGGTCTCTCGTCCCTCCCTCTTCTCCTCGCCCCGAACTCGGGTGTTCCCATAGCGCGTATCCCGCTACCGAGGTTCTGCCCCTCTGGAGATATGCTTTTGTTGCCGCGGCGCTTTTTCCATCGCGGCTTCCTGCGCCTCTCCTGTCCGCTCGAGCCACGGCTCAGCGAACCGCGCCGATTTACGTAAAAGACTTCCGGGGAGATGCGCGAGCATTATATACGCTCCTCTCTCTCTCTCTCTCTCTCCCTCGCGATCTCGTTCTCGTAACTTCCATCTCCTTCGGTGCGCGCATATATCTGTGAAGCATCGCCAGAAACCGTAGAAGGAAGAGATGGAAAAACAAGCGTTTTCATGCTCGGTTTAAAAGTCGCTGAAGAACCTGCGAGTGCGATAGAGCGCGTTTTCGCGCTTCGAGAACTGGCGCATCTCATCGCGTCGAGGCCTCGCGAATCCCTCCGGCGCGCATAAAGTCGGTATAGTCGTCTCGTAACTTTGCTCCATCTCTCTCTCTCTCTCTCTCTCTCTCTCTCTCTCTCTCTGTCTACCTGTCTATCTCCCTCCCACCCTCCCTCTCTCTCACCCGCTCTCTCTCCCTCGATCTCCCGTACCTCTCGACCGGCATGGGGGGTTCGCCTTTAGCGCACGATGCAGCTCTCCGTACGACGCGTGTATAGATAGTAGCTCGAGTGCGGAGTCCAGCTCTTCGCTATAAATAGCGTCGGTCGTTGGCTTCGAGTGAAATTGATCTCCTCCGTATGGAACCGAACAACCGCGGCTCTGCCGACAACAACGGCAATAATAACAACAATAATGACAAAAAAGCATCGTAATTTCCGAGAGCGGAAGAAAAATTGGTTATCTGTTAGACCGACGCCCCTCGCGTCATCTTGCGAATTCGAGAGAGACGGATAAATATAGGAAGAGTGAAAGAAAGAGAGAGAGAGAGGAAAAGGAAAAGAGCTCTCGCTGTCTTAGCAATGCCAAGGAAATATTGTTTCCACTTAATCATTGATTTATTTTCGTTTCGTACGTAGTATATACGCGAGCATTGAAAGAACCGACGTAGAGAGAGAGAGAGAGAGTGAGAGAGAGTAAGAGATCGAACAACCACAGCTCATCGCGCTGGGTTCTTTGGCTTTAACGATGCCGCGCAACGGCTAATTTGCAAGCTCCGAATGGAAAAAAGCCGTATGCGCGCGCAAGCAAAACTCTAACTACCATCGATTCTCAAAGCGTGCCATTAAGCGGTATGCCTTAAATCGAATTCAATATATCCATACGGCTCGACGACCCAGTATCTTGTACGTACGAGTCGAGAGCTCGAGCTTTAAGGGTTACGCTGTCTTGGGTGCGCCGAGTACCTCGTAAAGTCCTGATTTCTCCTGTTTTTCTTCGCCATCTTTATCTATCTCGCTCACCACGGGAAAGTGAAGGCAGTTAAGCCAAATGAAATGACGGTAATTATACCAAACCTGCGTTACGACGCCTGAGAGGAGAAATTAAGATGAACTCGCATTCACTGAAAAATGGTTCAATCCGGGCTGCAAATATCGGACTTCCGAGGAAAAATTGAAAATCATCTCTTGAGTGCGCACTTGCCGATCGCGAAATTCGTATATTTATATCTCACTTACCTTAATTTGATAATGCGATAGCTCCGAGATGAAATTTCCGTCGAGATAGCGCGGTTGTTACGGCAACACCGAGGCCGATTATCAATCCTATTTCAAAATAGTACCCGCCTGATCGTTAATGATAAAGTTTTGAAAAAAAAATCGTAAACTAATTTAAATGTGATTATTTCTTTCGAATAAACGAGATTAAAAATATGCTTTTTTAAATTACGCTAGACTAACAGCGATTTTATCGTCGCCTTTAACTTTAAATTATTACGATCGTTTACAATCTTATTATAAAAATTCCGCATCGATATCGTTAATATCAAAAAATTATTGGTCAGAAATAACGATTTTTCAAGAAAGTTTCGTAATTTCCCGACAGCGATAAATACTTTAATTTTGATTTAAACGCTATTCCTTAAAAAAAATTTACTCATCGTTAAAGCTAATTTATCGATTCGTATAAAATATTTTATTTCCCATGAAACTATTAATTTACGACATATATTTATAATATTTTATTTAAATTAATAGTTTTGTTGTACGAGTCGACACTCGCTAGACCAACCGTACGTTCTATGTATTGAAAAATGATGTTATACGCGTACGTTACGATAAGTCCTCGCGAGATAAAGTTTCGAAACGATTTTAATCGTTTGGAAAAGATACGAGAATCCACGTAAGAATTTTTAGCCTCTGTTTACAATTACGAGGGAACGATCCATCGACGTTTATCGAAATCGCATTTACGTACTCCTCGTAATTTTGCTAATTTGAATTAAAAAGAGCATCGTTTTACGCGGCTAAACCTTTCGCGTTAAAGAGAGACGAGGCGATACCATAAATATACAGTTGATCCAGGCTTAACCAATAAAAAGCGTACAAGTATCGGTTGAAACAGCAAATTCGTATTCGTACGCGTACATGAAATTTATATATAAATATAAATGGAAATCCGACGGTGCAGAGGCAGGTAAGAAGGGAAATGGTTTTATTGGGTGGTTTTATTTGGTGATCCAGGAGCCGACCAATCAGTCGCTTATAAAATAAATGTAACGCCCGTTGAGCGAGCGATTACCGAGTCAATCCCGCGAGACGAAGGCACGAAGCGACCGACTCGACAGCCCATTTTCGTTCCTCGCGCAAACGTCGATGCCGCTGCAATCCATCCCCGGGAGGTTCTCCTCGATCGAGGAGCCGCGAAATCGGCGACGAACCGATCGGGGTAGGCCGTTGATCCATCCGGCCTTCCCTCGCTGTCACCGCGTGACGTCGCTGCGACTTTCCATTAGCCGGCGAGAGGAACGCCGCAGCAAGTAGCCCGATCGCTCGCTCCGCCTCGCCTCGGCGGAGGTACGGGGAGCTAGGCGAACGCTCGCGAGTCCTTGACCGACCCTGAACCTCGCTCCCTCGCGAAGAAAGGCGATTCCCCCCGACGCGCGAGAGCCACTGGGCCGAGAGCCTCGCTAGCTCCGCCGATCCGACGATCCGACGAACCACTGCAAGACGGCGATCGCGCGCGATCGAGGATGACGAGGCTGCACGGCGATTCCCCCTCGAGTCACGGGGAGGCCGACCAAACCGTCGTCCCCGCGATCGAGCGCACCTTTCTCGCCCTCGATCTTGCGCGGTGCATCGAGGGCCCACGACGCAGCCTCCTCTTCCTCTTTATGGATCGCGAAATGCGTCATTAAGAGCAAGTCATGCGCTTTCGCGGCAGAAAACTCGTCGCGTATATTATCCGCGCCGTTTGCTCCCACTCTCTCGCTCGCTCCGTCCTTCTCTCGAATCGAGGAGGAAAAAGCACGAGCGATATTATAACTTTTATGATCCGTACATCATCCGAGGGGACTCGCCTACTATCCGAGTAGCTAATAAATTTCAATCGCGGATAAATAAGCTTCGATGGCTGTTATCGTCGTTGCGAAATGCCTCGTAAACTCTAGTTAATTATTGCAAATGAGCCAACTTTTATATTCTTATGGAGACGCAGGATCGTTGGTGCATCGGGCACCGCTTACACCGCTTATCGATCGACTCCCGTTCGGGTAAGGATCCGCGAGGATTCGCGAGTATCCGCGACGGTATCGTCAACGGCGAGGACCGAATGTAAAAATCATCCGGAGAATACAAAGCTTCGATTCCTCGTCCGGAATAATTCGACGATACGAGCAAGCGGCTTGGCTTGGCGCGTTCGCGATCTCGATCCTGGCCAACTCGAATGAAAATCGAGCCCCGAGTCCGCCACTCCTATGCTTTCGCGGATGCTCCTCGGAGGCATCCATTAAAGGCGAGGCTCGAGTGCCTCGCCCTTAAAATCTGCGGGTGTGATCGCACTTTGCATGCGAGTCGCGCGTATCGCCGCGTTCGATTGATATCGACGAACGGCCACCGAGAGGATGGGGTGCGAGAGCAAGACGCTACCGGAGTCCCGGAGCTACGCCCGGAAAGAGCAGCTCGATACGCTTTTATCCGAAACTCGTAATGGCACGGAGGCGGAGGCCCACGTATAAAATAGAAGGAAGGAAGGAAAAGAGCGAGAGCGAGAGCGAGAACGAGAGAGAGAGAGAGAGAGAGAGAGAGAGAGAGAGAGAGAGTGAGTGAGAGAGAGAGAGTTCAGCGAAGCGCTCACTCGAGAACAATCGAGCGTCTATTCCCAAAGCCCATTCCAGGCGGTTCGCTCGTAAAAGCCCGCGTGGAATTCCCCTCGAAAGGGTGGGCGAGGAGCGAGGCGGGGGGGAGACAGTGAGAGGATCAAAGTCAGCGCCGAACTCCTTCTGTCTTGCTCCTTGACGCGCATACGTAGCCCCTCGTATTACGCGTTTTACTCCGCGGTTGCATACGCGCTACGAGCTTTCGCGAATTTTACTCTTACCGTGTGCACCTCGGGCCTCCGGCCGTGTTTTTCTACCCCCCTCTAATTTACGAGCGTGTAGAAAATATCCCGAGTCGACGCGGGGATGAGCACAAAAATGAGCTTGAACGCGTTGCGCTTCCGTGGAAGACAGACTTTGTGTACCTAGGAAGTGGTTCAACGAACCCTTTCTAGCTCTATTAAACTTTTTAATGCGGCTACGTAATCGTTAAATTTTACCATTAATTATTTAACCACGTAAGAGTCGCTGTCGTTAAACCGAAAAATCGTTAATTTCATAATTTATACGTGCTTTAAACTCGGATGCTGTTTACGCCGAATATATATAAAAAAATATTGTTTTTCGCGACGTAATCTCTTAACCGATACCGCTACTTTTTTTATGTTGATGTAAGCGATGCTAAATCGATGTATACGAGAAAAACAATGCTTCCAAATTACCCTTGGAATTTTTCAAAAATTTCTATCGAATTTCTCTATCGGACGAACTGTAAATGGAAGAAACGAATCACTAATTAAGCATGTATGTACGAACGAACGTTTAAGAAGAAATTTTGCGTATTGCCCTACTTTAATTATAATGAAATACGGTATTATTCTTTGGATATCTAATTATAATCAATTTTATAGTAATAGTATAGATTTATCGAAAGTAAACATTGGAAATGCTGATCGAAATTTTTTCGTTAGCTTCGATGAATCAAAAACTACATATGTACGAAGTTGTAAAAGAACAGGAAATATAGAAATATAATAATTTAATTATATTGGTATTTAAATAACTGTAAAACATAAATTATTGTATTTCATGGTTCGCAACGAATATAAATTTTATATAGTGTACGAGTCAAAATTTACAAGTAATTTCTCACGATCTATAATAAGCAATAATTAATAAATTTTTTATGAGTACAGGTAATCCATTTAATTTTTTATTTTTAATTAAGAAGTACGATAAACTGATTAGGATTTTAATATTTTTTAAAATAAATCTACTCTATATTTCTAAAATATCTGTATTTTAATATGTATAAAAAAGTTTAATTCATAGTTTTTTTTTAAGAACGCGTAAACATATCTATAATATATTTTATTCAAATATTCGTAAACCCTATTTCATCGATAATTTAAAATTTTACACATATCACGATATTTATTAAATTAAATCCATGAAATACTTATAAAAAAAATGGGTCAAGTATCTCGGATATTTACATCATTAACAATCGTCTAAAAGTAAAACATATCTCTTCGAATGTAATATTAATTTAAAAATAATGTTTTCAATTTAAATATAGTTAAATTACTTTATCTTATACGTGTTCGTTTAAAATGATAGTGATAACGTAAAATTTTGTTTAAAATCCGTTTTATTTATTTCAAGTTATCGATTATTATCTATACTTTCAAGTAAAATAGTACCAACGATTAATAAAATTTAGTACCATTATAATTAATACCTGATAAATACATACACTTTTAATATAAATTATTAAATTTTTTGTATATGTATATACATATTTATGTTCGCGATGACAAGTATTGATAAAAGAAATATATTAAAGAAAATTTTATAATCTTATTGACATAAATATTATTTATGATCAGACCGTACATAATATTTATTTATTATACTAAATAATTAGCCTAATAACTTTATTCGTTACATTATGAATTAATTTTCAGTTTGAAAAATTCCTGATCAAACAAACGATTACTAAACAGTTTCTTATTTAAGTAAAGCACTCATATTAACGCACACTATTATAAGATAACAATAGCTCATTAAAAATAATATACGAAAAAGGAAGAAGAATAAATAGTAAAGATCTTGAATAAATATATATAATTAATAATTTGTCAAAGTAAAAACTATCGTCATCCGAATAATATATACATTCAAAAATAAATTTTTCACCATCTACAATAATTTTATTTTTTCATGTACTTTATTTAACGAATAATAAACGAAAAAATATTATAGTAATATTATATAATTTTTTATAAATATTTTAAACAATAAAATCACTATTAAAATATTATGTGAGCATTGACATTCAATGTTCAGTATTATAAAAGAATTTCTAATCTTTGATTTAAATCTAAGATATATAGATTCATGCTTTTGTCTATCGGAATCAGGAATTCGAAAGTTTTTGAAGTTACACGGATACCATTGAATTTCTATTCCAAAAAATTCTAACCTTTGAGATTCTTTAAAGATAAAGCTCGTACTTTATTGATCTTAGCTGTAAGTTTTTAATATTTTCATTATCACATAACATTTATGGAAAAGATAAAGATTAATATCATTTACAAGATATTTCATGTTAGTTTTAATACGATATCGTGTGTGAGATTATATCGTGTATGCGTGTTATACGATGCGCAAAGGTTTACATTAATGAGAAAGCTTTTTAAATTCACTAGATAAAGTTAAATCAAAGTCATATTTTTAATATATTTTAATTCTCTTCGTTTACAACGTGTACATCTTTCCGTCAGTCTATCCGTCTATGAGTCTATGTGTCCGTTTGCATGTTGGCCTTTATATATATAGTAATTGAATAATTCAACCTTTTACCGATAAATGACATAAAGATGAATTAAAATTATGCATAAGTTACTATTATACACGGAATATTAAATAAATTATCGAATAAGTCAAAGTTATCGAAAGATATTTTATCCTTTCGATCGATACGAATGAATGATCATCGATTTAAAAAAAAAACAGCCTACAAAGTAACATCTACGAAGTAACGTTCATATTCGAAAGATTTGAAAAGTAGGAACGTAGTTTATTCGATTCCGAGTGTACAAAAGAAAGAATTTTGCCTTACGTTTAATTTAGAACGCGTCGAAATAACGTAGATCCGCGGAGTAGAATAATCGAATGTGCGGTTTACGCGCATATAGAAGCTAATGGATAAGCTCGAACAGAAGTGAGTCTCGTTCTAGTAAGTCGAATATAGTAAGGTTCGCGTCGACGTCAGTTTAAAACGAAAATCAAAGTCGAGGGTGAAGGGTCCAAGAGAGCTTTCGAAAAGCGAAGCATCGGCAATTCGTAAACGTCGCTTACAAACTACCTTAATCCAAAGAGCAAGGCGGATAGATTCGTTTCGCGAAAGAGGAAGAATGCCACAATCGGTTTGCCGACTCCGCGCGAAAGGGTATGAGAAATGGTCTTGGCTGTTTTCTCACTCGGTCCGCTCCCACTCCCTCCGACTGGAAATCGCGGTGCTTTGCACACAATGACGTTCGGAGGATCCTCTCGCACACCACACACGAGTCGCCGTAAAACATCGGCCCGACAAGGTACGGACGAGGAGGACGGAGACGGCGCGAGGATTCTCTCTCGGCACGACGCGTCGGTGTAGGCGGACCGAGTGCGAGATGATGGGTGATTTACGAGCACCGGGACGCGGATCCCGGAGACAAAAGGACACTTTTACCCATTGTGCGTGAGGGCCCGGTGCACTTGACGCGTCTCGCGGACTCTACACGCCATTGATACCGCTGCGCTCGTACCTACCTGCGATCTAAGCGCGCTACACGAGCTTATCTACTACACCTCGTATAATCGTATAATCCCGCGCCATTAGAGTCACGCGGAAGCGCGTAATCTCGGGAAGGAAGAAGCCATTGTTCGATAGTAGCTGTAAATAATTATCGACGCGTTCTGATTTTTCGCGGAGCACGTTGGAAGCGGCGGTTCGCGCCTAATTAAATTTTGCTCCTTCGATATTACACAGGTGTATTACATACTAAAGCGCAATTTCATCGAGGCCAGTTTCGAAGCGCGAACGTAATACGGAATACCCGCGAGATTCTCCTGGATTCCGTAGCGCTGATAGGCATAAAAACAGCTGCTCTTTTTCACAGGCTTAGCTCCGCTTAAAATCTTTTTAATGGACTTGCTAATGGGTAGATGGTTAAAAGTGATCGATTCCCAGGAAGCTCGCTTTTATATACGAGGGCGATTCGTTCGAAAATTAGAATCTCTATCTCGCGAAAGTATTTGTCAATGATTGTATTTTACTTTTAGTTTAGTCCTGCTTTAAATCCTAGATCTAAGAGCGAGATAGACCGACGATAAAAATTAAGAAAAAAAACTCCGTGGGTAGAGCTTGGATTTATTACGGGTATCGTTCGTGTTATCGAGTTAACACTCGCAAAATGTAACCCATAAAATCCAAACTCAGTACTAAAAGTACGAGTACAATGTTATTTGCATGGATACGGAGGTAGGCAGTGCCAATATCCGTTACGTTACTTTACACCGGATAGAAAATCCTCGGCGGAGTTACGGTCCGTTGAGTTTATCGAGCCTTATTTAGCCAGTGGAAATCCCCAAAAAGAGACGAAAAGACACAAAAAGACACGAAAAGACACGAAAAGTATATTAGCCGAAATATCGACTCTCGATCGATAGGGCTGTCGTTGAAGAAACGCGTTTAAGTGAAACTAGTTGTAAAATACTCGTTAAAAGTTAATGACTCGACGATGAACAAGTTTAATCGTTGCTTTTCTGTAAAAATAAATCACAAAGTTAGAGAGGAGAGACCACCGTTATAGATGATTATTTTGCATCTAGAATTAATTTACATATATCGTCTTGAAACTAATATGGTCGTACGCATTCACAGTAAATTAATTTTAGTGCCAGGAGAGCAAAAAGCTAGCGTATCCCGGAAACTGTTAGTTCGCCGATGTGAGGCACATTCCAAAAGTCACTCAGGCAAGCGCTTTTCCAAGATTGACGATGTCCTCCTATCTTCGTCGTGGCTCGCTATCTCTCACCTGTGTCATCGTAACCGTCGCGCCCCGGAGCGTGATAACTCGGTAGGTAAACACGCGTGTTCGTCACGGGAGAGGGGAACCGAAGAACAGGCTCCCGCGTAATTAGTGCGAAGGGAAGTAAGAGAAGCCGAGCCGCGTCGCGAAATTCCGTTAGCGAGGCAAAAGACGGCTACGGGGATAAGGGCAGGACGAGTCCCGGATGCTCGTTCCTCCACGACTCGCGTTACAAAAGCGCGATCACAAAGGGACGCATTCCGCGCGCGAACGAGACGAACGATAGCCTTTCGGATGCGCGGATTCTCGCGCCTCGGAGGCTGGAGCTTGCGTCGGGTGCGTGGCCCAATCCTTGCGACGCCCGATGACGACTACGAGCTCCCGAGTTTCGTTTTTCTTTCGACTTTCCCCACCGCTTTTTATTCCACTCCTTCTTTCCCTCCTCTCCGAGTGTAGCATTCTTCCAGCATGACTAATCACGGTGTTTCACTCCACGAGTGCTTTGCTAGAATCACCGATGATTGGAATCTACTTTTTTGACACTGAAAAAATATATTTTTTATCCTCCGACTTTATTGTGCTTGATTAGTTACACGTTTTTCGTGCCTCGTCATTAACCTTACACTCCTCAAAGTTTCATCGTCCAATTTATGGCGCGAAATTCTCGGCGAATGATCGATCTCGGCGATAATGTTTATAAAGCTATGAATATTTTATGACTCGGCCGTTCTAAGAGCGAGGGAGATAGCGCTAATAAACTATACGGATTCCAGCTACGATGGAAAATTAATGAAAAAGTTCAATAGCTTCGATCGAGTTGCAAACTAATTGAGCACCGACAATACGCGACGAATGAAAATAATACCCATATTTCTTGCGGAAACCGACGCCGGGTTTAAAATGTTGCTGACATCGTAATAGAGTTTCGCTAATTTATTTCAACTCAAAAAATATAAGTACACTCCTTAATTGCAAGAAAAAGATTAATAGAATAAAAAACTTGTATTTTTAAATTTTTTTATTTATGGAAACCTTATGGATGATTTAAGTTAAATCTTATAACTATTAAATTACGAATAAAAATTTATTAGCTATTATTCTATAAAGATTCATTAAAAATAATTTTTAGTTATAAAAATTGTTACGTGAAATGATGTATATTTAGAATTATAACTGAAGATGATTTTACTACGGTCACTTACTACGTCAAGAGTAAATTTCTACTAATTAGCCTGTCGAAAACTAACTAAAAAACCTCGCTAGAGTTTTAAAATTATTTTTATAATTTATATGCTGTAATATAAATATATTCTTCTAGAGGCATATTCAATAAATTATTAATTATTTATTTTTATGCTGTGGTTTAAAGAAAATAATTTTTTACCGCTGTTCTTACAAACATACTTCTTACGTTATTTTTCATCTAATGGTTGTTCAAGATACGCGTAAGAATCACGTTTTAATTTTAACCCAGAGAAAAATCAATCAATTTTAATGCATACTTCTGATATAACTACTTTCGAGATACAGTATTACAATTCTGATGTATATATTAAGATCGAAGCATTTTTATATATCGTCCATTTTTAAGTACACTGTATCCGATTATTCGAGCTGTTGGTAAATTTATGATATTAATCAGCTTTGCAAACGATAGATAAAAAAAAAGAAGTAAAAATTTGAAACTTTGTCTTGCATTGCTTAATAAAAAATGACGTTGCAACTCTTCGATAATTAATTTCAGAAAAAATGTATTTATTTACTTTTTCTTAACATTTTTCTTAACAACTTTTTCAATTTTAGTATGTTGACTTGACACGGAAATAAATTAAGATTCATATTTAAATTAGTCTTATTTTTTTATTCTGTTATGATTTTGCGAACGTTTCCCGGAGATACGCATTATTGGTTGAGATGCGAAAAGGTAATTACGGTATTCAATAATATTTTGTAAAATTTTGCTTAACCAGCAATTATTGGAAAAAGTATGGCTCATTAGTATGAGTTATGACTTATGAGCTTTATTATTTGGTACTAGAAAACAGTTTCTAGTCTCATCCGTTTTCCACGGGGTTGATATTACGCTTGTTAGTTGCTCCGACAAATACTACATTCCTAGAGGATCGTTACTTCTTTGCGAGCTTTATTTTCTAAACAAAGAAGACGCGTAAAATATTGCACGGGCGCAAAACTACGAGAATTCCAAGTCGACTACGCTCATACTTACGAGAAAAATTACTTTTCCAAGTAATCGCAGGATTTCGGAAAAACAGGAGCGCTCAAACCCTTTTGCGCAATATAAATCGGAAGAGAATCGAGGGAGCGATAAATACTTTTTCAGCGGCTGGAAGAATAGCCATAATCACACGGGGACCCGCGCATAAAAGCACTCCTCTGCAAGAACGTAGATGCGGCAGTGTTACAGTCGTCGTCGGCCTAAACGATCGTAAAAGAATGGACCAACCCTCCGCGGTGGCATTGCGCGCACCCGAGTCCATCTCGAGGAGAACGCGAGGAAGAAACGCCGATAATAATGATAATAATAAGAGGAGTAACGCTAGGGAAGAGAAGAAACGCGGGACGCGAGTTTCAATGATGGCGCAAGGCGGAAACCAGTTGAATAATCATCAACGCCCTGATGATGATAATGATAATGATAATGATGATCATGGCGCCGACGACTAAGACGATGACGACGTCGATCGTTCAAGGTCAAACGTGGACGGAGTTCATCGTCGACATCGTCGAGCCATTCTTGGTTTGTCTCCTCGTCTCTTATTTTTTTTTTCTCTCCGACGTACAATTCTACGCCACGATTATTGGAACACCCATTAGAATAATCACATTTTTAACTTTTAATCGCTTTAATCTTCGTCCATTACTCGCAAAAATTTATATGCTTCTATTCAAATTGGATAATTTGAAAAACGTGATAAATCTGAAGCTTACGGGATGTAAATAGCATCTTTAAAAAAAAGTAGAAACATGGGTTTGCGATAAGTCACCAAGTCCTTCGGGCAACCAATTGTGCTTAGTCTACGAGTCTTAAAATTGCTTTGTAATATAAAATGATGAAAGTGATGACTTATATTCTCATATTATTAGTCCTTGGTACTTCTAATAATATTTTTTAACAGTAAGTAAGCCAGCATCATTATTTATCAATACGAAGCATTCCCTAACGTAAAAGAGAAAATCGCTCATGCGGCAACTCTATTCTAACTTTTTTTTTTCTTTATTATACGTAACTGAAACATATTATAGAGGTTTATACAGTTATACATTGTTTCTGTATAGAATTTATGTATGTGGGTGCGTGGGCATGTGGCGTGTGTAGGCGTGTGTTAGCGTGTGTTGGTGCGTGTATCTGTGTAACCTTTCCAAGAATTTAAATTAACAATAAAAAACTTGTACTTTATACTCTGTAATATTGGGTATTATCTTCACATTTTGTAATTAAATTTCATATCTCTCTGTGGATATCGAATAAAAGAAATTGATAAGGAACACGATGTAAACCTTGTATTTCAGAATTGCATTCGTGGTTTAATTCTTTTGTTACATCGATATAGAATAGGAATTCTACAAAACATTACTGATCAACCCTGAGATGATAATAACTATAACGTTTCTTAAAAGCTTTTTAAAAAAACTATGATTTATGTTCAGAGATATTGTGAAATAAAAAATAATCCTTAATAATCTTAATACTATCAGATCGATTTTATTTTTCACATCAGAAGTAGTACAATATATACAATATCTATATATAAAACAATAAAACTTTCAACTTAATTTAATGAGAATATATATATGTTAGTCACTCTATTTTTTCTCACAGTTTTTTTTACTTTTTTATTGAGACAGTAGTCATTTTTAATTAGAATCAATACACATTGAAAAAATTATCGAACATCCGATATTTACAAAAAAATTTTAAACGATCATAATACTACATGTAGATGTTTTTTTATAAAAAAATATATTTTAATTAATAAAGACATTTGTATTACAGGAAATTTACATATATTAGATGAAATTTGAATAACCTGAATGAGCATAAAATAATGAATTTATCTATGCAAGTTCAATAAAATTATATAATGTATTTATGAAAATTAGTTTATGATAATAAAAACGAACAAAATTTAATTGATTTGAATTAATAGAGACTAATTTATATGAAATTATTAACTCCGAAGGTCGTTTCTCTCTACTTTCATTACAATTTGACAATGTCGAGCGAAGGAACGAGATACGCGCTCTTTATTATTTTTTTTAATGCATAATCATTATCACAGCATAATCATCTCTGCTGCTATTACTACATATAAATAAAAGACGCAAAGTTCCTTAATCCTCGTTATTATATCAATAGTATAAATTTAAAAAAATATGTTATTTCGTTAAATAAATCGAATAAGAAAAATATAGTTATCGATACAACTATAAAATATTAATTTTATTTCACAATTTCCAACGTTAAAGTTTGAAGTAGCAATATTATTACTAGAATAATTTTAAAAAACATTGAAGTTTTTTATTAAAAATTATTAAAAATAAATTTATCTTGTAATTCTTAAAATACTGAATATAAAATTTTTATTGGAAACATTAAAATCTTTTTACGATAAGATGATTTTAATGACCCAATTAGTATTAAGATGTGATATAAATATTGTTCTAGAAGTTTGATTACGATCTGTGATACATGAAACATATAAAGTAATTAGATAGTAATTCAGACTTGAAATATCTTTTAAAATTAATCGAACTTCATCACTTATTAAAGTTACATTTATTTTTCTTCTCGATATAACAAACTTGATAAAATAAATTTAAATTAAAGACTGACTATTTAAAATAAATTTAAATTTAAATTTCTTGTATAACATTATCGAACACAACTTGTGCATCCAAATATATTATTACCGTATATTTAGTTATCCTATATAAAAAAACAACTCGATAAGATAACTAGAAGTACTTTATACGAATGTCGAAAAATATACAAATACTTGAAATAAAGATAATTTAGCTACTTAATAAATTTATAAATATTTATACAAAAAAAATGTTCATCAAAAATCTTGGAAATCTTGCACTCTAATCGTAGTGTATATAATTTAATAATGTATTTATTTGTTCTGTCGATTTACTCTTATGCATGTCTAAAATAAGAGTAAAATTTGTTGAGTTGAGTATCACATCAGAAAGCTCGTTAATTTCTCAAACCGGTGTATAATTCGAGTCAGCAGGTAGCCATAGACGATTTACTTTATTTATGAACATATTTTTTGCAATTTTAAAATTATCTGCTATTTACTGACTCAGTGGTAATCTATTTATAGATAAATAATTTTTATTTTATTTGTGCATTGAATATACGTATGTTTTATGGTAGTATTATCGAATGAATTCGAATCGAGCAGTCCAAACATCTATAAAAGTTTTATATTTTATATAGTATTTAGATAAAAAAATATAATTGTGTCAATCGTTTATTTTAGTTTTTCTACAAAAATATTTGGGCGAAAAAGAGGTTGAAATAATTATAAATTCTTAAACTCGATAGCTTAAGTTTTGATATTTCCAATGTTTGTGCTAATAGCTTTCTTCGTTATATAAAATGTAAGCAGTCTTTTAAAAGTAATATAAATTCGATGTACGGTATTTTATTTTATATATATATATATATTAATTTTAGTAGGTTACTATCATGGATTTATTTAAACCTGTCTCTTGACATTAAGGATGTGTATATAATTACTAACATAAAATTCACTCTTGTATTGGAAATCAACATATTGTAACTAATATTACATTTAAATTATTTTTGCTTTCTTAAATTAAATAAAGCAGATAAATATTCAAATATTTATATAATTCTCAATTAATTTAAAAATAAAGCTTTATTTTTCGAAATAAAGATATTTATGTTTTATTTTAGTAAAAACGATAAATCCGATAAACAAAGTTTCTAAATATAAAATATAGAAATATCGAATAATGCAAATTTTTTATATTTATATGTGCATTTGTTTAAATTAATAAGGACAGTATATCGGTAATATCTCTTACTAATTCTAAAGAAACGGCATGTTCCTAATTTAATAAAAAACTATTGTCTGAACTATTTGGAAATCTCAAAATTCAAAATATTTATTTCGGAAAACATTTATATTATTACATTTACTTATATGCGTATTCATTCTAAAATAATAAATATCATATTTAAGTAATCCATATAGTGTTTCCCAATTTAGTTTATAAAAGTAAATAACAAATTGCTTAAAGTTATTATTATTGATTTGAATTTATTTATTATTAATCGAATACATTCCATCGCGTCAAATTATGACATTACTTCCTCTTTAATTCTAACCCCTATTTTTTCTAACTTGACAATCTCGGTAGTATTATATAAAATTTTTCATTGACATTTAATAATGTATGACTTAAAATAAAAACATACACATGAAAAATTAAAAAATTAAACGAGATAAATTTTCTTATCGATTTATCAATTCATAAAGATGATATAGCTTACATTTTGATTAACGATTAAAACTCGCAAACAAAATAAAAAATAAAAAAAAATATATATATATACGATTTGGCCGTCATATTATATTGTAGATGAGGCAGTGAAACGACGATCTATTATTTTTCATAAACAATTTTTCAAACCAAAGCTTCACCATAGTTATCCTTCTGAAAATCAGTCCTAAACCTGTCTCCTGAAACAGGACTTAGTAACAGGTTTTCATAGTTGGATCAGAGAGCAGCTATCCATTTAAATGAGAAGTGCAAAAATGTGAGCAGATGTCAGAAAATTAGTATACGCTACTGCAGTTTTACAAGGCTCAATTGCGCGTGTAAATTTATAATATGCCAGCGGAGAACTATCGCGTCGGTGACCATGGATAGCGAAGTAACGAGGAAAGAGTAAAACAATGAGCTCAAATATGTACTTACAAAACGTCACAGTTTTGCGCCAAGCGTTTAAAGAGTGGTCTTCTAAGTAAAAAGACTAGCCTGTATCCCTCCGTGATCAACTAGATAGAATTATAGTCATTCGCCGAGCGCTAATATTTCCCGGAGAACTCGCGGCGCAGGAAGGAAAGGAGCATCAGCGATCCGATCGCGAGATTCACGTGTAGGAAATGGCAGTAACGGAGCGGCGAAGGGGAGGGAAAGAAAGAGAGATAGAGAGAGGAAGAAACCGATGGCGTTCGAAGATGCGACGACAACGACGGCGATGGCGACGTGGCGCGTATTTTCCGGTTTCGTTTTCCTTTGTCGATTTCGACGTGAACCATGGATAACGAAGTTCGCGTGAGACTAACAACCGCGAAAGCCCATTATTACGCGAGCGAGGAGAAGGAAGGAGCCGCAGATAGACGAGAAACCACGAGTTCTTCTTCTACTTCGGCTATTAAAGAAGTATTCGGTGCTTAGTCTTTTTTTACTACTATTCTCTACTATTCCGCAGGTGAGTGAAAGACTGACTTTTTTGTGATCGAACTGTGGATAACATCATGTTTGTGTTAATGGTAATCTTTTTCAATACGCGTTTATACCAGTATTCAAAAAATGTAAGAAGATTATTCCGTTAGGGAGATAATTTTTTAAACCGAAACCAATATTCCATCGATCTGTTATAAAAATTTTATAATATTACTATTATGAACTTTTTATTTTAAATATTAATGCTATAGCAATTCGATTTTTCTTTACACTCACCAATTATCCAAATAATAATAGTATAATCAATTTCTAGCTAAATCATTATTGGAAATTTTAAATTCGATCCGACTGCGATCACATTTTTGCGATCTGACTGATGTCACTGGTTAAAGAATCCATCTCGGAATTTATTTACTTTTTTCGATATTTATGTACTATTAGATATATTTTTAAGTACGTTACTTATTCAATTGCTAAAAAAGTAATTTACTAATTTTATAGATTCGTTTATATTAATGAATAATTTTCGATCTATGTAACGATAAGTATTTTTTTACAGCATCGTATAAAAAAAAATTTCCTGTACACTAAAAACTTCTTATTCTTATACTATAGATTACAGCATAAAAATATAATGATAGCTCTATATTTTATGATAATGTATCCTTATGGACTGGCAAAAAATATGATTTTACATTTAATTTTATTGTTCCCATAAATACACATTAAAATAAATTCATTTTATTATATTATTGATTCATTGTTGGACAAAAAATTATTCCAAATATAATCTGCAAATGATTGTTATCGATAGTCTTCATTTTAATAATACATTGATATAATTTAAATAAATCTGTTTTGAACGTATATACACATATCGCATTGCTTCAACAGCATCTAAATTTATGTATTCAATATTGCTTGCCTTATTTAATAATTTTATTATTTTTTAATTTTTCTCTTGCAATTCTTGTTATGAAAACAAAATCAAATATAAAAAGTAATTTTACAAGATTTTCGCGCGCACACACGCATATACGCATGTATATTGTAAACGTGAAATAAATAGACCTTATCGATGAAAACATGAATTTCTAACAATTTTTCAATATTTATTAACGTTATTTCAAATACTAAAAATAAAAAATTTATTATTTTCATTCCGTAATAATATGAAAATATATGTGCAAAATAATCGAATGATTATTAAAATATTACTGATAAAAGGTTCACAACATATAATAAGGTAATCAATATATTTCTATTATTCTAAAGAATAAATTTAAATTTATTTCAATAGGAATAAATTTATTTCAATTGGAAAAATTAATACTCTATAAAAAATAATATTATGTAGTAAAAGACTATTTCTATTCCGTTTCTAATTACAAATACTAAATATAAAAATATTTACAATATTAATGTAAATCACTTATTTTTTGCTATATCTTGTAATATTTACGCTCTAGTTTCACTTTTTACCACAAACTCATTTGATACAACCCACAAATCATTCTAGAAATATGAATATTCATCCTTATTAATCCAGAAAAGAGTTACAAATTAATACAGATAAATCGATTATGAAAATTTTAATTTAAGGCATAAATTAGATGAGATGGAAAGTTTAGAACGAAACAGTTATATCAAGAGGAGGTAACCAATGGTAGCGATTCCGTCTCTCGGATAAGTACACACGCTAGCTTTTACAAGCAAAAAGCAGATTTTCTTGTTTCGAGTCGAATGTTCACTTTTTAATTGTAATTAAAATTATTTATAATTTCTAAGTATTTTGTTTAATAATGTAATTTATTCGCACAATCGTACGCAAAGTGAAACTATATAAAAACTGTTTTCTTGTTCTTGAATGTCGTTTCAGGAAGGAAAGAAGTAGAAACAAAAGAGAAGGAACAATAAAGAATAAGAAAAAACCTGAGAGCTTATTAAGATATATATAAATTATGATTTTCTAGCGAATTCAATATATTACAATTTCATAAATTTTACAGTTATAAATCCTGAGGCTGATTATGAAAATGTACGTATAACCGTATTAATGTAAATTCGCACGGTATTAAATAATGAAATTCATTAATACAAAAAAAAATCAAAAATTAAATTCGTTTCTAGGATGATTCACGAGCTAAGCCCCTTGGCCTCTCGTATGAAAATCAAGCGCTTGATTTCGCTACCGACATCCAAGATTACTCATCGATCTCTGGATACGTCGAAGAAGCAACGTTTCATCGTTAATATCGGTAAAAAAAACCGTTTAACACGCGAGTTCTTACAGGAAAAAACTAAGAACTGAAATTGATATGAAGCACCGCGACAATCCGCGTTCTCTCCTCGATAGGATGTTACAAGACGTAGTGGAAGGGATACCGAGCGACCTTCATCGGCATCGGGTACAGCTACCAGAGACGTTTTTCTCGACGTCCTATGCGCGTTGCTATTGTTGCGCTGACATTACGAATCACGGCGAACTCTAGAGATGGCCGATCGTATTATTTACAAATGGAGATGGACCGTGCTCGAGTGATGCGGCACAATCTTACAAACCTCTTCGTTGTAATTTCCTTCTCCGTTTAATTATTCATCTAGCTCGTTGCGAGCCGAGTACATCGTGTCATTCAGTCATCGGGACAAACGTTCTTCGAGAAGGCCGACAAAAACTTTGACTCTGCGATTATTGCCCAAGGAAATGGTTCGCTCTGACAAAAATTCCGGACATACCGCGAAGTCTCCTTTCTTTTTCATTCCTCGGCTCCGAGAAGCTGCCGCGGCATTTTTTATGCGCTAAGGATGCCTTCTCCGATACACGGATAATGCGAGCGATCGAAACAACGAATCGCTTGGACCAACCCTCGAGCCAAAGAGATCCGTAGGTTAAATTGGAATTATCTTATCCGTTGCCTTACCACGATATGAAACACGAATATGATAATTGTACGGTCGGAAATTTTAACAGGCATTGTCCGTTTAATTGAAACGAAATCAAGGAACAAACGGTTCTCTGTTATTTTCATAAACGTTCGTCCGTTGAACGTTGACTGACAAAAACGATAAAAACTTACACGCGCGTATTTGAACGTGTAAACAATGGGATCATTGTAAAAAGATAAACTTGAATTATAATTATATCGTAGAATAAAATAAAAGTTATTATAATTGTTGGCGTCCTAGTATAATCGAAAAGTTATAAAAATATATATTATATAATATATACGTAAAGTGACTAAAAAATTACGAAAAAAATAATTAGGCGTATTATTTTGACTCTTTTTTTTGGAAACTGTAAAAAAATATTTCTTCCGGATACACATATTTGGTTCGATACGAAAACTGTATATCGAACGATAGAGATTCCGAGATCGATCCATGGTTCGATAATTTAAAAACTCGAATCGAGAAAAGACCTCCTATCGTTTATTTATAATAAATGTATCAACTCCAAATAATACGCATACAAAATCCTTACAAACGATTATTTTATATATCGGTACGATCGCAGGAAAACCTACCGCTTAATAAATCTGACTAAAAATGTATGCAAATAATATGCATCCGGAGAGTTTTGCATAAAGACAAGACAATCACTCATAAATCGTGCTTTCGTTACGAAACCTCGTTCACGAAACCATATTTTCTTCAAAGGCGCATTTTCTTCGAGCATTTCATTAATCAAGAGCAAAACAAAGAATGCAAATGTAACATCTACACCATTGAAAAAACAAAGTACAAGGTCCGAAAGAGCGCAAAGTAAGTGGTAGCTTTAGTTCGTAACGAATGCAAGGTCTTGTTTGTAATCGTTCGAGTTGTAAAAAGACACTCGTTAAAAAAAGGAAAAAGCGTAAAGGAGCGAGTTTTTAAATCGGTGCGATGTTAACGCGTAAGTCATCCCCTCCCTAATGGTACCGAACCCCGGTATCGCAGGGACAGTAGTTCCGAAGTGGAAGTGGCACGAGTTGAGTCAGGCCGTTTGCGATATTTCGGACACCGCAATTTACCCGAGCGGCAAGGCACAAGGAACGAAGGCGCAAGCTCGACTCGTCCCATGTCATTTTACACGCCTCGATAACGTTGGAGATGCGCACTGCGTAATACGCGGTCTTTAACGCGACGCTCGCGCCAGAACCCGAGGATCGAATAAGCCTTCACGGTAAGTGCGCGAAAAGCGGTTTACGCGGGTTTCGCTTCCTACGAAACGCTTATCGGGAGAGTCGACGGTCCCCTTCGCGTCGGCTTCCGAGGTTACCAGATAATAACAAGCGCAACGAGTATTCCAGTAGCTTCGGTTGACGGAAGTGCGTCAGGAAAAATGTCTCCTTTCGAATCATGTAGGAAAGCAATAAATGATAACGGGATCGCGGAGGGAAGAAAACGTATTGACCTAAATTTTACTTTTACCGATACAGCAGATAGCGAAGCGCTGTTATAATTCTTATTGGATATTTAAAATCAGTGTAGCTACAATATTTAATTATCCCGTGAATATTTGTAGCCTCTGGCCGTTTCAACCTATGCTTATTAACCATGTTTCTCTTATTACGGATGAGCCGTCGAAACTAAAGAAGGTCGCACTTGACACGGCATTGAGACGATGGAATCGAGTCGATGACCTCGGTAATAAAAAAAAAATTCAAAAAATTGGTTTCATCGAGTACAATACCGATATCGAGTGGATAATTATTTGCATCGTTTAAAACCGTTTAAAACGACGTTGAACCGACGGAGGCTTGGGAAGAAGGAAAGCAGAAGAGAAGTCAACGAGACCCACGTTCCAAAGGCTTCGCGTAAAGTTATCGCGTCCCGGAGAAAAACGGAAGGAAATGTCCCGGATAACGAAAGGACGACACCGGGTGGAAGGAAGAACCCCGGTCCGTAGGGACGTCCTAGCTCCGGTCGAAGGCGAAGGCGAAGGCGACAAAGCGGCATAAAGAGAGAGGGAAAACGGTAAAATGTCACTGTTAACCGGCGCTCGCGCATAGTAGTCCCGCGCGTTGCCAAGTAGTAGCGAACTCTGCTGTATGTACGTGTGCCGCTCCGTGGATGACGGAAACGGGCGCTAGGTGTATAGAAAGCCAGCGACACGACGAAGCTACTCCAAAGAATAAGAAGAGCGAAGCAAAGCACGGGAGAGTAAAAAGAAGAACATGAAGAATAAGAGGAAGGGGAAGGACAGTGCGTGTATGCATGTATGTACGTATGTACGTATGTATGTATGTATATAATATAGCTCGACTAGATCGAGGAGCGAGCGAACGAGTGCGAGAAGTAGCCGAAGAAAGAGAAAGAGAAAGAGCAGAGGCTCACTAGTGCGGCGGGATAATACCGCTAGCCAAGCGGCCAATCCACCGCCACCTTTGGGAGGAAGCGACCAATCGACGAAGCAAAGGTACTCGGGCCCCGGAGAGCCTGGTTTATAAAGTCAGGTCGAGTCGCGGCCCCGAAGACAGAGCCGTGCCGACAGCGCAACCATCAGGACGGTTTTCCGCTCAAGAGAATCATATATATAATATATATATATATATAAAAGTGTATATATATATTATATATATATTATACATATACATATACGTACGTAAATATATACAGTAAGTTATATGCATATGTGTATTCTCATATAAAGTAAGCACACGAGTCGGTAGGCGTGTGCGCGGGAGATTTTGTGCGCGGTGCCGAAAGGGTCGCCGGCCGCGAGTTTACCTTTCCGTCGAAGCGCGTTTCCTTATCTTTAATTCTCTCTATATCTCTCGCTCTTTATCTCGCTCTTTATCTCGCTCTTTATCTCGCTCTTTATCTCGCTCTCCCTCACTTTCTCTCTTTCTTCTCTTCTCTTCTCTTCTCTTCTCTTCTCTTCTCCACTCTTCTCTTCTCTTATCCTCTCTTCTCTTATCTTCTCTTCTCTTCTCTTCTCTTATCTTCTCTTCTCTTCTCTTCTCTTCTCTTCTCTTCTCTTCTCGTTCATTACTCAATCTTTATCTTTCTCTCTGTCTCCGCAGACCAGAAGCGGAAGTTTGTCGAGCCGCGTGCGCGCCGGCCGGTGCAGGACGTCCTTCCGTCCTTGTTCTTTGTTTTTTATTCGAGAACAATCACGACGGGGGAGCCAAGGAAGAGGAAGCCAAAGTGTTTGTCGTGTGATATTAGCCGTGCGCTATCTGACTGGCAGGTGAACGCCGCGGAGCTGCAATAAATTTCATCGAGTGCACACGACGAGGAAGTGAGCCATCAAGGTACGTGTCTTTTTGTGCGCGAAGAACTGCTCTCTTTTTCTCCTTCTCTCTTCCTCTTTCTCTTACTCTTTCTCTTCCTCTTTCTCTTCATCTATGTCTTCGCGTACACTTGTACGGCGAGGGAAATAGGAAGGTGCGTCGGTTACGGGCGACGAGTAGAAAACGCCCGAGTGCGGTCTGACATCCTGCGTTTATGCATAATGTACCGTACGAGCGAGTTTGCGTCTCTATTTTTCTTTCTCTTACTCTCGGTCTCTTTATCCTCTCTTTCTGCATCTATCATAGCGTATCTATCGCGAGTCGAGTCTTCCTTTTCTAAAGTACCTCTTTTTTAGTATGTATCGTAGAACTCGTTGAGCCATGCGTGTCCAAGCGATGAGATTGCTTTTTTTTCCCGAGTTTTCTTCTTTATGCGTTTAACAGGGTGATATTGGAAGTGGCTTTAACTCGGATTTTTACAACTGGATGACAGTGTTAGATTTACTTTGATATTTTTCTACGCTATATGGTTCCCGAGTGCTCAGTGAAGTATAACGTTGATCCACTGTAGTCGGAAAGTTTACTACTCTTGTATAATGGAATCGATTCAAGAATAATTTATTTTTCAAAAAAAAAATTAATTTCGCGTTTCTTAAGTCGGAGGAATTTTCGTTCTCTGTCTCTTCTTAGTCGTGGAGAAGAATATCAGAGTACGTCGTTTATGATCGGAGTGAGAGCATCGCTGCCGTAATTGATTTACCTTATTTCCCTTTCTGATTCTCGACTAACCGATTTGTCGGCTCGAATCAAACATATTTTAACGAATGCTTCCGACCAAAAATGTACTCGGGATAAAAGAAAATCTTATTTCAGAAATTTATTGTTATTATCAAATGTGATTTTTATTTCACATCCTTCGGCATGTATCTTTTTGAATCTCTTGTAGGATCATAAAAAAGTAGCATCGCTGGTTAAAAAGGTTTCGTAGATCTCGACTCCCTAATTCGGTCTACTGTTACATAATTTGAAAAAAGGCTGGTAGTCTCCGGTACTAGTAATTTTCTTTTTTCACTCGAATATCGGGAGAGGTCCTAAAATGGGCAATTAGTACGGGGTCGAAAACAAGGGATCCCAGGTACTCACACAGTCACAAGCGGCTAATAAAAAGACAGCGAAGCGAGCTTCCCGTAAAAACTTCCATTCCCACGGTGAACACTCTTCGCGTATATACAAACACTCGACACGAGCAAGGCTTAGAAACTCTCACTCGCTTGTCCACGGTCAAAGTCAGGGCCATCGGTTAGGCAACCTTCTCCTATATATTCTCCATTGCTCTTTTATTTTTTTATCCATTTTCTTCCTCCCTTTCGTATTTCTTTCTTTTTATGTCCCTCTTTCTTATGCAAGTATTTATGCATTAATTGCATCACTACTTCACAATTAAGTAAAACTTACCTCGATCTGATGAAACGAGACCTACGAAAAGTAAAGTATAATACTCAAAGCGAAAAAAGTATCGAAGAAAATAAGAGCGAAGAGTGAGATAAAAAGGGGAAACGGGGTAAAGCAATTTTGACGGTCGCAAGAAATCGTATATAAATCACCGTTGGGTGTAAAACTTTTCTCAGTAGCGCGCACAAATCGCTGTGAAATCGTAGAAGGAGATTTTTCAGATATATTTGTTTTGAGATTCGTGGGATAAATGGAAGTTTGCGTTGAAAGAATTTTTTCTCTGTTTTCTAACTTTTAAACGGAAAGTATTTATCCATTCTATTTTACAACAATTTTCTTTGTCGAATATTATATTTCATCTCTAGTCCAGAATAACTATTATCACGGATTAATTTAGTATTTTTTATGATATCGTGTTCATAGAAAAACAATTAAAAATTGTGAATAGTAACGTTTACAAGAGGGAAATTGATTTAAAGGATGACTTTCAAAATTCTCGGTTTAAAATTAACTGTATAAGAAAAAAAAAGAAAGGAAATTTGTTTTTTCGCTTAAAGTTATTTTAATCGTTAGAATTATCCTTACTGTATAAAATACTTAATCTATTTTATAATTTAAAAATATTAACTAAACATCCTGTTTTATCATTTATTTTTAAAAAGGATATCTTACTTAAAATTCAATGTAAAGTTCACAAAGTTATTGAACTCGATAAAAATTATTTTCAAAATTATTAATAGTTACTTATGTAATTAAAAGTAATTTTTTTTCTATCGTTGATTAAAAAATTAATTATTGAACCAATATCAAACATAAAAAAACTTTTATAATTTATATTAATATTAATTTACGCATATCATAAATATCTATTCGCAAATCTTAACACTTTCAGAATTAATTGAAATGACAAAATTATATCTTATATCGCTAAATCCATTTCTGTATTTATAATTTAAAAAATATAAATAACTAAATACGCTTTGATATAAATAACTTCATGCATAATAAATTAATAAGTATTAAATCACAAAAAAAATGTATATAAAAGCTTACGATGTCTTATTCTTCTCTGTATCTCTTTTTTCTAATACGCCATTTATACATTTCCAAAAGCTTCCCTGTACGATCGTTATCCAATGATTTATAATGACTAGTTCAGCAACAAGAATAAAAAAGATAATAAACAACTATGAAGTCGAAGAAGTTGAAGTCTTGCATTCGCAAATACAACTTGCGATTTCTCTGTCTTGATGAGTGAAACGAAGTTCTGAGAAAAGGTAGATCGCGGGAATTGCCGGTTTATTTTCGTCCAAGCGAAGACAATTCTCTCTTTCTCTCTCTCTCTTTCTCTGTTCTGCTTATTCTTTTCTCCTTCTCTCTCCCTCCTGCGTTCCATCATTGTATATACACTGCAATCCTTAAAACCTCGATTTACCGGGGAAACGAGTGTCACATTGATATTCAGCGAGCAGATAAGACTCGTTGGCTTCTTCTTTTCTTTCTACCCCGTAGAAATAGAGAGAAAAAAGAAAGAAAGAAAGAGAGAGAGAGAGAGAAAGAGAAAGAGAGAGGCAGAAAGACAGAGAGAATGTGAAAGCAGTACAACGGTGTACGATTGAAATCAAGGGGGATATGCGCAATAGTAATGGTGATGTCGATATGCACGACAAATGCAATGTGCGGTAAGCTCAATGCTAGGATAAGCTACACGCACTCTTTTATACCCGTATATCCTCGCGGAATTTCAACGTTACTCGTGACAACGACGGTAGCATCGACTTTTATGCCCTTTTCTGCGATACGACCTTGAAAAGTAGTGTGGCGCTAGTTCTTCTTAACAGAAAATCCACAAGAGCTCTTCTCTCTTACTTTTATTCTTTGTCCTTTTAATGAAAGTGGAATCACAGATGCATACATCCGCTTCGTTTAAAGAAGACAGTAGGACGATGAGATAAAGAGGAAGTCAGTAGTCTTCTGTAAGTAAGCGTGTATTTTCGATTCATAACGTGTCTTTTCAGAGGCAAATATTATTTACATGTATCGAATACACGATATGTACGAGTACACGAATGTAGAAATGTATCCTCGATGATATAATCATTTTAACAGGTACAACGTAATTAACCTTGGGATGAATTGCATTTTATCGTACAACCATGGGATCACGATTTTGATGTACTATACTTCATTGATACTTTAATAATTTTCCGTAGAAGGGGAAAGGAAGCTCTAAAATAGCTTTTCCCTTTACTCACGAAACGATCTTTTATAAAACATTTAACAAATTTAAAAAAGGTTGTTCGTTGAGTGGAAAAATTACGATGTGGAACTGCTCATAAATATGGATTCGATCATTATCTTCTTGAGTTATGTTGGCAAAATAGCGATGACTTTATCACGTGCCGATACCTTTTTTTATATTGCATGCTCGAAATATGTATGTATAACAAATACGTAAATATTATATTTAAAATTTTTAATTTATAATTCGGTTTACTACTGACTGTGTACAATATTTAATATTTTAAATCACATATTTGTTTTAAAATGAACTTGTCTTTATTAAATACTCGTACAAGTCATTCGAACTATAATCGTTCGAAAAAAACTTAATTGGTTTTTTTGATTTAAAATAGTTTCGGTTCAATTAATTTCATCTATGAAATCATCGTTAAAAAAAAATTATATTTCTTTTAGAACAGAAAAATAAATTGGATAAAAACGTAATGATTTTATTCGCCTCTTTTTCTATAAAAAAAAATTAATTTCTATCGGAATTCCTTTTTAAGTTTTTAACGAATTCTAAGATTACAAAAATAGAATTTGTAAATAAATGGTAGCTGTTTATTTTCAATCATTGTCTTCAAAACATTAAATTATTATTCTGTAACTCCAAGAATCTTGTTACACCAGGTTACAAATTAATATTGATGCAAAAATATATAAGCTATGCCATTTTTCCGATAGTAAGAATTTCTTAATCCTGTCCTGAGCTCTTATAAATACAAATTAAGTGAGACATCTACGTAACGTAGTGTTCTGTACCATGCAATTGTAACGCACAAAAACTAATGCGTATGATTACAAATACCAAGTTCGATTTACATGAAAGAAGCAATAAAGCTGCAGATTAAAATTTTTAGCACTTCCGTTCAAGTATTTTCCGTTCAACGTAAAAAAGTGATTACCTGACTTCATGAATACTCTAATACCTACGTCACTCACTCACGATTCTTTATTTTTGGTAATTAATGCCACGGTGTAACACGGGACTTATCGCTATGTTTCCTTCTATCTTCCTTCCTCTCCCACCCTCTCACTCTCTCACTCTCTGTTTCTTTCTATCCAGAACTTGTCTTTCCTTTTTTTCTCTCACTCGAACCCGCATGACTTGACGTTTTAGAGAATACTTGATTATTATACATGCACGTGTCACGTAAGCTAATAGGAGTAGAAAGAGAGGAAATACCACGAGATAAGATGTCCGCGTCTACATACTTATACGATACGTATAGCCTTTTATATGCATAGGAAAAACAACGTAATTACCTTCTAATCGAAATTCGCCGAACAATGCGACATTGAATTTTGTCCAGTTAATCGGCTAATTATTATCCGCTTCATTGAGTCATTACCGTGTCGCCCATAACTGCCACTCAATGCGTACAGCAGAAAACTACTTTATTTTATCGTTGTCATTCGGCGACGACTCTCGCAAAAAAGTCAAAATTGAACGTTTACCAATTGGAAAAAGCAAATAACTTTATAAATCTTATTAAACACTTATCGAAAAATGTAGAAACATCAATTATACGGAAAAAGAAAACGCAGTCCTCGTTTATGAACAACAAATTAAATCTTTAAATTATGTCGTTTTTGTTAGTAAAAAGAATTCCAAATTAAAATAGTTTGCTTGTACGGTACAAAATTAAACGTGTACATACGGTACCAAATAATAAACCATTATTGCTATATTTAAAAGAATTAAAAACAGTTGATAAATTTTGACAAAATGAGTATAATTGTTTTCTTCAACATTGAATACCGATCCATTTTTTCATAAGTTACATAAATCATTAAATTACCTAACTAATACTTTCTCGAGATTTATATCGTTAAAATGTTTATACATTTAATACATCGAGATAATTAAAAATAAATTAATCCATTAAAAACGCAATGACTCAATATAACAAAGAGTAAATTTATAATTTTATAGCGAAAAATATTATAAGTACACAAGAAAACATTTTTTTAATGCGCAATTAATAACGTAAAATCGTTGCTTAGATTAAATAACAAATATAAAAAGATGATTTTTTTATTTAGCTAGCTAACGTTTAAATGATAAATGTAAACTAAAATAATTTTTCGTGCACAGCGAACGTTCGTATAATAGCTGATTTTGTAGTAAAATAAAAAATCGGTATTACGTTATAAAGAAATTATTACATGTCTCGATGTAACACAAATCTTCCAATAACCGTATCGGAGAAAATTAGTTAATTCATCCGAGAAAATTACTCCATACAAGAGAAATGGATGATCACTGGAAAGAGAAAAGGACGGAAAGTAAGAAGAAGGAAGTGAAGAACGAGGGGGGAAAAAGAAAGATGATCTTGATAGGACCATTAAATTAAGGATTTTTTTATCGCGTTACCATGACCTGCCCCACTATTTACTCTCTCGCGGACTGCGTGCGCTGGCTCATCTCACTCCTACTATTTCTCGTTTCGTCAGAGTGGGAGAGAGAGAGAGAGAACTCGGCCTACGGAGGATCTTAGGCGCCGCCTGGACATTGACCCCGTGAGCCGCTCGCTAGCGCTTCAGTCCTGACCAAGCTGCCGCTTCTTGTATCGCATATACATATATAGATACATATACCGATGTATATAGAGAGTCGCGCGTACGCATGCACGCGGTACATACATGCGCCCGCGCACGCGCGCACCTACGTAAACATATACCTACGTATTTATATACGTGGACGTAATATGTACACACTCTGGTACGTGCCTTCGCGGCGGAGCTCTTCTCCCGTCCCCGCCGCACATCCAAGGGTACGCACGCGTAACGCGAGCAAACTTCACGCTTCGTGGAAGTGTCGGAGAACGAGAAAAGATAGAGCGCAGGTGTCCGCGCTCACGCGCCCGCCATGGAATTCAATTACGCGGAGAGGCGCATCCCCGGGAAGAGGAGACGGCTGCTACCGAAGAACGTCCCGACACCGAAGTTCGCTTTCCCGACCCTTTTCCCGGCGATTCGGAACGATATCGGGGCGATCGATCGCCGACCCACCGACTTTTCCACCGACTTTTCCACCGACTTTTCCACCGACTTTTACACCGACTTTTACACCGACACGCACAGGACCGCGATCCGTAACGCCGAGTGGGATCAATGGATCGATAACGGGAGTTTCGCGGCCGCCGCGGTGCGCTGCAAATTGATCGATTAACGGTCCCGAAGTACACTGAAACACGATCTGCCCGTATATCGCGTTCGCGCGTACCCGCGCCGATCGGAAATCTTTGAGGCCGGGAAAGCGGGTCGCGAGCGATGGCTTACGCCAATTACCCTCGACATTGTCTCTGTGACTAAGCTCACCGGCAACCTTCCTTTTCTCTTCGCACGCGCGTCTCTAATTACGCGCGGGTGGATTACAATGTACCGTGTACTCTTGGGCTCGGTCTATGGATTTGCGCGACTAAATTTAGTGCGAGCGGAAAGAGGGAATTTGATGATAGTGCTATGGGTGGGATTTTTATCGAGCGAGACCCGTAATATGCCGTAATCACGGTACGAACGAAACGACGGAGATTAAATTATATCGAAACATATTTTTACCGTATAAAATGTCTTGTACGATGTTTTTCCTTCAGTCTTCTAGCTTTTTTACACGTCCGAGGGTTTTTCTCCGTGTAATTCCTACCTTTCGCGATTAGATTCGATCGATAATTTTCTCGAAAATCTTTTAAACAAGGAATTAAATCGAACTGTGATGTATTAAAATTAATTTATTTATCAAAATTTGAACTTGAAAATTTCGATTCGTTCGGTTCTTATTTTGCTTAAGTTGTTTATATATTTGTTTTATTAATAAAAAGTACTTATTTTATTCGCATTCCTTAAATGCGTGCCCATGTAAACTGTCGATGTATCACACATATTTTTTCGTACATAATTTCTATCGTATTAAAATAGGTAATAATATGTTTTGAAAGCGCTAATTTTTAAAAAGAAAATTAACGATTTAGCCGAGGTGCTTGTATACTTCGTTAAAATTTTAATAGAGATAAGTGTTGTAATATTATAATATTGCTGCGTCATCTTCATATAAATTCAACGTAGGTTCCATTATAAAACTTTTTTAAACGTTAAATACACTCCACCTTGAAAAATGTATTGTATCGCGATGCTAAAGTATAAAGAACTGTGAACTCGATTGAATATCTATTAAGCCTCGTTAACCAATAATCCGCTTATTGTAATAAGAATAAGCCAAATCCACATAATTGTTATTCTGCATTAAGTTTAAGTCTTAAAACTCGAAACCATAAAAATCAAAAGTTAATAAAAATTATTAATCCGACCATTTCTATTATAAAATAATTTCTTAAATACACGAGTTTTGAGAAAAATATCGAAATGTCTAAACAAATTTTGTGAAAAATTAACATATTATTAGAGTTTGCGAATCAGTTTTGTATTAAAATAATTTTAAGAATTTTAATGATTGAAATAAAATAGAAATCATGCATAATAATTTACCAAGTTTTTAAATTCATGCCAAAGAACAAAAAATGATTCGTTTGCTTCGCATACGATAGCATTTTAGCACAAATACATCGAGGAAAATGTCTTGACATAGTATAATTAATCAAAATAAAAATAGCATTCCTTATTTAAACACTTTCCAGAAGAAGAACCGTCGACAAAAGTACGATAATATCAGAATTCAAAGAAAATAATGATATCTTATTTCTTTTACAAACTTCATTATCCAATTACTGTACCATTTAAAAACAAACGTACTTTTGGTACCACATGGGGCGTGATTTCAATGGTATAAATACATAGTAATCACAGTATCTTAAACGCCAGAAGGAGTATTCGAGCGTTGCACTTGATTCGATCTATCATCTGGTCTGCACCTGTGTAACTATTATTTTTTCAAACTCAAGGCTATTTCGGTCGGAAGAATGCGTTATTACATACGATGAAGGCAATGACAATATTTAAAATAAATACAAGTGAATGTCATTTTTCAATGGTACTTTAAAATGTACAAATATTTAAAGTAAAGTATGCATAGCTTCAAGATGCATAAGAGGCTTGGCTTTAAAACAGCGGTTTCTTCAAAAGCTTCAAAAGAATTCTAATACAGTATACCTACTAGGTTTATCCTTATACAGAAAAGAAAGTAAACAATTTGCTATTTTATTATACAATTTCTTTTTACGTCAAAACATGCTACAAAGATTCAAGGATTCAAAGATTTTATAATTTGTCAACTCGAGAACGTTAACGGCGTTCGTATAATTTCTTATTCCTATCGCGTCGCCTTTCGAATCAACGATGCACTTCAATTCAACACCGAATCGTGTAATACCAAAACAATCGAACAATAAGTACCTACTTTCAAAAAGGCGATACGCAATGGTAATTATAGGTATGAAATACCAGGAATCGTAATATCCGAGTCTGTGGGATAATAGAAAAGTAAGAATTCGCTAAAGAAATCGTGTAAAGAAGTAACAAACGAGCATCGAAGCGAATCGATTAATACTATAGGTTCCTAATCCATAAGCATGCGGTCAGCAAAGGATGTTTATTTCTTAGCCGTCGGTAAAGCGCGCCAGATACGATCTCTATATTCGACAAAAGTAGACTCGATTGGATATGGCTAAGGTTGCGCGAGGTTCCTAGCGAGAGCTCGGAACAAATGAAAATCCGGGCTCTTAGGCGAGAAAGCACCGAGGGGCTCGCAGCCTTTTACACGTATCCGCAGAACCCGTTACAACGCAGTCCAAGCCTTATTTTCTAAGTGCGCGGAGAGAAAGCGAGCCTACGGGCCACGAAAAAAGATGAGACGAGGTCCGATGCAAATACTAGCCGAGCCGATCCCCCGTGCATTTTTTGCGGGAAGGCGACACGGCGGCTACGAGTTGCGGAATGTAGGCTGGAATTTTGAGCCGCGAGAAAAGAGGTGCGAGGAGACGATGCTTCGGAGCAAAGATAGAAAGGGCTGTCGGAGAGAGGAGCGGAGAGAGGAGCGGTGAGAGGAGCCGAGAGAGGAGCAGAGAGAGGAGCGGAGAGAGGAGCGAAGAGCGGAACGCCGCAACGTAAGACCGTTACACTTATGGCCCGACGCGCACGCGCCTCTACGTACTATCGGGGCGATTAGAGCGGGGGCCGTTAGCGCCTCGGTAACGAAAATATTTCGAGAATGCGCGGGCGAGTTTGAGGAGTGGAGGCTGGCTTAGTCCCGAGGCTCCGAGGCTCAGTGATTGCAACGAAGGCGTGACGACGATACCGGCGATAACCACGATAACCACGATAACGACGAGACGCATCGATCATCGGTACGCGAGTCCGACCCGGGTGTCCAATTTTTCCTGATTCACGAATTACTCCTCGTAGTCGTGCTCGTAGCGGTAAATAGCCAGATACCGTTTCACCGATGCTCAACGCTCGTTTTCAATATGCAGCCACGCGCTCCGATCTTACCTATTTTCTTTTCTTCTCTTTCCAACTCCGCTCGCGGAATAAAGGCGCTTAGTCATTGCATTGCGTGAGCGCGAGCGAAGGTCTGACGTTATCCCAAACTGACGTTTGCCAGTGCAAAGAATCCTACGAGAATTTCCTACGGCTACTTAGGATCAGCGGATTACGAATAAGAAAAGAACTATGCCGTTCTTTCGGCTGCACTCGTTTCTCCGTTCGCAGTGTTTTTACTCGTATCAGCTATAAATTATTAGCCTTTTCGACTGTTAGACTCGTAAAGAAACAATTTCTTCGACCGAGCTTTCTTGGTTCACAGTGGCAAAGAACGCGCCGACGAATGAAAGAAAAAAAAAAAACAAACAAACGGACGAACGAGAAAAGTCGATGGCTTGTGTGTTTTATTTGATAGCCTTGTAAAACGTTCGGCTCTCGGCACTGAAAATTATCTTATTAAATTCCTTCTTCTGGCTGACGTACAATTCTTAAAACTCAGGCAAAACATTTGCTTTTTAACGTTACAGCTTTTAAATTTATTTTCCTTTTTCGCATAAAGTTTCCACGCGAAAATGGTAGAATCGATAATTGTATGCTTCTTTTCAATTATAAGTAGGCCACAAACAACCGACTCTCTTCGGATAATTCGCCATTTGTGGTTAAATGAAATTGATCTCGGGATAGGTAACGATAAAAAATGTTTTGTGGGCAATCGAGCGTCTTTAAGATATATAAGACGCAAGGGTCGATTATATTACGATAAATGAGCTATATTTTCCGGCAATAGTGGACGAGGAGGCGAGGTAAAATTCGAGGAAGGTTTCCATAGGGCTTCATCAGGATTCACGAAGCGTAACCTTTTAATAGACTCTTACGCGAGTGTATAACGGAAAAACGAAAAAGCAAGTTTTTCCGCGTTGGCTTTTGGCTCGGCTTCGCTTCATGAGCGTATACAGAGCTCGAGTTGTCGGAGACATTCCCCCCACCTCTTTCCTATCACTTTCCTAGCGCTCGTGTAATTGTGCGAGGGCGTTAGGAAGGAGTCATCGGGCGGCCTCTGCGAGCGTCGCCATGAACTAGACTTTTCGTGGTTGGCCCGACATCCCTTGCTCGTTACCGTTAAAGTCGGACCATCGAAAGAGTCCTACTTTTGCGGCGAGTCGTTCTTGTCATCCGTTACGTTACCTGTGTAACCTCTTAAGAACCAGATCGGACGGATATGTCTGTCCAAAAGTAAGGTAGACTGGACTCATGGTTACGTCCTCGATATTACTACGTGTGAACGCGCCGCTAAGTCCAAAGGTTACACTCTGTATTCGTTCCGCTGTGTCACGAATTAAACGTGTCATTCCACTGATACTTGTATATGTGTACCTATGCTATGTATCTCGATTAAACAATTGTCAGCGCAAAAGTGACTCTGTATTATAATTCTAGATTAAATAGTCACTCAACGTAACGATCGTCTCACTCGAACCAAGAAAACGGATAGCAATGTGAAATACTCGCGTACAAATTCACGATCACCTTTCTGATTTACTTTAAAAAAATTCATTGTTTTTCTCGTAATTTATTATTATATCATTTTTGAAGTTCACTCGATACACTGTGGTTAAAGTTAAAATTTTAATATTTATTAGCCTTACCTATCACTTTTATTAAAATATCTTCAAAATTTCATTTCGTAATTGATATTACTCGAAAATCTCGCGTAATCTAAAATTATGCAAAATTAATAATCCCTCTGCGAATATGTTTTTCAAACCTTTCAAAATATTACTTACAATATGCAAATGATTCGTAATTGGATTTCTTCCAATTATCGAGAAACTTTAATCTGTAAGATATGTGCAAGAGAATACTTCAAAGAATCTTCTAAAACTAATGAGTTATCTTCAAAACGTAAGACATGTATTATAATAGCTATAAAACTATTTGCAACGTAAAGCTTCTATCGTTGTATATGTAATACAAATGAGATTTTCAATACAATTAATTATTAATTTGTCTTAAATTTTCTAGTATTTAACCATTATTGTAATTTATATCGAATACGGCATGACCTTTAATTATAATAAAATAAAATTCTCGGTACTGGGAATATAAAAATAGCTTTAGAATTTCAATGTACCTCGTGTTTCGCGGTGGTAATGTCGCTCGAATACTTTGAGGAAAACATTTCAAATATTAGATTAAGCTATAATTTAGTTTCTTTCGCATTAAAGACTTTAAAAACTGGTAAAATGTAAAATATTGTAATACCGATTAAAATAAAATTCATGCAACAAGTTTATAAATCAATTTTAATCGTTCTCCATGGTATTATTATACCCAAAGAAGAAAATGTATGGTAACTATCATTTTCATGTTGTTAGTAAAGATCTTGTCTTTCTTTTATAAATATTTGTACGTTGTAAATTATGATAAAAATAATGACATTAAATAGTACGATCTCATGCAAATAAGAAATTGTATCGGCGATAATATTATAGTGCGCGAAAAAAGAAAATAAAATATTCTACTAATGTATGTTACAATATCCGCTGTTGTCTTATATTTATAACTCAATCTGCTAAAACCTGATTTAAATACTATAAGTTTATAAGTCATTAATATACTATAAATGATAAAATCTTACCGATCACGTAAAAACATCGCACATCTTACGCATTTTTATTACGTCCGGAAAACTTTTACGTAGAGAATAGAGAATCCCGTACTAAGATGTTCAGATTATAAAGTAAATATGCGAATGGAACGTTTAAACCTTATTACATAAATATCGTATGCATGTGCAAATATTTCAGAATATCTTAAACAAGAATTTAAGAATAGTAATTTAGCTTACATTTTACCCCGTTGTATATAATTAGAGAAAAAGCACGTACAGTGTTTGGCGTTATAAAATTATTGCATTCATGGCGATACGAAAGGGAAAAAATAAATTACCTGTTATTATTACTTAATAATAGAGTAATAAAAGAAAATCTGGCGTCGGAACCACGTTTCTCGGACTTGCCTAACTGTATACTTTACTCGAATCCACAAAAAAGTAAAGAACGACATCTGTAATCGAAGAATCGGGCAGCGTAGCAAAAAGAAAAAAAAGCAAAATCCGACTGAGCGTAAAAAAACTGTCCACCCATTCTCGTTAAAAAAAACTAGCCGCGAGTAGTGAACGTAAATGATAAATTGGCAATGCGGTACGACGCCCAAGTCCTTGAGCGCATCGCTCGTTCTTGGAACCGATTTGCTAGCGGTGCGACAAAGCTACGCTCAAATTACGAATCGCGCACGCCCTCGAACCACCCAATGAAACCTTGATTGGGTCGAGAAACCGCATACGTGCGAGGAATTCTCTTTGCATTTCTTGCCCTATGCAAATCTTTGCCCGTGTGCGTGCGGGCGGCTAATAATCTTACCCCTCCACTCTTAATTCTTCGCGATGTTATTCTTACGCCCGCTTACTCCGTTCTTACTTTTAATTAGGCGATCGTACGCACTGCTCTTATTTACGAGAAGACCTTTCGAACCGTACAAGGTTCGAGACGCCAACGCCGAGAGCGAAAGCCAAGCCCACTGTACCGACTCTCGCGTGGTACAACACCCGCGTGATTCCCTTTCTAACGTTGCCGTCTTCCTCTAGTAAACGGGGATGTTCCTTTCAGCGTTAACTCATCACTTGCCGATGCAGGCGGAATCCTTCAATTACGACTTTACCGAGTTGCGAACGGTGAAACCGCTTGATCGTACCGCAAAAAATCTTTACTCTCGTAAAAACCTCGAGCTACGAGAATTTTCATTCCGCGTTAAAGAGAAAACTTTTAATCCGCCAATCTCCGTATTTCCATAAACTTAGAAAAATATTTTATAAATTTTTCTATTAAATGTTGTAACGAGTAATTAAATTTCCGAATGTTTTTGTCTCACCGCGTACAACTCGTACTACTTAAGGTATGCGAATATTCCTTCTTTCTCCTCTCGTTACCATAAACGATCAGCATCTCGAATTTGTTTACATTGAAATTGAATTAGCAATTTTTTCTTGTTACGAATATAAGTGTAGATTACGTTTCCTCTTAACATCAGCCTCCTACGATCGGCGCGCAACCCTCGCTCAAATATATACAATACCGAAGTATACTACCATCGTTATTTACATATATATTGTATATTACAGTGCATGTAATAACTCTACTGGCAACTCAAATTAATAACACAATGCATTACGAAACAGTAAAGCAATAAGACTAAAAAGCAATTTATACATCGTTCCACCTACTACCCACTATCTAAGCTAAAACGTCGGATTTATTCACGACTGCGCGCCTCGAAACCGCGAGCCTCCGTTCAGGAATCTTGAAAAGACAAAATTTACGGAGGCCGTTTCGTAGGAAAAAAAAAACGAGTGAAAAAATGGCGGTTGATCGATGACCAAAGTTTAGAAGAAAAGTTTCAGCAGATGCTTCTTAACCGCATAAAATAATTCCAGTCGCTACGCTTAGTACGCGCCGGACTGCATATCAATTACCTCGTAGTAGGAACATCGTCCACGAGGGGTCATCGAGGTCGAATTCCTCGGTGTCGCTCGCGAGATACCTGAAACCGATAACGATGACGAGCGCCGAGGAGACGCGCAACGCGAATAGATAAAAATACAGGACATCCGCAGCCGCGTTAAACACGTAGATAAGTTTCTTATCACTGGTGTTTGGTCGTCGTCTCCGATTTCTTGGCGCACGTACCGACGATTCTCATCAGTATCGTACCGAGAAGTTCGAAAACTGCACGAGTTAAGAGTTAACGGTGATATTCTGCACCAAAGTTTCTCCTGCGATTCACCGCTAGACGTTCGCAAAACAATTAATCGTTCTCCTTCCTTCGGCCAGCTCGCGCTTTCAACCGACATGGAGGCAGTTTTCGCGGCTGCGGGTAGTCATCGCGTCCGCCCGCGCCTAGTCCCGTTACGTCTCTCTCTATCCCTATCTATCTCTCTCGCTCTCTCTCTCTCTCGCTCTCTCTTGTCTCTTCCATCAACGACGTATCGAGCGATAGTTGAACGATGAACGAGAGCTGGGCCAAAGTCATTTCGAACCGAAGCGCTAATTCCGCGCTTTTGCACCGCATCGACGAACCGCGCGTTTTTCGTTGTCGTTTTTTGAGTCGCGATTAAAGAGGCCGACAACAGGGTAGAACCAAGGTCCAGACCCTCGATTGACTCGCACTCGAGTTATTCAAGATCAACGCGCTAGAGCTCCGTTTTTGTCATGAGCACTGGACGATGTGCGAGTCTCTTAATTGAGGTACGCGCAACTGTACTTTGATTTACATTAGCTTTGATGTATTTTCATGAGCTTCCTTGACAGATACAACTCAAAGGCTTTCTCTTCTCTCATGCCTTCCAAGATTGATGGTGAATTTTCTCATTAAGACGCTTACAGTTTCCCAGTCTATTATTTCCATTTTAAAGAAATGCAGGTATATTCTTGAATAGAATGTTTGGAATTTACGTATGAAAGTCAATGACTACTTTGACTACCTCTTCTTTACAAAAGAATTTCTTAAAGAAAGGTAATACATCCAATGATCGTAACATTGTAATTAAACGGTAGCACGTTTGAAACAAAAACAGACATTGTTCAAAATGTTTACTTGTAAGTTTCGATAATTTTTACTATTGCAACCCATAAATATTAAAAAAAAATGTTGTATTTAAATAGATGTAATTGTGCTTACATTTCTTAAAAACTGAATTCTTAAAATGTACTTTCTACCTATGAAAATATTTGCACTAACTAATGAATAATAAAATAATTATCAATTGGTATTATAAGATTTTAATGTTTTTTATCAAGAAAATCTAAGCAATAATTAGAAATTAAGTCGAAGGGATAATTGGATAACTTAAGCAAAAAAATGAAGTAAGTTATCAAAGATAAAATATTTCTAGTTTCCGTAATTATCGTTGCTAAACGATACGAAAAAAAATATAATTTTCATAAAAGCTTGTATTATTCGTAACGCATTGTTCTATATTTATAAACGAATGTTACATATGCACGCAAAAATCTAAATAGTCTTAACTATAAATATATTTGTCTTTACAAAAAAAAAATTTACGTTAATTATAATTGGGCACCCAATATAATTAAAATATATGATTTTTCGAATACCTGTACCAAGGACGCAGCAACATGAATAATGAAATTAGCAGTAACAAGAAGATTTTTGCTTTTACATATGCATCAATTAGGTAAGATTAATACCCTCGAATTACAGGTAAATTATTCAAGTAATCGTTCCTTCGCGTAAGCTTTAATGCTACAATTTACTGCATAAAATACTGGCAGTGCATAAATATCATTTTTCCTACTCCAAATGGAATTCGCATAAATATATGGAACGCACTGGACACGCAGAAAGACAAGAACACTATAATCGCAAACGTCAATGCTCTCGTATTCGATAGAAATAATAGGTTTATCCACGAGATCGTAGTCGTTGAGTCGCATTAAGCGTTTCAAAGAAAGCGACATCGATTCCCTACCGACGCATAAGATATCGATAACTCATGCACGAAAACTACAAGCAAGTGCGTAATTAGCATGATATCGAAAAAGCCGTCGTCGTTTCTTTTTTCCACCGTTAATGTACGCCCTTCGCTTCGTTTTTTGCACATCTGTACCTTCGCGTGTTCTATAAGTCAACGAGTTCGTTGAATTCAGAATCTTAACCTCGGTGCCATCGTATCTAAAAATCTGGTAGCGAACGATCGAAGAAAATTATTGGATGGCGATCGTCGAAGATCGCTATTGTTAAAGGGTAAAATGCATTGTCAAAATAAGCATTTAGATGGCCGAGCGATACGATAAGCGCGCGGTTGAATTCCAATGCAAGAAATATGCGAAGTAAGAAATGGTACGCGATAAAAAAATATTTTCAGAGTTGAAGCCATCGGAATACTTTCTCGAATTTTCGAACTTACGTGTAACCACTTTTCCAAAAATGTAACAACTTTTTCAGAAAATTAAGATTTGGAAATTATTTTGAAGGTTAAAAAATATCAACGAAAGACAACTGACTATTATCCGCGGATATTACAATTTTTCTTTACCATAATCACATATTCATTCCTCTCATTCGCTTAATTACTCGATGTAGATTCGCTAATTTCCATTCAAAGCATTTCCCATTTATATAAAGTTAATTTCTACTTGAATTGCCTTAATTACTTTGCACGGACAAACGAATTTTTATCAAAATTTATTTTGTACTTGTAAGGAATTTTTTTAGTTCTGAAATTAATATCAGGGATTATCGGACTATCTGTCTTATAAATTGTAAGTAATAAAGGATAGTTATACTCGAATACAAGAAAAATTAGACGTTCAAATCTAGATTTCTTATTCTCTTACGTACAGATTAAAAATATGTAAGGATCGGTACCTAATTTCCCTTGTAATCAGCATAATTGTACTTTATTATTCCCAATTTACTCTTGAAGCTAGTAATTATTGCTACCTTTTCTTTGTTCAAAGCTGGTTTATCCCTCGAAATGAAAAGGAAGCGACGCAAAGAACCGATTGCTGCCGCGGTACTACTGTGCGCGCGTATTTCCATTACCTTTGAAACGATGTCACGTAATAATTATCTTAGAAAGGCAATCGTTTTATAATTTGCAAACATTTATATCTCGTTATTTTATCTTTCGCTTTACGGTCCATCACCGATTGGTCCGGACTTACGCGAATTTCTCGATTGTATCGCTCGTACGAAAATTCCGCTCGATACACGACATCGGCGACCAATTTAAAAAATAAAGTGCGAGGAAACGATTAGCTAAAATTGATGATGAGCTAACCGAGGAAAATGTCGAGTCCGGCGCATTAAAGGAATCGATGGAAGGAGGCCGCGTATCAGTCGTTATCGAGGCGATCCGATCCTCACCCGCACCCCCGGCATCCTGGATTCTTAACTGTACCACGTCGCGATGATTGGCCCTCGCTTCAACGTAATCACGTATTTAAGGATCGAGCCGCAACCGCTGGACGTCGCTCAAGCGCGACACCAGTCGAACGATGCGCTTATGCCGCGAGTAATGACTTTTCTTCCCGGTATCGCAGCGATTTTTCGCAATTAGCTTATCCGCTCGATCGTGGCGTCGAAGGAAGCGGAGGGGGCAAAAACGCGAGGCGGACGAAAGGGACGCTCGTGCTGGAATCCCGACGCGCGGGTTTAATTATAGAAACAGCGCCTGACTCGGGGGAGGGAAGAAAGAAGGGAGCGAAACGAGCGAGAGAAATATGCACGTCGCTCTGCCAGCGGTGCGGTCGGTGTCACGATCGCGAGCGCCCGATAGAAGATAGAAAGACAGGAGGGAAGGGACTTTTCGAAGCTGGATCTTCATTAATCGCGTCGCCGACCTCTTCTCCTTCGTCTCCTTCGCTCCGCCGCGCGACTCTCGAACACGTTCGTATTCTCCATCGGGTGAGCGCTGAGGAAATAAAAAGGTGATACCGCGTTCGTTTTCCTTCTCCTCTTCTCGTGGAAAAGGAAGGATATTAATTTTCTAACGTATAAATGAAATTGCGCGCGAAACGGATCGAGACCTCGTACCGGACATGGATCCGCGGACGTTGAGAAATCCGAGCTATCGAGTTTTATTAATTTTCGAATTAAAATCTCATTGCTCGGAGCTCCTAAGACCGCGAGCCACGCTTCGTCAAACGCCCGAGTACTCGAACGATCGTTATTCTTCCCTCCCGAGCAACATTTGAATTTCACGCGTTAACTTCTTTCGCATAGAGAACTCAACGCAACCGGTGGAAACGCGTTTAAACCGACGTTGTCCACGCGACCGCGTCCTGCGTAATCATCAATTTATCGCTACTGTAATACTGTATTACAGTATTAGCAGCCGCTAATCTCATCAAGGCACATCCGCGGTAAAAAGATATTCGGAGTCGGAGCTCTCCTTATTCGCCTTCGCGTATCTCGTTATTCGCGTGTCAACTATCGTCGAGACGAATCGAGTAACTCAGCCGTTTAATGGCCTCCCGACGGTCCCTTGAACTTCGATTCGCGAATTTTGTTCAAATTCAATTGTTGGAAATGAACGAAACGCCTTGGGCAACGGTGGACGGGTCACGATCACGGAAAAGCGTCGGACGTCCGCCGGCGTCGCTGCACCGCGCCTGTAGCTTGATCACAGAGCGCACGCTCGAGTCGGGCATCCGGCGCTGATCACAGGAGAACCTCCGCTCGGTGCCTCGAATAAATCCGGACCTTTCACGCGCGTCCACGCTAATCGCGGGCCATTTGTTCTACCGCTGGACCGCGGAACGCGTCCGTTTTTTTTTTTTTGCGAGCTAGACCGATTAGATCCGCGAGGGGATACGAGAGATTCGATGCGCAGTTCTCGCGCTTCTAAACGAGCCGCGAACCAACGGGTACTAATAAATTCCCCCGAGATGGAACGAGCTTTACGCTCGACGCCCGTTTATACGAGCGTTATTTACGTAACGGATTGCGCGTGATTTCCATAATTAGATATTATAATATAAAGAGCTCGCGAGAACCTATGTGGAATTTAATGCATCCGATTAATTATTCGATACGCATTCGTTTTAAAAGCCCATCGTTTTATCGTAATTACGCCATCCGCGCGATAATCGAATCCGAGTTTTTTACGTGCGCCCGAATACCGAGCACGACTTTTCCGTTTCTTAGCCACGAGTTAGGTGTTGAGCGCAGCCGCGAAGATAAGAAAAAGAAACTGAAAAATCGTCGGGGAAGAGCGAACGCGGGACGAGCCCGATCGGGTTCCCGATCAGCCTCGAGGACAGTTAACACCGACGCGTCCCTCGGCCGGGATCCGAGTATTCGCGATAGAGGGGCCGAGTCATGCTGGACTCGTAGGTTCGGTTCCCCGTCCCGATTGCCGATTTCCGAGCGAATCCGCGAACGCCTCCGCCATTATTCCCGTCTTCGCTTTCGCTCGCACAACGTCCAGCTCTGACCCAGACGCATCGAAGGAGGTCCCGAGTCTCCGCCGGGGAGCTCTCGTTCGAGGCGAGCTCGTGTCTCGCGCGTCCTTGAAGCGTAGACGGAGGCCTCCGCGACATATTCTCGCTGGCGCATTTGCATCGAGGTACAAGCGCCGGAGAGGATAACGCTCGTGCTCGGAAAAATTCAGGAACATCACGGGCAGAGAGGAAAAAAGCGCCGAGGCGGGGAAGGTAACCGTGGCATTTTATACGAGCCGTTGCCGCTGCTACTACTTCGCCTCGAGCTAATCTCTACCTCGAGCCATGAACGACCGATCCATTACGAGCTAGAGTAGCGAGAGCTGCGCACGCGGTGCATGTACGCGAGAGGGTCGGAAAAAAGAAGAGGTGAAGGAGGATGAGGAGGAGGAGGAGGAGGAGGAGGAGGAGGAGGAGGAGGAGGAGGAGGAGGAGGAGGAGGAGGAAGCTGCGCAGCGAATGTACGCGCGATTCCGAGTAAAGTAGCGAAAACGTGAGCGTTTCTTTATGCAGGCACTCCGGTCTCGGGTTCAAAGTGGCGCGAGCGAGCGAGTAGCGGCTATTGTCCAGACTTACTCGAGGGAAAAAACTTTTAGAACTCAACGAGCCTCTTCCTCCTATGCCTTCTTCTTATCCCTTTTCCTTACAGACTTATTTTACGAGTACGCGAACGTGGGCCCGGAGAGAAGCCCAATGTTCGAGCTGGGAGGAAAATCTTCCCCGGGAGTGAATGCTTGATGAACCTCGTGTGAAAGGCTAAGTGAAGTTAGGTTCTTCTTCGTTTTGCGAACAATACTATTTTAAACTCGCGGTTGAAGATGGTCGGCCAATGAGACGATTCGACGAATAGTCAAACGCAGCTTCTCACGGAAAATCTTGTTTGCATCGTACCGTTCCGGTGGTGTAACGATGCGATACCGAACGATTTTCGCTACCGATTACGGATCCCTAATCGAACCAATGATATATGAAGGATTATCACTCGCCGCGAACGCGCGTGCTTTTAACTGAATTTAAACCGACTGCCCCGAATAGATAATCCGAAATTTATTACTACGAGTCTTTGTAACGGAAAACAAAAGTACAACTATTGTCATTTTATTCCTCCGAATAAATTTACGATGTACGAATTTACGATACATCCAAAGTTAAATAACTTTCAACATAAAAAATGCCAAATACATCTCGATTTTACTTTAATTAAAAATGAAAACTTTAGAAAAATAAATACCTACGAATAACGAAAATATAACCTTGGCGATTTATCGTAACAAGATTCAATAAACGTATTATATACATTATCGTAATGTTGGGTTTTAAAATTATAAATTTCAGTATTAAATTGCGAAACCTACAATATAACGAGGTAGAAAGAAATTTTGATAGATTCAAGGTATAATTGTGAAATGCATCGCGATACGTAAGCTTCATAACAATGATACAGCTACAAAATAAAACAAAAAGAAATGTCCAACTGTTGACTTTCAATTTTCTTACAAACTTCCGAAGACCTATCATGTTGCAAGATTTACAGTCTAGTCACGGTGACCGTAAGTGCTTCGGTAGAGAAGCATCTGGTACTTCAATCTTTACCTAACGACCAAAGCATTCTACTAAACAATGATGTTTGTAAGAGGAAAGTCAACTATATCCACGATCAATCACGCTCAAACGGAATTCACATACTACTACAGCGCGAGTATGACTCGAGAGTGTCCGAGTCCGCCGTCATTCAGTGTCCACAACTTGACGGTAATTGAAACCACTGCATTGAAAATTGAATCATCCGACTACTCGAGCAGCGCAAATAAATTGTTTTCAGACAAACGTGTTTGCATGTGCCCCCTTCGAGAGCTACTCCCGAGAGGTCGTTGTAACTCGAACGACTGCAAGGAAAAGTTTTAGCAAAGAACGCTACATCGCCCAGGAACCCATCGATCCATGGTCCTCGTCTAATTACCTCGGAGATTTATCGAGCTGCTCCTTATGTAAACAAATCCAGATGTCGATGCGTATTCTTTATTCTTTTCTCTGGGCAAGCAACCGAGATCGAAAAAAATTTGCCTTTTTCGAGCTCCCGCATTCGATGATTGCTAGTTTGCAAATTCTGTACGCGAGCTTCGTTTATCCTTGCTTATCCACGTATTTACATACGGTAAGATTTACACGTAGAGCTTTGCTACGCTATCAACTGAAGATTAACCGATTGGATAAATGTTCGAAATGCGAAATATCGTTCGTCTCCCGAGAGCTTTTAACGAGAAATGTTTTCTATCGAGTAAAAACGTGAATTATATTATGATCGAAGGCAACCGAATCTAATGCTCTAAGCGATTAATATTCATTAAGATGAAAGAACTGTTTCGTAAAAAAAGAAACACGAGTTATTTGATATACGATCGTAGATTGCATCATTTACTACACGATCGATCAATATCAATCAACAGTGTAATAGAACATTGATAACGAAAGTTTCGCATCGAGATAGGAACTATTAAAGTTCTCATGTTCAATATTAATACGGAAAAAACCTTTTATAATTAAATATCTATACACTAACTAAATACTTGATATATAAACTAAAACAGTATACTTCGAGATTTATAAACATGTTGTAACCAGACTCTAATAACCAATAATTTTGTAAACACATACGAAGCAGTAAACTAAAGATTTGAAACTCTTGGGTGATTTAATTATTGACAATTCGTTCGCACTTCTGTTATCATACTTTCGACCTCGGTATCTAGAAAATCATGACAAGGTATACTCGTAGATAGAAGCCTCGCGACTCTTTCTCACAATGACTTCACGGAAAAATCTCAAGGTACCATATTCTACTTCCGGGAGAGCTTCACTACACGATTGATACCCAATTTTCCACGATTCATCGGAGCATGTTTCTCATCCCATTATCCGCTTGCGGTATCGCGACGCACTTCGGATGCCCTCGGAAATGGTCTTTCGCGCGTCGTTATTCGCGAGTCCATTCGATCACGATCCAGCGTGATCGAATACCGTTGAACTCTCCGCGAGAGGTCGCCGTACTCGGTCCACCTCCAAGGATTGCCCCGAACGGAGCGAATAGACTTATTTCATTACTGTACAGTACGAACGCCTCGCGTATCCCATTGTTTCTACAAAATTCACGGATTTATTTACCTAACGCCTCTCGAACTGCTGCTTAGTCACTTCCCGACCTTTAAGATCGAATACGACGGCCGCTTCAACCTCTACAACTATACACCGTGACATTGATTACTTGCGAAAATCCATTTGGTAACTTTATCAACGATGTTAATCACTCGATACGAATCGACCGTTTGACTTTGAAACAGGGAGATGAACCATGTGGTTCATGATTATATTGCGCAACGGTTTATTTATTCTCGATTCTTTGGTTACGTTATTGAATGTGTTCTCTGCACTCGAGATGGAATCCTTAACTGTTGAAAAATCTAAGTGCAGTTTCATAAAAGGGAATTTATAGGTCGATAAATGTGAAGTATTGTTTTAACGATAGTAAGCCAGTATTTTCTCGGTCGTATTTCATTATTTATAGATCTTGATAATTTTAATAAGTCATAATAGTCGATGCGCGTGATTATATTCTCGATTTATCGGTGAATTTGCTACTTACATCGCAACCGAAAATAAAATATTTCACTCTGAATTAATTGACTCGAGTTAAAAATGTTTGAATAATTTTGAAGTTCAAATCACATAGCATGACATACTGTACTGAAAAAAAATTAGCATTAACAGCAAAAAGCGTCTCTTTGTTCGAACAATGAACAAAACATCAAAGGTTGTCACTGCTTTTTTCCATTCCATTTTTCGGAAACATGTTTCTCGTCCGACAAAAGGTTCCCATTCGCACAAACACGTGAAAAAAATACCCCGTAGTCTCCTTAAAAGCCAAGTCCTAGATTCACAAGCAGGGTCTAAGCTCGTTGAAATCCTCAACTGCAAAATGTCAACAACGATCGCGACAGCGGCAGACTCGCGACCTTTCCCGGACGTAGATTATTCCGCTGAGTTCGCATCCGGAATCCGTTTTTATCGCGACTCAAGGCTTTGTCAATTCCTTAGCTCTCCCAGCGATGCGTTACCCGATTCAACACAGCGCGCATTTCTACCGTTGTCTCTTTTCTCTCTTACTTCGGCTTCCGAGAAAGATCGTAATCACGGCCCAACTATCTACGGTCATCTTGGGCCATCCGCGAGGATGGATCGATCCATAAATATTCAAATATTCGTTCGATGATAGGGGAACTGCAGCTTGCACTGCATGTAAGTGGTATAAATGTAAATACAAGTATAAATGGAAATATAAATATAAAGATAAATAAATATATAAATATAAAGATAAATAAAAATATAAATATAAAGATAAAGCTAAATAAAAATATAAAAACGAATACGAAGATAAAGAAAAATATAAATATTAATATAAAAGAGAAACGTAAAAAGAAACGAAAGCAAAAAATTTAGCGAGACGACGATAAACAACATTCTTCGTTCGATTAGTTATCCCAATAACCCGCTAAATAGACATGCGTGCGTCCGGCAGTGTCGCCGGACTCGATCGCAGCGTGCGCAGTTAATCTCGCGATTAAGATACCCAAGCCGGCAACCCAACGTGATTCTCGGGCTCGAAATAATTATCCCATTTACAATGCGGTATTAATAACCGTATACTAAGTTGGGAAGGCGGTGGAAGAGTCTCGCAGGGGGGAGTTCGCGTATCGCGCCTACCGCGACTCGTAAGCTTTATTAATTCGGCGTCTTTGATTCGCCATGACCAAACGTGAGGCGCCATTCCTATAATTGCCATGCGATGATTTACATCCGAGATAAATGGACGAAAACGAAGCGAGCTAAGCAGGCTCTTACAGTCAATAATGACCTAGAGAAAAGAATTGGCTTTACCGTTAAATACGAAAATAATAAGTTGAAATAATCCGTTAGACGCGCACAATTAAGGCCAGTCGTATGTAAATTTCTGATTTAGCATCGCGCGCCTTCTGTCGTCCCCACTTTTATTATTTTAATAAGCCGAGTTCGAGAACTCATGGTACTCGCAGTCACACTAGCCGCAGCTTATCATCGCCGGCCAATAATACAGTCGCGATTTCTCACGACCACCTGAAAGCTCTGTCGATAGATTTATCGTGCGACGAAACGAGTCTCGATGCAAAACGAGGACTCCGTTAGCCCGACGAAGACTTGGCGCTCCGGATGGTATTCCGGCACGCGTGGGTGTAAGCTCGCTTGCGCCCAGCCGAACATAAATCTGCATATTTACGGTAGCTCTTCCTCTTTCTCTCTGTATCTCCCTCTCCCCCTCTCGCTCTGTCTCGCCGTCCCTCTCATTTCCACCTTCAGCTCGGGGCTGTCCGCCCATTGCAAAACGGATAAACTCGAACGAGATCGCGATCGCGTTCGAGCGAAAGAAGAGAGAGAATGAAAACCTTATCTCGATAAAGCGATCGCAAGAGGGATGCATGGGAACAGGGCGGAGAGGGTATCGCGACGCCGTTGACCCTAAGCGCCGGTCTCTGGGAACTCTTGTTTATGCCGAGGCGCGAGAGAAGTGCACTCTGCCATTATCGAGTCTCGCGAGGAATTATTACCGAGTCACCGAGGGCATCGTCACGACTCATTCCGAGAGTGTTGCGGTAGAAAAAGATGAGAGAGCGAGAAAAAGACAAAGCGAGCAACGAGGCTAGCTTTGCTCTTTAGGCTGAAACGACGAGATTAGCGGAGGCTGCAGTGGGTGCTTCTCGTCTTTAATTGGAGACCAATCGATGTAGACAAAGGAATTTGTTCAATTTTCTTTCTAACCCTTCTCCGCCCCATCTTCGTGGTCAACCGAGTGAATCCCCCCCCCGAATGCTCGTGTCGATGATGTCTCTTCTGGAAAAGGAATCTCTCGGTGCGAATACTTGGAAATATTTTTCGATGCAGGCCTCTTTTTGTCTATTCCTCGTCGGTCGCAGATATCGAAAGAGTAATAATTTACCACAAAGATAATATCGGGTCTTGCCCTAAGGCCCGAAAAAATATCTTAAGGTACATCGATGACGATTGCAAAATTAGCAGGGTTGATAGAAAAAAAATTATAGGATAATACTCGGTTTTCGAACATCCACGATATCCCGGAAGATTTCGCGGAAAGGTTTTTTGACGCCTCGTGAGCATACGTGCGAGATACGAGACGTAAAAGAGCTTAATGTACGATTCGAAGCGATCCGATGCGGCGTTTGAAGCATCCGACGGTTTTTCTAACGAATAACCGAGCGATGTAAAAAGTACAGCTACGACGGGAAACTCGAAAAAAGTAGGAAACAAGGTTGCAAGGTTATGATACTAGTATGAGAAAGAAAAGTACTTTACAAATAGAAATGAAAAAACAAGAGCGAAAATTAACTAAAGGCAAGCAAGGAAATAGGTAGTTGAGAAATTGTTTTAAAATAGTTAATAGAAGAAAGCCAAAGAAGTATAAAGATCTTTAAAAGTAACAATGTCGAAAAAACTTATCGAAGCGATTAACATGTAAATATTTAAGTTATCATATTCTTTTCACGTTATTCCTATTAATTGGTAACGTTTCTTGTAATTAATAAATTATATGTCGATTAATTAGATAGGAAATTAAAAAATAATTATTTGAAATTTATAACGTATAAAGAACATCTTTTTACTGTTTTTATACTATAATTCTCAATTGTTTAGCGATGTTTAATATAATTTTATATTACTATCGTTATTATACATCGTTTCTATCGTTACTATACATCGTTAATTATAATCTGAAATAGATTTTGAAGCTATTAATTTAGATTAACGGAAATTATAAAACGTGTATCCGTTCGGTTAACTTAAGATTGAAAAATGCATAAAATGGCGATATATTAAAATACTTGATATAAGGCAAACAAATATAACAAACAAAATAATATATTTTAGATTTTTTCTTGAAAAAATAAGCAAAGCTATTAGAAAAGAAACCGTGAAAATTTTACGTGGAACTCTTTTCAGGGAGAAAATGTAGCTGAAGCTTGCTCTGCAGAGCGGAAAGCAAATAATTGGACAACGTCAATTTCAGTAACGTCTACCAAGAATATTGTAAAATCTGTACCTCTGTAAAATGTTGCCAACGCTAACTTAGCAACTTTTATCTCAACTTTTAGACAATTTGGAACAGCTTAACTATTTACTTTAACTGCAGTAAAGTCTATCTATGGTTTATTTTCCTCTTGCAGAAAATATGAGCTTCGCAAGAATTCATAAAATTATTGTTAATTTTACAAACGAGGGTTGTAATTCTAAAATAATATATACGCTATACGATGCATGACTACCTTTAATACTTTTTTTTTATCTCGTCTGGACATCGTTATAATGTAACTAGTAATATATTTATTAAGAGGTTAAAAATTTTAACGGCAATATCCGAAATTGAATTCGTTACATATTACACATTGTAGAAGAACAAATGCAAATTTTACATTTACATGCAAAAAAAATAGCTCGGATTTAAAGACTTTTCTTTAAGCTTTTCGAATTTATATTAAATTACTTATATCGCGGATACAGTTATCGATAAATGTAGATCAATCCTATAAAACTTCGAATAAAATAACATATTTAATAAATTTCATTGCACTAAAAAACATAGATAAAATTTAAATTTTATCATTTAAAAACAGTTAATATATTGATTTATTTAGTTTTATTTAAAATACCGGTGTAATTATTATTTCTTCGTATCACATTTAACAGTATAAAATAATTTTTTAATAAAATTACACCATAAACCAATGAATTTCAATTAAAATGAAAATTATTTATTTCAAAACACATCCATAAAATACATTTGTTAGTTTTACTATATAATTACAAAATTCCTGAATTTCAATGAATAGAAATTGTAATATACGAAGAATGCGATAACGTTGGATTGAAAAAAGAACGAGTAGCTTACAAATTAAGAGAACGTATGCATCACAATCTTAGAATTCTGATAATAATTCTTAGAATAATTCTCATAATAATTCAAGAAATTTTGGTAAAACTGTTTGTTTCCTCCGGTACGTATATACGTATGCAAGAACATGTTTACTGTACTTTTCTCTCGTTATCTACGGTGGAATTAGCGACATTCGACTACATTAAGAGGTGAATATTCATTTATTCACAGTTATAAGTATGCATGAGTTGGCACACATATCACTAGAATGTAATGCTTATTCGCCATTAAATTAACTTTAAAGAGCAGCGCACTCTTTTACTCGTATACGGGTGAAAAATGGTTCGCGTCTTTTACCGTACGTATTTTCTCCATTTTACAACAGTCTAATTGATGCGTTTTACCGATAATCACCGAGAAATTTCCTACCGTAACAAATGACCTCGATCCGAGAATCGAGCATTTTCTTTTTTTCCCGTAGCTCTGGACTAAGGGTCTGGCTCGGGTCCCGATAAATCGCACGGTTGCATCGAGTAGGCGAATCGCACCGATGCGATTCAAAAGTGTCCGGAGATCCCGCGTACAATAAGCAAGCATCCATTAAGAAAAAAAGCCAAACGGAGAGCCTCGAAAGTCCAGCCGGACAAAGGGGGCGAGCTGCGCGATAAGCGGAAACTCCCGCGGGAAGAAGTCCATCCCTCGGGAGAAGATGAGATAAGAGCAACGTGAGAGCTGCTCGTATACCTCGTAGGGGAGATAATAGGCTTGGTGCGAGGGCGACGAAGCCCCCGAGGTATCGTGACGCGCCACATCGCGAGCGAGGAGGTAGGCGCGGACTCGTGACAAGGCGCATCCTCGGCGCATCCTCGGTGCATCCTCGGCGCATCCTCGGCGCATCCTCGTGTGCATCCTCGTGTGCATCCTCGTGTGCATGCACATCGAGGGAGAAAGGGAGAAGGAGAGAAATCGAGACAAGCCTTCGGGATTCGTGTCCTCGCGCGGGATGTTATCGCTCGGCGAGAGTCAGCAACGTAACCAACTACGACGAACGATGAACGATGAACGATGAACGATGAACGATGAACGATGAAGGAGGAAAGACGAACAAGGAACAAGGAACGAGGAACGAGGAACGAGGGGGAAGGTTGGGGCACCACTACCGAGTAGCAGCAACCCTGCAAACCCAAGAACACAAGAGTAGCAAGCTAAGCCTTCCATGCTTGGCTCCCACCCCGACCCCCCTAGCAGTTCCTTCTCGCTAGCCACTTTTGCCTCGCCTATGTACGTGCATATATAAAAGGGAGAGAGCGAAAGAGCACCGAGAGCTGTGCTACGATAAACGGTGCGAGATAAACAAACCAAACTGGTTTGCTCTTCTACAGAGCCGTCGGAAAAAATACCTAACGAGAAGTTGATGCTAACGCGCGAGTTGGTTCGCGACGAGAGCCCGTGTACGTGTGCGTAAATTCAAGCGTATTGGAGCTTATATGCATAGAGGTATAGACCTGTGTACAAATACGAGGAAAGGAGCTCGAGCTCTTTGAGCTATCTGCACTGGAGGCGCGTACGTACCGCCCTGCACGTGCATGTACGTGTGCATCGGCTCCGCGCGCATTATACACGCTCTCGCCAATGCCGGAGAGAAAGATCGTCGAAGAAGTCGAGGGTCCGAGAGCCCGAGAGCCCGAGAGCCCGAGAGCCCGAGAGTTTAGATGAACTAAACCGAGGGGTGCTTTAAATATTTGAAAGATAATCGACGAAGCGCACGATTTTTCCGCCGGTTTCTCCTCGAAGCTGCGCTTCTTACGAGCAAACCTCGAATCCGACGCCACGCTGCAGCGAATCTTACGTCCGCTAATTTAAGACAACATTCGTACGAGAGCAAGACTACCTCGTGTTCGCATTATGCTCAACTTTTCAACCGCGCTTATCCACGCTCCGTTAAATATTATGGAAATCTATCCGGAAAATCTACTTATATTTCCATTTACGCGATTCGGCCTATAATTCAGCCGCTGACTCTATACGAATTCGCAATTCATACATATTTAAATATGGATAAAAGACCAGAAAAATAAACGGTGGAATGTAGCTACACTTTTTTTTTCTACCAGTGTTCGACCTTCCGTTCACTTTTTATTCCGATAAATTATATAGGGATATCAGAGGAATTTCCGTAGATATAAAGTGCGATAACTCGGTTGAAACGACCAAACTTTAGTAGAATGCAAGTTATTCTTGAAACCAAGAAAAAAGAAAGTGCAAAGTTGGTAGATTACAATACTCGATTTTTTTTTTATATATATCTCGGAAATATATTAAAGCGACTATCGCGATCGAGAACCAAGCTCTCGAATTAAAAATAGAAACGTATATTAATAACGTAATAAATTTAATTCGGTATCCTGTCGTACGCTAAAACTAGTTCAAAACTATTTCTATCGCCGATATCTACAATCGCGTTTAAATCGAATCCAATAAATCGTCGACTAAGCATCGTCGACTAAGCATCGTCGCATGAATTTCAAGACCTCGTTATATTTACCCACAAGTGTACGTTGCAAGAATCAACCGTTATTTCCTCCTAAAATTTCCTCCTTGAACGAAACTATTTTCTTCCCAACTTACGATATTACTCGAATACGCTTTCTCAAATTCTCGATTCTAAAATAACAAATCAAATTCCTTAGAGCTCGAAGTATAGAAAACGCGGTGCGCAGTCTATAACTCATTCGAGAGGTGAAGCGTTCGTACCGGATGATCCCTCGCGACGTGAAATCATCTTCGGCAATCGCTGAAGCTCCTACGCACGCACAACGTATACTTATTTCGTAGTACCCGAGCCCTGAGAAAAGATAAAGCTCGTTAGGGGCGTTATTAATTTTTCCGGCTAAGCCTGATTTGTTGCGCTCGCACACACAAACGAGCGAGGATAATCGTATGCAGTACTGCCTCCAGAGGGAAAACTGCGCGCGGGTCGAGGAAGAACTTTACGAAGAGCGAGTCCAATACAAAAAAGGATCGAGGCACGTATTACTTCCGAGAAGATCCTAGAGGGGTTTGCTCCTTCGAAACGCGCAGGAAACATGCGTATCCTATGGACTGCAAATAAACTAGAGGAAAGGAGAGAAAGGGAGAGAGAAAGGGAGAGAAAGAGAGAGAAAGAGAGAAAGAAAGAATGAAAGAAAGGGAGAGAAAGGGAACGAGAGTTACGGAACCAAGAGGCGCACAAGATGGGCGAGAAGAGTCACGAGGAAAAGATGCAACGACTCTCCCCCTCCTTCCCAGGTGCAATTTCGCGCTAATTGCTAAGCTCGCTCGAGCTCTGGGCTCTTGAAAACGCCGGATGCTGCGCGCAGCGGCATTGCCGAGGGCCCAAAGAAACGAAGCGCTACCAGGAAGCGTCGTACGGCGGCAAAAAAGAGAACGAGCGAGTGCGAAGTGACTTGAAAAGGCTCGAGACGAATCGCGGCTGCTCGCGATAATAGGACCGCAATCAAATCCACCGCCGCGGCTTTCTTGCGGACCCTACGTGTGCCCGACGCGAGTCGCGTTGGATAACGACAAAAAGTCCCCGGACGCGCCGCCGAGGAAAAAAGTCGGGGGCGGGGCAGCCCAAGGAGGAAGAAGGACGGAGTAACGGCCTCACTGGCCTTCGCGGACGCTCGTAAACATCGGCTCTCCCCCGTGAACAACTGGACTCTAAGCAACGGGCTCGCTTTTTCGCGCGCTTTTTTTCGAGCCATGGTTATCGGGAAAATAGATTCGCGACCGGGAAAACTTAATGAAACCTCGCTGACCATCCTTTCTATGTTGCTTGCTTACAGATGGACTTGAGAGGGATCAAATCTATAGCTTCGGGATGCTTACTCCTGGCGCTGCTTACCGGAACTTTGGCTGGACCAGGTAAGTAGTCCTTTTTATTAAGTAAGGAATCCTGTTTTTTCTTACCGTTCTACCGCATTGATCGTCCCATAATGCGTTATATTTTCGAAATAACGTTCGTAGGCGCGACAACTTTTTCAAAAGTATCGTACGAGCACTTACAAATAAATTTTATTCGATTATCCAACGTTACTTAAAATAATTTAATCGCTAAACGAGTTCAATTATTTATATATATTTATATTATTGTACGTATAATCGAATACGATTATTAAAGTAACTACTATAAAAACTTAATCGTCGAATTTATTTAAAATAAAAGAAAACGAAGCTTCGAAACGAGGATCTTGATCACATAAGAGTATTACTTAATAATATTTATCGATTATTAATGCTAATAAGAATCCATTGCATTGTATGTAAATCAATACGAATAATTTCAATAGTTTCAATCTAGATAGTAGAATTTTCAGACTAAACTTACAACATCGGCGATCAAACTGAAAATATTTTACTGCTCTTGCAGCTTATGTCAAACGTCGCTAAAAAAAAGTTATTTAAATAAGCAAATTGTATTATTTTCAAAAATAGTATTCAATTTCAAATTTTAATGGAAATATATTCGATTTACAATTTTAAATTCGCTAAAAGATAGATATAATTTATAAATTTTAAAATAAAATATAATCTTTTCTTTATTAAATAAATACGAAAAATGATTTGCTTTCGTAAATGTTAAAAAAAATAATTAAAATAATAACTTGTAACTCGTTTTAAATACAAAACTTGAAATAAAAATGTATACACATATTAAATATTTTATGATAACATAAGATAGATTTTTTGAGAAATTGAAAATAAAAATGTAAAACAATAATTATGTGTAATATACTTAAACAGTAACCACTTTTAAATCATGGAACAAATTAATTTTATTCGAATAATAAAAGTTAGTTGCAATTGAAAATACTAATAATTTCATAAGTTTAAATTTGTTGGGCTAAATATTTTAGGTTATTATCCAGATTTAATCTCTTGTACAATTTAGATCTTACAACTAAATTAATAATTTGTATAACATTTCAAGTAAATTTTAAAGTACTGTGTTAAAATATGATATGTATCTTCTTAGGTTTTTAATATCTGTTCAATAATTTCAGTAATTAAAAATAAATTAAAATTTAATAACCATATTTTTGTCAATTGATATTCAAAAGAAGTAAAGATATACAAACAAGTAAAGTAATAATATTATAGATTTAAAACAAAACGATTTAAAAATATCTTAAGTAGATAAATAAAACTATAAACGAATACAGTCTTTAAATCCGAATATATCATAAGTTAAATAAAATATTTAAGAAAGCATACACTGCCACGGTATATTTAATTTCTAAAATGAATAAAGAAAATTTCACGATTGTAAAGTAAAGTTTACGGAAAATTATACTAAACGCGAATGTAACAATACACGAATAAAAAAAAGAAGGCTAATAAAAACGTACAAGTTAGCAACGTATGAATGAATCGGTTAAAGCAGAAACGTCGGATTAAATCTGGCACGTGCAAGCTCAAAGGTTAGTCGTGCGTACCCAGGAAGTAAAATTGTGACTCGACCTCGATCTCGCTCGAGAAAAAGTTAGAAGCATTGACTGGCTCTGTTTCAGCGCGGACGGCCTTCGAAAAGCTGACCGACCATGACTACCGCGGCACAACTTACTACAGCGTCCGCAATCTTTCCCTGTACGAGTGCCAGGGTTGGTGTCGCGAGGATCCCGAGTGCCAGGCCGCGGCTTTCTCCTTCGTCGTCAACCCCTTGGCGCCGATGCAGGATACCCTCTGCCAGCTGCAAAATGAAACGGCTGCAACCAACCCCTCCTCCCAGCCCCAGCGGGCCGTCAACATGTACTACATGACCAAACTCCAGATCAGATCAGGTGGGCTTACGTTCTTTCATTTTATTGCGTCAGGTGAGTCTCTCCGCGGGGTTCCGTAGATAAAAGGGACGGATCTCGTTGCACACCCCAGGCGATATCATTTTAACGGAAATCTAGCGCTTCACGAGTTTTTTTGTACTTTTATAAACTTCTACGATTACACTTTCGCCCATTTTACTAAACCTTATCTCTTTAAAATTTGTACATACTATATTTTATACGTATAATCTTTTTAGATTTGGATAAGAATATAACTGAAGAATAGACACGTTGTGACTAATTTTTATAATGTACGTTAAATTTGTTCAAATTTATAAATGCGTAAATTATTAAAAATTTATTATGTTGCTTACTACTGTCGCATATATTATGTATATATGATATATATATATATATATATATTATATGTATTAAAAGGAAAAATGGAACTAGAAAAAAATTAAATATAACCATTTGATTATAGTTTTTTTATAATATTATATAATTTTAAAAAATGTTTACTTGCGTTAATAATAAAATTCTACAGCCGAATAGTAATTTTGAAATATTCTTGCAATTGTAAACTTAACGATAAAAAAATTCTATGGTTTTTTTCGTTCAAAATATTATAGAAACAATCAATAATGATTTTTGATATAGAAATGTTTTTGTAATTGAATTTTAAATTATCCGACCAATGTATTTCTAAGGTTTTATGTTCCAGATGTATGTATAGAGCATAGTTATAAAGTTGAAATTTCTTTTGATCCCTTCGTAAAGGGTCATAAATGTACATCGATCGACTGCTTTGAGCTGTTCTAAAAGAAAAATTGTCGAGCGCCGAGACTAGTACGTCGCATACACTCTGCGCTAGTTGGGAAAAGTATACGCGCGGATTTGTAAAGCTTTGATCAAAGCGGGTCTAAAAGTAGTATAAGTAGGTGCCACGGATGAAAAAGTCATTGACAAGGACGGAACTGCTCGAGCCTCCAAAAGCATCGCGGATCCCCATTTTACGAAAGATCAATCACTCCGCGGCGTTTGCCTTTACAAAGCTAGTGGCAAAAAATTTACAACCCCAACAATAGAAGACCCCAGCGAATAGGCATCGAAAGACGTTCGCTTCCTTTCTTTCTCCCTTCTGATGTGAATGGGTAGGACGCGACCCGACCGGTCCCAGCATGGCGTTTAGAGAAGCTTACCTTCACCCCGGTAGCTTTAACGAAATGCGCATTCTGTGCAGTTTGTGGGAAAGAAAGAGAGAGTCGAGATTACTGGTGCCCCTTTCGCTCGGTTTTACAGCAACAAACAATAGGCCTTAGCTGGTACCGCTGGCGCGAAAATTGGCGGGTCCGAGTAATGTACGCATGCGCGGAGGCGTCTTCCGCGTACAGAGCGAAGCCGCAGGTACGCGGCGTCTCTACCCGTCCGAGGTGTCGAGAGGTCCGAAGGCTTCAAAGCGGCCCTCTAATATTGCTTTAACAAGCCTGCTGGTGCGAAAGCGAGACCCGCGCACCTTCGAACCACGACCACACCCACTACCTGCGTCGAGAAAAAGAAGCGGACTTCGCGCCCAGGTAGCCGAGTTTTTCCGGGCGGGGTTCTCGCCGTTCCGGGACCTTTCGCTTTCCGGATCTCGATGACAACCGATACGAGTCCCTTCCCCTCCTCTTTTTTTTCTCCTCCCGCACGCCTGCGGGACATCCGCTCCAACGACAATTCTACGTGCCGTCAATCTCGTTACGAGCCCAAATATCCGTTGCACCCACGAAGATGCACAAGTTTCGCTCACGTTTCGGTTCCTCGAAACTCCACGATTTCACCGTTCTTCGATCTCGACCATCGATGGACGGAATACGGTTTGAATAAAAGTTACGAGCGAACTCGTACTGCTTTTCGTAAAAAAATATTTCGATCGCAACCAGAATAAAAAAAGTACTGCAAAGTAAAATCGTAAGCGAAACGAAACGAATTTCGTGTCAATGGAAATGTATCGGGATTGAGAGATGTAGTAAATGAAAAGGCATCGGTGTAAATATTCGTAATGGAGAAGAAAAAAAAATAAAAAAAAAATAATGACCGGAGAAGGACGAAGAGAAAAATCGTCAGCCTATTAAATTGAGCGTGAGAGAAAAACAGTCGGAAGAAGATAACGTTTCCCAAGAAAAATAAATTCCAACGATAATTTGGAAAATATTTTCGAGTGTATATACAGGTGCACATTATCTGATATAACTCTCCAGCCCCCCATAAAAGGATTATTGCGCACCCAGTTTTTACCTGCTCGGCTCCTTCCGTCTCGGTCACGGAGTTAAGGAAGATTCAGAACTCGGCCTTTCTCGGTCTTTCTCGCTCTTCGGTACGGCGTTCGTAATCCGGGGGACCTAACTGTTTCCCTCGATAGCTCCGCTCTCCCGTAGTTAAAGGAGGGGAAGGATAAACCCAGGCAATCCCGACTCTCGGAACTCAGCGAGACGCCTCTCGTCGAGCCGGTAGATCTTCTTGCGGATTTCCGATCATCCGTCCTAGCGCCGGACAATATCGCAAGGTGCGCATCGAGCCAATTATTTACAGGCACTCTACCTGTCCGATGCACCTTGTCCCGCGGCTGTAAAAATAATATACCTCCCCCAGAAGTTAGCAGGGATCCCGACTCTAATTGAAGTTTGGGTCTCGATACTTTGCAGAGTTCTCGATCTATCATCGCCCTCGTTCGGTGCTTCCGTGTTCGGGTCGACGCACAGCCAACGTCGCACCACGAATTCAAATTTAGAAAAACCTTGCAATCGTGTGTCGCTTTACGCGATGATTAGCAAGTGGGACGAGTAAAGAATAGCGGTAGATTCCGCGAATCTCGAACTAATACGTGGGTAATATATCATTCGAGTGACACTATGGTCATTTTCTATACAAAGACTACTCGTACTCTAGTTCCGAGGAAAATGTTTCCCTTGGCCATTATCAACGAATAAAAAATGCACGTCTTTGATTATACGTATTTAACGTACAATATCGATCGTTGGAAGATCGTTAATAATAAGTAATACTTTAACTCTCGTCGACACATCTATTTACCCTATCACCTGCGTATACATATTAAATAATCGGTGTAAGCACCGAGTTCCATAACTAAATTGAACTTTTTACGTTATTTTGTAATGTTATAACTTTGTAGGTTATTCTTATAAATTTATTTCAACGCTTATTAACCGATATCGAAATTACACTCGTCTTATTGGTTATATTCTATACTTTCATTTATCACGGACCGTGTAATATCATAATTACAATTCTACAAATATAAAACGGAAAATATTTATTTTCGCCGAGGATTTAAAATGAACGTTCGGAGAACCAAAGAGAAACGTTTATTTAAGCTATCAATTTCGATCGTAAAATTGGACTTTGAACAATAACAACGACTCGATCGGAAGAAAAGCTAAGGCTTGGGCGAAGCAAAATCTATAAATAACGCGAGTGAAATTTTATATGCGAGTCGTACGTACTGACGACGGTCGTCGATCGAGTCGTCGATCGAGAGGAAAAGGAAAGACTGTTAAACCCTCGCCTAGTTACCTCTTTAAAAGCAGCCATAAGGGCGCGACGTCGCGCCACTCGGGAGGAGGAGGGTGGCGCATCTTCCTGAATGATGCAAGCACTCGATCGCGGTCGCGCGTGGGGTTGCGAGCGTGCAGGCGCGCTCTTCTCGGAATCCGCTGGTCGATCGGGAACGTCGGAGGCCGCGATCGTTAACGGCCTACCCGACTTTCGTGGCGCGCCACCGAGTCTACGTCGCGTTCCGAGAAATCGAGTTATAATTAACGGCGCACTTTCATCGGCGCCAAGCCCCGTTCGTCGCCTAAGAGGGGCAAGAGGGCCGCGAGCTTCGATCGAATTCGCTTGGCTTTTTGCGCCGCTGGTTCTCGTCAAGTCGCCTTGGATAATGCACGGACGCTTCGTTGGTAAAGCGATCGATGATCGGGATCTCGAGCGTCCGCCTCGCTTTTGAGGGACTTCCGAGGGGGTACCAAGGGAGTACCAAGGGAGTACCGAAGGGGTTCCGAGGAGGTTCCGAGGGGGTTCCGATGGGCTTCCGAGGGGCTTCCGGAGGGGCTTTCGAGGGGCTTTAGAGGGACTTTCGAGGGACTTTTGACGGGCCACCTTCTCGCAATGCACACCGGCAAAAATCCCGTTGATTCTTATTCGTATTCCACGTACGAAAGAAGTCCGATGTGTTCGACGAGTCTCGCGCGTCGGTAATTACGCCTGCGCTCTTAGCGCTTTTGGCGCTCCGAGCCTTGTCATTTCGAATAAAACCAGGGTTCGAAATAAATTGCGCGTGTGCCAAGAGCAGCAAAAATTCGACGGACCGATCTCTGTTTACAGGAGGTAGACCAAACGTCGACAACTCGGTCGAAAAGATCTGCGATATAAACTCTTCGACGAGTTGTATAGCGCGCTAAATATATAATCATTTTACTTATCGTTCGATAATAGGCGTATTTAACTCCGGAAAAACTTACACGGCTAGTTAAAGTAAACTTTAAATCGAAAAATAGTAGGCAATTACTTCGGTCAAGATTAACGGTTAACGCGGATAATCGCGGTTAGGATTATTTAAGTCGGGTTGAAGGGAGCAGGTGCAATTTTGACCGAAGTAAGCGCCGAGTAATCGGTGTTTACCTGACGCGTTACCAAGCATTAGAAACGACCTTGAACGAAACCGAAGCATTTTCCATAGTTACTCGTGCGCGTTACCCAGGAAGAAAGAATTTACCCGAAATGAAATATTTAAAAATATTACAGAGAACGTGTGTCTACGCCCGTGGGCGTTCGAACGGGTGCCGAACAAGATGATCCGCGGCCTCGACGCTGCCCTCATCTACACCTCGACAAAGGAGGCTTGTCTGGCAGCTTGTCTCAACGAGCATCGCTTCACCTGCAGGTCCGTCGAGTACAATTACGTGACCCTGCAATGCCACCTGAGCGACTCCGACAGGCGAACGACCGGCCAATTCGTACAATTCGTCGATGCGCAGGGCGTCGATTACTTCGAGAATCTTTGCTTGAAAGGTAATCGATCGATGGTCATCGATCCCGAGCGTGCGGAAATTCCGTTTGCCGAATAAATGAATAATCTGGGCGTCCGCGCGATGATCGACCGCTCTTGGCGAATCTGAATTTCAGATGACGAGGAATCTCAGAATGCGAATTGCCTCGTTTCTCTGCTCTACCGTGGGAAAACAAACGGAAGCCTCCGTTAATTTTTTAATCGATCGCTCTCTCGCATTTGACCTTTCTTTCATTCGAACGACTCGTGACTTTTTGCGACATTTTTTTTACTCACCGATTTATTCGTAATAAGAATGAAAGGGCTTGCAAAACAAATAACTGTAGCTACGCGTATTTATTTTCCTCGTGATTTTTCAATGATAACGGTTGTTATAAAAGCGTTAATTAATATTAGTAACGTTTCGTTGCATATTTATAATTAGAGCAATTCATAAATACCGGTAGCTTTAATGTTCCGTTTTCGTTATCATCATTATTAATTTTTTATCGGTGCGGACATATACTCTTGGAACTTTCGACGATTACTCGGGAACGAAGAAGCTCGCGCAATTTCTAGATTTTATGCTTCCCTAACGCTAAGGTCGTACACACAGGCAAGGAGGCATGTAAGGCCCAGCGCCACTTCCAGGTGCCGCGCATCGGGGTAGCCGACGATAAGGTCGCGCAGTACGCTGGACTCCACTACTACGCGGACAAGGAACTCCAGGTGCAAAACGATCCGGCTTGCCGCATCGCCTGCGAAATCGAGAACGAGTTCCTTTGTAGGTCATACCTGTACCGAGGCCCACCGATCGGCCAGGCCTACAACTGCCACCTTTTCCACCTGGACCACTGGACGCTGCCCGACGGACCCTCGACCTACCTCAACGCCGAGCGACCGCTTATTGACAATGGCGAACGCGTCGGCACCTACTACGAGAACTTCTGCGAAAGTAAGAACATTTTGTCATCTCTTTTTTCCTTCCACGATAAGTTTACGTCACTCCCTCGTGTCAAATAAAACCATTATCAAATTTACCACAGTTTTTGCTAGCTTTAGTAATCCAAGTGTTACGGAAACATCTGACGAATGACGCTTTTCACACAAATCGCGTTTATTTTAAGCGATTTCTCCCGAAAGAAAGTACTCATTTCAACTCAACATATTAAATTTATATATTTATATGAAATATGATCGATTGCATTGTAAATAACACGAAATTTAAGAAAAATAATTGTAGAAACTAATTAAAGCTTGTCGGTAAAATCAAGTGAAGATTTGAAATCTGTCCAAGATTACAAAAGCTAAATACAGAACTTAAATGTTAGAAAAATGAAAAATAAATATAACTTTATATTTTATTAAAATAAGTATTTCTGTAAAATTACGTCAATTTCAATAACGTTACTTCGTTATAAACCGTTTTAATTGTATCGAACATCGTTTAAATTATGTCTAACAGAGGTAGATTTTTGTTAATGTTTTCGTTACAACTTGGTTGGATGCTAAGATATTTTTATATTTAATTAAATATATTTTTAAAAACAAGTAACTTATTTATAAAAAATTTCTATTATTATATCACATAATAGTAATCAACAATAAATAGTTAACAATATTATAAATTTGATAAAATTTAAAAATGCAAAATTCATACTTAAAATGCATAAACAAAAATAAATTGTATTACCTGTAAGAAATTTATATAATTCTTATTCTTATTTGTTTCTATATTTTAGCACCGACATTAAAAATAATAAAAATATAAAAGTATTTCATTTTAAGTTTCTATTGAATATATGAATATATACTTTGTGAATAAAATAATTTCTAATAGCGATAATAAATATCATTAAATATTTATAGGTAATTAATGTTTATTGTACTCAAATTATAATAAATGTGATATGAACAAGTAAAATTTGTTTTCAATGCATTATTAACAACGTATAATTTTTAATGTAAAAAAGTCGAACAGTGTACACGTTTGCTCAGTACATGAAAATTTGAGCCAATTAACTTAAATACTTTTGGATTCAATTTTTTTTATACTTTATATGATTTTATATCGCAGCACACATTTTTTTACTTTCTCTTCTGCTTTTACTTGACTATTAATATTATTAAAAGACAGGTACAGGTTTTAAAAGTTTTCGTTGAAACTCAACAAAAAATAATAATTATACAAATTTCATTAATATGTTCTGAATTCAATTTTCTATTAAAATTATATATAAAATTTAAAAAAAAACATATTTTGAGTGACATAAATAAATCGATTTATTGTGAATATATAGTTTTTTAATATAAAGTAAATCGATAATGATTTACAACATGTATTCGGTAATATATTGAAATAATTTTTTATTACTATAAAAAAGTAATTATTAGCTGAAATTTATGATTATGAATATTAATTTTTAGTTTTACTTCATAACAATTTCTAAATAATGAAAATTATAAAAAATATTCATGTATACGAAAATAAAATATACGAATTTAAATCAGACAAAATGAAAAGTTTCCGATTGAATTTAATTTCATAATTTAACAAATTTATTATTTTTTCAGAAGGCAAGATCACTGATCCACAACCAGATCTAAATGTCACAGTCAGTCCAAATGATTCACGATTTGATATCAATTGCGATAAAACTGGTACTTGCTACGATGGTAAGAACTAATTCTGAACTCGTAAAATAAATATGTGATTAATTTATACTATAAAAATATATATATAACTATAAAAAATTTTTTCAGTTATCGTTGATTGCAAAGATACGAGGATCGCCGTTCAAGTACAAACGAACAAGCCATTCAATGGAAGAATTTATGCTTTGGGTCGATCGGAAACATGTAATATAGATGTTAGCAATAGCAAATTCTTCCGGCTTGATCTCACTATGAGCGGACAAGACTGTAACACGCAAAGTGTAGTAAGTAAAATTTTATATACGGTTTGCCATACGATTAATAATTCACTTCTATTTATTGCACACGTAATAATTACCTATTTTACAAAATTTGAATTTATGAATAAAAATATATGATCGATATAATATATAAAAATGTAGATAAAAAAATGATAAAGCTTAATAGAAAAAGAAATATACATCAATCTTTATATATTGCATCGAGAATACGTATTATTCACTTTCAAAAAGTTGAAAAACACATTATAATTTTTTAAATTTGTACTAAATTCATCGAGTTCCTCCAAATATCTGCACATTTTTTAAAAATTGTAGACCCATGTACAAATTTTACCGTAATGATAAATAAATGAAAGTAGGAAAGCGAAAAAAGTGCTCCTACAATCATTCGTAATAGTTTCTCGTCTAAATGCGACGGTTTTGTAGACTGGCACATACTCGAATACAGTAGTGCTGCAGCATCACTCCGTTGTTATGACGAAGGCGGACAAAATCTACAAGGTCAAGTGCACGTATGACATGTCCTCAAAGAATATAACATTTGGCATGATGCCAATCCGCGATCCGGATACCATCAGCATCACCAGTGCACCGGAAGCGCCACCTCCAAAGATCCGCATCCTTGATAGTCGTGCCCAAGAAGTCGAGACAGTCAGGATTGGTGACAAATTAACATTCAGAATTGAAATACCCGAAGACAGTAAGAATACATTGTGATTTTATTTTTATATTCCGTATTAAAATTTTCTGTTGCTTATTGGGACCAACAATGCTACATTTTTTGTTGTTGAATGTCCCAAAGAAAAAGAAAACGATTTTTTAAGAAACATTTAAAAATTTCTCTTTGAATTATAATTTTCTTTTTAATTCGATAAAATAAATTACAATTTATCGAATAAAAACTATTCCAATAAAGTAGACAACGATTTATACAATTTTTCGCATATATTTGTTATTGTGTAATAACTCACTTTTAAATATTTAAAAAAAATTAAAAGAAATTTTTTACATTTTTTATAAAAAATAATTGTGCTTTTTATAATATAGAAAGATTATTTAATAATTTAAAAAATTTTATCTAATTCGCGATAATTTTCACTATAAAATAATTTAAATCGTTTATATAAAAAATATACCTTTTTAACGATAATTATTAACTGGATATTACAGTAAAAATGATACTGAATAAATTCAAGCTATTGTTTGGTATAAACATATATATTATATTCTTAGAACGACTGTATGCAAAGATATAGTTAAATAAAATGTTTTAAAAATTCATTTAGTACAATATTTAAACTTTACGAAAACTAACAAAATAAAAATACTTAATTTATAAATTTCACACTGCAATACTATTTATAATTTTATTTGTTATAAATATTTTATTGACAGTATACAATTTTCTTAGGTGCCTACAGTATTTCAAATAATATAAAATAACTTATTAACTTGAATATTCAGATAGGATAATATAACATTGCCACTCTGTAATTTGTTTTAAAGCGAATGAAAAGAAGAAAAATAAATAAATGCGTCGATACATATTTTATTAGTAGAATAAAGGAAAGGTTTCAGTTAAGATGCAATAAATTAATTTTAATGATAAAATTACTAATGTTTAACTTATTCTTTTTCCAGCTCCTTATGGTATCTTTGCCCGCAGCTGCGTTGCAATGGCGAAGGACGCCAAGAGTACTTTCCAGATAATTGACGATGAAGGGTAAGTAATTTTACGTAGCGGTAATGAGAATCACGTAACGCACTGTACTATTTTTCATTTAAATCGTCTAATTACTTAATTCTTGCCTTTTATCAAATATTCGAATGTTCGTGTACCTACATATAATTAGAACTATATTTAAATCAAATAATAATTTTGTAGAGAATGAGTTTTAGTTTTGATAAAAATTTGATTGTAATTTAATAGTTTTTTATTATAACCGACGAACCGTGTCAGAACGAAAAGAAATAATAAAGAAAGAAAAATGGTTATAATTTATAGATGTCCAGTGGATTCTTCGATTTTCCCAAGCTTTACACCCGACGGTAATGCATTGCAATCATCATACGAGGCCTTTAGGTTTACTGAGTCATACGGTGTCATCTTCCAGTGCAATGTTAAATACTGCCTTGGACCTTGCGAACCGGTAACTATTATTTAATTAGGTTATACTCGAGTATTAGTTTTCATAAGTAATAACAGAATTACATAAAATTACTATTGTATTTAATTCGAGAAGCGTATGCTTATATACCTTAATGCTCAGTCACCTAAATCGCGATAATAAAATTTATATTGGCTAAATGGTACGAAATAATTAATTCTAGGCGGTTTGTGAGTATGGCCGTGACTCTTCAGAATCTTGGGGCAGGAGACGTAGAAGAAGTCTTGAAAATTCAACGGAAGAGAAAACAGAAGACATGACCTTATCACAAGAAATTCTCGTTCTCGACTTTGGCGACGAAAAACAATCACAGTTCTTGAAAAGCGATGCCAGTATAGATTTTAACGAAGCTGGTACGTACGAACCGTGTAAATATTTGATTACCCTAAGAAATTAGATCGATTGAAAATTTCAAAGTTCCATTAAATATTCATTGAGTTTAGAAGAAATTAATTTAGAAGATTAACAATATAAATTATACATTGTACTTGAAAGTTCGTTTGTTTTCTAAGTATTTCATTGAAATTAATGATTTTACAGGAAAATTTGCTTTGTTCACCTAAACGTGTTTTCATTAGTAATCTGCAAGGTATCAAAGATATTTTTAACGAATGACTTAACATTCTTAAATTGATTTAAGCCTTTCCCTAAATGCATTAAATATAAATTTTAATAGTCTCGCAAGATTATACGCAAAAATTTCTACATCTATTATCGAGCAATAAAATTACGAATTCGAGCGAATAAAGTTACGTAAACGTTGACCGCAATGTAATAATAATAAAAATAAAGCTAGACAGTTGATGGTATAAACAGTTTGACAAAAGAAGATCGAATTATATACCGAGAAAATTGTTGTAAGTCATCGGTTGACTCATGAAAAAAACTCATTTTGACATTGCAGACAAAACCGTGACAATCGTGGAACCATGTCCGACGAAGACGTCGGTGCTCGCCCTGGGCGTGACGTGTGCACTTCTCATCCTGATTTACGTCTCGACGATCTTCTGCTACTACATGAAGAAGTGGCTGACACCGCGAAAAATGATGCCCTGAGTATGCGATAACCTTAGCCCGCTAAAGATAAAGAAAAGAAAAATAGAAGAAGGATTCCGGAAATCATGGCGCGCGTTTGGTCTCTACGTTTCTATTGGGGGTGAACGCAAGAGCGGAAGATGTTCGAAAATTGATGAATGAAAGAGGAGAGAAAAAAGATAGAGGGAAAGATAGAGAAGATAAGAAAAAAAAAAAAAAAGAATTATAGGAAAAAACTTTTTCAACGGCAACGTTCGCATTCACTGTAAAGGAAGCGCGACGACTATCGGTGCGCTTGATACTGCATTTAATACATCGCGGAAAATAAGAAAAAGCCGCGTTTTTACGGTCGGGTAACGGTAAATCACGTTCTTCCATAAAAATGCGTAGGATCCCGTCTGTTGCATTCCTTCCGCTTATCCAAGTATCGCGGGAAAAAGGAGAGAAAATGGAAAGAACACCCGAGTGTGGATCGATCGTGGGAATGGACGAGACGCGAGCTTCTGTGCATTTTCATGAAAAACTTACACCGAGTGCGTCGGTCGCACTTCGTGACCCGAGCGTTCGATCCGCTTTGAGAAATAATAACTTTTCCTCGTCTTTAACCGCATATCTCATATTTACTCAGAATCACGTTTCTTCTAAGGCATTTCCTAACAGTCTTCATTATCTTCGTGGCTACTTTTGATCGGGTTGCAATAATCGCGGGCCAAAAGGCTCGGCGGGCGCCGGATGACATAGCGGTATCGAAAGAAATCATTGTCTCCTGGTGCATTACTCCGTCTTTCCACGCCCAACGCATAAGCGCGTTGCGCGTCAATTCATAATTGCGTCTATCCGCGCATTATCCGAGTCCGCGGGGCTTAGAGTTGAATCGGCGGTACGTGTAACCTGCATCAAGACTAGCGGTACATATATAAATATATTATATTTAAAGGTTCACGCTTGACTAACGTCTTAAAAAAGAGAAATCGATAATTCATGTGTTTTTAAGGTAGCTGTTAAGGTATCATGTAGGACATTAGCTGAGCGACGGTACGTTAAGGCATTCTTCTTGAGCGGAATGGAGTCGTGCGCGGCGTGAGTCTTGTGCCGAGTAACAGGTTGTAACTCTTTCGAAATCGGCGCGCAACAGCTCTCTAATGAATTTCGAATTGGGCGGATATTTGCATGCACGCACGCACACACCTCTTAATCCGTATATATTAATATAATGATGTCAGGTTTCGTTCGAGAAATTCGAGGTTCTTTTTCCGGCGAGTAAAATTATAGCGATGAGTCGACGAAAGAGGCGAGTGCACGAGCTTGTCTTCTTTCTTCGTCCGCCTTTTTTATTTTCGTATCCTAAGTCTTACACAAACATATAACCGTACGAGCTTCGCGACGCGCAGACTGGATTTTCACGCACTGAGCGACTAACGCACGCGCGCACACGCATACGCGTATTTTTACACGTGCGTACGTGCGTGCGTACACATGTACGTCCGACGTACGTAAGCATGTACGTATGTACGCGTGCACGCGTGTACGTACCTACGTATGCATGTTTTTTTATTCGCGTATGCGTGTGTGCGCACGCGCGCCCACATCCACACACAACACAACCACACACACACATACACGCAACGCACACCCTTCCATACATATACACGTACATTTATACGCATACGCGTAAATACATTTTTACATAGTTTCGTGTTTTCTATTCGCTCGGATGTACTTCTCGTCTATATAGTTTGTAAGAAATTCTCATCGAAATTGGATAAGAAATATATTAAGAAAATAATGGAAGTTGTCGTAATGTATATACAGCATCAAGATTTGGGAAATTCATTGTATTTTCAATACAACAACATAACATGCATTATGAATATCGTACATATAAGTGTATGTATTTTAGCCTATTTATGTATACGTACAACTGTTTTAATAATTAAACAAAAGAGAAATTCACTTTCGTCATTCATTTCGGACGATTGATCCCTATTTAACCCTGTATACATTGCAAAACTATTGTAACGCTATTTTAAAAAGCACAGATATATTGTTTCAAAAAATTTATTTGTGGAACAAGTTCAAATCGTAAATGCCTTTTCAAGGTAAAGTGCTCTAATGTGCATCGTTACTTTCACAGCGCTTGTGTACGTGTTATTTCTAGCTTATCAAAACTTATGTAACCACATATAAGGTTAAGTGTATTATATTTAATATATTTAGTATTTTTTGTAATTTGTTTTATGCTTACGCAGAAATTAAATTCAATAAACGTACAAGAAATTCATAATGCGTCTGAAAGTATGATTCTTTTAAAATTATACAAATACATTTATATTGTGCTTTCGTAATAGCTTGTTTTTGCTAAAAACTCGTTAACATTTGTCGGAACTGCTATAACTATCGTCAACATTATAATAGAATTAAAAGCTTGATTAAATCTCTAGAAAATTTATTATTAAGTTTATTTATTTGAAAGTATACCAGGAAAGATTTTTCTATTTTTATTACATTTTTAAAAATATTCCAATCCTATATAAACAAATAAGTATTCGTATTATTTTTTAAAGTATAAACATTGCCATAAAATTTGAACTTTTATGATAGAAAAATGAAAATTATCGATTACGTTTATTAATACTATTAATGATGCTAAGAATATAAAATTGAAAATCTAATATATTTGAGAAATCAAATGAGACTTGTTAAAATTTCAAAATTGTATTAAGAAACAAATGTTATTAGAAAGCTAGATTTTTAATTATTGTTCGCTACTATTAACTTATAAAATACTAATTTTCAACTTCATAGTAAAATTATGTTATTTTAATATAAGTAAAACAATTTATTTTTGAAACTAAAGACCCAAAATATAAAATTATTACATTTCTTATTGTATTTTTAAATAAATTATAAATCGTATTTTTTTGCTTCATTTTTAAAATTATTTTTAATTATTTAAAGTTATTTAAACATAAATTTTCAATTTAAAAATTTTGCAAAAAAAATTATATCATATAACATAAGTGATAATATTTATAACCAATATAAATTTTAAAACTTTCTAGTTAATAATTTTTTAATTTTTAATAATATAATAGAATTCCAAATTTTATTATTTTTCATTATACGTCCAATACTGGTTCTTATTTTCATTTTACCTGTATTTTAATTTATAGCTTGTTGATTACACTTCTTGAAACCTTATATTTAAAAAAAACAACTGTGTAAATTTTACAGGCATTTTTTTGCCCAAAATTGAAATATAAAAACAACTCGATTTTTAAACGAATGATATAAATTGTCATTCATTTGTTTGCTTAAAAAAACCTGAAAGTCGAGATACCTTTTCTAAAACTTAATTTTAACTTTAAAAAGTTATTCAATTAGTTATATATTAATGAAATAGTATACTAATTACATCATGAATAATGAGATAAAGAGATGAACTCATTTTAGTAATATATTTTATTTATTTAATTATCTATTGAAATAAAACTTAAAAAAATTTTTTTAACAATTTAAACTACTAAAAATTTTATTTTATCTTACAATTAAATTCGAGAATCATACTTATATATAATTTAATAGATAGTTAAATTTAAATAAAATATCATTATCAAATAACTGTACTTGTTGAAATTATAATAAGTTTTAATACCTTACTACAATTTATAAATGTTTTATTTGAACAATTTGATGTATTTCTCAACGTTATATAACTAATTTTCAATTATGGATTTGGATATTTCTAATTATAATTTATATAGAAAAACCATATACACCAGATATATACGAAAAAAAATTACGTGATATTGTCACAAATGGTACAGAGTATTATAAAACTATAAAAGTAATAATGAATTTTTTATTAAAATATACGCCTTGATCTTAAACTAAAATTTTTCGATTAAACTTCGAAAGCTTGCAATGGTAAATAATTACAAATAAACTTTCTTAACATTTTAAATGTTGTCGTTAATTAAAAAACTGACGTAATAAATAATAAATAATAAATAATTAAACGACGTAATAAATTACTTTACAATGAAATTTGAATAAAAATATTGAAATCTAGTGAAGAAGCATTTTTTAATATTTTTTAAATGAAATAAAACTTTTATCGTTTACTAAGAACAAAAAAGAAATATTTTAACGATAATAATGATAGATAAATTCAACAACTTTAGATACAATTACCAAAAGATTAAAACAATTTCACTTTAATTTTAAACTAGGAATGATTTTAATTTTATAAAAGATATAATGGTATAAATATAGTTCGTTCAAATATTAATTTTACATAATAAGAAAAATTTGTAATAAAAAATTTACAAAATTTTTGAAACATTAAAAAATTTTATCTGTATATATAAAAATAATTATTATTGTACTACCATTTACCAAAATATCATGAAATTAATAAATATTTTTCCATTATTATTCTTTCATAATGACCCAATATTTCAAATATAATATTTAATTTGATGTCTTAAATAAACACAATTATAAACAATTGATCGTAAAATTCAATCAAACATTGATTATGATAAATTCAATGACTAGTAGCAATTATAAATCACTTTTTTATTCCATTATCAATTTATGTTTCCGCTTATACAAATTACTTGATCTTCGTGATTATTATATATAAAATTACGAATACGATTCTTAAATCGTTTGACTTACCGTAGTTGTCATTGTACGGAGCTTTTCATCCAAGCAATTATTATTCACAAAAAGGGCGTTTATCGCAACGCGCAAAGAAAAACAATAAAACTCTCCAAAAACGAGAACACACTTAAATTTGTAAACTTGGTAAAATATAAATCTTATTTTAACTGGCTTGTAGTAAAATAGCGTACAGCACGATTAATATTTACAAATAAATGTCAAACGTTCCATCGCAAATTAAACACACGTTTCAAGTTATGATTAAAATAAATCAAATTAACTGCCGCCACAGATTTACAATAATATTACAAGTATAATCGTGCGTACGTTTAAGAACTGTGATCCTAGCGTAGCAAGCCACAAAAAGAAAAGGAAAAAATCTTTTATATAAAATTAGAAATGAAATTGCCTGCGAGGTAAACGAATTAACCGGAGTGCTAGCTAACCGAAGACTGCTATCCTTTAATGTGAATATATTCAAAATATCCAACAGTTTATCATTTCGAAGAAATTTGCGTGTCGTGGCTTCGGTCGACGTGCGACAATTCCTAGAATTTCTCCGAAAATTTGTCGACGCTCACCGTTTAAACGCGGTCGCGAACCACTTGAACAACCGTCGATATAATATTCAATTTTCTCAAATTGGACTTACGGTTTCCTATAAATTACATAAATCACGCGATTAATTTTATTCGATACATATTTAAACTCGACTAACGTTCAAAGTAGTCCCGTAAATAAATTAAAGTTACGGTATTTCAATATCGAAGCTACAGCTCGACTCATTCTTAATAAACGAATTCTTTTATTCTTTGTCGCGAGAATGAGAAATATGAGAAAACACGCGTAACTTAAATGTTTTTTACGGCTTATCCTCTAAGCTAAGCTATTTATTAGAATAAATATAATTAAAAAATTATCGATAACATAATTTGCGAATTCATCATCACTTTTAATAAACGATATTTAATACCTTGGCATAAAAATAATTCTACGAAAAATTTCTCTTAAAATCGTTTCATTTTATCGAAATATTTAAAATTTATAGTTTGCTATACTCAACTTGTTATTTTGTTGATTCGGTAATTCGGTATATCGAAAGCGTACCTAAGACGAAAATCCTTTGAAATTTCAGAACGAGCGACGTACGAGTTAAGAAATTTCCATTGTCACGCATCGGTGACTTTTGCCATCGCGTAAGGTAGGTGTTTTCGAAGAGGAAAATTGGCGCGTTCGTAGGCAGAGCGAGGAGGTAGAATTTTACGGGAAAAGAAAGAGCCGAAGAAGGAAAGATGCGAACGAGAACGTTAAGGTAGGAAAGGGAGATCCGCGCGACTTTCTTTTTTATTTCTCGAAAAGGAGAAGTAGAAGAAGGAGTTTGCGAAGGAGGAGGATGAGGAGGAGGATGAGGAGATGGAGGAGGAGATGGAGGAGGAGATGGAGGAGGAGATGGAGAAGGAGGTGGAGGAGGAGGTGGAGGAGGAGGTGGACGAGGAGAATAAGGAGGAAGATGAAGAGGAGGATGAAGAGGGGGAAGGAAAGCAGGAGAAGGCAGTAAGGCAGTAGCGGAAAGCGACGTCACCCTAATCTCTCCAGGGAAATCGAAGATCAAAGCAAAGGAAGCGGGAGGAAAATGGAGGCACTGGCGAATTTGGGAATATTGGTTGGGGCCAACGACAGCCCCCCTCGAATGAAATTGGCTCGGTCGGTAAAAGGCCTTAACCGCGATCGCGTCGGCGCGGAAGACGTGACGTCATCCACGCTCGAATCGATCGACCGCTCGTACACGTACGCGCGTCTCGGAAGACGGCGAGCGGAGGTCGGGACGGCGAAAACACGGAGCATCCGTCCGCAGCGTGAGAACGCGAGGCGCAACCATCGCCGAGCGCATCCTGAATCCCCGGGGCGCTCGGGAGAGAAAAAGCGGCGTTCTCCGAGAATCGGAGGAATCGACGCTCGCGCTGAGAAGGACGGCGACGGGTGCGGTGGCGGCGGTGGCGGCGGCGGCGCTGCGTCTCGTCCGTCCGAGGGAGACCCGACGGGGAACTCGGAGGAGACCGATAAGATAAAAAGGTATATAACTCGAGTGCGAGCGCTCTCGTCGCTCTTATTATTATGCTGTCCGACACTCGTTCTCTGCCTCGTCGCAGTCCTCGAGCGCGCGGCCATATGCACATGTGTACGCATCGCTTGCACAAAAATGAGTCTAACGCACCGAGCGAACGAACGCACGAACGAACGAACGCACGAGCGAACGAGCGAACGAACCAACGAGCGAACCAACGAACGAACGAACGAACCAACGTACCAACGTACCAACGAACCAACGAAACAACGAGCAAACGCACGTCGTATTATTGCCAGCGTTTATGTTACAATTAAAACCTACGCCTTACAGCCGCTGTACGAGGACAGCAAAAAACGGAAGAAAAGGAAAGAAAAGGAAAGAAAAGGAAAGAAAAGGAAAGAAAAGGAAAGAAAAGGAAAAAAACGACGGCGCGATACGGGCGAAACTTGTCCTTCTGCGTCGCGTCGTCGACCCCCTCCACTTTTTTGCCTTTTTCTCGGATCCGCTACTGCACCGCAAGCGCGTCGCCTGCCTGCCTTTTCGTGCGCCTCGAAATTCCTCGTTTGCGCGGCAAGCGGCGAGGGCCTCGATTTCAAATCGCTTGCGTGAGGTGAATTAATTAGCGGAGCCGACGCTCGCCGAGCGACGAATATTCCGACGATAACAATGATCATCGGTCGCCTCGAGCGTTGCCTCTCGATCGCGTCGGCCCTGGATCGTTACTCGCTGTGCTTCCGAACCCCCGAGAATCGCTTCGAGTAAACAACCGTATTATATCTCCAATGTTCGGCGGATAACTTCGAAATAAAATCACGGATTTAATTACGGACAATAACGATTGTATAAACAGCGATTCCCTTCGGACCGTTGCCCATTGCCTCTTTCGGTTCTCCTTCTAACGCGGATTTAAGCAGCATCGCCTGCGACGTCCTCGGTTACATTTTTTTTTCACTCCGTGGATGCGTTCAACTTTTCACTCGGAAAAACTCGAAAATCCTGTCGCATCCTCTTATATTTTTCTTCACGAATCTCTAATGAAAGAGATTGTTTCGTCGTCGTAACCGTTTGCTTATAGGGATGCTTTGTTTCGATCAGTCGTTATCGATACCGATGAGTTTTTCTAATGAATCATTCCTTTTACAGTATGATATAACGCTTCGTTGTTCTCTGGTGATGCAAAATGGCGATTTTATTTTAAATCTTTCCAGTTTTTTTTCCTCGATCCAATCGTTGCTTTATTAAATCAATCGCGAGGATTGTAATTAATTACGAGCTGAATATTTTCTCTGAATGATTTCGCTCGCTTATTTTTAAATTGTATAATTAAAGTAAAATTCCACTCTGGATAATATAAAATTCTATCGTAAAAATTTTAGAGAATGTACTTTCAAAAACCATGATCTAGTTAAAACTCCCGTAGGTCTCGACAACTTTGTTAAATACATGTACTTAATTATATTCATTACGAAATATTAACCATACGAACGATTATGGTAAAACGAAATAAAAAAAGAAAATCTTGCACAGCAGGTAAGTTTTACTAGTTTTTAATGAGCTAAAAATGAAAGAAAGAAGCTTATGCACGAATTGTTATTCTTTTTCAGCACCTATTTTAATATTTGCATAACGCATAATTGCTTAATGCGCAGTTGCAAAATAATCGAAGAGAATGTTAGAGTTCTGCGTTAAGTTTTAAAGTTTTTAAAAATTTATTCGAAACAAAAATACAATAACGACGACGCTTTATTTTTTACATGATCCAAATTTTAACGAATAATATTTATATAATACAATTTTTTATGTATGGCTTTAAATAATTTTTTCCGCGTTGTTTAAACTTTAACGTATATCGTTGTACGATTAGAAGAAACGAAAATTCGCTGTTGTAATAATGTTTTGAATTTCCGACTTTTCGACTCGTGTATTGTAAAACACAGGTACCCGAACTGCGGGGACACATCCATATATACACACGCGTACTTTTTGATCTTTGTAAGCTTGGAGTTGGGCCTCGAAGGTAGGTAAAAATGTAAAATATCCAACAAATAAATATCAACGTAGTTCGATCCCCATTTTTTTTTATAAACGTCGATATTTTATTTCTTTAACGAAAGAAAAGGAAAAACAGGATAATCGATGATATATTTTAAAAGCATTTGATTTATGAATCGAGAGTTAAGAAGTAGCATACCGTTGGATAAACTAATATTTGCGTTCGTTTAAATTGTACGCTTTTAACGATCTTTGCTGAGAATTTTATAAAATAGATCGAACGTGTCTATTCGCATCGGTACTTCATCTTAACGGACGCGATAACTAATATCGTCTCGTCAACGGCGTATCTCGAATCTCGTTTAAATAAACATTTCGTAACCGATGAATTCGCATTCCGATAAATCAAAATAATTAAAATTATACGGAGCAGTCGAGGCTTACACTGCCGAGTTTATGATATATGCGTAAATTTCGGAGCTGGAGTCTATCGACGGATCGACAGTCGCACCGAAGACGAAGAATGCGCGAGCGTGAGTTTATTTTTCGTAAGAATCCGAGAGAGCGGTAAAATCGACCGTACTGCGATTTTCAAACTTGGTATAAAAACGTAAATCGTCGAAACGCGAACCGATTTTCCGGTTTCCAGCACTGACTTTACAAAAAAAATATACGTATTTCCTTGAAATTGTTTTCGGGAAAGGTCGTCTCGGTAAGGCAGAGAAGCGGGGGGCTCGGAAAAGAAAAGTTAGCGAGTATAAAAAGAGCGGCGATATTTTAGAAGGCGTCGAACGTATAGCGTCGAACGTATAGTGTCGAACGTATAGCGTCAAACATATAGCGTCGAACCGTTACGATACATTAGGACGTTTCACACGTGGGATGAGCATCGAAATAAGTGCACGTTCCTCTACGATTGGCGCGACGTTAGAAAAGAGGGCGAGAGCGGAAAGAGCATTTAACGATCCCGAGCGCAAGTACGGGAGAATAATGCACGAGGAAGATGGTTGCGGGAGCGGTACGAAAGGCGCAAATTGCCTTATTCGGGGGCAAAGGCGGAGCCGCAATCGCAAAAGCCGCAAGATCGGAGCGAAGCGCTTCCGCTCTCCGACCGCAGCGAGGCGATTTCCCGCGGCACCGATTGAAATTTTGACGAAACGCGGCGGGTCGGAAATCGAAAGTGGCCAACCGAGAGCGGCTTCCCGTTCGCACCATGTACGTATATAGTCTCGTTCGCTCGTTCGCTCGTTCGCTCTTTCGCTCTTGCGTTCGTGCGTTCGTGCGTTCGTGCGTTCGTGCGTTCGTGCGCTCGTGCGCCTGCATTTTGCGAGGCGGGCGCAATAATAATCAATGTGGAGCGCTGGCTCCAGCGAGTATTTCTCGCGCGACAAGGACGCGACTCCGTACCGTCTCTTTCTAAAACTCCGTTGCGCGCGTCGCCTCATCGGTTACAGCTGCAACGACAACGGCTCGAGTGGAGCAACAGCGGAACAACGAAGCAACAAAGCAAAGCAAAGCCAAGCGAGCCATTTAATATAATATAGGCGAAGTACGCTTCTTAGCGGAAAGAGAGACGAGCGAGTCATCGGAGGTCGGAGCTCGGATCTCGGGGTGTTCGGGACCCCGAGGAGTTCGTACCGCTCATGAAGCTCGTGGAACTCGTGGAGCTCGTGGAGCTCGTGGAGCTGGTGGAGTCCCGAGACCGATAATCTGCGAGAATCTGCGAGAATCCGCGAGAATCCGCGAGAATCCGCGAGAATCCGAGAGAATCCGAGAGAGGTTGCGAGAGGTTGCGAGAAGGGACGGAAGGAGACGAACTACTCTCGGCTCTCGTCGCACTCAACGTACGCGCGTTTCGGGCGCCGAGAAGTCTGGCGCGTTCGGTCCGCACGGCCTGGCTGCCCATATAGAAGCGAGAGCGAGCGGCGCAGAGCGTCTCTGGTTACGGAGTTACGAGAGCATGTGGGGCGCCAAGCTGGTGTGCGGAGGAAGAGGCCCGGGGTTAGGGGGAGGGCCGCACGCACACCGAGAGCGGGGCCCCCGCCGCAGCCAGGCCGCATTCCATCGGGACGCGAGTTTTCAAACATGGCTACCCGCCTGCCGCTCTCGGCGCGCCTCTCCCCCCTGCCGACGGCCGCGTGTGCGTGTACGCGAATGTAGGTCCTCGACACCGGCCGATCCCTCGGGCCTGTGTGCGTGGGCTCGGTGAGCTCGCCTCGACGAGGGGGGCGACCACGAGCGAGAGCGACCGACCGAGGGAGAGAGATGGAACGAGGCGCGAGAGCGAGTCGAGGGCCGAGCGAGCGAGCTGGCGACACCCTGTCTGGCAAGACCGGCTCGAGAGCGGCGGACAAAGGAGGGGTACGCAACGCCGACCGCGGCGTTGCCACGTCGCCTTCGGCCTCGTGCGCTCGCCTCGACGCTCGCTCCCAAGGACAAGCCCGACGCTGCCAGCCATCGTGGCGCGCCGAGCGGCCGCTGCACCTGGCCCCTCTACGCCAGGGACGCGCGGCGACGTCCCGGGGGAGAGGCCGCGTACGTGGCGCTTAGAGGCGCGGAGCGGCCCGGAAAGCGCCGGAATTCCTCGGCGCTGAGTCAAGGAGTCGCGAGGACTCGCGCAGACGCGCTGGCGGCGATCGCGGCCCGTGGAAATTTACGAGCTTCCTCCTATCGGCGGTCGCGACTTTCCGCCGGACAAAGCGTCCGAGCCTCCGAACCTCCGAGCGAAAGAGCGAGAGAACGACCGACTCGGAGGCTGTCCCGAGGAACCCGAAACTTGGCAACGCAGCGACGGCGGCTCCTCGGCCGCAGCTAAACATATTAAAGTGTCGGCTCACGCCACACAAAAACAACATGATCTCATTCCGGCCGAGAGCGCTATGCGCCTCTCTCTATATATATACGCGGGCGGACGACGGATCAAAAGCGCGGGACATCGCGCGAAAATCCCGCCCGCGGCGTCCATCCTCCCCGAGTCCTGTCCCTCGATCCTCCGAGAGAGCCTCGAGAGAGCCTCGTGAGAGTCCCGAGAGAGCCCCGAGAGAGCCCCGAGAGAGCCCCGAGAGAGCCCCGAGCGCCGCGCAGGAAATCACTTTCGATGGAATTCCGAGAAGCTCCGTTGGGGCTTTTGCTACGCTTTCGGCCGCCGGCGGAGGAGTCATTTTTTACGGCTCCCCGCGAGTGCTTTACGAAGAATGCCGCGACCGCTCGTTTCAGGACCCGGTCGGGGATCCGACGGATTTTCGAAGCGTTGGAATTCTACTGGTTGGGCACCCGCCAACGGTCCGGACCAACAACGCCGATCGCGTTCGATCTTATTCGCGATGCTGCCCTTCCCGCTCTCTCCGTTTTATTCGGTACTCTCGTCGACGTTTCCCCTCGAGGAAACGCTTCGGAAGGCGCGAACGATTTCCTCGAGTCCCCCGACTGGAGTCACGCTCCCAGGAAGACGTCGGCTTTCGATTTATCTCCCGTGGACCTCGCGCTGCAATCTTCGACGAAATCTATTTTTGGATTTTTCTGAGGAAAAAAGGTGCGTCTCGTAACTTCTCGCGGATTTCTTCCAACTACGTCTCGGAATCGCTCGCCTCTTCCTTGTCTCTTCCTCGGCCGAATCTGTCCGAACCTTCTCCTCTTCCTCCTCCTTCTCCTCCACCACCACCTTTCACGCTTTGCTTTGAGAAAAGTATCAAAGAAGGAAAGTCGCGCGCGTGTGCGTAACGACGACGTTCCCACCTCTGACGCTCCGAATGTCGTTCTCCTATTAATATGCCGTATTTTTCGAACCCTACGCTTTTACATTATTCAAACGGACTTATTTAAAAAAAAAAATTCCGTTTTATTTATATTTATAATCAATGACTCATTTATTCAATAGCAAACCGCTGACGTTTTTTCTTTTCACTTCCAACACTTATCATAAACGGTTACCGCTGCCAAAGTAAAGACGTGTCTAAATTTTCGAGCCGTTTAAATGCCAACTTTTAAATCGCGTTGACTTTGAGGTTTACGTTTTAAAACCGAGCGAGAGTAACGCGATACGTAGGCTCTGTTTCGTTGAATGAAAATATGGTTTTCACCCAAGACCTTCAAAAGTCCCATGTTTTCCCTCTCCGTTTCCCCGTCCCCCGTCGCCCCTTTGCCACGTTGCCCCGTCGCACCGTCTTTTCGTCTTTTCGTCTTTTCGTCTTTTCGTCTTTTCGTCTTTGCGTCTTTGCGTCTTTGCGTCTTTGCGTCTTTTCTTCTTTCTCCCTGCAAACGACGCGTTGGATGAGTATTTTCGATGAAGCGCGAATAACCGACGTTTCCGATAAGTTACTATCGTATTCATTCGCACTTATTTTCCCTCTACGATGATATATCCATGCTCGTTCAATAAATTTCGTATTATATAATCATCGTCGATAAATAACGAATCTCCACCACCTTGTATTCTAATTCCTAATTATTTACTCCGCGACGTTCAACGGCGATGCTTAAACTCATAATTTTACTTCTTATTTTACTTATTCAAATTAATTTACGTCTTTCCTCGCTACGCCGTTCTCAAATTCTTATCGCTTCCATATAATAACCAATAAAAATAACGAGTTAAGGACTTTATTTTCGAAGACGCGAAATAAATGAAAAACTTTAATTTGAAAACATTATTTCTAAAATATCGACGTCGTAAATAAGGAAACGTACGTTGACTCGAGTTTAAATTTTTTTTTTGAAATCTCCGATACGTTTTGTTGTTACATTTACTATTTATAAATCTGACTTATTTATCTATGGCAATTAATTCGATTCGAAACACTTAGTTTTCGTATTTTACAAGAAAGTTTGTAATAGCCTTGTACAACGAATTTGAAAAAATAACGCGCGGTCGCCAAACGATTGCTTAAACATTATTTTTATAAACACTGTTAAAACAAATAAAATTATTTAAAAGTAAATTTTTGGATAGTTCTTAAAGAGTGAAAAAAATGAAGTAAAAAATTGAAAAAAACGAAGAAAAAAGGAGAAAAAGAAAAAGATGTCGAGGAGGGGGAAATGAAAAGAAATTTTTTATTGTACGCGTAGAGAAAGAGAGTTTGGGAAAAGGAGCGTTGCTTTTCGTAGAATAATTAACGGCTTCGCTCACTAATATCTTCAAACGCGTACAATCGGAATAATAAAATAATAGGTTGAATAATAAAAGACGTCGGTTATATTTGGCAAAAATAATATCGAACATTATCGAGAAGCGTATAATTTTGTAAAATAGATCGCATTAAACTCAAGAACGGAAAGCACGACGTTATTATCAGTTATTATTTCGCAATTTATCTTTTAAAAATATCTACAATATCTCATTAGCCGCATTATTTTTACAAGCGGAGTGGCTTTCCTTGTTCGCCAGAACGAAGTTGAGGCGAGTACATAGAGAGCAAAGTTTTATATCTCGAGGAATCCGCAAACAAATTATTCCGTAAGAAGCGCCGGTTCGCAGGAAAGAAATCTTACGCATCTGCAGCTCGAATCGGACCGAGATCTATAGAGTCTCGTGCTAAAGCGCCAATGTAATAGGAAAGAGAAGGAACGACTCTTCTCGTTCGCACGAGCTTCGAAAAGCCGAGGCGCGACTGTGGAAAGGAAATATCGGCACGAATCGTTGGCTTTAATTGATACTCCGGCAGACGGGCGCACGTACAGCGAATGTTCGTCTACGCGGTGCGCGTGTGCTTGTGCCTCAATAATCTCGCGCGCATGTTTTGACTGAATTGATAGATAACAGCTGACCTCTTTGTAGAACGAAGCACGAATCGCACGGGCTTCTGTCTCACGCCGCGTATCGAGCGCCGCCGAAAGCACGGCTCCCCCCTGCCCTCGTGCCGGTGGCCAACTTGTTTACCAAGTTTTCAATAACGTAAAAAGGGAACGTTCGAGCCTAGAATGAATCGTGATCGACGGCTAGGAAATCGAGGAGTTCGTTCGAGCGAAAATCGAGGGTGACGAAGACGTCCCCATCGACGACCGCGACGACCGCGACGTCGGCGGTGACGGCGATGACGGTGACGGGGCGACGAGCGCGGGGGCGACGAGCGAGGCGTGAAGACGAGGAAGAGTATCGCAGGAAGACGGGAGCGAGCGCGCGGTCGACGAGAGGAAGGGAGAGAGAGAGAGAGAGGCCTAGGCGCGTAAAAATCCGTTTGGCTCCGAGCTGGCTGGCTTTGCTGCCGCTGCGGCGTCGGCGGCGACGGCGGCGACGGCGGCAACCGATCGGGCAGACAACATGGCGCCGTTCTCGCTCTCCCACTCGACTCGCCCTGTCTCTCTCTCGCGCACCGATCGGAGAATCGGAGGCGCGTCGTCACGCCGCTCGTCATTAACGGAAGTGAGGCTACAAAATGGCGTCCCTTTATCGTCGACCGGTCGAGCGAGAGAGAGAGAGAGAGAGAGAGAGAGTGAGAGAGACGTCGACGAAGAGCCTCGCTCTCCTCTCGGACTCACGGGTTCTCGGGGCTAGGCCTGGCGGCGAGCTCGAGGTGTGAAAGGCGAGGAAGGAGGGCGCCTACGCCCGCATGCTATACCTATAGACGTCGGGTGCGCGAGGGAGAGAGGACGAAAGGCAGAAGGCAGTGGCGCAAAGAAAGAAGAACGACTGGTGGCAGTGGCACGTCGTCCTCGCTTCGTCTCTCTCGCACCAAACGGCTGAACATGGGTAGGTGTGTGCCCGTGCTAGCGCCTCGTACATCCGTCTCGCTCGCGCACGCTGTTTCCTTCTCTCTCTCTCGTTCGTTCGCTAGCTCGCTCGTTCCTGGAAGGGTAAACGGTCCGCGTGCGCGGGCGCGGGTCGAGGGGGGCGTCACGACGTTCGAGTAGCGAGTAGTCGGAAAAGGAGCGAGAGAGAGAGAGAGAGAGAGAGAGAGAGAGAAAACGAGTGGGGGCCACGCCGGAGTACCGAGCTCTGCCCAGGCAGCCAAGCAGGCGGCGGTGCGACGGAGAAAGAGCGAGAAACCGAGAGAGCGAGAGAGCGAGGAACCGCGCGTGAACGAGAGAGAGGGAGCGAGCGCCTCCGACTGCGAGTCTACCGAGGCAGGCGGCGGCTTCGTCGAGCGGAGCGAGTGAGCCAGGCAGTCAGTCGACTGGTGTGCGTCTGGCGTTGTGCGAGTTGCCGAAGCACAGCAGTAGCCAGAGGTGGGAATGAAAATTAGTTACGGCATCCTCTGCTGCCGCCGCTCTAGCCGAGACACCTAAACGCAATAGGGTGGTGCAGCGTCGCGTTCGCACTTCTCGGTGCGATGCTACACGCCGGAGCGGCCCGTGATCGTCCTCGTCGTCGCCGCGATTTTGCGAGCGAGCGCCTCGTCCCCGACACCGTCCTCCAACGTCGTCGGTAGTGCCTTGAATCACGAGCGAAGATTCGCATCAGCAGCAGCAGCAGCAGCAGCAATAGAGCAACGGCATCCGCAACGGCAGCATTCGCAACGTACGAGCGAGCGAGACAACTAGAGAGATCGGGAGATCGAGAGAAAGAGAGAGAGAGAGCGCGCGAAAGAGAGAGAGAGAGAGAGAGAGAGAGAGAAAGAGAGATAGCCACGAGATAGAGGCGCCACTTCGCCAGCGTGTGTGTATATGTGCGTGCGTGCGTGTGTTGCATGTATATCTTTCGCGCTCGCCGCCGTCTCAGTCCGCCGGGCCGTGTGCGCGCAAACTCGGCATTGTGTAACTCCCTTTGACTGTGCCTCCGCGGCACTCATCGCGCTTGGCCAGTGTACAGTGTACGTTAAGGCGGACCGCGCCACGCGTGTACGTTTCCACTGGACGCGCGTCGTCGCGAGGGAGGGCGAGAGTCGAGCACCGTGGCCGTCGCTCCCGCGGCCGCTATGGCTCGTGGCGTGAGCGAGGCTCTCGGCGAGGGAAGCGCCGTCAAGATGCTCGCTAACAAGCACCAGCAGCCAACGTCGCAGCAGCAACAGCACCACCACCACCAGCAGCAAGTGCAACAGCAACAGCAGCAACAGCAGCAACAGCAACAGCCACCGAGTCTGCGGAAAAGCGTAGGCGTGATGGGCAGCAGGCGCATATTCGCCCCCGCGTTCAAGCTCAAAGTCTTGGATTCGTACAGGAACGACATCGACTGCCGGGGCAACCAACGCGCCACTGCGCGTAAATACGGCATTCATCGGCGACAGATACAAAAGTGGCTTCAGTGCGAAGACAACCTGCGGAGTTGCTGCGCCGAAGGGCCAGCGACGAGCGTCGCCACTCCCGCGGCTTCGCCGCAAAAGGAGCTCCTCGAGCAACATCACAATCATCATCACCAGCAACAATCGCAACAGCAACAATCGCAACAGCAACAGTCGCAGCAACAATTGCAGCAACAGTCGCAGCAACAGTCGCAGCAACAGTCGCAGCAACAGTCGCAGCAACAGTCGCAGCAACAGTCGCAGCAACAGTCGCAGCAACAGTCGCAGCAACAGTCGCAGCAACAGTCGCAGCAACAATCGCAGCAACAGCATCGAGGAGACACTAGCGCCGCTCCATCGTCGCCGGCCTTGAACCTCAGTCTCGCCAGACTGCACGGCGACGAGCTGCTCGTTCGGCAGCAGCAGCACCAGCAGCAGCAGCAGCAGCAGCCGCCGCCACCCCCTCCACCTCTGCCTCCTCCTCCGAACGCAGTAGCGGCGCAGGCTCTCGCGCCCCAGCACCAAGCGAATTACCGATTTCACGGCGCTGCCGTAGCCACCGCCGTCGCCGCCGGATATCCGGACTTAAAAGACAAACTTCGGATGCAGCAACAACAGCAGCAACCTCAGCACTACGGCGCTGGCACCCAACCCGCCGGCGGAGATTACCAGGTCCTCGAGCTCTACCAGCCTCTGGCCTTCCATCACCCGCACCAACAACATCAGCGCTACGAATCCGCCGACCTCCAAGGCTTCCGGCATTCCCGCGAGGTCAAAGTCGAATCTCCGACCCGAGGATTCCGAGCCGAGGACGAGAACCCCTGCCGCACTTCCGCTTGCGACGTGAAAAACGAACGCGCCAGTCCGGACTCCGCGGTGACCCTAGCTCATCCCCGGGAACACCCCGAGAGTCTTGAGTCCCTGCCCCCGAGTCCCCGGGATTCGGACAGGTCCGCCTCCTCCTTCTCCTCGTCCGCCTCCGCTTCGTCATCCGACAGCGAGATGGACTATTCCCTGCCAGGACGACACCAATCGGACCTCGCGCGGCGCAGGTCCTTCTCGCTGCGCTTCAAGCTCAACGTCCTCGACGCTTTTCACCGGGACACGGGTGTCGCGGGTAACCAGCGAGCCACCGCCCGCAAATTCGGCATCAACAGGCGCCAGGTGCAAAAGTGGCTCGGCCAGGAGAACGAACTGCGTGGCGTGATCGAGCTCTGCGCCGCCGGGGGCAGCGAACGCCAACGCCTGGGGCCGCTCCACGAGGAGACGCCGGTCGATCTCAGGACGAGCTATCCCATGCTGACCCCGGAACTGGATCAGGTGTCCCCGCGCTCGACGGGCAGCGGCAGCCACTACAGCCAGTACAGTTGCTGCGACTACGGCGACTCGCCTTCGCTCACGCCACCCTACAGCACTCCGGGTTGCTCGCTCTCCTGCTGCCAGGAAGCGAGGCCCGGCAGCCAACCCCGCTACTGCTACTCTCCAGGGGAATCGGACAGCGGTGGTGGAAAGCGCTCGCTCTGCTCGCAGTCGTGCTGTAGCCCGACCGCACCCGTGTCCAAGAGGCTATGCCCTGGCCCGGACGAGGTTCCGCCACAGCAACTGCAGCAACAACAGCAGCAACAGCTGCAACAGCAACAACAGCAACAACAGCAACAGCCGATGCAAGAAACGCCGCTGTGTTTGGTAAAGCCGAGGTGCGACTCGGCGGTTCAACCGCTCGAACCGGTCACCAGCACCGTACCAACGCCGCCGGCACCGACCGCGACCCCGACCCCGACCCCCAGCAAAAAGGACGCCATCCTTTTCAAGCCCTACCTCGACAATCCGGTGAGCAAACCCAGCGGCGAGGATTCGGCCATCTGCAACAACAACAATAACAACAACAATAACAACAACAATATAAGCAACAACAACATCAGCAACAACAATATCGGCAACAACAATAACAATAACAACAACAACAATTGCCAGGAAACCTGCAATCTCAACGATAGGATGGGTCACGATCTGGCGCTCGAGCTCAGCTTTAGGCTACCGACTGGCTGGAGAGCCCAGCAACAACACCAATACCACTTTCAGCAACAACAGCAACAGCACCAACACCACCAATATTTGGATCTCCCCCAAGTGCGAAGTGCCTTCGTCAGGTATCCGGCGAGCGCCCATTATTCGTAGTTTTGACGCGTTGGGCGACGCCGAGCGTCGGCGCATTGCTTGCCTAAGCGATACACCTTTCTTTGGAATTTATCACGTGAATTTTATCTTTGATCGGATAGCGGCGGCCTTGTCTTATCCAAGAGACCGATAGAGGAGGACAAATGGGATCTAGTCGGTAATTCAAGAACCCTTATGTATACTAACCCTTTCGGGATCGAGAACAGTTTGCTCCGTTCTATTCCCTTTCGAACGTCTTTCTTTCTTCTCGATACGCAACGATATGGAACGACGACACTCCATCGACGATTTTTCATTTATCTAATCAACGAGCGCTTGTTAAAATTGAACGGAAGAAGGAGACGCGATGCATCGGACAAACGGTTCGCAAATTTCCGATTCAGAAAGGGTTAGAGCATCTAGAGATTAATTAAAATAAAAAAGTAAATAATTAATAATTATTATAAATAAATAAATAAATAAATAAATAAATAAATAAATAAATAATAGAAGGGCAGTCGACTAGTCGTAAAATGGAACGGTGACTAACGAGATCCTATTTATTGCCTCTTGTTCCTCTCGAGGTGACGGGAGATGAAAAAAATAAATTCTTTTCCTTTTTTATTATTCACTGGCAGCGGGACAGGAAGGAACGATTCGATCGGCGAGGGGAAGGCTAAATGAAAATTCGGCATCGTAACACGCGATACAGTCGCACCAAGGTCGCATTCGCGCATCGTCCTGTATTTGAAAGATAATAACGTGTTTAGTAGGCGAAATCCGTTTGTGGAGGACCTTTTTTTTTTTGTCGGAGACGCGCACGATCGACGGGTCGACTCTTCTCGTCCGTACGCATCGAGACGTCGGCGTTGCATCTGCCTCGTTCTTGTCCCTCTGCGATAAGAAACGCAATAAAAAAAAAACAATAAGAAAGGGAAACTCGTTGCACATTGCTTCTTTTGACGAGTACATTCACATTATGTAACTGTTTAATTTCGTCGGCGTCGTCGTCTTTGTCGTCGTCGTTGTGTAGTCGTCTCCATCTCCGTCTCCGTCTCCGTCTACGTCTCCGTCTACGTCTCCGTCTCCGTCTCCGCCGCCGTCGCCATCGCCGTCGTTCTCTTTTTGATTACATTTCAACAAAGAGTTTCTTTTTTCTATTTATATTTCTTTATATTTTTTGCATAATTCGTTTATAATCTGTAAATATGTAAATAGAATGTCCGACCGCTTAGAAGCAAAGATATTTTTGTACCTCATTAATCGGTTAAATAATCCGGAGGAACGTATTCGTTCGAATGCCGTATGTTTAATACTTTCTTCTTTTTTCGTTCTCCTTCTTTCTTCGTCGTCATCTTCTTCTTTTTTTTCTTCAAAATGATTACGAAAATGATAAGTAAGGAAAAACGTGTCTTGGAATGAAGAATCGATTAAACGATTCCTTGTGTGCCTTTTATCGGTGGCTTTGCGCGAAACGACGCCGACGACGTTCCGTTCGTCCGATCGACCGCCGCAAATTTTATCTTCCGCAGTATGAAATAAAGTGCGTATAAAATTGTATCGGTGCTTTATAAATATGCGATTGGTATTCGTCGTTTTCCGAAAACTGTAGAATGATAAACCGAAGCGCCGAGATTTCGATGGACGATGCGAAGCGAGGAAAAATAGAGTAAAATTAATAAAACTCATGTGCCTTAAACGTGTATAAACATGCGATAATTGATTTTTTAAAGAGAAGCGATTTTTCTCGTTCTGAACAGTATTTCTTAGGCTGATACGCGAAACCCAATTACGAATCAGCCTTTCCTACCGATCGTCCCTCGTTGCTGCTCCATCGTTTTGGTATAAGCATAATTTTCATATCGCGATACAAACGAGAAGAAACAAAGCACAAAAGAGAAAAGAATTAAGAAACGAAATTTAGGCGAAGGAAGAGTCGAAAGTTAGATGTAGATCGACCGGTGAACACACTCAACGAGTCATAACGAATACTCACCGATTCCGAAACGATGGAGCTGCAAAGAAAAATTGGTCGGGGTGACGGAGAAAGAGAAACGGGGCAGTTTTGGCTTTCGACTGCTTTCGACTGCCTTCGATTCCCAGATCCGGTATTCTTTTTGTCAAAATGGACAAAAGCGTCGATGAGAGATATTTCCAAAAGAAAAATATAAATAAGCGATCGAGACGAAGAAACCGAGCGAGAAATCGCGAGGAATATTCGATTTTGAACGACACGTATTTCTCGAAAAGTGCATAGGTTATGCAAGATCGTGTGCCTTAGCCTTCGCGCAACCTTGGTGGGTTACAAAGGCCGCGACACGTAAATGTACAATGAAAAATGAAATATAAAAAAAAGTAACGTCGTATAAGTAAGGTAGCCGTAAGCCATAATGAAATGACATAATGCCATAACGTTTAACATAATTAAAGATATATATACATATACAAACACACCCTTTATATATATATATATACACATATATATATATATATGCATCCATACATACACACGTATATAGATATATATAGAGTTAAAAAGAAAAGGAAGATATCGCCGAATGACTGAAGGAGGAGCGAGTCCCCACGCGCGCGCGTTTCGCAGGCTTCAGCTCTGAGCATCCAGGCGATCCCGTTACAGCATTGCCCACAAGAGTCTATAACTATTGTATAATTTAACGAATTAATTAATTAATTAATTAAAGGCAAAGAGCAAAGAGCGAGAAGAGCATCTTTGCGTAATTATGATAGAGATGAATCCGTAGGCGTAACGCGACGACTGGCTTAAGGCGTCCTGCCCCGAAAAACGAATTCCTCTATATTCTCGGGCAAAATCTCTTTTCCGTGCAATCATCCATATATAGTTTATATAGACTTTACAAATTTTACAAGGAGATGAAAGACAAAGCGTTTTCTAGTAGAATAAAAGGCAAAATTCAAATGGAAAGAGTACAGCTTTTTGCGATTTCGAGTATACGAATTAAACTTGTTATTATATTTATAAGTAATATCGAGCGCATAGAAAAAGGCGAAAAGAAATGTTTAAACGACCATTTGTATTTGTGAAAGATGATATTTTTACTACACCGGGCTTTTGCTTAGATACGAGACATTTATGTAATATCGAGAAAATCGCCATCGTGCCTTATATATCTCATATTGAAATCCTCTAATTAACTGAAAATGTGATAAAACGAGAGAAATTTATTTTCTTTTATTATTATTATTAGTTTCTTCTTTCTTTTGTTTCTTTTTCTGTTATATGTATATTATATACATAAAACGCTGATCATTAGTACGGGTATTTGCCGTGTCTGAAATTCGAGAATATATTATATGTATATACATACGTGTACGAATCATATATGTGAATATGTTTGATTATGTTGCATTGTATGTGTATATGTATATAAGTAGGTACACTAAATTTTGTAACAAAATTTTTTTGTTATACGCGCGAATCGACCATATCTGACATTGTGACTTATCGCTTATATCCACGATGACATTACAAAAAAATTACGCAAAGACAAGTGAAAGTACAGAATGCATCTTTGTGTGAATGATTAAATGTTTAAAAAGTGCAAAAAATTTAGATAAAATAGATATTTTATCAATATGTGAAAAAGATCGGTGAAAAGTCGTCCTTTTTTCTACGCTCAGAAATACGAAAATATATTGTATTGATAATTATTGTATTTGTATATGTATATACATTTAACATGTGCAAGTATATACAAATATACGAAAGAATAGAACTTATGGAATTTGAGAGAAATATAAGAGATTATTTTAAAACACAAACCACTCTATTTATTTATCCTTTATTTTATAAGCACATTCTGTACGATAATTTAAATAAAATTTAAGACTATGAAAATCAAAAGCTTTCGATACCTTATTTTTATTATTAGTAATTAGGTGTACGTTTTGAAAACTTAATTATGAAATTTTTTTAAAATACGTTAATTTAGTATAGTATTAAATATTATTGTTGGAACATTATTAATTTTTTTTTAAATAACTTTCAATTTCTGTAACCTATTTTGTAAAGTTTTTATACAATATTTTAAACTTTTATATTTTATTTATATAATAATGATTAACAAAAATTTTATTTATTTATGCTCTTTTATACAATACTTATTAAATAAAAATTTTAAATTAATAATATAAATATAGATTATATGTGTGGTAAAAAACAAATAAAAATTTTGCTTTTGGTATAAGAACTACTTCATAAAGAAATCTTGAATGGTATACTTGAATAAATGCAGTATATTATACTATATAAAGAAATAAGATTTAGATACTGAAATTTTCTATGCGAAAACATATAAGCAATATTTCTTGTATTCAAATATAGAAGAAAATAATATATATTTATACAGTATAAAACAATTTTTTCATAAGCTTTTATCTTTGTGAAAAATCTAAAAATTAGAATTTTAAATTTATCATTATAATAAATCTAATTTATTTCATAAAATACTCATATTTTAATTCAACTGTGGAATTCATAGCGCATTTACCATTTTCATAATATTTTTGCAAATGGTATATTTACGCATTTTTTCGCGTTATAATCAATCGTGAATAATTATTCAAAAGAAAAAGGCGCCGCTTAAAACCAAAAAAACAATCGTGTTGCAATTTGACAAATTCGTGTTTATCTCATTGACACGTTCAAGTGTACCTATCCGTACGTGTAGCTAAAAAAAGAAAAAAATCTGTGCATTGATAAAGAAAGCATGAATGTATTTCGTCGTAAAAGTAATAAAATCAAATCATTATTATAAACTTTTTTTTTCTTTTGCATTATTTCACCTATAGCTATTCTTGATTTTAAAAGACAGATAGTTTGTTCAAAAGGGTAAGATTCTAAATGATTATTCAGCTTATTTGCATATTTTATTTCGGTCTTCTATACAACGTTACACTGATACAGAAAACGTTGTTCGTATTATAATATCAATGTTAAAAAGTTTCAAATTAATGTCATTGTAGGTTTATCAAGTAAAACAAATAAATTATTAAATTCATTAATCAATTTACTGATTGAAAATCTTAATCTTCACGCTTGAATATCTTTTCAAATTTAAAATGAAAAAAGATTTAATTCAATCAAAAAAAGTTAAATCCTTGTTTGTATTGTTGTTTAAGCTTCTCTTATTATTCGATACATCAAATTAATATTTAAAAATAATTAAAAAAATATTTTATCGACATTATAGGATATAATTAACAAATGATAGATATTATTCTAAGTATTATTTAAAAGATTTTTAATTATCCACAAACAGTTTATGTATACTTATAATTTATTTGAAATAAATAAATGAAAATGTATATATGAATTTAATATATGAAACTATGAGTCTAAAATATTAAAACTTAGTTTCTAAAAAAATGTATATAGTAGCTACACAATAAATAATAGTCTGAGTCCAAAATTTTTAAAATTATAATTTTTTTAATGCTATTGTTTATTTAAATATTTAACAAACAAATAAAAATAATAAAATATTTTTAACCAATTAAAAATTTAATTTATAACTATGATAAATTTAAAATAACACTGTGATTTTTATTGTTCGTGTAGATTTCTAATTTTTCCCAAAAAAAATATTTGAAAATAAGTAAGATAGAAAAAATTGATAGTAATTATATTGATTGTTTAAATTTAAAGAATGCTTGGTTTTCAAAGTTAAAAGCGTGACTTTTCAATTTTTCGTGTTTATTTTATGCAAATATTGGTCAATACCTACATTTAAACTAAATTTAATATGAATTATTTTTTCCTTCATTTATTTTATTTTATTTTTTATATTTTATACTTAACCTTAATTACTATGATTTTGATTTTTTTTAGTTTATTCTTAGTCTATTTTATTATTGTCGATATCGTCAAATTTTAATAAAATGTGTAGATAGTTAACAAAGTATAATCGAAAATCAGTAGCATCATTTCTTTAATTATTAAATAGAATATTGAATAAAAGTTTAGAATTTCCAGTTTGTAATCACACATATTTGTAAACATTTTTTGTCAACAGCTATGAATTTTGTAGCTATCAAGGGAATAAGGAATAATTGTATCTGCTTTCAATAATAAGTATTAGCAATGATATATTTTCATTGGTAAATTTATTTTATTTTATTTGTATTTGAGATTGAAAGTAACTATGCAAGACCTTTTAATATTAAAGATATTATCATTAATCATCCTTTAAAAATAAAAATAATAAAATTGAAGGTTAAAATGATCAAAGAATTTTTATTTATAATTACAGGAATCAATATATCGTAAATAAGCTATTAAACGAGTATAATTTTTTGGCATAATGAAAGGCGGGTAAGAAAGAAAGAACCCTACAATTAAATTGATTACACAGGCCTTGTTATGATGGTTTTGATGATGGTTTCTACGTGCGAAATTTACGTTGAATACATTTACACTGTTTTTCTGCGATTTTTTATTTATATCAAACATTCGCAAAAATTCTTAATTGGCATAAAGGAAAAGATCATTAACGTGTGTTTTACACAGATCGTCAAAATCTATTGAACTGAACCGAATCAACAGTTATAAAAAAAGCATTCTATATTTAAGTATCTAACTTTCATCGTAGCATCTAATAATGAGAATCGCCATTGAAAAAAACAGTCGATAAGCCATAGTTATTCGATAATTGTAATCGCTTTCGTTCCCACATACAGTATTTAAAATCACTTCTCTCGATACATATTTTAAATTTCAATTACGAGAACGGTCTCTGTTTCTCTCTGTCTCTCTCGGTCTCTGTCTTTCTCTCTCTAGTGGAGATGGGGGCATTGTCTCCGTTATCGTGAAAGACGTCCACTCGAGCTTCCGGAGCCACGCGGACGTTCGCTTATCCTTGGTAACGCTTAACGCGGCTTAACTTTTCGCTATCGGCCGGACGCATCCGTCGCGAGTCTCGAAATCGTGCAGTGTTTCTTCGCGTGACGTCATAAGTAAATGCTACCGTGTCGCTGACTAATCATCGTGATTTTTCTCTCGCTTTATCTTTATCGATGTACCTTATCTATTCACGCCAAAAATTTTCTGCGCTCCTTTTTATTGGCAGACTCGTTTGCTTTATCGTCTTTTACGATTTAAAATCGACGCATAAATCCAAATTATACGCAGATTTCTACGTTTCTCTTTTTTAATTCCTTATTTTCTTACATCAATCCTCGATTCGTTTCATTTTCCAACTAACGATATTTTATTCATTGCTTCATTGAATCGTCTAATGGTACATACTGTGTATTCTAGTTATATCGTGAGAGTTAGAGGAAATCCATTTTGAACGCTAATAAATGCTCCTACATTTAATCATCGTTTAAGTATTTTTAGTTGGAATCATACTTTTTAATAGCATTTCACTATAAATTATTTAAAAGTAATTAATTAAAATTTTTTAAGAACGAACAAAGGTGTAACCTACATTGAATTTTTAACCAAAAATACACCGAACTAATATTCAAGTATTAGTTTTGGTTAATTTATCCTGTATATTTAATAAAATATCGTTTGTAGACTACATATCTGCCGTTTTAAGGAGGTTTATACGTCATCATTCTTGTCCAAGAGTAAATGTTGGACCAGTGTGAAAAGAAGCTACTTGAATAATGCTAAAGAGACTATATTTTATTACCTCTAATTACCGAAAGAGTAAACACGTTAAATGATCTTCTCCTGTGTTAAATGTTGAAGACACGAAAAAGCGAGATCACCTTTATTCTCGAGTTTCTGTCTATTTAGTAGCCGTTATTGTACATTTTTAATGATTGAATTGAATCGACAATTTTGATTCGAGCCCAAACGTTTCTCTGGTAATCGTTAATTTATCTTCGATACGAAGAAATTCGAGACAAGGTTAGCAAAGATTCGTACGCTTTTGTTGTCGAGAAGAGTTTTTCCTGTCTCTTTCTTTGTTCGCTTTTCTCCACGTATCACGCGGATTCTTTGATTAAAGAGGTTGAGCCTTCCTTTACTTTTTTGTCTCCGGTTCATTTAAAAATTTGCTTCATCGCGAAACGAGGTCGAGACGCCAATTTCTATTTAAGTTGATATCGTTATTGAATACCGAATGCAGGATTAACTTTCGGATTAACATATTGATAGTTTAAAAAACTGTACAGTGAACTGCAAAAAAAACGAAATAAAATATCAAAAAGAAATTGACGCGGTATTATCGTTCCACGCGAATTTCGTGGCCGATTGCTGCCGCCTTTCATACGTCGCGGCGCCGCGTCGTGAGCTCGAACGCTTTGCTCTATTTCATTCCATAAGCGCATTTACGACCGCATCAAAAAGTTTCTCACGGAGAACTAAAGGAAGAGGGGATAGTCCAAAGGCGTACTTTCCTTTTGGAATTTTCCAAATCAATTGTTTTCTTACATTAACACACTTCAACTTTTATTTGTTTGCGATAAATTTATTGCCTAGTTGTAAGAAATAAATGCCGATTTTGTACAAGCATCGTAATTTTAATGCATCATATGCTACATAATATTATTTTTTGATATTCAAAAAATTCGTTGATTACGCTTATACTTATGAAAACGTACTTAATGCGTAAAAGCCTTATTGCACTTTATTCGATGTTCTCTAATTCTTAAAACAATAAACAATTTAATTTATGCTTATAGTTTACTGGATATTTTAAAGAGAATAATTAATATTTTAGATTTGATAAATATAAACCCTTCCTACAATATGTTTTAAACGGCGAAAGAAGAGTATTAAGAAAATACAATCATTGTTAAAAATATAATATTTTTCTGAAAATATGTTAAGAAAAATATATAAGTTAATAAATTGTTTGAAAAATCCTAAAAATTAACCTAATTAAACGTGAAACTCGTTTAATCGCGCGAGTGCTGAGTCAAATATTGAAATAAAAAATAATGTGTCCTTAATTTCACGGTATAAATGCTTAATTGTAAAGATACAGGAAATATTGACGGAATATAAATTTAAATTCATAGTTTTTTCAAACATAAGATCAGTTTAATAATTATTGTTCATTGAATTGTAGAATATGTAATTATTAAATTTATATCTAAGTTAAATTAATTAGACAGAGTTTCTAAATCATTATTGTGCGCTTTTTTTTACATAAAATACCCCTTTATAATAGTTTTTTATATATGTTTTTACATTTGTTTCATTATGTATGTTGTGGTTATAAATAATATTAAAAATTTCTGGAGTATATAGTCGTATGAATAATTTCAGTTTTTAAATATTTTATTAAATAACATTTGAATTTCTTTTATAATCTCTTATATTATTTTAAATTTAAAGAAATTAAAAATTTATAGAATTATTAATTTATATAACTTTCAAAAGAAAAAATAAATATTTAGCAATATTTTATAGTAAACTCACATATGAACAGAATATAAAAAAAATACATATAATAAAAAAGCAAAAAATTTTTATTTTTAAAAATTTTTAAATATTATTCAGGATATTAATTACTTTTTAATTAAATAATTTTTGCAAAGTATATTTACACTTTGTTATATTATCATTGAAATAATACCATTATAATGAATTCTGCAAGAATTTAAATATTTATAGTTCTATCAATAGTATTTCATGTATAATGGTTTAGTAGTCTTTATTTATATAAATTATAAGATCAATATCAATATTATATTGGTTTAACAAATCAGAAGAAAGAAGTTCATACGTATAAATATATGATTATTTCCTTTTTATTTTGCTGATTACTCCTTGCATTTTAAAATATGTTAATTTAATTAAAAATAGATATTTTACTTTATCGTGTACTTTATGATGTTATCTTTAAATTAGTTTTTGAAATAAATATTTAGAAATATGTTGATCTTTGAACGCTATTATTATATTGTTAAATCAATTGTAATTATCTACTTAAAATAAATTAATAATGTTTCACGGCTATCAATTAAATCTATGAAATGAACACGTAAAAACTAATGTAAGTTAATTTGTACTATGTAAATAAATACAATGCAAAGATACATGATTCTTTATTAAAGTATTATTAATTTTGTTGAATAATATACTTCTTTTTAATTATCTAAAACAGCGGTCGATGTAACACATCTAATTACATCATAGTAAATTTACCAATGATTACCATTTACTTAATTTTGTGATTACTTAAATATTTTACGTAACTAAGAAAGTATCAAGAGTTGAATCTGCTTTTTTTTTTATTTTTTCCATTTATACCGAAATTAAAGAAAAATTCTCTAAGTAATGAAAACGTATAATTAAGTATTAAAGTCATCGTTTTTGACAATAAATTCTGGACATCGCTGAGTGAATTAAAAGTTTTTTAGCATCATCAAAAACTTATCTATGTATGTATATATATGTATATATATGTATATACGAATAAAAAATAGTCTCGTAACAAGGTAAAAAGCGACATATCATTGGCGGTTAAAAGCATCCAGTGCCGTAAGAAAAGTGAAGAAATTTCAAATTAATTGAAACCTTCGAGTGCGCGAGAAGTTTCTCTCATTAATCAATCAACGCGCCTGTAAATTACGCTTCGTACTCGCCTGCAAATCATTTTCAAGAGAGCTGCTTACAAAATCTATCCCAATAAACACGACGCGATAAGCCGACGGACGCTCATAAAGCATTCCCACGAAATCTCGATCGCGCTCGATCGTTAAGCGGTAAAAAAGAAGAAAAAGAAGACGTCGCGTAGACACGCGAACTTGGATCCCGTTGTCACCGTTGTCATCGATCGCGCGCGATCGTCCGTTCGATGAAACCGATAATACCAATATCGCGGATAAGAGTTTCCGCTTATTTCTCTTTTTGTTCTCTTTTCTCTCTTCCCCCGAGGGAACAACCGAATGCGCCCGCGACTCTTCGCCTCGAGCTGAAATGGCGCGGTGCAAAAGGCCACACGGCCTGGTCGAGCGTATTTTTATCCGAGTGCCTCGCATTCTCTCCCGCTCCGTCGAGGAGATGCGGCGCGTTAATCTTGCCTCCACCGATGCCGATAGTCTTGCCGCTCCGCGAACCCGAGCACTTGCCTGCATTGCACCTTCTCTCATCCAAGCCGCTTCCTATGAATTTACAGCATCAGCCATCCCGGAGGATCGCGCTCGGGAACTGTACATGCCTGCGAGTTATGAGCCTCCCGATGTCAAAAGTTCGCTCACCTCGAAGGAGATCCGTCAGAGGTATCAGGACGCGTCGCTGCTCATCTTCAAAGTAAGACTTGTTTATTTTTTCATCGTTCTGTACTTCCTCTGTCCCCCAGCATTCAAAGAAACTGACAATATGCACTTTGATCGAACCAACGGTTTTACCCGAGACGGAGTTTCATTTGAGTCGAAGATCGCATTCTATAAAATTGAAAGGGTCGAAGAAAAGAAAACAGTAACGTTCGTTCAGCACTTTCTCATTCTTATTTATTGTTTGTATTTAAAAGCTGATGCGTTACATAAGCAAACATTGCTACGCAGGCTCTATCGATTAATGTAAAAGAGCGCTTTTAATAAAATTCTACTATTGTACTCCTATAGTCTAATAGTTTATTTAAATTATTTAAAATTATACGTATGCTGATTTTACAATGATCGTAAATCTTCAGAATGTATCGAACGAGGAAGATTCACTTAATCGTTAACTGAAGGTTCACAAAGGAATCTATAAAATATGCATCAACGATATATTTTAAATCTCGCTAAAAAATTGTAAAGAAATTTAAAAAATCGCAAAGAAATTTTCTGTTCGTAAACTTTATTATTTTATTTATTTCTCGAGCAGATTGTAGCCGAAGAAAGAATTTGAGTAAATTAAATCTTTTATGTATTTTAATATTCGCATTTAAAAATCTATGTATACGTAAATTTTTTTAATTTTCAATTCTTATAAATTCAGTGATTTTTAAAATATTTTTTTTAATTGATCCAATTAAATTTAGAGATTAATTTTCTCCCGAGAAATATTTTGCAACTTCAAAACCAACACATCCATAACCCAATACTTGCAATATTCTTTGAGATTATGTTCTTGTGCATTTCTAAATCCGTATATTTTATTATTAGCGATTACACAATTTTCTTTGCGTTCAAAAAACATATTTCATATTGATATAAATAATTTTTTAATATCTACAAAAAACTATTTTCTTATGTAGGAGCACCAATTACAGCAATCACGAAGAAGAAAAGAAAGCGAACGGGAAAACATAAATTATCTTAGTTTCGGTATTAATCGAAGAACAATGACGTACAGTAATAATGGTAACGAAGCTATTGTCGTACACAGGACAATCTCAAAAGCTGCAGTTCAAGCGAACCGGAATTCAAGATTTTCTTTTCATATGTTTCGAATAAACCAAAAGCCACGAGAAAGCTGTACAATAAGCTAATAGTTCGTTTATCTTAATTTAAAATAAACTTTATATTATAATAATTATTATTTCGTAAAGAATATATTTTCATTATGAATAAAACTCATAATAAAAACAAAATTGATAATAATTACATAATCGGTATACAAAATAATATCTATTAATATTTTACAATGATTACCTGATTTCTTGGAGGCTTAAAAACACATTTATATTATTATAATTTAAAACTTATATACACATAAGAATTTAATTAAAATTAAAATTAAAATCTATATTTTCACAGTACATTTTTCTTATTAAACTATTTACTTGATTGAAATATATTGTAAACATTCTAATGGATTTTTTCTTAAATATATAATTATAAAATTCTAATATTTTGGTATTGTACGACTGTTTTTCATAAAAACAAAATTTAAATATTTATTTTTGTAAAAAAATAAAATAATTTTTTTATATTTTGGGATATTTTCTTAATTAAATATGTAATTTTTTTTTTGGGTTACGATGTTACTAATATTAAATGAAGAAAATTGTCTGGAAAGCTGAGATGTTCTGACAGCCACTGAAGGGGTGTTTCTAGTGGAGGAATGATTCCATGCGTTCGTACTGTAACTGTGTAATGAGAAAGTTGATATTAAACAAATTAACGCACTTACTAATACTAAATACTTGAATTTGAATAATTTTTAACATAATGTTATAAAAATCAAACACAATTAATACATTTAGGATGATACATATACTACTAAGATAAATTTTACGTTTTTTCTATATTGCTTTAGTCTTTACCAAATTAAAATAAAATTTAAGAAAATCCAATTATCTATTTAAATTTTATCTAGTTGATCTGAAAAATTTAATGTAACATATTAGTAAATATTAATAGAATTTTAATTAATTTTTATACTATTTATTTTGACAAAAAAATTTTGTTTATCATAGTTTTATATATCATCCTGAAAAAAATAAATACATTTTTTGTATATTGTTCAGATTATTATTATTGTTAAAATTTTTATTTTAAATTATTTATGTATTAATATTTAAAATGTTATCTAATATAATAAATTTTTAAACCTTGTTCCGTATCTGGAAAAACTTCATTTAATAAATGTTTCAGTGTTTTTCTTTGTCCTTCTTTGCTAACAGGCTTCACCAATCTTTGTATATATTTATCTTCGTTAGTATAGCATCTAAATGGTATGTATTTGAAGACTTCGTCGCAAGTACCTTCCATTAGTTTTCGATTCACAGCCCAAAATTGGTCAAATTTGTCGTTCAGTAGTCCAAGCCAAAGTTGATTGTGATCCTTCTTTTGCATACTCGAAACTACTTGACCACGATGTTTTAATACATCTGCTTCTTTTATACAAGAAAGAAAATGTGTTTCCACAACTTCTCTATAACAATTATAAATTAATTATCCATCGATTCAATTATCGAATAAACATAACTTACTTATTATGACACCGAATAAGTATCTCTTCTGGGAATTTGTTAAAGTGCACAACAATATTCCAAGGCAATTGTATATCATTGTAGTAAAGGTCCATTAGTACTCCAATAGGAAGGTGCCATTTTAACGGTGTACCGTTAAATTCTAGCCACATATCAGTTTCATGTTTTTCTTGCATATCTTGTTGTATATGACGCAAAAAATGTTTTCTAACCTGTAGCATAAGTTGATATTATATTTGTGTATAAAAAAACACGTTTGAAAAATAAAATTATTTATTACCTTGTCGGTACAAAGTGGAAAGTAACTTAATCTTGGGACCATCAAATAAAAAGGATCAGGTGCTTGTAATTCGTAAACTTCTTCCGAATCCAATTGAAAACAAATAGGAATTTTACCTTCCCATATTTCTCGAAGAACTTCTCTATCGTTTGCCATTTTGTTGGTTATTTAAATTTTTTATTTATAAACGAGAAAAAGTTTAAATAATACAGAATAAGAAAATTAGCTTAATAAACATGTCTGTGTACAATAATAGATTAATTAGGATCACTAATATAAAATAGGTTACGTTTTATTCAATCTTTACTGAAAATTCAAGTTGTAAAGGTTTTGAATATAAGAACTTCGCTACATCTAGCGGTTATAAAATATAGTTCGTATCGACGGTGGATAATACAATGAATGCATTGTTTTTAATATACAGTAGAGGTCGCTCGCGATTCTCTTGCTTATTCCACGATAAATTTAAATTTAAAATAAAATTAATACACGTACCATCCGTTGACAAAATTTCAGTTACTCTTGGAGTTTTGAATTCCTTTGTCCTATCGTTTGAAGCTGTAATGCTATTCTGCAAACGATTCTTCAGCCAATCTTCATACGATTCAGACGAATGAAATACATTTCAATAAAGATTAACGAAATAATAATTTTATTTGTAACATAATAAGTTATAACGTTGGATGAAACAGTTTCGATAATTATATTAGATATTTCATACATGTTCCAAGACGTCATCAGTGGTGTTTTGTCACTTTGTTTTGGCCAATCGGTTCGTTTGCAGTTGCGCTTGTTCACACCGATTTTTATGCACAATACATATTTTGCACGCGTATCAGCAACAACTCGTAACTCTGAGGCAATAAAATTACCGAATTAATGAGCGTCATTACGATATTTGCAAAACATTCTACGATACTTGCAAGGTTTCGCGTTAAGTTTTGCGTTAAGTTTTGCGTTAAGTTTTGCGATCGTTAGCTAACAAATTAAACGTGGTTTATTTTAAATTTCTCAATTCACTGATCCGACGTTGGCGAACTTTATGGCGATTTTTCGGCTTACTCTCTACAATTATCTGTAAATAAAATAACAAAGAAAACAGTAATATAGTAGAGTACCATCGATCTATACTTTATAGATTATACCGTCGTTCACCGCGTAGATATAATTTTTGAAGTAATTAACTCGGTGATGTTAAAATGATTTATCGTGATTTCAGAGTAGTAATATCGACAATATCTATGTACGCATTCGCTTTTAGGTTGAGTTACAGAGAGTATGAACCTATTTTAACGTTTCGACATGAATAATTAAGCGACAAATTTATTTCTTCACAATAGTGTCGCACCTAGTCTATAAAGAAATCCGACAATGCAACCTATGCCTTCTTTTATTGAGATTATTGGCCAGTGAGGCTTTGTGTTTTCGATTGTTATCTCTTTTGTTTGTATTCTTCTTGATAATTATTTTCACTGCATTGTTATTGTAACGTAATTCAGTCTCTTGAAATTATAAATATGTGAAATTAACGAATCGAGATAATCGCCTGAGTCTCGTGATCGATGTAAATACAGGAACAAAAAAATTAAAATACAGACAGACTCGTAATAAGAAATATTGAAAATCTTTTAACTTGCTTAATCTTTATAATATTACTATGAATTCACTTTTAACCATAATAAAAACTATTAATAATTCAATGAAATTATTTGATAATTACAATTCTGTGATAAATTTGATAGATATAAGTATGATAATGTATTTTTCAAAAGAGATCCTCCGAAGACGATGAAAGGTCTGCTCTCTCAATTATTTTTATTTTCAAATTGACAAGTGGCTCTTTGAAAATTTTTTTATTAGTCTTAGCTTGCTTTGTGTTATACTTGATACACAATAAAGCATACAACTACGCTTTATCTCGCTAATTCGCTGTTCACATAAACTCAATATTTTTTATTCGCACGTTATAGAATCGTACCCGCATCGAGCATCATTAAACAATAAATCTTTGATTAGCTGCTGTATTAGTAAAGCAGTGCGTATATTTTTTATTTGGCTAAAAATGAAACGTATCTGCGATCGGAGGATCCACAGGATCATTTCTTTCAAACTGTATTTAATCTACTGTAAAGGTATAAAAATGCATTCAACCTGTACTATGCAATACGTAGTAATAGCGTCAAAAAGAACCTAACGAATAATGTTATATTTTTAAAAAAAACTAGCAAAACGGTAAAATAAATTAAACATAAACACAATTGAACGGTTCAAAACAAATAAATATTGATTATCGAAAAATGTATACTCGAGGAATCATCGTTTATTCAGACGGAAGATAATAAATGAAATCGATTTTGATCTAACCGATAACGTGTCAACGATAAATCTGATTTTTAACGAGGTCTCGCGCGGTTGCTATGCAAGACAATTACGAGTGTCTAATTGGTCCGAAGAAGACGAAGACCACCTCGTGTATCGCTAGGCGGTCAAGGAGATTCAAATCAGACAAAACAGAAATATTTAAAAGATTATTTTGTATGTATGAAGTACTGCAATTATATACCGATTTCACATTATTATTATGAAATCAAAATATTTAATAAATCTGAATATTCGTACATTGTTATGTTTTTTGTAGGTAAATATTAAATTCCATATGATATTCATAAATTAATTTTATCGGTAAAACTGTTTTCTTCGTTACAAGATTTATTATGAGTTCGATAGATGGCGCAAGTATTAAAATTTGACGATAAATACTCTAAAGATTAAAATAAATTTTTTTACTAATAAAAAATAGCATTAATTAATTTGTATATATTATAATCATTCACATTAATATACCGATGTAACTAATAAATTTTTTTTACGTTCGAGCACTTTTTTATTTATTTATGACATTATATCAAGTTTAAAGTGATGCTTTCATTTAATTTCAAATTAAACTTAAGACTTGAATACTTAAAGACATTATGTATTTGTTAAAAACAATTTATCAAAAAACATTAACTATGTTAAGCAAAAATTTTTTTTATTCTATTATAAATCAATATAATATTTATAAAAGCTAAAATTTAAAATCTAAAGAGTTAACTAGGTACGTACGAATGATTTTGTAACAAAAATTTAATTAAATATTATGAACTTATATCCTGATAATGGATTGGCTATGTATCTATGTATACATTGAATTTTTTGTTCTAGTGGAAATTTTTTTATATTATTCTTATCTAAAGTAGAAATAGATAGCTAGGATAGAAAATCTATTTTTATGAAAATTCACTATACTATTTGTCTAAAAATTGAGTACAAAAATATTTATAATGTAACAAAAATGTAAATATTCTTTTTTAAGAAAAGTTTTACTTATGAAAGTGATAAGGGCTTCATAGAAAGTTCAATGTGTCTATATCTTTTTGCAAATATAAATGAATTACAAAATCACCGTAATTATAATTCACTTAAATCAAGAAAATCATATAACAAATTTGTAAAAATTATTTTTGTTCTAGGAAAAGTTTTCAATGAAATAAATTATTCTTTCGATAATTATCAACCAATTATTGAAATTAGTATAATCGTTACCGTTTGAGAAATATATAACGTGTTTTCCCTTTTTTGATAGTTTTTCTCTAATAGAGTATATATTATTATATAGTTCTTCTATTTAAAAAGCTGAAAATTACTTGAATACCATTCAAGCCTTTATATACTAATTTACTTAATAAAATTTTAATTAAAATAATTACAGATAATAGCATTAATATTATAAAATGTGATAATATATGAATATCTTAAAAATATATATGAAATTTAAATTTAAAAATTCTATCGTTCAATTTTTGATATTTTTCCTTAGAACTATGTATTTTAAAATATATTTATTGATATTATATTATACTAATTTACGAATTAAACTTAAAGTATTACCTAGTTTACAGATTATAATTTTATTTTAATATGTAAGAGGTTGATTATGCTCTTCTAATAATTTAAGAACAATTAAAATATATAAAAGTAAACGAAAATTTTTTTTAATTTACAGTACAATATGTACATTAAATTCATAATTATATAGGGTTCGAGCATTCGATCGATTACAGAGAAGTTTTCGAAACCGAAGGAAAACAATAAAGGAATTCTCTACTAAGCGACTCAACCATCGCGTTCGTCTGTTTTGCGTTTTTCTAGTTGACATAACAGGTGTTAAAATTATACTTAATTAGTCATTTGTATTTTCTAACAGCGAATAAGACAGGATCGATCTACAAACATCCGTGCTGAAACATTCATTAGATTAAACAATGAAACGAAGTCCATTAAATATTTCTATATAACCTCTCGTACGAATTACTTTTTACACTTGTTAAAAATGCTACATAAGTAATTAACTATCATAAATATTCAATTTTTGTAAAATCTTAAAAAATTTTACGTGTAAAAAATATTGCTAATAACAATAATATATTTAGGGTAGAATTTTAATTTTTTTAATAAAAGTGAAGATTGTTGCTTGTACATTAATGTAAATTGTAAAATATTTTTTACAATACAAAGTAGCTTGAATATAAAAATAATTAAAAGTATATTCATACAAATATATGAAAAAACGGTAAATATTTATAAAATTTTATTTATTGGTATGTTATTAATAATAGTTTTTTAACATTTGTAATTGTATTTATTTGTAATTGTGTATTTATTCAATGTATGTTACATAAATTTGAATATCTATATATAATTCGTTTATGGGACACAAATACGATGTACAGTTGTAATAATTTGTATAGAAATATAAATATAAAATAGAAACATTTGTCATAAAATACTATTCTAACATTTTTTTCGTCATATATATGATTAATTTTTCTAGAAAAGAGCACTTGTTTAATTAGTACGTTTAACAACTTGTTTAATAAGTAGCCCAAAGGAATATAATGAACGTATGCGACACTTAGCAGTTTCAAATTAAATATAGTTAAGTAAATAATATAATTATAAAATTATCAAATATTGTAATTTACAATATATAAATTTGTTACAAATATAACTTATTTGAAATGTTAAAAGGTGCATTTATTTTATATATAATATTTATGAATACCATTTATTTATATTTCTTCAAATAGTAAAATTTCAAGCAATTATCCATTTTTTCGTATAATTTTGTATTTGCTATGTATGACATTATGTATTCTATATTATTCTTATTTAATGGTATTATTTTAGTTTATATAAATTTACTGATTGTTCTGCCGATTTTTATTAAAACAATAATATTATTAATTACAATAAGTTTGCATATTCTGATATAATGAAAAAATTGTTAATTTTTTTCAGATAAGAACCTTACTGCTCGATGTTTAAAAATAATATATCAAGCAAAATGAGCAAAAGACCACGTGACAATAACATCATCATCTTAGGGAAAACGTATGTGTAAAGTGCATCTTAATAGAGAGAAAGAAATTTGTTATCACAAAGACCTTTGCTCTTAGAAAGTTCTCAGCTGAAATTTTCTTACTTACTGTTTCACCAATAGATAATGGCAGTTATGTTCTTGCATTAAGTAACTTCTTCATATCGTAACTTGTAAGAAAAGAAGAGTTCATTTGCAAATATTTTTTTACGAAATATATTATTTTATAAAGATAAAAAATTGACCTTAGTTTTCATTATATATTTGTAAATTGATATTGTAAGATTTTACATTTCCATATACTATTTTTTATATTTTTAATAGCTTATACCGAAAAATTAAATTTTTAAAAAATTATAACGGCATCTTTCAAAATTTTAAGTATGATTGCCCCTTACAAAATCGAATAATATTTAATTTCTAAGTATCTTGCCTTGATAATTTTTTAAAGCCAATTGTTATATTTTACAAAACATTTACATAAAGACTTTTATTCTTCGGTTAATATTGTAACAAGTTTTTTTGATTATGTTGTTTCTTTTATTTATAATGTATAGAAAAAACAAAAAAGGTTTTAAAAAGTTCCGTAATTATTTGCAAAAGTTTTAATTTATTAAACTGTTTTATATAAACATAAGAAAGAAAATAAATAAGCTATTTATTTGTGATTGAAATAAATTTTTATAGAATACTCAAAAGTTAAACAATATCTAAATAATAATTTATGAATGTCAATGTAATTTCATTAAAAAATATATATGAATTTTAAATTTACCTAATATTTTCGTTGTATTATTAGTATAGTAAATTGTTCATATTAGTAATATAATAAGTTAAAATCATCCATAATATATTGTACAAGATAATAAGACTTTTATGATTGAAAGAAAAATAAATTAAAATTTTATATACATAGGTAAAAGTTTTTAATTAAATATAGAAAATGTATGAGCTCTAATTTAAATATAAAGTAAATGATTAAATCAGACAAATAAATTATATATCTTAAAAAAATCGTCTACTCTATATTTTAATAATATATTTATAATATAATAATTTTTTATCTTGTTAATAGATGAGCCAAATAACATTATCTACTTTTAACGCTTTTTACATTTAAAATTATACTTGTAGAAATTGATTTTTATTGTACGCAGTATTTGTAAAATTTAAATGTAGATAAATCCAAAGATTATCATTTATCTTTGTTGTAAAATATTCCAAATATTTAATTATAAACCATATATATGATTATATTAAGGTAATTATTTCTTGTATAAAAGAATATTTTTGAAATATTATTCATAATGAATATTACAGAAATAGATTTTCAAACCATTGATATTCAAATATAAGATATTTACAGAATATGTGTTATATCTATATTTCACGAATATTTGTTTTCTCTATGTTTTAAATTTTCATTGAATTACTTTTTAATTTATTTCATATATCAATTTATTTATTAAAAAATTTATTTATAGCATTAACTCCACAAATTGTCACAAAACAATTTTGAGTTCAACATTTGCAATTTTCTTTTTGTACAAAGAAACGTCAGCTTTTTATCTTTCTGGCTAATGTGAATTAAAAATAATTTAACAAAGCCATAAGTAATTTATATTAATAGTTATAAGTATATTTAATATATTAGATATAATTATAAAACATTTATTGACATTCTTCAGAGCTTAATAGCAATTAAAAGTTAAATTTGTAAAAATCTGTTAAATGGCTAAATGTTCTTGAAGAATTTTCGTACCATCAAATAAAATTTTTTTACAAAGCTTACAAGCTGAATGTATTACTCTTGAAAAAATAAATAAATTTAAGAAATTATATTTTAAATTTCATTATAAAGAAAACTTTAAAATTTTTTAAAGTGTCATTGAAGCTTTATTTACATATTTAAGAACATGTTAAATTAAATTTTTATTAAAATTAAACGGTCTTTTCGTTAATTTTTAATATAGAAAACATTGAAACAATGTTTTTATTCCTCTAATCCTTAGATGTAGACTTTATCAATCGAAGAAAGTAAATAATAATTTTAAAATAATGAAAAACATGTTAGTAAGTTATTGTAATGTCCATTTTTTCATATAGTTAAATGTGTTGTAAGAATTAAGTAAAAAGTGTATATATCAAAATATTATTTGACATGGATTAAAATTAAACAAAATATTATGCGTTATAAGTGCAACTAATTTTTATCGTTACATTCGTTAACCAAGATTTATGTAGCTGTTTGCATTAATCATTTTGTGAATAAAGCATTGAATCAAGAATTATTTTGTTGAGAATAAAGAAAGAAATGTCTTCAAATGATAAAAAAGCGATCCAAGTATGGTAAAAGAGAGAAAAAATGTGTGGAACCTATCAAATTTTCTCTTGTTGTCACTGCTGCCAATTGTTGCTCTATACATAACAGTAGTGGATAATACTCGTTGCAGAGTCTCATTTATAAAATACGACCCTCGACCTCTCTTCGTTGGTTCGTTGGCTATTATCTCCCTGTATTCACATATGTGAATAGAATTAATAGAGGCAAGGGAAAATCTCCCAGCTCGACACGCACGAACACTTCCGCATTTAGCGCGCGTGAAAATGTCTCGTCATCGTCTTTACTGCCGAATCTGAAGCGCAAAAGATCGCAGGGGTAGATAATTTTCTACACACGGTGCAAGATCCATAAACAGTTCGTTCTTTAAATACATAAATATAGCGATAATTTTGGTTTTTAAAGTAATACAGAACTTTAAAACTAATTACAGTAGCATCCAAATGAACTGGTTTAAACCGAAAATTCTTATGCTGTTTAATTATATTTAATTATGAATTAAATATTAATTTTTTAATTCATGCAATTTTATAATCGTTTAAATTTATGATAAATTTAATAGATGCAAATATATTTTTAACAGATTTTATTTAGATTTATTTTAGAATTTTGTTCATCCTATTTCTCTCAAATCACTGATCTTATTTTAATAAAACTAAAATATTTTTGCAAAATATAAACGAGTCTACCATTTTTTAAATATAATGCATTTACTGTTTAACTATAATAATCATCTAACTTTACATTAAACTAAGCTTATAAATTTTTTAAAACTTCTTCGGATAGATTTATATATTTTTTTTATTTAATGTTATTAATAGATTAACCAAATTAAATCCTACAACTAATCCTGTTTGTTATTAGTTTTAATCAACTTTTATTTTTTTTTAAATTATTTATTTTAAAACTAGTCAATATTTATACGTATTTTAAATATAATTTTTTGGTAAGCAAATTCTAATATTATTATTATAAACTTATCAATATTTTAATCCCTTATGTTATATATTTTTTATATTGTTATATCGTATCAGTTATCAGTCTCCATCGTATAATTTTTTATTGTCTTAAATAAACATGTAAATAATCGCACAATATAGAGTATATAATACATACAATGATAAATTGGAATTGTAAAATAATAATGGTAGGTATTTATAATTTTACTCAGCTTTTAATCAACATATATTTTACATATCATTATTATATATTCTTGTAAGATTTAAATAGATATAGCTTAAAGAAATTTTTTTAAATTGGTAAAAATGTGCCCTATTTAATATATAAAAAAAGATTTAATAAGACTTTATTGCCTAATAAATAAGGCCTACATAAAGTTTAATCCACAGAAAGTGACTGTTAAAAGAAGCAACTAAATATAAAATATCTATCAATAGCTAATTCCTTTTTTTATAAATGTAAAAGAATTGCGATAAAATAAAACTGAATTCATTATAGCACTTATCAAGAAACATTAAACATTGATACGAACTGTTATTCATGGTGTATTATTTAAAAACGCATAAATAAGTATGTAGAATATAGAGAAAATAATAAAATAGATTTTGTTAAAAAAACTGTCTTACGTCAGAATTTAATATTGCGTTTACAAATAAAAATTTTTATTTTTATTTTTCGTATAAAAATATATATATTAATATTTTTATAGAGATGATTAAAGTTAACTTCTTATCTATCCTGTCATAATAGAGAAAAAACGTATTACTTTAACATTAAAATCCTTGCACTCAGTATTTAAACCATTTGGTTATTCATAAAAATATTATTCTCTATTTTACAATTAATATTAATAATTATTATATTGAATATTAAAATTTTCAATATTAATTTTAATTAATTTTAAGTTAATATTTTAAAATGCTTATAATAATATTGATTTAAAAGATTTAACAGAACTTTTGAAATTAACTATAATTACTTGAAATTATATTTTTCCTCCGTTCAATAATTTCGTATAATAAAATGTTATAATTTTTCGACTATTACTATTTGTCTTTCTTATAATTTTAAGAAAATCATTCTAAAAATGCTACAAACATTCCATGTAGATATTTTAATATGGTTAATTTTCTTATCTATAATTTTATTCAAATACTCTTCTAGGGGTCTTAAACAAGCAATTTTATGTTCGAAATAATTTTGAAATAACTGATCAAATTTATATTTATATGTTTAGATAACATAAATTAACTAAGTATATTCTATTTATTATTGATTTATATCGATTATCTATGACTACCTATGAATATATATATATATATATATATATGTGCATTTATATATTCGTAGTTACCGCTCATTACTGATGGCCATATTTGTTACTTATAATCCGAGGATGTAGAATGATAATGAAAACCTGTTTTATTTATATTTATTTTACTAAAAATAGAGAAGATATTATAAAAAATTTCCAAACAAATAAGAAAATATAATATATATATTTATCATATTTTTATACAAATACCTTACGTTTAATTTAATTTTAATTTAATAATTACTTTATAAATGGTTTGGAATATTTGTGAATATTACGAACGTTGTTGTTTGAGTATCAGAATATTAATTAAAAGATTATAAAAATTCCTCAAGTGTTAGCGTTTGTTAAATAAAGTGATCTTATCTGAAAATTAACAATTTCAGATCAAAGACAAATGTGTACATACTTGATAAGTAGAAGCTGCGATAATTATAAACGTATATCCTCCTTGTAAAGCACAAAAATTTATTCATGATACGAAATATCTTTCTCAGTGTTTCCAAATATTTTTGTAGATTTTTCAATTTAAAAATTTTCAAGGCTATATTTAATTGTCTCTGTAAATAAGAGAGATCAACCGTACTGATAATGACGTCAGAATAATATAAATAATTACAGTAAATGATATTCATACGAAGAAAACAGATACGCAGTAAAATTATACATTATTTCGAAAGCTTAGTAACGAAAAAAATTCGTTAATATTTTGATTTTGATAATCACTGATAAATCCAACGAACTCAATTTTAAAACACTCTAAAATGTGATTTAATCACGTTAATTGATATACCGAGATTGGAATTCATCGTTCGTCTAACGGTTAAATTACGCCATAAGGAGTGACGATCATTTATTAAAAGTCAAGGAAGGGCAGTAAAGGGTCTAAATGCTTTACTGCTTTACGAGGGGTTAAAGTGGCGTTGCCGAGGGGGTAACGTGCATCCAAGGTGTCGGTGCAATGTTTCCCTTCCGTTGTTTCTTCCTGCAGTACAGGGGAAACCGTGACCCGGAACCTCGAGGTTTGCCGGTCTAGCGAGCGAATCTTTCCGAGTTGTGTGCTCAGGTGATTTCACGCACCACGAAGCGCAGAAAAGAGGCTACGCTACGTTTTGTAAATCTGTTCGTCCATTTATCAGGAGGCCTATCGGCAAATATGCGCACCTCACGCGTCTTAACGCTTTTTCATTTTCGCGAATATTTTGATTTTCCTATTTCCCAGATAACGGAACGAGATAATCGCGAATAATCAAAACGCAGATTTCTTTACTTTCCTTTTTTAAAAAAAAAGATAAAAATTGCCACTGAAATCAAAACTTTAAATTTGTATGATTGTTTCGACGTGTATGGTACATATTTTCAAAAGAATTTTCTGTTTCATTTTATTTATGACTATGCAGTTTCTTTTACATTTTCTTCAGTTGGTCAAAATTAAAGTTAATCTCGTTCGCAAATCACGATTAAAAAACTATCCAGATATGAATTATTATTATCATTGCACTAGATAATTGGGTTTTCAAAACAACTGATAATCAAGTAAATATATTTTCAAAATTATCCTTTTTTAAAATTGTTACGGTCAACATATTCAATATTTTAATTTTATAATGTACCCGTGTACATTGTCGTGTCTAGTTTAAAAATAATGAATGCAATTATACTTTGATTTTTTGAATCTCATGAATTATATTATGAAAGTATATTCGTATAGTTAAGAAATTATAAAATTCTTAATATTTATTTTACTATTACAAATTTTCGATCTCTTTGGTATAGTTTTACGTAATTACAAATTTATTTTCATTCCTGCTTCTTTTGTCCTCCTAAATTTATACAAATAAAAAAATGTAACTGCAATTCTGACATCTAAAATAGTAATTTTTATTTCTAAATTGATCTACAATTCTGAATTTTACTTTAAATCTAGTTGTTTTTGTAATAAATATTTTTTAAAGTTAAATAATTCTTATATAAATTATTGATTCATCAAATAACTTTATTAATTTTCTTAAAATTAGGTCATGAAATATTCATAAAGTATAAAAATTTGATAAAATAATAAACTTATAAAACTTGCTTTAAAAATTTATGCAATTTTATATCCTCAATGCAACAGAATTTGATCAATATTTATATTATCTCTTATAAAATTTTATTGAGTAAAATCTGTTTATTAAAAGTATTTTTTTTAATCTTATAAATAATTCTTCAATATATTTTCCAATAAAGATTTAAATTAATATAAATTTTTTTGAAAATTTGAAAATTCATAAAATTTTTTTTCATTATTATGACATTTTTGCACTCATATGAAAAAAGTAGTTATTAGACTATTTTTAAAGTACTATTTATTCAAAAAATATGTAGATTATTTATCATAACTAGGATTATATTTTTAGAATAGTTTTACGCGTATGAAGAGAAATATTCACATAATATTCTTAAATTGAAAATCTTGAAATAAAAGTAAATTAAATTCTCTATATAATTAAGTAAAGAAAAGAATTACATACATTTAATGAAAACTAAGGTACTCTTTTACTTCCAAGTAATTTGGAACTTCCACTAATACCAACGAAATATTTCGTAGATATATAGTTATATTGCTTTATCAACAATAAACCATTGAAAAATGTTTGGTCATAGTGATTTATTAATTATATAATTATGGATTAAATTTCAATATTTTCAAATATTTTCTAATATCAAATATTTTCCTAGTAAATATCGTAGCAACGTATTTGAGAGATAAAATAAAATTATAAATTGTTTTCTCTAGATTATGAAAATAGCAAACGCTTGACAATTTTTATACTAAAGTATTAATTATATTTTATATTTAAATAAAAAAAAATATTTTATAGATGTATAACAATTGAAATATAATTACATTATATATATATATATATATATATATATATCTTAGCATCATTAATTCTTTTAAATGTTTAATTTATTTATAGTATTACATTATTATCGCTTCTTACGAATATTTTAGAAGAGTTTTTTTGATTTAATATTACAATTCATTTAATATTTACAATTTTTTTTGTAATTTACATTCGTAGCTTATTGATACATTTTTCAGTTATATTTTAAATATTATTTTTGTTAGTAATTTTCAATTAAATTTTTTCTAATATACTTCGTAATTGGGTAGATAATTTGCTTTTTCTATTCGACAGTTTTTAAGGAAATTGTTCATATAATTTGCAAATCTTTGCTATTAACAGAATATTACGATATTCCAAATATAAGAGATTTAGAATTTATACGGTACAAAAAAGAAGATATTTCGATAACATTTAAGACGCAACAGAATTAAACATGAACTTTTGTAGATAAATAAATAAAAATTTGAATTACCATAATTTAGTATTAAAAAGTATATTTTTTAATCAATAGATTAATGTAAATTTCCGAGATATAATTATATAGCAATCGAAATATATAGTTAATAGGATGTCTGTAATAGAATTAGAATCTATTATTTATGCCAATCTTCTCTTTACATCTCGTATGGATAGTATTCTTTTTTTTAGATATCAGTAAAACGTTCGGTGAGGTTAAGGGAAAAAAGAAAAATAATTTATCAAAATACCCAAAATACGCGCAACTGTCGTAAACATATTTTTTAAATAGAACAATACGCATAAAGAAAAAAATGTCAATATTGAATCTATGTAATTATAGAATAAAAAAAATATTATTGGAGGTAAATATTTTAACAATTCTAATTTATTAGAAAAGAATTTTACCACGTATAAAAAATTTTGATACTACTTAATCATGTAGAATAAATGAAAAATGCATTTATGGAGGATAAATAAATGTAAAAGAAGAGATTTTATCGATATTTTGAAAAATTGAATATTTCAATTGACTTTTTTTCTAAATTCACAGCATTAAAATTTTGCATATTCATTATTTCTTTTATGTTTTCGTTTTAAACAACTCAGTATCGTTGATAAAATTTAAGTTACACATGAAATAAAATATTTAGCAACGATAAAAGAAGAAGAGAGTATGGAAATCGAGTCTCGATAACCGCGGGTATTCGATAACGTTAGAGGGAACATTGAAAAGGAAGGAGCTCGAGGATAACTCGAGATTACTGTCTTAAAAGTGATCGGAGGCGTCGTATCGTCGTTAAGTTTCACTCGGTTTAAAATAACGTTCTCGTTAGGCTTCGAAGATTTGGAATATATAAGCGGCACCCCAGAGCCACCAGACCATCCTCGGAGGCACGGAGGCATCGAAAAGTCCATCCTCGCGGTCGCGGCACGGTTCATCCTAATAAAAAAGCTGCCGCGAAGAAAGCCGAATGTCGTTGCATCGAGGCCCGACGGCGATTCCTTCGATCGTCGAATCACCGGATCACCGGCAGGTGAGTATTCGGAGCTCGACATACGGCCAGCGCCTGCGCATGCGTACCCTGGGAGGGGAGGGCCGCCACCTCGGCAGAGGACAGATGCTCGACCGCGTCGTCGACTCCTAGCGACCAACACCTTTCCGGGGACGTGTTCGATGTCTCGCGGGAAACCCTGGAAATTCCGGGTCAGTTTCACCGACCGACCCGAGGTCTCGGAAAACGCCACCTTGGACCCGGATGAAGAGCGCAGCCATTAGCGAGTCCGAGGAAAGACCCAGTCGCTAATACCTGGAAAGCGTCACTGTCCCGCAATTTGGTCGGATCGAGTCAGGCGCCCATCGCGTGTCATTAAATCGAAGGCATGCGTGCACTTGCCGTTCAGGAAGACGCACCTGACGCTCTCGGGACGGTTGTCTCGGTTGCGGCGGCAAACGGTCGAGGCGCCTCCGCCCCTCTCGCCGCGTGATTCAAGGGCCTGAGTCGAGGCCGCGGATACCCGAGGCGCGTGCTAGGAGCGCCTTCCCTCTCATTTTCGGATCGATCGGCTTTCGTAATGAGCCGAGGGCGCAGGTGATCTTTCCTTTTCCTCTCTAACGTCTCTTCTGCCGCGCGGCTGACGGCCAACTTCCTTCCTCTTCCTCCTCTTGGCGGCCACCGCCACTGCCGCCACCGCCGCCACCGCCGCCACCGCCGCCACCGCCGCTACCGCCATCGCCGCCACCTTCACCACCGCCTCCACCACCGTCTCCACCACCGCCTTCTGCTCTGCCTCTTCTTCGGCGAGTCGGCCGTTTGCGCCTTTGGGATGGTTTCCGCCGCCTACCACTGGGTCGCGTCGTTTTTCTTCATTTTCTCTCCCCTGATGCGACGCATAACGCACCGTCGCTCAGGTGTAAGACGACGAGCGCGCGCTCGCGAAAGGTGAGAGAGAAGAGAGCGAGAGAGAAAAACCGAATGCGGCGAGTGTGCGGGATGCACCTGCTACCACACACCTGTTGACCGTTGCAGAGACGTTCGCGTAAGCGAGCCCATATAGCAATCGGTTACGACTGGTGCCTGGCCAGTCGAGCAGTCGGCCGACGAGGACGATTTTCGCCCGTGAGCATCGACGGAGAGAGAGAGAGAGAGAGAGAGAGAGAGACAGAGAGACAGAGAGACAGACGCCTCTCGACTCTCGATCCTCAACCGCCCTTTTTTCTTTGTGTATGTTACGTACGTGCGCAACGCGCGCATTCACCGGTTTCCCGGTGTATTTCACTGGTGTGGTTGCTATAACCAACGCTCTTGGTACTGACTCCTGCTCCATATTCTATACTATCGTACTCGTCTATTTTATCAGACTTATTTTGCTCAACGTTTTTTACCTTAGATTTTCCTCTTGTTGCGAATTGCTCCAATTAAAAATTAAACGGAGCCTTGCTTGAATAGAAGTACATTGTTCGGTAGATGTTCGAATAAATTTTACGGACTAGTGTAACGTCTTTGGTTCAACCTCGTATTCGCGTCACTTCATTTATCGATGATCTCTTTAACTTCTCTTTAACTCTACCGAACAACGATGGAATCCGAACAAGGATCCAATATATGTAATGTATTTTATTTAGAGCTGCAGCGAAACCATTCTGGTGTTCGATGATTTTTGGTTAGATATTTTACAGCGTAGCATCCACTAAAAATCTCGAAAATAAAGTTAACGAAGAGTAAAGCAATGGGATAAAAAGATGATTTTCTTTAGAATATCGGATGAAAAAATATAAACTGTCAAAATCATTTAGAAGTGACAATGCAACATGAGATTATGAAGTCTTATGATTGTTTACGGTCTCTGAATCAAGGCTCGATATAACGCTGAGAGTAAAATCACTTGGAATTCTTTCAAACGTATGAAGCAACGCTAATAAAAAAGAAAGAAGCCATGTTCACATTTGTCGGTATTTCAACGATATTCAACTATTTAGATTTTAAGACGCATACTAGAAAACAATTTCGATGGTACCTTAAGAACTTAATCTTTATTTTTTTGTACTAATAAAATATGTATTTTTATATTCTACTTTGAATTTCAATTTGACTTTTTGCATTTTAATGGAACATATATTTTGATGTTTGAATTTAAATCGTATTTTTAAACTTATTTTTATTAATTACAGTCATAATGTGTTCTATTAAGAATATATTAGTATATTCCCGTTTTTATACAATACGAATAAATTTTTGAATAACATTACTTTTTTAATGATTTGCTCAAAACAAATCAAAAGCATCCAAGTTATTTTTTGATAGATTTACAACGTAGCTTTAAACTTTTTATTAATCTTTGAACATAAATTAGAATCTTTTATTTTTAAATTTTCTTTTAAAAATTAAATATTATGATTTATAAATTACAATATATGTATTTCAATTGAGAAAAATAGAATAAAATAAAAAATAATGTACAATGATTTCAAATACTATAACGTATTAAGTTGAGTTTAAATATTTTTTAATATTAAATCAACTGTAAGGAATATTAATCTGATTTGTTTAAATTATGATCGTTTATTGTAAAATAAATATAAAAAAAATGGAACTTGAAACTTATTTATACATAATATAAATATTGCGTTCCTTTGACTGAATGAAAATAGAGAGAGACAGACAGAGAGACGGACAAACAGAAGTTACGGAATATTGAAGTTTAAAGGCACTGATAAAGATGGATAACGAATCGAAATAACATTATAAAAAAATAATGCTGAACCTAATAATAGAAAAAATTTTGAAAAACTCGAAAAAAAATCATGACGAGTTTAAATGTATTAATCTCAAAAAAGAGAGCAATAACAAGATATCACAATAAAATTAATCAAAAAAAAAATTAGATTCAAGTAAGCGGATATAATTTTAGAAAGTTTGTAAAAATAGTATGCAGTAATTAATAAAATATATAAATCAAAATTTATTACATAGAAGATAAATTTTATAAAAACAGTGTTATTTATAAAAGGAATATTTTTTTAAAGCATATATTAGAGGAATAAAATATACTTTTCAAATAGAGAATAATTAATCAGATTGTAAAGAATAAAAGAAAAACTTTTGCATTTAAAATTAAATGAAAAAATAGCAAAGAATTTTCAAATAGTTGAACCAAAAATTAAGATTATAAATAATATAATAGAAGTATTGTCATCGTTTTGATTTGGATAAATAAATATAATGAAAAGGCTTGTACAAACTATGTAGTGTTTTGTTAAATTTACTGTATACGTAAATAAATGTGCTTTTATTTCAAAATTTTATGATATCTATGTGTATGAACCAGTGAAATCCAGAAAATAATCTTTGAAACGGTAATTCAATTCTATAATTTTTGTTCGACTTTCATAACGGAATTGACAAAAACCTATATTTATTATGAAACAAATGGGAATCAACATTTTCTAGATTATACATTATTCAAGACGTTGAGTGGGTATGCGATAACGGATATTCGGGTAGTCCCTGGCTTAGTTTTATGAGTTCAAGAATGATATCCGGTTGTAAACTATATCTACGTGTGTAGAGTCAACGATGACGAGATCTACGTAATCCACAATATTGAGTAGACCACGCCTGTGTAAATTCTCTAGCCATGGTCGAGAATAAAGCTGCCGATCATGACGTCGAGGTAAGTCACTTCGATAACCCTATGCAAGTATAGAAATAGGATTATTCATGCGGCTATATATCATGTTTTGACTCATAAAAGTAGGCCGCGTATTTCGACTTTTTTGTTACTTAACTTAAGATATATTTATGTGTATTTAATAAGTTTTATTTATATGATAATATATAAAATAACCATATTCTTGATTGGTGATTTAGGATAAGATTATTATTTAATAAAATGATAAATCACGTAAGATTACATTGTGTTTTCTTATTTTATAATTTTAGTTTGCTTTTTATAAATTTTTAACATAAATTATATGAAAGATAAATTTCTCAAATAGTTTTTTAAATGATTATTTTTTATCTGTATAGGCTGATTTGCTTGTTTCATGGAAAGACCAACAGATAGTTTTACAAATATAGTGTTTGAATTCTGAATATAATTATTAAATACCAATTGAAATCCATCAATAGTTAATATCAATAATTTCATTACTTATTACGTTAATTTAGTTAATATTTTTAGAATTTAACTGTACTTTAAATAAATATAGAAAAATACTCTATTTTTATTTATCATCGACTACGAGAGTAAAATAACCAATATTAATAACCTTTCTGCTATACAATTATTATTAAACAGATGGAACAAAGTTACTGTAAATAAGTATGCGCTTATAAATTATGAGCATTAAATTACTTTGTCTCGTTGCAACTAATGAATCAACTAAATTCATTTTATTATTTGCTAAATGAATATTTCATATTAAAATGAAATTTTAATTATTTTACAGTATTTATTATAACATTTTTTAATGTTGTATAAATTAAAATTATTATATTTGTTGATTATATTAAATATATTAATCGAACATTAATTTCATTAAAATCTGAAATAAAGTAATTCTAAATTATAATAGTTATTTTTATTTAAAAAAAAAATTTGAGAAAATAGTTGCGATAAAAAAAGAATACGTATAGCTTGAAAATAAATCTATATTATTTTGACTATACCGTACTTTTATCAAAATAGAAAACAAGCATTTTATAACTTTATCAATTATTTATAACTTAGAGCATTTAAAAAATAACAATAAAATAAAATGTTAACAATTAAATATTAAGCATTCAAATTTGTTTTAGAAATTAATAAATGATAAAATAACATTTAAAAATTTTACACTACTTAATTTCAATAAAGAATCAGGAAACGTTCGTTATTTTTTTATTAACGAATTACACGGAAGCGAAAAGTTAACGCCAAAATTTTATTTTTTGGGTGAAGCAACATCGAGTGGAAAATGTTTAACGCACTCGACTCTTCGTTAAAATAGAAACTACGTCGCGAGACGTAATTGCGAAATACGACAAGGGGCGAAGAGTTTGAAATTCATAATAAATAAATTCCCAGTGAGCATCCCGAGCAAGTATGCAGGACACGTGGATAGGAGCGCCTGTGAAAAGCCAAGGCGACACACATACCATAGCAAGAGGAGGGCAGAGCAGGAGGAAGTAAGAAAAGAAAAGAGTAATGGCGCTCGTTAATTACTCGTGAATTCTTCGAGGCTACTTTACTCGCGTGCACAAAATTCGGCTCTCTTCCGTTCTCTCTTTGTAAAGAAGACCGGAGACAAGAGCGGCGGTGGCGGCGGTGGCGGCAGCAACAGCAGCAGCAGCAGCAACAGCAGCAGCAGCAGCAGCAGCAGCAGCAGCAGCAGCTGAGTCCCTGGCGCACGCGCCAACAGTCGTTCGGGCGCAATTTTACGACGGGGAAGAGACGGTGTGTCGGCGGCCGTTTTCTGGAGCTGAGCCCCGACCCGAGAGAAAGAGAAGGAGGATTCGCTCGAAACGAGAGAGCGAGGTAGAGAAGAGGCAACAGGAGCCCCCTGCACAGCAGGTGCACCGCAGGTGAGTCCGCGTTCGCGCGCGACAGTTCTTCTTCTCTTTCCATCGCTCTCCTGCTCTCGTTCCCGCTACCGCTCCTGCTCCCGCTCCCGCTCCGCTCCCGCTCCTGCTCTCGACTCTTCCCTTCGACTTTTCCTCCACGAATTTTCTAAACGTTCGTTTCGCTTCCTGCATTATTCATAACGATGCGGATGCGTGGGATGTCGAAACGGTCCTCACCCGCCCAGCCACGGTTAAAGTGTCGCTGACAGCTCGCTCAAATTGGACTCTCTCGCAACCGGGAGAGAGAGATAGAGAGATAGACAAGCGATGTCGAGTCGATCCAACCGTTGATCTTTGACTTTGGTATCTTTTCGACCTCTAAAAATCCGACCGTATAATGCACGGAGTTTTACGCTGGTATGGACATTAGCCATAATTTGACCCACCATAAATTCACTCCGATGGCCTATAATATAATCAACGCTTCTCAAAGCCAAGAAACGGTAGGTACTTAACGGAGTAGGAGGAGTCATTAAAATTTTCGTTTCACTCGACATTACGAAGCGCAACCTTCGATGGAACCTAATAAAATATTTATGGCAACCAATGATAGTGTGTAAAATTGAGTTATTGGGTGATCGATACAAAAAGCTTACTATTTAGGAAAATGTTATTATCAAGGTAGTTATTATAAAGTACCCAATAAAAGAATTACTTTATGACTTGAAAAATATTTTTTCCGTTTCGTTATTTACAACTTCGAAATCTTTTAATGTTTTTTAAAAATTCAGAAATTGTCTTTAAAAAATGTACCGAGAAACTTACTCGAACGGTAATTGTTTAAATTCGCGTAAACGTATCCATGTAACAAATAAGTTTTTAAATAAGTACTTTTTCTACAATCTGTAGATTAAAAAATATTTTTAAAAAGATAACAAAAAACATACGAATTTGTTTCGAATTTGTTTTATTACGACAATTTCTAAAAGTATTTGCAAGTTCGGTGAATCGATATTTAAAGAATTAGCGAGTTATCGAGTTCTCCATAAATCGTGTTTTCTTAGCTATTCCAATATTTCCGATCCAAGTATTCATTTAACAAGAATATTTATTAAAAACTAAAATCGTGCGCTTAAGCAAGAAAATGTTATCGAGGAGAAACTTGAGCTCGATAAGAAACCGAATACATCTAGGACAATATTTTCCTCAAATGCATCCCGACGGCGGAATCCACAGGAGTGGTCGAATTTCCGTAAAAACTCGTCCAAGGTTCGTGCTCCGCAAACTCCCTTGTTACCGGTCCGACGAGACGCACCTGCGTTTGTTTCATCGGGCTCTCTCGAGCAAAATAATCTCGAGACGGCGATCACCGGAAAATGGGTCTAGTCGCAGGCGGCGGTGCGATTCTCTCTCGAGTCTTCAAAGGAGCGCGATTTAGAACTTTTTAGAAATGCGAGAGTCGATCGAATTATCGCTAATTCGGTTAACCAACGATCAATAAGAAAGGTTGACCGACGTCTGCGTTTCACAACGAACCGAAGAATTCACGTATTATATCATCTGGTGCCTAGATAGCGGGTCGACTGGTGTCAATTAACTTCTTAAGAGATAACTCTATCTGTTCCATTCGTAACAAACCGCTACTGATAATTATATCTAAATGATGCGCATACGCTGGACTGCCTAAGTTAAGCATTGACCAAGTTACGAAAAGTTACTTTATTCACTCTTTCCCACGATTAATGATTTTTATTTTCAGTCGTATTTTGTAAATCGCCTTATTTACGTTAGTTTTTTTTATGTAATTCAGAATTTTAAAGTATATATATAGCATTTTAACAAAAATAATTTTAGATAAAAGCGAAGTAGACGCTCGGTAATCAATGTTTAACAATTCGGAATATAAAGAGTTTCTAAAATAAGGGTATTTAACGCTGAAATGCTCGACGCTGATTTATCAAGATGTAGCAAGAAACTTTTGATGGAAATTTTTTTTTTTTTTTTGTTTTATGGGAAAAGAAAATGTACTTTAGCTCGGAAACTCAAATAACGAAAAACAAACTAGTAATTATTACAGCTTCGCAAGAGGTAAAACGTATTAGTATTAAAATACCGTTAAACACCCGCGACTGGTTCGGCTATTTTCGCACCAGATCGATGAATCGTCGATAGACGCTCGCGACATATACGAAATAAATATTCGATTTAGGGCAAGTTAATTTGGAGCGATTAGCCGTTGGAACAGTCGAGCGGAATTTCGCCGGTCCGGGGCGCGACACTTCGCGGGAAAAGCAAAGAGGCACTGGTGTTTGGGCAGAGGTGAAAAAACGAGTCGGGGGGAGCCGGGAACACGTGCGCGCGAGAGGAAAAGAAAGCAAGAGGCTCGACGGGGAAGGGGCGACCGAAGACGAGCAAGGTGCTCGAGGTGGCGGTTGGTCGGGGCAGCTGAGCCAGCAGGTGAATAGAGCCGAGGAAGGTGCGCGCGCGGCCGCAGAAGAAAGAGGAGCCAGCGTCTGCGCGGAAAGGTGCTTCTTTATTGTTACCAGGCGCGGCCACGAGCCACCAGCCAACCACCGGTCGCCGCTCTCCTCGCTTCGAGATTTATTGCGGGCCTTCCGCGGAATCCGCACGGGAGCCCGTATCACCGCCGCCGGTGTCGGTGCTCCGGGGTATCGCCACCGCAAGACCTACGCACTCCTACGGGTCGACTAATCCTCCGCGCTTTAGCTTCCTACGCTCGCGATTATTTCACCGACTCGACCAGCTCGCTTTGACTCCTGCTAAGATTCTTGTACACACCTTTCTGTACCAATGCTGGCTGCTTTTCTATATAATCCTTACTTTCTATATAACCTAACGATGCTTGAATCTCATTGAAAATTATGTAATTATGTACGTTGAGAAGAACGTAAACCTACTTATTTCGAATGCATGCGTAACCAATATCTGATCGTTTGAAAATTGTACGTACGTCCTCGTACGCATCCTCCTATAAATAATACTAATAATGGTATATAATTTACGAATATGTATTTTGAAAAAGTATAGACTGCATCTTTTTTACTTTCGTTCAAAATCATATGTGTCATGATTTGGTACCAAATGCGAGCTTTGGTTTTCCTGAAAATCCTCCTGCTACGATACATACGAGTATTTATTTTATATTGCGATCTTCGATGCTCTTTAAATTTTAATCGTTTATACCGCATGCATGTCGAATGTACTTTAATTTACAGTATTTCGGATGTTAGCTCTAACAGTCTAATGGAAAATTCAAAAAATAATTTATAATTTAATCTGTTCAGATTTTTCGTTTTTTCGTAAAATAGGGTACGTTTTTGAATTAACTAAGTATCCATTTATCAGATCTTTATTCCTGCAAATCGTAATCGTAACTTGAAATGTGAAGCTTGCGATGTACGAAGTGTATAACAATAGAATGGAAAATATCTTTATTATCCCTTTTTCCAGTACATTTAATTTGGTGTCGATGCGTACATAATTCGATCATACTTTGAAATAAAATATAGAAATTTCGTGCAACTGTGAAAATCGAATTATAAATAATTTTTCTCGTATACATAAACGTTCGTATATTTATATCAATGTTTTTATGTTAACATTATCCTTTTTCGATAAAAAATTTATTTTCCAGGAAAAATAATATTGCTGTTTCTACAATAATTTTATCTCAATGTATTATTTATAATTATTTTTGTTTGCTAAAACAAAATGTTATTTATTTTCAAATAATCTGCATAATTCTATGCTGAAACTCAATATTAGTTAAATAACCAAGATACAAAAAAGTTGATGTTAAAGACTTATTAAAGTATTCCTTTAATTATAAAATTCTTTTATTTTATGTATTATCTATCTTATAAAATTCAACGCTTTAACTAAAAAATTACTTTACTGTTGTTTTATATTGTAGATAATATTATTTTACCATCATCAATTTAATATAAATAACGAATGAGTTAATAATAAGCGTATATTTTAATTTATGCTAAATTAATGTTTTGCTATATATTCTATATACCTTAACTATATATTTTATTGTATTTTTATAAACATTTATTTTTATTATCTATTAAAAATATTTCATTTCTAATTTAATTTTTTTTACTATACTATTTTAAATATCACTTTATTATAATATTTTTAAGTGCAAACCAAGCTTTGGGTTTATACTTGAATTTCTTTATAGGAATATTTTTAGAATTTAATTTGTTTTTTGAGATTTTATTTTGCAGTATAATGCAAATTTATAATATTGTAGACTATTTGTAGATACATACTTAAAGCAAAATTAGTAATAGATATTGTAATTAATATGTAGTTTAAAACTTTATTATTTTTAATGTACAGTATTTTTACCAATCAAAAAATTTTAATTTATCATTATAATAGGTAATTAAATTTAAAATTCAAATAAAAATACAAGGTATTTTCAATGAATAATAAAATAATATTTTTTTAGAAATTTGTTTATTAACAATAATTTCAACTATATTTTTAAAAATTTAATGATATTAAAAAAAATATTGTATTTAAATTCATATATTTTTTATACGTATACTTATAATATGTATATAGTATTTTATAAAAAACTGACATATAGAATATTATTTTTTTCATTATAATTAAAAAAATAAACGTTTAACTACTAATAAAAGGTATATATTTAGATATATTACTTTTTATGTTATAAAAAATCTGTAACGGAATAAAATTTTGTATGTAGCTTAGATAATATATTACGTAAAAAATCATTTATCTGTTTGTACGTTACATAAAATTTATATATATTCTTACTCATCATGTTTCCTGCTTTTGACGATATCATACGCTGTATCAACTAATTTTATCTTTCGTTTATACCGTTACAAAAAACATTATTGCAAAAATAATATAGTTTTCTATTTCTTTGCTATAATAAGATCCCAGAATGTATCGTTACTAGAAATTAATAAATCCAATAAATATTACTTCAGATGGAAACATTGGATCCAAAATATTTTAATTCAATTTAATTTTTTTTGTTTTTCATTTCAATGATTAAAGTTATTATGATTTTATATTATTTTATTTCATTTTTTATAGAATATAACGATCATACTTGTTATTAAACATAATATAGTACGTATATTCCTAATAATTAAGATATTTTTTATCTGAATATAAAATAGTTTGAATTAAATATAATAATATTAATATTAAAAATATAACATATTTTTCCTATAAGCATTTATAATTTCACTTTATTAAATTAAAATTTTGCGTTTTAAAAACAAGATACATAACATTATATCATAATAATAATATTGAAAGTGATTCATTTATTTATAACCTTGAGCGTAAAAAATATAACTAAGATGCATATACAACCACAAGTTTTCTATTTGTTTCAACAATATTTTTTTGAGAATTTTTGAATGCATCAATTTAAATATCTTAGGTTGGTTTAAATAAGTATAAGATTTTAATAATTTCTCAACACTTGAAGAAATTGAAATTTGATTTAATTTGAAGTTTTAAAAAAATTCAAAAATGGAAAAGTTTAATGGTCTCACAAAAAATAAATTATTTTATTTTAATCTGCGAACTTTTTTAATTATGTTGTGATTTTATTAATATTACAAAAATATTTTGGTAAAAAAAATTTTATTAACTTAATTTAGATTTGAATGTTGTTAGATACATCGGTAAAATATGCAATTATAATACAAAATTTAATTATGTATACCTAAATATGTTCACATTGTTTAGTTTTTTTATCTGCGTCATATATCAATAAGTATATGTTACAACGCAAATTTTGTGAAGTATTTTTGAATAATTGATAATCGAATGATGTTAAAGTTTACAGATAAGTTAATAGCTATTATCATTACCTTAGTATCATTGATATCAGTTGAGTTAATTAAGTTCAAGTAATGTTTATTTAGAAGTTCCGATTCAATCAATAATTATTAATAATTAAAATCAAATTTTTATTTTTTAAATTAAAATTATATAATAAACTGTAAAGTAAAAACCGAATGTTGAATAAATTGTATGAAACACATTTTTCTTTATTCCTTCATCTAATATAATGACTTGGTGCTTATAGTATGATCAAAAAATTCAAAAAATATTTTTATAATTCATGTAATATTTATATATATGTATATTTATTAAATAGTTTTTATTCGAATATATATTATTAAAATATATATTATAGTATTGTTTGGTCAAATAGTTTAGATTTTTCTATAAACTTTCAAATTCAGCGCAATCAAATAAAATACTAATTCTGAATTTAATCAGTCTTTTTATCAAAGATCAGACGAGGTGCTATTATTTGAATATTTTGGTATTATATATTTTATTTAATACGTTTTCATTAAGCAATATCGCATGTTAATATAAAGCTATATTCTTAGGTTTATTGTTTTATTAATTTTAATTTTATCTTTTTAATTATATACGTACCAGTGTATAAAATTTTACCTGATATTGTTTGATTTAATTGTCATCAAGCCTCATAAAATATGCTCCTATATTAATTTTTTTCTTCTTAAAATTAACTCTTATCCGTCAACATAAAAATTAAAAAAAAAATACTTAATTTTGATCATTGTTTCAATTACTTAATATGATATTATTTTATTAAATCGATAAGAGTGATTTGAAATTTATCTGACATTAGTTTTGAAAAGTAATTTTAGAAAAATTAGAATGAAAATGAAAATTTAATATAAAGAGAATTCAAAAAAGCATTCAAGATTATGTGAAAAATATTAATCGGAAAAGTTTAAATATAACTGAAAAATTGACTTTCGGTTAAAATCTTACACTGACCAAGTTGTATTCAAAATCAGTGAGATTAACGATAATAGATAATAGATTCTACTAGAAATACAATATATAGTACAAGAGAATTATTCTTTCATCGAATTTTTTATAAAAGATTATCCTATATCTATCGCAGACAATAAATGTTTTCAAACATTATTCATTCAATTAATTCATTTTTTTCGCTAAAAAATCATGTTTTTTTGTAATCTGTAATTAAAAAAAGGTTAAATTATTTATGAAAGTTAGAAAAATAAGAATAAAGAATAAAAATATTACACATATTTTTAATTGGAAGTTAGTTACCGTAGAAAATATTGTATTAATATCAAATCTCATAAATATAAGAAGGAATTAAATAGAAACGATATAACATCACTTTTACTACATATAATTTTGCAATACTTTTTTACATACAAATAACTTTAAAGTTAGTGGTTCGATTTTAAATATTAAGAATTGTTTTGAAATTAATTTATCAATAAAAGTAAGAATTAAAAACATTAATACATTTAGAAAATATAACTTTGTTATTTTAAGAATAATAAATATAAATATTGTCCGAATGCTTTCCTCCTATCTATTATAATAAATTTTTCAAATCTTATAAACTGTAGAACAGTATCTGACCCATGGTATTATTCTAGAGTAATAATTTTATTGAACTCGGATCAGTAACAGATATACAAAAGAATCGTTCGAATAAATATAAAATAAAAGGAGGGATTGTCGGTTACTTGAAATCTATATTTAATTTTCTTTTAAAAACAACAAATTCATGGCATTTGCTACATTACTTCAACAAAATTAACAAATTATTTTATTTTATTATATACGAAGATATGTATTTTATCATTTAAAAATAATCGTCGATCAAAGCAACTTATGTACAGAAAGTTCAAATTTAAAGATAGACTCAATAGCTGAAAGGATAAGTCGTATTTGAATCTTTTAATTAGTTAATATGTCACATTATTCGCATTGTATACTTTGCTTTTTACAATTTCTACAAATATTAAAACCGCAAATAAATTAAAATGCGAGTCTGCAACTTATTAATATTTCAAGATAAATTATTTACCTAAATACAAGAAGTTATAAAAAGTATCCATACAAATTTTTGTTATTTCATCAAAATCACGTGGACGTTGATTTCGCAGTGTAAGGATTGATAAGATCTGTGTTGCAAATTCAATGTTTTATCGTTTAAAATAATGTTTCAGATTTAAAAAATTTGTTAATCTATTTATAAAAATATTTGAAAGTCAAAATATCGCGTACATGGATCAAACATAAAAATAATATTTACAAAAGCGTTAAGATAAAGGTTTTTCTCATCGTTAAAATAATATTGTCAACGCTGAATTGCAATTACGCCTATCTCCGATATGTTTACGCTGTGTAAGAAATCGATCGGAGGTGTACCGATTATATAATTGTATCGTTACAATCGTTTAAAAATATCGATGAACATATATCTATTTCAGTATTCTGCGCCGCATAAAAATGATTACATTCTAAACATTTTACATAATCTGATAAGATAGAAAATGTACTCGTGTATCGAGTAAAGAAACGTTGTCGGAACCATCGAATCGCTCCTCCGATGCCGCGAATCTTTGGCGAGTGCACCTTAAGAAAAGACGCAGGTGTACGGAACGGGCGTATGAAACGGGCGTACGAAACGGGCATACGAAACGGGCGTACGAAACGGGCGTACGAAACGGGCATACGAAACGGAGTAACGAGCAAGTAAGTCAGCTCGTTGACGTAAAGCGCATAAAGGCGATAATTCGCTCGGTTCGCTCGGTTCGCTCGCTCGGTGCGTATCTAATTGCGACGAAGGAGGGAGTCTCGCCGTAGCGCAACGCGTGGCGAAAGCCGGCGACGTAGCCTACTTCTCAAAGCGTTCGCGATAAGAAAGCACAAAGCTCGTTGGCCTGGGAGTTGTCGCGTCGCGTCGCGTCGCTCGGGCGAGACCCGGAGATAAAAATTATCTCTCCCCTAGGCGGGCACTAGTGCACCCCTCGCCGAGCGCTGCTTTATTTTTGTTCTCCCGAGCTCACCTATCGACAACCGCCGCTCGCTTTTTTCCTTCTTAGCGGCAACCTCGACTTGGAGCGCACGCTCGCGAATTACCGGCAACCTTTAATCCGCTCTCTTCGCTTTTTTTTCCTCTTTCGTCTCAAATACATAAATACGGACGATCATTTTTTTTCATTTGTCTTTTTTTTTAATTTGGAGCTTCAAATAAATTCACGAATTTTCTTGGATACGATAAGATTCGTTTCATTCGTTATTTATGATTTATATCTTTTCGTAACTAACCAGTATCTCTGGTATATTCGTGTTTACCGATGGTGTGAAATTGTAGGAGATTAAGCCTCTATAAAGAGTGTTTATTTTGTAATGTTTTAACGTTATATTATAGTTTACTTTACTTTTAAAAGAAATATTACGATTAGTGCGTTAAACGACTAAAATGCAAATACAAGCGCATCGGTGGAAGCGATAAATTTCAAAGGAGAAAATACGAATAATTATCGTTAAATTCGTACGAAAATATTATGATCGTTAGAATGCGCAAACTCAGCGAGCAAATATAAAATCGCTCTCGTTGACATACGTTCGAGCGTCGCGCCGTGTATTTTTGTTGTATTCGAGAAATGTTTATATGTCTGGAGAAAGTGTTAAAAATGCGTAAAATAAAGTAACGTGTACACAACGTACGTTTGGTACGATATCCGACGTAATAACGTCGGTTGCCAAACTCGAACGCATAAACCGTCTGAGAAATTGATCCGAGCGTTCGCGTCACCTGAAACAGTAAATAACCTTAGTAAAGAGTAAACAAGGATTCGCTCGTCGGAACTCGATATCAACTTTCGTCCCGTTCGAGCATTAAACGACGGTTTTGATTTGTCGGAGCATTTTAGCGATAGGCTTTGGTTGCCGTCGATGTTGACCGGGCGGGCAATCCGTCTGCGTTCCGAGATAACTGCTCGCGTAGACGAAGACGTCGATGAATAGCGCGCGACAAGAGCGAACGTTGACACACGCAAGTGGGTCAATTTGCGTCTCGCTATCGGCGTCTACGCGAGCGTCTCGTAACTCCGGCGGCGGTTGGGCGAGGGCCCCCGGAGGTCCAGAAAGGGCCCCGAAGAAGAAGAAGCGCGGTTCGCACGCGGACTGCGGTTTCGTAACGTCTCCTTGTGCGCACGTTGAGCCGCACGCGTTGCTAAGCCGTTCCCATCGTTCCCGCGTTCCTGGGTCTTTCCGTTATCCTCGCTTCCCATGGACTTCCTAAACAGCGACTTCCTTAAAGGAGGCAGATGGCCTGTTAACTCGGACGGACACTTCCCAGGGAGACATCGGCCGCCCCCTCCTTCGACTCCAACGTCTTTCCGTTATAGCCGCGCCGACTTCCTCGCTCCCACCCCCTTTTCGCGCTCGAAGGAGCGCGGGATGCATTCGTTACTCGAGCCGCTACCCGCTTCGCTCGATTCCCCCCTCGGCATCGTCGTCGTCGTCGTCGTCGTCATCGTCGTCGTCGTCGTCTTCGTCATCACCGCCGCCACCGCCGCCGCCACCACCGCCGCCACCGCTGCCGCGCCCACACCGCTGCCCGTAATCCCCGAGATCCTCGATTACGCAGATTTCGCGGATCCGCTCCGTTCCCTCGCTCTTTGTCCCTCTCGCTGCTTCGTTTTGGCGCTCGAGGGTCCGGGGCTCGGGGCAGGTACGCGAACTGGGGCCGAGGTACCAATTTTCCTGGCGCCAACGAGCCTTTGAGAGGTCGAGCGTCGAGACGACGGAGGGTCGGACCGTTCGGGCGGAGTCGAGAGCGAGAAGAGCGAGCCCTAAGATTTCGTGCGCGTATCATCTAGCCTTCGGAATGTAACTGCAACGCGTCCATCCGATCCGATGTCGCGAGCGTTCGATAGTAGGCGATGGAAGGATATTCGTGCCTAAAACCGACTCGGTGTGTACGTGATTTCCGTCGAGACCTCCGATGCTATAACCCGTGTCATACAACGCGTTTAGCCCACCTTTTTGCCGCTGTTTTATTCGTTTTTTCTCCGTCTCGAACTCGAGATTAAGCGGTTTAATAAATGCTCCTCTTCGTCCGAAGAGACGATCGTCATCGATTGCGAACGATTGCTGACGATCGCGATGTTTTCGAATGCTAAATATCGTTGCTTCGTTACCGATATTTTTGCATTTGCGGTTTGAACTTGGAAAAAATTGCATTAGCCTTAACTTTGTAGCATTCGAACAAATTAAATTTATATATTTTCCATTTTGCTTCTTTCGCTGTTTTCTTCCAGTTCGCTTTTAAAATTCATTTTCGAAAAAAAAATGAATCCAATCCTATTTATAATTTATAATTCGTTTATAATAAGTCGTTATATATTAAATTCGAGAATATCCGAGATGAATTTTTAAGATTTTCGTATTTGAACTTGAGATATACAAGAATACGGATACTTTACTTCTCGAGAAACCAAATGATGTAATGTAAGTTACGCGGTAAAAGTAGTAAAACAAATACTCGAACATGTTTTAAAAACTAATATGTAGCATCACGAGTTATGTTTGTATATTAATAATTTTTCATAAATAACGTATGTGTAAGGCGAGTTTTTTACACATTTTTATAATATTGATCGTATTTCAAAACATAATAACAATAGCAATAACAATAACAACAAAAACAAAAACGACGACGACAACGACGACGATAATGATGATAAACGTTAACCGATATATTTTTATTATCGGGTAAATAATTGTTTTTACTTTATTACTTTGCAAAATATCAAATATATTACTATTTTATAGACTAACGAGCAATAAATATGTTAGCAATTCGAATACATCACACACTTTTAAAATTTTAAAAGCTCATAAAATTTGTAAAACGATCTTGTTGTTTAAGTAAAGAAGCGCGAAAATATGGTATTACCAAAGTATTATATTTTCTGACTCATTACAAGCGTCTCGAGGGCCGTGCGCCGTTTACCTACAAATGGGTACAGATGTAGGCAAAGGTTAAGAGCTTCTTGTACCTTACGAAGAATTTTAAAACAGTTTTTCTTCAAGGACTTTTTGCGATTCATCGAAAAAATAATATACTATAAGTAAAAAAAACAATATTTATTTAGTTGTAATAATAAAATTAATTAAAAATGTAAATAACAAAAACTTGGGTGACACGCGTTTACATAATTGATCAACCTTTACAAATTTTCAAACTTAAAAATAAAAAAATTATGTTTTATACGAGTATAGTACCGTTTCGTTGAATTTAATTTAATTGGTCTCGTCCAAGTTGCGGCTTCGTGTACAAAGCATTTTTAGCTTTTATTTTAATAGATGTTATTATTTAAAGATAAATTAAACTAATCGTTTCTCAAGCTTACCGATCTTTTCCAATAAAATTATAGGCATATTTATAAAATGGGCAAAGTTAACGTACCGTTTGTAAAAAAAAGGAAAAAAATAATCAAATTTTAAATTAAAAAAGCCTCGCGCGCAAATTAAGAGCTCTTCGCATTGGCGAGTTACATAATTTATTGCGAAACTTACGAAAAAAACGAAAAAAAGATCGGGGGTTAAAAAGCCTAAAAAGAAAAGGGAAAAAGAATGCAAAGTTAAATAAGCAAATATACGGAGATATTGCAATAATCGCGGAGAACGTATCTCGTTTAAATTCCCCAAAAATTTGTGTAATCTCGATGCTGCGCCATAAAAACGAGAAAGATAGAGAAAACAGAGAACCAGAGAGAGAGAGAGAGAGAGAGAGAGAGAGGGAGGGAGGGAGAGAGAGGAGCGAGCGCGAGAGCGAGGAAGAGAATGAGAAGCGGGAAGAAGAAGGCAAATAGACAGCCGAGTGGTCGGCAAAGAAGAAGCGTAAGACCAAGTCGAGGAGTAGTGACGGCGAGAAGAAACCAAAGAGATACGATCTCCGGGCGGCTCCCGTCTTGAGCGTGACTTGGGCAAAGGGCCGCGATCCCCTGTGCGCGCGTGTGCGTGCGTGTGCGTGCGTGCGATCGTCCTCGGCCTTCTATAGAGGCTACGTATCGCAGTAAAAAAAAAAAATAAATAAAAAGAAAGAGTTGCCCGAGGTTACTCGAAAGCTTCGCTGAATCGCTTGCTCTTCGAACGATTTTAAAACCTCGTCTTATTTATTGCAGCTGCTGTGCAATATCTTTTAACTCGAATCTGCACTTACAAATTACTTTAATCGCTTCGAATGACATTTCTGGTACGCATTCTGCCTAGCTTTCGCGGGCTACTTTCTTCATAATTTCCTTTTATCGCCTTTTAGTCGTTTAAAGACCTACTTCCGTATTTTAATCAACCCACTGCTGTATAATTGTTCACCTACGGTAATTTGTCGTAATTTATCATAATTTTCGTTATTGACCCCCGAAATTCCGTCACCGTTTTCTTCGAATGCTCGAGTAAATTTGCTACGTTCGTAATAAGTTTATCGTCTTGGTAACTCTTTCGGAAGATTCCAATGGAATTCGTTCCAATGGAATTTGGGGAACTTTTCCACGTGGAAAAGTTTCTAGTAGATAGTTTTCGACGAATACTTTTCGATCTTTAATAAGTAAAAACAGAGAAAAGTGTACGAGCTGCAAAGTCTCGGATGAGGAGACACTATTGTAGTAAGGTTGAATATCGCACACGTGGAGTCGTGGAGTCGTGGAGTCGTAGAGTCGTTGAGTCGTTGAGTCGTTTTATAGCAGTGGCGAGCAGTGAAGCATTAAGGAAATGGAAGAATCCGAGAGGAAGGTATAGAAAAAGGAAGAGACTGCCGGCGGTGCGCGCGCCCGTGTGCGTATGTACGAGGGACCGACGGGTGAAGGATGGGCGAGGGACGAGGTACGATGGAACGCAAGAAGGGGGTTGGGAGCAAGGAGCGCTTGTAAAAGGGCCGAAAGGATGAATGGATCCGGCGTGTGTGCCGGAGAAAGTCTTTGCTGGCATGATCCGGCTCTTTGTGGGGCACGCGAGCGATCGTACACGAGGGAAAAAAGTTCTTTGTCGCACGGGCTCCTCGTCGGTAGATAAGTCCCACGAGCGCCGACGCCGCTGTGCTAATCGGCTTTTTTGGGTCCCGTGCGTTGATAAGGGATGGCTCGGAGTCAAGCGAGCGACTCACGCATGACAAGTTTGCGTGATCTTGTCCGATCGAATTAGGATGATGTTCCCAAGCAGAAAAGCGAATTCGCGGATCGTTTGTTCCGTCGATTCGCGATACCGGTAGTCCCGGACGTCGCAAACATCGTCATAAAACTCAGCTTATAAATTCTTCGATACTCCAAATGTTTTTCCAAAAAACTTCGCAGTTTCTACTTCACTTTATGACTTTGATGTATCGAAGACGTTCGTGAGTCATCGATACTATTCTCGTTCGTTTTATAAATAAATGTGCGCTAAGTTTTAACCAAGTGCAATTTTTTAATGCTTACCGATCGCTCGTTTCGAGGTTATGTTTGCGTTTTCATTTCTGATCGCGCATATTCGCTTACGATAACGTCATCGGTCTCGCTTCTAATAAAGAATTTTAAGACGCTCGATCGTGCTTCCTTAACGTAATATGATTTTTTCTATTCGCATCGGTAGACTAAAACTTACGATTACTTTAACACTATATTTTAGCTTTTAAGTATTTGTATTACCAAATTCGGAACGAAGACGATAAACTTAAGCACTAACGTATTTACAACTAATTTTCATCTAGTGGTTCGTGAGTTAAAAATTTTATATATTTTATTTGTATTTATGCGTAAAACGGCGACATCGATACAATTGTTTTATTACATCGTTTCTATCTAATGGAAAACGACTATTCGAGAGAAAATTTTTCACTAAAATTTTATATAAATAATTCGTTGATATATCTTTGTACATAGTATCGGTAATTCAATATATTATATTTTATAACAAAATTATTTATCGTTACAAATATAAAAATTGTGCAATGAAATTTATAATATGCATCGAAGGCAAGAAAAGAAATTTTTGAACGAACAATTTATAAATTCTCGATTAAAACAAATATAAAGTTCTATGTATGATTGACTAAACTTTTATTAATATAGAAAATCAATTGTAAAAATTAATTTTTTTTGTATTTTAAAAAATGTACATAATTCTTAAATAATAATGTTTGTAACGATTCAAAAATTTGTGGAAAAAGTGTAAAAGATTTGTTGGTTTTCAACAAAATTGTCTCTGTTTTGCAGTTTGAATTTTTTGAATTATAAATCCATAAACATTTACAAATATTACATATTTGTTATAAAAATACATAGCTAAACATAGGATGAAAGAATAGCGTAACGAATCGCAAAAGAAAAGCATTTTTCGAATCCCTTCGAGATGCCTACGTTATACGCGTAAAGAGGTTACTTACTTACATAAACCAAGGACGAAAAAGAGATCGTCGTAAATATCGAGAAAATAAGAGAAAACGAAAGGTACGTGTAGAACGAACTGGACCATACGCACTTATAATACTGATGGAAGAGGGGAATAGGGTGGGACAAAGAAAAGGCGCAAAGGGCATTTAGTGAGCCATGCGAGTGAAAAGAAGCTGAGAGAAAAAGAGAGACAGAGAGAAGGAAGCGGCTGATGGCGGTCTTCATGATTTTGAGTAGTTTTTGAGGATCTTTCTCTCTCTCTTTCTTACACACGCTCTTTCTAGGGCCTATACAGAGATGCGAAGGAGGCATGGATGCCTACTTTCTACCCTATACGGGCCGCGTGACTGAGCTCTCTACTCTTTTCTTCCGAACGAGAAAATGAAAGAGGCAACGCTGGAGAGAGAGACAGAGAAGAGCTCTAAGAGCCTGGGATCCAGCTGGCCCCGGGGAGCCTGAGTCGTGGACCGCGGGGGAGGAGGAGAGGCAGGGACGGTCGAACGGGAAGAAAGCGGACCCTCTCTCTCTCTCTCTCTCTGAGTCAACGAGACAAAGTGAAAGAGTAAGATAGAGTGAGAGAGTGAGCTAGAGGGCGAGAGAGAGAGAGAGAGAGAGAGGGGGAAAGAAAAAAAAGAGATAAGTGAGCCGCCCCCAGCAGAGCGAGCAGCCTCCGTAGGCTCGTTCTCTGTCTTTCTTCTTCTTTTCTGTGTACGCGTCTTCTTATCCCACGCTCCGGCTACGCTCACCTCGGCCAGAGTTCCTTCTCGCTTCGGCGACTCTCTTCCTTGCCTCTTCCTCCATGCGCTTCGTATCTTTCTTATTGGGAATTTACGTGAGAATCCGGCAATTGCGCCGACTCCAACAATTTTTCTGGTCCGTCTTCACCGCTCTTCTCGAAGTCAACGGAATTCGCCTGTGAATAGAGCTTCACGTAAAATTCCAACCGAGATAGAAATGTGCATTTTAAAGACGGAACAAATAAATATGATTTCGATGAAAGCTTATCCGAGCACTCCTCCCTCCTTCGTACTTCTCTTCGAACTTCAGTGCTATATTTCAAAGTAATATAAAGTGACGTTACAATTTTATTACATTTCCAAAGTCATACGTCGATTTTTGCACTTTATAAACATTTTTCCTTTAAAATTAATGGAATCGCAAATAGAATTGTAAAATTTGGCGTCATATTGAAAGTTGTAATGTTTTTAACGTGGAATCTATCGTTAAAGAGTCATCGATGATTCGGTGTACGGTTATTGGAAATATTTATTACTCGGATAAAATTTTGCAATTCATTATCAACGTTTAAATAAAATTTAAATCGATATGAATTACGTACGCTTAAAAATATATCGTTAATTACAAAAACACCAGCTTTACGATAAAGGATAAATAAATTAAGATTATCATTGAATGGGTAACAATGTGGTTCGGCTTAAAAAGAAAACAATAATTATTTTTTCCGTTGATTCGAACGATGTACGTTTATCGCGTAATCGAAAAAAGATGAACGAGAGTCGTAAATGAGCAGAGGTGCTATCTTCTAAAGTATTTACGTTGACGAAAAAAATTCACGATTAATGAAAAAAGAGTTAGTTTAGCGCAAAAGACCCTTCCATATAAAAAGATAAAAATATGGAAGCGGAGGTGCATTCCGTTTTAGATGGAGTTATCGCTTATCGGTGCAAAATAATGCAGAATAAAATTTTTCCGAGGGACCGTCTCGGAAAAATCTCCGACGCACTCGTTGCCCTCCACTTGTTTTTGCGCGCTCCCCTATCTACCCCCAAGGCGGCGCTTCCTCCCATAATATTCAAAAGCCTTGGCACTGTGGCCCTTGTGCCGTCTTCCGGCCCCGTTGGAAAAACAAAAGAACCGGGCGCGCAGAAGACGGCTAGGAGCCAATTACGCGTACCACAGGTTAAATCGGCCTCGCGGTGCTTCTTCTTACGCGACTCTTCGGGGAAGCGGTCGGACGTGCATGCAAACGCATACACAGACTCACGCGAACGAATGGCAAAGGTGGCAGCTGTCGGGTGGTGGGCGATAAGAAGCTCTTCTCCCCGAGTGTACACACACGCGTGCTGCGAGAGCTAGAAGAAGCGGAACGAGAACGCACGCACACGCACGCGTTCTTACCCTCTCTCTCTCTCTCTCTCTACCGTTCTCTCGGCAGTCCCTCGGAATCTTGGGCCCGCTCTCGGGGTGTCGCTCTCCGAGTTGCATAGGTGTAGCAGAGGTATGTGTGGGCTTCTGCTCTCTCTCTCTCTTTTTCTTCGCTCCATCTCCCTCAAAGGGGTCCCCCACTCCCGCGGAGAGCGCGCGCTCGTCCTCCAAGACGAAGAGAAGGAGAGAGAAAAGAACCTCCCGGGGACCCTGGGACCCACAGCCACACGCGCACACGTACGTACCCTCCTCTCGCGCTCTCTCGCTCTCTCGCTCGCGGCCCTCTGGCCGTGGAAAAGGACGAGCGAAGAACGGGCAACAGAGACAGGAAAAGACATAGAGAGAGAGAGAGAGCGAGAGAGAGAGAGCGAGAGAGAGCACCGGCCACCTTTCGGGCTCGACTTGGGCTCGGCACTGCGCTGCTCTTACAGTCAGTTCGCACCCGTCCTTGGAAAGCGCCGCTTCTCTGTTCGGGGCCGCACATCTCACTTGCACGGCGAGGAGCACGTGGATAGAGTTCAGTCGAGAGTCGCGTGTCGTCGCGCGTGCAATCGTTGCCGGCGACCTCGCCTCCACCAGGATCGGCATCCTCCCACCGGTGAACGAGTGAAGGACGTACGAGCCAGACGGGCGTCGCTGTGCGAGGTGCTTGGACATTGGTAAGTCTCGGAGACGTACAGCCGCGAAGACGATCCCCGAGGATCCCCGAGGATCCCCAACGATCCCCAACAATCCCCGTGGATCCCGACTGTCGCCTCGATACGGAAGTCCGTCGTCTTGCAGCAGCGGTCGGAACGTGGTCCTTTGTGCGAGCGCGCGTGTCTCCCCGCTCCCAATAACACTCGTAATAAAAGACATTGTCCTCGACTCTCCCCCCGTGAGCCGCGCGCTTTTCCGCGCCCCTGCGCTGCGGCAACGACGATTTCTCGAGGAGCGCGCAACCGGGGAAGAAAGGCGCGACACAATGCGTACCGAGAATATTGTTTGGTCCGTGGGGGAGCGGGACCCGGATGAACGGAGCGGATGGGATTATCTTGGGTCAGGTAGCGAGCGAGGAGGAGCGCGCCACGAGGAAAACCCCGCGCAGCTTCCTTTAAAAGCGACAATGAAGGGATCTTACTTACATGGGGGAGAGACTCAATAGGGGAACTCGGCATTATGTGTACGCATTGCGCAAAAATGTCAACGACAACGAGCTCCGACCCCGTATGAAACCATGAAACCGGGAGGGGGGTACGAGGTCTTGAGACGTGGGAGTCGTCGGAGCTACGGTTCCACGTTCGTTTATTGTGTGTCCCGCTGCGCCCCGTGAAGACATCCGATTCCGGAACCGTCTCTCTCTCTCGCTCTTTCTTTCTTTTTCTGCTTCTACTTCGTCGCGAGTATAGCCGATACTTAACGTCGTGTAAGTTCGCTTCACTGGGGTTCATTCAATTCCATATTTTTTTCAATCTTTTTATCATCTTCCTGTCGAGAAACGAGATTCTACGCTTGGAATTTTATTCCGGAAATCGCGGGATGCATTTGAGATTGCGAGGGACGTTCCGATATACGGAACCCTGAAAAATGTATAAAACCTTGAAGAATGTCTTCTTATTCGATGCTGTTTCGATGAGTCGATAAATAAAACTTAATACTGTGAGTAATAACGAATAAATCTTTGATCGTTTGTAAAAAAAGAACGTGTATCGATAAATATAATAACTAATTCAAAGTTTAAATGTCGTTTCACATATTACTGGAAATGATAAATACGTTATCCACCGCTTACTCGTCGTTTCATTTAAAAAATATTAGAAATATCTGTCTATTGCAACGTGCATTTTTCCGTTACTTTTTCATGATTGATTACTTTTGTAGTTCGTATGATTCATGTAAATAGATAAAATTATGACTACTAAATACTTAATTAAAAATATTCTTTGCTATAAATTTAGAATATTAAACACGCATATAACTGAAATATATCTTTTTTTAAAATTATTGCTAAAAATAAAAAAAAAAATGGCGTTTTGATTAAATTAAAAAAAATATGTTAGTATAATATAATATATTAATATACGATATTATTTGGTATGTTAATTTTAATGTAATTATCAAATATCCGTAAAATATTAAAATTTTTTTATAATAATACTGCTCGTTTCATACTTCGGTTTTTATTTCGTTTTTATTTGATATAACAATCACTGTTCTAACGATTCCATAGCTTTCTTGATAAACTTTGATAAATTAGCTAATTGCTCTTTGCATAGAAAAACGATTGTCTTTTTTAAGGAGAATAATATTATTTTTCCTTATTCGATGATTGCTTCATCTATAATAAAAGTTTAATTGATAATTATGATACTCGTTGTACCAAAGAGTTTGAAAAATGTTGATAAACCATTTGTATTTGCTACCAATAAAATAATTAATTTGATAGAGTGTTGTTAATATTTTCTGTGATAAAAACTAAAAGAATCGATAATTATATAGTGAATAGGAAAACGAAATTATTTTAAACGAATGAGAGAAAAGCGCGTGATGAGAATTTGGTGTGTTTTAATTTCTATGTTAAAAATTGAATTTATTTTATACTTACCGAATGTGCAACGAGAACACATTAATTACATTTCATATTTCTAATCCACGTTAATGAGTTTTCTTATATAATTTTAATCGTGTAACCAGAATTTATAGTAAAACTGCCAAATATAAATCTTTTTTGTTGCAAATCTAGATAATGATTCTCATTATACATTTACATCGCAAAAGTAGTTGAGGATGCTTTTCAAAATAGAACACTAGTGACTTTTTAAACTATCTTCTTGTCATTAAAATTTTATAAATTTGACAACTATGAATTACAAAAAGTTGAATAAATGATGTTTTGATTAATAAAAATAAATATACAAGTAAAAATTTTGTATGTATATCAGTCTAGTAAAATATATTGTAACTTATTTTATGATGAATTACTGTAAAAACAAATATTTGATATAATTTGAATAATTTAATAATTTCTCGAAAATTTTTTCACATCGCGTATTTTTCTTATTAAGTAGCCATTGCAGGTATTCGGTTCGTAGTATATTTTTTTAAAACCATCGGTAACTGTTCTCGTAATAATTCATCTATATTTATGTGTATGAATGCGATTTCTTTACGATGACTCGGCGAGTATATCTCAGTTATACAATTTGATATGAAACTTCTAAAAAATATGAAAAGAAAAAATTTGAATGAAATAAAAAAATATTGCTTTAATTTTAATAATATTCTGACATCTAGCGAAAAATAGAATAGTCACTTATTGAATAATAAAAGCGTCATTTAACTACAAAGTTTTAATCCAATATACCTTTTATATATTGTTTATTTATATTTTCTAGTTTTATGAATTAAAAATTATCCATGCATATTTTCTATAATTAATGTAATGATGTAGTTTTGTGATAAAAAACAAAGGAGTATCTTAAATTTTATTAAGTATGAAGAAATTTTATAGATTAATTAAGTGCCAAGAAAGTGAAACTTAAGCCAACAAAACTTTTTATTCGCATTGATAAGCATTTAATATTTTCTCAGTTTTTCTAATCTTTGCAGTAGAACATGATATCTATGAGTATTGATACATATTACATAACTTGGGTAATATGATTCAAATTAAAAACATTACTCTTTTTCTGATATATAACAATACAAATCTAAAATATTTAAATAAAATTAAAATTTCCAAATTCATTGTCAACTATTAACAATATTAAAATTCCAATTTTTTTTATTATTCTTAGTATTAGTGTTACTGTCGTTCTTTTATTTATAGTAATAGAAATATGATTTAAAATTACATAATTTATACTCATCTTCCTTTATTTTACAAAAAATATTGCATATTTATAGTATTTTTACGAACAATATTATCAATATTCTCATTATTATTGATTTATAACTTAAAATTAAAAATTTAAAAAAAACAATATATTTTTATATTATATTGTGAAAAACATAATGAATACTACTGTATAATATCATTAATAGTACTAGAATATTTTATTTGGATATTTGTTTTATTTGTTAATGGTTTCTTATTAATTTCGATAAGCCATTATTGCTTTGAAATTTTACGATATTACATCTTTTCGTTACAACGATGCAGTCATTCGTTTAACCGTCATTTAAAGATCATTATTTTCTAGAATGTTCGTTAATTTTGAAATAATTTTCAGCTATTTTAATGATACATACGCAATTAAAGTGATCTAGATTTAAGGATATTATCATTTATACGTAATACACGTGGAGTTTTATTCTACTGTTTTACTTTTTACGGTGTTCAACGTACATTGAAGGGAAGAGCAGATACGTGGTAGCGCTACCATTGTGAAGGCAAGAGGTGCTTAAATTTACAATCAAACATTATTCTTCTCACATTGAAGATGCGAAAAAAAATTAAAGAGAAAGAAGAGGCATAACCGTCCCATTTGCACTTTTCGGTTGAGACGCGAAGTTGCAGTTAAGACCGTTACGCAAACGCGGGTCTACTCTTCTCACCCCCGTTCCCATAGTGCTTCGACCGAAAAGTCCGGCGTTTTTCTGTACGGATGCGCGAGTCCCGCATCCGCTCCGGGTCCCGATCCAGGACGAAACGTCCCGCTGCCGGAGTCCGAGCCGGGAAAACCGGTATCCGTCGGCAGGACCGTTGCCGAATGGGGCCGGTGCGAAAAGCGGAAGAGAAAGAGAGATAGCAAGCGAGCGAGAGAAACAAATAGCGAGTCCCTCGTTTTTTCTCGGTACACCGGTGACAGGGGGAATCGCGGACAGGTTTTCACGAGCGCGTGCGCCAGGTCCGGGAGCAGTTGCCGTTCACGAGCCCCCCGGGGAATTAGCATATTTTCGGCCCGAATGCGGTGCGCATCTCCTCGACTGCTAGATGCAGTCCCGCGGACGGGATATCCCACGTGGGAATGTCGACTCGTTTGGTCGTTCCTGCCACTCCCCACTCTCGAACCGCGAGATGAGCTTTTTTTAACGACGAGACTCCCCGACGCGCGATCTGGGAGACGACGGGTAGCGGCGCCTGCGTTCACCCGGATCGCGTCTACCGATTCCTCCGAGCTATCTCTCCGACAGGCTGGCCAAGTTCGCTGAGGCGTTCCTTCCAAACTGACTATCGAAAGAATTTGAATTTCAAAGCAAAATCTCCGAACGACGAATCGCGAGCTAAAGAGCTAACATAAACTAAAAAGGAGGTTGGCTTTTTCGCGTTGGGGAAAGGGAGAACGAGCGCCTCTCCCTCGTGGAACCAGTGGAACCCTTGTAAAATAAGGTAAACGCGATCGTCGGCCGATGTTCGTATAAAAAGTACCGGTCTTGCGCGTAACGCGAGAAAGGCGACTTTTGAGGCTCAGCCGGCCACGACGAGGCTTCGGAGTCGGAATATGTAAAGCGCGGCAGGGGCGGAAGGCGCGGGGCTAATTTTCTTTTTCTCCGAGGCCCGTCGAGCATGAAAGGCCTCCGAGCGGCATTCCTGCGGGAAAGTTCGTTGGATCCTGAGCTCGGATCTGGTTGAGAGGGAGGAGAAAAATGAGAAGACGTAGGAACGCGACTGGGGGCCTTTCCCCTCCACCTTGGCAGCACGACTCCGCAGACCACCGCGACGCGAGACGAAAAGGATCGAGTCCGAGTCGTCGTCGCCATAGCATCGGCCTTCGTTCTCGCGCGCAGCCGGAGGTCGACGCTTTACCCAAAACAGACCATACACGGCCGGAACAATGAGCCCATTCGAAGAGCTCCCCGAGCCTCCGAAGGTGCGATTCTTTTACGTGGTAGCGTCCTCCCCACCTCCTACCTCCTCCTACCTCCTCCTACCTCCTCCTGTCTTTCTCCGTCGAACCAAATGTTGCAACTTTTCTCTTTACAGTGTTGATGCTTTCCCTTTTGGAGTCAGATCCGCGAATTTCACGAATTATACCGGCTTTTTTCTACTTTTTCTCGTTTGCCACGTATTGATGCTTACGAGTTTCGCTACGACCTTCATTCCAGTGAACAAACTATTCTAATAGCTTCCTTTTTTTCACACTTTTCGATAGTTATTTCAAGTTCCGAAACGAACTTTCTCTTTCTAAGAAATTTTCTAGTGTAATTTTCTATCTAAAACTATTCCAGATCAGTAGCTCTTAATAATTTGCATGATCATATTCTGACCGTGAAAATTATACCTATTCTCTCTCTCTCTCTTTCTCTCAAAGATTTATTGGCAAATCCGACTCATCGGTAAAAACTTCTGCCATTTAATGGGTTCTTTGCAAACGAATCATCGCAATTACAAATCTTCTCGAAGCAAATAAAATATTCGTTCGAAAGGCCATTCAATAGGTATAAATTACTCAGATTTCGAGGTGAAATTAAAATTCGTACCTTTAAATTTTTAACTGAAAAATAATTTGTAACGAATTCTATAAGAAAAGCTTTAAAGTAGTCCTTAAAGGTGGTTCTCTATAAGCGCCGACACGAAAGTCATTTTAGAATTCGATTCCGTGGTTCCCAAGCACTATCCTGGCTTATTAATTAATTAGCATGGACAATTAGAAGATCGGAATGAAAAAATAGACAAGTCCAGTCTCTTGCCTTCCTCCTCCATGCTTTTCGGTTGCCGTTCGCAAAAAAGAATCATTGCTCAACGAAAGGAGAAAGGGGACAGGAAAAAGGAGCGAGATGGACGATGCAGGAGGAAGAGGAGGAGGAGAAGTAGGAGGATGAGGAGTAGGAGGATGAGGAGTAGGAGCAGGAGAAGAAGAAGCAGCCTGGCTAACCTTCGTGTGTGGTCCTTCGAAGGTGTCGCGTTGTGTGTGGTATCCTAAACTGTTTTAAAAGAGAATGAGTGGCCGGCAGAGGAGGGGGGTAAAACATGCGCTCGGTCAGTCGATCTCCTCCACGAGTGAGGGCTCAAACTGCTGTTGCTGCCGTTACTGCCGTTGCTGCTGTTGCTGCTGTTGCTGCTGTTGCTGCTGTTGCTGCTTTTGCTGCTGTTGCTGCTGTTGAGCCGCTTGCCAATACCGCTGCAGGTGTTGCTACAATAGCTCGCTCGCTCTTTCGATTGCACTTTTTTCCGTCTTGTTTTCTTTTGTTTTTTTCTGCTCGAGAGTATACAGAGGGCGCAGAGCTTGGGAGGTCGCGCTGTCAAAGTATTTTTCGATAAAACAAGGTAAGAAGGACACGCCGAACGATGCAAATGAAATTGTATTCTCTTTGTAAAACCACGCAATTACACTGGTAACGAGGGTTGAATAATTAGGTTTTCTTCTTTAACAGGAATTTTAAGTCCTTGGTTTATCTATTTTTTGTATCGTTTCGGATATTTAGGAGCACTAGTCGGGATATCTTCTACGTTTTCTCGTCCATAATTTGGACGGAGAATTCGAGTTTTTTAAAATTCCATGTGGATGTAAATATCGGTCGAACTTGGTCTCTACCTAATAAGGATTTGGATCTTTATACGAATAGTGATCATCGGTGGTAGTTGAATTAGTCGTGAACGCATTCTGAAAAATGTTATCGGACGCGATGGCAGGTACGACGATTCGTGATCCCGAACGAATCGCCCTCCCGAGATTTTCCGATTGACTTTCAAAGGAAGCTCCTACACACACGCGGTTCGACGTGGGAGGTCGTCCGGTTGGGTCGTCGGGCCGTATCGTTTGTCGGGTAGCGCACTTTCGTAGATTCGCCTCGCCGTCGGTCGTGAGGCCGCCCTAGAAGTATGCTCCGCCCTTCGCTCGCTGGGGGTTGGAAAGACGGAAGACCGTCCGATCTTCCGAGAGGGACGAGAAAGAAGGATCGAAATTCCGTCCCGCGGTTCACGGCTTACAGGCCTTGGCAATATTCCTCGTCACTCGTTCGAAAACCCTCGACGATTCTTTAACAGGCACGAGCGCCCGGTTTTCCCGGTTTTCTCGGTGACACATTCTTCCAACACATACGCCGCAACGTCCGATCCAGGCAAAATCCCGAGCGTAACGTGTTTTACCTTGCGTTTTACCTGCGATGCGTGCAAATATACTTTCCTTTCAAAAGAAATAATTACGAGTGGCTCAGTGAGGGTAATGCTGAATTAACGATATCCGTTATTTGCGGATACGACAAGAAAATTTTTAAATCTTCAATTTTTGTACGAGAGTTATGTTATACCTAGTATTAACAGAATTTCAATTATTACGGTAATAATTAGCGGTCGATTCATAATGATTATTAAATATCGGTAATTTTATTTCAAATTTTAAGATCGTGTGTTTATAATTATGTAAATGCAACTCGATACGCGTGTTTTTTATACGTTCAATTCGACGTAGGAAAACTCAAAATATTGCTTCGACCATTATCATATTGAAATTTTTTTAAACACTCGACACGTTATACCGAAAGCTAAAGGCCAAGAAGAAAATTTATTTTCTCGGTAGAAAAAATATACGTATAAGAGATATACGAAATTCCAACCGTTTAGTATGTCAATTCGTTTATGTAAAATATACACGGAGTACCCAATTGTCTGATTTACCGTGTACGAGATGTTACATACGTAAGGTACATGTGACATACATTTACAGCATACGTATTTCCTACAGACGAATTAAAATTATAATATTTTACATTATACAGCGTCGCTAATTTCGCGTACATTATTTTCTTTATAAGCATAAAAAGCACTTATAATATATTTGCACCATTTCCAATAAAAATAAATTTGTCTTTTTGATCGTACATTGAAAGTATTTAGTTGAACGTATTCGAATACGGTGCAACTTTTTAAGCAATTAACTCAACGTAGAGCTAGTAGAAAATGTTTACTTTTTTACAATTTTTATAATTAAATCATGCTTTGAATTTACAGCATTGTATATTTAAATCTGCGTTGCGAACACTTTGTATTTCAAGTATAAAAATTCTAATTCAACTTTATCGGTAATTAAAAAAACTAACATCGAGATAGAGTATATTTTCCAAAAATTACGAGTGAAAAGTTTCTTTTTTAACATCCGACACGTTGACTTTGGATGTAACGTGACGTAACTCGGAAAAAACGCGATTCTCTCGCGCAAGGAAATTATTCACGGACGAATCTGGGGAGGCGACGATCGACCGAAGATAAGAAAGGCGGAAGGCCCCAATTTAAGACGAGTTCTCGAGAGAGTAGCACATCCTCGATAGCAACTTTTTTGCGCGCGGCACGTTCCAATCGCTGAGATGCTCACGGAACTCGAATCGCATCCCCGTGAACAAACACTAATAAAATACGCACGTGCGCGCGTCGCGGTATGGGGCTCCTGGTCCGAGGAGATCGGGCCCCCCGGCGCGACCTCCCGCTGTGACCGGTAGCCGTCCTCTGTCCCGTTTGTATATTACGTCTCCCGGCTAGCCTCCGCTTTTCCTCCTCCAGCTTACCGACCAAGCGCACAAACCCTAGCAGTTTTAAGCACCTCGCGACCTTCGTTTCACCGAGATATACACCTACTGTGCGAGGCGGGAGAGGTTCGACTCCTTTGCTCGCGTTTCTCTTTCTCCTTTTCGAAAAATCTCGATGGAAGCGATCGTCCGAGCCTCGAGTGACGTGGAACAAAAAACGCGCGAGAACGCTGACGAGGCCGACAAGGACGTGCACTTATGTAAGCCTGTTCAAACGCATTGAATTACCGAGCTCACGGAGACGCTCCGATCGCTATTCATCATTGTAGGTGGGAATTTGAATTTAGATTCGTTTACATCAATGCTCGTACGTCAAAGTTTCGATCTATCGTTGTTTCCCACTTCGTCTTTCGCTTTCGATCAGATTTTTATCTTCGAACGCTGAAAAGTAGAAATTAGCAAACAGTGCCGTTAAACCCTTACACAAATCAATTTCTAGCACTTTGTCTTTTCTGTGAATAAATATATATGCACAATACACAGACCGACAGAATTGTTTTTAATTACGTTAGGGACTCTTTCGATAATTAATAGCCATTTATTCGTTAAAGCATAGTTTACGAAAACGATCGAAAAAAAATTTTGATTATTTCACTGCTACATTGTTACCAAAAGCTAAAGGGTTTTATCGTTCTTGTTTTAAGATTCCCCGTAATAAAAAAGATCCCTCGAGCGCACAAATAAACGTCCGAAAGATGAAGAGAGAGAAAGAGAGAGAGAGAGAGAGGGAGGGAGGGAGGGAGGGAGAGAGCGAGCAAGAGTGTCCACTTGTTGCGGCGCAAGATGCTCGTAGCCTCGAGGCACGCATACGACATAAAAGATAGGACAGTATATTATACAAGCGAGAAAGAGAGAAGGAATAAACCCGTACACGTATGTCCGTTTATGCTACGCACACAGCTGTAAATGCTTAAATATACGAAGATAAGTTATTCGTGTGTGGGTTTGCGCGTGTAAAAAGGGCCGAGTAGAGGCAAAGGATGGAGTCGATATACGCGCGGACTATCTACACAGGATCTAGCCTTGGGAGATATTTTCTGGATTTAGAGGCTTTTGCGCGTGCGCGAGAGAGGGAAGAGAAAAGCCGGCCGCGGCCATTCGTCGAGATACCGCATCTCCTTTCAACCTCTCCTTCCCTTTGCTTACGCGCGCGTAAGCGCTTCTGATGTTCTACCTGTTGGCCGCTCGCGTTCCTCGCGCGCACACACGCACACACACTAGCGTACGCACGTTGCGGTGAGAGAGGCCGAGAACGAAAGATCAAAGGAAGCCGCTGCCGCTCTCAAAAACAGAGGAGCTTGTACGGCGGCGACCGCGGCCTCCAGGGACCGAACCTCGCAGGGGTCTCAGCCTCCCTCCCCCACCTTCTCCAACTCCTTCGGCGGATCGTAACGAATCGAAGGTAGCCACGGGAAAACCGCGCGCGACTTTCCGAAAGATTCGTGGGACGGGAAGCGAAGGAACGCTTGACGGGATGAAGGAGAGAGAGACAGACGGAGAGACAGACGGAGAGACAGAGAGTCTCACGCATCGGCACACATCGACAGCCCCTCGTAATCCGCAGCGCCAAGAGATCCATCTTCATTGCCTTTCTTTCTCCCTTTCCTTCGACATCTGGTGCGTCGAATGTTGTCCCGCGACGCGAGGGAGACACTTTCGAGAGGCGCTGTACCGCGAAGACCGTTTCGATGTGCGCTTAGCGACTCCACGATACTTTTTATTACCGCGAACGCTCGTTCGCTTCCCCTCGATCGACTCCCTTCCTTTTCTTTTCTTTCCTTTCCTTTTCTTTTCATTTCTTTTCATTTCTTTTCTTTTCTTTTCTTTTCTTTTCCATTCGTTTCGGTGGTTCGCGCGTTACGTAATACTGAAGATCCTTGGTGCAGTGATTCCTCTGGTTCTCGTTACCAGTGCTTTATCGTTTCGTCAGCTAATTTTTTAATTCGCAAAAGCTGGACTCTGACGAGCTCGATCGATAAATTTGGGGTTTCTTTAAGGTAACAGTTTACGTTTTATCAGGGCTATATTTCACTTCCACGGACACGTGAAGACAACTTTTAAATAGGAATAATCCGTGGCTGAATTTCTTGTATTCAATCATATATTACACGCATATACGTTCTTTAAATTAAGCCTTAATTGGATGCCCGATGGCAATTATTTTCGTTTTTATTGCGGGGTTGTTAAACTCTTGATTACAGTAATTTTTTTCTCAAAAAAATATCGTAAAAATTAAGGTTTAGTAGACTAAACCGCTTCTTTTATTATCCAACAAACGTGTATGGTATTTTTTTTCTGAACTCTAAAACTATCCTTATCGAAATAAAAAGATCGCCTAAATATAAATATTACATATATCACGTAGTTTCATTTCTCTTTTTATATTAATATTATATTACCCTTATTTACGATTAACTCCATATCGACGAATGAACACGATTTTTGATAATATAAATAAAATAAAAGAAATTAGATCTACTATTTTCAAAAAACTTTCGAGTATAGATTGTAATCGTAATTACAAATATTTACAATATCGGTAAATATACGATTCGTATAAAAACTGTATGCTTCCATGTAAAATCATATTTAGGTGTAATGGCTAAATCACGTCCAAGCAAGGCCCTTGGAATTCTCCTTCTCTTTCTCTCTCTTTTTCTCTCAATATTTACTTGTAAGTTTTCCAATGTGAAAACAGTAATTGGTTGGTTTAAAATACTAGCAACTCTTGCTCTTACAATAATAAACTATGTATCTGCTCTCTCACCAATCTACATTTAATATTGCAAAAACTGAAAAATTAAAATAAAACTTGGAAGGATTTTAGAAATATATGTTATTGGTAAAAAAATCTTATTTAATCTGGATCATTTTGATTATTTATGTATGATTAGAAGAGCTGAAAATGATTTCAAAATTAACGAACATTCTAGAAAATAATGATCTTTAAATGACGGTTAAATAAATGACTGCATCGTTGTAAAGAAAAAATGTAATATCGTAAAATATCAAAGCAATAATGGCTTATCGAAATTAATAAAGAAACCATTAATAACGTTTCTAAATAAAATATTCTAATATTAATGATGTTATTTTAATTTGAAAACGATCTTTTTAAAAATCCTTTTTATAATAAAAGATTAAATAATGCTATTTTTTAAATTATTATTTTTATTTTATATATTATTCCTATTCTTTTTCATTAAAAATAATGCCATTAGTAATATCTTCCTCTGTTTAAATTAAAATAATTAATATAATGTATTATTTAGATAATATTTAGTACATTTGTATTTTATATTTTAAAATGTTAATAACAAATACTACTATTGATATTGCGAGTAATATTATAAGAAAAATAACAATAATAATCCTATGGAACACCTTAAGATAATTGAAATTAAATTTAAATATTGATATAGACGAACGTTAAATATTAGAAAAGGGTGATTTTTCAAAACTCAAATTACATTATTTATTTATTCATGTTATATAAGATACATTAACAGTCACAGATATCAAGTTATACTGCGTAGATTAAAATAGATGAAAATTTATTCAACAATTATCAATGTAAATAAAAAGTTTTGTTGACTTAGGTTGTACATTTTTGCATATGCTTAATTTAAACAATTTTAATTAAAATTTGAAATAAGTAATTAAAAAAAATATATGTATATCATAATTCAGATTTATATATATTATAATAGTAATTAATTTTAGCATAAATTGAAATATCTTTCGATTAAAGTTATGTAATTGATATAAGAGCATGTTTATATTTAGACTATTCATTTTGCACATAAACTGAAATTTCGAATTTTCCGACATAAAATATTAATGTATAATTTAAAATCTACATTTTGAATCAATTAAATTTTTAAATGTAAAATATGCATTGAATTCTAAATGAGTGCAAGAATTTACGACATTAAATCAAATGTTACAAAAAAAATGATTTTACAATGGTTGTTATGTAATACAGTGTTAAACTTACAATAATGATTAAATACTTACTCCTAATCATTAGAAGCAATCTTTAGTCTAGACTTTTCATTTACAAAAAGAATATTTTTAAAAATTTTATATTTAACGTATTTTAATAAATATGCTATTTTGAGTGCAGTGATGTAATTTTAATTTTAAACTATAATAAAATCAATATTTTTACTTGAGGCTATGAAATCAACATTAGATTCACTAATTTATTATATATATTGGAACATGGAGAATAAGCATTACACAAAATGGAAAGTCATGTTGATGTTTGAAAGTGATGCTCGAGTTTTGGTGCATTAAAATTAAATATTTAAATCAATTTTTAAACACATTTTACAAAACTTGTACAATTTGTTGAATTAAAATTAGGTAACTATAAAATTATCATATAGAACAGTTGAAATATTATATAAAGACGTAGCTTGACGTAGATCTACAGATTATTATAAATATTTATCTATCTATCGAATAAATTAAAAATTTTATTCAACTTCATGATACGTAAATTTCATATTAGGATTTAAAAGTAAAAAATATTTATCCAAGGATTCGAATCTAATATTTTCTTGTCTGCCTTAATGTATCCTTGTAAGACGATTGTGTATATTTTGCGATTAGAGAAAAGTTCATCAGGTGAAAAAAAATGTATTTGTTTAATAACGTAAATGAAAAGATACGTAAGTTGCAAACTGTGACGAAGGTGGTTAATTTTTGTTGAAGTTGAGACAAAGATCAAGGAGTAATTAATATTTTTAGAAGATGCGTTCAATTTTTCTTAAATACGCAGATGCGTAAGCTGGTTTCCGAGCTGAGAGGAAGAAAGTGCAGCAAGTGTGGTTGAAAGACGAGTGTTGAACGGAGCGAACGATGCTCTCACTTCCCGGGGGGCATCGTCGCTCGGTTGGCTTATCTCTTGGCTTATCTCGTTGCCAAGTCAAGCGAAGAGCAAGGATACGCCAGAACACACATTGTGCGGTTCGCTTATTACTTTTTGCTTGGCTAATTGCTACGCGGGGTCATGTGTACGTGTCGCTACGTTACACTTTTTGCTTCGTCTCCTTATCACGGTTCTTTACCATTTTTACGATGCGTCAGTCAGCGTTTGCTCTCGTGGGAATCTTCGCGAAGCCTTGTTTTTTCTCTCGGAATGGTAAACTGCCAGATCGTGCGAGCCAATATTATTGGCGTTGAAAAAATAATTTAAAATCAGGCCCTGCTTCGATGGTTTTTTTTTCCCATCCGCTTTTTCGCTCACGCTCTTCGATCTCGTTCAAAGTTTTTATTTTTCAACGTTTTACGTTTATTTTTCATACCTATAGTCTGGATCAATTTTCCTTCAGAAGATCATTTATGCAGAAGTTGCCATTTAAATGTATTGGAATAAGAACGATCGTTGAAAAGATAAAACGTTGAATCGAATATAACGCAAAGTTAATCGATTATTTTTCGTCGAGTACAACGAATCAAAAAAATTATTTTTACTTCGTGCACGAATCAAAATACTTCTAAACGAGTATCTAATGGTTTAATCGTAGATTTCCATCAATTTAACGTTCTCTTTCCTGCAATTAAATTCTAGGATCGCAGCGATAATCAGCTTTAAAAAATCGTAACGCATCAGTTTGGTAAAACATTGTGTCGATAAAGCTTATTTGCTATAATAATCAAAACGCTTTCATATTTCTTCGGATTTGATAATTTTTTAATGTTTTCTCTTGCGATAAGAAATTTTTTATTATCATTACTCCTGCGTTAAACCGTTTACGCTTCGGAAAAAATTAGCAGAAATACGTATACGTATATGTAGACGTCGAGAAAAAAGGAAGGAAAAAAAAAGAAATAAATTGGATGCGGACATTCGAAAGGGGCTTTCGTTTGTGCAGCAGCGAAATTTTAATTCACGCAATGACCTGAAGCAACCCCACGACGACTTTGGCCCCTACTCCCGTATCTCGTCGAGAGAGCATTATCGCAAAAAGCATGAAATTAAAATGAAAACAAACACGCGGAACGCTTACGCAAAGTCTGTGCGGCGCTCTCGTTCTCTCTCCCTCCGTCTCCCGATCGAAGTCACCCGTTGGCCTCTTCAAGGCGTAGCCGAGATAAACGAGTTTCACGAGCAACGAGCGCGCAAAAAGAAACGTCTCGGTCCGGTCCGACGATCCTCTCGCCTGGAAAACTCCGCGCGTCGCAGGTGAAAGCGCCCGGGCGGCGCGACGCGGCGAAGGCGTTACGTCGCTCGGCGCGCATCTCGTCCCCTCCTCTCGAGCGCGTTCGCTGATAGCAGGCCCGAGGCGCTATTTATAAAAGGGCCTTCGCCGAGGCACGGCAAATCAGTTCCGACGCCGCTGGTCTCTTGGCTCCTTCCTCTGGCAGCTCCTCTTCATCGCGCCGCAAACGAACACGACCCCCTCCCAGCGAGCGAGACGCGACATGGAGGCGGCGTACTCATAGCGACGAGCGTCGAGACGCGCCCCAGCTTAGCGGATAGCCGTCGGCAGTGCGGAGTAGCGCGCGATAAACAAGGAGCGCGTTGCAGCGGACCCAGTTACACTCGTGACTTCAGAGCCCACGCGGTCCGACTCCTCGAGTGTGGCTTTTCCCGTGCACCGTCTCACCATCAAGCGGCCCAGTTATGTTTTCGATCGAGTACAGCAAGCAATTCCTGAGCTATCGCATACTCAAGTCCAATCGGTTCAAGTACATCTGACGATACGGACTCGGACTAAGTGCTGTTTGAAGTAGTGCGGGACCCGCGGTGCCCAAAACGCGTACAGCGAACGAGGATTTGTCGCGCGACGCCCGCAGGGACCTGGAACGTCTCTCGCGGAACCACGACTCGCGTTTCCCCGCGGTGTGGAGAGCGAACGAGAGAGCGAACGAGAGAGCCAACGAGAGAGCGAGCGATAAAGAGAGTGCCTGAGAGAAAGTGAAAGAAAGTGAGAGAGAGAGAGAGAGAGTGTGTGTGTGAGAGAGAGAGAGAGTGAGAGCGTGCGCGAGAGAGAGAGAGAGCGTGCGAGAGAGTGAAAGAGAGAAAGAGAGAGAGAGAGATGATCGTTTACGTTCCCGGCAGAATGCCAAGGCACGTCGAGGCGGCGGCTCGTCTCGGGGCCTACCAACCGGGCTACTACGGGCGGCAGCTCCTGCTGGTGCGGCCCGCCCTGAGCTGTCCGCCGTCGCCGCCTTCCTCGCCGCCGAGCGCCGCTCAGCAGCTGCTGGCCAGGACGACCTGGCCGCGCGGCATGCCACAGGACGAGGAGATGCTCGGCGGCCCAGGCCAGCACCATGCTGCGGTGGTCGTTGACGGACCCCCCAGTCCGGCCCACAGCGACTCCGATGCCTCGAGCTCGAGCCTCGAGCTCGGCTCCCTCAGGACGGGAGAGCACGCGCAACTCAAGTGCAGGTGAGTTTACTTTTTTATACGGGCTCCGTTTCCACTCATCAATTGACTCATGAAAACCTGTTCCTCCTCTCGCCAATCCAGCTTTTACCTTTTCCTTCCTTCGCTTGTTTAGAAAATCCTATTTTTCCATTTTCGCGATCTACGAAGACGATTCTCAATTGTCGCAATTACGTACATCTTACGTATAAGCGTCGATATGTTTATGATAAAAAAGTTCACCTTCGGTACCATAGCAATGTCGATAAGAGTTTTTTTCGGTGGAAATTCACATTATCCTTTGAACAAAAGTAAATTTTTTAGGCTAAACGAAAATTTTAGAATGAAAATTCAAAGTCAAATTATGTCGTTTGATATAAATGACGCAAAGTTTGTTAACGTGCGTACTATCAAACTTTTTGTTTTGTATTTAAGGTTATAATAAACAATCGATTCCTTGAATGATATTGCTTAAGTTATTGTTATTGCTTACGAATAACGAAAGTAATCTATTCTGCTCCGAGAAAAACTTATGCGCATAGATTTGTTTTTCAGCATCAAAGATAAGAATTTTTAGAAAAACATTAACCTCTTGTACTGATATGAAAATATTTCTATCTTATGATGTCTTTTTAAATGGTAAGAGCTTTAGAAATTTTACAAACAAACGTTGACGAGATATTGGAATAGAATTTTCAACGACTAAATCTAGTTTAAATTATATTTCAACAAAAAATACAAGACTCGTGTCTTACAGAGATGCGTTGAATTTTTAAATGCATTTCGAAACAACGCAACTTCTACAAATTTAAATACGCATGACGAAGCAAAATTTCTAAAATATTCAACTACGTTGGTCTATCATACAAAGAATATATTCTAGCGAAAAAGTCATTAAGCAATTAAGAGTCATTAGTTGAAAAATACTATTTAATAGGAGGTTATTGCTGGTTTAATGATCTAATAAAATATTCTGAGAAGGAAAAAACATTCAACAAAAAACTCGACCGAGATTACAAAATATCGTGAAACAAACCAAACCATCTACGATAGGTTTCTCAGGCATCCCATGTCAAGATTAAAATTGTCTCAAATTTTCGTTTAAATAAATTTAAACGATGTGCGTTACGAAAGAAAAGAAAAAAATAACGCGTCGAAATATTGCAATCTATGAAATTCGGATGTCTGGATTAGTATCGAGAGTTAAAAATGCCGAGTTTCGAATAGTCGTTACTCGTGGCTCGTTTTATCGATCGTTAAATTCCGTGTACATCTGTCCGTAGTCGGGTCAAAGGGGACGAGACGTCTCAGAATCGCGATACGGAACGTCGTCGGCGCTCCCGCGAACATCTTCGCACCTCTTTATCGTTGCGCCGACAGGAGCACACGAGTCTCGCTGAAAAGATCGGCGAAAAGCCGACGGCGATAACGAGTTCGGCTCGGGCTCGAAGGTAAACAAGCGCGAACTCAAACAGCGTAAAAAAGTCGACGGGACGATGTCGACGATAAGAAGCGGTCGAGGGGGAGAATCGGAGAGATCCACGCAGTAATGCGCGTCGCGACGACATTCCCTGGCCCCGATGTGCTTGCTCGACTTCTATCGGTACTTTTAACGACCGATGGAAAGCGCAAATTTTCAAACCTCGCTATTGTCCTTATCGTTCGTTTTCAACATGCGCGCGCACAACAAAAATAATGTATCTTTATAACGCAAGCGTTTAATCTAGTTTATCGCTTTATTTTAAAGACGATTTTAAGATGTTTTCTAAATGTTTGAACGATAACGCTTCGTTAAATGATTTTTGTCACTATGGTTCTTGAATACAGATGAATACAGATATGCGAAAAAAGGAAATTTTTTAATAGCCTGGTTATCTTCAAATTTTGCTATTGCACAAAATTATACTCTGATAAATTAGACTTAAATAAAATAAATTAAATAAATTTCAGTCGATTTCTTTAGCGATGTAAAGATTTTTTTATCGAAACCTATCTATCGATCTTAAATTTCATTATTCGAAATTCGTATATCAATGATTTTCCAATTAATTTCATCTACATGTAGAATTTGCGTATTGAACTTCGTGGAAGACCTATGCTAATACCGATAAAAATTGATTGTTCAATATGAAAATTATATGAATAAAAAACACAAGAATAAGAATTACCTTAAAGAATGTATACATTAATATATAAATAAAAATGTATTCGTAACAAAAAAAAATTTCTTTATTCAGTTTCATACCGTGTATTACATTTTAATTTTTATTTAATTTAATTAAAATTTCAATTCGTGCGTCATTGAATTATCATTTAAAACTCTTTCAAAAAAAACTTTCGTTTAGAACTCAAATATAAAATTTCGAATCAACGATACCAAGAACTCCTTATATCAAAATCGATATCTATTCTTATTTTATGCGAGTAAATTTTATGCTTATAATATTATTCTATTACTAGGTTCCATAATTATGTAATTTCTATTAACGAGAAATTCATATACGTACGTTAAATAACAGTTTTCGATTTATATCGTCACGACTGTATAGTAATGGTCTGAAATATTTAAAACAAATTTTTTCGATCCGTGTATACAGTCCTGTCCGTCGAGCGGTTGATGATAAAATTGCCTTTCACTTTGAGATTGTTATTTGATGCAAAAGCATGCATCGTCCCAAGAAAATTATTTATTATTTTCCATAAGTAATTAAAATGTTTGAACTATTTTTTTTAATTTTATAGACGATCCGTGCAAATATGTTAGAGTACTCGGTATTAATTCATCGAGCGAGACTTTAGACCACTTTATCGTATTTTATATGGAATAGTTATGAATTCTACATACGTTATTCTATATATTCTATATAAATTATTAAAAATTAGCTTCGAGAAAAACTGGTAACGAAATAGTTAATTTTGCGATATAAGTATCGTCAATGTTAATAAAGTCATACTTCATTTTAATTAATTTTGATCAACCGATTAACCGAATTTAATCAACTGATCAAAAGTCGCTTAATCAAACCTTTATTCTTATTATTATACATTTTTCAGAATTTTACATTTTCATTATTTTAATCTATACGATAAATCAAAACTAAAGCATTCTTTCTAAATATAAACCTAAACAAAGGCTTAAAAACTTTGAAGTAATTTTAAAAAAGGTGACCTATCGAAGATTATAAATTGGCAATACGATTTATGTTATGATAAGGAAATACGTAATTTTAATACAATCGGTATCTACAAAAAGTTATTATTTATAAAACATAAAGTTATTTAAGCAAAGTTAGTTAATCTTGCGCTTAAATTAAATATAGATTAGTAATACAAACATTTTTTTGTCTTACTTTTATGTAATAATTATAGATACGTTATTTCAGAGTATCCAGAAAAATATATCATGTTTATACATTTAAATAAATTATCTAAATATTTAAATAAAAAATCTTTAATTCCTGTTCTGTTTTAATTATTAATAAAAGAACACTAATATAGTAGATCGTACGATAGACGCTCCCAAAAGCTAAACAGTAATTCGTTTTTTTCCATAAAAGTAAATTAAAGAAAAGGAAATATACCAGATTCTTGTAATGTTTTGCATTTTACGCTTCTTTAAATGTTTTCTTAGCTTGTACAAATCAAACATTAAATTGTAAAGTGAGATTGAATCGAATTAAAACTTAGTAAAACAATGTTAAATATCTTAGCGGTAAAAAGGATAAACGTAACTCCGACGTGAACTGATATTTTTTTTTGAAAACAGCGTTCAATAGCGTCTTATCGCTTTTCGACTGCGTTACGTTCGATCGGTTATAATATGCGTTAAATTTACAGAATAATAAACACGTACCCGTGACTCGTAACGTCGTGGCAACGCATGCGGCAGTCACGTGTACTTATGTCAAGCCGTATCTCTCCGCTTTCGAGAGTCACTCGTCGGTGATTGTAACGATACCGCACAATTGGAAGAAGCGAGTTGGAAGAAGGCACGCTTTATCTTATCGCGCGAGATTGCATTGTCTCGGTGAGCGCGGTGGTAATTCTTGGCACGATGAGTCTCGGCGGTGAAATACCTGCGATTATCGGGCGCGAGAGCAACGGAGAAGGGAATTCGATCTCGTAAATCGTTTTGACACCAACTATGAACGCATCGGTAATGATGCGCGTGTTTCTCTCTTCGAGATCCGCGTGTCCCCACTTGATTCGGAATATCGAACAAATTCAACCCGCATCGATTGATACTTTGTGCCGAGAATTGACTTCGATTCCCGAGAGGTCATTTACATTGACTTCAATTTGAAAACTGTAAGGAATAGATTAGAATGCCAACAAAGTAATAAAATAAACTGCTCAGACGTCGGACACGATACCAGCAATGGTCAATGTTAAAGTTAAATTAAAATACGAGGACTACGCCGAAGATGACGTCAATTACGGTCTGCCCATAATTCACAGAGTAGTCATAGTTTTTTCACGATTCTTTCATTTTTATGATATACCAGTGGATCGTCTGTTTGCTTAACCTTTTGTTTTTTGAAAATTCTTTCGAGCATGGTTTTATAAAATGATACTTTTTATTTTTTTTTGAGAATATTGTTTATATTGAATTAAATTTAAAAATACAATATATATTTTTTTCATAAATGTAAGCTCCTTATCGCTCGAATGTAAAAATGCATCGGTAAAACCAAATTTGTTCAAATGCTTCAACACGTATAGAAAACGCGATGTAAAATACAAAATACCAAATGGATAAGATCATTTTTTATTCGTGAATACCTTTAAGTTATTTACGAAGGAATAAAATTTTGTTCTTGATAAATATTTTGAAAAAATGCAAATTCACGCGTATCCAATTCAAAGATTTTTTTAGTAAGATTTGCTACGACGAATACCTTATAAAAAAACAACATTTCTGAAATTTAGTTCGAGAAATATTCTTTGCGATGAATAAATTACATTAAGTATAGTTATTTTAAGGATTGTTATTTGTGAAAGAAAAAAAATTCTTATAAAATAAAAATATTTATTATTTAAGAAAGCAAATATTTTTCTACCGAAAAAAATTCAACGACATTATTAATGATTCGTTAATAAAAATTCATTTAATAAAAATTAATAAAAATCTGCTGTAAATCATGGGTTGGAAAAAAGATTTATTTAAACGGAATAAAATAAAGTTTTTCGTTAAATATTTATTTTTAGGAACGAATTTTTCGTATCACCAACTTCCTTTCGTCGAGTAGTAAACCGGTATGTGCGAATCACGATATTCCATAGAGTTAATCTTGTGATTTTCAGATGGCAAAATTGCGGCAGGTGGTTTACGTCTCTGGAACGACTGGCGGAACACGTTGGTCGACTGCACGCGGCACCGGGCCCAAGGGGTCTCTTCTACTGCGGCTGGGAAGGATGTCAGAGGGGCGAGCGTGGCTTCAATGCAAGGTAACCAAACCCCACTTATCTCACTCGTGGTCTCTAATTGGCTTGAAACGCAAATCTTTGAATGCGCCGTTGTTAAAATGGCCCGCTTCAATCACTAATGCGGTAAAAGCGCGAGCACCATAAAATAAAACAAAGCGCAAGATTTTCTCGCGTGTCAATTTCGTTCAAAGGGCAATTTTTATCTTTTTTTTTATCGAAAAGAAATTTATTCGAAATTTGATGATGACGTTGCTCCAGCGGAACATCGATATCGATTATGGATCTGATTATCCTACCGTCTGGTGGATCCGGTGGAATTTAATCAAATTATTTATCTCCGTAGATACAAGATGTTGGTCCACGTACGCACGCACACGAACGAGAAGCCGCACCACTGCTTCCAGTGCGACAAGAGTTTTAGCCGTGCCGAGAACTTGAAGATCCATGCCCGCTCGCATACGGGTGAGCGACCGTACGTATGTCCGGTCGAAGGCTGCAACAAAGCCTATTCCAATTCGTCCGATCGTTTCAAGCACACCCGCACCCACGCGGTAGACAAGCCCTACTGTTGCAAGATCCCGGGTTGTCCCAAGAGGTACACCGATCCTTCGTCGCTGCGCAAGCACGTCAAGACCTACAGGCATTACGTAAACAACAACGACAAGCTGCAGGAAAAGAGTTTAGAGGACGCTCCAATGCCATTGGCTATCTCGGTCAATCTACCAGCTGCCCACAAGTTGGCGTCTCTCGAGGCGACGCCCGAAAAGAAGAACGCGACCAGCCCGAGATGCGACTCCGAGAAAAAAGACTCGAGCCTCGAGAGTAACATCACCGGTATTTCCATCTGCTCCCTCGGGTACTTAATTTTTTTATTTTTACTTTAAAAATGTTCGCGTCGCAAAATTTTTACCGAGCGCGCCGAAAAAGCCAATGAATCGATGAATACCTTGATGAATACCTTGATGAATACCTTGATGAATACCTTGATGAATACCTTGATGTATACCTTGATAAATACCTAACGAATTCTCGCGTATTTATCGATCGTTTTACTTTGCAAAAAAAAAAAAAAAAAAACAAGCTGGTAATAATATACCTAATTCGATTCAAAATTACGCGAGTTTATTAAAAATCGCTTTTATCATTTTTCTTAAAAGAAATAATTCTTAAAAGTAATATTGTTTTATTAAGCAGCGAGAGCCCGAAAACAACCTCGTTGACGAGTTTCGAAGATCAGCAGAAGTTCGTCGAATGGAATAACGTATACAACATGCAAGAGCGCAAGGAACACCCAGACCCACAAACCACGGCGTCCTCCTCGTCTTCCCTCTCTCTGTCCCTGTCGCTATCCTCTTCTAAAAGCAGTTACGAGCACGAACTACATCCCGGTCGTTACAGCCACTCGTCCATCTACGAAGAATACATTTTGCCCGACCGACACATCCCGGGTCTGAGTCAACAACCGCCGAGTTACCCCGTAGATTTGAAGCCGTACGTGCCGGCCTCGCCACCCGATCACCTTCTCGCCTCGACACCGCGCATGGGTATGCAATCGACACCGATCAAAAACGAGGACAAGGCCAGTGGTGTCGACTACAGAAACATCGAATCGATCGTTAATAGTAGCAGCAGCAGCAGCACTTGCAGCGTCGGTACTCCCCTGAAAAAGGAGTTGCCCCCATCGTCGGTAGGGTGTTACGTTGCCGGTGACATCATCAGGAATTCAGTGATAAAGCGCGCCGACACTCAGCAGCAGCATTCGCTCGTCGCCCCGCAGGAGCCTACCGCGACTGCCAATACGCCGTCCGCGGAATGCTGTTGCCGACACAAATGCTGCCGACACGCCGAAAACGACAGCATCGTCGAGAAGACCAAGATTCTCTCCGAGCTTATTCTCAAGTCGCAGAATCCTTTGTTCCGACACCTACTGGCTTCCGCCGATCTTCAATACGGCCTCCAAAGCATGTGGACCGGACAGCAATCCAGCTTGCCGGAGTCGACCGCAACCAGTGGCAGTACCTGCGCTCAAGATCTGAGAGCAAAATCCGGTGAGAGCTTGACCACGGACATGGAGCAGGATCTCCCGCTCGATCTGACGATCAATAAATGACCTCGATATTGTTTGGTTTTCTTTTTTGGTTATCGCTTCATCGGTTGGATGATTTACTATTTTGGTGTAGTCACGTAAGAGTTATGGTTAGCAAAGATCAGCCTAAGCGTCTAATCGGATACGCAACGATATTCCATTGTGTCTTATCATCGGGTTTCTTCGATCCTCGTCGTTGTTTTTATTGTTGTTTTGATGTAATATGGGAGATGATTTAGCTAGATGCACTATCAACTTAAATATTTTAAAAAAAGGTGCATAAAATGTTTATTTTTATTCATTTTATGCAAGTTCCTAAGTTTTATAACGTCGAGCTATATAAACGAAAATATATATTTGTATCATTTATAATATAGCGGTCAAGTTAAGTGCATCAAGTATTGTAATAATATTTAAGCGTGTTTATCTCATTAAAGTTACATAATATTGAAACTTTACTGATTACTCAAAATATCATTTAATTTAGATTTCGCTGCGGTTAAAATGATAAGATGAATTTTTTTACACAATTTTTAACCTATCTGATAATATTATCAAAATTATACTAGAGATCTTATTATAGAATATAATAATAAGGATGTAAATTATTAAGTAATCGTAAAAAAATCCATAATGATAAAATCCTCTGAGCTTTTAGTGTTTTTGTTCAAAAATTAATGAAATGTCTGATTCTTTTCCAAATTCTATTTTCGAAGAATTTAAAGTTTCAATGATTTTAAAAAACATTTAATAATAAGTAACAGTACATGTAGTAAAATGAATACACGCTTTGATTATTATTAATAATATAAAAATTTTTTACTTTTTTGGATTTTTCTTATATATAAGTATAATTATTATTTAAAACAGGAATAAATAGACTAAATTTATTTTAAATTAATATAAGTGGGAATGACGATTTCTGTCTGTCTCACTCTTTCTCTTTTATTTTTTAGTTTTATCAAATTTATTTTTAAAGATCTCGTTTCTAATGTTATAGAAATTAGACATTTAAATACATATATTTCTCCAAAATCTTATTAATTCAATGTTATTATGATGACAAAAAAATTCTAAATAGTTATTTAAATAGATTTGAAATGTTTAATTATATTTAAGTAATTTTTTTATGTGAATGCTTTCGTTGACCAAGGGCAAAATTGTTAAAGAATTTGTTAGTAATCTTATTTTAATTATTTATTTTATTGCATTATATAACTGTAGTGGTGATCTGAACGATTACGTCATCATTATAAGCAATTATTGTCACATTCCAACTCGAAGGTAAAATTCTTCTCATTTTATACATCGCCAACAGAGATTAATAATTTTTTCAACGTTATTTAAAGAATTTATTTACAAAATCTTTTCAGTTATTGTATATTTATGTAATAATTATTTTGATTTGATTCATCAGATTTTATTTATGTGTGGTCGATCGGAATATTTTGTATAGGGAATGAAAATTCGAAATAACAATGTTCAATAACTTTTTGGAAATTTTCTTGTTTTTCATTTCGACAATGAAAAGCTATGTAAAAAAATCTACTACTTAGGCGTTGTAAATATAGAAGAAGCTATCTTCGAGATTTTCTGTTTTGAGATACTAATTCTTTCGATATTAATAAGATTTCTAGATTTCAGTAATATTAAGAAAACAGTGATGACTTTACTTTATATGTAATTGATAGTGTATCTACTTTGTAATAATGAAATGTAAGAGATCATCGCGTAAATTCCGATTAGACTGTACAAAAGCCAAATATTACAATCTAGTTTGTACTACCATATCTCTGAAAAGTTAGATATGTTGTCGCTTGTTTGATACACCATTTCATTTTACTATTCTTTTTATGTTTATAGCTTTCTCAGGGGGTATATAATAATTTTTTTCTATCGTTGTATAACGGAATACTAAATGTGCGTGACTATGTGTGTAATACACTCGCTGATTTGAGAATGAGTATTTCGAAAAGAAAAAGAAAAATAAATTATTGCGTCTTGGTCACTCAATTGAAATATACGGAATATAAATATTGTATGTGTGTGTGTGCGTATGTGTGCGCGCTTGCGCGTAAGGAGTGTGTATACGTGTACACACACGTGTACTGAAGAAATACTCGTTGATTGATCACAGAATGTGAAAAATATTATTGTTGGTCGGAACTACCAAATTGAAGTTGATCTTAATTTGATAGTTACAGAACCTGTATTGCTAGTTTTGTTATACTTGGAAAGAAAATTACATTTTTGTACTAAAAAGAGGTATGATATTGAGATGAACAAATTCAAATTTATCTCAGTGTCGTTCTTCGAATGAGTGGGCGAGAGTGTGTATATAAATATATCTGTACATGAAAATATTCAAACGGAAGTAGCCATGAGAAATGGAAAAAGTGCCTTATTGTCTGCAAAAAACACAATAAACTATATCATTTTGTTCAATAAAAAACATTATTTATACATATACGTTGTACATGTACAACCCGTTATTATTTCCCAATTCATTTCTTGTCAAAGTATTTCCATAAACTGTAAGAGAGTATTTGAAAAAAAATTCACATCGATGTTTTATATAAATAGTTTTTAATAATTCATTTCTCAGTTACGATATTAATAATAATAATAATAAATTAAATGTACACATTTTACGAGGTAGTAGCATGGCTGGTCAAAAGTTCTGACATACCATCTTTAATAATTTTCAAACCTTCCAAATCTGCATTTACGGTATCAATTAATTGTCCCATTCCTTGTTGCTCCATATTTAAGTACTAAAAATAAATTATTTATTAAATAAATTAAATATTTACTAAACTTAAAAACGATTTTGTCTTATATAATAAACTTTTTGAACTTACTGTTTTGATATCATCTTGGGCAATCGGATCCATAGTATACCTTTCTTGACTTTGCGTATCCGTATGCCTTCTCATTCTTAATTGTGATAACATTTCACTAATCCTACCTTTAAATTGTGTTGGAGCACTAATTTGTGAATGCATTGCCTCAAATCTATTGGTCAATGTTTCTTCTTCCGGTTGAAGCGAAAAACCAATTTTTCTAGTTATTTCCTGTCGCACTAAAACCTTTATAATAATATTTTTATAATGAACTGATATTAACAATCAGTAATTTTATAAAATGATTCCATTCAATTTTTTTGAATTAAACACTTAATTATCGAAAGTATGAACTTATTTCAAGTGTCTAGTTGATTTAATAAAATTAAGAAAAATTAACAAAATATTGTCTTTGTACATAAAAGTGAAATTTGAATAAATCATTATATTCATTATCATCTATTTTATCATTAATATTTTTATTTTAAGTGAATGAATTTTTAAATAATATAATTTATATAATTTAAATACCTTTGTATATTTCGTATTAAAAATATCACTTAAATACTTAATGTTTTCTAAAATTTATCTATTTTTGTAAATATTTTTTATTTAAATTTTCTTATAATTTATTCCTTTATAGTAGAAAACAAATAATATATAAAATTAAATTACTTGAAGTACTCTGTGTTGAAGTTCCAAAAGTGTTCTTCTGTGTTCTTTTAGTCTAGCTTGCGTAGCTGTATGTTGTCTTTGTAGGCCTTGAATACTTTCAGCTGCCAAGTCGAGAAAAGCTCTGTGCCTCGAAGTCTCTTCTTCTTGACATTTCAATCTATGTTTTACTTGTTGAAAACCTATCATTGGTACAGGAATATAATGTTCTGGATTTGGATTGTCTAATTGAGCTTGTTTCCATAATCTAGGATCTATCGAACATGGTGGATTGTCCATATATTCTTTGAGTTGCGAGGGATCCAATTTAACTTGTGGAAATATATTTTCTACTCCTATTTGTGTTAGTTGCTGCTTTTGTATGCTTTGGGTTAAATAAGCAAATAATTCGTTAGCAGGAATTTTTCTAAGAGATCCTGTAACACCCTTTTCTGTAACAAAAATTGTTACTTGACCTTTTGTCTCTCCCTGAGACTTTACGTTATCTATAGTTACAGTAAGATTAGGTTTATTGCCCAAAATTTGAACCAAGGATGATATTAACTGTGGCTTTCCATCCTTTAATTCTTGTTCTTTCTTCATAAAACAAAGTACTACTAAACCATCGTTGTTATCTGCTTCGGGCATGCGACTGTATCCTATGGCTTTAAACCGGCAAAGTGGATTTTCTTGATTTAACTCTATTGGTGGTGCATTTGTAGAATAGTAAGCCTTTCCTGTGCCCCATAATGCTTGAATTAAATTCCATCTAGCCATGGTGTTATCTCTTTCATCGTTAAATAATTGACAGTTGAAAACTGCATTGTACAAAGCTTCAGATATCGTATTTGTGTTTGGTTGGGCTTGTTGTTGTTGTTGGCCATGTTGAGGTTGAGTTAAATTTGTTCCAAAGCTAGGAAAATTGCTTCCTAGTAATTTAATTTTTTTATTTTAGTTACAATATTTTGATAAATATTACTTTAGAATAAATTTATTTTTCAAAATAATATAAAAATTAAATTATTACCAGTGTTAAAACCTCCAAAACCGGTACTTGCACCTGTTGTTGCAGGTTTAGTTCCAAATCCTCCGAATCCACCTCCAGTCCCAAATGAACTTTGTTGTTGCGGATTTGTCGAATTAAATCCTCCAAATAAAGATGGAGTAGAAGTCGTTGTTGAAATACCAAAAGAACCAAAACCTCCAAAACCAGTACCGCTAATAGTATTCGTAGGAGCAGCTGAACCTAAACCAAATGCGGATGTAGATGGAGCAGGAGTAGTTCCAAACCCACCGCCGCTAGTTCCAAATCCAAAATTAGTAGCTGGTGCCGTAAAAGTTGTAGTAGTAGTAGTTGCAGATGCTGCACCAAAACCAGTTGCAGACGGTGTACCAAAACCTGCTACTGTTCCAAAGCCAGTCGCTTGCTGAGGAGCTGGTGTACCAAATAAAGATGGGGTAGAAGTAGGTGGTGTATTAAATCCAAACGTTCCGGGTGATCCGAACCCAGCTAAATAAAAATGAATTCAAATTATTGTTAAAATTTACAATTATTATTTTCAAGTAAAAATGAATATTAACAAATATTTTCTTATAAATATTCTTTACCTAAATTCAATTTATATGACAATAAGTATATACAGTATTTTAATTGTTTTATTCAACTTTGACATGAACTAAATACAAACATAATTTCATATAGTACATTCATATGTCAATTTAATAAATAAACCTAAAAAATATTATTGACAGTTTTAAATGAATTTGCTAATGGTTATAATTATTATTTGTTTATGTTATTAATTTTTAATAATTGTAGTTCATTATGGTAAGATGTAATCAAATATATTATTAATTTAAAAAATCCATATATATTTTTATTTAATTACTGAATTATAAACAATTTTTTTACAAACACCGTTATACTTATAGGAAGATACAATAATTATATCTCAGGAAATCACAAATAAGAATAGTTGTATAGATAATATTCCTAAGGAAATAAAAGAAAAAGCTCAAGGAAATCCACAAGTTTTTGAAATCGGCATCGAAGTTACTTCGGCTTCTTCGGCTTCTTCGGCTTCTAACGATGAACAGATAAATGAAATCTTAAAACTAGACTTTCTGTCTCGCTCAATGATTATAATTATAGCGGCATCAATTATTTTTGCTCTCTTATTAATTTGTTGTATCACTCTATTTTTGATGAAACGATGGAAGAAAAAGTATTATAATTGTTTAGAAAAAGATAACGAGGAAAGCAGCTCACATTGCATGGGATCACGAAGACCTCTGTTGAGACGAAATAAATCAGTAGATTCGCTATGTAGAAACAGTAATAGTTCATGAAAGAATAAAAAGTGTAACGTATAATCTTAAAGTTTTAAACAATTAAAAGATCATTATAAAATTTATAAATTTCATTGAAAATGTATAATGTGTCGACATAAGTACGAAAAGTTAAAAAATATGTCCAATAGTATATTATTTACTAAAATTGTAGACAATATAAATAGTAATAATAAATGTTAAAAATAGAACATAACCTAAAAATATATCACAAGTCACCTGGCTTTATTGGAGTAGCAGCAGCGGAGGTTGATGTACCAAAAGAAAAGGCTGAACCAGCCGCTGGAGTCGAAGAGCCAAATCCAGTACCGAAAGACATTTTTACAAATTAATAAAGCAAGCAAATATAACAAAATAACTAACAATTCGATACTTTCCCGCCACGGTCGCACGCCTGCACACATAGCGATCAAAGATACGTCTTTTGTACTTGGAATGTGTGCAACTCGTGTCGATGTGTAGACCTTGACTCGGTGCGCGCAGGTTGTTTTTTGGCGGCCGTGGCTACATTTTAACATCGCTTACGCTTCCTCTATCCACAAATTCTTCGATTCTTTGTCGCATTCGTCGTACAAGTAGCAATTTCAACCTTTCATTTTTTGATTCCCTCGTTTACAATCGAACTGAAACTGTCATTACGCATACTTTTACAACGAGGTATCGTTACACTAGTGTTATCTAAATTATCACCGTATAAGATCTTGTACGATTTTACTTAAGATATCAGCGAATTTTTAACCAACAACAATATTAGAATAATAACGTGCATAAATAACTTATTGATTCGAAGAAATTTCGAGGAATTAATGCAGAATATACAATCGATTCACGTTCCCGTATATATTGGAAAACGAACTATTGTTTTACAAATTAAAGTATTCTTTTTTACCAAATGTACTAAAAGATTTATTATTTTAACACTTTATATTTTATCTATTTTTTCTTCACGAGTGTTGTTTTTTATATGAATGATTTAATAAAGAATTCGCATTATGTTTAAACTAATGTCATTTAATTTATTTCGAAGATTGCATTCTTTTCAATATTCTTTGATTGGAATATAATATGAAATATAATAAACGAAGCGTCGGTAAGACTACTTTAATAAATATATTTTTCTCAATAAATCGGCAATTAAAATATAAAAGCTAAACTCTTCAAATGGTTACTTTAACGTTTTTGATAAATTATAATAATAGAATCAGTTTTAAAAAAAATATTATTTGAAATTATAAGTATTTTATATTTATTAAAGAAATAGAGATCGTATTTAAAAAATATTGAAGTTAAAAGTATTCATTTAAATTTCTGTTATTTATAAGTACAATAAATTTATAGTTGGTTCACAGAATTACATAATTTATATTCAAAATTCAAAGTTTGACTTTCAGGTAAATTTAAAAACATAGATAATTAATAAATTTGATCGATTTAATGTAATTTTTTTATACGAAGATAATATTCTACTGCAAATAGTGAATCAATATAAAATACAAAATTTGTTAATATATGTTTAAAAAATTGTTAATTTTTGTATATTTCTCCTTTTTTAATTTTTTAAACTTTTGAGAAATAAACATCTTTTAAAAAATATAAAATGTTTAAAAATTTATATTAAAATCATTAAGAAGTTTCTAATAAAACCATCAAAAAATATTATACAAGTGTACACACGAAAGAATAAACTCGATACAACTAAATTATAATTTTGACAAATTCAAGATTCATAGTTCAAGGTTCAAGTATTTTGTATAACTTTTAAAATGATTTTTCTAACATAAAAAAGACAAGTAAAATCTCAGAAATATACTTGATTGATAATGAATAAATATTGTTGAAATAATGGAATTCGTTAACTTTAAAATTGATTAAATTAAAGAAATAAAATAAGAATACACGTGTGATGTTTCCATGCAAAAAATCAAAACTTAGATTTTAAATAATTTTTATCTTGTTTTAGTAAAATATTTTAGTTAACAATCTAATCACATGTAAAATTAATGTTAAAAATTTACAAATCTCTAAATAAATTTATAGACGAGATTTTTAATTACTGTTTGTAAATAATTTATAAAGTTTACTCGATGTAAAATATTTAAAAAATGGATTAAAGGAATGGAATTATCAGGGTATATATCAAAGTATTATAATTAAAATCTCATTGATATTATAATTTATTTAAGATAGTATATATAAACACGAAGCGAAGATCGTTAATATTTGTATAGTAGTTTACGAGCTTTCCGTTTAGTAAAGCAACGTGGTACATGTTATACTATTATTGGGCAAACTTTTTACATACTTATAAATAATAACGATCTTCGATTTTTCGTCAATACAACGTGTTTGTTTTTAATTTTACAATGATAAGGTTCAGTCGCTTGAAAAATCAAGCGAATCGTGAAACTTTTATACATTTTTAAGATTATCATATTTATCCGGTCCTTTCTCAATGATCCAAATAAATCTCGAGGTGTATTGTACATACATATTACATTATATATTTGCGCTTATGCGCTGCATGTGCTTTATATGTATATATAAATATTTACACATTCTACGTTAATATCAGCAATCCACGTGAATGTGTTGTTATGCAAGAGATCGCTCAATGGCCGTTAAACAGCCCGCAGGAACATAAAATTCATATACTAATAAATTTACTCATAAATTTTTTAAAAATACATTAACTAGATTGTGATCTTAAATCTTAGGTAATTATTTTGCACAAAACGGCGCCTCCTCGTTCTCCACAGTCTCAATATATAGGTTGTTTGTCTTTTATGATGAAGAGAGATAAACATCAATTCTTTTACCATTGAAAATTTTGAATGTTAAAAATTGCATCCGTAGATTGTCTCGACAATTACACTATATTTAGACTCTATTCTCTGTAAAATAGCATAAAATAGCGTCATTTGTTTATTTAAATTCTAAAATATATTGCAAAGTATTTTTAGTTGTAGTAAACGTGTAATAATTTTTTAGGTCGCAGAAAAAATATATGTTTATTTTGACAATATTAAGTACAGATATCCGGCAGTTGCATTATGATTTTACTAATTTCAGCAGATCTTTCTATACGATACAATTAAAAAGTGCTTACACGTATTAGCAATTTCTGATATGATATTTAGCGTAGAATACGAAGATCTTATAATAATGCGAGCTATTTTTTCATATTTTTTTTTAAAATCATATTTTTTAAATTAGTTAAACAATGTTTTAATAAGGCACCATATGTCTAAAAACAACGTTATTCGAATGTTTATATATTTTAACATGGATCATACTTTTTTTGTCACTGAAATTTGTAGTACATCGCAAGTACGGTTACTTTGATCATGCGTTATCGAAATTGCCAAAAGTTGTCTATTAAAAATAAATAATGAACATTTAAAATAAATTATAATAATTTTTTTGTCAAATCGAGTGCCTGTTATATATTTTTAAGTTTACATTAAGTAAGGCTTTCTCGTGATTTCAAGTATTATAAGCCATGTGTGTGTGTATGTGCTACATTTATAAGTATTCGAATTACATCATTAGACCGAAGCGTTCCATTAACTAGATAAAGCTGTATCAACGAATACTTAAACATTTTTATCAGTATGAAATTTAACGCGTTAAAGCAATTTTTCTTTTGTATAATTATCAAGAATATATCGCTAAGGCTTTGCGAATAATTAAAAAATTATATTTATCATCGAAAGCTCCTTTCTAGGACTTATAACATTAAGCTAAATTTCACGAAAACAACCACTTGGCGCAGTTTATCTCTCCCTATATCTCTCTCATCGTAAATATCACAAGGACTTTTTCTCTATAATATACAGATTTGTTGCCGCGGTCCAACTTTTGTTGGTTCATTTGGCTGACTCGAAAAAATGCCAAATTTACAGTTTTGCGTGCGTATGCGTGCGCGCGCGCTCAAAAGACAAATGCTCGATTTTATAGTGGCTCGCGACCATTTTTTCGCACGTAGAAGCGCGCGCGCTTGCGCGTCTGCGAATTGGCACTCGTTCAGGCTTATCAGGCGTACGACTGATCCAAAGAGATGGCTATCTTGTTCCCTTTTTCAACCCAGTTCCTCAATCGGCCGCGTAGTTCTTCTAAGCTCTTGGATTTAGCTTTGTTGATCCTTTTGTACTTGACGTCTTTAGGCTTGGTCACTGACCTGTGATTACTCATGACTCTGTTGTAGGTGACCTGGACGTCCAACGGTCGAAGAGAAGAACAAAGATAAAAATGTTTCATAAACCGTTAAACATAAATTTTTTTAATACATTCATTTTTTCGTAAATATACGAGCTTAATATAAGCGCACTTTAGTTCGCATCGCTCGCGTACCCTCGTAAAAATACTACGTTTATTTTCGGTTATAAAGTTTTTATCTATAGATATATAGCGATAGAGTTGCGAGAAATACATCGAACGATTCAAAGGAATTACCTGTGCCTGCTGACTCTCGTCCCTCGACCTTTGGACGCTGGGTGTCGGCGTGGGAGTAAGCGACGCGTTCGTCGTCGTCGAGGTTCGCTCGCGCTCTTGGTCATCGACTTCGTGCTGGGCGAGTCTTTCGAAACTGCCGTAGAGGTCGCGTAGCCTCGGTTTATCTCCTGTCGCGTATCGACCTCCGGGCACCTCCTGCTCGATATTGTCCTCCTCGTCGGCTTCCTCTTCGTTATCCGCTCGATCGCCATCCCCGTCTTCTTCGACCGAGTAAACGGTCTCGAGGACCTCGGGCCTGCGTAGGAGGCCGTTGCAGCGCCTCGCGGAGGTGCAGTACTTATTATTGGCGGGTTCGACGGCGTCCGAAACCGAACGGATCACCGTCACGTCCGTGATGTTGGAGCGAAATCTGCACGGAACAGAAGTCGTTGAGTTTTCACGCTCGAGCACCGTCTCGACTCATTTTTGCCTTTGGAAGATACGCGCGTTAACGGTTTTTTTACAACGCGTGCACTTGTACAAGGTTACGCTATTTTTCGAAAATCTCGCGAACAAATCGTTTAATCTCGTAAAGTAAAAAAAAGAATAGAATTGTTTATCGAGATTACATTATTCCAAGTCATTTTGTTTCTTTTATGTACTCGCTGAAATCCAATTATAAATTTACTTATTTTATTGCAATTCCATTCTTAATAAATTTGAAGTTTCGTGGACATAATGTAAAAAATTGTTCTTCTTTTAGGCTTGTATTTCTTTTTTCTATATAATTTTATGAAAACTTTAATTTAGCGAGATACACGTCGTTCTATTCAGGAATGTACAGACACAACCGAAATATACGCGTAATATCCATAGAGAAATTATAAAATTACCCTTTCGCCTAACTTCGATAATATAAACTTTAATTTTGTATGTACTAATAAAAATTTAGAAAGCGTATAATTTTACAAGATCCATTCATTTACATATTTTATTATAAAATAATTAATAATATTGCGATTTTTAAAAAACATTGAAATATTTACTTCAAATATTATAAGTAATTCTTTATGCAATTATAAAGCCATGCGAATAATTTTGCTTTGAATACACTCATTATTTATAATTGATTAAAATATATATGGTATAATTTTAGACTTATATATAATGTAAATATATTGTTTTAATATATTTTTTATTGTTATATAATTTATAATTACAATATTAGTAATAAGAGCAATGAAAATTGGAATAACGATAATCATAACAACAAAAATAACACTAATAATAACAACAGCAGCAACAGTACCAAAAATAATAAGAAGAATCATAATAATTTATAATAAATGATACAAATGAAACGAATATAATTTAAGGGATGTTTAAAATATAACTTTTAACAAAAAGCAAAATATAAACACGTGGTTTCTGAATTTGGTCAGATGCATTTTAAAACATTATTTACTAAAAATGTTATGAAATTTTATTACAATATTTTCAATAACAAAATTAATTAATTACTTTATCAAATAAATAGAAACATGAAATACAAGTTCTATTTGGATAATAGAAATGTTTTTCTTAATCAAAGCAGAAAGATGGGTAAAGATAATGAAAATATAAAATGAGAATGGATTGCCATATTTTAAATATTATATTAATTATTTGTGACATTGAATTATCAAATATTTTTTTAAAATGTATTTCATGAAAAATAAAAACATCAACTTAGTTAAATTTATCGAACGTTGCGAAAATTTATAGCATTATATACATTGAAAAAATTCTATCGTGTTTTATCTTTTCTTTTTCTACTTACTTTCTATTCTATAAGAATAATACTTCGTGAGATGCTAATATGAATTTTGATATTTTTAACAACAGTCGCTTTATGTAAAAAAAGTAGTACAAAAATATTTTTAAATGCAAAATACCAACCAAAAGATTATTTTCATTTCTTTAATTTAATCTAATTAGACCAATTAATATTTAAGCAATATTCTCTTTACAATAGTTAAATAAAAAATATATTTTACTTCTAATTTAGAATATTTTAAATAAAATTAATATCTATAATAATAAAGTAATTATTTAACGTGAATAATTTTAAACAGTATATATTAAATTTTTTAAATAAGTTATAAGGATAAAAAGATATTACGATTTTCTTAAACAGTCGAAAAATCAATTATAAATAATTATTTTCTAAAAGCTAAGTTATGCATAAAACTAATTTTTTACGATGTACTTTATTTGTGCATAATATTGAAAAACCATTGTTTAAATGACTTTTTCAAATAATTAAAAAGAAGTTATTTGTTTAAGTATTACTCATGTTTTATTGACAAAAATTAATCAAGGATAATATGATTATTTTAAGATGATATAACACTCTATTTGAAATTTAATAAAACTAAAATTGATTAAAAAATAGAATTTTTCCGTAAGTATTTCGAATATATATAATATTTAATATTTAATATCTTTAAAATTCATGGTCAACTAATTTCTTCTTAAAAATTGTATATGCAATGAAATCACATTTTTTTATACTTCAATTATAAAAATAATATTTTAAAATCTAAGAAAATTATGAATTAAATATATTTATTTCATAATTAAACATATGAAAAATGAAAATGATTTAATGTAACATTTCTACGATTAAAATTATTAAGTACGTTTATTTATTGGATGACACATAATAGATTATAACGTTCAACGTAGATAAATTAAAATAAATAGAAAGAACCGATATCGAAGATTATCGACACCTACCTTGGATCGATTTGATAGGATGAGAAAAGAAAATGGAAAGAGTTTATAAGAAGAAAGAAGGATAAGAGAAATTGAAAGAGAAAAGATTGAGACAGGTAGGAAATGGTCGAACCTTGGGGGCATCGGATCGTCGAGTAAGGCTTCCTCGAGGACGACAGCGCTGTCGCTATCTCCGAGATTGTCGAGCCTATCGAGCGCGTCACAGGGTGGCGAGTCTCTCGTGTCCCGTCTTACAACTGCAACCCGGGGCCTCTCCTCCTCAGAGCCGCCGCTTTCCGCTTTAGTCTGCCGGGGTTCACCAACGAGCCTCAGCTTGTTCTGCAGCTGCCTGATGACCCTCTGCTGTCTGAGGATAATGGCCTCGCGCTGCGCCAGGTTCGCCTCGATCTCCTTCTGCTTTCTGCAGAGTCGCGACTCGAAAAGCAGCAGCTGTGACGAAAGGCTGCTCAGTTGTTCGGCGTTTTCACGCGTCAATCGCGCTACGAGTTCCTCCTGTTGCGCACACAACCCGAACCATTATTATTCGAAGGAGTGAAAAGCATTTGAGAATTTTAATCGTCCCCCTTAAAAATCCATCAAGGTCGCTCTTTTTTGGATTTTTCATAAGATTTTTTTAACCTATCAATTTTTAATTCGCACGTTAAGATAATAGTTTTCTGTTCTTGTTCGGATTTGTTCATCGACCTAAAAATTTCTATAATATGTACCAATGAAAATTTTCATAAATTGTGTGCAATAACCATCGATGATAAGTGCAACTATTTTTCTAAGAAAACACATGTACTAATTAATATGTAAATTAGCTTAAACATAAATGTAAAAAACAACATTATATATTAATCTCTCTATCTCTCTCTTGACATATATGGTAATTTTCAAAAATATTAATATAAGTATAATAATAATCATAATAAAAATTATATGTTTATCATCATATACTCATCAACGCTATTTTAAAAAATTATTCATTTTAAATGTATTAAGTTAATTTACATGAATTCATGAATGTAAAATACAGTGGATTTTAATTAATATAATAATGTTAATTTATGTACTGTTTAAATGTGATCCGGTAATAATCAATACGTATTTATTTCATTGTGCATAAATAATTTTATATTATAATTTTTAAAAAATTATAATCAATAAACTGTTATTATGCGTTTTATTTAAAAATTTTTGGATAAATAGAAACGAATGTAATGTTTGAAAAAAATTTGTAACACTATTTTTAAAAGGTATTATGTTTTCACTCGTAGTTACAAATACATATTATGTTAATTAGCTTTCATATATTTCTCAATTTTCTTTTATAATATTTTAGTTAAATAATTTTTTACACTTCGATAATATTAAGTCAATATAAAATATTTTTACCATTCAATAAATACTTTTTAAAAGTTATTCAATTTTAGATAATAACTTTTAAAATATCTTCTAAAATGCAGTTGTCTTCGAAACTTGTCAAGAAGCAGTAATATTATAACAAGTTCCTTCGGTAAATTTTTATATTTTGAAGATTTTCTTGAATTTCACCTTAAGATATTTAATTATAATATAAAATAAATTATAAAAAAAAGCTATGGGATACAAATATTGAACATTTTTAAGCAGCAGATAAATGACTAGTTACTATAGAAAAGGGATTATTATCTATGTTTATAGATCGTTTTTTTATCCCACATTCATCGCGAATAAATAAAAATACACGCGAAGCCGATGGATTATAAAAGGATTGAAGTGTTGATCGAATATCATAAAAGCGACACATTAAATTTTTGATACTTCATTTTTTTATGAAGATTTTCTGCTTTAAATTAACACTATAAATTGATATCTTTAAGTACCTAAATGTAAAATTATTCTGCTATTCTATTCTTATTCTTATTCTTATTATTCTTATTATTCTTATTATTCTTATTATTATTATTATTATTATTATTATTATTATTATTATTATTATATTATAAAGACCAAATATGTATATATTAATCTTCTTTACAAAATTTAATTATAGATTAAGGGTGTTTTGATTTATTAATCTAATGTTTTACAGAATAATTCTAACATGAATATTTGATTTTGATTTTTTACTAAATAAGAACAAAATTATATTATATAATGTATTTTAAATTCAATAAATAAAAATTTTATTCTATTTTCAAATGCAATATAGATAACTCTATTCAAGTTTAAAGATGTATTTCATTTTTTATAAGCTTGCACTTGGATGCAACAATTCACTATAAATAATGCATATGCTTATTATTATATGGTATCAATAAGGATAATATTATAAAAAAATTTTGTTTTAATTACAAAAATAACCAAATCTGTAACATAAATTAATTTTCCTTAAGTAAGTAACAAAAATATTTTTTTACTTAATATCGCTTTTAATTTTATTTAAGTTATACAGCAGTATATATTTTTATATTTTTATTATCCATAAACGGAATATTTACTCCTGATCGAGAAATTTAGAGAGTAATGTTTCTAAAGAAAAAGTAGAGATGAGAGTATCCAAAAAAGGATTGAGTTCAGAGAAACTTAGAGGACAAGTTTACATACGGTTGCAGTTTAGTAGCTTCTACAATATATACACTTGGAATGTATATAAAACCAAAATTAATTAAAAAAATTAATTTAATTAATTTAATTGATTTACTGACACTCAAATTTAAGATATTTTAATCCTTAGGGAATATCGTATTTAATCAAGGAAATGCTTACGTACAAATCATAAATATAATTACTTTTAGAGTAATGATATATATGTATATATATATATTCATTAAAATAAAGATTAAATATTAATTTCTTCTACAGATAAAATGGAGATTCGATTAAATCGAATACTTTTAATTATTTCTATAATTTTGAATTAGAAATAATTCAAAGAATTGCATAGAAACTTTTGTTATATTTACATACTTTAATCGATATATATTGTTTATATTAATTTATAGATTACTGTTTAAAAGAATTTCTAATTCTTCTAGATAATATGTATCAATTAAAATCAATAATGAGTATGAAATAATAAATTTTTAAAATGTGATTATTCTTTGTAACGATATAAATAAATTAATACACAATATAAAAATAAGTTATCTATATTGAAACATTTGTTTGAGGACTTTTAAAATAATAATTCATTATAATCGAATACTACGTATGAAATACGAAAATACGCTCGTTTAGATATTGTTTTATTCAATGAAAAGAACGTTTTTCCTTGGAAAGACTATTCGAATGAGAAGTGGGACCACCATTAATCGTTAAAAATACAGAGAAGGTGGATCGGTAAGAGATTTGAAAAAACTTACTGAGAAAAGAGCACCATGAATGTACACACCTGTAGCTTAAGGGTTCTTCTCCACGCGAGCATCTGGTGGGCTTGGGCCCTTTGCCTGGCCCTTAGGGCAGCGATGACCCCTTTAGCCTCTTCGAGACTCGTCACTTCTTGTGGGTCGCGGTTTTCTCGGCCTTCGCGATTCTCGCAGTTTTCGTAACTGTCGCTTCCTCCGATACACTCCTGCAACGTCGTCGTCGTCGTAGCCGTTGCTAAAGAGCAACTCTCCATCGAGGTCTCGTCAAAACTGTAATATCGTAAATATTAAGCGGATGCCCGCGGTATAATTTCTCCTCTCTCCCTTTGTGATTGTCGTCTTCGATCCGCGTGAAATAAAAATAATGCAAAATCCAATCCTAACGGATAGAGGATTTCCACTTGAAATAATTCGAATAAAAAGTGAACATTCGTAGCTAAGAGAGCGAAATACGAATTCGAGAAATTAAAGAGCACGTTAAGCGTCGTGACTCGACACTGTATTTGGCTCGTTTCGTTCAGATAAGCCGCACTTAATTCGAATACTTTCTTTTCTCGGTGCAATGAAAATTCTGCTTTTATGATCAGCACGTTTATCGAGTAACTATAATACAAAGCAAATAATATTAGTAAGAAAGTTAATTGTTATTTTTCGTTACGAAGAGAATTGATGCAAGAGTTAATTTGTAAAACAAAGTAGTGCAATAAAACTATGCTCTATGAAATGATACTCGCGGATCATATTTAGGTCAGTTTGTCGAGGATTCCGTAAAAAATGATTAATTTGACATTTTCTGATAATAGGATATTGGATTGACATTTATTATATCAAAATCTTACCTTTTACAATTTAAGGATATTCGTTTCAAAAGAATCGATTAAACGTTCGTTTCCTTTTTTTAATTTACATAGGCTTACGAATTTAAGAGCTTGAATAAACGAGTTAAAAAATGTACTCTCCTAAGATGTCGAGAACATATTTTTTAAAAGGTATAAGAACGGCAAGACAAAAAGCTTCAATAATGAGAGAGAGAGTGGGAGAGAGATAGCGAGAGAGAGAGAGAGAGAAAGAATAGAGTGCATAACGGATGAGGGCAGAGCGAAAGAAGCAAATTAAGCGATTCCGTGCCAGTAGAAGTCCATTATACGTCAGAGTTCATCAGCTTAGCTCACCGTTTCACATTGTAACATAGCCAGCAAAGTGCAAAGGGCAAACAGAAGCGGGTGAAAAGCAGTAGCTTCTTGATACCGGGCCGATTGGGAATCCGCATGAGTTTCGTCTCCTCCATCGAGGCCTACTGCGCAATTCGCCGCTCGCCGCGCGGCTAACAATGAAGAACTGCTGGGCGCCCGACGAGATGCTGCGCACATACCGATTAAAGTCCGTGGTGCGCGACAATCAAAGGAGATTGCAGGCACGAGACGCGAATAAAGAGCGTAGTCCGTGCGATGGGAACGGCAAGCAAATTCCCAATTTGCGCTCCTGTCGAAACTTAGTTCGTGCGATCCCGTACGCGAGGCGACCTACGAATGCTTCCTGCATCCGTGCCATGGACTCGCGCTTGCAAGTTTCAAATTTTATACGGATATTCCTCGGCATTCTTTTCGGGCAAGGAATCGCAATCGCGTGACGTGGGTCGTCGTGCGCTGCTTTACCGCGACCGTGCCAAGAGTTTCTTCCGTGGATATATTTACGGTCGGGCCGAGGACAGCGCACCTATAAACTAAAAGTACCAGCAGCGAGACGTTCGACTTCGATATCGGAGCATCTACTTGTTCCGTCCTTTTTTTTCCTTTTTTCTTTTTCTTTTTTCTCTTTTATCTTTTTCTTTATTTTTGTCTTTTTTTTCTTTTTTTTCTTTTTTTTTCTTTTTTTTTCTTTTTGATGCGTAATGGGTAAAGCGTGTAAATTGTTTACAATGTAATCGAGTGGATATTTTTTCGATTTTGCTTCGAGCATCGCTAAACGTAAAACCACATTCTTACCGTTAGTTTTTTTTTATTCTTTTTAATCAAGTAACCTTATAAGCAACACGGTAATATAATCGTTATCATATTTATCTAATTTATTAACTAATGGCACGTGCTTTCATTGTACTGACGTTTATTTATATAACATACGAAGTTTTTTTTAGCTTTCGATTGTCGGCGAAAGAGGACGAACAAATTTTTGTTTAACTTTTCTTGTTGAAATTGAAAAGTGTCAACTTCTCTACTATAGAAATCATAATATTATTCAAATCATGATCGGACTGCAGAAAGGAGCGTTTTTAACTGTGTACATAATCTATCTTAAAGAATTATTATTATCTTTTTAACTTACAAGTTTACTTTATGGCTTATTGATTTTCGTTTATGAAACTACGTTTTACCCAAGTAAATCAAGTGTCATCTACAGTGGAGACAATTAAAAAAATTGAAATAATTTGTAATGCGCGAATAAAGAAAAATTTTTATAGATATCGTTATAAATCATGAACAGCCTCGCTATTGATACTTTTTGTCGAGTAATAAAACCGTGCTACTTTGAAAGCAAGTGCGTTTGAACATATATATTTCACAAAAATGACGTTAAAAGTTAAAATACAATATAAAATAATGAAGAACTACTCATCTGTATGTACGTGTGTGTGTATCTGCCTACGAAAATCGCTTCATCGGTTTCTCCCCTTTCAAATCCGGAAAAGCTTTTTAGGATTGCGCGCCACGTTATAAAGTTCAAAGCTGCATACACGTCGTTTTAAAAGCTTCAAACTATGAAACAGCCTACCCAGTCCAAACTTTTCGATTTTCAATAATAACAGACAGAATAATCGTAGATTGATTTATATATGTATGCGAGTCATCTCAGAAGTCATTTGATGAGAAAACTTAATTTCACAATGTCAGTCCAGATTCACTTCGTAATAGAAAATAATTATCGACACATGTTTTGCCATATCTGTATACGTTAGTATTAAGTTTATTTTTTTTCTTCTTATATTAAATGTACTATGTATTTAATATTTTGCGTTGTAAAATGACACTGTTTTTAATCGAAACCCAAATAACAAATTATTTAATCGAATAATATAAAATAAAATAGACTTTTAGCTGGAAAAAATATGCAAAACAATTTTTCAGTATTTATCAATATATACGAATAGAATAGTTATCGAGAAAAAGCAAAATGAAGACAAACGTTTAAGACGGTGAACGAAAAAGGTAAATTAAAATTAAAAGTGTAGTCTATTGTACACGTAAGCTCTGTGTTGTGGGTTAGTTCTTCGCTGGTTTCCGCGTCGAGTCAAGCGTCAGCCGCGGTTGCAAACCGGCCAGATGCTCTCGCTCTGTCTCCATTCCCCGCTTCGAATGTGGGAAGGCAACTTCCTGTGTTTTGCCAATGCGAAATACCTGGCAACGGCTCTTTGCGTACTATCCTGGCTTATGTAAACGGGGCTACCACTCCACTTTGTCCTCGAAATTTCACGGACCATGCACTCGATGTTGTACACACAAAGTTCGGACGCTCCTTCGGATCTACTTTGTACGTAGATAAATAAACCGTTTCGTTGGAAGGAATTTGATAATATTTCATTTATTTAAATATTTGCCTTGATATGCAATTGCACAAGCATCTTTGATTGGGTCAGCATTTTTTTCGGATTATTCGAATAACTTTATTCGTTCATACTTATTCATGAATCAAGACTCTGGGAATCGAATTGGAAGATAAATTTAATGATTTGCATATACGACTACGTGCAATTAGCTCGTTGTTCGCGTTGATGATCGGAAGGTATCGATTAGAAGATTACGAAGCATTAAAAAATTGATATAAATATCAATCTCCGTTTACGTTAATTTGATGTATCGCAAATAATTTATCATTTTATAAAACGATTGAAACGATGAAATTTTAATTCGTAAATCGAATAAGCATTTAGATGATAGATGTATTATCTTGACAAGAAATACGCGTTTCGTTTAATTTTATTCTTGAAAAATACTTTATTAATTTCATTTTGAAATAAATAATATGTAAATTGTATTTTTCATGATAAAACGCCAAGTAAATAAAAAGTGCGATAATAATATTCCGGTCGATCAACCGAGTTTTGATCTATTAACGATGTATGTATTGTAATTAATTCATCATTGACTACTGAAAAATCATTTTGCAATAAAAATTGTATAAAAAATTATAACAACTGTCTAGTAAACGTAGCTTTGTAATAAAAGCTTAATTTTTTCGTTTTTAGGTTTATTAATATGTTTCTGTATGTATTTGAAATGAAAAATAACGTCGCTAGTAGATAATTTAAACAATGATTATAGTTTTAATAATCTGTTGATATTAAATTAATGCTTTATTATTTTATATGGATAAAAATTAATATAATGATCAATGAAAAAATTTGCCTTTTTGAAGATAGATAAAACAAAACGCTTATATTATTCGATTCTTTACTATTTACAAGTTAGAAAAGTTGCGCTACATGTACTGTACACACATTTAAGTTTCATAATTATCGGAGCTTAATAACAATCACGAATTTTTCCACGTCCAAAGCTCTCGAGTAGTCGTCTAGATTATACGTCGTAGAAAATACGTTGTAGAAAATACGTTGTAGAAAATACGTTGCAGAAAATACGTTGCAGAAAATACGTTGTAGAAAATACAGAGGTGTCGCGTTTGCCATCGGTGGTAACTCGATCTTTCTTTTAAAGGTTCAAGCGGAAAGACATAAGTAATAATCCGAAAGCGTTGCACTTACAAGGATCGAGCGGTTCGGGGAGGATACAGCGAAGCCCGAAGGAAGAACTCCGATCGACGTCCAATGTAGGCGCGATCGCCTCCTGCGGCTGAGACGGCGCTCGACTCGCAACTGACCGACGATACGCGCGATTTTCGACTGGACGCGCATCGCGAAAAGGGAAACAGGCCGGCAGTACACCGAGGCAACCTGCAGTTCAAGCCGGCGCGCGCGCAAACACGCCCAGGGGGTGGGGATCCCCCAGGTGATTTTGCCGTCTGCGAAAAAGAGCGGAGCAGGGGCTAATTCCGATTGCCCGGGACAGCGGTGGTCTTTGCTCCGGGCGAGCGAACGCGGGAACGGAACGATGCTAATGTAGCCGAGCCATGGGCGTGCGTTGATTGCACGAGGTAGCTCAGAGCTAAATTAAAGCGCTGCTGCCTCTACGAGAAGCGAGGGCTCGAGAGTTCGAGGGATCGAGGGCTAACTGGACCGCTCGAATCTCGATGTTTCGCTCGATTTCGCTGCTTTGATTTAGCGGTTATCGAGCGAGTGACGCGCGTTTTATTTTTTTGAGTTACGTCTTTCCTTTTATTTACGAGCTCTTTTTTCGCAAAACGCGTAGCGCTAGTCAGATGACGCCGTGATTCGTTTCGAAATAAACGAGTCACCGCTCAAAGACGCTGAAATTGCCAAACTAAGCTTATCCGTGAATCCCGTTGCGGGCGCTTTCGACGAAATAACTACACGGCGAAGACATACTATGCGTGCATTTGATTTTTTTTGTTTACCCTCTAAGATTTCTTACATGTCCAATAGTGTAACAAATATACCGAGATTGATGATTTTTAGTTCAACTATCGTCCGAGAAACCTCTTTTTATTCACTATTTTCATTACCGTTTCCTTTTGTATGAATAAATTCCTATCGCAATGTCATAATACGAGTAATTGTAGATGTAAACTTGTTATCTCGTTTTTAAACGCTATATCATTACTAATAACATGTATAAAAGTCAAAATTTTTAAATAACAAATTGTTGATAAAACATTACTTTACAAGAAAAGAAAGTAAGTTATACGAGAAACAATAGAAACAAATTTATTTTAATTTATAGTGTAAATTGAATTAAGTTCCTAGCAAACGATATCAAACTAAGTATTTGAACACGTTGACTACGCAAAAAAAATAATGAAAAATTTTCACATTCTCTTGCATTTTTAAAATAAATAAATATTAATATTAACATTATAAAATGTTTTTAATCTTATAAAAATTCTATTTGTTGATAGCTTAAGATATATAATAATTACAGATATAAAGTATTTATTAATATTTTATTCTAACTATTTTTCACTAACTATATAATAATAACTTAATTAAAATTTATATCATTTACACATAAATTCTTTTTGAAAATAAATGTGTGTATGCGTGCGCGCATGTGCATGTGTGTGTAGTTAATTTTAAATTATAAAACATAATATGGAATTATTTTTCTACTGTTAAAATTTACATTTGTATTTAAATTTTTCATATTTCATAAACTATAATAGAGAATTAAAGCACATGTACTCAATTTCAGTTTTAGGTAGGAGAATTAACTTATAAAGTTTCAATTTACAACCCAGAAACCAGAACCTTTTCTTGTAAAATAATTTCAAATATCCAATAGTATACAGTTACCTTAAATAAAAGGCGTATTTTATAATATAACTGAAAATTATAATTTATACTGTAACTTAATATGTAAAAAGAATTAAATTGTATAGATATACATGTGCAACTTAAAAAATTACTTTTAATTTAATATCCTTTGCTTTTAGTTTTTAATAGAGTATATATTAATGAATAACTATAAAGCACAAAGCATAATTTAAATAATTAAAAAATATAATTTTTTTCTAATAATAAAATTAAAAATAAATTTGTAATCGACGTTTTTATACCTGCTTATTTGATTCTTTGAGTGATATCCGTATATTCCTCACTGATAATGAGATTTTTAAGGCGTGTCAATATATAAATATATATACATATATTTATATTTATATATATTTATACTTTTTTCCACTGCACAATTATCTCGACTGTAAATATGATATCTATCAAGGTAAAGTAAATTGTGGAATATATAAAATCAATTATTTACTATTTAGATATTTATAGCTACAAATATCTACATTTCATTTTTTACATTCGTGTACTTTCGATCACCCATAATAAAGTTTATTTAATGTAGATTATTAATTATTAATTTAAGTTTATTATAATTTAGTAAGATAGTTTTTCATAATTTTACATTTTAATATTAAACTATTTATTGAAAAATTTTGTTGCTCGGATACACATGTAGACATCAAACGAAAAATATTACTTCATTCAGTCGGCGGACTTAAGTATATACGCTAAGAACAACTGCTTCATTATGAGAAAGCATAACTGGATATCATATTTCGCTGCATCGCATATACGCTATGTAAAGCACGTTAACATGAAATTAGATATAAAGTTATAATGTAAACCGTAATTAGAAGCAACCGCCTTCTGTAGTAAATTTGATAAATTTTTACTCATCATTTTTCTGAGATTTTCTAAATTATCTTTATAATTATCAGAAGAAAACACAAAAAAAAGTTTTAACTGTATATTTACTAGATATAAAATACATTTTAACTATCGATATCGATATGACTAATCATAATTGTAAAATAATTAAATATAATTTAACTATAACTTACTTGATTTATTAAAGATATTATTGCGATTACTATTATACTCATAAATCTATCAGAATACATAGAGTCAATTTGATTTTTAATATTTTAAATATAATAATATACAAGTATTTTTTAAGGTTCTTTTTAATTATAAAAATAAAGTCAGTGATGTCTAAATAGTATAATAAGACAATGACTCCAAACTAGTTCAATGCTACTTTCTAAAGTAAGACGATGTTTTAGTCGTTTAAAATATTATTGGAGTTATCTCCTCATTAATTTTTTAATTTTTATGTACAGAGAATGTATACATAATATTATTATTTTTTTTGTTAAATTATAGATATATTAAATGGATTACTATGTAATAAGATGACTTGTAAAATAAAAGATGAGAAGTTTGCTTAAATCTTATAAGTATGCACTGCTTGGAAATTTGAAATGTTAATTCAAATATAAAATAATTATTTAAATATACAATAGAAAAAACAAATTATTGTCTTATAATATAGTATATAATGCATATTCATAAATTTAGGAATTGCTTTCACTCATTTGAAACTTTATGAGTGTGCAAATTCAATGGTACGGAAAATTATTTAAGACGATTCACTCGGTTCGTTTGTAAAAAGCTTAAACAAATAAGTGATTAAACCAATTAATAATTATAATATTTAATATTGCAGAGAATAACATCGATTAGTAGTCACTATAACCAAAAATATACTGTAAATACTTTAAAGAATTAAGGTATACCGTACACTTCATTTACCTTGTATATCACGAGGATAGCGTTAAATACATAGTTGCGAATGTATGTTTTTTTCGAATAAATACAATAGATTTTATGCTATTTCTGTTGTCTTAAAAATATTTATTGACAGAATCAAAATGCATTAACTTACCAATGTACATGTGAATAGTTAATTTTATGATTTAATTCATAATTATGATAACGTAGTAGAATTGAAACGTGCTTATAAAATAAATCAATTAGAAATGATGTATATTCCTGAAGATTATTGCTATCCACTAATTTAAAGCTAAAGCAATACACAATAGATAATGTGGCATCTAATATTAAGCACATAAAGATGACATGACTCAAATAATATGCAATTACGTACAGAGTTTAGATACGACTGGAAGAATAATTTTAAATACCAAAAATTTTATATTCAAATTTGTTTTCGAAAGTCTTTACGAATAATAAAAATCAAGTTACCGATTTTTTATACACTCATAATAAATTTCAGATAGCCTAATTTATTTCACAAAACTTTTGCATGAAAGCGTAAAGTTAAAAATTAATTAAAAATGAATCAAATGTTAGCTATATATCGATTTAAAAAGGTTCTATAAGAGTAGTATGTAGTAGTTATTTTAGAAAAGTTAAGCATCTCGCGTGAAAAAATTTTCAAGAATCAAGTTTTTAAGCAGAAGTGAAATGCGGAGTTTAAAAGAAGCACTGCCCGTTCAAATGCAATGAGAGAACATGTAGACTTGACATTTTGCATTGATATAAAACAAATCTGTTGGCTTATCAAGCAATAATATACTTTTGTTACCTAAGAAATAACACTTTCAATAAATCCCATGATTTGACTTCTCTACGCACAGATGGAAGGATTAAAATAAAATCTTGGAATTTTCCTATCGATAATGCTAATGGTTATAACTTTTAAGCACAAAGAACACAGTGGAACGCTCATTCGTCGGAGAGTCTCCAAGCTCGGGCTTTATTATACTAGACTGCGTTGTACGTTGAGATAAACTCGAGAATAATTTGATTCGGTTATGTAGGTTGACGAATCCGATCGCGTATTTCATGAGTCAGCAGCGTCCATAACTCTTGCCGGCAAAAGGCTCGTGATCCACGCGAACCGCAGAGTACGAGGGTCCGCGCAATTATTCCCTTTGTGCGCGCTTGCAACTCTTCCGAGCGCATAATGAAGGCGCGAAGTTCGCGCGCGTGATTGGAATTCTGCAGGTTTAGATAGCGCTTGAGTATATCGACTCGAGTCGCGAAATCACCGAAGCCGGAGACTCTCTCCTCGGTTATTGGGTCCTACTCTCTCCTTGATCCTACCTATGTGGGCCAGCCAACGCGCTGCGCTGTAAATTAAATACTTATGATGCCTAACTTTTACCCGATACTCAAAGGGTCTCGTCAGTTTATACGCGTCCCTTTATGAAGTCGCGATCGAAATTTCAATCCTGCTTGAAATAACGCAAATAGTCGCGCTTGATCACGAGTTTCACTGAACTATCACTGAACTATCACTGAACTTTCGATCTTGACATGCTTTTTCTTCTATTATGTAAAAAATTTATCGAGTTATCTAACCGAGATCGATAATTAAGATAAACATAAATATTTTCTGAGCATCGAGCCTAATTCTTCGTCCAATTATCAATGTATAGGATTTGATTACAAATTTTATTTGTAAATTTATCTCGTTTTGTGCGATTAATTTAATTTATGTATAAGGTACGTATAAATATTTTCTTTTAAATATTAAATGAAGAGAACATTAATGATATCCTATGCGATTTTGATAATCTTTTATTTGGACTCGCACACTAAAATTAATTTTTTTTCTCGTATTTAATTTATGAATTATATCCGATGCTGACGATACAGTTAAAGCTACAATCAAAGCCATTATATAATAATTAAAATAAATAATAGGGATATATTAATTTTATTTAGCATATAGTTTTTTGTCAATTAAGTATAAATAAAATTCAAATCAACCTATTCAATTGCTACATTTGAATCAAATACTTATAGAAAAAAATTTCGTTATAATTCTTTACGCCCAAGACTTTTGAAAGGGATCTTCAATTATTTAACATAAAAACCTTGTTATATTAATATATATTCTTATTTTGAAACATTTTTTAAACGATATAGCAATAATTTTTTCTTATAAATATCTTTTTTTAATATCGATTAGAAATGATTTATTATAAAGTTTATAATATTCTTTGCTCAAACAAAACTAAACTAACCTTTTATAATATACTTACTATATTTAGAGAAAAGTAATATTTTTCTTTTATTAATATACATTTTATCTTTACTTTTTAATATATTTAACTCATTAATGAATAGCACAGTATATAGTATCTCTAGAATCTAAAACTAAAATTTAAATAAAATTAAGAAATAATAAATATTTATAATAACTTTCTATTAATTGACTATAATAAAGCTGAAACGCTCTACTCTTTTTTCAACCGGAACATTTTTATATCAGAATTACAAAATTGTAATATGAGAACTTTTAATCAATATTTGAATAGTATGTAAGCAGTTATATGGCTCCATTAAATATTTTATAGATTTAAATTTGAAACTACATTTATTTCGCAATATTTGTTAAACGCAATATAATATTTTCTTTTATTTCGGAATATTTCCAATATTCACACGTTTTCTTATAAAATTGATTCTTATAACAATATAAAATTCATAATAATAACATTGTTTATCAGTTTTTTAATACAGAATATTATTTTTATTAAATCGAAACTATTTTATATCAAAAAAATATTTATCAGAAAATATTATTGGAAAAGGAAAAAATACATTAAATTATAGATTTTTATTTGATTTTTATTATATACATTATTTAAAATATTAATAATAGTAAAAATTTATTTTTCTTTTATACTTTTGCTGCAGAAATATGAAAATGAATGAATTATAATAAAAACTGAAAGTTGTATTTCTTCTAAATGGATCATGAATTTTAATATGATTGTTAACATAAAGCAGTAAACGGAATTTCTCTAATGTATGTTTAATCAATCGTGCCGAAGTTTTTTCTTGCTACAATAATTTTTATGTTTAAGAATATTCGTAATGTTCTTATATTTCGATATATACACAACGATATATAAACTAATAGCATAGTGATTTATCGAAAAGATTTCTCGTAGTATTCAAGAGGAGAAACTAGGAAAAAAACGATAACTTTATGCGTGGAAACCTTTTCATAATAATTTGTATACATCAAAGCAATACTTTGTTAGTATATATTAATTACTCAGGCAGAATAAAGTTTTATCGTATGAGTGCCTACTTTGTTCATTACTAAGTAGATGAAGGATAAAGCGAAGATAAATAATGAAAAGAAATCGAGTTTAAGCGTTGAAATAAAATTTAGTGCAAAATTCCAAGATAAACACACTCGAGACGATTTATCGTTAAAGCCGTGGTATCAAATAATTCACGAATAAGAGACTTTCGTACATTTTATAACGATGCCGAGCGGATCGAACATTTTTTTGCGTCTTATAGAAAAAAGAGAGGACGAGCGAAGAGTTTTTCACGGTGAAAAGCCGCGAAAACATCGAATCTATCAGTTTTAGTCTAGACTTATACTTTCTTTAAGCCAAGAACATAGTGCAACCATAGCTTGATAAAATAATAATGTTTTTATTCCCAAAGCAAGCAGATCGATTAATCGTCGCCAATTTAAAATAAGTTTTCTACGCGATAGGGAGAGCAATTAATCAAGTGGTTGTAGAAAAGATGAAACGATACGGCACATAGCGGATCGAACGCTCGAACGAAGGTCCAAAGAAGACGAAGAAGAGACCGGGATCGGCAACGATGTTTGTGGACAAAGGGAAACTCGGTTATCACGGTGCGTTCCCGGGCAGTTGGTCGCCATGGTTTCCGCTACGGTTCCGGCTCGGTCCGTTAGTCGCGCGCTGCGACGTTCTAGAGCGGAAAACCGGGAAGGGGGAAGGGGGCAGACGCAATCTGTTGAGCTCGCGTGCGTAATTATGTTGCGTGCGTAGGCAACCGCTTCTCCGCTCCTGTGTCTAGCTCCGGTTCCGTACCCTTGCTTATCGCGAGAGACCATCTCCGCAGTACAATTTTAAATGGATGTTGCGTGGCACGTGTCGCCGAAGGATCATGATCGAGGCCAGGAATCGAGCGACGTAAACTCTAATTACCACCCTCTTATGTACCTTCTGTCATTGTTTGAAATTTAGCGGTACAATATCGAGAAATGTCAAGAATATTTGGAATGCTTTTCCTCTCAACTTCTAAACAATTATGTTTCGCTGTCCTCTATTTCTTAATAAGCATTTTCCCAATGAAGCATTTTTTATCGATGTATTTTTAAAGTGAAAAAGATGACGAGCAACTTTTCTCGATAAAAATGAAAATATCATCGCTCAAAGATACATATTTATTTGTATTTAAAGCAATCAAAGGATTATTCACATTTATCAATAGATAACACTATTATCGTGTTTAGAAAGTTGGGATAACGAACATCGATTCATATAATTACTATATCCCTTTCAAAGAAATTATTAAATTATTATTTTTATTTACGTTGTTAAAAATTTTCTGTAAAATTTTATGACTAAAAATCTTATGCTAATTTATCAGAATTCAAATTGCAAATTATTAAATTTAAATACCTAATTAAACATCTCGATTACAGTACCACAATGAAATTGATCGTTTATTTTCAATATTATTTAATATTTAAAATATTTTTTAAAAGCATATTTAATACACTTTGGAATATATTATGATATTTTATATGTATAAAATTTTTTTTAATTAAATCAAGACAGTATGTAATTGATATATTATACAATAATTAACTGAATATGTATTTTTAAGGAATTAATAACACTTTGTTCATAATTAATGATACACCTACTGTATAACGTATTATTATGTTACTAAATAATAAACTAAATAATACCGTATTATTAAGATAAATATAAAATTCAAATTCAGCGAATATCTAAATAAATAAATCTGAAATTTTTTTTCAAAGTAGAGTTAAATTACAGTTAAATTTATAAAACATTTAAGCTTTCATTTGATGAAAGAAATAAAATATTATTAATATAAAATATTCATTATAATATCGTATTTCGTCAAATAAAAATTATTTTAAAAAATTTGATAAATGGAGTATATTTGATAAAGTTTGTATGTATTGAGAATAATTATATAATTAGATGCTCAAGATGAATTTATATCAAAAGAAATTATTTTTTTTTAAATTAGAACAAATTGACTACATCCAATTATGTACGAAACTATATGCTCAGATAATAAATAATGCATGAAGTATATACTATAATATAATGAATAACTTAATAATAAGAAATTATACTTAAAAATTGAATGTTGTTTTAATTTAAAAAAAGATACAAATTGTATCGTTCCTATTTGTTTAGTATTTTATCGCGAACTTTTCATTAAATACATACTTTCAATGTATTATACTTATATTATTAAAGATTGCGAATGAAAATATTTTAACACATACTTTTAATTGATATTACGAGGTGTACTACTTTTTTTAATTTTCAAATTTAATAATAAATCAACATTCTAATTTAATAGCATATTATATAAGCATATTTTTTTTTTTATATTTTTAAAGAAATTTATAGTTATGTATCTTATTACTTCTTATGCAAATAATTCATTAGAAGTATGTCATTATAATGTGCTTGAAAAATTCAAGTTTGTAGTTGTACAGAATATAATATTTTTCTTTTTCAATTGGTTTCAAAAATATGAATGTTAAATAAGATTTTAACGACAATTGAGTATCTTATAAAATAATAAGAATTACTATTCGAATTTCATGCATAATATTTTTTAAGCTGATAATGTTTACAGATTTATAAGTATTATAAATCCACAATCAATTTAATGAATAATATTGATTAATATTTTATCTTGACATCTATATTGTAAAACCAAATATCATAATTTATTTATTTTAATTTATAAGAGATGTAATACAAAATACCTTGACCATCAAAGTTTATCGATTCTGTGCAAAACTTATTATCATATAAATAAAACATAAATATGTACATATAACCTAAGAATTTATAGTGTTTGATTAAGATTATAATTAATTAATAATTAAGAGGCATTGAATATAAACGTATTGCAATGTACTTAGAATCAGTAAATAGATATTATTTTCTTAAACAAAATTTTTTGACAAACTTTCACTTTTTGACTAATTTAAATAAAAAGCAAAAGTTTTAAATTAGCAAAACATTCAAATAATTCATTAATTACTAGTTTGTCTTACATTCTATAGAAGTTGAAAGTAAAATTATAAAATAAAGCAATATTAAACAATGTAGATGAAACGCGCGAAAATTCAAAGTGAAGGAGAAACGAGATTTCGCGAGCTCGTACTCGAGTACAGCATGACGAAAGCTTCGGAGGATGAGATGAGAGAGTGAGAGAGAAACCGAATACAGGACTTTCTCGGTACACCTTTTTCTGGAGCAACAAGAGTAGTAAGAGCGAGAAAATAGGTTACTCTCTCGCTCCCTTAAGTGCAATCTCAGCATCTCTATGTCTGTGAATGAGTGCCGAGACAATAACAAAGCCACTATTGTCTTGACGGAGGTGTGAGTCCAGAGGCCGGGAGGGAAAGAAAGAGAGAGAACGCATTAATCTCTTCCAGTTTTGTAATTCTCCTCTCGGTATGCTACAATACACCTTTCGAGTTTATGCGGAAGCAGAGCTGATACACAAACGGTCTGACTAATTTTTAAATGGATCTCCATTACAGTATACTCGTGCCATTCGGATAGAGGAGACAATGTGCGCGAGTTAGAAATCGAGCCGATAGAGGTCTAGGAGACACCAATGAAATGTTGTTGTGAGCTCGTTTACACAACACTCTCATGAATATCAAAAGGCACGTCGCTGTTAACACAAGTAATTGCTTATTTCAGTGTATTAAGCGCACGTGCGTCATTGTTTATGCACGTGCTCCGAACACCCAGACTCCGATACTTCAAAGGTTTGATTTCGATCTAAAGAGATTTAAAAATAAGAAATTGATTGGAAACTTGTGCTACCTGATATCAGACGATTAATGCTTACTACAAACAGATAAATTTTTCAACTTAAATTTGCCGGTCTTTTACCCGTAGAGTCGCAGTTAAACAACGTTATTGTAACTAACATAAGTTAATTGTCATTTATTATTTTTTTTAACAAATATATTTGTGATACTTATTATTATACAATTTTTTAAAACTAAAAACTAAATTTATAAAGATAAATAATATTTAAAGCGATTTATTTATTACCTTGGGTGACAGGTAAATGTATATAAAACTCACTCTTTCCCGTTTATCGGCCACAACTATACTTGGTTTTTGCTTACTACTCTCGAATTCAAGTGTACAAGTATTTCAAATCTTTCGAGCTAATTTCTAAACGAATGTTCTTACTAATAATATGTTTTCATCAGTCCCGAAATATTAAGTAAAGTCTGTATTTTTAAATTTTTTTCTATCAAAATCCATAATCAAACAATTAATTTTAAATGGTTTTCATAAAAAATTAAGTATAAAGATTAGTTTTTAATTATTATTTTATTAATTTTTTAAATAATATAATATAAATTTATTTATTTTATATTTCACTATATTAATTCTCTATCATTTCATCTAATAAAATTACAGTTGTCGTAAATTCGTATAAAATATTAATGGAAATACAATAGGAAATTCGAAAAAAGTTTATCTTAAATTTAAAATTACTGTTTTTTCAAAAATTTAAAACTGAAACGAGAAAAAAAGAGAAATATCGATGTATTTATATTTTCTAACAATATATATGAACGCGAAATTTCGTTATTAAGATAAATTATTCTATAATATGCAGCTGAGACAAATGAAAGTTTTCATAATTTTGACATGTTATGATGGTATATTAACAGAAAAATTACTAGCTATATATATAATAACTAAATTTTTTGATATCTATATAATGATAATGTTTTAAATGAGCGCATGATTAATTAATGTTAGTTCAAATTGCATATATAATTAACAAAAATATTTTTTTAAACCAAGATTTAAAAAATTATAATAAACTTTTATAGTAATCTTGACTACAATTATTTATTTATTATATTATCGCATTTGATCATATATATAATTCTATTACTTTAAGTTTAAATACAAACTCTATTATATTAATAAATTAAAATTTTCTTATAATTAAATCTAAAGTAGTATGAAAATATAAAAATTAATAAAGTCTTTGAATTTAAATAAAGCTAATAATATTATGACGCGTATACTTTATCATTAACTGGCGAAGCCACTATCAATTCGTGAGTCATTGAATCTTGTAAATGCCCCGACATTTTGTTAATTTCAACAGTTGTCATAGTTACTCGAACATAGTGTACAAAAATACAAAAATACGAAAACAATATGCATCAGTGCATAGTTTAGTATTTTTTATAAAGTGGTTTCATATGAAATTTCGAAACAATGATTTGTAAGATGTCCTTAAAAATTTAATGAAACTATTATTATATAACTAAAAAATCAATAAATAATTTGTAAAGAATTTTTTATAAATTTTTTTTAAAATTCTTTTAATTAACTAGGGTAGAAAAAATTTTTCAACCAAAAACGTAACGTTTAATTCGTTTTGATAAAATAAAACCATTTAAATTTTTATACTAAACTTAGATAATTTTATGATTAGTAAATTTAAATACATTTAATGATCGGTACATTAAACTACCTATATTACTGTATATTAAATATCATGCACACGCATAGCCCCACGCACGCACACACGCACGCATATACATTGTGTATTCGTATATAATTTGTCGAATATATGAGTAACCCACTCATACTTAGTATAAGCTACTAGAATATTGATTTCCACGCGCAGATATTCTTTAACTACTTAAACACAAATTTATAAGTCATCGGCATATAATATAGCTTTACACGTTTAGAATTGAGATCCCTATATGCATATAGTTAATTTAAAAACAAAATAACAGGTCTTTTAGAACAGTAGTTTATAGAATATCAAAATTTATAACAAAAAACAATGATTTATCATAAATATTAGAATAATTAATTACTTAAATCTCATTAGATACAAACTAAACTAGTACAAAATCATGTCAGAGTGCTTCATCTAAAATATCATCTCTTAAACTGTATCTAAATTATTATAAAATTAAAAAGATTATTATTTCACAAATGATTATGATTATAATTAGTCATTTATACAATTAGTAATTTATATAATTCATATAATTTATTTATAGATACTATATAATATACACCATATTGAAAATTTTTTTGACTATATATTTCATATTATAAAAACATTTTCAAATTTTTGTACATATAATAATGTAAAAAATTTACTAAGCTTTATACATTTTCATGAAGTGCTAAATATATTATTTATCAAAATCATTTTAAGTATGAGGTCATAAGAAAAAATATTTATATTACAACATTTCTAACAATCTGTTGAAAATTAATAACTTTATAGTATAACTGAATTAAAAATAACATTTTAGCACGATTCCAAGAATCGTACAGTAAATTTTTATTATGTTTAAATCATCATTAATAAAAATAAATCTACCACATCAGTATTTCATAATTATTGTAATAAGATAAAGCAAGATGTTTATTGTTAAAGTCAGTAAAATGGATCATTGTGATCAGAATGTTTTATTAATATACTACTACACAGTATGAGGAAAACGGAGATAGCAAGATCGATCGATTGATTTATTAGCTTTGAAGACTATTACATCCCGTAGGGCAGAAAGCACGCATACAATACATAAAATATTATATGAAATTAAGTCGAAAGAAATATATCAATATCGTAAATATTATAAATTATATAGTGCAGTAAAGAATAAAGTAATGTGTTAATAAATAAATAAATCATTCCTGTAAATAAAATGCAGAAAATAAGGGACATTATGTATTAAAGTAGAAGTAAATAGGAAGCAGTTAATCTTAATTTAATAAAAGAAAAGAAAATTATTAATAATTTATAAATAATAGTTCATATTTATACTGTCAAGATGATGCTAAAATGATTTAAATCATTACAAAATAATAATTTCTTGGAAAAAAAGGAAGAATATTGAATTTGGTGTATAATTGTATAAAAATAAGACTATTATAATAAAAAAATTTGCAGGTACGATAGACTAACCAATGAATATAAAATCATTGTGACAAGAGATTGATATCTAAAAAAATTTACATCTAAAAATGTAAACGTTCGTTTATATAAAATTTTAGTCCACTTCTCTGGCGTTTCTTGAAAATCCAATTATTATAGCATTCATTATTTTAATTTATTATATAAAAATATTACATTAATAAACGATTTTTAACGATCACTGAAAAGAAAATCAACTTTATCCTCTCTTAAAAGAATTTGCTGATCAAATTAAGAAAACGAAGTTTGTACTTATTGCAATAACTGGCGCATCAATGAATAAAATAATTGATATAAATACAAAATAAAAAGGAGATTGATAAATTTCTGATTAGTTTAATGTACCATAACTTCATTATTGGATTTGATTAATTTTTAAAATAAAGTAAATTCTAAGATAGTTTTTAAAGTTGATAACACTATATATTAAGAATATAGGTGAGGTATTTATAAAATTATAAATAATATAAAGATTTCAAATGAATATGAAGTTCAATGCATAATGTAGTAGTATTATCTTAGTTATATTAACATAAAAAAATAAAGCTAATATAATTAGATAGTATTAAAATTTTTGAAATTATAAGAACGTTAAAATGGTTTGAAATGTTTTTTAATTTTAAGTAATGTAAATGAATACATTAAAATATTTGAATACGGATATGGAATGGAAATTTGAATATGAAAAGTTTAAATACATAAAATGACGTAAAAACTATGAAATCAAATTTATTCATATCTATTCTGATTTCATTCAGTATATTAAATAAAATGATTGAATACTTTATTCGGTTTCAAGCTCATTTGAAAGAGAGAGAATAAATCAAAGAGTCGTAGAAGGAAAAAGGAAACGGAGATCCTGATAATACAATTACAATTGAATTTTAATCGTTAGAAATTTATTATTGTGTTTTATTTGGAATTAATGCATAAAAAATATTGAAAATATATACTTGAAATTCAAAAGACGTAATATATATATATTTTTTATATTATAAAAAAAGTTAAATTACTATATTTATTTTAAAGTAATATTTTTAACTAAGTAAAAGAATGAAATAAATATTTTTTAAACTTTACTTTGTTGTATTTAGATGTATATTTAATATTACTAGAAAGAAAATATTATAAAATACATTAAAAGAATTTCTTTATTAATTAAAATAATATTTCCAAATCTAAAACTACAGAATATATTTATTGTTTTAAGAAACGCTATATTATACCAAAATATCTGAATTCAATTTATTCGATATTTGTTTCCATAAAAAATTTAAATATTTTATATTTTTTTTAAAATAAAACAAGAAATTCTTTAAGTACTTGTATACTTTCAAATAATTTCCAGTATGAATTATTTTCCCATTATTTGCTGAAGAAAGTTAAATCTACACTTAGTTGGACCGTAAACTCTCACAGAGAGGGCGACGAAGAGGTAATAAGAACTCGTTTCACTGTTCAGGAAAATAAAACCAAAACGTAAACAATACAACTATCCTGTAAAACAAAATAAAAAGAAAAACATCTAGCTATCAATATAATAAAACAGAGAAAGAGAGAGAAAAAGAGAAAAAGTGCGTGTGAAAGAATGAGAGGAAAAAAAGAGATTCGCAACGCATATCAAATATGAAGGAGATAACGTAAAGCAAAATGAGATAAGTAATAAAAAAGAAAAAATATGAGAGTATGCGAGAGAAAGAGAGGGAAAGAGAGAGAGCACGAGAGGTCTTCGAGAATAGTAAAAATTCATTTTCCGTTTATAGACGTCTCCGTGTGTACGTCTTGGCATAAATCATTAGCAGACAACTCAGCTCAAGCTATATTCGTAGAGTACGCTTTTCGCCATTATTATCCTTGGAGGATAGCACCATTCTGTAATGTACCAGTAGGCTCAAGAGAGGACAGGCGCAAATACGAACAAGACAGTGCATACATCCTGCACAAGGACATTCCAATTTCTTTCAAAAAAATTTCTTAACCTTCAGACTCTTCTCTTTCTCTCTCTTTCCCTTTTCCTGACTATTGTTTTTATTATCTCATTATTTAAATTTTTGTTCTAATCACTCGTTCAAATTTAACAAAAAATAGAAAGAATCATGGAATCTTACTATGGCATCTTATTTGATATTCGATATATCCTTGACTTATTTTACAGCATAACATCAGGATTTCCAAGGGATACATTAATGGACGTGCTTTAATATGATTTCAGCAATACATTCGAAAATAAATCAGTTTTATATTAAGCTCCCTGTGTGCTCTTGTTTTTTTTATGAATTAAGTATAATTCGAAAGCTGTCGTTATTATAGAATTTTCTTTCTAAAATTTTTGCAATCGATTTTTTTCTTTTTAATGCAACAAAATAAATTTAATTGATTAATTCAAATTAAAAACTTATACAGTATAAGTATGATTAGCATTATAATTTATTTTTGAAAAAATCAATAAGGTTTATTATTAAAAAATTTCTTGAGCATATTTTTTAAATTATATTTAGTTACATCATTATATTCTGGAAAATAAATAAAATAAAATTTTTTAATTCTTGCAAAAATTAAAATCTTAATATCTCGTGATTGCTTCAAAAAATTTATTTTTTAACGTAGAACCAACGTATTAAGTATAAATAAATTTATAACCATAAACATGTGTATAAATAAATTATTAATCATTATCCAATATATTTGCTTATCTGAATATAAATGAAAAGAATATCGTTTTTCTTTTCTACAACATGCAATAATTTTCAAATATCAGTGTACCTAATTTAATAACAAACTAAAAATAACTAATTGGTAAGCGCTGATTATGTTTGAAGAAATACACAAAAATAAAGCATCCTACATTAATGCTTATTCTAATAAATAATAATCATTAAAATAATTAGGTGCAAGTTTACATTAACACATACATAACAGCGAGTCAATGTTTATTAATTTACTGTATCTGCCCAGTTAGATTTTAAATTTACTTGAGTTTAAGAGAAAATTTCACCGGTATTTCTTTTAAATGCGAAAATGCAAACTACAGAATTATGCAGAAAACAAACGAACAAAAAAGTACGTGAAACGAGGAGGAAGTGAATCTTTAAATGGGATTCAGAGTGTTGGGTATCATGAGCGAATATCCGTGAGTTGTATTGCTGCTAGAGAATGAGTATGAGGGGGAGGGGACTATGCTTATATACCTTTATGCAGTCGGTACACACGGTAACTCGGTGAACCATTGACGTGAGCAAAAGAAGAGAGAGCCACAGAAGGAAAAGGAAGAAAGAGAAGAACTGTGGTTATAGCTACGTAAGCTTGAAGAGAGGGAAAGTGAAAGTTAGTTGCTGCTGCTGCGGTTCTCTCCGGTACTGCCTGTTGCAGTTTTAGACTTGAAACTCGTTGACAGAGGTAAATTGTGAGAAAAGGTGAACGTTCGTGGCCCATAAAACATTCATGTATGTGCGGGTGGCATATACATGAATTATGAATCTAAACTCAATGAGATAAGAGACGAGAAAAACAGAGTTTAATTCGGAGCTTGGATGATGAATGAATTGTTAAAAATCGATTTATTGCGAGCCGGCGCCAAACCGCGATTGCGGATTTCGATGTCACTTCCGGTTGAATGTAGAGCAGTTTCAATGTCACGTCTTTGTGAGTATCAGCGTTTTCCACCTTTACCCAAGTAAGATCCAGAGAGAGAGAGAGAGAGAGAGAGGGAAAGATATGTATATATAGAGAGAGAGAACATCGTTCAGGATGTAATTATCAAAATTAAAACCTGGCTTAAAACGAAAAAAGTACTATCTCACGTTAGTAAATGTCGATTCGAATTATATATTCAAGATTTATAGTTTATTATAAGTACATGGTAAAAAAATACGATTTTTTCCCATTAAATTAACGAATAAATATCTATTCATTTCTTTTAAGATTGTAAATATCTAGATTTAATACTTAGCAAACATATATCATTATAAAATATTGTTTGTTTTAATTATTTACTTATAAATAATTAAGTAATAATTAAAATTTTGAATATAATTTCTTCTAATTATCTTAATAAAAGCTATTGTTTTCATATTTATTTTTTTAGATTGCTTATTTTTTAATATACATAATTCTTTAAAGACAATTTTAATGGAATTATTTTTTAATTATTATATTTAAGTAAATAAAATTGTATCAAATCAAGTTATAACTTCTTAAATAAATTTGTAAATTTATAATATTATTTGAAATCTGTAAAATTAAAAAAAAAGCAACAATTAATGCAACAAGGAAATGTGATTGTAATATTAGATTTATTTGGTTAATTGTTTACACAAGTTTTAATTTTATTACTCTACAAAAATTTTGGGATTTTTACTAAATAAAATAAAAAAGATATAAAATGATTTTTTATATACTATAACAATATACCAGCATTTAAAATAGAACTCTTAAATAAATACATGAACTGTTAAGTTTGTCATATTTGAATAGAAGTTTAAGAATAAGAAAAACAATTATAGCCTGATACATTACATTGCTCAATATATTACATATTATGTTATATTTTAATAAATATCGAGAAAAAGCAAATCTTACACTTTAGCATAAATTTTTTGGTTTGATAAATCATAAATAATATTATGATAATTAAATATTGAATAGTACTAGAACGATACAACAAATTCGGTAAAAAATATTTTATGCGACACCACGCAACTAAAAACTTTTGCTTATATATTAAAGTATCAAGTTTATATCCAGCTCTTGTGCAAAAAAAATATAAGTATAATAATTATTATAACGATAATAATAATAAAAACTATAGAAAGAAATATATATTAATAAACTTTGAACTATCTCATTTTTTAGTTTCATTTGTTAACTTATAGATCATAAAAATTGGTGGAATCTCAATTATCACGCAGTGACGTCGAGCCGATTCATTGAAAGCCTGAATGAAAAGTAATGTGTACGAAACAAATCTGTTAATGAGATATTTCATCGTCTACTGCCACTTTCGTTCTACCAATACATCGTGCCTCATTTCTAACCTGATTCCGAATAATTTATTCGCAATTCCAACAATAATCTTTAAATCAACTGTCTGTTGATCCTTTGTCTTCGTAATATCCATGTATTTTTTTTATTCATATTTTAAATAGAAAGAAGTAAAAGGAAACAACAAATAGAAAAACTAATAAAAGAATCAAATACCAAGGAAATGTGAGAAAACTAATCTTCTATTGCCTATCAATGCTTATCCTTTCGTATTTAACTCGTGTATAAATATACGAAGGGTTTTTATCGAGGTAACCGAGCTAAACGTTAAATTTGAACTACTTTTTATTTTCCAGCCGTTTTTATTTTTCTTGTCATTTCTTAATTTTAAATTAGAAGGCCATTTCAACGCAGTTTTAACCATCATAAAGCATTCTATGCAGTTTATAGCTATTTAAATTTTTATTATTTCCTGTATCATTCAGCTGATGTATATATTTTACTTTATAATTTAAGGAAATATCATATTATAAACAATCGAAATCTATTTTTATAGTTAAAATTTATAATTTTTATATAAATATTTGGATCTTTTTTAGTATTTTTTATATTACCCTATAATTTATCTGAACCAATTTATTATCTATGAGTTATCAAACTCAATTTCAACGAGAAGAATGCAATATTTTATTACTATTGAAATAAATTTATTTTTTAATTTTCACATCACGTTTAGCATGCACTCTTTCATTATAAAATAATTAACTTAAATAAATAAAAATTTTTATTACTTTAAAAATAGGATTTTGCTCTCGTTACTATAAAGATTTTAATAAGCAAATGTTCCTTTATCCATTCTCAAAAGCATTTAAAGACTACATTTTAAATATTATATGGAGATATGTTTACAAAAACAAGAAACTTATATTACTAATTTATTGTCACTTAATTTTCTTAAAACAGTATAATTTATTTTAATTTACATTTAATTTAAATTCTATGCTCTCGTATGTAAAAATCTACTTTTATATAAACAATATATTTTGAATTATGCAAGAATTTTCGAGAGATTATTGAAAAAAAAATTAGCATTAAATATTTTCCTAAAATTTACAAAAGTAAATTTTTAGAATTAATAATATTCTAATTATAGAATATAATAACAGATTGAATGACAAAAATTAGTATTATACGACTTTTTAAAACTGATTCTAATCATTTATTTTCTAGTAATGTGTTGTTTTTAGTACTATTTTAATTAATATAATTTATTTTTCAATCTTATAATAATATCATAAATCTTTTTAAAAATATATAAAAAAATAAATAATTAGTTAATTTTTTTAATTAATAACACTAAATTTTATATAATTTCATATTATTACTTGAACTTGAAATATAAACTTAAGATTTTGTAAATTTTAAATTTTATAACATAATATTAGTTATTTTTTTAACCTTCGTTTAAAACTTCTTACATAAATCTCTAAAATAGAAGAAGAGAAAAATATATACACACGTGTGCGCATAGAAATATCTTTACATATAGAAAATAATATCAAAATATCTATAATTTATATATCAATAACCCAAGGTTATCTTTCAATAGAAAAAGAAACAAGGTCTCTGAGAATTATTACTGTAAGTAATACAGTCAAGATAATAAGATTTTTAATCAATATGTGTGTGTCTATATGTGCGTTGTTTTTAGCCTTATAAATAAAAGAATGCTGTACAATCCATAAAATTATTAATAGAATTGTCGGTAGAACTTTCAGTTAAATATTACTTCAAAAAACCATTTTATGAAGGAAAAAATGATCAAAATTCAAAAATAATTAAAATTGAAGAAAAATAAGCAAATTACTTTATGTATATATATATATATATACATAAAGGAAATAGAAAATTATTTTTATTGAATGAACATTTACTTTAATTAAATTAACTTCTAAAAACTTTACTTTACTTATATTAGAGAAACTCAAAAAGCATTTAATAAACAAATTGATCAATCACGAATTACATATTAGTAAATGTATGAATCGACCTACATTTTATAGAAACAATTTTAGTTTCAAAATCCCCTGAAGCTTATATATCTCATTATAAATAAAACCAAAAATTTAGAAGTTCAAAAAGAGATTATGATAAAATATATTTTAATGATAAATAAACGGAAAAAAATTTTATAAAATATATCACAATAATTCAATCACCAAATGAATAAAAATCATAATACTACTACAAATAAAACTATCAAAAAATTTTCAGATCATATAATTAAACGACAGAATAATTCATATAAGCTTTAAATCTATAAAATTTCAAAATTAATAAAAATATTAATGAAACAATTGAATATCACAAGATAATAAATTATTTTGTAGAGAATATAAAAGTTTTCAAGAAATAGTTTAGATTATAAACAGAGATGAAATAACACATCGGTAAAAATATTTTAAGTAATAAAAAATAATATTCGTTGTATTTATTGAAGACGATCAAATATTTTTAATAAAACATTTGTAAAAAAATTATTTAAATAACTTATTCGTAGATTTTATAAATAGATTTAAAATTATAGTAAAGAATTATTTTAATGAATCTCCACGAAATTAGCCAATATATTACACAAAGATTATTATTTTAAATAATTTGAAAGTACTTTAAACAGATTTTAAATACTAAACGAATTGTTGACATATCGATGAGATATTATTAAAAAATAAGATAATATTAATGAATCGATTATTATTTATATACAGAATGTGATTATAATTAAATAAAGAAATTTAAAAAAAATACAGTATCCTTAATATCAAAATGATTTTATGTATACATAAGATTTGTTTTTATACATATTATTCGATATCAAAATGTGAAAAAGCAGGAATAACCACTAATAAATAGCTTTTACTAATTATATTATCTTTAAAAAGAATGCAAAATAAAAAAATTTTTATTACAAAAAAGGACTACATTGTTCGTATTTGAACTTTTACAATTTTATAATATTTTAAGTATCAAGAATTCGAACACAACTTTACTAAATATATAGTTGAATGAGATAATAATAAATTGTAACAAATACAAATATAAATCACTATAATACTTAAAATTTTCGAATACGATTGTGTTCGTTTGGAATAAGTACGATCTCTCAAATTTAATGCATTTTGAAGATGACCATAAACCTAAAAACAATAGCGAAAAATAATATTGAAAATATAATTAACGATTCATGAAGAAAGAACTTAAAATAAATTTTTAGTTGTATCGATCATTCATAAGTAACAAAAAAAAGAGTTATCTTTACCAATCTGAATCATAAAAATTACATTTTTATAAGTTACGAATTCGACAAAAATAAAAAAATGCAATTAATTAATTTTGAATGAGATTCATTTATTGTTAATGAACCAAAAATCTATGTAATTCAATTAAAAATAAATAATAAAAAGTAACACATATTAAAAATATCAAAGTATAATAACTAATGTAATCAACAGATAATCGGTATAGTAATTGGGTGAAGTTCAGTATCCATAGAATATAGCTGATATATAAAATAAGATGAATAAGAAAATTAAAAACGACGAACATGATGAATACTATATGGATCATAATGTAATATATAAAATATTAAGAGATCAAATTTTGAAACAAAAGAAAGTGGTAGAGATTATGTAGACCTATGTAGAGGGATAAAGAATAACAGTAAGAGAAAAAAATGACCGAATATTTTATCGATGATAAAAGAAAACCTCTTGTTAAAAGAAAATATGAAAATCAATTGATTAAATTATAAATTTGTTAAATCGTACAAATTGTAATAAACTAGCTTTCAACGTACAATAATTTACATATGTGTGTACGTAATAACGATGACGAGTACGATGAATAAGAACAAAAATAAGAGTAAGAAGAAATGGAGAACGTAAGATAACACAAATGGAGGTCACGTAAGATACAATAAAAAAATAAAGAAAAAATCCAAGAATGAAAAAAGCAATGTCGCATTAGAGGTAGTAGATGCATATAAGCATGCATCCACAAAAGTGTTCGATGTTGCCACGTAGATGGTTAAATGCGCCATGAACTTTAGTAGCTATATCGATTATATGCGACGCTGCGACGCGCTCAAAGCCAACCCCGGCCCGAGTGGCGGTGCCTTTGGGTCTGTCGCCCTTGACTTTAAACTCCGTGACGCGTCATTCTCCAAGAGACGATCCACGAAACGAAGTTCCCACCGCGTCGCGCGAACGACTTTCGTTTTATTACTCGGGCACGACGCGTTTCTACCGTTAAAAGCCCCCCTCCCTCTTGTCCAAGCCGTCGCTGGCTATATGCGTTCTTCTTTTCTTTTGCCACTGTGTAATGGACGGACGCTCGGTCGCGTATTGAAATGTGGGAGGTATAAATTGCAAACGACTACCTCCTTCAGCGAAGACGAGCACGAAGCTTAAATATTACATTTTTTATATGTCTACGTAAGAACCCAGTTATTATCAAGAAGATATTATTCAAATGCATTAATCTGTCGTATTACTGTGATTGATGCATATGCGTTTAACGAGTGTGCGATTAATCTCTTCATTTATAATATACGTATGAGAATCTGGAGTGTTTGGTCATTTTTCTCATTAGCCTTTATTTTTAAAGCTTTATATTATGAATCCTACGTTCAAATTTTTTTCGAATTTTATATTAAACGTTTTAACGTTTGATTCAATAGTATGTATAAATACATTATTGCCATCGTGTCCAAACTTGATTTTTACTGTCTTATGTATTTACAATCGAGGATTATCATTTTTAAAGTATTACTATTGCATATTATTACATAATTCTAGATTGCATAATGAAATAAACAACCGATCATTAATATTTAGAAAGTTAGTTAGTTATATTTTTAATTGAAATTGAAAAAGCAATACAAATTATTAAACCATTCGATTACGCAAATATCTAAAAAAAGAAAGTAGAAATATAAACTGTGTTATATTTAATTCTGTCGCATTTTGTATTCTAATAATATTAACAATATGTTTTAGATAGTCTTATAAAGTGATCAAAGAATTTTTTAAGATTTTCAATTGAAGATTGTTACACCTACCTATTCATATATCTAATTTGAATTTAAAAATGCTTAACATCGAATAATAAAAATATTACTAAAAATTATAGAAGTATTATAAATTTTTAACATTTAATATCTATATGAGATTCTTATCAGTGTTTTATTCTTATGTAAATCATACAAATGTTCTAAAAAAAAAATGATAACAAAATCAATTTGTTATACATATCGTTATTACAAAAGATAAAATTGCTGTTCCTATACTAATACTTTAAAGTATTTCCAATTTACCAAGTGTTAACTTAAAATAAAATAAATTGATTTTACGTTTTATTACAGTAGAATTAAAAAATGAACTATTTTTAAAATACTTTCGAGTATGATTTCTGACTTACCATTTTATTTTTTGCTTATTTCTTAGACGATCTAAACACTTTCGCAAAGTATAGAAATTTACTCACAATTACGCTTAGAGTAAATATACACACATTCGATGCTTTCAAAACTATTAAAATTTATTTCCTATATACGTTATCGTGTATTTCACTCGGTTTCTTTAGATATTTGTCCGTGATTATCCATCGCAGGAATTTTATACAATTTTATATTCAGATGTAAAAATTTATAGTGAATTATCAATCAACTTTAAACTTTTAAGGAATAAAAATATCATTTTTATTGAATATTTTTGATTCTTTCAAATGTTGATCATATATTTTTGTTTAAAGTCGATCATTTGTATATATTCAGAATATTTTTTTTAAAGAGATCTAAAATTAAAATTTAAAAAATTTATTCTATACAATATTTTTGCATCAATCATTATCATAAAAGAAAATGCTTATTTGCAATAGATTCGTAAAATCGAAAGCTACTAGATATAAAACCTCATTGAAAAATCAAATTAAAAAACGAAAATAATACAAAATCAAAATAACGTTATATTTTTATTGATTATCCATATTGATGTAAATAAATATGTTATTGGAACTTTCCACTTATCAAAGTATTCTGTGAAAAATATGATAATGTTTTGATTATAGCGTGGTTTTATAGCATAAAAGTGATAAATCTAGTATTGATATTCTACTGATCGAGATTAATTATTCAAAATCTATTAAATTTTCGTTTTTAATCTTTTAATCATTGCTTAATTAAATTTTTATATATTACTACTATTTCGAGTACATTAATCACTGTATGCCAGAAAAGATAAGTTATATTTAATTTTTTTAGTGATTTCATATTTTGAAAATTAAATAAATTTCCTATATTGTACTATTCTACCCTACTTATTAAGTTCTAAATTTAAATTAATTTACTTAAAACTCTCATTATTTAAATTTATATTTATTATAGAAAATGTTTCATAACTTTTAGAATATATTTACCTAAAAGAATATTAATTTTTCAGTATATGTATACCGAGAACATTATTCGGTTTTTCCAAATATTTTTTATTTAAATTTCCATTTGTAATAAATCTAAGAAAAATAATTAATTGTATTAAACTTAAAAAATACTTATTTTTAAAGAAAGAAATTCTAATATAATAATTGAAATATATCTATTATAGAATATGAATTTATAAAAAAAATGAAATCGTTATATCATAATAAATGGATTTTAAAAACTTGTTGCTTCTCTCTGATAACTACATTTAAGAATACTTTTTCTTTTTTTTATCATTCACAATGAATATTTTGTTTAAAGAATAAGCTTCTTAAATTAATTATTACTACAAATAAGCGTCTTGGTAATGAAACCTTCTAAAAACATGCAGACTAACTCCGAATAAAAATGTTTGTACAATTTATCGATTCATCTACTTTTACGTATATTTACGCGATAAAAAATCTAACGTTATTCGAATATCTGAATTTCTTTTTCTTTAAAATTCTTAGTAATCGTTAAAAAAAATATATATATATAGATACTAATGAAATGTAATATCAAATTTTTGAAACTAAATAAAACTAATGTAAAATGAAAAAATAAAATAAAAAAGTAAAACATTTACTATTTTATGTTCATTATTATTTGCATATTTAATATGTTCAGTTTAGTTATACAATTTAAAATTTAATTATCATATTAATTTATTCACTTATTGAACTTGATAATGCTATGAGAATTCATATTTAAGCATAAAATGTAACTAGCTAAAAGTTATTTACTACATAATTTTCAAAATAAAATTATTTTACCAATAAATTTATATTTAACAAACAACCAGTTATTTCTATTTATACATGAGAAATGTTTTAAAATACTTATTATAAATAAAATAATTAGCTGTAAATAAAAATAAATAAAAATGATAATAATAAATTTTCATCAATTTGAAATTGAATTTTAAAAAAGTATTATATATAACGCCATACATTCCATTCAATTAAAATTTCTTTGAACTTTGCATACCGAGGATAATAAGTATATAATTATTTTTAGTCTGTACTTGAATAAACTTTGTTTTCAGCGTAATAAATATTGATCACAAAATATTTCACAAGTCTTGTTTACCATATTATATTAAATAAAGTGTTACCAAGGAAAAATAACTAAATAAAAGATAATGACGAAGAAGCAACTTTTTTACTAATACCTCGTTATTTTCCTTTCTATTTGTTGCTGTATAATCAACTAAATCTAAAATGAGCTCTAAATTTTGTTTTTTTTAGTAACAATTGTTATCCGATGAAGATCTTTCCTATGTTTATAATTCAAGATTATTTAATATACTTCGATAGTACTGTAAAATTACTGATAATATTTTATGATATCTATAGATAATTTGCAATTTTTGTTAATTTTAAATCAGAATAAAAATTTAAACACTAATATAATAAATAATTTAAACATAAAAATATTTTTTTTGATAATATTAATGTCATATCTACATAAAGTTTATCCAATATTAAATACTTCTCGTTGAAGTTAGCAATTAATTAAAATTAATTTTGTAATATATTTGATTGTAATTTATTATATTTCTTGCGATAGCGTAAATAAAATAAAAAAATACATTGGATCCATCTAACTTATATTGCAATTATTTAATCTATTTTCATTCAAAAAGTTTTTCTATATAATAAATAAGACCTATGATTGTGGTTGAGAATACTTAAATCAAAATATTATATTAAATAATATTAAAGACAATTTTCTCGAAAAGTTTTGGAAATATATGGATTTTTTGTTTTGAAAGCGTTATCAACAAAATTTAACTAAAAATCCTCGACTTGTGAAGTAGATCGAGGCAAAATAGAAACCAGAACAAATAGCGTACCTGTCATTGACCGCTTGCAGAAAGTGCTTTATGTATAATAAATTATGTGGAGGTTATAGACGATAAAGAATGGGATGCGCGTAGCAGAAAAGAAAAAATATGAAGACTGACTTTCATCCAATTCTTTTTTTCGCTCGATTTTGTGATAAATAAATTCATCATGCATTTGCGAGACGACGCGCACCGACAACGGAAGACCCGCAAGTGTATAAAAGCTTCTGAAAATTTTCTGTAAGAGGTTTTTGTAAGTCTTTACTCTCTTTGACGACTCACCCTCATAGTAACCACCGTTGCCAGAGAGTCGAAGTTGCAATTGATGTCGCAAAAGCAAAAAATACCTGCTCCCCTTTTTTTCTATTCCTGCTGATTTACAGTTTTTATGGGTCCTTTTTTTCGTGCGTGCTTCCCCCTACTTTCTTATAGCTTATTTCGTCACCCGCGTGGACATCCTTCTGCGAGGCTTAAGCTGATCTAAATTGCTTTTACTTACTTTGTGTAATAAGATATTTTACATATTTTTGTGTTAAACGCCAGAAATTCAACTGTGCCGTTGAATTTTAATGGACGTTTTAATTTAATCACGTATTTGAAGTAAATATTTATGCAGTATTCTATGTAAAATCATAAATATTTATACGATACATGTAATAATTTTAGTTTAATTTAAATGAACTCAGTCATGCACAATCGATAAATTATTAAAATTAATTTAATATTTAAATTAAAATACAATATTCATAATGATGCATTTGACTTTACTCGAATGTAATATAGTAACATTCGTGACTTTTTTTCAAATTAGTATTCTTGTTAAAAAATGAATTCATCAAAAAGCACATGGAAAATTTTTACTATTCAATATGTGTAGTATATTCTCGTATCGGTGGGGGTTTTATTCTCTATAATCGTCTAATCAATTTTTTACTCTCTATTCAAAACGTATTGTAATGAATAAAATATAAGAGTTGGCCCCAATATTTTATAGAATAAATCATGTATGCGTGATAACAAATTAAATTTTACTGCAATAGTATTTTTTTTAATTTTCAAAATGGTGAAATAAAAATTTTAGAGAACGTCGAAGTTTAGTTGCATTTTGATATAAAATAACGTATATAGTAATTGTACTTACTTTATTTAAAAATTTATTTTTTTAAGAAATAGTATTTTTATCATTTTAAATATTGAATTTTTTTAAAACAGAAAATCATATTCGAATCGATCAAAAAATTTATGAACGAGATGCATAAGTATCCCCTTATTTAAGTTTAATTTTGGGATATGCAATAATAATATTACTATAATGTAGCAGCTTTGTTTAAATAACAATTACAAAATGCTTAGTATTAAAAATATAAAAACAAATATTTTAAAAAACATACGGTTCTAACATACTAAATAATATTTAATATGTATTGTATCAAAGTGCACGAGTTTAACGTGAGAATTAAGTAAAATTTGAAAACTGATCTTATTTCTTTATTTATTTTTGCTTAATTTGCTAAGAATTGCATGTGTTCGATAAAAGGCTTAAATTTTTACGAATCAAAATCAGAACAATTACGAACGGATACTTTTTATAAAATGATGTGAACGCAATGTCCCACTCTCCCCTATAGTCGAAGCTTTTATGTGTATGTGAGTGTGTCAAGGCTAGATTTGCTCCAGAAAGTATAGAGAAGAGAGAATGCGGTTGTTGGCGCTCTCCTATACGCGTGTACATTTGTCCGTATGCATCTAGTGTATAGATAATCCATCTTGAACTGTGGGCGTATGTACGGTTATGACGTCAGTTAAAAATTTCTATAGAGATCGTACAAAGACCGTAGGTAAATAAAAGGGATTGGGAACTGGATGTCACTGGTGTTTATCATCGTTACACGATTCGGCTGTAATTACCAATTTCATGAAGCTTTCATTTCCAAAGAAATCAATAAAGCAATAGGATGCGAAATTTAACTACATAATCGATAAAGTGTGGAAGAACTGTTTTTTATTCTTTTGCACGTGTTGAAGTTTTTAACTTGAGTATAATTATAATTTAAAAGTTTTAAATTTGAATTTGTGAAAAATATAATACATAATTTAACATATTATTTTACAAGATAATTATTTTATACTATATTATGACATTTATTAAATTCTAATTCATTTATAATACATTTTATTGTTACGTAGTTCAATAAAGTTAAGTAATATAGTTTATGTAATATTAAATAATAAAAGCAATTCAATGTCCAAAATAGCCAGAACTGAATAATTAAAAAAATATTATTGATTTTTGATAGTTTGATGATATGTATCAACTGTTGTATTAATTAAAATGTATAACAAAATATTTATAAATAGAGGTAATAATATTATAATAATGTGTTGATTATGTACCAAAAATTTATATTTAATGAAACATATCTGCAATTTCAAGAAATTAATAAATGTTAATCAAATAATATTTCTTTTAATGAATTTTCAAGCTTTGTCTACAATTAAATTTTAAATATTATTTAAAATTATGTAATTTATTTCCAAATTATTTGAAATAATAATAAGGAATGGTTTTTATCCATAGATTTTGTTGGAAGAAGATAAAAATAATGGGAATATTTAAAAGTTATCGTTACATAGCATTTTTAAAGAAATTTAATAAAATTTCCTTCTTATGTATGAATAAAATTTAATTATTTAATGAAAAAATAATTTTAATTGTTTTTTAAATGATTAAATCAAAACATGATAAATATGTTAAAAATTATAAAAAAATTATTAAATTAATTTCTTATATTTAAATATTTTATAAAATTAACAATGCTTTTCCAGAAAAATTAAAAAATGAATACTTTTATAATAAACAATAATACTTTTTAATTAAATTGAAAGCCGCGTAAATATTTTTCGTAAACATCTAAAAATTTTTCTAAATTGCGTAATACTTTGCACTTTTTTCTTTCCTAATAATTCCAGTATACTTTATACAGGAGAATTTCTTGTGTAATTGTAAAAAAAGAAAAGCAATAGAATATTATAACTATTACTCGACGGTAACAAAGACTTTCTCAATTTTCTTTTGTAGAGCGAACGTTCATTATTGCATTCGACCGCAATCAATCGAACAATTATATAGGCGAAAGCAAGTCTTTGCAATAAACGATATTAAAATGATTTACCTATTTAGTTATGTACTAATAGTAACAGGAGGAAGACAGCGAAGAATCCACAATAAGGTAAAGTGGTTTGCTTGTTAATTAGGTATGTACTTTAATTAATTAAAGGTTGCCAGACTCCGCTATTCTCGTTCAACGTTATACACAACTTTCAGCTGTTAAAAAAAGTGAAAAAGATTGCTTCGCAAATTTTTTTTCTTTCGGAAGTAATTATAAGGAATAATACAATGGGCAATGATGATGAAGAAGAAGGAGGAGGAATCTGGAACGCCGCGTGTTTTCGTGCTTTCAAACGCGTGAATGCACTTTCATGAAAAAGTTTTAGCGGACAGAAGAAAGTAGCCGGATAAGGGCAGGTCGTCCGCTTTTTATAATTTGCTGTATCCGCGTAATGTTCCCAATTAGGTTTTCTTTTAATGTCACTTTTATACAGCTAATTTCTTTTAAGTTACTTTATTTCAAATTAAAAAATTTTTCCATTTATAATGATATTGATAAAAATCATTCCATATTTATACTATATTTAAACGGATGATAATTTGTGAGTTACAAAAAATTTATTTTGGTTACATTAAATTTTTTTTATAACTATTACATAATGAACGATTTTTGCCAAAATAGATAGTAATATTGCTTGAGTTGAGCCTGGTAACATTAGAAATTAAAATATGAATAAATAAATTTAATGTGCTTAATCATTCACTATTCGCTGTGAATATACCGTCATGTTTCATTTTATTAGACGAATACTTAACTTGTATACTCGAATATTCTTCTCTTGATAAAACTAATATTTGCATCTAATCACTTGTATAGATAATTATTTATTGAAAACACCGATTATACACTAATAAGTTAACAGTTATAAGCAAATGAAACAAATATTATTTTTAAATGTTACTAATAAAAAAAATATATAACTATCGAGTTTTATATAAGTAAAATACGGAATATATTTCGCATAACCGCAAGAACATCATGACCGACGATATATTCGTCTCTGCAATTATAAATTCGAATCGGATACCTATTTAAAACGTATATATAAGTTTAATAATAGATTTTGCGCAGTATAAGTTTACACTATTATATATATATATATATATATATATATATATATAAGCAAACAATATAAGCAGTATATTTTCAAGTTTAGTAATTATTTCTTTGTAAAATTTAAAAAGATTTTAATGTTTATAAATATCAAATATCATTTGTAAAGAATATAATATTTATAAAATTGAAAATAAAAAAAGAAATTTTTTTTTGATAAATAAAAAAAAAATGTATTTTAAAATTATAATAATGAGTTAATATTAAAAAAATGATGGAAGACCTTTTTTAATTATGTAAATAGCGTAAATTTTTTTAATCGATTATTTCGTCTAATCTGTTTTAATTCTTAAGATAGCTGTATTGTATGGATACCTTTAAATGCATTAAAGTACATGATTTGTTCATAATAATTCTTAATATTAAATATTAAAGAAGACGAAGTGAGTGCACAATATAGTTTATAAACAGTTGAGTGAGAACCTCGATTGTTTTGGCTGTTAAAAAATAATAAGCATCACGATGTGCAGTTGACGTCCTTAAAGAGGACAAAAGAACGAATGAGTGAGCGAGAGTGAGCGAGGGAGGGAGGGAGAGAGAGAGAGACTAAAAGAAAATCGAGAAAAACTTACCTCACGGCTCTTTGAGTCTTCATGTTGGCTCTCGTCCTTGAGCAGCAGTCAATGTTTATCCATGAACTTTTCTCTGGCACGTCGTAGGTCGCACTGCAACGCTGAAAAGTGCGTACACCCGCTCGGCAGCGGAGGGATGAGCGCGTGAGCTACGACTAGGACGTCGAGGAAACTACAACGCTCCAACACACTGGAAAAACAAAGATTAAGCCTCATTACTCATTTGTTTTTACCTCAACCTTCTCCTGTAATCTCCGGCGACGATATTTTCACGTGTGTATAACCGAAAGGCATCGGTGGAGAGAAAGAAAAAGTAAAAGGAAACGGCATTGCTAATGCAGAGGTACACGCGGATGCTCATCGCGATGCGTGCGAGCTTCCTCGGTCTTACTATGCACACGTGTACTCTTTCACCGCTTTCCTTCCCGCTTTGGCCTTTTAAGCTTATTTCTCTCCTTATCTCTGGCGACAACGTGGGATACAACGTAGTGAAAAAACAACAAGGAGGTGAGGACTCCAATGGTGATAAGCGTCAGCAACGATGACGCGTATAAACATATACTAAAGGAGAAGGAGAGAACAAACAGAGAGAGAGAGAGGGAGAGAGAGAGTGAGTGAGTGAGAGAGAAAGAAACAACCCACGCGCAAAATGTATACACTTTGTGAAAGCTTCACTCCACGAATAAAAGTGCGTGACTGTGAATCTCTTATCTAGTGTTGCCGTTATTTATGATCTTGCTGGATAAAACAATTGTTTGTTTACTTTCCAAATACAAACGAAAAATATCACGTGCCAAATAGTTAAAAGTAAAATACTCTTTCTAATGCCTAAGTCATTACAGTCAATTATTATTCGATATTACAGAATTTAATTATTACTATTCTAATAGACTCGATGATGGTTTGCTTGATTTATTTGAAAGTAAATGAAATTTCCTTCAACTACTAAATCATAAATTTTTTCACCAGAGTTTTACAACAGTATCATGCTCCTTTAGTTTCTTAAGTTATCAATTTACTTTATTTATTTAACATAATAAAATTATGTCATTTAAAAACATAATATTTCTCAGATAAATTTCACACCTTGCCTTTCTTTCGTTTTTCTTATTGCAGCACCTTAGAATTAGTGGAAGACTAATTATGATTTAAAGTAAAATTTTTCGTATATATCAAATGCAATTTTATAAATTATCATTATAATCATTTTAATTGAATTATTAATAATTTTCCTTAATAAATTTATATTTTAATTTAGAACAACGATTAAATTTTTTCACGATAATTATATATATATATATATATATTTTATTTTTATTTAAATACAATATATTTTAATACAAACTTTTTTTATTTCTTAACTTTGAAAGTTGATAAAATTACCGATCGATTTTGTATTCTAATAAAAACTGGTAGGATAATAAATATTGTCGAGAAACGTGAAATCACTTTTGAATTGATAAAAAAATTCAAATATTCGAATCATCATCACCGTGATACTTTTATCACTGAAGAAAATTTAAAATATATTTGTTATACTTATATCAAGTATGTTATAATTAACTAAAATAACTCGCTTACTTATTCAATACTTAGAAAAAAAACTTAAATAAGTCAATAAAACTCGGTAGAAAATATAAATGTCATTTTATATCAACATAGAAAAGATTAAAAAATATAATATTAACAATAAGAAAATCTTTCTTAAATTAAATCTATATCCATTGGTAATAGAACACTGTATTTTCGTAAATTGTTATTTAACAATCGCATTCAAATTTATCAGAAATTTTATAACGATTCCATAAATATGTATACAAAGGTGGAATCCATTTTCGTAATATATTGCAGTAATATCTTTCTTTTGATTTTTCCTTAATTTGAAATATTCTTTCAAACAGAATACAAAGGAAATTTTATTTTGTAAGATAAAATAATAACTCATATGCGTATGTCTATATAGAATTATTAGAATTTTTGAGCGACCGAAGAATAATAATCTGAATGGACCACGATTATGCAGATGAAAAGAGGTGTGCCATTATGTATAGAAAAAAGTATTCTAAAATAAACTACATATTCAGTTTAAAAATATCGTTTGTCACTTGAATCGTTAAAAATTATTTTTGTAAAAAATGCGCTTGTAATAAGAAATAATTTTTTTCAAACATAATATATTTGCTTCTGTTGAGTAAATACTTTTGAAATAACTTTAAATACAATTTAAAGAATATTCTTTATGTTTAAAGATATGAAATTAAAAAAAATTATTTCTAACTTACAAGTAAAAATATATTTTATATTATGTATGTGTGTGTAACTCATGTAAAAAATGTATGAACCACTTATACCAATGAAAATTTAAGAATATATGAATTATTTGTTACTCATCATGAAAAATATTCTAATAATATCTTTTACATTTCAAAACTTTTAAGTATAATGAATTTACATTGATTTTATATTTTTATAAAAAGTAAATATTTATATTAATAAATATAAGTAATGTATTCAAAGATTTTAAACAATTTCTTAAACATAAATTTTTAGTTAAGTCTAAACAACAATTTATCGCAAGTTTAAAACGAACATTAATTGTTTTTACATCAAATATGTCAGTCGAGTTTCTCCAGATAATATCAAAAATATCGTATTACAGAGTGTTATAGGACATTGATACAATCAGCAACAAGCAGCGTAGAAATTTTTCAATCATTTTTTGCGTTATCGAATTTTTTAAACTGAAACGAAAAACATAACTCATTGCATATAGTTCCATCTCACGTGTTTTACTAAATAATTTATATCGCTTAAAGTTTTTTAAGTATAAAAGAAACAATAAATTTTAACTTCAAGTTGAGAAGCAACGATCTTAAGAGTCAAGAAAAAACGTTTCTTTATTTTCTTTTTATTTTTATGCAACGGAATGTAAACGCGATAGTAAGATAGCTTCATTTCGTTACGTTTTCCGGACCGTTATTTGGAGCACTTTATTCTGCTCCATTTTTCATGTTTAGCACTTTAAATCGCGCTCTATTTTCTTCGGCATTACATTTCGCTTACAAAAAAATGATTTTCGCGCAAAAAAATCAGCCAGAATTTTCAAACGGTTTTCCGATACACAGGATCCTGATCTCGAGAGTTCCCCAAGAATCCGAGCAAAACTCGCGAAAGATCGGCTTTATACGTCGATGAGTAGAGAAACAAGAGTCTTGTCTTTTTCTCTACCGTCCCCTTCCATCAGTTCACACTCTCTTTCTCCCTCGATGTGTACACATTTTCTTGTAGTCGTTGGGTAACTTTCCTTGTGGCTGAGCTTTGTGTCGCCCCGTGCGTTCACCTTTCCTCCTCCCCCTTTCACCCACTCGTCTATCCTTTGTACGTACGTAGGCATTGCGGTGCACTTTCTTTGGTCCGTTCTCGCGGGAACGCGGGCGTTCTGGATTGATTGACAGGAGGCCCGATCCGCATCTCGCGCGCTCCTTTCGGGACAAACACGTGCTCCCGAAGGCGCGAGCGGTATCGATACGGTTACTGGACTCTCAAACTTCCCCGGTTCGAGCAACTCAATTCAACGATGTAATAGTAAAAGGCACAACTTTGATGAAAATTCAGGGCCTACGCTTGAACAACAGTTGACTTTAGAGCATTTTTATATTCATATTCGGAGATTTTTGGCACCCGTACAATTTTTCTTCTACTTTCTACGATCGCTTTCTAATAATTGACGGATTAATATTATTTCCAATACATTTTAAGTGTAAAATTATGGAATATCAAAAAATCAAGTTTTTTTAGATTTTTAAATTAAAAATATACTAATTGAATCGTCAAAAATAAAAAAAAATTGTTCATATGATATTTTTAGAATTTAATTTTTATTTGCTGAAGAAAATTTAAAACAAAATAAATAAATATAAAAAGACAACATTTATTTTCGAACGATATAGAATTAGAACTTAAATTAGTACAAAATTTTGATCTTAAAAATTTAATTAATATTAATTGAGAAAGTCTTTTATTTACAAAATACTTATACAAATTGTACGTTATTTAATCAAAAGTTAGGTATGAATATTTTTTTTATCTTAATGATAATTATCAAGTTTGTTAATAAATTTTATAAATTTAGATATTAAAAAAATTTTTTTTAATACTGCTCAGATTAACATAAAAAAATTAGTTAACGTTTAAAAATAATTACAAAAACTTATATATATTTGAAAGTGTGATGATTAGATAATATTCGTTATTTGTATTAACACTTCTGTTTGCTTTTGAAGCTAAGGAAGTAAAAATACGATAAAATTGCGGGATATTACTAACGTAGGGTAAAAAGTTTGATGAAATTTTACGTTACATGTTAGACGCTTATTAATTTTATTGCAATATAGTAATTAAAAGATATAAATTCTTATAATATCAAATAGATTCTCGCGCATTGTTTATCATCAACAATCGATAACGTAAAGTACCTTTGCAGATGAATCAAAATACACTTCTTGAATTACAATTTTATTTTCACTCATAAAAAATATAGGTGAAAAAAGTGTTTATAGAAGAAAAATACAGTATACTTTCTCACAAAATTAATCGACTACATTAATAACTATTTGTTTTTTATGAACATAGTCGTGCTAATCATTATTTATGGAAGACACGCGGGTTTTTAAAATACGTGTTTTTCTACATTATATTTACAAAGATTAGAATTAGAAATATTTGAATTCGATATGAAATTTACATTAAATATATCGTGTTTAATGTATTAAACATATTATGCATTAAATATAACGTATTCAGTATTGTTTCTATTGAATTTTTTATCAAGATCTATCTATAATTAAAATTCAATCGAAGGACTAGGATTTCATAATATTCATAAAATATATGTTTATTTAAAAAGAAGGAATAGCGAATTCAAGATATATATACAAGATTTTTACATATAATTTGAAAGAAGTTTCGTCAACTTTATCGTTAAAAAGGTACTTAAATATTGGAGTGTAATGACTTTTTTTATATTTTTGACTTACATTATCGATAATAAAATTAGAGTTTTTTTAAAAGCAAAGTTTTAACAGGAAAATGTGCTGTATTATGTAATCTCGAATCAAGATCGGTATTTGGTCTATAGACGATTTTTAGAAAATCACTCACCTTTTCGTGAAAAGCGAGAAGGTAAATTTTTCAATTTCCTTACGAGCGCCAAAGATCAAAGACAAAAAAGTAAATGCGTGCAAGGACAACGTTGGCTCTTCTAAGCGTCTAAAGAAAGTGTCAGCGCAGTGAAAGCTGATTCAAGCGAAAAAAATACGTTCCCGATTCGTTTTATCGCGTCGCAACAAGAAGCGCCGATCAGGGGATCGGCAAGGGGATAAGTCCCGGTTCGACGCTACACCGTGAAAAGTCGGAAAAACGCGGACTCTACCACGGCAAGCTAAGTTCACAGCTCTCGGGCGTACCTGTGTACACGGCGTTCATTCCTGACGTGAGTACCTGGCGGCGCGCGAACTTGAGAGCGAGAGAGAGAGAGAGAGAGAGAGAGAGCAAGAGAAACGGGCGAATGCTCTTCGCCGTAGCAGCGGAGGCTAGTCGAAGACTGGTTCTGTGGTTTCACGAGAACGCTTACGAGAGAGAGAGAGAGACTGGCCAGACGGCTTTGGAGTTCCTTCGGCCTCTTCGTCCCGAGCTCCCCTAGCGGGAGGGAGAAAGAGAGACAAGCAAAAAGCCAACGCGCGCGGCTTGGAAGATAAGGAGGAATCGAGCGAGACGAGGCTATGCGGTCGTACGCTGTGGAGCGCGTCAGGAAAAGAGAGACAGACAGAAGCGCAGCGGCTGGTACCGTTCCTCGGACGAGCGGGAGCGCGGGGAAAAGGAGATCGACAGAGAAAGAGAAAGAGAAAGAGAAAGAAAGAGAGAGAGAGAGAGAGAGAGAGAGAGAGAGAGAGAGAGAGTGAGCGAGTAAGGGAGAGAGAGGGTGACACGGGAAGAAGAAAGAACGAGGGGAAGAAGAAAGCAAGCGAGTACTGTTAGGTACGGGAGAAAGAGACGGATGAACTTATTTTCTTTGCGGAGCAGAAGTTCGCATGCGCGCGATCCCTCGATTACGTAAAGTCGAATCGGCACTTTTTTGCGAGCGCAAAGCCGCGCATTCCGAGATTGGCGCGCGTCACCGCGCCGCTGTCAGTGTGTCACTTGCCTCCCGCTGATCGTCAGAGAGAAGCCGACGCTCGAGACGATTCAACGAGGCAGCCGATCGATCGAAGCGCCGAAAACTCCCCGAATAGAACTCGAGCGCGAACACCTGGTCGCCTCGGGACTCGCAGGTGCGATCCTCGCCCGCCTCCTCCCACGCGTACACCCACCGATAAATAGGGAGTACAATTACCTGACGTCCTCGGGGACGCGCGTGGCTCAGCGCTCGGCGAGCGGGCCCGCGACTGCCGGGGCCTCGGGCCCCATGTTTACTCCGTCTATCCCGGCGGCGGCGGCGGCGGCGGCGGCGGCGGCGGCGGCAGCGGCGGCAGCGGCGGCAGCGGCTGACGCGAGTACGAGCGACCAAGCAATCGTGCACCGATACCAACCGTGGGGCTGCTCGCGGCTCGACTGCCGCTCCGCTCGCCGCCTCCGCGTACGCGGTCGTGGCGTCGTCCCGTTCCCATCGCTCTCGCCGCTCCACCTTCCTCTGTTTCTCTCCCCCACTCGCGGCTCCCCGCCGCCACCACTGCGACGGTGGGGAAGGCCGAGGCGAGACGGCCCGCCGCCGCCGCCACCGCCGCCGCCGCCTCCGTCGCCGCCACCGCCGCCGCTGATTTTCCATTTGGCTCTCGAGATAACGAGGCCTTCGACGCCTTCGACGCCTTCCATGCCTTCCATGCCTTCGACGCCTGCGACGCCTGCGACGCCTTTTTCCAAATTCAACGCGCGAACCCGACTTACTCGTTCAGACCCTTTCCCAACTTCCTTTTTACTATTCCTCGTTTTGTGCTAATCACAGCACCGATCCGCGGACCGATCGACCTACTTACAACGGTCCTCTCTGCAATCCTTGCACTTTTCATAGGTAAATCAATGCTCGAAGCCAAACTATAAATATTTTTTATCGCGTACCGTGCTTTTGCTTCCTTTTCCTTTCTTAACTCGCGTAAAAATATTTTAATGTTAAATACGTATAATTCGAAGATGTCGCCGAGCATCGATTTTCTTTTATCCTTGAAACTCATTCCTTGAAAATAATATTCGCAGCTACGATGGTACATCGTAATTCGTTTTATTATAGATAATTTTAATTTTATCGCGTTGTCTAATATGTTATAACGCAGGCGAATCGTCCGTGACCGGTGCACTTCGTTTTTTCTAATTTTTACAACCTAGTCGAAAAAGAAAACCAGTCAGAAAAAAGAGAGAGGAAAATTTATTACCAATTTAAAGAATACTGAATTAAAGTAAATTGTAAAAAACTGAGCGATCGTTCGTTTCATTTTTCATAGCAGAAGTCGTTGTTATAGATTTTCCAGCATATTTTATTTTGAAAGTTTACATTAGACTCATTCCATAATTACGGAATCTATGAATTTTATGCAAAATGGTTTTAACCTTGTAGTGAAATATTTTAGTAAAATTATGATAATCTTAACAACTTATAATATTTTTGATAACATTAAATTTTTAAATTTAAAAAAATTGTCGAAACAACAAATTATTGGCAATTAAATAGAAAATAACAATCGTGACCAAAATCATTAAAGTATCCGTTTATATATAAAAACAATACTAAAAATCCAATTCGATAATATTAAATATTTTTTTAAACTATATTTTAATACCTTGTTTCGTTATTGCAAAATTCATGATTACTTTTTAAATGAAAATTTTTTTAAATAAATATTTACCATATAGTTTTGCGTACAAAAAAATTGATATTTAAATTAATTTTTTTATACAATCAAATTTTTTCTTTTTTAATGTAAATATTCTTTTCTTAAACTCAAACTTAATGAATTTTTAATTTAATTATTTAGCTCACAATACTTAAAAAAGTTTTTACTATATTATTATTTTTCATTTTTTTGAAAATAAATATTTATTCAAAAATTAATCTAATTTATTTCTATTTTAATTTGTTTTATTTTATTTTATTTTCGAAATTAAAAGAAATCCTTTCAAATATGTGCGAAAATTGTATATATTTTTCTATATCTTTTAGAATTTGGTATTTATTTAATTGAATAATCATATCGGTTAAATTCATTTTGGAGGTAACTTTTAACCGGAAATTCAACTTCTCTTTCATGTAATATGCAAAAACTTGTTGCTATGTTTTAAATGTTTGATGAACGTGTAAAAGTTTTTATTTTTTTTAAAAAAATCATAAATCTATTATAGAAATACCAATTTGATTATATTCTTCAATTTTATAAATTCCACAATATTTTATATTCTTACTGTGTAATTTTATTTAAATTATAATATTAATTCAACTATCTTATTATTTCTGTTACAATTGCTTTTAAGTAATACTTGTATATTGTTTTAAACACATTAGACACTTGATAAATATAATAAGAATGAATTTAAAGTTTTTTACATTAGATTTAAATATAAATTTAATTTAATTTTAATTAATAGTATATTACTAATCAAATCATTACTTGTTGCTTTATATCCGTTAATAACCATTTTTTTATACTCGCAATATATATATAGATACTCGGTTTTTAATATTACTTAATATTATTATACAGGCATGATTTAGTTTATAATTTTTATTAATTATGTATAATTATATAGAACAATTCGTTAATGTAAGTATTAGTATCAGTAAGATTTATTTTATAAAATTTATTAATTTGATAAAACATATTTTGTTAAAATATTTTGTAAATGCTCTATTCTATTTAATATTTAAATAATAATTTTTACGTTTAAAAGAATAAAGATTTTATTTCATTATTAGAAACCTGAAACTATTTTCTTGGTGAATAATTAATGTATTAAATACGTATTTTTATTTGAATTATTATTTAAATACTGTAATTAATGCAAATTCTGAGCTCTTCTAAATAATAAAAAATAACATTTAATATCTTTATAAGTAAGAAAATACCTTACAAGTTTAGATAAGTTACAGAAATTATATTTTTTACGTTATTATATTTTGTTAATTATTCTTTATATTTATATGTAGCGCTATAATTGAAGATAATTATCTACAGTATATTCTAAAATTCATAAGATTAAAAGCGTTCAATATTTATAAAGCCGATAAATAAATAAACGTCTATATTTAAAATTGAATCTAGAACTGATTCGGTCTAAATTGAATCTTTTTAAAGTAGATTTTTAATTGTTAGTGAAATATTATTATTAATGTTTAACGCATTTAATTTGGGATACTTATAGTTTCTGATTGTTTTTGTATGCATCAATTATTTAAGCAGAAAATTCATTGTTATATGAGAAAAAATATCGATTAAAACAGGAGATAATTTAAAGAAAAATCTCGCAATATATAAAAGCAATAAAAAGGTATATACACATGGGGATCCTTTTATGATAATTGAAAAGTAGTAGAAGCTACATTGAAACATTGAATCATTGTACAGAAATCAAAAATTTAAAATATTTTTATCATTTGCGTTATTTATTATGAAATTACGATAAATCTGTAGTTTTCTAATAAAATTATCCTTTTGTCTCTTCAATTTGTATATTTTTATATATTTTCGTATTTGTATCATATTACCTACATTGCAACTATTATTACGGACATAATTGTTAGTTAGCAATAAATTAAACAGTTTCAAATAACAAACGTTTCTAGGCATTTAGTTTGCTTTAGAAAAATTATTGTATGCTCTACCTCTGTACCTCGTGAATGTCAACTTTGTAATTTAAGCTTCAGCAAATAGTTTATACGATTTCTGAAACCTGATTAACTTTAAATACAAATATTATTTATATAAAAAGAATATTTTTTAAATTATCGTTAGTTTATATTGAGAATGTACCATCGTATGATATAGTGTAGCAAATCAACTATGGTTACATGTTTCGTTCAGTCAAACTATCTTCGTATAAAAAATATTTTTATCAATTTTTAAATAACTATTATTACTATTTAAAAAAAAATTGTTATATCCACATTTTTCTTATTAAATTTATAAAGTTCGTTGTAAATCTATACAATAGGAAACTTATTATTTATAACTTAATAATAAGTTAAAAAAATTAGTGCGTAGATGTAAATATAAAAATATTTTTTCTCTCTATGAATAAACAATAGTAGATTCAATATTTTCACTTTTTTCCGAGACAGATATCTTCTCGTTCGTTCTCCGTGTTTTTTAAAACATCGAAGGAAAATTACAGATTCATTCAATCCCGTTATTAATTAGACAAGGTTTCCTTTTTCGCATAGAATTTGTTTCTGTACCCAAGCAATAAATTATAATAATAATTGGGTAAGGTAATAGATGCTTATTGTTCTAAGATCTTCGTGAATAACGATGCAACTGTAATTAGGCTTTATTAATTATTAATTTAATTATTTATTGTTCGTTATATAAAATGCAAACATGATTAATCGTTAAAATATGTGAAAAAAAATCAAATATTTTAAACTTATTCGTATAAAAAAGGTTAAAAAAGAAAAGTGATGAAGTGCTATCGTATTGATAAAAAATATACAATCACAGATAAAGAGTTAAGTTACTATGAATTATGCATAGTTAAATGAGAATAGAGTAATCGATGATTGATATAACCATTAAAATACTTTGCTTAAATTCTTCTGACTGTAATGAAAACAAACAGAAAACGAAATAGAAATGAATTCCTGCGAAGAGGGTAAGTGAGATCGTTGAGCGAACGCAAATTATGAATAGATCCTTATCTAGATAGTAACATTTAGGATGTGATAACATTAGTGTTTATATAAACAGGGTCTTTCAATTCCGAATTTGGGAACCATTGATTCCATCTTATAAACGTAGGCTGAATTTATCATCGTGTGACACCGTGACCGAATTGCCGCATGGTACGATGTCTGGAGAGAGCGGTCCCACGCTTTTTTTATATCTTTGAGGGAGCTGATGTGGCAAATTCAGGCAATGATATAAATAATAAATATATTAATAAGTGTCAATGTTCAAACTTAGTAAAGTATTTTATGGAAATTATCAATACTTTTATTTAAAAAACTAAAAATAAAAAATTTGAGCTATAAAAAAGGAGTGTAACATCATATAATAAATTTAGAATTTCTTATGTTCTCAATAAGAATAAGTACTGAAAAAAATTATGTATTTTACAACTCTCTATATAATGATGATTACTTATAGTTCAACGTAATCATCGATGATACGTATAAAATTCAAGTAATTAGATCAAACTCTTATCTAGTTGGTAATACCGTAGCTGGTACATATTTCGTTAGAAATCATTAAAAGTATTGGGCTATACATTGACATTATTAAATTTTACATTACTGACGAAGAATTGACTTCATATACTTTAGGATGTTTGTTTCTATATAAAATAATTATTTAAGAAAGTAGAGATATTTAACGAATCGTTATTTTTATTCAATCGAGATAATGTATTAAATGACAAAATTTTAAATAATTCTGTCTCTTATCAAAAAGATAAACCAACGTATAACCGTGATTTGAGAGTTAAATTATATATTTTAGACTTTATATTATATATAAGTAAACTAGATTCCGTCTTTGAAAGTATGTTTTGTGTCTAGTATTATAAATATAAATTTAAAAGGAAGATAACTTATGTACTCTATAATTATTGCTGCCGGAAAATCTTTGATACAACGTTCTATACTAGATAAAAAAATATTATTATTTAAAAAACAACTGTAGTTAAAAATTATATTTTATCACTTAAATACTTAGCAATCTTATTAAAACTAAACAAAATAAGATGATATACCTGTTTAAAAAAATATTAATATATAAAAATATATCCGATACCAACAAGGACATTTGAAATTTTAATTTTAATTTAAATTTATTATTTTCAAAAAAAAGGTTTTGGAAATAAGAATTATAATATATTAGGCTATACATAAAAATTGATTCAGAAATGAATAAGTCTTAAACTGACAATAATACAGTCATCTTGCATAAAAAATCGTGAAATCATGACAATTTGGATAAAATTACAAAAATCAATTTTCAAACTTTTGACTCGGTAATTCATAGTTTACTTAAATTTTAGAACTATCAATAATTCAAAAAAATTTACTTAATATAACACAAATAATTCACTAATTAAATTTTACGTTAAACAGATATGTTAAGAATAATGAAATAATTATTAATTTCCCATGTAAGTTAAATATTAAAGTAAGAAAAGAAAACCCAAATATCTTGTTGTATAATAATGTGCAAAATATTTTAAATTGTCGTTGGAAATATAAAAATCATATGTAGAGCTACATGCAAATTAAGTAATGATAAAAATCATAGTTATTGTTGAAAAAATTATATATATCAAATATTGGGATCTAATTATATATTAAATAATATCAAAATAATATATAACTATAATAAATAAAATGAGGTAAAGAAAATCCTTAAATGCACAAAATAATAGATATATATAACACGATTATACATCAAAAAATCAAAATCGACAAAAACATATTAAGCAATATAAATATTAAAAAAAAATAATCAATAAAAATACAAAATTAAAAATAAATAATATGAAAATAGCTTCGGTAATTATTAATATAAATAAAACCATATTTCACTGGTGCATAAGAAACATTCTATAAACTTGCATTTAAAAACTTTAAAATAATATTCGTGACTTTTCGTATACAAAAATTATGTAATTTTTATCAAGTTATAATTTATATATTTGAAAGCAAGAATTTACATTTTGACTATATCAAAAATATGGTATAAATCATAATAATTTTTTACACATGAATACAGTATCCTAAAATATTGTAACTATGCTCTTTTACTTGTATAAAAGATGATCGTGGTATACGTCATGTCCAATATATAAAATACATATTAGAAAGTAATCTTAAATTAGAAGATATTTTTATATTACTATTTATTGAATAAAAATGTTTACGAAAAGTCTTTTTCTATTAAAAAAGGAGAACTTAAATAATTTGTTTAATTGTATTTCTTTACTAAGATAAATTATACATGATTTAATAAAAAATAGAATATTAGAATAAATTTTCACATTTCTATTGAGATATAAATATCAATAAAAAGCAGGAAGTTTTGATAGAAAATAAACTTTATAGGTAATTCAGAATATGATTTAAAATAATAATTCATATTCAATGTAATATTCAAAAATAATTTTGTTACAATTATCGATTTAGGAAAATTAACAAAACATAGATTAATCTTATTAGAACAAAATATATTGATAAAATTATATTTTAATAGATAATTTATATTTTTATTTGTCATATGGTAAAGACTTTTAATGATATTAAACATACAGAGGAATCTATTAATGATATTCATCAAGCTGATCAAATAGCAGTAAATGAATTTACTTTATACTTTTACTAGGAATGTATCAATTACGTATTATGAACTATATTTAATAACGAATTGAAGTATATCGACCCCATATATTATTTCATTTTGGTAATAATTAGTGAGGATTCTCAAGAAGTATGTTCCAATTGTTAAAAAATATTGCAAAGAATATTTTTATTTAGATAATTTATTAACAAGATTGAATGATTGTGGCAAATAATTTCATCTATTATTTATACTAATAATTATTAATAAAATTTATTTTCTTAAAATTTGGTTAGCATTTTATAATTTTTGTAATACATAAAAAACTTAAAATGAAAAATGCTCTATACAATTATTATGTACTATAGCTAGATTATCATTGTTAAAATTTAAAATGCTACTGGAATTAGACTTATAATTGCTCTACTTCTGACTCAAGTGCCTTATTAGATTACAACATCTATTAATATCAATTTTTAATTCTTTGACAATGTGAAAAACTTTTTTAAAATAAAAAATAAATTGCTTGAATTGATTATTAAAATCAAGAAGCAATCCCATAATAAATAATTCTATGCTTATCTGTTTGAGCACCGACTTCAATACCGGTTATCTGCGTACGAAATTTTAATTATACTATCGATTTGATCCACCCATTTAAGATTATTAAAATAGGTCATAATTTATAGTGTTGAAATTCTATTATAAGCCCCATCGAGAAATTATAAAAATTGTAAAATTAGGAAATTCTGAATCAAAGATCTGGATTATATAATATTAAACAATACATATTTTGAAAGTTTCTAGTATTATGTAATAAAAAACATTTTCTGAAAAGGAGAAAGTGTAGTTAAAAATAAAAATTTAATACAATAATGTTTAAAATTCCAAATTCATTGGTGAAAAAAAAAGAGAATTAAGATGAGCTCTATAATAATTATAAATCAAAAATACGACTTTTTTCATCTTCGTATTGATTTATTAAAAGTAAAAAATGAATTTATTTTAAATTATTGAGTAAAACTATTTATTTAACGAAAAAAATCAACCCAGCAACATAAGAACTAATAAAAATACTTATTAAAAGAGTAAATATAGTAAAAATTTGTTCCCTTTTAAATATCGTATTTTGAGGGAAATATTGAAAGATGTTAACAAATTAACAAAATATCACTGAAAACTTATAGTATGTGAAGTGCGTCTTACATTCTAAAAACTGTGTACACTACAAAACACAAATTATAGCTTATTGACATTGATACTGTTCGCATGATATTAATTCAAACTGCTCGAAATATCAGAAAAAAATCAATTTCAAAGATTAAGTTTCTATCAATAAATAATAGTTCGGATATTATAGATAGGTAAGACAATTTTTTATAAACCTTGTAATTATTCATTAAATAATAAAAGTTTATAACTATATTAAGAATTGAAGATTTTTTAATAAGATTTGTAATACTTTATTCATAAAGCATAAAGCATAATTAATATTTGGTTAAATAATGTTGATAAGTTTGTATTGTTAATTCTGAAAACTTTTCGTATAATTTTAATTGAATAATAAAATAATAAAATTTCAAATAAAATGGGATATATTTTTTTTATATATATATAGTGTCTGAAATGTATACATACGTAACGTAACCAAAATATAAACTCATATATCAGATTTTTTATTAATCATCATTAATTATTAATATCACTTAATCTTTCATTAATACGTATTGCAATTTTAAGTTTAATTTAATATTGTAATAAATTATATAAAGTGGGAATCAAAATCATAGGAATTTTTATTTCAAAAGAAAATTTAAATGCGTTTATATTTTAATAAAAAGTTTTATTAAATTCAAAGCCGTAAAAATCAATTCGATAATTGGTGAAGATAAAGAGTGACAAGTCTTTTATTTAAAAGTTTATGGATGTGTAAATAAATATATATATATATACGTTACTTAGAAATAGAAGGAAGGATTATAAATACTAGGAATGGTGAACGCGAGTACATTATTGCTACATACACACAGCATATACAGTTCCATCTATTGACTACATCATGTACTGTACAAGTATCACTAATACCTCTCTTGATAAAATATTTATTATCAAGTTCTTAATATCTTATTGGTAATAAATAATATAATCAACCGTCTTTGATATTTTAAAAATAGCTATAATATTAATCTGTCTCTCACTCTCTCTCATCTTAATATATTATTAATATTCTTGTTTAACAATATAATATTATATATAACAAACTTTGGTGTAAATAATCAAGATTTATTACTCGGTATTTAAAGGGATATTTTGCGCCATAGCAATTATTTTCCTCTTATGTAATTCTAATTTTTGTTCTTTTATCTTTAATAATTTCTGTTGGACATTCAATTCACTTTGACGCATAGCCATTCTTTCAATGTGTCTCCTTTCCTTATTTTTCTCAGCAGTATCAAAATGTTTTTTTATTTCTACAATTAATTTTTCAAAATATGCAATAACTGGTTCATTTGATAATTCTATATTTTTGGTTGTTGGTATACTTGATGTTGGTAAAGGATCTTCGCTTCCTTCGACGGTTGATAAATTTATAATTTTTTCGTTTCCATTTCTCATTTTGTGTAAGGATTCATTAATAATTTGATCGTTAGTCTGTTTAGAAATAAGTTTTGGTAAAATTAGTGCATATTTGGTAGATCCACCTATTGTAGGATATTCACTTTCGTGTAAATAAACAGATTTTCTTTTTTCAGTGAAAATTTCATCCAATGCTCTTTTGTGTTCCCAATGTCCATAATGTTTCATCCTTCCAGGATTCTTCATCATCTCCCTTAATACTAAATTTCTATATTTACGTTCTAAAACTCTCCATTTATTTTCACATTTTTGTGGACTAAAGAAAAAACCATGTTTCTTCATTTCTACAGAAATTGTTTCAAACATGTCTCGAAGACTTCTGAACTGAGTCGTTTGTCCAACCATTGATCTATATTTCTTATATTGATTTATTAAGCAAGATGTTGCTTTCGATGTCCATAAATTATAGGTTGGATCTAGTATCATGTCCGAAGACTGTTGTTCTCTTCTTAAGTTATCAAAAGATGAAAAATGATTTTGAATCTCTTCGTCTGCATTTTCAGGGTATTCAATTTTTATTTCTATCTCATCGACTCCATCTATAAAAATATTTATAATCATTTTAAACTGTCGTTTATAAAAATTTTAAGATGTCAATGAATAATTTTTAAAAAGTGATTTAATATTAATGTAAATAAATTTTTAATGGTATTTTTCAAACTTTCAAAATGAATTATTAAAAAAATTTTAAACGATAAAATAAATTATTAAAAACGATAATACATACATGTTTATTAATATTTCTTTTAACGTATCGCAAAAAATTCAAAGATGTACATGAAATTCTTATTTAAGAAAATTTAAGAATTATAAAAAAATGATGTAATTTTTCATTACAAATAATTTAACAATAAATTATATTTTTATTAATCTACCCCATAAATATTTTTGAAATTTAATGAATATTGAATTGACAAAACTATATAAAAATCATAGTTGTTACTGTATCTTGATACCAAAGGAAAAAAATATTTATGAAGTCTATTAAAACATCCGTGACTAGTATTACGAGTTTACATTTCAATCCTAACCTAAATCAACCGCATTACTTACTGTTCAACGTAGCCTCCGGTATACAATCCGCATTCGACATCTTAAATTGTTTGTATCAAAAATAGTTTAAAACTAATATTCAATAACGAAATTGCTTATAAACGTTTATTAGTTGCTTCGTCACGAAACTGCGCTATTGCAGTACGAACGAGTGATTACGTAATTCGACACGTTCATTGCGGACTACTACAGGTGTAGACGAGCGGTATACGAACACAAGAGAACTTGTTGGAAACCGGTTACAAGAGTTAGGTCTCCAGTTCATACAAATATGTTTCCAATAACATTCGCCGCAGATTTTTGCACCAAATAATAACGATGTTATTCTATATATCCTACTGCTAAGCTTAATAAATGTATCAGAAAAGTAATATATTTTTTCAATATTTAAATAAAATATATAATGATAAATATTATTTTATATAATTATATAACGTATCATCGAAAATATTTATACATCGTTAATTATGTTTAATATAAATATATAGCATTATTCGTTGACGAAAAAGGATATTTATATGCAATGAAAGTTTTTATATTATAATATCGTAAATGTTGTGGTAACACACAATTTTTTATTTATAAAAAAATTATTGTAATATACTCGCTTTGTTTTTAATATAGTAATAATTTATTTTATTCGAAAATAAAATCATTCTCTTAATTATTTTACTTTTAGCTAAAAAATATATTCATTTACATAATTAGTGATTTCGCTATACAAAAACTTGTGAAAATCTTCAAAAATCGTATAAAATTATGTAAAGAATTAAAGAATATATTTTTTAATGTCTAAAAATTCTACTTTAAAATAGTTTAATAAACTATTTTAAAGTGATAAATGTACACATCTAAAATATAAATAACATTTACCATCTTAAAAAGTAATAGCTTATATTATAAATCTGGATTCTTTGTTAATATATTTTAGTTTTTAGAAATATTTATTTTTGTAATAAATTTTGGCTACGTTCTGTATTGAAAAATTTTTATTCATACATATAATAACGTTTACGGATTTCAAGTTTCAAGTATTTTTAGTGCAAAATATATCAGATTGAATATTAAGGTATTTATTTAACGCTTTTAGTATATGAAATAAAGTATAGAAAAGTATATGAAATAGATACTATATGTAATTACAATTTATAGTCTATAATATATATTTGTATATTATTGCATTTAAACCGAGATTGAAGTATAAAGTAAACAAAAAAATGTAAAAAAATCAGAACAAAAAATTAAAAAAGTAAGAATGAACGTTTTAATTTAGTAGGTTGAAGTTCGTGAATTTATCAAAACTAATAGTAAAGTAATATTGTGGTCAAACTCAATTTATATTGAACGGATTTTTTTTATTTTGAACATAGAGGGATCGAGAAATTCTTCTTTTTTACAGAATTGATTCTTTATTTTGTTGCTTAAAGTAGAAACAGTTGGTTTATTACAATGAAGGTATATTAGATCGACCATATCGTATTGCTTTTTCAAACTCTATTATGAGGTTTCGGATTCTCTATAAAAGAATTTAGGCTTCTATAAGAGGCAAGTATTCGAAAGTTTAAGAAACCAGTAGTTATATTATTTATTTTCTACGAAAGCAACCCCTCCTTCGCTAAAGTACGTTGTTAATTTTAGTTATCGAAAAATATACTTATTTTAATATTTAAAACATTGAAATATTTTGTAAAATATTTGACACTCATGACAAAAATCGAATTGTATAAATTCAAATGTAATAGCCTTAAATTTGAAAAATAAAAAGTATATACATATATTTTTCATAGTTTAATAACAACATTTTATAATAGCTTTTATATTCCTCGGTTATAAACTATAAATAATGAAAAAAATGTTTATTCATTAAAGGTTAAATATGTTGGTGTTATTCTGATACAACTCGTAAAGTATATTTCTTGGTTTCATTGATTTTGAATTTTCATATCCCAAATAGTGAGAATAATTTTGGAATACCATATCATTATGTTATCCAGATCTTTAGTATTCAAATTTAGTAGTAAGGAGCACGCACTATATTGATAGGAGAGTAATTTACATTTATGAAAACAGAAAGAAGAGAAAGAAGATAGTATTGAAGTATAAATCGTACTATTTTATTCTATGTTCAAAATAAACTTTTTACTCAATTTTTTAAGTCCAAATCATTATTGTATCCAGATAAGTCATGGAGTTCAAATAAATAAACGTAATAGTAGCGATATTGTAAACTGACAGTTGCTCAATGGATTCGCAGTTAGTTTTAATTTTTTTGAAACATTTAAAAATCTAAATATTTCTTTTCATATAATTAATTAGTAAGGTTGAGTATATCAATCGGTTTCGAAATAAACATCTTAATCTTCTCTATGTATCGTGTGTTTATATTAATATCAAATATTTTGAGTAAACCAAAATACATATATACTTTAAAGTAAAATATTGCCTAACGGTATGACTATAGAAAATTTATTGTTCGTAATAATACAATAATAAATGATAAATTAAATAAATGATGCAAAATTTTGTAAAATCTAGATAAACTAAACAATTCAATTTACAGAAAAAAGTATATTAGAGAAATCTTTGATTTTATAAATAAAATTTATTAGTGTGGTTTTTCAGAATCATATATTTTATAAAAATTTTAATTGTGTTAGTTAAAGCATTGATATGCATATATGATAAGTAAAATATCACGAAAACATTTACGTAGGTTTGCATGTACAGAAATATAAATGTAAATAGGTTATAAATAGATTATAAATAGGCAGTCAAAAAATATTTTTCTATTGATAAGTTACGTATATATGTTTAAATACGTTATAAAAGAATTCAATTAATACGAAATATTAATCAGTCGTAATTACTGACTATAAAAAATTCTTGTTTCAACTATTTTTAGAACACGAAGAAAAAATTTCTATCGAATTACAGTTTGTAACAGAAAAGTAGAGGTATATCATCGTCTGTTTAATTTATGATATATGCTTTATGCGGTTCACCGATCTCTATCGATTGCGATTTCTCTATACTACTTTTACAAAATCTTTGTTATATAACGAAAAGCAACGTTAAAATAGAATCACAAATCTTTTATTTTTAAACTGCAGTCTTAGGATTATCAGAAGAATAAACGATAAACGTTCTCTTTTGAATCAGCGTGAATAAACTAAATATTCATTAATTCATAAAATCAACAATGGTGGTAAATATCCAAACGTTAAATTAATTTTCGTAAAAAAGTTTATAAAAATAAGAAATATATTTAATGTTTAGTATTTACCGTATGACCCATTAAATTTATTTTAAATTTAATAACTTGTTTGCAATCAAGAAAAATTATGGTATGATATTTAATCCTACTTAAGAATAATATATCAAGAGCTTTCGATTTGAAACTGATTTCACTTTCGATACAATAAAAATCTTTAAAAAGAAAGGGGGAAGACTTCGTTGAGAAAAACTTTGATTATTATTATTATTATGACAACGGCTACGATCTACGAAAGGAGGAGGTTCGAGATTCGAGAAAAGAGAAAAATGCTTGGCACATCGCGCACACCGGACATTCCTTGCCAATCCACATTTTCCGCTAAATTCAAAGGCAATAACAAAGGTTATCGCTACGAAACAAACGGCAAATATGAGACACGTGAAAAGCAATAGGGCAACCCCAAGAAAGTGAAAAGGCTCTAGCTGCGACTCTCGAGGCGAAAGCGGCAATTTTCTCTCTATGCGAACGCGAGTCGCAAATCCCGTTCGCGCCTCGCACACAAGTGCACGGATAATCGCGAGACTCGCGCAGGTGATATTGGAAAGGACGTTTTCAGAGGCGAGTGCGTAGATCGGCTCCAGTGCTCGTGGTCTCGAACTCGTCGTCAGTCGTCGGTTTGTCACTCGGCTGCACCGATCATCGACGTCACCGCCGCCACCGCCGCTGCAGTCGCGGTCCGCGAGCTCTGCGCGAAAAGAGAGAGAAGGAGACGCGTCGGCGCGCACGAGTGGAAAGAGCAGAGCGGAGCCGAAAGAAGAAAGAAGAGCCAAGAGCGATGGACCGGAGCAGCTTTTGCTCCCTCGACTCGGAGACAGCTCGCGATACCAAGAGCTTCTCCGATGACAAGTTCAAGTGCGCGTTGCGTTAGACGAGAGGAAGAATCTTTGCTCGCAGCGTTAAGTAGTAACGGACGCCCTGGACTGGGCCACCCGTTCGCGGCCTAGCGTTCAGCCAGCGGTTAACCTCTTCGGATCCGAGCCTCCGCCGCGATAAACCGCAGCAAAGGCCCGCTCGTGCGAAATGTAACAAAGCCGACGAAGAAAAAATGTAATCGAACACCGCCGAGGAAAATGCAATCGAAATAGAAAGTTTCGGAATAGCGCCTCGACCGTGGGTATACACCCTATATATACCCCTTGTTATTATTCGCTCGAGGGCGATTGGCGAAGGGGCGAAAGAGCGAAAGAGCGAAAGAGCGAAGGAGCAAAGGAGCGAAGGAGCGAAGGAGCGAAGGAGCGAAGGAGCGAAGGAGCGAAGGAGCCAAGTGACGACGGGGCGAAGGAGCGAAAGAGAGCGTCGCCACGAGTGAAGTGGGGATTGCGGCGAGGGTACCGGGGCTAGGGGACAGGGGAGAGAAAGAAAGGAGAGAAAGGGAGAGGCTCGCGTTCGAGAAGATGGCTTCCAGCGGTGGTAATAGCGGCAACGCCACTAACGGCAAATCCGACTCCTCCTCGAGCCCTTGCTCCCGCTTCGGGGAGAGCGCCGATAACGATGTGCCGCAGTGGAAGAGGGAGCTGATCCAGCGGCGCAGGCAGCAGAGTAAAGTACTCGCGGGAGTCTCTGGCTTAGTTAGGTCGTCCACCACCGCTTCCACTTCCACCGCGTCGCTGGTTGTCGGGGCCCGTGGTGGGGCCAACGTTGCCGCCGTTGCCGCCGTTGCCGCCGTTGCCGCTACAACGGACTTAAATCGCCTCCCGCCGCCGTCGTCACCACCGCCGCCGCCACCACCGCCGCCGCCGCTGCTTGGCACAACGCCGTCGACTCCCGGCGACGATGCGGTTAATGCCATTTTTGTTGCTGCCTCGACGCTCGCGATAAACAACGACTCTTGCCTCGGTTCTAGAACGGATATGCGTCTCGAAACCGCGCTCGTGGACGCAGCTCCGTTATCCGGGGGCGATTACACCGAAGAACTCGTCGCTAACGGCAGAACGAGCAGAACCATCAACAGGTCCGCCCCCAAGGAAGTACTCGACATCGTCCAATTGGCCAAGATGCGCTCCATCGGCAAGCAAGCCGAAGACTGCGAGAGTGACAGCTCCGAGGAATTGCAATACGGACCCGGAATAGTGCACAAGCTGAGAAGCAAATATCTCAACATGACTCTGAGGGAGATGAACAAGAATAGAGGCGTTGTACATGGTTTCAGAAGGGCCGCCAGCTTGGAAGACCTTCTAGAGCACAACGAGGAAACGGCGGAGAAAACGAGAAGGTATGCCAAAAAGAACGTCACCGGTGCTGCTGCCAAGGTGGAGAGGTATAGGAATGCAGCCAGAGGTAACGAGTCCATGAAGAGAGCGAGAAGCGTGGAGACTTTGATGAGGTACAACTCTGCCATGGAGGAGTCGACGCAAAATCATGCTTCCCGTATCGCCGCCAATATTTTTAAACAGGAAAGCGATCACATCGTTTTAGTCGATAGGACCAATGTTAGAATTGAAAATCGTCTTTTGGATAAAGATAGGCTCAAGCCTATCAACAAACCCAAGAGAATAAAACCGGTATTGGCGGAGACGGAGAGACCACCGCCGGATCTAGTCAAAACCACTATGCGAATTTTTGAAAATTCTTCTATCAAAAAATTGAAGCCCAAAGGTGAAGTCGCTGTCAAAGTTGCTACTTTTAAAACTATCAATGACACTTTCAAGGCTCAAAACCAAAAGAAAATTATTCCAAAGCCACCTCTACAACCAAAACCGTTTGCCAATGGCAATTCCAAAATTTTACCAGCTCCGAGAAAAATAATAATTACAAGAAAACCTACCGTCGAATTGATTGAAAAGCAAAATAGTTTGGAGTTGTATCGCAACGATGGCGTTATCACGGATCCAATAGTTCAATCTGTTTCTTCGGTAGTCAGCAAATTTCAACAAATAGAGAAGTCTTATTCTCCTTCTTCGTCACCCGAGCCATCTTTTAATAAAATTAAATTTTCACCGATACCGAGCCCGGAACCTTTAGCTGGTAAGGTAAAAATATCTTTATTGGATATAAAATCGCCTACTTCAACGCCGATTCCATCACCGAGAACTTCTCCACCAAAAATTCATTCTCCGTTGTCTCCAAAGACAGAAATAATTAAACAACCTTCTAATTTTGTGCAAAAGCCAATCATGAATTCTACTCCCCTTTCTAATAAATTTGAGCAATCTACATTTACCTTACCTTTGGAAATACCTAAAGTTGATTTTGAACAAGATAAAGATGAGGTCTCTGTGGACCAAGTGAAAGAAATTTTATTAGAAGTAAACAATCAAAACATAGAAACAATAAATGATACTTCTAAATTTAGTGATACTTTATCTTCTTCGGGATCTTCAACTATGTTGGTAGAAAATTTCGATGAAAGCATAGAGACGGTGGATAATCCTAGAACGGTTTCAAAATCTGCATTGGATAATATAAGTAAAGCAGGAATGACGGTTCAATTTAGATTCAATGATCATCCATCGGTAAAAAATTATTTACCTCGATCAATATCTAATCCAGAAAAAATTCGAGAAAAATTAGTTGAAAGTGAAGTTACGCTATCTAAATTAACAGAAGTTAAAAGTAAATCTTTTTCCTTTGAAAGTGAAAATGTACCTACCGTATCTGAAATCATACCACTTGGTAACGATTCATTTAATAATTTACAAGAACGATTTCAGTCCGAAGCTGTTGAAGAAAATATTAATAAAGAAGACCATATGCCTGCCGAAAATAAGCCTGTATGCGCTATGTCAAATTTAAGCCTTATTAAATCAACGACCACAACTAGTTTTCCACAAGGTAACGAAACAAAAACAATAAGAAGTCAAAAATCTGACTCAAATTCACCTCCTCAAAAACAAATAGGAATTATTCGACCTTTGGTTTCTACAAAAACTCAATTGCCGCAGCAAAATCTTAGTAATAGAGAGATCGAAAAGAATTTAATTAATAAAGTTAAAAGTATCGAACAACCCACAAAAGTGGTGGTGAGCTTAAAAAATACAGAGGAAATACAACCAGTGAAAAATAAAAATTCCAGTGGAGGCCTTTGGGATTCCAAGCCATGGAATCAGCAAAACAATACGATGGTATTCAATTTTAGTAATAGAAAAGATGTTCCAGATTATATAGAAAACGATGGCTTAATTATTAAAAGAAAGCGAGATAAACCAAGGGTAAGATTTATATTGAATTACATTTTTAATAAATCGTTTCTGCTCGTTGTATATTATAAAATATTACTCAATATTTAAATTTGTTTATTTGAATATATTAAAAAATTAATATAAAAACTTATTATACAAAATGAATGTTCTTAATTAAAAAAATTTTTAAATATATATTCAGTAATCGATTCGCAGTTGAGTCTTAATTTAATAAAATATTTGATTACTTTGTTATAGTCTTTGTATATGTCTTCAACCTTTATTTTTAAATCATATTACTATGTTAGAAAGAACTCGATATTTTTTTTTAAATCTTAAAGATTTACTTATATATATAAAATGAAACTAATATCACGTTCAAAGCTAAATAGTATACATATTTATAATTTTTTATTCTCTTACATTAAGATGTATTAATTAAAATCTGAATTTTCTTTAAATCGATTATAATGTAATGAGCATAGCGAAGAAAAGTTAAGTTCTATTTGCGTAGCAGGGAAAAAGGAAATTGTCCTAAATTAATAATAAGCAAAGATTCGCGCCAATGAAACGGATAACTTGCGAGCGTTTCACGACACGGTTTACAATTTGTTGACACTACGGAAAGTGGCACGTTACTTTACATGGAACTTTAGCTATTCCTGTGCGTATGTATATGATATGCAACATTATCCCTAAGATGTTTTTCATATCTCAAACTTCGAATTGTTCCCAAACAGAAAAAGGTGCACTAATAAAATGTTAATGTTTACGTCTACAAATTGCATAACAAGAAATACACGAATAAAAACATTATCTAGCCGTCGTTCTTTGAGTAAAAATGAACAACTAAACGTGATACACCAAAGATGAATTAGAATTAAATTGAGAATTATATACAATTAAGCATGGCAATCGAGCGCTATTCAAAATACAGTAATAAAGAGGAGAAGGAAGTTGCAATCGTTACATTTTATACAATTTGAACTATCATTTCATTATGCACTTGCATACAATGAATAAATAAAAAATATTTTTTTTCGAACGTAAACAACTTTTATTATATCGGTAAAATGTTTTGTTGAGGCAATCCAAAAATTCATCATAATTGTAAGATGAATAATTAATATGTTTGAAAACGTTGACAACCTTCGTAACTTTATAATTCTAATAAAAAATTTGTATTAAACGTATTTGTGACTAATTAAAAACATAAGAAGAGAAATCGTGTTCCGTTTGAATGTTTTATACTTCAGGACGAACTCGAATGAAAACTTGTTTGTTAAGAAGTTTAAAATTTTTTTCATAAGATTTCTCTCTTAGAATACAAATACTCATTATGTATTTTGTTTCAAGTGTAAAATTCATAAACGTATTCATTATTTTGAAATCTTTCTATTATTTTAAATTTATCCACGTTCCTTTCATGAATTTCCATTTGGAACCGTAAATTGCATTCATCTATGAAAATTAATTTGGGACGCAGTGACTTTAATCGCAAAAGAAAAAATCCGTTTCATTTATTCACATGAATTTCTATCTGAAAAGGTTTTTAGGCAAGCAAGGCAAAGAACTCCAAGAAATATAGTCAATGAATCTTAAAAGAGTGTAAGTGCCTCCGCCTTTCAAAATCGTTCTCATTTTACTTTTATGCTCGGTATTTTATTATTATATCATTGGCACTCATATATTTCGCGAGAGACTGATTTTTCAAAGCTTTCTCTCCTCTTCTCTCTTTCTCTCTCAGGTTAAAATCTCTTGAACCATCGTTAAACGAACGATGAAAACTTTCGGAGATCGTGTCGCTCGTAAAAATTTACTCCTCGTTGCGGTCTAAGTGTTGCTTTACTTATTTTTTAACTTCTTCTTTCCGTATTTTCGTTTAGCAATTATAGACCGCGTGCATGTAATTTTTATCTATAAATGTTTTGCTTCGTCAAAAAAGAATACATAAAATATAAAAAATGACGAATCGTTTAACGAAATTTATGCACGTACAATAAAATTATACGAAAACACGTTGCTTTTATAGTGCATTATAGGCAGAGACACCGTTTATTATAGAAGCCTGAAATAATTAAATAAAAGCTTTTAGTTAGACGCAAATTTAACTGTTGTTGGTTGTAAGTATCGATGAATCATCGAAGATAAGATATCAATTTAGAAATGAAGAATAAACTGAGAGATCAGATATCAGACTTACAATAGATTGTATCGATTCGATGGAATATATTTTTCTTTCTTGAAAGCGAATAAATTTGCGTACTTTTTCAACGGAACTTAACGATCAAACGCATATATCTACAAATTAATTTTTCAAACATAGAATGCATTTTAAATATGTATTCATATATCATTTGGTAAATCTAAGATTCTAACATTTTATCATGTTTTGTAAATATATTATGTCTTAAAGATTAAAATATAGATAGTATTATCAGAATTTGTATCTAGTAAATTTTTATAAAAATTAATGCGAAGTTTATTATAAAAAAGATGATTTAAATTCTAAATACTTGACTTTGTTTTTTTGTAAAATATATTATTCGTCACACTAAAGTGTAACTCAAGATTTCATACAGTAAAATGCATTTTTTATAAAAATACTTGTTTACATTTTTATTCAATAAATATAACTTTATATAATTTTGAAATTAAACAAATTCTTAATAATTTTGAATTAAAAAAATTTTCACTGACTTAGCTTTTATACTTATATAATAACACACGTTTATACCTAGTAACAAAATTAACATTAAATACAAAATTCAATTTTTAAATATGTTCATAAATTCATACTTTTATATGTATGATAAGATTTAATTAGTTAAATTTTTCCATAAAGAACTAATACGTAGTTGTAATATTTCTATGTGTAATTTTTATAATTAAAAATTGTAACAAATAAAATTAAATATTTATTTTGTTCTCTTATTCATCTATAAAGTTTAAAACTTGTCTTTTTTTTACAAAAATTAATAATTTTTCGAAATTTCCATACTCGAAATTTGCTTTTGTAATAGTTATTGATAAATGATCGATAATAAAAGTGAAAAAAAGAAGTAAAAGAAAAAGGTGAATCATTGTTGTAGCGATTGGTTTCGTGTTACAAATACTTCATTAATCTTTATGTATTTAATGGCAACAAAAATTTTTTTACTTGCTGTTTTTGTAAATATTTTAATGAAACTTGTAAATTTAAGTTAAAATTTATAATTCTATTAAATTAATTATATAGTGTAGTAAAGTATACCGCAACGTATAATAACTTTTCTATTAATAACGACAGTAATTAAAAAAAAATTCTTGTCAGTATTTAATATTTCACAATAAACGTTTATTGCAGGTTCATATGTATTATGAAATATATTTTTTGCTATAAATTATTTATTGGTTATATTTCTATTTAATATTTTTTTTTAAATTTCGTCATTTATGTAATAAAAAATGGATTATCACTGAAAATAGTAATGATATTTTCGACGAATATTGCCTGATTGAAATCAAAATTATTAAAAAGAAGAAAGTCGATTTCTTACTAGGAAAAACTCGAATATTTATGATAATAAAGTGAACTAATAATTAACTTTAATCTGGAAATATTAGCTAAGTATTTTCCTTTAAAATAGATATTAATAAAACATTTTGAATTTATAAATCTTCTTGTCACTATATGATTGCAAGATCAAGATCTTAATATCAGTTAATAAGTTAATTTTATAAGTTAATTTTATCATTATAAAAACAAAAACACTGAACACATGAATATTAAATTTAGTTTTTATGAACACGTTAACAACAAAATCTACATTCATCTGTAATATTTATTAGCATTTAGTACTAATGTAATTTATTGGACGAATAAACAATTTAATTTGTCCCACAATAATAGAATAAATTATTTCGACTAAATATTTCGTATTCATTACATAAAAATAAGTAAAGATTAAACAAAAAATTATAAATAATTTATCAAAAAACGTAAGCACTAAGGTTAAATTTATTATTATATATTATTAGTGAATATAATAATATTAATTTAGAGATATTTTAGGAAAAAATCTATAAGGAGATTTGTTCGTTATATGAACATCTGTAGGTGTATTAAATGTGATACTAGCTATTTTAATTGAATAGATTTTTGAAAGTAAATAAATAGAAGTGTTTATATTTCAAAATTGAAAACTTTTGAAAATATGTTTATGTCTGATAACGGAAATAACGGTTCGTATGGATATTTCTTGTATGTTCGTTTATTTTATTTATATCGAATATTCATTTCATTATAAAATGAATGTTTATGAATGCTTAGTAATGGCAACTGGACAAACGCATATTTACGCTTGAGGAAGGAATGCTTACGAATTATAAATTTAGACGAAGCAACGGGGCTAAAGCAAGGAAAAATTTTCTTAGTGTTTCATCGTGTATGCATTGAGCAAAAATTCAAATATTCTTGAATAATTTGGAAGATAAGTTACGCATCTTCGAGTACCGCAGTCTCAAGCGAGGCAATGCCTTTTCATTTCAATTCCGCAATTTATACCGTAATGATAAATGGAGTCGTAGCGCGAACAGCAGCATTTTTCGCAAGAGTATTACGAAAATTCCGACTGCGTTTTATAGGGATTAGTTTGAAATAAAGAAGGAAGAGGAGGGAGAAAGCGAACGCAGCGTCCACTCATAGCTTAAAAAAGCAAAAGACGCGTGCGAAACGCCTCGGTGGAAAGAGATAAGAAATGGCAGCATAAATAGACAGGAAGTGGCCAGCAGGACGATGAGGGGGAGGCAGCGGAAGAGAAAGAAAGAAGAGGACTGCAGTAGCATCAACTATAACAGCATAGGCTGCCTCTCATCGAAATACATATTACAAAAGAACTCGTGAGAATTTTTCACTTCCGGCTCGAATTTTCTTCTCCTGACCTGGCAAGTTCACTGCCATCATTTATTGTACTTTTGGTGCGCGTTTATAGTATGATCTGTCCTATAAATTTGTTGGCTGTTTTTAATTTGATTTAATTAATTACCCCTATGATAAACAGGTTACTAAATAAAACGAGTATTCAAAGGATTTTTTGCCTTCATCTTACCGATCTTTCTGTAAGTCTGTTTCACATGCAATACCATTTTTTTCAGGCTTATAATGTTACGTTTGCATCGGTGAACTTTCGTGTTTCTAATTTATGAAAATTCCATACAGTCTATATATTATACATTATAGTAATTTTCATAATTTTCAAACAAAAAATGTGAAAGCTAACTACTGTCCATTAAGAAGTATTATAAAATATGTTATTAACTGTTATATAAATTTAAAATTTGAATGGTTTTTGATTATGCATGAAGTTGGTTGTTATGTATTAAAAATAAATTTTAAATTCTAACTTTTCCTCGATTATTTGGAAGCTGAAAACTTTTATAAATTAAATTTAAAAATAGAAAATAATAATGATTTTCGTTTTTCCAATTAAGATAACATTAACATTTTTTTGCGATTCAATTAAATGGGTTAAAAACTAGGCAACAGTTTTTTGGGTTTATTATTTAAAATATTAATTACTAGAATAAGGATATATAATCATTCAAAATTTAGCTACGTTTTATTAATGTGAATTTTTAAATTTTCAGAAATATAATGCAGTAATTATTAAAAATGTATAAATTAAATAATGAAGTTGTTTTATAATTTATGAATATTTTAAAAATTAAAAATTTTGCTATATTTAAAAAATTGACATTAGTATTATATAATAACTAAAACATTTTTTTAATTCTTTAAATAAAAATTATATTTTGATTTATTATATACTTCTTTACCATAATCCAAATATTTAATGATATCTAAAAATTTCAATGCATATATAATTGTAAAAATACTTATCAATGAGAAATGAATATTGTTTATTTAAATTTACTTACGCTAATTTTTAATAATATCCCTGATAATTTAAAATAAAAATTTTCCATTTATATTTTTTAATTATATATATGTACATACATACAAATTTGAAAAATTTATTGCTAAAGTTTCAAAAATAATTTGTTTTCATAATAACTGACTAGAAAGTTGACTTGAATCAAATAAAATCCCGAGATAACTATAAATGAATAGTAGGAATTATAATTTCAAAAATCTAGATTTATTATTAGTCAATATATAAATTAAAAATTGTAAAAATTAGCGCTTGATTAAATTATATAAATACTTTGATTCGATTAAAAAGATATTTATTTCCCTTGACTTTTTTTTCTTTGTGCCGTCAATTTTATTTTTATAGTCGAACAGAATAACTATCTCACTTATCTATATCTTACAAAACTTAAGTAGTTTATAAAATAATGCCAAAAGTTTTAAACTCTATTAAATATAGTTATATCGAATAAGCTTATGAATTTATCATTGTTAGTGATAAAATAAGGAAAAATTAATCTATAAACAGTTTATTTATAGTTACAATTGCAAAATAGTAAAAAAATAGTTAATCAATATTATTCTAATATTCCGAACTAATATTCCGAATTAGGGAAATTAACTACTTGTTGTAAAGACGCGAATGCAGGTATTGTACAACTGATTTAACTAATCTTTAATTCGTCTGCCAACAGGCCGGCAACAGTGGTGTAATCGTTTCGAACATCGACTCCATCCAGCTGACCGACGACTCGGACACAGAGATCTCGGATGGACCGCCTTCCCCATGCAATATCGCTTTTTGTAACGACAATGTCCTTATTAATGGGCGCAGCAATCTCTCGAGGACACCGCGAAACCATAAAGTATGTTTATACCTAGACGTTCGAACTCTTTTTTGCGCACGTGTTCTCCATTTATGAATCACTCTCGGTAATACATATCTCTCCTTTGGTTACACAAAAGTTAGCGCACCCTATTTTCCGAGTTAAACGTGCAGACTTGCAGGTTCACAAAAAAAATGCGATATCTGCTTGCGGAACGAAATATCGTTACTTCTGAGATGTCAATTATGTTTGTTGTACTAACGGTAAAGTAGTTGTAGTACGGAAACGATTATGATTGCTATCGAATTAGATATAATTTCTTTTGTGCAATCTTATTTGTTTATAATATATTTTATGCGATTAAAAGTGCATAAAAAGTTTTGAAGCTACCCTGTAATGGAATTTTAAGTAAACTGCATTTATATATCGTTTGCTTATTTTATGTTTAATTGGGTAACTTGTGCAAATTTTTCCAAAACTGTAGCAAAATATTCTTACGATAAATGTACTTAACCGTTAATTATACATCGTTCGGTACACCAAAATATTTTACAAAATAGCGGTAAAAAATAGTGAGCCTATTTTTGATTTCGTCGAATTATCCAAACAAGAATGCGAAAATGGTAAGACCTCCCGCGAGTTCATCTTCGTTGATACCATCGCCTACTTGCACTATTTGCGACTTCGTTCTCGGTATCTCGAAGCCGTCTCCCCACGTCATCGTCCGCGTTTCAGTCGAGTGCAGACCTTTCCAACGGGTGCCCCACGATTTCGCGACTCTTAAGTAAAAGTATACGGGAGGGGCGTCCACGCGTACAGTAGCGCTCAAAACTTTCGACACGACCTTCGCGGGAAATGCGGTTCGGATAAATGTTTAACCAATATGCATTGTATTTGAATTGCAGTTGATCAAAGATCAGAGTAAGTTGGATGTATTTATTGTATGACGGGAGGCTTTGAGTTTAGTTGTATCGAGGTGCTTAAAACAAAAACGCTTTAAGTCTGATTCTCCTCGTATTTTGCGAGTATTTTATACTTTTCTTTTTAGCGTTCAATTTAAAAAATTGATTCCTTCTTCAATTATTTACTTTTAATTTAAACAAAATTTTATAACAATATTAAGGTAAGTTGCAGCAATGGTACTGGAAATCTGCCTCAACTCGTGAATCATGTTGTAAAATATTGTATAGTTTTTTCTTTATCATCTGTCAAAGATCGCAATCTAATAACGAGAAATAAATAGAACCAATATTTGACTCTAATTGCTAGAATGCAATTTCTTAGAATAAGATTCACGTCAAGATTTGTTAAAAAGTATAACTACCCATAAGGAATTGTTACAGAATAGTACATATATGCGTGTAAACCATCATTTGTACGTGCCGTTCATTTGTCGTGCTCTCTTTATTTTTTTACTTTTCTTCCCGTGTCTTCATTTACTCATAGTATTATGCAGCCTTCTGCATAACTAGATAATTGTGCATAAAAGACAATGTTGTCCACGAATCATATCGCAGTTTCCAATTCACCAGCGATTTAGTCTCGCATCGACGCGAAACCAAATACTTGCAAATAGAGAGTAGTAATAAGCTGATTTCATTTTGTTTAAATCGACGTCGATTTAACCGTTAATTTTAGTAATTGAGAGTTTTGTGAAATCGCGAGCTGCTAGAAAGGAAATTTTTTGTATTATGTCCTTTTTCTTTACTTTATATAGTACCTGAAATACTTTTTTTCTTAGCTGTATCTTTACATATTTAATATTCGTAAGTATTGTTTATATATAAACATTTATACCTAAAGTACAATGTACATTTATATAAAATTTTATCTTCAATAAAATTTTATTAAATATCTTATAGAGTTATTTAAAATGTATTAACTATTTTTACATAAAAATAATTCAATGCTCGAAGAGGTTTAAAGATTTTTTAAAAAAAAATCAGTACAATAATTTAAAAATCTATTCAACCAAATGGCAAGAATATATGGAATTTATGCGAATTTTTGTCAAAACGTTGTTGGTGTAATTAAATTTTAATCATAATAGCCTATATAAATTTTATAAAGTACTAATTTACTATTATCATTTATCTTTAATAGATAAACGGTTATTTGCGATTTTAATAACTATGGCCTATAAAAACTTTCAACCGATAAATAATACTTAATTCCATTATACAGAAAGATTTCACAAAACTCACTAAGAAATTCTAAATAGAATTATCGGTTCTAGTAGACTAGTTTTCCGGAAGAAAGCCGCTCCCTTCATCAAACCATTTGCGTTAAAATCATAGCGAATAGAAGGCAAACTCGATCGAAGCGTTTGAGCATCACTAAATTAAACTCGTTTTCTTTTTTTTGTGGCTTGGCCACACCTAATAATTCAATATCACCGATGTGCCGAAGCACGCGATGATAATACTTTCAATTTATAAGGATGTCAGTCGGTCGCGAATTTGTGTGACATCGATGGTCCATTACTTATCACGTATTTGTGTTATTGAATATACAAATAAAACTTACTGTACTTTCAAAACTTGGCAATTTGAATGTATTCTTGTCAGCGATTTTAATATTAACAAAGACATGATCAATATATACAAAACAAATGTAAAAGTTCATTTGTAAAAGTAAAAGTTCTTACCTTTGATCGTCACGCTTAAAAAGAAAAATATTGTACGGAAATGGATCGGTTATTAAAACATTGTCAATTTTTATTATTCGTAATTCCAGATAAGTTTTTTGATCATTGTAAAATCTAGTTCTATATTTTGTTTATAATAACGATATTTTGAAGCAAAGTATTACTTATTATGCTTTATAGTTAAAGGAAAAATATTTCTTAACAAAGAAATGCTAAAATAAACATCGGAGCGACGTTCGCTTTTTATCAGCTTGATGACATTTTTAGTTTCCTTGATCAGTTGACTTTAATCAGTTTCCGGAGTAATTTATTTGTACCCTAGATTTTATTTTCATTTTTAAAAAATATCGATCAATCATTTAAATGGATTTTAGTAATTTATATTATTTGAACTGCAATTTAAATACAGTGCGAATAATCATGCAATTAATTGAATCAAATTTTTCTATGAGAAAAAAAAACAAGTTCTCATATTAAGAATATTTAACATAATCAGGTATTAAAAGTAATCAGCGAACCGTGTTTTATGCAGTCGTTGAAAAATACAATCGTCTAACCGTAAATACATTGAATTGTACGAGTTTCCAAAATCGATACTATAAATTCCTGTTGTTAGCGATAATACGCCAAAATTGTACTATTGCGTTATTAAACGCACGACAAAAGAAGATAAACACGAAAAATGGAGTTTTCGGCTCAACTTAATCTCGCGTGTAACACAACTCGCGCACATCGATTTTGTAATGCGTGCACTGCTCTCTAGCCTCTCACTCGCAGTGTAGTGTACGCGGAAAAAAAACTATCGCCCTTTGGAGTGAGAATGTATTTCCAAGCTTAGCGCACAAAGCCATTATTACTGTCATTTTTATTCCGTGCAAAAAGCAATTCTAGAGCAGTTCTCGAGACGTGCGACTGTGCGCATGTTTACAACTTGCGAACGCTTCGGTATCTATTGCTAAGCGCAACGCGGTCGTCGGAACCCCGGAAAGAAAAAACGTATGGCAGTCAGGCGCTTAACGGGCGCGTTGCTCACCTGCTTGAAATAATAAGCAGTACTGTTATCGCGTCAAACACTGCGCTTAATTGCTAATCGTTCTTTACTCCTCGGAGAGCGAGACGTGCATCGTCTACGTTACCTTCTTTTTTTATCGCTATTCTTCTCTTCCTCAAACGCAGCGTGTCTTTGAGATCGGTCTACTTTTTTTGACAGACTTCTCTATGCTTTTGGAGCACTATTTACAAACGTTTCCCAATTTTTGATCCAAAAATTACATCGACGAATAATTGCTTATGCAAAGAGTACCAGAATATGTATCCAAATATAAAAAGTTTTAAAAAACAAAGAATCGTAGATTATAAACTTAGGCCACTGATCTAACGGATAGCGATGTCAAAGTAGTTATAAGATAATAATAATAAAGTCAATAAACGACTTTACATTTTTCAATAAAAAGAAATAAGACTTTTATTACTTGCTTAAGGTCATAAAACTAATCGCCTGTCGCAAACAAAAACAAACGATAACCCGTTATTCGAAGTTAAATGTAGACAGCTTCATTTAAAAGTATTCCTTCGAAACGAGGAGTTGGTGCGTCGTTTCATCGCTATTGTTTAAAAGAGTATTTTTGCCTTTAAAAAAACGAGCTAACGCGACAATGAGTCGCATAGGACCGTAGAAGCATTGGTTGCCGGCGGAAGCTTTTGTATAAGAGACCACAACGATTTTAGACCGAGACCAAAGAGTTCAAAACGCTCGCATCGATGACCGATCGCGCACAGGTGGTCGCGTGTACCTTCTCCCCAGGTAGCTCGTAAAGTCGGCGATCGCCAAGTTTACATCGTTCGCTCTGTAGAGGAGACGAGAAGAAGCTGCGCTGCTTTCCAGTTCCCATACGGACAATGAATCTACTTTCACTGCGACCTTCGCGATCTTTGTACACGCGAGCACGTCCGCGTATTAAAAAAGTGCGACCGGCGCGTCTCGCTTCGATATCCGCGCCTTTCCAAATGGCCTGAATTTTAATTTTAATTCGAAAAATGGGCCGATTGTGCTCGTCGTCGGTATGCCACCGAAACCCTTTGTCCGAAAATACTAGATATAACGTTGCTTCTTTTAGCCTTTGTTGATTTTCTTCGTTGTGTTTCTTCTCGTCGATGTTTTCAAGAGTGCTTTTCAAAATTGGAACTAGTTTCTTTAGCGGTAAGATGCGTGCTCAAAAATTAGTTTCAAAATTAGGTTTTTTACGATACTTCGGCCAATTAAATAAAAAAATTAACGTAGAAAACCTGTTGTAAGTCTGACACGTAATTTGCGAATGTTCGTAATACTAAATATTGCAAATTAATGGATTACGATGTTTGTCGCTGTTTAAAAGCGGTTTATTAAATTCTTTTATTAACTAAAAATGGAACATCTGTCAAAGAAATAAATTGGAAAAAGAAAGCGGTTATTCGTTAAATATATATGTATATATAAGGTGAGAAGTAGTCAAGGTTAATGAATTTATAGTTGCTGTTGAGGCCTTTGATAAACCGTTAGAAAAAATTCGACAATCGTGCTGGCCAGGAATTCCTACCTCTTATACTCTTTTTTTATTTTCATTCTACAGCATCGAATACAATTCGACGATACGGCCACGTGCACCTTTGAGTATCCAAGCGAGGCTTCGATGCTCGAGGCCGACGCCAGCGGCACCAGCAGTGACGACGGTGAAACTTCCGCTTCCGGTGAAGCGGTGGTAGCGGCAGCAACAGCGGCAGCGGCAGCGGCAGCGGCAGCAGGAGCAGCAACAGGAGCAGGAGGAACGTCTGCCGCTCGCTCGACGTCCGTCGGTTCGACCGGTACTTTGCCCTCTCTACTCGGTGAGAACTCGTACAAGACTATTATTTCAAAACATCCTGACCTCTTCTTGCTCTATTCCGCGCTTGCAAGTGTAGCTGTTTTTTTGTCGCTTTGTTGACATCGTCGTCGTCGTTATACGATCGAGTCGTTATAAGCTTTGAGCATTTAATTGTCAATTATACCCACGAGAAAAATGATTCACTCGAACTTGACTTACAATGGGAAATCGTACCTGGTGCGATTATATTTTCAAAATGCTTTATTTACTTGTGTTTCTTCTTTTTCGAAAATTTTTTTTGAACTTTCTTATTTATTCGATTCTTTTAATTTTAAACAAATTTATATTAAAAGTTCGTTCTAATAAATTTAAATATTAATAAAATGGAGTATATTTTTTGGAGTTTTAAATAGTAACGTTATAATCGTCGATCGATATTAATTAAAATTTTTTCTTTATTGTTATTATTTACAAAATATTATTTTTTAAATTAGGTTTTAAAAATTATATCTTTATAATCATTGCATATTATGAGTTTATCGTTTACTGTAGAATTAAACGATTAAATCGATATTATTATTATTATTATTATTATTATTATTATTATTATTATATTTAGGCTCTTTGCGATCATATAAATGCATCAAAAAAAATTTATGATTGCTGTTAAATATACTACATTCATAAAGTATATTGAATTAAATACATAAAAGAAAATAAACTGTAGTAAAAGTTATTATCTGTTATAATAATATATCCGTAAAAATATGAAAATAAGCAAATTTTTATGTTAACGACTTTAAAATCATTTACAATAAAATCCTGTTTAGATAATTACATATTAATTTTCAACTAGTTATTTTGACATTAAAACAATTTTTTCCAATTACTATTTAAAATAATACTTCAATAAGCTCTTTCTACATTATAAAGTGGTAAAATTATAAAAATTTGTTCATTTCTTTTTCAAAATATTCAAATTTTTTTAAATATTATCATTATATTTATAAAATTTCATTTATATTTCAGTTTCGCATAAACTTTCTTAGTTTCAGTTTAATTCGACATTATTTTTTGCTGAAAAATTAATTTAAAAATAAATATATAAAATATTATGTTTATAATTTTGTTTTAAAGTGTGATTCTTTAAAAAATAAGAAGGTGAATTTCTAATTCAACAGAAGCAATTTAAAAAAGAATTAAAATATTAAATATAAGATTTCTAATTTACAAAAATATCTTTATCACGCATTATATATTTTTATTATTTATTATCTGTTTATCGATTAAATAATTTATAAATTCGACTTTTTAAATATTATTTATGCTATCGTACAAAACTGCTCTAGATAAGGAATAATTTTTTATAAATATCATCATTTATTCTTAGTGGATTCAAAAGTCATGATTATCATAAATTTATTACGAACTTTTTAAAAATGTTTTCCTATATCGTATACGTTTATATAATTTTTTCATGTAGTTTATTTATAAATTGCCGCTGGTGGCATCAATGTTCTTACTCTTTTATATTCTGTAATCTTCTTGACGAATCGAGCCTACGATATTTTTACGAAATGGAAAAAATTGTTTTTAATACTTTATACGAATAAACAGAGAAATAATGATAACGATCGTGAGGTATCTGTACATCTGCGGTACGCACATATAATCAAATAATTGAGTTTATAAAATGTAGATAAATAAAGCAGCATTCGATAAATCAATTGTGGCGATAATACAAAAAATATGATAATGCAAAAAATGAAAGATTAAAATATAATCGCATGGCAAAAACACGAAATAATAATTAAAAACTGAAACTTTTTGTAATGTAGGTGGAGGTGGTTTGGCAAGCTATACACCGAGCAAAGTCGATCTAGCGTCGGAAGGTTTCGAGCTTGGCGTGACGCGGGCAACCGTATCTGCGTTAGGTTTGCCACAATTAACAGCGATGTCGTCTCAACAGCAACCAAGCATCAACCAAGTAGATTACTTGAAGCCTTCGCAGGACACTGGCACATGGGGACAAGAGACAGCAGCGGACATGCTGTACTAAATACATTCACCCACCCATTCTCCTCCTCCTATTCCTCCCCTCTTCCGGTATATACAGACAAATAAACCAACACAGACTGGACGCAACGACGCATCTCGCATTTTTCTCGCTCCCGGTATCATACCAGAAATACTGTAACGGCCAAAGTTTTGGTTTTGAATAACGTTGTTGCCCAGCAAACACATCGAGATATGTATAATTGATCATAAGTGCAAGACAAAGTTAGCGCAATTTAGTGATGAGCGGAAGGAAATATTTATGAATTGTAGATCCGTAGCATTCCATTAATCAAGCATTTATTTACTAATTTAATCAATTACTCATAAAACTGCCAAACGCGAAAGACTTGCGAAAGTTTGCCGTATCGCGGTGAGAAAGACAAGGAATGCGTCTACGTCCTTTAATTAACTTGCGTATCTTCCATTAGGTCAGAGGAAAGAACTTTGTTCCTTCCACTTTTTGATGACTTTTCGCGCAACCGCGTTTACGGAAGTTGCGAATTAAAACTAGGATAATAGAAAGTTGCATATGATAAAGTTCTAAGAATTTTGAAACTTTTTGAGATTAATTTAAAATATGGATGATTTGAACTATACAAAATTAGTAAGAGTCCAGAATTTTAAAAATTTTAAAAATTATATTAAAATTTACTAAGGTTAACGAATTCTTGAGAGTCAAAAACAAAGGAACAAAAATAAAAAAGTTTAGATTTTGTGAAATTTTGCCGAAGTAAGGCATAACTTTACTTAGAATATGTCTTGTATAGGTATTATGTACAATAAGCTGCCGTTTCTATGAAAAATTGTAGATTTGTACATTTGATGAATTTTTGATGCTAAAGAAGCATTTTTCACTCGTGTTAAGAATTGTTGATCGTCAGGACGAAACAAATTATATACACTTATTGCTTCTCTTTTTTAGTTTTTGATACGTGCTCTTTTGCTGTCTGAACTCCAAGTATGAATTTGGATTAAATTATATTAATATATGAACCGTCCACTTTCATAATTTTAAAGCGCGACGGTATTCAATGTAACCTTTGTCCATAACATATAATTTTTAAAATTCTTGCTCTACTTTTTTATAGCAACAATTTTAAAAGCAATCTGTTTAATTCTATTGTATTTCAATGAAAATGAGCTTAAAGAGCCCAATCTGTTAAGTGTAATTGTTAATTTTAAGTATATTGAAAATTGTACATACCATACATACTAAATTATTATTTTGCAATCCTTGAAAAGTTGAAAATTAAGCACTCTATATTTTCATAACAAAAAATGTCATTGAGTTTTTAAATTTCTAGTTTTCAAGGTTTTATCTCTTGCCTCTTTTCATTATATTTCGTTGTATTTTTTCATTTTGATTAAAGAGACACATGCCATCAAATATCCTGCGAAAATGTATATGCTCTATTAAATTAACAAGCGATGAGCGTAATTTTAACTTATTACGAGATCATGGACTGATCATAATTATAAGTACAATATTGAAAAATTTTCATTCGTAATATATTTTCTTTGATTATTCTTGCATAGTATGCTCATAAATAATAATCATATTGAACATTATTGGATTTCGCCTCTAAGATAAAATGCATTTAACTGTGATGTCACACCACTAAATATTGTGATATCACAATGTTTCTTTTATTTAATGTGTAGTAGTAATAATTGTGTCATGGCATCAGTGTCTCCTATTGTGATAATCATGTTAATTTTCTTCTTTTTTTTTGGTGGTAAAAAACAAATGAGATCTTGTACGCAAAATTCATATTTTTAAACAAATAGTACGGCATATTTAAAAATACTGCTCCATACTTGACTTTACTTTCTCATAGAGAATTTCACAAAAATTATTAATTTAAAACTAAATTATTTTAGTCTTAAAGTATTCCATTTGAAATATAATTTCAATGAAAATTATTAATATTTTATTAATTGATGACGTACTCGTATATTTAAAGTAAATGTATTTTGTGAAATTAATTAATTGAATGTATAAAATCTATCGATATAATTATTTTATAAAAATGTATTCAAATTTGTCCAAGTCTTAATATATAAAATAGAAAATTTTGTAATTTCTCTATGAAGATTGAAATTCAAGATAAATTCATCACTTTTATAATAAGAAAGTTTTTAAGAATTTCTTTTGTAAATTATTAGATCATTTTGTTTAATATCATTCATCATTATTGTAGTTGTACTCATAATTGTCATTGTCATCGCTATTACATTTCTTAATTGACATCATACCATTCATTTATACATAAAAGTTAGTATTACTCTTCTGTGTACTATTATAATAATTCGTAAATTGTAATCATGCTAATAGCTTATGGAAAATAAAGAAATGAATAAACTGTATTCTTATTTTTTAAATTTTTATTTTAATATTGTAATTTAAAATAAATTATTATCACCTTTTATACCTTTTAAATATTTATAGTAGATGGAAAAATATTATATTTTTATATAAAAATTCTTTTATTCTTAAAAAAGAATGAAAACTTTACATTTGTAGTTTTTTCAAAGTTTATGATACAATGGGAATGATAATATTTACATCTTTGTACACAATTATACTGAAACTAAATTAATTATTTATATATCGAAGTATAATATTCTTCTTCTAAATCATAAAGATCAGCAGCCATATCATCGCGTAGCGAAGCCAATTTTTGATCACATTCTGCTTGTTTTGCCCTGAAAAGCTTACTATTTTGTGTTATAGCTTCATTCACCGATGGAAAATCATTTAAAATTAAATACTGTTTTATATCTGATACTAGTTTCATTAAAGATTCACCAGCTCTAACCATATTTGCTGCGCGAACATGCATTTCATAAGTATCTTGTTCGCATTGTGTCATTCGAGACAATTGTGTATCATTTTCACCTTTAGCAAGTTTTAAAATTTCTATAAAGCAGTTTAAAAGTTTTTAAAATAATGTTTACATTTTCAAAAATGAAACATATTTGTAGGTTAACAAATTACCTTCAAAGTTTTCAAGCATTGATTTTACATCGTCTTTTAGTCTTGTAGTGTAAGATTTTAAAAGAGCTTCTTTGCTTTGGGGAAGAGCTCGTTGAGCTGACATTTTCATTTAAAAATTAATTTAGAGATAAAAAGGAGAATACCGACACAACCTCAAAAAGTCAAGTATCTTATATTCACTACGCCATATTTAATTTATTTTGAATACTATTTCATGCAGTGACACTGTGACAAGAATCTGAAACATTCGCGTTAAAAATATAATCTTATTGGTTTATACCGATCTACAAAATATGAATTTTCAAACGCTCCAAAAAATATTTAAAAATTATTTTTTAATATTATGTAGTATAAATAATAATAATATTATTATTATTTTCTGCATTTTTCACATAACCCTATCGAGAATATAGAATTTGAAATATACATACAGAAGTACACAGAAGTTCGTATAAAGAAGTTGAAATAATTTTGAGATATCTAATTATTTTTTCAAATATTTAATGCAGTGATTAAATTTTTTAATACGTTTTATTAAATTTTGAATTGCATTTAAAATTTTAAACTATCACAGTTTTTTTTATTGTTGTTAAATATTTATTAATTAAATATTATTTTTAGTTGAATACAATTATTCTAATTAAAATACGCCTGTAGTTAAATGGATAATGTTAATAACATTAAATAATTGAATCAATTACTTAATTTAATAATAAAATAACATAAATATTATACTTTACAATATATCGGGTTAAATGGTGTTACAAATACATTATTTTCGAATTGCGAATTTATTATATATTTAATATAATTAAAAATGGAAGAATAAATCTATTAAAACTGGTTAACAACTTTTGTAACAAATATTATGAACTGTTTCATTTTAATTTTTCTTTAAGAAAATTGTAATCCTTCGTTCTTTTAATTATGTATATAAACTTACTTGTTCAACTTCATGCAATGCAAACGTTTTTTTTAATGGTTAAATTAATTAAAATATAATTTTTTAGAGAGAAATTAATTAATTTAATGTGAAAATAAGTTTTAACAAAATTTCTAAATAATATTTAACATATGTACGGAAACATTGCTACATCTGACCTTCATAAATAATTTTTCATATTCCTTTAATAGTAAAAGAAACTTTGTTTGACAATAATCGATAATAATAATAAGTATTTATTACATTTATAGATTTTATTATGCACGAAATATTAAAAATATAATAAAATATTGAAATAGTGCGTGTTATATATCGTAAACAGCTGAGTTTATTATTGAATATACCTTGTAACGAGTAATGTAATTATGTATCATAAAAATCATGCAGGATATTTTTTACATAAAATTACTAAGTACACGATTGCTAGCTAAGAAATGAATCTTAATAAATTAAAAAAAAAATCATTTCTTGATGCAACAAAGTAGGATCAGAAATACAGACTTATTTGTATTTGGGCAGCACCGAGAGATATCTGTAATTATTGTTCAATAATAAAATCAGTATAACTCTATACAGTGGATTGATAAATTTCCGAGAATTTATAAAAAGAAAATAATAAAAGTTGCATGTTATTTTTGGGATTGTTTATAAATATAACCATAATCATTCGCGTTTCATTACAACAAAGATATTCCCTTATTTTAACTTTAATTAATGTCGGCGAACATAAAGGAAAGTGAACTGTTTGTACGCAATCGCATAACGTAAGCATTAATTTTTCTACCTGTCTTTCTTTCTTATATCATTGTAATACAATTGTAATAAGTAATGTAATACAATTATAATAATTTATTCTGCGATAAGTTTTCCTGATTTTTTAGTTTTTACTTATATACTCTTGGAATAATTATTTACAATTAGTAAGATTTATCAAGCAGATGTATTTTACAAAATCAGAATACTAATTTATATTAATTGATTATGCTTGTAGGATTTTAGAAAATAAGCAAAAAGATTAATAAAATTTCTATAATTTTTTTAATAGAAACTTTAGATAATCTGATGCTTGCATTCGTATATCATACTATTTACATTACAAGTCTTGTAATGTTAACTATTGTAATAGTTAACTTTGTCGAGTGCTACAAAAAGAACAAGAAATTTTTTGATTAAGTAAGAAGACGAAAATTGGAGTTATAAAGTAATAGTGTGAGAAAGTTCCAAATACTTTAACTATAAACATATTCGACACATATTTTGAGCTTATCTTGATAAATTAAATTGGAAGTATTATTACAATATATAATCAGAAAGTGTATGATATAAGAAAACGACTGTCTTCAACCGAAAAAAATTTTGGTTTGTTTAATTTGGTATAGGACATCTTTAAAACTTAAAAAAAGAGTAGACAATAAAGAAAAGAAACGAAAACTATTTTCCTTATCAAAATAGAGCTTAAAGTAAATATTTGTAGGAACTTTTAATAAAGTTCTGATTCTTTAATAAATAATAATAATAAAGTTTGTTTAATAAATAGAAAAATTCTAAGAGTGTAATATTCTGTCACGTTAAAACACTTAAAAAAATATGATCTTATGTTAAAAATGCTGACTCGGTTTATGGATACTTGTAAATTGTTTCGAGTTTGCTCTTGACATCATAATTATAATTAAGAAATACCATAGACAAAAAATTTAATACCGGTGATGCTTAGAATTTGATAAAATTGTAGTGGATTTGCTCATTGAAAACGACTGTATTTAAAATATACTTTTTTGATATTACGATATCTTTATTTTTATTTTGTAGCATCAATATGGATTTTTTTTCAACCAGATATTCATATGCTTTTATATAGGCATTTAATACTATTTTACTTACCTCTTTTAATTTTCCAAACGTTTCTTGCTAAAGTACCATTGCAATGCATTAAGATATATTATTATTTTGAATTTTTCACATTAAATATATCTGTTTTTTGATTATCCATTTTATTTATTTTATTTTTAATAAAGTTGATAATAAATTCACGTTTATGCATTTTTTTACGAATAACTTATCTATGAAACTGAGATATTTAAAGTAATAACGGTTAGCTAAGATACTGTAATATGATAAAGATATAATAGTAAAAAATCTTAAATAAATTATTAGAAAGTACAGAGCGTTTAATTGAATTAAGGAGAAAAATATTTTCGGTGATAGAGATCGTCTTTAGCAATCTGTTGGAAGAAATTGCGAATAATTAGGTCAAATGCCATCGTTCCAATCATAAATCATCGGAGTATAGTTTAAGCACGATTCCGGAAGAGATATCAAAGACAGGCGGAGCAAAGTATCCCTAATAAAAAAGAAAAGTATCAGTGTAAAGCTCTAACGCTCGATAAACGATAGACTTTAACAAAGTGTAAGAGGTCAACGTCGACGGTCAGAGAAGAATTATTGTAAAGAAAAGTGTTGTAAAGAAAAGAAATAATAAAGTACTAATGAGAATATAGAAGCATGTACGTAGGTCTCGATAAAAAGGGGCGGGAATTACGAAAGAGAATTCGCTTGGAATCGGGCAGCTCGGGCAAAGAAGAGCGCTATCGATCAAGGGTGGGTCGACGTAGGTGCGCGCGCGACCCGCGTTATCCTTGTCTTTCCCGGTACCGCTCGTGATTGTCGTCGTTTAGTCGTTGCTTCGATCGCGCCCTGCGTACACGTGCAAGCACGCACGCCCAGACATTTACACACGTACACATCTCTGTCGTCAGCGGAGGCTCCAGAGAACGCGCGTTCCGTTATGACGGGCGCAGCTTACGTCGTCGTCGGCGAGGCGCGATCATGATCCGGGGTCTTTTTTTTCTTGCGCTCGTGGGCGCAATCGTGTCGGCCACCCGCGAGGACAATGTCTTGCACATCGGTGGCATCTTCCCGATCGAGGGTGAAGGGGGATGGCAAGGCGGACAGGTGAACTCTTCGATATTGTTTTCGTGCTTCTTCTTATTTTATGTTACATTCATCTTAAGCATTTGTTTCGTTCGATGAGTATAGATATTTACTTTTTGAACTCTCTGTTGTTGCTGTTTTTGTATTTTTTTCTACATATAAAATTTCTAAAACTTGTATAGAAAATTTTGTTAACCTTGTAATATTATACCGATTTACATTCAATAATATTGAAGAGTTATTTGTTATAAAATTATTTGAAACGATTTCGTACTATTAAAATTATGTAGGTTTATCTCGTTCTGTTCATTCTGTGATGAATATTTTCTTATAAAATAAATATTATTTACAGCTACACTTCATACAATACTCGATTAAAAATATTTTATGGTTGATGCAATCAATAAAATGATTGTTTAGATCAAAATATATTTTTTTACGCTTCAAAGTTTAAAGTTACCGTAACATTTTATCGTTATAAATTCCTTGAATTTTTCTTTACTTTTAACTTAAAAATTAACGTTTTAAATATAAACGACAAAACTAAAGAATAATAATCTTTATTCATTCTGTTTCATGAATTAATTTTTCTCAAACATCATGTAAAAGTTATTTGAATAGTCCAAAGAGTTAAAATATAATCTTGATCGATTAAAAAAGATTGTTCGTGAAACGAATTATTATTACTTTATATAATATTCGTTATTCGTTATTCTTGTAGTTAAATTTACTCTTTTTTAATGAAAAAAATAAAAATGTTAGACTGTTTTTATAGAAAGGGAAATAGAAGCTAGTATTTAAAATTATAAAGACTGCTTTTTTCTTTATGAAATTTAATAAACATTTCAAAATATCCAATTGATAGGCTTGTATGCCTGCTGCTAATCTTGCTCTGGATGATGTCAACAAAGAAAACAATTTACTACCAGGCTTTACTCTTAAATTGCATTCTAACGATAGCGAGGTTAGTAATTTTTAATTTAAAGGAAAGAATCTTCGAATCAAATCATAATTTTATTCCCTTTAAATATAGTGTGAACCAGGCCTCGGAGCATCCGTCATGTATAATTTGCTATACAATCCACCGCAAAAGTTGATGCTATTGGCTGGATGCAGTACAGTTTGCACGACAGTTGCCGAAGCTGCAAAAATGTGGAATCTTGTAGTGGTAGGTACAATTCCGTTGTTATTGTTTAAATATAAAATATGTAACTTGTTTTTTATTTTCATTCTCGTAAAATTAAATAAATACTGAATTTTTTAATTAAAATTGAAGATATACCAAAATGTAATTAATTTTTAAGCGAATACTTTTTTCAATATAATTTCATCTCTACAGTTAAATCATCCACTAAAATTACAAAAAAGTTTTTCTATTCTTCGTGTAATAAATAATTATAAAAAGATATTTATTAATATTTTTTAATCGATTTATAGCTCTGTTATGGCGCTTCATCTCCTGCTTTATCAGATCGAAATCGTTTTCCTACTCTCTTCAGAACTCATCCATCTGCGACAGTACATAATCCAACAAGGATCAAATTATTGCAAAAGTTCGGTTGGTCTCGTGTAGCTATTTTACAACAAGCCGAAGAAGTTTTCATTTCAGTATGTAATTTACTTCTTATATTTATACAATGTAATTATTTTTTTCCAATATATTATGTACGTTTGATATTTATACGATTATAATATCTTTTATTTTATGTAATTAAAATTTTTTAGTACTTAAGGTATGTTTTTTATGATCTGTGTTATTTAAGTAACTAAAAAACAATTTTTTATTAACAACGTTATATAATATAATTAAAATTTTTAATTATTAAATTTAAAAATAAATAAAATAAAATAATGAATATTAATGAAAATGGAATTAGTTTCAATTAATTCTAAACTGGAAATGCAAATTTCATTATTTGTAGTTTTTAACAGTATAATTCTATCCTTTACAATCGTGAAGAAATAATTTGATCGTTAAAATTAGATTTGCACGATTTTATTAATTTACTTCTTCAAATAATGTGATTTAAAATTTTGAATTTTGTGAGAAAAACATCGATCGAAAAAGACTGCTTAAAATAAGAATGAACGTTTGCATAAAATGCTACATTTTTCAGTATTAATTGATAAACTAGGAAAATGATAAATTAATAGATTTGAAATAGATATTTTGTTTTTTCTCCGTGATATACATAGACTGTAGAGGATTTGGAGGCACGGTGTAAGGAAGCCGATATCGAAATAGTAACACGCCAGAGTTTCCTATCCGACCCGTCAGATGCAGTACGCAATCTTCGTCGTCAAGATGCCCGTATCATCGTTGGTCTCTTTTACGTCGTTGCAGCGCGTCGCGTTCTCTGTGAAATTTATCTGAATGGTCTATATGGTAAGACGTACGTATGGTTCTTTATCGGTTGGTACGAAGACAATTGGTTCGAGGTGAATCTTGACAAGGAAGGGATCGCTTGCACGAAGGAACAAATGCGTTTGGCTGCAGAGGGACATCTGACCACTGAAGCTCTTATGTGGAATCAAAACAATGACACAACTATTAGTGGTATGACCTCCGAAGACTTTAGACAAAGACTCAATCAAATATTGAAGAAGCATGGTTATGATATCGACAACAACAGATATCCGGAAGGATATCAGGAGGCTCCGCTCGCTTACGATGCCGTCTGGTCCGTGGCTTTAGGTAAATTCCATAAAGTGCTTTTAATTAACTTAATTTGGAGCATCTGAGAACATGGGTTTGAGAAAAATATCATCAAATTTATTTAAAGAAATAATATATAATATTGATATGAAACAAAAATTATCTTTATTTTTAAAAACACTACAGGTTTAATCTTTTAAAATTACTTTTACTGATTTAATCTCATACATGAAAGTTAATTTTTGCATTTTGAGATTATGAAAATTTACGTGAAATTTCAAGTATATTTAATTATAAATTTTTAATGATATAAATTTATAAACATTTTTTTATTCGCTTGATAAAGTAATATTTATTTTTTACGATTAGATTTGCAAGTTAACTCATAAAATATTTATTCTTCAGAAAACTGAATCGCACAGAAATATAATGTAAAATTTATTTTACATGTTGAATTTTACATACAACTTGAATGTTGAATTGATGAATAAATATCAAATTTAATTAAATTTATTCGCCAAGGTTAAGAATCATGAAATTAAACAAATTTTAAAATCAATATTGAAAATAAATTTATTTTTAAGCTATTGTAAATTATATATTTTGTTTTCGAAAATAAATTGTATTAAAAATTTATTGGCCATTCTAAATGTTTTAGCGCGGTTAAATTATTTTTTATTTTACATACTTTGTGATACATAAATTGTCATGTAAATCCATCATGTCACTTAATCGATGATATTATTATATGAAATATTAAATCATATGAAATTTAATATAATCAAATATAATTTTTAAATTTTAAAATATATTAATATAATAAAGAATTATATTAAGAAATTAAATCGAAAAGTACATATTTAAAATAATATTTATTACAAAAATTTTTTCTTTTTTTAGATATCATATAAAACTATTGTTTATATAACTATTGCTATTTATGCAAAATAAAAATTTTGTATTTATTGACTCTTTATATATTCAAAAAGTAAAAATATAAAATGTAAATAGTAAATATAAATAAGAAAATTCTAATATTTTTCATTGACGAAATTGAAAAATTATTAACATCTGTTGTAAATCAACGGATAATTTTAGCTTTCAACAAAACTATGGAAAAGTTGAGCAAGCAAGGTAAAAGTTTGAAGAACTTTACGTACAATGACAAAGAGACCGCCGATGAAATTTATTCGGCCATCAACTCTACGCAATTTATCGGTGTATCGGTTAGTATATATGCTACTATAATTAGTATATATAATAAATATATATACATATCAATAAAAATAATTTTTTATCCGCTTGTTTTCTAAACCTAACATAGATTATATCGATCACTCGTCGTGTCTATATTTACAGGGTTACGTTGCCTTTAGTTCACAAGGTGATCGGATCGCCTTGACCCAGATCGAGCAGGTAATCGACGGGAAGTATGTGAAACTAGGCTATTACGATACACAAATCGACAATTTATCTTGGCATAACATGGAAAAATGGATAGATGGTAAAGTGCCACAAGATCGGACCATCGTTAAGAAGTTGCTAAGGACTGTATCGCTTCCCCTCTTCGTTACAATGTGTACTATATCATCTGTCGGAATTATCATTTCCCTCGTTCTAATAATTTTTAATGTATGGAACCGACATCGAAGGTGTGTCCACTTTCAATATCTTATTCTTTCGATTAGGACGTATTCTGCATAATCAACATTTCATAATATAATAATGCAATTCGAGTTTGTTTTAAAATTCTTTTTATCTAACTGACGAATAAAAAGAATCTGTTGAACATATATATATGTATTGCATTACTATACTAAGCATATTCTTATATTAATTCTAAAATCAAGAAAGATTATAAATCAAGATTTTTTATTTTAACGTTACGTTTCTACTGATTTTATCGTACTTTTTACTTAAGTCACTTACATATTAATAAACTTTCTATCTTTATCTATCAAATTTTATTCGATATAAATATTCGTATCTATATTAAACTTATCTTTATATAATACATTAATTTAAAAAGATGGATGACTAAAAGAATAATTTTCTTTCGATTGAATACGTAAAACAAAGAAAATTTCTTTCTTGAATTCAGATTATATTTAATATAATTATGGTGTGTGTGTGTGTGTGTGTGTGTGTGTGTGTATAATACGTTTCCATAATAAAAAATAATTATTTATATGTTCATTTTAATTATTTTTCTAGGGTGATTATTTCATCTCATCCAGTTTGCAACACAATAATGTTAGTCGGCGTGATAGCTTGTTTTATTTCGGTATTCCTGCTGGGCATTGATGGTCGATTCATTGAACCTTGGGAGTATCCACGTATCTGTCAAGCGAGATCGTGGATGTTGTCGACAGGTTTTACACTAGCCTTCGGCGCAATGTTTAGTAAAGTCTGGCGGGTTCATAGACTGAATACAAAAACTAAAGCTGACCACGCCAAGGTAAAGTTATTCTTTAATTTTTAATATTTTTAATAAATTTTACATTTTATGCAAAAATGTAATTTTAAAACCTTTAGTATGATTATTGGTGTGTTTATTTATAAAAAATTGTATATAATTTCTTCGTCTTATTATACGAAAGAAAATTTTCTCATTAAAAATATATCTAGAAATTCTATAATTATAAAAAATACTCTTAATTTTATGCGTATAAAATTGTTGTTACCTATATTTAAAATACTGAACGCATAAAGTAATTTTATCGGAAATTATTGTTTTTTAATGTTATTTAACAATTAAACAAATTAATTATTGATATTCTTATCAAAAAACAATTTAGTTATATTAATAAATATCATAAATAAAATTACTTTTCATTTTTTACTATTTATGCATTTAATAGATCTTCAGAGAAACGCGAATTAAAATTATCACTTAAATCAATTTTTTACAACTGTTTGAATAGTTGTTCATGGCTAAGCAAAAGATATCTTCGATTCAAAAGAAAGTTCAGCCATGGAAATTATATACCATGGTCAGCGCTCTTTTGGCGATAGATATAATTCTATTGGGCGCTTGGCAGGGTTTAGACCCGCTGCAACGAAGAATCGAAGTTTTTCCCTTGGAGGAATCGACGCATGGTGACGACGACGCTAGGATACGACCAGAACTAGAACATTGCGAAAGCGAACACAATAGTATTTGGTTAGGTGAGCATGAGTAAATTTTAATCGGTTCCACAATTCATCAGTTATTTTTTATTTTTATAATTATAAATCTCACTCTGTATATAAAAACAATCGTTTTACCCAAATCTAATAATCATATTTAATTATTTAATTATTTAAACATTCATAAACAAAGAAAAAAAATAATTTATAAGAAAATGTATTATTATAATAATTTATAAAAAATAGATACGCTTATATAAAGTATAAATAATAATAAAATAATAAATATTTGTTTGTTATCCAAAACTTTACACTTTGAAGTGAGAAAAAAAATTAAATATTTATTTAATATTTATAAATTTACATTTTGCTTTAAGGTTTGATATACAGCTACAAGGGGGTCGTACTTGTATTTGGATTGTTCCTGGCTTACGAGACACGGAGTATCAAAGTCAAACAAATCAACGATTCGCGATACGTCGGTATGTCCATCTATAATGTCGTGGTGCTTTGTTTGATTACGGCACCAGTGACAATGGTAATAGCTAGTCAACAAGATGCTAGTTTCGTTTTCGTCTCTTTGGCAATAATCTTCTGCTGTTTCCTGAGCATGGCTCTCATTTTCGTTCCTAAAGTCATAGAAGTAATACGGCATCCGAAGGACAAGGCAGAATCTAAGTATAATCCGGACGTGGGAATGTCAAAGGAGGACGAGGAAAGGTACCAGAAACTTCTTAACGAGAACGATGAGCTGCAAAAACTTATTGCCGCGGTAATCTTTCTTTTGTATTTGTATTTTTTATCGATATATCGCTATTCTTCGTCGTTTTAAAAAACTTAAAATAATTTTGCACTATTTTCTCCAATAACTATCACGTGTTTTTTTGTAGAAATAATTAAAAGACGCATCGTAGTATTAAAGAATATTTTTAAATTAATTTGAAAATGTAAAGATAATAAAGCATTCACAGTTTTAAAAATAAAATTCTTCACAATAATTTTAAATTAAAAAAATACTAAAAATTGTAACTCGTTTGAAAATTAATCAGTACCACTTACATACATATATATATATTAAAATGACTAGTTAGAAAAATTAGATTTAGATAATTATACATTATTGCTTTAGTTTATTTATTATTGATTTTCAAAAATATTTTTATCGAAAATAAAAGATAAAAATATCAAATCTATTAAAGAAACATGTTTCAAAATTATATGTAAAAATAAATAAGTAAATTTTAAAGTGTATAATTTAATATAAATGATAAGTGTACGCGTACGTTTTTATCCTAATGTATATGCATTTCATGTATTTCAACAAAATAAAATATACTTAGGAAAGAAATGAAGAAATCTTATTCACTTTACAGAAAGAGGAGAAGATTCGAGCGGTGAAGGCGAAACTTGCCGAGAGGGACAACTTGAAAGGTGGTGGTAGCAGCGGAGGTGGAAGTGCTGGTGGCAGTATCCCCAAGGATTCATTGATTGTCGCAGATTTCGTGACCGGCGAGGGAACTTCAGACAGTGCAATTGGTGGGGGCATTTCCGTTTACACCAGATCCTCTCGAGCTTCCGGTTCTGATTTTGAATTTTCAGAGTCGTACCTGTAAATCATGGAGCCCCCTACGTTGCGCACCCTGTTTCCTTTAACGGTACTATCCGGACATCTGCGCGGCTGTTAATTGTCTAGTACAAAGATTTTGGGACCTAGTGCATACGCATCTACTAGTATTATAAGCAGAATCCTTGCCACGTAGATCTAAGCGTTGAGCGTGGAGAAACAATGCGCCGATGATACGTGGGTTGTCTGCCATTCATAGAATTTAATATTGTTGCTGATCTTCTATCGTGCAATGTAACGATCGCAAATATGTGGGTTCGCGTGATTTCTGCACTGCACTTTTTTCAAGCACGTAAATCGATGCACTTGCACTCGTATAAACTTTTATCTACTTGCTCTTGACGCACACATTCGTTCATTTCTTTCTCTTATCCTCTGTGTTTCAAATTCATCTTTAACGGATGTTATTATTCAAACTGAGATATTATTATTCAAACGTTCATGCATGTCGCTATATATATATATCTTAATTAAAATTAAAGATATAAAGATGTATTTTAAATATATAATTCAAGCTATGTAATATCACGTATAAATGTACCTCTTTGACGAGGTACATGGAATTACGAGAGACAGATTTTATTCTCATTTATTCTAAAATTTAGGCTTCCATTTGTCTTTAAAAATAATTATTCTACCTAAATAACTTAATACTACATACGTAGATCGTAAAACTAAAATATCAACTCATTTAATTCAAGAAAAATTTAATATTTTTTAAATTTAATTAAACATATTTTTAATTACAATATATTTACAAAAGTTTATTAATAATGAAAACTCGACGTAACATTATAAAAAATATTTTTATTAAATAATTTCTATTATATTCCTATTAGAATAAGCTTTATTAAAAAATATTTGATTCATTGAATAATTAAAACATTTTTATATTAACAGTGACGTTTTATTCGTAAATAAAATAACTCAATTTTTTAGTTTCTGTTTTTGTAATGATGTATAAAATATATATTTATAATACTATTGGATTTATTATAATAAATAAAGTAAAAACTTTTAATATACATTTCAATTTTTCATATTTATATATTTATTTCATAAAAATACATTTTTCAAAATATGATTTAGATAATTAGTTAAACAATAATTTTAAATAAAATAAGCATTGCCATTGTTGTAATTTTTTGGTAAATGCAAACAAATAAAATTAGAAATATATATTTATGTTAATAAAACTATTTACTAATTTAAAAATAGTTATTAGAATATATATATTTTCAATAGTATTTTCTTTTCTTTAATATATGTTAAAATTACTATCAATTTTTTGCTACTCTCTACACATCTTAAAATAAAAAATTGTTATTATAAATAATTTCAAAAATTACAATAAAATTATTTTATAAATATTTATTCTTTATTTTAAAAAATTGAACATTTTTTATTTTAAGCGTAAAATATTTGTGATATCCTTATAAATTTAGCTTAATAGATATAAATTTATAATTAAAATGATGGTACTTTTTACATTATTTGGAATATGTAATAAATATTATTCTAATAATTTATAAGTTATAAAAATTATATAAATATAATTATTAATAAGACATATTTAAAAAATTCATGAATATTTTGAAACTTACTTTACTACTTAATTATATGTATATATATATATTTTATTTTCATATACATATACATATATATACAGTAGTAAAATTAAAATTATATATATATATAATATATAATATATAATATATTATATATATAAATATATAATTTTGAAACAGATTGAATACAAGAAAAGTTCAAAGCGCACTGCCATTTATAACATTGCAATTATACTATTCGCCGTGATCGCTGTTAAATCTCGTTAGAAAATATTTCCATATTTCTTACAGATTCTCTTGAAAACCTCATTAAGTTTGCTCCCAAATTTTTCTGAAATTTTTCTTATTAAAATCTTCATTCAAAATAATATATTTTATTTTACTTACTTTAGATTTTTTATTATTAAAAGAAAATTTACATTTATACTAACGAGATTTAAAGGCTAGTGTCAAACGGAGCCATTCGATCAATAGAATTTGGGAGTCTTGATGAGGTATAAATCGTTTATACCTTTAAAATTTTATATTATTAACATTTTATAGGAAAATGATAGTGTTTTTTTTTAATTTAAATAAAGGATTTCAATTTAGAAAAGAATTTTTTATAAGTTGAATTGCGTTAAAAAACTATATGTGTATATATATTAAAAAATAATTCTTCAATAAATTAGTGCTTGCTATAACTTATAGCAAGTTTCATAATAAGTGGCTCTAAATTACACTAAATTCTTCTATGTAAATTATCTATTTAATTTTATCGAATTTATATGAATGTTTCTATTGGGTATTTTATTCTTTTATGTTTAATCTAATTACTTTATCGAAAACTTAAAAAAATAAGTAAAAGTGTAGAAATTAATAAATAGATTAAAGAAAATAAAATGTGAATTAGATATTTAAAAAAATGTCGAATGACTCCGTAAGTACTTGTCAAATTAATTGTTTTTAGGTGCACAAAATTGTTCGTTTAACAGCAACGTTCCTTGATATTTTTCTGATTCCAGAAGCAGAGCGGAACATTGACGGCTGATAATGGAACAATCAAAAGTGCGTTTATTACGAGGTTTAAAACAGTAATAAAAATAATGATTGTACTATAAAAAAATAAAATGAGAAAATTTTTAAATCTGGAAATCAGCCACGAAGATTGAAAATATAGATTGCAAGTTTGAAGTACTAGACGATACATTTATGCAAGTGTATTCATGTATGTGTGTATACGCGCGCGCATGTATATAAGTGAATTTAATATGAAAATAGTCATTATCACCTAAGACACAAAAAAAATAATAAAAACAAATTAATATTGCACATAAAATATTATATTTTAATTAGGTTTTAGTCGTTGATTATACTGTGATCCTATTTTTTTATTTTTATCATTTATTATATTAATCACAAATATTGTATGTTTAAAAAATATGAAAGGACACTAAATCAATTATAATAAGAATACAATTTTTTAAAAAAAAATAATAAAAAGTATATAATATTGAAGGAAGATTTGCGAATGGCAGCACCCATGAAGAAAACTAAATTTTTGTTTAATAATACTTAAGATATTTAAGATAATTCGAGTAGATTGTATGTAATAGAATGTAAAGTAAATAAATAATTTAATAAAATAATAGTATAGAAGGATAAAAAGGTAAAATTTTTTTGGATATGTATACTATTATATTATACTGAACATCCGACATATAAATTCAATTTCTTTAAATATAATGTAAGATAAGAGAGTTAATTATCGTCTGCGCATAATTTTTAGATGTTTTCTTTGTATTATGTTCAAATAATATATTCATTTTTAATTATAACCATCTCCTCATTAACTGCAATTTAAACATAAATTTTTATTTTAAATGAATACTATATGTATATAATTTATATTGGTACATATAATTGCAATTAAGTGAATATAAATTTATGAAGATAGTATTTGAATAAGCCTAATTAAACATTTCAAAATTTATTTTAAGTAAATTTTAAATAATGTAAAATATTGTACAAGAAACAATATAACTATCTCTCAATTTTGTTGCTGTTATTTTGAGAACCAAAAATGTAATTATTAATATTATGAATATTTTAGAAAGATAAATGTTTTTTTACGATAAAACGATACTCGATTCATTTTTAAAAAATAATTATTAAATATGAATCAATAGATTTTATATCATAACGTATGTAGATTATATTTGTAAATAATTTAATGTTTAAATTAAAAGTTAAAACTAAATATTTAACGAGAAGAAAATGTGAAAAATTTATGACAAAGTTGAAAAGTATCTAAATTAATTAGCATTTTTAGTTCTATCTTCGTCTATTGAAAGTATGAGTCAATTAAGCATGTAAAATTATATATAAAATGATAAATTAAATTTTGGAAATTTGAAAAAATAATGATAAATATTTTAAATCTATATATTACATAGTAATAATTAATTTTCTCTTACATTGTTTTATACTTTATATAGTTAATAAATTTTATCAAATCAATATGATATTTAAATTAAATCTAAAAATTAAAGTTCAGAAATTGATCGAATACGTATAAATTCTAAAAGTTTCTCAATTTCATTTAAAACAAGAATTGTAAGTACCTAGAATGTAACATTGATATTTATATTCGCAAATCTACAAGGACCAGTGTCGTGAAAAGTTAAGTATGTATTTATATTCAAAAATATTTTGAATAATGTACGTTTTTATAATCTTATTTATTACAAGATAATTATTGTTTGATAAAAGTTTTATTGAATAAGCTTAATGCATTTATTACTTGTTATTAAATAGCGCTTAATGCATCTATTATGTATTATTGAAATTTTTTTAATCAGCGTTAATATGCATAATAAATGTTTTTTGTAATAAAAATTAAGTCAATGACTTGATTAATCGAAAACAATACTCTAATCTGTTTAAAAAGCATATTTATTATAATTAATACCGTATTATAATTGAAATATTATAATAATTATGACTATTTTGTTATTATAGTTAATAATTCTTAGGAGTAGGTTTTTTAATTTGATTAAATAAAAATAAAATAAGGGAAGTAATGGGCGTTCTGTTTATTGTTATATTATCTTATGAATGTAAGCAGAGGCGCAATCGGGTAAAAGTAATTGGTCCGTGCGCATACCAATGTGCAATTTGTAAGCTTCAAACCGACGTACAGAAATTATGTAGAAGGGCGCGATTACATTGTAGATACGTGGGACTTGATATATTTTGAGTAGATTTAAGTAGGAGGCTTAAAATAATGTGTTGTGCCTTCGTTTTTACGTGTATTTATTCATAAGCCATTACACTTCTAATATTCATAAATAAACACGAGGCGTGAAATAACCTTCAAGCAAACAAACAATGATTATTGTATTTTTTCACGTTTTTTACTTCGTGGCTAAGTTTGTTTATCGCCGCTATAGTAATGTAGGGCGGATTAATCCTCCGGTCATAGACCAGGATGCGTGCAAAGTCGATCTTTCCGAATCTACCGAATTGCGATCGAATAGTGTTACCGAGCTAATGACTTTAAAACATCGTCATTACAACGATAACGATTCGTACGAAGATATCAAATCGACCATTAGGTTCTCACCCCCTGCTTATATTCAACGTTATCAGGCTGTACAAAATATCTTAACCAATCCTCAATATGGCGGTAAATTAAAAAAGGTAGCACACGTTTTGGACTAATTATTTTGTTTTTCAATGTTTATCTTGATCTTACAATGATTTATATATATATATATATATATATATATATATATACCATAAATATACTTATTATAATATGTTATTTATTTTATTGTACACTGTTAACCTTTACAGATCGTAGATTTCGGATGTTCCGAGCTAGGATTTTTCTATTATTTGAAAAATATAATCGGCGTCGAGGAATTACTCTTTGTGGATATTGATAGGTCTGTCCTAGAATCTTGCAAACAAAAGGCAAGACCCTTAAACGTTGATTATCTGCTCAAGAGAGAAACTCCTTTAATTTTAAAAGTACTAGAAGGTAGTGTGACTGATCCGGACAAACTGTTAGAGAACTGTGATGCTGTTGTTTGTATAGAATTGTATGGTTTTTATCAAACTTTTGATTATATTTTATTTGAACAAATTCATTTATTCTAATTTAACTTCATATAGAATTGAGCATCTTTATCCTGAATCTTTGACAGAATTACCATATAATATATTTGGTTTTATAAAGCCAAAAGTAGCAATTGTAACAACTCCAAATACTGAGTTTAATATCCTGTTTACCAATACGTCAAAATTTAGGCATCCGGATCATAAATTTGAATGGACCAGAAAACAATTTCAAGATTGGTAATTTTTTTATTAATCCATTTTTAATCAATTATTATGATGTTTTTATCATCATTTATAATAAAGAATTTTTCTAAATTATGTATTTTAATTTATTATATTAATAATTTTATATTATTTTTGTAATGTAATTTTTTATTTAGGGCACACAATATTGTATCGAGATTCCCAGAATATTCGGTATCTTTTCAAGGAATCTGTAATGGACCACCAGGAACAGAAGATCTTGGGACATGTACACAAATGGCAGTTTTTCATAAAATTTACAACAGAGAAATTTTAAGGATACCTGCGATTGAAGGTCTTTTCAAAACTGTAGTAATATACGAATATCCTTACAAAGTAGATAATCGTTCTGATGAACAAAAAATTCTTGACGAGGTTGTTTATTTTATACGGAAATTTTGTTTAAATCAAGAAGAAATAATGGAAGAAATTCCACTTAAAAAATTATTAGATGCTATAACAAATTTTAATATTTCATTGAATTATTTAAAAATAATATTAGAAAATAATAATTGGACTATTGTTAATCGAGAAGATGGACCAGTTGTTTTAGTTCCTCTAATTTCTCCTCTTTCTAATGATAGCCTAGAGTCTGAATTTTCTGATCATGATTATTCAATTAAATATGATAAACGGAATGAAGAACCAGGAATATTAACTAATTATTTACAATCTAATTACAACTGTGATGTAAGTTTAGAATACGATGATTGGGATAATTTATCATATGCAGAATCTGAATTTCATAATACAACCAATACTAATTTTAATACAAATACAGCAAATATGAACCTGTCTAATTTAAATAGTGATAAGTATGGAGATGATGTAACAAATGAAAATCGATTGGTTAACCTACCAAATTTTGTAATTAATGAATGTATATTTATTTCCAGCTTTTCTGAAACCAAAGATCACGAAAATTTAGAAATACCAACTTTTACACAAATACAAAATTCTTTGATACATATAGATAGCAAAATTACAGAAGCTAGCACTTCATTTGTTTCTAACCAATCGATACAAGAAAGTGAATTGAAAAATTTAGAAAAAAATTCTATAATGCTTCCTTTCAGTGATAGTAATAGTATTTGTAATATATTTTTTGAACCATCTAAGATTAACGAAAATGTACACAGGGAAAATTTTAATTCACTTTCAATATGTACTATTAATAATTCTTTAGAAAATGAAATGTACAAAAGTTTTAGATTAAGTAATAATACAAATGAAAATACTTTCGAAGAACCAAAATATGCAAGTTCACCAGATGCTTCAGCATCATTTAGTTGTAAAAAAGAAAAAATGACTAAACAAAATGTGGAATATTTTGATTCGGATTCAAATAAAAAATATAATGAAAACTTGCTATTGTGTATAGATAATAAATTAGAAAATACATTTAAAAAAACTGACAGTAAAGTCAGTGATCTTTGTACATATTCTAGTAAGTCTATAATAGTGGAAAGTAATTATAGGTATATTTTTATTTTTTTTATTTGTATTTAGAATATATTTAATATTTATTTTTACATATTTTAGAAGATCTAGAGAAAAAAGATTCTGAAAATTTAGAATAAATTAAAAATACTATTGGTACAAGCATTAGAACATAAAGTAAAACAAAATTAGAAGAAATATCGTCCGATATTTTAGAACTTACCAAACAATTAGTCACCAGAAATCATAGATTCTGGTTATCCTAATTCAAATTCTCCTCTTAATTTATCACTTGAATTTGATGTTTCTAGTATACCATATGATTATATATCTGGTTCAGAATCTAGCATATCTAATGCACCAAAGTATGATTTTATTGAATTGGCAGAAATTGAAAATAAAAATTTTACTAACAATAATTTAGATGGTAAAAGAAATAATACAGAAGTTGAAGAAAATCCAAGGTATTCCAATGTGACTTTTGAGATTACTATAATGATTTAATGCTGACGGGAATAGAATAAATTTATAAATACTACAATATTAAAATGAAAATATTGGTGTGTTCACATCTGTTAAAAATAAATATATATTAATTGATTGTTATTCAATGGAATTTTTTTTATAAATGAATAACAGTTTCTAAATCTTTTTTAAAAAATATCAAATTTTCTAAGTTTTATATAAAGAAATGAATGATTAAATATTTAATTTAAAGATTGTTTCTTAGTATTTATAATGCTAAATATAAGAGTATTTAATATACTTGATAGTCCAGTCTAGTAGATCTATAACTATGGTATGGTCTATGGAATATTTGGTGAAAATTTTCAAGGTTTATCTAACAAAAGATATTCTAAGTTGACAGCTATTAATACATTTTTAATAAAGTTAAAAAAAATTCATGTTCTTTTTTTATTATTTAATATTATTTCTATTATGTTATTAGAAGATTTTAATATCTCTTTATAAAATAAATATAAATAGTAACATTTTTTTAGAATTTCATTTTCAAAAGAAAGTAAGAGTGTATATTTTAAAAATTCGATTATAAATTTTACTTCATAAGATTTTTATAATACAGCTTAAAAACAAAATACTTATTTTTAGAAAATTGAATTATTTTTTGTACTTTAAAAATAAAATTTCCAACAGAAATTTTAAATATTTCAATTTTCTCAAAATTTATATTCTTAGTTTTGTAAGATTTATGTATCATCATATATTTTAAATAAAATATATTTAAATAATTTGTAATTCAAATATCCTAATAATTATTTTTCTTTTATTTTAGTAATTTCCAAAAAGTGTGTCCATTATTAAAAGATATTTAAAATTTTAATTAAGAAAAATAATTTATTTTAAATTAGGAGTCTCGATATTGCAATGTTTAAAATTAATCTTTATTATTTACATTACATTTTTTAAACTTAAAACAAAATAATTTATATTTAATATTTTTTATCAATGAGTATAACATACTTGTTTTATTAATGTAATGACTTCAAATTGGTTAAATTATTTTTTTATAAAATATAGTGATACATTAGTGAGTAAAAATGTAGATATAACATCAGAATTAACTAAAAGTATATGTTTAAATTTTCACAAATATCTCACTTAACATTTATATTAATTTAAATTATTAATTTAAATTTAAATAAGTTATTTTTTTATTACAAAGTTGAATAAAATAAACAGTTAACATGTATGAAATAAAAAGAATAAAAGAAAATGTTTAAATAGTTAAGTTTTATAGAGCTATTAAAAATAAAATTACAATATATACAATTTTTTATTATTTCGCTTTATTTCCCATTACACAATAATTTTGTAATATATAATATTTACAAATGTTTATATAATAGTTTTTTACGTGCCCATAGCAATCTGGAATAATTAAATAAACATACATAATTTTAATCATAAAAACAAATTATAATAGATATATCAAATTAAATGGGAGTTATTAAAAGCTATAAACGTAAATAAAGATTTACTTGAAATTTAATAACATATTTTTTACATTGTATTGACTAAAAGAATTTAATATAATATTTTTGATGTAACATTCCAATAATTATGGCACAAGGCAAAATGTACAAACTGGTTTGTATATTGCAGTTGGTATGAAAAATATTAGGGAATAAAATTATAAGATCTATTATTTACACCAAAGTAACATGACTAATAACTATTGATAAGACTGAAATTACATAAATTGCATATTGTATTAAATAGAAGCATTTTAGTAATTCTTATAAAAAAATTTAGATAGTACATTAGAATTATTTAATATTTAAATCTAATATTGTAATAATATTTAACGTCAGATTTAAACTTGATGTACCTCAAATATGAAATAATTTTTCAAATTATAAACACGAATTAAGAAAAGATAAATTTGTATCTTTGCATTATAGTTTTTGAAAATGCGTTTAAAATCAAAATAAAAAAATGTATCAATTACAAAATTCTTGTAACTTATTAATACTTAATATTAATGTAATTAATTAAAAAATAATAAATTGTTCCTTATTAGTTTTTGCTATGATTAATTTTGGAATGTTAACATTAAAATGCATTTGTAATTGCATGCTACTAATATATAATTGTATAGGAATGGTTATTGGACGAATTCAAACACTTGCCTAACAAAAGTTCATATTTCTTATTTGTTTGATTTTTTTTAAACGTCTTTACAGCCAGTCTACGTTTTGTATAGTTCATTCAAACTTAAAAAATTAATTAAAACTTTTATTCACTTGAACTTAATTGATTTATAAAAGGATACAAGTTTCTAATGGGATACATACGAAATCTACTAAATTCTACTCAAGCGTCAATGTGCATTGTCAAAGAGTATATTGGTGGTGAAATAACTCTAGTTAAAAATATATTTAATACAAATAAAACCTAAAAAACCCAATTATTTTAAATTTTATTTTATTTAAACAAAAATCAATTGCTATCAGTAAATTATTATTCATCTATAATTTTGTAATAATGCCGAGTTTAGGTAATAATGCCGAGTTTAGACAGTGGACATTAATTATTTTAAAATACAGTAAATTATAAACTAGTATTTTTAAATATATATTTACTGAAAAGAATCTCATCAAATTACAACTTATTTTGTTAAAACCTTAAAATGCTACAGTACACGATTTATAATATCGTATATAAAATTAAATCGATAAAAAAATATTAAATTAATTAATAAAAAATAATCTAATAAATGTACAAATATTTTTTAATAATAAGTAGTTAATACAGTGTAATAAACTTCAGCATTGCATTAAGTTATCAATTACAAAAAACGTAGCATTTTAAGGTCATTAATCTCCTATTACATTTAGATATACTTCAAGAGCTGTAAATTATTTTTTTAAATGTTCATAAAAAAAATATTTTTTAGTTACAATACTCAATTGCATATTTTAACATTAAAGATTTCAATCATAAATAATTATTACAGAAACAAGTTTTTTAAGTATTAAAAATTGTTATGCCGAAAATAATTAAAAAACATAAACTATTAAATCTCTATAAAGCTTTTTATATCTCTTATCAAAATATAGAAAATTTTAATTTTTAGCTCTCGAAAGATATATCTAACTACTTCATTATCAACGAAAGTATATTTTCGACTCATTTGGAATTTTCTGATGAAAAGTCTTCTTACATAATCTACTTTCATTGCTATTTGTTTAATTTCTTTTTACGTCTCAGCATTTATTTAAAATTCTAATCCCCTGTGCGTAGTTGCATTGCACATATGGCAATACAATTTTCGTTTTTTAACTTTAAGTATATCTCAAGATTATATCTACGTACGTGTGATTGTGTAGATGTGTTGGAATTGGAACTATTTGCAATAATGTTTATATTAAAATACTTAATTATAAAATTATTATCAAAAAATATTTATAATTTATCTTTTAAGATATGAATTATTACTGTTGAGTAGCTATTACACTGGGGCCAGAAAAATAAGGACCTACATGTATGTAATAAAAGCATACACCGAGAGACGTTTGTTTTTTAATAATTATTTGCGAGTTTTAAGTAACGTTTACAATTATTTAATAGATTTTCAAGCAAACCTTGTGTACTACTTATAAAATACTATTGAACTAAAAGCTACGTTTCGTAATTAATTGAATAAATGTTATTACTGTGTGCCAAAAAAGTATTGCTTAAAATAAACAAACATACATTTATCTCGACATACGCAAGCACAATTTCATCAATTCTAATATCAGTATCACAAATAATTTCTAGGATCCAATTTTTCAACTAAACAATCCCATTGATTAAGTTGATAATAAATAAAAGATTGTAAATAGTTCCACTCCAGTGACTAGTGTCTGATGAATGACAAGCATGCCGCAAGTTTGTTATCACACGGCCTCCTTGAAGCTGTCGCGGCTCTGTGGGTGTAAAGAGTGACGCATTTCACCACTGGGTGCACTGTCGCGTCTCAGGATGCCACCGACGGCTCCGCTTCCACTCATCATTTCACGCTTGTTCGCCGCTTCCTTAATGCTGGACAGAGTCTTACTCAGCCAAGGCCAGCTATTGCGAGCTGCCTGGAGTTCCGAAGCTGTTGCGTGTAGTTGATGCGTCAAATCCTGTAGATCAAGCGTTACGTCGAAATTTAATGTTAAATCAAACAAATTATCTTGTCAACGAGAGAATTTTAAGAAAATCTTTAAAACACGAGTAAAATTTGCGTACACGAAACTACCATTTTTAATACATTTTGTTTCAATTTTTATCGCTATTAAAATTAATTCATGAATATTAATGAAAATTTAAAGTAGCATAAAATAATAATTTCAACGAAATTTCTAATTTGCAAACTCACTCTTTCTCAATGATTACACAGCTTTTATCCGAAGCATTTATTATTTCTACAATTATTTTATTAAGTTATTTAGTATTGCTTCTTCTTTCCTACTTCAGTTATAAAACTTTTCATGCATATTGAAATGATTAGAGATACCTTCAATGTAAGTATCTATAAAATTCAATCAAATAATGTCTTTCGATATTTCATTATTGTAATTATCATAAGTATTAAAATAATTATTTAAGTAATTTTCGAAAATAAATAACTTATAAATTATTAATAATATTCAATATATATAAAAAAAATTATAAGTTCTTAAATATATTTCCAATATAAGATATAAATATGGATATAATATATTATTGATTATAAATATACATGAAATTTATAATAATATAATTTTATAATTATGAAAGCAAAACATAATTTGTATGTTTCTTTACATAATATAAATTTTTAACATCATTTTTATTAATTAAATGAAAATTCATATTAATTGTTTGAAGCTAATGTGATAATTTAATTATTTGTTGTTAAACACATACACATACCAAATACTTCTTATAATTCATCAAAATTGTTTGGTTGTAAAAATATTGTACTTTAATAAATTATAATTACTTGATTCCTGCATTCAGCTTCAACATGCGCCAACTTTGTTTGGGCTAACTCCAATTCAAGCTCTCGTACTCTCTCTTGGGCTCTACTCAGAACGGGATCGACTCGATTTTCTATGCAATGTGATACATTGGTTACCGCGTTGCATGACTTTGTCGTATTAACGGAGCATTTGTCACATTTTGAGATCTTTGTCTGTAAATAAAGATTTAAGATGATTTATAATACCAATTTTTGTTTTTTTATTCGTGATTTTTTAAGCAGAATGGTTTGTATGAAGTTAAAATATAATTTAATTACAATAAATAAATAATATGCGATATAAAATAAAATTGTAAATTATGTAAATCCTTCAAAAATCTGTAGTTTATTAGCCTTTTAATAGAGCTTAAAAATCAAATCTGAACATGTTTTATGTGTATAAGTAATAATGAATTATTAAAAATCATTACATAATTTTTAAAATTGGTACCGGTATAAATAAACAAAATCGATATATTTTGTATTATATTAGTTTGACATTTTTTAAATTTTCATTATACAAAAATTTTTTTAAGATTAATGTTACGATTTAATAATAATAAAAAAATGTGAAGTTCGAAATAAATGTTATGCATCTTTATTCGATCAGAAATCATAGAAATCAAGCTGAAAATCTTCCATTGCATTAAATATTATTCTAATTGAGTTATTAATGCTAATACATTTCCTTCTTCGAATTATCCTTATACCACAAATGTAGTGTGAAATTTGATATTTTGTACATGTCATATATATTATATAATAAATTTTTTTAGACTGTTAAAATTATATTAAAGTTTTTTTGATATATTCATTAAAAAATAGTTTAATGAAAGAGATCTTATATAATATTAATATAAAAAAAGTTTTTGTTCTAATTTAATGAAAGAAAAGTCAACATTTTAATTTTTACAACAGATTCTTACATAGATTATTATTAGTTAACATTATCTTTAAGTATAGAAGTTTACATTATAATACAATCTGTATTAAGGTAAAAAAAATGAAAAAATAACTTACGCGTAAATCACTTAAAGATGCCTTGGCAGTATTGTAATCGTCCTCTAGACGTTGGCAAATCTGAATAAAAATATAGCTAAAATAGTGGGTGACAATATAAAATAATTACATTAAAATATTAAATTTTAAATTTTATTTCAAGTATTTATATTTAATACTATAATAGCAACCCGGATCTAACCAATTTATGATATCTAAATATACGCCTTCTTTGATGAGTCACGTGATAAAAAAGTGATAGGAATAATATTTAATTAATTTTCCATCTATTAATTATGTTCTTATATTTTATGCATTTAAAACAAAATTTATTGAATTTTCAAATTCGTAATTTTTTCTGGAATCTCTTTTGCGTTCTCAGATATGAAATATAATATATTATAATACTTCTTTAAATTTAGGAGTAATAAAAGAACAGTAATTTTATTCTTTGAGGAATATTGCAATTATACACCTATTTGAAATTTTTATTTACGGGATAAAAAATAAATAATATCTAACAAAATAATATTTATTCTATCTTATAATGCATATTTATTTTAATATCTGTTGGATAACTTACCTAAAAATAGAAATGAATTTAGATGATAATTTGTATAAATATATTGTGTGAAGTGTTAACCATCGATATCGGTTACCGTATTCTAATATATGATATATTATAAATTTAGACGATTTAAAAGTTAAATATTCATTGATACAAATAAAATAAAACAAATTTTGAATAAAAATGGAATTATTTTTTAAATAAAAAACATTGCTGATTTAATTCTTTTTCGGTAAGTTTTAAACACGAGTACATTGAATCAAAATATACATATATGATAACAAAATATCATAAACGACTTTTGATGAAAATTAATCGACTTCATAAAGGTAGAAAACAAATATATTCTTACGATGATCGGTATAACTTAAAAAAATAATTTAATAATATTTTTTATTAAATATATTTTCTATTATAATTGTTTAAATTTTATATTGATTTTTATAAATAAATATAAAAAATACAGATACACAAACATCGTTTCGTCCAAAATCTAAATATGTTTGTTTCACATAGTAAATAAATGTATTAAAAGTTTAAGCAAGTTTTATCATTAAAAGATTTAAACAAGAATGATACAGTTACGATTGTAATATTTATTCCGATTATTACAATTGCTGGATTGATCTAGCGCGTAAAACAATGATTCCATTATGAAGTAGATAGTTATACAGAATTTGTAAAGAGGTTGTTTTCAATTTCTTTTATAAAGCCAACGAAGCAGTTGATCGGTAAAAGGTCGTCTACACCTTTTGAAAGATTAATTAAAAGAAAAGAAAGACTGAGTTTGAAAACGTAGTTATAAGCACGCGGAAAGTATTGAATCGAATCCCTCCTCTCGTTCGAGATTAATAAAACGACGAAGGTGAGTCGACTCATACCTGTTTATACTCGGCAATTATGACTGTGTTCCTACGGCTTTCGGCGTCAGCTCTCGTCACCTCGCGTTGCAGCATCTCTTTGACCTGGATGAGCTCCGCCTCGAGGCGCTGCTTCTCCTCGTCGATCCTCGCAACCGCACTCCGCAGCTGCTCCACCTCGTTGCTATACTCGTCAGCATTCTCCTGTGCCTCTGTACTCACGAAAAATAAGAGCGATAAATACCATTCGACTGTTTCCGGCCTACGCGTGCGATCGTCGCCTTGCGACTGGCGATGCTCGTTATTCGAACGCGGTCCGCAGGTCCATGCGTCATTTTAAAACGCTTTCAACTCGAGGATTCGCCGATCCACTCGGCTTAAGCGTCGCGTGGTACACACTTACTGAAGGAAATTCTCTTGGCCATCGGATTTGCCGATGCGAAGATGAGGGTCCGCACAGATCGTACAACGGCCGAGGTATGGTCGCTCGAGCGCGTCTCTCTTCGGCAGCGGCGGACTCGAGGGGCTTGCGACACGCGTAATTGGTATTGGCCGCTGACGCGCATACCTGGGTCGACTTTCGACAGTCCGCTTATGCCGACGCGTCTTTTCGTCTGCTATTTCGCTTGTTTTTTATTACGAAAGCGCTCCGATCTTATCGAGCGCTTGACGCGGCAACTCCCTACGGTATTTTGTTTCTTGTATGCTTGCTTTTTATTTTATATCGGTATGACTAACGTAACAACTGGTTTCTTGTATTTCTTATACGATGTTTTGTTACTGGAGTACACCTAGTGCGTCGTTCGACGCGCAATTACCTAGTCTTTTTTTTTCTTTTTTTCTCCTTTATCTTAAATATTCTTCGATTTTTCTTACCAAACGCAAACGTTTCGCTACGTTATATTTAATGCTAAATTTTCTTTATTCCTCATTATTTATCGCTTCGAATGATCAAACCATAATACGGTTTCAAATTTATTTGTCGATTAGGTTTTGATAAACAGAAATAATTTCTAAAATATTAATTTCATTTATCAAGTATTGCACAATTTTTCCTTCGTTGACATTGCAAAAAAAAAAAGAATTTACGCGACTGAATTATATTTACTACTCTATAATAGCAAAAAATATTTGATTTATTATTTCTATTTATTGGTAATAAATAAAGTATTCTCTTAAAAAGTTAATGACTCTTTATAATAAATATAGGTTTTATTTATTTTTAGCGAATACATTTATGACATATAAGTTGAAATAAAATTTACTATTTATGGTAGTACTCTTACGTTAAATTTTCATTTAAAAATAACATTTTTACATTATATTTTTATCAATAATTGAATAGATCAAATGGAATAGATATTTCGTTATATTAGATATATTTATTAAACAATATTCCTTTATTGAAAAATACTAAAAGATTTCATATCATCAAGAATAACAAATATTTTTTCGCGTGATTTTAAATAGAAAATTTGATTATATGAATAAAAAATTGTGTCAAAGTTTAAAATAAATATAACAAAAAATACTAAAAACAAGAATTTTATTGTGGATTATTATAGACGATAAAATAATTTTTTATATTTACGTAAACAATATTGTAACGTTTTGCATTTAACTTATATACGTAGTTTATTTCAATTTATTTCTAAGCGTTAAATTTAAAAAATATTCATGTTATAGTAAAAGTTATGAGATAAATTTAAACAATTTAAATAACAGGAAATTTTAATTTTTAAGAATGAAATAAAAAACTATTATATAAAGAACAATTACAGGTTACCTTTGACTTATTCGATGAATGCATAATTACGTTTTTTTTTAAATTAGGAATTATTGTATTTGAAACAAAGTAAGACAGTTAAATCAGACTAATGAAAGTAATTAAAGAAATTCGAGATTTTTAAATTTGATGTCACTGATTTCGATGTACGAGAAAATGTATTCACTTGTATCAATTTCATTATTGTAATAAAAATTTTAGTTTTGATAGGTAAATGTACCGTTAAATTAATTTTAGACAAAATATTTTTTTATTTTTACCAATTTTGAATGAGCCTTTATAATTGATATTTTAAATTAATTATATATGTGAAACGTCATTGATACCGTACTAAATTAAAAAATGCGGTATAATTTTATTGTAGTACTATTTTTTTATTTAAATTCAATTTATAAGTATAATTTAACTAATAAAAGATTAGAAATATAGTTAGTAACTACATAGACTGCAAGATATAGCGATATAGAAAAATGAAAAAATTAAAAACAAAAGCAAAACAAAAAATAATTCCAAAAGCGGATCAAATAGTTTTGGAAGTAGGATACTTGTAGGAAACAAAATGAAAACTAAAAGACGTTCAAGGATTATTTATTGTCAACAGGTTTTAAAAACGTATTGCTATTTCAAAACAAAGATAACACATGTACAAGATTCACGTAACAAAGAAATTATCCTTTCTCGCGTTTCATTCGTTTGTATAATATTGATTTTCTCTCTGCTTATTCGTTCATTAAACAATAAAAGTGCATTTAATTCAAAGCAATTTGTTAGTAACTGCGATTTAATTTACATTTTTACTGCTACGCACACGTTCAAAGCATAGGAAACACTTTTACGATGATATCATATTTACATGTATGTACATACGCGTAAGCAAACAAACAAATAAATAAATAAATAGATAGATCACGCATACGTGTAATATCTAGAAAAAGTCAACCTGCGTTGTGCTGACGTAAACTAGTACTTATATTACGTAACATGGAGAAAATGAGATAAGAGACGAAAAAGAAAAAAAAACTCAACTTGACAGGTGAAATCGATTTGGTCATTTAAAGAATTGCAGCTCTTCAAGATTTTGACAGGGAAGTTCGGTTATGCCGAAGTTTTTATTAAGATATTGATTTAGCCTACTGCCGTACTTTTCAATTTTTGTTAAGCTCTTTTTAACGGCCAATCCTGTTTTCCTCTTGTCTCTTCTGGTATTGTGCTCTGCAAAATATATAGGTATGTTTTTGCTCGATTTATGAGAAGTTGTTTTCGAATTTGTTCAAGTATAAAAAATACTGATTGCAAAATTTTTACATATTTCATCGCGATTATTTATTGCTATACTTTTTAATAATATTTTATATATATTATTTGATTTCTTTTTATAAGAATAAAACATTTACTTCAACATTAAAACGAATATTGATAAAGTCAAATTATATTAATTTAATCGAATAAAGCACAATCATATTAATACATATTATTAAGGAAGAGCACATACATTAAACTTCTTATTTATGCTTACACGAGGAGGTAAACATGCATACACTATTATTCGACTGATTTGTCTTGTACATAAATTGCAGTAATAAAATGTCAAAAATCTATCGGACAGGATATTGATATTAGAATCAGGATTTTAGTGGACAGAAGAAAAATTATAGACTTCCACCAGTTAGGAAAATGTCCATATAAAAAAAAGGCGACTAGATCAAACATATTAATTTGATTAATAAAAAAATGTTATTTATCTGAAATATTTTAAATGAAACAAAGTACTTAATACCTAATTGAAGATAATACCGTGTACTTCATCGTATATAACTAATTTTAACACTATTATTATCATTTTAATGAAACATGGTTTTTATATTTTTAATAAAAAATAGTTTAATATTTTCAATTAAAAGTTTATTTAAATATGTAACGAATTTTTATTTAAAATTTCATACTTTTCAAAAATTCATAACTATATCGATAATTAATGGTCTCAACGAATAATATACAACATTGCATCCAATTAAAAAAAATATAATCTAGAAATGCTTTAAATTTTAATTATTTAAACCTTTTTTACGAATTATGAATTGAATACCAAGTTCCATTTATTAGAATCAGTGTGTATGATACAGAGCATCATTAACATCCAAAATATAGAAATCAAAATTCCATCTTGTTAGTTAATAAATAATAATCAATTAATTTATTCAAATTAGATATTTATTCAATTTATTCAAATTAGACATTTTCCTACTAGTATTTTTTAATCTACAAATAAATACAAGCATCTAGCATGAATACTACATTAATATTAAATACATATACATAACATACGTTTTTTACTCTTAATGGCTTCATTGCGGTTTTCAACAAAATAAAATACATTTGTTCTATTTACCTAAATGCTATTATTTTAATAGCTTTATGTTACATTATTTTATATAAAATACTGTATATTTGCTTAAATTAATTAGCTATATATAAATTGTTTTAAACTCGTGTGCAGACTTATATTATAAAAATATATTTAAAACTCTTTAAATAAAGCCAAATCACAAAACCTTAGTAAGAATTGCTCTTACGTATAAATATAATAATTAATTTAAAATTATTTTTAATAATTAATTTGATAAGCTAATAATCTACGATCATGGCACTGGAAGTAAACTATAATTATAGTTAAATGTATTCGCTATAACATTTTTAAAATTCAGGAAAATTCTTGTTATTATCATAATAACAAAATTCATAGAAACGCAAAGAGTTATAAAGCATAATCAATCATTTTCGAATTTTTCTTTTATACAATTAAACGTAAATTAAACGTAGAAGACAAAATTACCTTTTAATGTCATGAACTCGGCTTCGTACTTCTTTAATTTTTTTAGAGTAATCGAGCAGGCAAGCTTCATAACATATCGTGAAACCTCTTCATTACGACATCGCTTCGGTAAATGAACTCGGAAGAATTTTAGAGTACTCTCAAAGTCTAATTGCAACAACTCTTTTTTGCATAACTAAAATAGCATGCAAAAATTAATCGATTAATAAATGAAAATAGAATAATAAATTTTAATAATAAATGAAACGATAATAATAAATTTTTAGTTTACCGTCAAAAGAGCAAGTGCAACTTGAAATAGTGTATCAAGTCCTTGCAGCAGGAAAACGTCTAATATATGGAAAACAAGGTACAATGGAAATCTCGCAGTAAACAAAGTAAGAAACCATTGTGCAGCGAACATGTGCGTCTCTATACCACGATCACAAAAATGCTTGAAAAGTTCTGGTAATTGATCCTAATATAAAAAAATAAATTGTCTTGAAAAATTTTTTAACGCATAATACTAAATTCGATAAAAAATGTAATCACCTCCATCAGACGATTAAGTTGATAAAACCTCATATGAAGATTATCAAATCTGTCTTTATACAAGTCTCGTAAGCCATAGTCATACATCAATTTAACCAAAACACAAAATGCTTGTTCTTCCGGCATCTATTAGAAAAATAGTATAAAGTATAATTGGTAAAGAATTTTATTAATTACAAAAGCGAATATAGATTAATAATTTACATGTAAAAGTAGACTAGCAACTAGGAAACTAAGACCTTGGCAGTAACCAATTTCCTCATCATACACTGCATAAGCTTTACTTATCCTATATAATGAATCTTGACCCAAGCCACCAGTCTCTTTAAAAAAATCATGGGCAGGAAATGTCCTATTAATATCCCGTAAAATAACACCCTCGCAACTGCTTTCCTATCAACATATACATTTTTAAATGTAATACATCTTATTAAAATTAATTTAAAATTTTTAATAAATATAAGGTCTTAAAATTGTATATATTTAATATAGAGAAAATTTAAAAAATAATTTTTTGAAAAGAAATATGCATATAATAATTTTTAAATTAAATTTAATTATTTTCTCATTTTTTTATAGATATTTCATGAGAGAGAGAGAGAGAGAGAGAGAGAGAGAGAGAGACAGATAGAGGGAGAGTGAGCGAATATGTATCAAAATTAATATTTTTATACCCTTGTTATAAGCATTCGATATCTATCCATCATCTCTTGAGAATTATCACAATTACTCAGTCTTTGCCACACTTCACCTCTAAGAGCTTCTGGTATTCCTTGCTTTGTTAATTTAACAAGAAGCTTTGGACGTTGCTCATTAATTTGCCAGCTGTCTAAAACTTCTGCCCAACTAGCAAGTTCATCCGCCGAACAATCTTTTGAAACTTCTCCAGTCCCACTTAACATAGGTTCATCACCGTCTAAAAATATTACATTTTACAAAGCTTCTTATTTATATGTATATTTGATTACAAACATTTTTATATACCTGAATCATTATCTTCTTTGGGAGTAAGAGTATCGATGCTTGTAAAAGAGGGTGATCTAATTAATGATGCCAAATTTAAAGCTAAATTTAATCTATTTCTATCTAATTCACCAGAAGTTTCAATATTTTGGACCTCATAGTGAATTTCATTTCCTTCATTAAATATTATCTAAACATATAATTTGAATTGAATTTACTTTTTACTTATATATTAGTTGTATTTTAAAATTAGCGAAATAATAAAAACTACCTCTTTTGAATTCAGAAAAAATTGCTGTACAAGATTCTTTTTATTAAAATACCAAAATCTTTCATTTTGTGGAAAAACTTTAACAGACATTTCAATAACAAATCTCACAGGTTCTCTTATACCTCGAATAACCAAATCTACAGCAACTGTCATGAAAATTTTTCCTTCTCGTGGAGTTTCAATATTTAAAGTTTCAAGTGCAGGATCAGCTGGATCCCATCGCCCGCAAACACTATAGCATTGTTTATCTTGTGACAATGGCGATGTGTTTGTTTGCTACAAATTTTATTTTATATTATATTTAATTTAATTTTAAAATTGATATAAAATTATTTTTTAAAAAATCTAACCATTTCTAATAATCTCATATCACTGTGCTTAACATTACGACCAGGACTGACTAAAACACCAAAACATCTTTCTATCTCCAATGTGATACCGCCTTCTTTGACTTGTTGTATACTTAAACACACCTGCTTTGGAACATTACTGCGTAACTTAAAACAATTTCTGTCTTTGGGTACTGTGTTATAAGCACCCTTTCCATCTTCTTCCTTTATTTCCATAGTAACTTCGAAAATAAACACCCTTGAATTGACTTTATCACTAGCAGGATTAAAACCATTATTAAAATCGCTACCAGTTAAAGAATTTGTCATTGAACGAGGAAACCTTTGAAAGGCTTTTGCAAAACAAGAAGATACTTGTCTTATCTACAATATTTATACATATATATATATATACATAATTTATATTAAATTTAATTTAGAATAATCAAAAATTGTTTTTATTCAATAAAATTTGTTTTCTAATTTTAACTTACAGCTTCTGGTATATCGCAACGAAAACCATGACATTGAAATATAGCTGATTCTTGTGTATCACCGTGAGACCATGTAAAGGCAAAACATGCCGAATAAGGGCCTGCACTTTCACCTCTTGCATAAAAAAGAATACGTTGTACTTCATAACTTTTTATGGGCTGTTGAGTTGCAGAATCATATAAACTACATAAAATTAAAATTTCAGAAATTTACTTACATTTAATAAATATAAATGAATATGGTAATCGAAAATGAATTATATAATATATATTCTTAAATTTGAATACTTACATAACATTTCCTTGAGAGCAACTTGGAACCGAAATAGATACTTTTATTGGAACGGAATTAAGCGACTGTTCAGCTAATATTTTCATATTTCGTTGAATTTCAGCTTCTGATTTTGGAGCATTTATTTGAGCAGCGCCAAGATAAGTAACTGCATCAAATTTTGTATATTCTTGCTGCACATCTGATAAAATACTTAATTCTAAGACAATAAGATATTTAATTATTATTTAAGTTTTTTAAAATGTATTTAAATTATAGATCAGGATATTTTTAACTAGTGAATACAAAAATATTTGTACTCTTTAAAAGTTATTTAATAATCAGTTTTTATTAAACTTTAAGATAACAAATGTTAAAAAAAGTAAATTTAAAAAATATTTTATACCTTCTTCTATGTAATCATCCGATTTCATTTTATCTTGTTTTTCCGATGTAATTGCACACGAAGTAATATCGTAAAATTTACTTTTACCAATTGTTTTAGTTTTTTGGGTATTTGAATTTCCTCTCGATATTAGATCAATATTATCACTCTCGTCCATTTTTGATTCTTCTGTCAAAACCTAAAATTTATGAACAAGAACATAAAAAAAATTTTTTTATAGTTTCTCTAAGCTGAAAAGCTTATACCTCTTGTAAATTGTTTTGAAGATCTTCTAAATTCCCATTATTAGCAATTTTTAACATTGGTGATTCAAGCAATGACTGTGATTGTTTAATAGTTCCTTTTTCACTTACAAATTCATATTCATCGCTAGTCGCCACTGATTCTGTAGATTTAACACTCATACTATCCTCCATTACGGAGCCTAAGATTTATACAAAAATATATGTGAAAATTAGATTTTAATAGTTTTATTAAACAAGTGCAAAAATAAAGTATAATAAAAATAGAACACATGAAAATAAACAATAAATGGCTAAATAATTAACGGAATCATTAAATAACCTTACATGTTTAATAAGTGAATCACTAAAGGTTAACAAATTATATGTAACCAAACAAATTTATAGCAAGACAGTCGAAAGAAAAGCAATCGTTGAGTTTTAATAACATCAACAATATATCAATTCGAATTATCGAATTAAATCTAGTTTAATATTCGCATATTACTTAGTACGCCCATCCCATCCGGGCGCACTTATTACAACGCAACAACAAACGTAGCGTTGAATGAACAAGTTTAATTAACAAAAGTATGCATATAGTAACAGTGACGGTCGACGCTCTTACTTACATATATCGTATAAAACAATATCTCATATAACTAAACTATAGCCAGATACGTCGTGCAGTTGCTAATATTAATATTATATCTATATGATACTGATACACACATAGAGATACTTACCAAAATGGTGTTGGAAGCTCTACTAGATTTTTCAAATCATCGTAGCAATTGCTTTTTTCCACGTAATCCGCAGCTCGCGGCGTATGAACACTCCTGCTGGTACTCGGGTAAGATCTTCTTGGAGTTCGGTTGCAAAAGCCCGAAATTACCGCTCGGTGAATGCAACATCGAGTCGACTTTGTGCTTTATACTTTTTTTCTTCGCTGGGCTATAGGATAGCGCAGGGAACACACATATACACGATAAGTCGTCGCTCGAGCTCGAGAAAAAAAACGAGGGTAAGAACAGTGGCCCGCGTTAACGTATCTTAGTCCGTTAGCCGACGGCGAAGACGCTCATCGACGGTCCACAAGATTTACATGATTTCGGTAAAAGTGAATTCTAATAATCGCGAGCGAACGAGACAGAGGACAGGCCACCAGCTAGTAGCAACGACGACGTATTATAAAAGTCATTTCACAATGTATGAATCTCGATTCGTATACCGATGTTTCCATTCTTTCAGAGCTCGAAATTCCTTGGGAAAAACAGAATTAACCAATCCTGAATTCGTGCATATAATGCAGTGCAAGTCTAACGCCTAATGTGATATTCGACTATTTTCTTTTGGAATTCTAGTATTTTTATATTTTATCGCCCGACCTTTCCACTCGTTATGCATTTCATTAATCCAAATATGTACTTTAAAAGTAAACCGCGAATTTACTCGACTTGATAAAATTAAACAACTAATTACTTTTAAGTTTACTTTGAAGATTTTATTCGCTATTTTTAATTATGTTACCGGTAATTATTTTTTCGATGTTTTATAATGATCGATACATGGTCGATAATATATTTTACACAGGAGATAAATCTTATTAATAAAATATAAATATACTTAAAAATAATTTAATTTTAAATAAATTGTATTATTATTATTATAATTTATTTCGTAGTTAATTAGCTTCTTTTTATTTTTTATAAATGTTTTTATCATAATTTATTTTTATCTTGCAATACTTTGTATCGCCATTTTTTTAGTCAGTTTCTATAAATAAATCAGTGTGTTTATATTTTCTTTATAGTTAAGATATTCCATAGTTGTAATTTTCATTGCAAATATTTTAAAGAACTCTTTACCGATTGCAAGTCTAACATTGAATACTTCTAGAAAACTTATCATCTTCTCTGTGTGCTGCATCAATATACTTTGATTTTTATCCATTTAAATACCATTCTATTGTATAGTAAACTGTATATACCATATTTTTATTTTATAAACACACGTGTAAATTTAAGTATTAAATTAAATCTTTTATAAATATAGTTTTAATAATACTTTTTTTTAAATTTTTAGACTTAGTATTTTTTAAAAAGTAGATATTAGATTTAAATTTTTGGATACCATTACACAACAATATTATTTTTAAATATTTTAAAAAATCTATGTTTTAATATCTTATTGAATTTTTTTTTAACAAATCTTTTAATTAAATTTTTTTTCTATAATTCTAAATATTTTTTTTAATAGTTTGTTAACAATACATAATATATAGTTTTATGGCATTTTTGACAGATTTAAAATCAAGACAACAAAATAATTTTCATGAAAGTTACTGACAATAGTAAATCTGTCTCAAAAGAACAAAGATCAATAATAAATTTTTTATCTATATCAAATTTGGTTCAGATTATTAAATATTTAAAAAATAATAAGTTATAAATTTACATAAACAGTTTCAATTTTTGAAACCTACTTTATTTTATTATGGAGATAATCACACTTTGTTATTTAAAATATCTACATTGTGACTCATAAAATATTACAATTATCATTAGAAAATATTACAGAATGAAAAAAATAAACTTGCTTTAATTACTAATTATTACAGAGTTAGCACCTAGAAGTATGAAAAAGAAAAGTTTTCAAAAATAATATCTTTAAAAGAATATTATATTAAAATATTTTATTAATATTTCAAAAAATCAAATAAAAATTTATTCTTAGACATTTATTTTTGATGGTGTTATATTCCCTAAGCAACTATATTAAAATTATAACCAGTTAAGATAATTCAGAAGATCTCAATGTTAATATATGGAGGTTTTATATAAATTTTTGTATTAGGCATAGTTAGAATTAGATAAGCTTCCTCTGATTTTCTATTGACTAAACAAAAATAAAATAAAAATGTTTGATTAATAGAAATTAATAATTATATTTCTTAATTAATATTCTTACAATTAATAGATACATGTGTTTAATGATATATGAATTAAAAGTATGTTTCAGTTTTTGTAAAGTAAAATATTAGAAATTCAGTAGTTTTTTGTTTTATATAATACCTTTTACAAAAATTTTATAAAAATATTTTTTTCATAGAAATTTCTTTATATTTATCTTATCAATTTATAATATAAACTATACTTACTATAAATAATCCTTTATCCACTGTTATCTTAAATGAATCACTGTATTATATATGATTCTAATAAGACTTAGTAGTATTATTATTAATATTATCTTTGTTTGGATAAATTAATTTAATATCTGGTTAAAGTACAATTCTCTTATTTTTTTCTTTATATATGGAATTATATAAGAATCAATATTTGATTATGACTAACTTTGATGGATATCTTGAATCTTCATTAGAATTTTGAACGAAAACTGGTCATTCTGTGAATCACAGAAAATAGTAATGTAATTTAATAATATTGTTCCAAGTTTTATTTAGCTCCATGAATGTAAGTTTTAATGAAAATATAATCCTAGAATAGATAAAACAAAATAAACATTTTTTGCTGAACAATTTATTCTATATAATATTATCTATTCAAGTATTCTATAAAATGTGTAATTAATTCTCAATTAATCAGATCTGTATTTTCTGAAAGAAAAAATATTAAAGGTGGTAAAATTCTTATTTTATTGTCACTAAACTAAGTATCGATACTTTTGAGAAATAAGTAAATCTAGTTTTACATAATCAAAATTAAATGGAAGATCATACTAAGTTTTTAAGTATAAATATTCATGATATTATTATCAACTTTGAAATTTGAGTAACAAAAGTGTAATTAATAATAATTTTTGAGAGTTCAATCATATTAATTACATGTATATTGTTAACTATTTCATATATAATACACTATTTCATGAAAAATTACAGAATATAAAGGAGTAAACAATGTAATTTAGAGGTAAAAGTACCATACCTTTTAATCAGGTTTCTCTTCATGAAAAACTTCTTTTGTTTTACATTATGAATAATCAAAATTTGCATGCAATTTCATCCAAGTTCAAATATTCATTAAACTACTTTTGTCAGTTTTTTTATTACATGAGAAAGACAAGAATAGGAGGACGGCACGATGTCACTAATGATAATAAGAGTAAGAAAGACGACTGAAGATTCCGACATCAGTATTGATAATTTAAATAGTACGCGCGGTCGAATAGTTGTAAATGTTTTGCGTCAATTGGGGGAATTTCGTGAGAATAAGTATTTACTAGATATCAGATTTTAATATATAATAATATTAATAATCTTATGCGTATATACTTTTTTTACTACATATATACTAAATTAAGTATACCTGGATAAAAATATTACTATGCTCAATATGAATATTCAGAATTAATATATATATATATATATATATGTTTTGACTAAATAAATACTACTATTAAAATACATAAGAATATTTTACTTATTATGATTTTTACTTCATATATATATGTATGTATACAATTAAAATATATAAATTTGTAAAATTTTTAGTTATAATAGTTTAATAATAATTAAGAAATATTACATTTTGCCGCGTCATGTTCATTTAGTTGATAATTTGACTACCAATCACTGATTATTTCCGGTTCTACTGTATTCCAAACCAGTGATTCAATTCCTTAGTTTTTGGGTTTCTTTTTCTTTGTCATCTAAGGCTTGACAAAATGGTTAGTTTTGATTATTTAAAATCTAATTTTATAGAAGCCATCTTTTAAAGTATTTAAAATTTAAAACGATATAAATAGAAATAACAACTAGGATTTTTTAAATGTGTTTTAAGTTTTAGATATGGGTTAGATATTATTATAAACAAATGCAGAAAATAAAACATTTAGCATTTATTTCTTATGTTTAATTCATTCAGTTTTATTGATTTGAATTTATAAAATTAAAATTTTTGTATAAGTTTATGAAATTGTATTTTTAAAGTTATAATATTTGTTACTTGTATTTTAAAATTGAGATTTGTTTTCGATGTTATGTTTTGGTTATGTTATTTGGCCTACTATATACTAATGTTGATCGTTTCAGGGTAAAGTAAAGTGTTCAGAGTTAAGGACGAAAGATAAGAAGGAGCTGCTAAAGCAGCTGGAGGAACTTAAAACTGAGCTAACCAATTTGAGAGTTGCTAAAGTAACAGGAGGAGCAGCTTCAAAACTTTCTAAAATGTAAGTTATTGTAATGTCTGACCTAAGACTATATTCATAGAAATATGTTTATTACAGCCGGGTTGTTCGAAAAGCAATTGCCCGAGTTTACATTATTATGCATCAAAAGCAAAAGGAAAATCTTCGTCTGTTGTATAAAAATAAAAAATATAAGCCTCTGGATTTGAGGCCAAAAAAAACTAGAGCTATCCGCAGAATGCTTACACCTTATCAAGCCAGTCGTAAAACTGTAAAGGAAATAAAAAAGAGATCCATATTTCCACCAAGAAAATATGCTTTAAAAATTTAAATTAAACTTTGCATATTATCAATAAATTTATAAAATAAATTGTTGTATTTTTTAAAATAGGTATCCTTAATAATTTTTTCATTTCCTATATTTTATTTTATGTTTAACATCTTAAAAAATTTGAGCGTTGAGTTATTACAATTACTTTTAAGATTCATTTGTATACATTTGATATAATAGCATGTATAAACATAATAATTATAGTTTAAGAAACATTATTTATATTTTAAAAAATGAATAAAATAAGTTATGCATGCTTATTGTATAAGTTGTATATTAATATAAATTAATTCTGTATTACTTTATTCAGAATAATGAATATTTCTTTTTTTAATATTTTACTTAAATAATTTTTATGAATTACAAGTGCTACTAATTCTTATTTATTAATAATTAAAAAATAATTACAAAAGTGATGGAAAATTTATATTTTAGCATCTGTGATAAAGGAAAAAAATTAATATTTATAAAATTGTTTACCATTAGATAGGCTTTTAAAATATTACAAAAAAATGATTAATATTTTATAAAATAATTTATATATTCAAAACTTTAAAAATATTATACTTAGAAAAATAATTAATCGACTTATCGACAATAGATAATTAGAATTATAGAAACTTTTAATTTAGTGATGTACACAGTATTATTATCATTTTGAAGTTTATTGAATACATTTTTTAAAATAAGAGTATTGATTAATTCTTTTTCGTTTTTTTTATTCGAGTATATTTTATTAATAAAATGTAGGTAAGTTACAATTAAAATTAATATTAGTGAATTTTAAACCAATTAAGTTTTATTGCTCATAATTTATGATTTTAAATTAATTATTTGCATTTATTATTTTTAAATATATTGTAGTAAAATAAAAAAAATTTATTTCGTAATTATTTTACTACTATTTATATACAGATTATTTATATGATAATGTTAATTTTATCATATAATTAATTTATAATTTATAAATATCGTTCATTTACATTTTTTAACTATTAAGTAAATAAGTATTTTTACAGTATAATAAATTAATAAATTAACAAATTTTTGATATTCCAGTGTCAGTATAAAGTATAGCATATATATTTTTATAGTAAAGTAATGATAATCAAAATTATATTATATTAAGCTTAAAAAGGATTAAAATATAAATTAAAAGCAGAAGTTTTTAAAGCTTACTTTATTATAATAATTTATACAAATTGATTTATTTATTTTAAGTATTTTAGAAAAGATTAAATTGGAAAATATTGTATTACTATAGATTATATGATTTATATTTATCAAAGAACATATAAATAATTTATTTTTATTTATAATTTTTTAAATAAAGTTTTATCTCTCTAAATATATAATATTGAATACTAGAAAATGAAAATAATATTCGTATTTGCATTATAAAAATTTTTTTTTATAAATATATAAATTTATAATAAAAGTATTTGTAACAGTATGATGTATTTATATTATTATTAATCACATCTACCGAACAAAGTTATATAATTTTTTTAATTTTTCGAAATTTCAAAAAATGTTTAACGCCAATTTTTTTATAATTATGCTTTACGAATTATATACAATATTTATAGTTTAATATTTTTATGTGTTACTTTTTATTCTGACTAATGAAGAAATTAAAATATTCATATTTCAGTAAATTTTGAATTATTTTCTTTTTTTATAAAATATTTTGTTTTATTAGTGAAAACTCGTATCGATTATATTTATATCAGTTTTTTAATATATATTAATATATTATGAGGATATATCATTTCTTACATAAGATTTTTATATGAATTACATGGTTAATTATATTTTATTGGAAATAAGATAACGTATAATGTTTTAAATTTTCATAGAAAACATTGATGCATTTTGTAGAAAGCATATAACTATTTACATGTATATGCGGTTGACTTATTTGTATTGATAAGTTTATATAAGATATCACATTAGTGCTTCAAGCATATTTGCTAAGCTGCACTCGTTTTCACCTCTAATGTAATTTCAGAAAATAAGAATATTAAAGTTTATTCTTTAGTAAACACTAACTATAGTTATATTCGATTTACAGTTGCATTTACAGTTGTTTCTCAGAATTTATTTATTGATAACACATAAATCTATTTAGTACTAAAAACACTTTCTATGATTTGTTTAATATAAGAATCCTTCAAATAATTTCATTAATTTTAAAAATATTTTATTATAAATGTAATTAAAAAATTATTTTACATAATTAATACCATCAAATTCAGCGTTTACTTAATACTGTATTATTAAAAAAGTATATAATAACAATTTTTTCTATTTCATAAATAAAACATTTACTGTACTGTTATTATTTATTTGTTTTTCGAATTTTTTATGAAATAAAGAAAAAATACGATGTTAAAAAAATTGAAAGATCAATATATATTTGTTGCACTATTTAAAAAGTAAGTATAAAAATAAAAATTATTAAAGCAACTGTGTAGTGAATAGAATAGTGGTAATGTGGTCACGTCAATTTTATAATAAATCTCAATTATAAGAATTAAATATGTAGATTTACACAAAGTTCTTTTGCAGATATGCTTTAATATATGTATTTTTAGCTAATCTTATCATTAAAACCTTTAAAATGTCTGCTGTAAAATCAAATTTGTTTGTAATATACTCTAAAAAATTAATAACTGTACCAAATTTATATAATGAATCTAAGATCATAAATTGATAAGAAGATAAATATCTTTTAAGTAATTAAAATTATCAAATTCTTATATATATTTTTCATTTTTCCATATCCAATTGTTGATGTTAAATATACATTAAGTATGTATTCACAGGTATAAATGTTTATATTATACGAAATAATAAAGGTATTAATCAATGTTAAGTTCAATTATAATATCTTATTAATAATTAGAACACGTAAAAGAGAAACGATAATAAAGTAAATTCATAAAATTTTAATTAATAAATTAAAATTTAATTAAATATAATAAATTCGATTATCGGTTTTTAACTGAATTCACATGAATTAATTTTTAAAAAAACATAGTTTTCAAAATGTTACCAATTAAAAAGATTATTAAAAAAGTAAGCACATTTTTCTTTTGTCATTATGAATTTTACATAAAAAATTAGTATTTTCTTTACTTTAAATAATTATTTTTGGTATAATTTCGAATATCATATATACTTTTGGATTTATATTCCAAATTAGATTCAGATAAAGCAAATTCAAATTATTTTTAAAGAATGCTCGGACAAGTGGTGCTTTATACGTATTTGGAGCACTAAACGAACTTGGAGTAGTTATCATATTTAAAAAGAGAACAGTCGACTCATCATCGAATCGTAACGAATGTTGTATAATGTTAATCTAGTTCAACTTTTGATCCCTCGTCTAAAGCCGTGGTACGTCGTATCTTGACAACCGGAGAACGTGTCTGAGATCACGTTAGTGCGCAATCGAGGTCCTTTCTGCGCATCGAGTCGCTGCTTCCTTTTTGCTTGGCGTAGATCTCGCATTATAATAATTACACGGAGAAGAGAGATAGACGGCGAAAGAACGCCAAGTTCAAGTGCGGACCACGTGTTGAAAAAGACGCTGATTGGAAAAAAGCTAGAGAGTGGTTCGCTTGATGTAAACGCGTGTGTATCAGTGGAAGTGTGTACGTGCGTGTATGCCTGCGTGCGTGCAAAAAATCACGACGCAGCGCCGGCAAAAATACAAAACAGCGAGGTTTCTGCCATGGCAAGTTAGAGTGCATATATTACAGAACGTACGAAAACGAGTCAAAAGAGCGCTTGCCTTGTTTCGATAAGTTAAAAAAATAAATAACGAGAAAATTCAAGTCTCTGGAAGGCTGTTAGTGATAGCCGGTCTACGAAGGTGAAACAACAAAGAGCATCTGTGATTTCGCGAATAGAGACGATCTGAGAAATTGCACGTCCGCAATTGCGTTCACTTAGTATTAGATTGTACAGTCTCGCGGGGGTTAAGAAGGGTTTGAGCGTTCAAAAGAGAAAAGGAAAAAATCGGTCGCGTGTAAACTAGCTCGCGACGACTGGTGGGGAAAATCGACGTCGTTGTTTTTTAAATGCAAAAGCGTCCGCTTCTTGTGTACAGTGTCGTCCACGATCGCCCAGTAAACATAGTCAGAAAAATCTTGCTCCAATATTATATTTCGTCTTCCAAATCTTATTCGTCAGTTTTCAATAGTGCGGTAAGTTGCGTTTACTGTTTACATCCGACTGTGATCACAGCTCGTGGTCGGCTTAATACGACTGCCGTAGGGAGAGAACAAGTACTCGTTTGACTAAATTGTTCGAAATGGCTACGCTTCTGATGAGAATGTGTCTCCGTTCAACTTTAAGCCTCGACAAAAGAGTCTTCGAGAGAAAGTTCGCATCGAGCATCTGTGGCAGTTTCCTTGATAATGCCAAAGTTGTTAACACGAACGTTTTTCTAAAGACACGTAAAAACACCAAAGTAAGCCGATTTATTGTTTCTCTTATTTAAGTAATTTCTAATGTTAATTTCATGCGTAACATCATCTCTGTTTACCGCTAGCCAACGATTAGGCATTTTGCAATATTTTTTAACAGCAGGTGGATTGAAATCAAATAGATATTACGTCCGACTATAATATTTTAATTTATCGAATCGATTCTGTTGTGTGAATAACGACATTAAAGCTAAACTTATTCGCTCTTTATTTCTCTTTACCTAAATAAAATTCCTCCATATGTATTTTCATGAAATAATTGTGCAAGTTTTTTGCTTACAATCTTAACGAAAAGCTTTCACCGGATTTCACTATATAAATTCCCGAAGTATACAATGGAATATATAATTGAGCAAAATTTTGATTATATTTATTTCAAAGAATTTTTATAAAACATTGTTCAAATTCGAATGAGAATAAAAATGAAAATACAAACTTCAAACTTATTCAAATACCGATAGATTTGTTCATTAATTTTTTTTCAGGATTGGGGATTTTTAGTGTACTTTTCTTTTATCCTTGATAGCTGATGGGTTGGGCTGAGAAGGAGAAAGAACACGTTTAACCGGTTATTGAAAATTAAAATTGCAATAAATGTGACCAAAATTACGTGAGCTTCAGCTGTATTATATAATTGATGCTAGTTATTAAAAAAATCGAATAAAATATAATTTTGTATTTTTTTTATATCTATATGAACTGATATTAATCTTTTATTTAAATAAAATAGAAATATTTTATAGATTTCTAATACTAAAAATTCAATTCCGTGTTCTTTTTCTGAGTTTTACGTTAATTCGTGTAAGATAGATTTGTTGTACATATTAGTTCTTTCTTCTGCTATATAAATATAAAACTATTAAAAATACTTATATTTTTTTAATTTTTCAACGTACTGTATAATATTTATAGTAAAAAAATTTCCTCGTATTTTCATCTTTTTGAGATAATTAATTATTAATTTAAATTGTTTAAAAATAAATGTTTTTGTGAATAACGTACCAAATTTGTCTAAATAAAAAAAAAATTCTTGCAAAAGACAAATAATGTTGTAGACAAAAAGAATAAATTTGATTGAAGTATAATTTCTTCTTATTTTTTAATTTTAAATTATTCTATTTGTATTGAGAACTATTTCTTATATTATGTTTTTCTAACAATTTATTTAATACAACTTAAAATGTATATGATGCTATTTTTTTTTTTTAAATATGCTACATTTAATTGTACTTTTCATTATACTTTTTTCAAGATGCTTATTTAACTAATTTTTAGGAGTTTGAATTTCTCTTGATTAGTAAGATCTGCATTTCTAATTATATTTGTTTCTTCAAACTACACAACAATACAATTTGCTTATAGCAAATTTTTTTAAACATATTTCTTATAACATGATATTTAACTAAAATAATAAAATAATTTTAAAAAGCTTAATTTGAAAGTTAAGTTAATGTTTTTAAGTTTAATCATTTATTTCATAAACAATATAAAATTGTTTTTATAAATTTGCTGATAATGCTTGGTATAAATAAATAAAAACAAAGGAAAATTCATTTTGATTATAAGGAATACTCATTTCAAGATATTGATTTTATTTAATGTAAATAATAATTAAATATGGATTCAACACTGATAATATTATTCAAGATATAAAATAATTTCTGTAATTATAAATAGTGTAATTTCCAAAAAAATTATTATTTATGTAGTAAAATAAGTCATAATGAAACTGCTAGATTCAATATAGAGAGAATATTAAAAGAAGAATGGATAAATGCTTTGAAATTATTGGCAAAGCATTTTATCATTCGTAAATAAAATAGTCCTATTAAAACACTTCATATACATTAAAATGTAAATAAATTTAAATGTATTGTTTGTTCTCTGAACGCGCATTTCCAATCGGTTGGCAATTATTGCAAATTTTGGATAACAAAATTTTCAAATGCTTTCATTACCTCAAAGTATCATCGATTAAACAATAAAAGATGCAAAAGTTTTCAGAGAAATTTTAATTATTCAAATGGAAATATTTGGAATATTATCGGTGTCATGAGATGATTATGAGATGTGTATGTTTACTTGCATCTGAGTGTGTATAACACTTGATAATATATCCATAATAGTCTTTATTTTATATTGTAATAGTAAAAATTTTTAATGGTCGAATAACTTATTCATTTTCCTTAAATATTAAAAATTTATAACGTTTGCTTATTTGTATTTATTGATATTATGCATTTATTTCAATAATTATTTATCATCAAAGTGATTTTTTATACCCTTTATTTCCTTTTTAGTACACGATTCGTCAGATGAGTAATGATAAGCGTAATGTTCATCATACAAGAACTTCGACAACTCTTGATCAGGACGACAAAAGCGATAGCGACAGCGATTTCAGCGATAACGAGGAAATTTCATATAAAGAATTATCCAGGGTAAGTAATCTTTAACATGCTATGCATACCGCTAGAATGTTTATTTACAGTGTACACAATTGTATACTTAATATAAGTTTTTTGTTTAATTGATATATATTTTCTTATTTTGGTTTATCAACATTTTAGCTATCATAATATTGAGTCTTAATAAGTTTAGATTTTTTAGAAGTATATTAACTTTATATTTAAACTTAATAAAATATTTAATATATGTATTTGATTTCTATTTCTTTTTAAAATATTATAGTAATAATTTTAATCATATTTTACTTAATTCTTATTTAATTTAGTTATAGTATGCAACTGCTTGTGATGTAATAATGTTTTAAAAAGAAAACATCTGTATGAAAATAAATAGTATATTCAAGGTTTTATAATGTATTGAAACATCGTATATATAAAAATATTAATAGTCTTTCACAAGTTATTTATTTTATATATATACATATTTATTATAATTTTATTAAATATTATATTAAAAAATTAATAAAAACTATTTCTATTTCTAAAGGGTAACATAATCTTTAAAAATAATAATCATAATATTTAATTTGATACATTGGCAAGTATTGTGGGTTTTGTTTTATAATTATTTATCACTGTTTTAGATATTTTAAAAGATACGTTGTAAAATTATAAGTATAACATAGCTTTTAAAGTTTACATTTTCTTTTACAGTTTCCGATTCACGAATGATTCTTTATATTTTGAAATTTTATATTTAAAAATATTTATGCTTTATGAATTTTTACAGGCACAATCTCACTTTTGGAGACAAAAAATGAGAACCTTGCATAGTCACTTAGACGTTAATAAAGATGGAGTCCTAAGTTACGATGATTTTATGCTTTTGGGTAAAAGGTTCGCAAAATTAGGACATCTAACACCCGCTCAGAAAGACGAATTCCAAGCAGTTTTACGCGTAATTTCCGAAATAATTTATTGTGATTATTTATAAAAAAAATAATTATTAAATAATACGAAATACAGGATACTATAAAAACTTTTTTTTGACCAAATTAGTATAAAATTTATATTAAAAAATATAAATTATTTATTGCATTCTTTGTAATTCGTATTATATTCTAATGATGCAATTGAAATCATGTATTTTTTATTCGTATTTTGAAGCATAGAATTAATAACAAATCCAAGCCATGTTATAAAAATATTTTATATTTTAATTCTTTCTTAAAGTTTACAATACATGAATTTTATACTTATATAGCATATTGTATTTTAACATTTACTTGACTTTCAATAAGATTTAAAAATAAACAATTTATTTTTAAATAATCATTTGATATTTTTATGATTTGAATAAGTAATACAGATAATTTGATTTTAGAACTAATTACTAGCAGATATAAACAGTAAAGATAGAAATAAAAATTATAAATTATTATATATGTTATTTTTTTAAACTCAATTATTTTATTTAAATTTTATATTAAAAATATAAATTATGTTTTCTTGATTTATACAATTATAATATTAATACTAATTCGAAAAGCTATGCAGCAGATATATTGTTACACTATAAAGAAAATATTTTCTTTTTTTAAAATTTAATATATAACTTAATGAATTAATTACTGTTAACAAGTATAAAAATTGTTGTTCGATACAAATTTTTTATTTGAAATTATTAAATGCAACTGCCATTACTCATTATTATTTTATTGCAGTTCAAAAACTTATGTACGAGTTATTAATAAATTAAATTGTAGTACAAATTTAGATCGCTGTTATTTCATAAAAGCAATACTTTCTAAAATTTATATTTCATTATTAAAATTTTTTGTAAAAGTATTTATACATATTTTTATACAATATTTTTTTAGTTTAAAATGTAATAAATTTTTTTTTAAATTAGGAAATATTTTTTAATAGTAATCATTACATTTTTTAAATTTTAATTTTAATCTGAATTAAAACCAAAAAAATGGTTCCACATAAAGCATTTTATAATAGTAATAATAAAATACTTTTGAAAAAACCAAATAATAAAATAACTTTTTTTAATTATTTTAGTCATGTACATGTTTGTAAATATATTGTATCTTTTTTTTAGCAAATGTGGATAGAGCAATGGGGTGAAATTTGTCCTTATAACTTAGTTGATGTTGAAAAATACCTGCAAGAAATGCATCATGTTCTCGAAGATAAATCTCTGAGAAAAAAAGTACATCATTTTTTACCATATTTATTTAAGGTATGTTATTAAATTACTTTATAATTTAGATAGAATATTTATTAAATTTAATTTTAATATTATTTTTTTCAGGCAGTAGATAAAGATAAAAGTGGAGAAATATCAGTACAAGAATTTAAACTTTTTTTCAACTGTTTAGGATTAGATAATGATGTATGTATATTTTTCAATACTTAACAATTTAGGTATAATGATTTTCAATTCTATTATTTTCTTTTTACTTTTACAGCATGCAGTGGTTAGTTTTACTTACATTGATACCAATGAAGATGGTAAGATCAGTCTGAAAGAGTTTATTAAACTAGGACGCGATTTTTTTCTTACTCAAGATCATAAAAGGCCTAGTAAACACTTTTGGGGACCATTAATTGATTAATTCAATTATTTTTTAATTTAAGTAATTTGTAGTGATATATTGTCTAACTTTGTTCAAAGACTTAAATTTGTTAATATACTATCAATAAGTATTTTAAAATCTTATCTTTTATATATTTTTTATACTTAAGTATATATTTATATTTACATGATACAAAAACAGATTTTATATCTTTCAATGTATTAATTGAGCAAGAGATGTATTGCTTTTATAATAAAATTAACTATCAAATATAAAAATCACTATTATTACTTTCTTGACTTGCGTAAAGAGAATCCTTCTCCCGTAAATGCTTGAAATTCATCTTGATCCTTTACCTAAAAGAACAAAAAATTAAGTAAAACAAAAGAATGTTGAAGGATTAAAATAATAAATTACCTCTTTAACATTAATTGGCTTTGTACTTCGTAAGAATTTAAAAGTCCCTATTTTGTAAATATAATCTGGTATTCCTCTAACATAAATAGGTTTTTCTGATGATGTATCTATTTGTCCCGACTCTTTTCTTTTTTTACCATCTAATCGATTTCCTTGCCCTTTGAAAGCAACAAATCCAGTTGGTTCAGGCATTAAATCAATGGGATCAACAGTATTTTCATCTGTTTTTATAGATTTTACAGGTTCTTTATAACCAACAGGTGGTGCAAATTCAACATTCATATCACATTCTATGATACTGACAGCTGAACCTGGTTTAGTTTCTAAAACACACATTTCATATACTCGAGAATTATATTTAATCGCAATAATGTCACCAGTTGTTAAACAAGCAAAACTTCTTAATCCATTTTCCAAAACAGCTTTAGGATTAGTAATATCTAAGAAATCTTCAGACTGTGGCTGAAAGCGAGCATACGTTGCTACTGGAATTGTAACACTTTCAACATTTATAAGTTCTCCTTCTTGAAGAAGTAAATTATGCATCATCTTTAAAAGATTATATAGAATAACTATATTATGATGATATTATAAATTAAGAAAAAAGTAATATATTCTTAAAAATTTTTTAAATATAATATATGTTACCCAATATGGAAGGTAAACTTTTCCTTCATCAGCAACAAATTCAAGTACACCGCAATGAGTGATTCTATTGGTCTTTTTATTTGTCAATTTAAATAACATTGGGTAAACAATATTTAATCTAGTAAGGGTGTCAAGGGCTGATGGTGGCATAATAACTAAAATAAAAAATATTGAAAATAAAAATTATTGTAATGTGCACAGAAAGTCATTGTACTATTTACTTTTTCCACCGCGTTCAACATCTTGACGTTCATTACCAGGAAACATAGACACAGAAAAACATTTGAATTGAGTATTTAAAGGCCGTGGTATTTCTGGGAATACATTAAATCCAAACTAAAATAACAAGGTATTGATTTAATAATCAAAATATATTTTGTAAAATGTTTACATATATGAAAGTATTACCATTTTTTAGCTACGTATATTGTACTATAAATTTAGATAAATTGTAAGATTTGCGTGTATTTGTAGAATGAACACAGAATGAAGACGATGACTGTGCGACTACAATGAAGTAGGTTATAAACGTTGAGTAAACAATTGCAGTTGTTTTCGATTGTGCATATATATATATATATACATATAAGTATAGAATACCATCAATTTAATGCTTCTCTGAAGAACCGAATGATCGCGCCGCTAGTCATTTCTGTATATAAATATGTAGAAAAAATTTTATATAGTGTGTATGTATTAGTTAATTATCATTAAGAACTATTATGGTATATAAAAATTACTTTCATTTATATAATAAATTGAACCTTAAAAGTTAATAATTTGTACACATTATGTCTAGGACATTAAGTGTATTGGTACATTAATGTAAGGTTATATATTTCTTAAGATTTAATTTAAAAATATTGTACAATAACAATAGTGCAGTGATTTCATTAGTAAAGCAATAATCAGGTTTGGTTAAACAGACTTCATTATTATTATTTTTTATTAAAATGGCCCTTTATGACAATTCTCACTGGCTTCTTTCACACATAAGGGATAGTTTTATTTCTACCGATGATACAGGTTTGTTATAACAAATTTTTAACTATTATTTTAACGAATAACATTATATTTTTGTGTTAAGGTATGTGTGAAATGGTTATGGCAAGAGATGATATTCCCAAAGATTTGCAAAATAATGGAACATTATATACATATCCAGGAATCGAAGATAGCGATGAAGAAGATCTTGATGCTTTGGCAGATTCGTATGATATTCAAATGGGTAAAATATTCAAATATATTTGAATTTCAAATTGTAAAATGCATTAAATTATAATTAATCATTTATATATATATTTATACAAATATACATATATAAATATATCAATTTTTTATAATAAATAGATATGGAGTTTAGTCACAGACAGCGAACAAATACAGCTCAAAGATTAGAAAAAATGGATCAAGAGAAAAAACGGGCTTCCAAGATCAAGCATATTAAATGGCAATATAATCCAAATCATATAACTCTCAAAGAACAACAGGAATTATTTAAATGTAAAGATTTAAAACAGTGTAAGCAAAATATCAAAAAACGGTCGTTATTTTCAGAACAATTGGAAAAATGTCCTGATCTTCCACAAAATCCATTTCTTGATTTTGCAAGATTTGATGGCAATGTTGGTATCAAAATTTTATTAAACTCATTACTTATAAATAATGATTTTTGTTTCTATGTTTAGTCACAAATAGGTGTTCCTATTAGAAAATATAGGATATTTATGTGCATGCTTCCAAAAGACCAAAGATCGTATCCTCTACACGTTGTTGTTCTTGCTAATGCCAAGGTTCAAGAATTTATAGGACTCATTTGTTATAAATATATTAGTGAACATCCTGATCAACATATTCAGTTAGTATTTTATATGTAATAAATATAATATAGCATGTAAAAGATAATCAATTAAAATTAATTTTAGAGAAGACATCAGTAAATATGGATTATATATTACAGAAGATGATGGAGAGGTTGATTCTGATTTTCCTTGTTTAGATCCTGCAGAAATTATTGCTAAATTTGAATTTACAACATTGGGTCTTGTTGAAATGAAACCAAGTGATAGAGCACGCCACAGTACTGTAAGAACTATAACTGAACATAAAGAAGAACACGAGAGATCCGACAAATCCCAAGAGGAAGTAGCTGAAGATCTTGCTAAGATGGAAGGTCATACAACTGCCATGGAAGCTCCATTATATCAATTATATAGGTATTCATTATATATTTTTTATAAATGAATATTTTTTATAATTAATTTTTATTTTCATAGAGTGTATATAATAAATAAAGTAAGAGCAAAAACGGAAGTACACTTAGGAATCTCTGGTGAAAAAATAGAAATTGATCCAGTTGTAACTGGTAAGGGAACAAGTCGATTTTGGAATAGACAAAGAGCTGTTAGTTACCATATGGATAATATTGCATGGTGTGAATTAACAGAAAATAAAGGATCTAAAACAGCTTTTACACTTGTTTATACACCACATACATCCATAACATTAGATAGTTTAAATGGTAATTTTTTTTATTTATTAATTATTTTCAGGGGTATCTTTTGGAAACTGTTTTTAAATTTACTTCAATTTTATTATAGTTTCTATTAGTCATACTCAATCTCTTAGACGTTCAGCATCATTTAAAAATCATGATTTTGAAGCAGAGTCTTCTATTGCTGAAGAAATTGTTAGAAAAATCAATCATATTCTAGAATTAAGAAGCAGTTCTTCAAGGAAAGAATATCTTGCCCAAAAAGAACGTAAAGCTTCTAGACGAAAAAGTTTTCATATTCATAGATGACCGCTTTGTTTTTCTTTGTCGTTTGTTATTGTTGAGTCATTAAAAAAATGTCATTTAAGATAATAATAACCATTGTAAAATAGTTATTTAAACATTGTCAAATAATATTTATTTAATTCTAACATTAATTTATGAAATTGAAAAATATAAATATAAATATAATTATGATATTTATATTATATGTGCATAAAAAATCTTATAACTATTAAAATATTAAAATTTATTAATCTACAAGATTAATTATTCGATGTACAGCATTATTAGTATCTTCTTGTAATTTCGATATTGAACTTTCATAAAAATTTTTAGCACATAAATTTAAGAATGTTACTTTTGTTGCCATTGCATGTAATTGAAAAATATTCTTATTAAACTCTTTGTAATCTGGCTTTAATGCTAAAAATGCTCTTTCAGAATCAGATAAAAAAGTTATATCTAATGATTGTTTAATTTTTTCTTGAGTTTTATTCTGTTTTATTAAGTTTTGTACATTTGATTTCCTCCTTGCATAAATTTCCCGCCACTTTTTATCTTCTTTACTTAAGTTTTCTATATACATTTCAACATCAAAGGATTTTAATTTATTTTTATCTTCTTCAGTTTTCAATCTTTTTGATTCTTGAATTATTTCTTCTGGTATATGAATACTTTCAAGGTCTATAAAGTATTAAATAAAAGAAAATTATATATAATGTTAAGCAAAATAGAATTAATAAATATAAATAGCAAACCTTGATCGTTAAGTATGATCGATTGTCTTTTGAAAACCGAAGATCTGCGTTTATTTACTTTTTTATCTATTGGAGAATGTTCAAATAAAACATTTTCTGAATTATCCATTTTGATTTACGTCGTATTGTTTGTAATTGAATAATTTACGTCTTTATTTATTTTTTATAACATAACGTCATTTGTAATAAAACACACCTTAAAATGATATAATTCTTACAAGTAACGATAGTGCAGTTCGTTATTTTAGAAGTTTAAAATACAAAATGTAACGTTTCCCACAGATTAAATGTTAGTATTTTATGCCATCTTCCCAACATGCGCAGTAGAGGTCTCATTTCATTAGTCTACGTAAACCCGCGAAATTATGAATTGAGCATTACAGAAACTACAATTAGTTCTTTATTTTTAATTTTTAATTTTTAATTTTACATGTTATAAATTAATATAATAGATGTGAACACAATTTATACAAAATTTAATTCCTTAATTTTATTAATTATTAACAATTATTATGAAAAATATGTATATCTATAGGGAGATCAAGATCATGCCATAAATAAATTACAGGTAATGCTTAAACATTAAATTTATTAAAATGCACTAAATAAGAATAAAAAATAAATATATAATACTATAAATAATAAAAGATAAATTGAAACCAATTATAATAATATTAAAATACAGTAATAACGCAATAATTTATACAAAATTACCGATGCTAACATAGCGCGAGAAGTGTAAGTTTTATTGCTAAAAATATTTAAATTGATATAAAATACGATAGAAAAGACTGGATCGTGCCATTACGAGAAAAATTATTTATCAAGAACAGCGCAAATTGAGCGAGTACTAGCGTTATGTATAGTCGATGCAAAGTCATAATTTTAAGTGATAATATTTTCTTATTTTGCCACCAAATAGGTTTGTACATATAAAAATAGCGAGAACAGGATTAGCGATAGATAGATTAATGATAGATTAGTTTTCGAGATAGAAAAAAGACACATTTATTTTTTATAGATCTGTGCAAGTTTTAAAAGGAATAAAATTTGTCAAACATTCGTATTCGATATAGTTGGATGTGTTATAAAAGAATGGAATTTGTTAGCAGAAATTGTAAACAATTTTAAGTCCTTCAGCTAATGTCATATTTTCTAAATCATTGATGTTAATAATAAATAGTACATTGGTTAGTCAATAAATGAATTAATGAAGGTTTGTATAAAGAAGATCCTGCAATTTTTTGTTCCAATTTATTTTTGTAAATATGATTTTGGATATTTTTAAATTAAAAAAGATAGTCAAAAGATTTTCTGAAGTTAAGAACTAGATTGGATTTAAAATAAATTATAACCAAATAATATAGCATCGAAATAATTTCTTACGATTTTCAACGTGATTTTTCAGTTAATTCTCTATTGGAGTTTCTATTTCATTGTTCCATGACACAACTTTCAGGTTAAAATACAATCTTCACTATAATAAAATAATTTTATCTTTTTATCATTTAGAATTTTTAGAAAATTGTAATTAAAATTTTAAGTAATAATTGCAGAAGGTAAAATTAGCATGACTTTTTTCATGTATATAGATTGCGAATAAATATTTCAGCGATTCTCGATTAACTTTTAATGATGAAATTTCGCATATTCTTGTTCACTGCTGTATACATCATTAGTATTACAAGACATTAGTAGTTACATTTTACTAATTAATAATTTATTAACAGGATAGACTTATGTTTTGCTATACATATGAATTATGAAAAAATACGATTATAAATATACGATTATAAAAAAAATCAAAGTTAATATTAGTCTTATGTTAAATTTGATATATTTTACTTCTGATATTTTTGTAAAGAAGTTGTAATTGTTTCTTTATTTTTCTGACAAAAATTTTAAATAATATTTCTTTATTTTATTGCTTAACTTTTTATTTTCTATGATATACCTTTTTGTGGCTAAACTGTATCGGTATAAACTATATTAATACTTTATGGTTTTAAAATACATTTAATCTGCATTTTATATCAAATGTGTGTTCATCGCATGGTTAACAATTGAGAAACGATGACAGCAGATTTCAAAATATGTGACTAGTTAAATATAATTTATATCTATTCTATAATATTGTATTAAATGTTAGTACAATAATATTAATTAATTCTTTATATAACTTATACTCTTATTGTTACGCAAAACATTTCAATTTTCTAACTTAAATACTGTATTTCACTCGTACAGCATTTATATATTTAAATTAGAATATTCAGATATTCATTTATTTTTTCTCTTAGATTGTTTAACTTCACTTTTTGAAATTTTTTGTAATCTAATTTATCAGATAAGACTTTACTACCTTAATTATAATATATTTTTTAAATTTCTCTTCAAATTTTTGAGTAATAAATTGTCTAACTTAAAAATTAAATGATAACAAAATTTATATTAATATATCTTATTGTATCTAATTTTAGAAAATTTTTATTTGAATTTTGTCTATAAAAAAAATTGAATAGCTTTTCGATTAAAATTTTAAACATTCGTATAATTGTTAATTATTTTTCATGATTTATTCAAAGCACTCAGTGTTTAAAATAATTTACTACATATATAAATTCATAATATTTAAATAATTTTATATTATTCTTACAAAAGTATTGGTTTGAGCAAAAAACTAAAGGTATACATATATAAATCTAAAATTATCAGATACATATAAAATAACAGTAAGCATAAACGATTGATATTTAAAATGCAATATCTTATTCAATTCTTGGTTCATTTATTGAATAAAATATGTAAAATATTATAATATTTAAAGAAGGAAAACTTAATTTTTTTTTGTAAAATGTGAAAGACAGATATTTTTTTAGTAATAATAAAATACTTGTATTATTGTAACGTAATTACATGCGTAGATAAAGGCTATGACTAATTACTAATAAATTAACGAAGGCGGTAATTCTAAGTACCACATTAGCAAATAATTTATTATATATAACAAGTTTTTTATCATTTTAACATAATAAAACAAAATTTTTTATATAAATTTATCTTGTATGGATACACAATCATGAATAGGTAGATGCAAAAATTATATTAACAAAATTTGTTTTTTTAATATTCAGCATTATTCGAAACAATAAAATTTGAAAAGTTACAAAAATTTGAAATATAAGAACTTTAATCATTTAATTTTTATATATAATTATATCAAAAGTATAATTATTTATAAATACATATTTCTTTTTATCAATAAATTTTGGTTCAAATTTTTATAATTTTGAATATTGACTTTATTTTTCACTAAGATTATTAACTTATATAAATTAAACTATTATTTTACAATATTTGTAAGTATAATAAAGTGCAAAATATTTGATTATAAGTAACGAAATAAATAAAAAAAATCAATTGTAAATATAAAAAAATAAAAAAAACTATCAAAAAATTTAAAAGTGATGAAAATTGTATTATGTTCTTTTTAAATTTAATTTCTAGAAATATGAACTGTAATATGTTATATTGAGCTTGCGTATGATTCAGAAAGTTTAGGTATATATATTTTCTTTTTATTCTTATAGATACTCACAATTTTTAAATAATATTTATATTTTTTTATATTTTCATTATATAAACAATTAAGGTACCTAATTAGATAATTATACGTATATTTAAAATAATATGTATACAATAATTATAAAAACTTACAATATCTATGTATTATTTAGTACAAAACACTAAAAAATAATCTCGCAAAAATATAAAGTAACATTCAAAACGTATAAACGTTTTTTATAATTTCGTACATAGAAAAAAATTTAAAAACATAAATTTTTTTTGAATCAGTCTATAAATATCATTAATATATTTTGATTTTTACATCTTAATCACATAATGGTTTTTTTGAAACGGTTTATGCTGTGTAAAACAATGAAATCTAATAATTCTATTTATTTGTATGAAATAATAATAAAAAATTACAAAAAATAGTAGTACTGAAGATTAAAAATTTTAAATGTTATTACAATTAAAATTCAATAATCTATTAAAAAATTAATTTTTAGAGAGAGTTTAAGAATAAAAATTGAGAAGAATTTTGACAAAATTATAAGTTAGGCACATTTTTCTCGAAGTCCTTATGAATTACAAAATTACTGGATCTATAAAAAATCTTTAAATTTTAATAAAGAGAGAAGTTTATAAATTTTTTTAATATCTCAATTTTTTGTTTACATATTTTCATTTTAAATAAAATAATCAGAAGCTTTCTTTTAAGAATTTAAAAATAAGCCTTATATCTTTAAGAGGATCAAAGTATGCAATGGATCTATTTGTAACTTTATGTTAATTTCCTAAAATTATATTATTGTTATTGTTTGGAAGAATGATAGAAAATTAAATAATAATTGGTGAGTTCGTAGGCGTTTGAATAAGTTTTGGGGTTACACACATAAAGAACGAAAATGGTGTATATTCGGAATAAATTGATAAGATATTTGTGATTACCAGCTTTGGAAATTGTTAGATAATTAGAAGCTCCTGTTCGTATTTATGGAAGTCAAATCTTTATAATTTAGGTTTAATATATTACATGTATAACGTAGTCAATAATAGGCTATTTGAATGTTTGATTACAATTACTTTTGCTGTAAATCAAAACATAATAGATAATTGCTTGTCAGCGAACTTTAGTTACAAAGATTATTAAAATATATATAATTTTTTTAATTTGTTTATTTAATATATAAAAACTAAAAGCACTGACGGAAAATAATTATTTAATAAATACCATCTTTATCGTTTTAATTATTATTAATAATAATGTAATTCAAAAAATATATTAATATTTTGAACTTATTAATATTTAATTATATGATTTTATAAAACTTTGTATGTAGAATAGTTGACTTTTAAATAGTATTTTATAAATAAAATATTTAAAATATGCAATTCTTTTTCATAATTGAACGCTAAAATTGAAAGTATTTTTAATATCAAAAAATTTGGATCCTAACTACTCAGAACAATCTATACAAAATGATCTGTAAGATATTTAAATTAACGATATTAAATATAAAAATAATTTTTTTTCATAAATATATTTGTTTTAAAACATATTTCTAAATCTAATGATACACAGAATTAAGCTATTCAGCTTTATACTTTTTTGATAATTCACTAGTTTAAACAAATCAGGAGCTAAGATCAGGACTAATTAAGATCAACTTACACATGTAGATATGTAAATTTATAACTAACTTTCATTTAATTGAATTTCATAATTTCTATTGTTTTTATCCGTAAGACACACATTTGCATCGTTATTACTTTTTGAATGGTGCAAGATAGGGATCATGTGGCAAATTTATGACGTTCTATCAGACTGTTTTTACATTTTTATTTTTATGTATTTATCGAAAGCCACTAATATAGTTTATGTATGTTTTTATGTATTCTTTTACAGTTTTAGATAAAGTTAGTTTTCACACTGATAAGCCCAGTAGAAGAACTCAAACTAGTATAAAAAAATTATTCAAAAGAAGATATGTTTTAAACTTTATTTATTTAATTCATATTAAATCAAGTTAATGATCAAATTGATTTAACTTTTTGTTTGATTATTTTTATATAATTTTGTTGCAATTGAAAACTTGATTTAAAAATGGGAATAAATAAAAATATATTGAAATAAAATAATGATTTTTTATTATAATAAAATTTTATTATATTCTCAGTTAATAATCACAAATTTTTAAACAAATGAATATTATTAAAAAATGAAGTATTTGTTATCGTAAAAATGTTGATGCAAACTAAAAATTGATCTGATTGGGATTAATATTACAATAGTGTACTTAGAGATAAAATATAGATAAATAATTCACATCATAGATATTATCTTGATTCATATTATTTAAAAAAAACTTTCGATATCTATATTAATGTTTATCTTGCATTCTCTCTTCTCTCTTTATATATTAGTTTCATTTGTATATATATAGTTATAATATATATAGTTGCAATATATGTGTAATATATGTAAAATTTTATAATACTATATATATAGTTTAATATATTTAAAATAATATCTCTTATTAAAAAATCATAAAAACTTTTTTTAAATAAAATTTTTAATGATTTTTTAGAATTTTATTATATATCGAGTTACGTATATCGGTTATGCATGAAAATAGTTTAATTATAATTTACAGTAATTTTTTAATGTTTTGTTATTAAGTAGCTATTAAATCAAGATTTATTTTTATAATTTTAGGATATCATATATTTTTTAATGAATAAATTAAGAATATAATATTCTTCATATTGTAATACTTAAAAAGCATATTTCGTATAATATTAAAAATAAATTATTCAATTTAGTGTAAAGCAAAATGTATTTGCATCTTCGTTTCTATTTTATTTCATTCGATAAAATATTTTGATATTAAAACTAATTTGAATTAAATTTTTAAAATTACTAAAAATTTTTTTCAATATGATATGTACGAATACCAATAATGTATGCAATTATACTTTAGCAACATTGCAATGATTAATTACTTTGTGAAGATTACGTAACTGAGAATGTCATTTATTTTCATCTATATGTATGTATATATCTATGCATGCATGTGTGCATATATATATAAATTTGTTAATTTTCGTATTTAAAAATAAAAATTTTTATTTTATGTACAAAAAGAAATTATTTGTTGTTACTTTATTACATGTTTAATGTTAGAAAGATTAATTGCATAATTTTCAAAATATCGTTTTAAATACTTTTATTTCTGAAAACTTTGAGATCAAATATTTAAATGGTATTGTGTAAAAATACAGGTAAAAATGAAAAGATTCGTTATACATCTTATAAAAATATATTAAATATTATAATTAGAGATATAAGATAAGGCTGACACTCGATGTTGCAATATTTTTGATCGATTCAATCTATTTACTTTTACAAGTTGAATTTTGGATTTGAGCCTGGTACACTACGAGTAGACGAACTACGTAGCGGGTGTACTTGGGTGCATATACGTTACAAAACACGAGAGAGAGAGAGAGAGAGAGAGGGAGAAAGCGAGAGAGAAAGAATCACGTGCATGTCATGTCCGCGTACATATCAATGTGTATGTGCATGTTCATGTGCATGTGCATGTCCATGTGCATGTGCATGTGTGAATGCTTGTAAATGTGCATGCATTCTCTCTGGGCTGCACAGAGCGAAGCAGAGTAATGCCAGGTTGGTGCCCCCGTCAGGGTGAACGAACGGCTACGCTAAAGCAAAAGCAAACCCGTGTGCACCTTTCCACCTCCCCTTTCTCTCCTCTTGTCCTCAGCGAACGCTCTCTTAGTACCAGCCTCCTTCCCGTAATCCCGTGCCGTGAAACCTTCCCGTGACTGTAGCTGACGTCACAAAAATCGCGGAACTCTAAAAGGCAAAGAACGTTTCAACGAACATAGGCAAGAAGATGTTTCCGATGATACTACCAATGTTGCTACTTATTTTTAAAACTTTCTCTTTAACTGTAATTTTTTTTACTTTCAAATCAATTGTACTTTCGTTATAAAAATTGTCCATTGAAAATGAATGTAACTCTATGTATTTAATAAAAGCAATCGATTCACTTAAAAATTTTAATCATAATTTTTATTTTTTATAATATGAAAATATATTAAAAATGACTACACATACACAAATATTAGCATAGCACTTAATTATACATTATAATACAATTGACCGTAATTGTATTCTTTTAACTAGGATATAATATAAAATTGTTGTATCTCTATTACCTTTTAATGTTGTACAATTAACATAATTTTCTAAAATTAATTTTGAATCAAATAGTAAACGAATAAGTCTTACGATTTGTGTTAAAATTCTATACTTGTTGCACAATAATAGTGATTAAAATCGTATATTTTGTAAACGATTGTATATCCATTTTATAATTAGAAACATGTTCCTACAATTACAATTGTGTCTGTATATATAAGACAATTATTGTCAAATTACATTAACTTTTTAATTTCAATTTATATAACTTACGAGAATTAGTAGAAATTTTTTAGAATGTATATTTTATATTTAGTAGGTACAATGTAAAATATACAGACTCAAACGAAAGGTCTAATTTAGTTTTAATATACTTTTATTAAAGTTAATTATTTCAAATTAATTGATTGTGTAGAATAATCGTAGTTACTCCAACTTAACTAGTCTAGTAATAATTTTTATTAATTGATTCAGTTTATATAATATTTAATAAGAAGTTAAAGTTAAATTATTCGCTTAATTGAAAAATATTAATACTTAAGTTATTATATGATTTATATCCAGTGTTATATGGTGTATACAATTTTGTTAAGTATATAATGTTATTATAAGTCTTTGACAATGTTGCATTAAATAAAAAATGTTATAAGATTTATAGCAAAGAGAATCCATGAAAGATTTATAAAATTTATATGTTTGTAAGAAAAGAATTTGTAGATTTTTGAAATTATTAATTATTATTAAAATTGCAAATTGCATATTATTGCATGAATAAAAAGTTAAATTATATTATATTTATTTTTAAATTTCATAAATATTTCTATTAAAACAACAAATTAATTAAACATTTTTAATATAACATTAAAATTTAAAACATTAAAATATCAATTTTAATCGAACATTTTGTATATTATGGATCAAATAATAGTGCGATTATTTAATTGAATATAAATTATTACTTTTATTATTCATATATAAGAAAGCGAGTGAGAGAGAAAGAAAGGAGAAAGAGAGGTACAACTAGCGGTTGCTAAAATTACACACATAGAGAGTAAAAAAGCATTCCGAGTTCTTCTCCAGTAAAGTCTGTCCTGAAAACCGCACGTTGATAAACTAGAAAAGGTTGTGTCTGTTTCTGTTTTCACAATTTATATATTTTTACTTACCTTGTGCTGTGATCACATTGCTTTGGCTTGCGTATGTATCTTTGTAGATGTCTAGCCTTAGGTTTTTGATTAGATATGTAAGAGTCGTTCGCATAAACATTCGAGCCGTGAATTTTTAAATACTATGACTTTTGCGATTATACCTTGCGTATTTCATGTAATAATCAGATATTTAAACTTGTTATTATATGCATATTTCATATAATAACTATTAAGTATATATAAATTGAATATTTATTTATTTAAAATATGTCTACATTTATTTTGTTTCAATTCTAAGTAACTTATAATAAAAGAGAAAGATAAAAAATGTCTATCATAATTGATACTGAAAAACAAATAAATATATAGCTTATTTGAAGATTTAATATAAAATGCAAGCAATTCATAAAGAATAGTTATAAACATTTAGGTTTACAAATTTTTTCAATGTTATATTCAAATTAAATTACAATGTTATAAGTTGCATTTGAAAAGTATCAAATACAAAAATTTTTATTGAAAATCTTTTATTTAATTTTTTAAAATTATTTAATGATATTACTATAGTCTTAATGTGATAAGAATACAAGACCAAAAAGTTTTAGATGATTTTCTGAATTTGTCATATGAAGTCTGCATAACATTTTTGTATTCAATATTCAAATAAAATTTTCTATTATTAAATTTATTATAACAATTATGACTTCGAAAAGAAAGAAACGTTAATTTTAAATAAATTATATAATTCCTATTGTTAAAAATTAAACCTGTAATGTAAATTTTTTAAATTTCAAAAAGTTTAAATTAAAAAGAATTTGTTATGGATTATTCAAATATAGTATTTCAATTTATTCTTAATGTATTTTATCAAATATATCTCAAATTCAAATAAAGATACATTATTAAAATTTTATTTAAATTTATTGTTCAATTGTAATAAAATATTATAAAATTTTTAATTTAAGCACTGTGTTTAAGGACAGTCGTTTTTTGCCAAAAATTTTTTTTTAATTTTACTATCGCAGAACTATAATAAATATTGATAAAATTTTAAACGTAGTAATTATTAATATTATATATTATAAGATGCATCAAAAAATATATACGTTTATATTTGAAAAGATATTTGTTTTTTAATTATAATGTTTTTTTTTATTTCATGAATTATACTGAATTAACAAATAACATTTCGATTATACGATCATGAAAAATTGTCGTTTAATAAAATTTATAAGAAAGATAAATTAAAAATTTTTTGACGTGCATAATAGAATAGCATATATTATATGTATTTTATAATTTTTTAAAATCAATTTGAATCCTTATTCAAAATATTTATATTTAAAATCAATACATAATTAATAAACAACAAATATAGTAGGTACCAGTAGAATAGTAAGATATTTCAATTATAATATTTGTATTAGCTTATCATTTTCTCAAAATTTTATATTTTTATGTATATTTTTATTTATTAACTTCAATGTCGAAAAAGTGATTCAAATTTTCAGTATATAAAAGATCTTAACAGTTTTTCTAATTTTTACTACCATTTCTTTTATAGTATATATATTACTTGAAAACTAACATAAAAAGTAGTCGCAATAAAAATATACCAATTTCGACTATTTATTTACTACGACATGTTCATTTTAAGTTTCTTTCTCAATCATGTTATTTGAATTTTATTTGTATTTCAATATATCTACTAACATAATTTAATAATGTCTTTTACATTTTACTTTATTTTATATAAACATTTATATATGAATTATGGAAATAATAAGTATTGTATTAATTCAATTGATTTAAAAAAGATTTTAAATATTTCAATAAATTATTTGCAGTTTAATCATAATTTAACTAGATTATTAATACAGAACTGATAATGATAAATTAACTTCATATAATTGGATAATAATATAATATTCATAAAAATTCAGAGTCAATCACTTTTGAATCAAGAAAATTTATTTTTTAAAGTAAATATATTAAGGAAACAATTTCTAAAATACTTAAATTACAATTGAAAAATTTGTTTATAAAATATTATACTTTCATAAATAATAAAGAATTTTTTATTGTAACTGTTTATATGGATTATTATAATTAATTTTTTTTAACATATTATTATATTCAAAATGATTAATGGATTCAGTAAATTTTGAATAGCAATATTTATATCTTAATTAAATATTCTATAAGTGTGGAAGAAATTAAACATGTCAGAAAAAAATAAGGATTTATATTCTATTATAGGTTTCTATTTCATCTAAAATAATCATAATATACCCTTTTCAACATGGTCAAATGGTAATAAAATAGGTAAGATAGTATTTAATGAAATATAACATAGTTGAGATACATATTTAAAAAATTTTATTCAATCTGATTCATTTAAATCTCTTCTTAACTTCGATAATCAATTTATAAAAGAAAGTTAAAAATATGCAGATAATATTTAATAAAAATATTTATAGAATATTCTTATATGAAATATCATTTAGTATTGTAATTTTTTAATATTTTCAAACTTTTTTAAATTTTGAAATCTTAAAAGCATATAATTATAAAAAATTAGAGTTATAAATCAAGAAATACAATTTAGTATAAGATTTAAATATTTTAGTTTTTTTTAAATAATAATTACAGTGTTTTCATTTTATTCATTCATTTTATGATACTATTTATAATATTTGTAAGATTATCGATTGTAGAAAGTTGTAATTTATTTACTAGGATCAAAGTATATTGTATTTTAAAATTTATATATATTTTAATATTTCGTATTTAAAAAATTAATATTTTTTATAAATCTTCATATTTTATTACTCAAGAAGTTTGAAAATTTTAAATTCTTTTATTAAATTGAGAAAATGAAAAAAAAATTAGACATATTCGTATTATATGAAAAATATCTAATTTTTATGAAAATTTATTCTTTTATTATGTTGATTTCTTTCATAATTTTCTATTTAGCATATACTTCTATTTATGTTTTTATTTTTTATTAATATGATATTTTTTTTATTTATGTTTGATTTTAAATTTATATTTCTTAAGCTCTATAATATTTAGAAATGAAGCATAAAACTTATAATTACATTAACGATTTATGAGTTTATATGATACATAATGTGATAATCTCAAGATTTTAATTAATTATATTATTATTATAAATTCTATACTTAAAATTACAATCTTTATATATATATATATGTTTAATAAATAGAAATGATTTTTTAATGTATTTATATGTGATGATGATCAATAGATAAGTTTAGTTATTTTTAGTTTCTAGCCTACTATGGTTCTTTGATATTTGGTTAACTTTTGATTTTGTGACTCTACATAAGACTATTATACATTTAAGTTTTGAATGATAAAATATATATTTATAATTTTAATAAATTTTTACTTATTAGAAGAATGAAATTTTACTTATTTATAATATTATAATAGTGGGATGAATATTATGCAAAAAATAATCAACTAGTCAATAATCAATTTATTAGTGCTGACTAATATCAGCTTTACATACACAAAAATAATTTTTGTATTTAAAGTTTTTTTGAACAAGTATTCAATTTAAATTTTTTGATTTCGAAATAAATTAGATATCTGTTGGTTAATATATAATAATATCAAAAACACTGATGCAAGGATATCTTTTTACTAACTAAATGTAATTACTTACAAAACTTTAAATCATAATTCATTGATTAAAAATAAAAAATAAATTTTTTCTATTTTTTTATAGTTATATACACTTGAATACATTTTTACATCAAGTTTTGGTTGATTTCTCATTTAAATTATTTATTATTCATTTGAATATATATTATTAATATTATTCACTTTGTCTTTTTATTAAATATAAATATTTATATGGTATTCATGATTTAATTCAACTTAAATTTTCATAATAATTAAATTAACCAAGTATTATTTTTTAAACACTAAAATAATATTTGATCGTTGGTTTGAGGTCAAATATTATTTATTAATTTATTACGACTATAACAAATTTATAATATAAATATCATATTGCATTTTTAAAGTTAGTGAAACTCAGTAAAAAATTTAATGCAAAATTATATTAAATAAAATTTTTTATAACGACTATACTTATAAGGCTATTTTCGAAATTAATATAATATATAATATATGCTTAAAAATATATGTTATAGGTATTAAAAAATTATCGAAGTAGTATTAATAATATATTTTCTAATTTTTATTTAAAATTATAAGATATATATTTATAAAAAATGAATAATCTGACATCTTTGTGATTTTTTCTAATGTAAAGGGTAAAATGTAAAAATTCTAAAGAACTATTCGATTCCTATCATAGAATATATCGTTTAAATAATTTCTCACAAGACCAGTAACTTTTATATTTGTATTTAGCTTAAGGGATGTTTAGTAGTCTATAAAATAAAGTACGATATTTATTTGGACAAATTTTTTTTAACTTCGAATTTCAAATTATTCATTTCATTTATACGTTTATGAATTTAAATGTAAGATGTAAATTGAAAAATACATTTTTTATATCAAGAAATGAGAATCTTTTTTTAAATTCTTTTATTTTAATTTTTTTTAAATTTTCAAATTTTATTTAACAATTTTTAATTATTTTTTTTTACATCTATAATTGTATTATAATTGATTTATTTATTAAAAATAATATTTTATATTTTAAAGTATATTCTTTCTTTAAATATCAATATTTTAAATATTTTTTAGATATATTTATAAATTTTCTCAAACGAATTTTAAAAGTATTTATATGAAATTTTAATTATAAAACATTGAAAACAAATTCTTGTAGTAATAAACCTTAATTTAAAATATCTAACTATATTTAATTGTTAATGTTTATAAATTTTTAATAATTTTAGCTTAAAAAATTATTTAAGTTTAGTTTGATTTAGATACTATATATTTAAAACTTAATTCTTTTATTTAGATATTTCTGTAAAAATCTCTACCATGTTTTAGCGCATAAATATGAATATCATTTTAAAATATTCATATATTTTAGAATTTCTTAACATTGAAGATTTAAAATATAGATATTGAATTTTAACAATTTTTTTTCTTTAACATAAGTATCAACCTATCTATTACGATGTTTACAATAATGTAATAAATTTATTTTATAATACATAATTTATACTCATGAATTTGTATTTAATGGCGATTATTTAAAAACTTAGGTGTATGAAATATTTTACACTTATGAAGATTCCTCTGAATATTTTGCATTAAATATTAAATAAACGTTTAAGAATTAATAAATAATAATAAATTATTAACACTAATGTTATAAAAAATAATATATATAATTTATTCCTCATTAATAAATGATCAATTTAGAATATAATCAGCTCATTAAATGGTTTTTTTAGTTTTTATAAAATTTATTTTATTAAAATAATTTAAAAAATATTTTTTAAATAATAAGTAACTTTACAATTTGAAAAAAATTTTCTGCTGCCGATCATATTAAATATAATGTAATATTATAAAGATATGGTTGATAATTTAAAATTTTGTAGGATTAATGAATACATCGTTTGCGAATCATTTAAAGCATTTTTTTTATAAATCATAAATATAGATCATATGACTTATGTATCTATTTAGAATTATAATATTTATATAATAAATTTAATTATATTTAACTGAATCCTTCTATTTATAAAAATTAAGATAGTTTAAAATTGTGATTTAAAAATTTTATTTTACTTTGAATGACAATTTCATATTTTCGTATTATTTACATGTATTTTTTCAAGTTTACAATACATAGTTGTAAAATAAAATTAAAAATATATGATTATATAAATAAAAAATAATAAACTAATTCATAAATAAAACTATTAATAAGGATAAATGAATTAATAAGAAATATTTATAATTTTTGAAATGAAAGTAAATTTTTGATTACAAGTTCAAAATAAGATGTAATTTTTGACAGCGGTTTGAATCAATTAATAGTATACAAAGTTTATAAATTCATCATGTTAACGTATATATTTTGATAGACTTATATATAGATAAAAATTTACATTTTATAGTTATTATAATATAGAAATTTATGTATACATGCAAATGATGTTATTTTTTAAATAAAATGTAGGAGACAATTGTAAATAAATCTTGCATTGATAAAATTTATAAACTTGATGTAGACGATAAAGTTTTGTTTAGTTTATGTATTTTTGAATTATTTAAAAATTATTTTAATTGTATTATTATGAACAGGTTTGAAAAAAATACATTATTATATATAGTTTCAACTAATCGTGACAAAAGTTCGAGGCCTAACAGTATCGTAGACATGATCATTTATTACTTATTTCTTATGAACCAGTGCTGAATAGCTTCAAATATACATTTTCTATTATAATGACTAATCTTTTTTTTTTAATATTTTAATATTTTAATATTATTCCTACGTAATATGCATTAAACAATCTCAATTTTTAATTATTTATCACTTAAAAGCAGTGTATAACATGAATTTTTCTAAGTACTGTTTTTAATTTGTCTTAAACTAATATATTATCGAGTTCCTTAGTCCATTGGCATTAAATCTTATCATCTTACTTTATTTTCGTAATTACATTTAAAAATTAAATTTATCACATAATACAGCTTATATAGATGTTATTTAATTTTTAACCTATATAGTATTAGCTATTATAAAATAAACGTAATTAATATTTGTTTTATATCAATGGAACATATTTTTTAACAATATTAAAAAAACTAATAAAAATAAGTTCTTTTTATAATAAAAATATCTTTTATAACTTAAAATAAAATTGACTAAATTCACATATTGAAGTAAAAAAAAATTATTGTATTAAATAGATTTTTGAATAAGAAAGTTTAATTTTGTAAAGTTATTAATAGTATATTATTGTAATAATTTATAAACAATGGTATTTTTTTACAATTGAACTACCATCACTGAATATATAAATTTAATAGTTTTTGAGAAATACTTATTATAAACTACCTTCATTTGAAAATTTGTATGATATTTATTTAATGCTTTTAGTCTAAAAAATATTAACGAAATTTTTTTCTTTATACTTATATTTAAATATTTTGATTTTCAATGTAACAGATTATATATATTATAAGCAATATTTTAATACTTATGATGTTAAAAAAGTATTTTAAAAAATTAATTGCAAATACCCCTCGTAGAAAAAATAAAATTATACTTTATCACAACTGATATGTGATTTAGACAATGTTAAATAATAAAAGATAATTGTTTATCAATTAAGCGAATATCAAGTGATAAATTAATAAAATATTTAAATAAAATTGTTTGCTATTAAATATTATGATGTAATATAATTTTATCGAGTAATGATCGACTTTTTTAATTTAAAATGATTGTAAGATAAGTTTTTGGTTAATTTAAATTGAACTTTATCATTCAAAGTTTTTTATTAATTTATGTTTTAATTAATTTGCGAAAGTATTTTATTGATTATTTTATACTTACATCAGCAAAAATTATTAAATACAAAGCAATTATGATAAAAGTATATAATGTTATTGAGTTATGTATATTTGAAAGATAATTTGAATTATATAAAATTAAAAATTTAATTTAAATAAAGCTTATTAGTGATTTCGAAAATGATTTATTGCGACAAATTCAAAATATTCATATATTTAATATAAAAAATATATAAATTTGTAAAATTTAAAAAAATAATTAAAATTTCAAAGAATATACGGTAATATCAGCTAAAAAAAGCGACAACTTATTTTATCTTGTATAGTTTTAAATTTTCATTAATGACTTTATAAGCAATAATAAACTATAATTTTAAAAATAATTTAAAAAAAATAAGTTTCATTTTTTCATTAGGAGCAACTCGAATAAAATTATTATTGTAAATTCGAGTAAATGATAAGTAGTTGATAAGAAAAGAGGAAGGTAAATAAAAATGTTGGAAAATGTAAGTGCTGATTCGTGGAAGGTAAGGTCTTCGTGTCTTCTCGTGTTCTTCAGTTATAAGGAAGTCGAAGAAAATCGAAGCATCCTCGAGTTTATTAAGCAAAAATTCGTGATTGGATTGGTGGAATAAAAAAGAAAGAAGTTGAAGTTGGAATAATTGAAAAATAGTAAATTAGAGAGTAATTAATTAGATGTACGTTAAGTAATGTGTAAGAGTAGGCATTTCACGAATTTAGAAGAAGAAGGTTGTGTGTTGTGTTGGTTGTCTTAAAGGGCGGATAAAGAGGGAGGGATAAAGACCGCGAGTGCGAGTGCAAGAAAGAAGGGAAAAGAGGGAGAGGAAAGAAAGCGAGAGAGGGAGAGAGGCAGGAAGAGCAAAGCAGCGGCGCGCGCTTCATCGAGACTGAGACTGTTTGGTCAGAGCCTCGAGCCCCGAGTTCCGAGCCCCCGAGCCCCAAGCCCCGAGCTTCAGTCGAACGCGCGTTTACAAGCACGCGACACGCGCGATGTACCTCTTGGTTGATGTCGTTCGCCCGCCAAAACTAACGTAAAGCGTCACGACCACGTGCTCGTATCACATCCTCTAGCGATCACGTTCTATCCATTCTCTACCGTTCACTCGTCTCGACTCATCGTCAGTGTTTTTTCTTGGAGACTTAATCAATCAGTGTACAATGACAGGCAGCTTGTGTTGTTGTTCTTGTTGCCGCTGCCTCCATCGCCGTCGCTACTGCTCTTGTTCATGCCCTTGTTCCTGTTCCTGCTCCTGCTCCTGCTCCTGCGGCTGGTGCCACTGATGCGTCGTGCTACTTGTCAATTGGTGAGTCAGCTCACATACTTTCACCCTTTCTTTCCAATCAAATTTGCTCAAACTTGGCTCAAACTTGGCTCAAACTTGGCTCAAACTTGGCTCAAACTTGGCTCAAACTTGTCTTTTTGTGGGTCTTGAAAATACACGAAAATACACTATTTCCTTCCTAATTTCGATGAAACCCGATAAGGTTTTATTTACTCGGTGTAACCAATTTACTACAATGGTGAAGCTCCTTTTTCAAATGCAAATTCTTTTTTCGTGTTTTTATTTTAATATTCTTAATAATATCAATAATAATAGTTGTTCTACTTTGAATTTAAATATTTATAACTTATTGACTACTAAATGATAAATAAATACACGTATGTTAATATTGTATATGATTTTTAATTTAAGATTGTGAAAATGAATATTTTAAAATTATTGATGAAATAATAATCCTAAATTATTATCAAATGTCAATCGGAAATAAAAAGTATGCAAGTGAAAAAGCTAATAGATTCAAATCAACTCAATTTAATACTGTAATAAACATGATTCGGTAATAGGAAGAGACAATTTTTTTTCAAGAAAATTAATTTATACTTATCCTATGGTAATAAATCTTTATAAAATTAAGCACAGTGAACTAAAATTTGATAAAGAGAAAATACCAATGTAAAATGAAGTAATTACCAAAGTAAAAAAGGAAATAAAATTTGATTTTCAGCGTAGGACGTTCGATTATTTAATCGATCAGATTTGCGTTGTTGGGAAAAGAAAAGGATAGAGGGTAGGTTGGCTTTTGCAGCAGGTACAGAATAGGGGGACGCGGGGCATTATTGAGCATTGTCGGAGCTCAAGTTAAGATAGAGTCCGAGAGAGTGGGAAATGCTGTACTGTTTGTGCGCGGCCCTGCGGGGTCTCTGACCGCCCGTCCGCGCCTCTCAACTCGCCGAGTTCAGAGAGAGAGAGAGAGAGAATGAATGAGAGAGAGAGAGAAACGGAATAAGCTTGTCCATAGCCTTATACTTATATACCTGTGTACAGATGTGCAGGCAAACATGTATGTCTCAGCAGCTCACTAGCTTTTTTATGTTTTTATTTTTTTCTTTCCAAGCTAATTCCTGCCTTATCAAAGGGCTACTACTAGTTTGTATATTTATTTATAGAAAAAATATTCCTCGCATGTTCTGGATAATTTTAAAATATACAGTATTTTATGTGGTTGAGTTATATCATAAATTATATATTTTTCAAATGTTACGACGATGTATAAAAAGAAAGTAATTTTAAAGATTAAAAAAATTAATTTAAAATTTAGAAAATTGTGTTGTTGAAGATTTTTTATAATAAACGTTTAGTACTGTATAGTATACAGTAGACGTATTGTTACAACATGGATTATAAGCTATAAAAATATAAAATTAAAAGAAAATTTACTAAATATTAAATTAAAAAGCAACTATTAAAAAAGTAATAAATTAGTTGGAAAATAGGGAAACAAATTTTTTTTCTTTGAAATATCGTTATAGAAATAAGACTGTATAATGCGAATGAAAAAACAAGAATAGAAAAAATAAAAATAGAAAATTCATAATTAGATTATATCGTTAATATATTGTACTTATATATCGAGAACAACGTATACAAGAGTATGTACCTATATAGCACACTTGTAGACACGAAGATACGTTCATCGTAGAAAGCGTAGGAAGGGCCATTGTTGCAAGATTCTTTGCCTTTTTCGATCTTGAACGTTTACTTAATAAGATTGAAATAGAATTATTAATTTTTTAATGCTTTATATTTTTATTGCTTATTTATTGTAATAAGACATTATAAAGTTTTATTGTTTTTCTTTTACACAAAAGCTATAACTTGTAACATATATACCTATATTAATAATTGTAAAATAATTTATCGAGATTATGATATTATAATAGTGATAATATAATTTATTAAGATTACAAAATAATAGATGTTGTTCTAAAAAATTGTATTTTAACTATTAAATATGTGTTATAAGTATTTATAGATTACCAAGAATAAACAATGAAGCTTAATATAATTAAAAATTTACTGTAATTCAGAGTTAATTATTCTATAAAAATATATTAGAGAATCTCAAATCAAATAGGTTAATGTAAAAAAATTTTTTATTTTAGCGTGATATAAATAGAGTATGTCTGTACATTAAAAATTAAAAACCTAATTGAGTAGTAAGATTTAACGACCATTTATCGACAAACGAAAAAATGTAAGTAGATGACGGAAGACAATCGTAACATTTATCATTGGTGTATCGATATATGTAAAAGTAATATGCATAAGGATCGACAATGTTGACGGCAACGACCACGACGAAGACGCCGACGGCAACGACGACGACAACGGAGACAACAACGACGAGAATAGAATAGTGCCCTCGTACATCGCTCTAGTCTCGTTGGATTTTTCACCACAAGGTATTAATGTTAATAATACAAAATATTGTTATATTTTTAAAAGATAACTTCATAGAAATTCTAATCCACACTGCAATTAAGCTGAATATCTAAATCAAAGTATTATTCGCTGGATTGCTAAACTTTTGTTTTCACTTCATCAAAATTTATTTCTTTATTATTACTAATTCAATAATAAGTAATTTTATTTTTATTATTATTTACTCGCTTTTTTACATTTATAAATGTTTATTTAATTTTACACATCGCAAAATAATAAATTTAATTACTTTTTCCAAAACAAAATATTTATCATTTCGTTGATATTTTTTGTCGCAATACTGTACAATAACAACAACAACCACAACAACATCATCAATAAAAAACAGTAACAACAATAATAACAGCAACAACAACAACAAAAATAAATTTATATTAATAAAAAAAAGACAATTATCCTAAAGTATTATATTATATATTATATTTAATACATGATTAGTTTCACAAATCTATTAAGTAGTATACGTATGACATGGTGAGACGTACATAGGCAGATATATATATAGGTGTTAAGTTATATTTCGAAACTTTGAACGTTTAATATGTTAAATATCGATTAAGATTGTTATTTAACAAGGGAAAAAAATTTTTTTTATTGTAAAAAAAATTCTGAAAAATTTAATTTAATTATTCGTGTAGTGTAAACGTATAATAAATATTTTATATATATAACGTTCAATAAATAGTTAAGTGTATTCGTTAAAATTAAAGCTTCTATAACAGTTATATTTTTCTTTTAAATAAAATATTGTTTATTAATATATTTATAAACTAGAAGATTGAATTCGATTGTTTACCAAATTATTTCAGTATTTTAACTATTTATGGAATTGTAAAGGGAAAAATATATATGAATAAAAGTAGCGAAATATTTAATTAATATTAGCTAAGAAAAAGGGTTGAATTATACAGTGATACGAATAAAGGAAGAGATTAAGAAAGATAAAGAGAAAAATAGAAAGAGAAAAAGAAACAAAGAGTGAATGAGGGAAAAATGGTTACGCAAGAGAACTGCTTTGAAAAGCTGCGAATAAGAGGCTAGCGTTTAAAATACACATTGCTTGAGAGACTCTCTCCCTCTTTGTCGGTATTTTCTCTCTCTCTCTCTCTCTCTCTCTCTCTCTCTCTCTCTCTCTGCGGATAGTCGAGCTCTTCGCACTAAGGCTCCGGCGGTGCATTGACCGCGGTTGACCACACGTCATCAAATGAGTGACGTCACGTTGCCCGTACCGCGCTGTTACTCTACGTCACGCTTCGCTGAACCCCTAGGATCTACCGAGATCTCCCTGCTACTTTCGCCTCTCATCTGAATCTTCTTGTAGTTTTTCGTTCTCTTTTCATTCTTTATTCTTATTAGGTGTTCCTACTTACTATCTCTCTTGCTCATATATCTGTGTAACATGCATTGATAATTTTAGTTTATTAATTTAGTTTGCTCAACCTACCAGTGTAATTGTAATTTAAAATATATATTATTATATCATACACGCGCACGTAGTCGTATATATATATGAATCATACATTCTTAATTCATTTTTAACTTTAGTTTACAATTTTTTTTTAATTTGTTTCTTATCAAATTAATGTATTCATACGAACGTGTGAGTACACGTTTTATATTAATTTTATGATAATAATATAATAATTATTACAAGAGAATAACTAAAAAAAGTAAGAAATTTACTTATTTTAGAACTTCATCGTTATGATAAATAAGCGTAGTAAAAATTTTTTTTCAAATAATATCATACATAATCGAAAAATTTTAAGATTTTTGGAATATTGAGGAAAAAAAATTTAAGATAATCGCAAATCAAAGACTTGACAAGACTTCGTTTAAGCTTTGAGTTAATGATTTGGTTGAATTAGTAAACAATTTTATACTATTTAAATTTGATTTATTATAGAAAGTTTTCTTTGAATCGGTGACGAAAAGTAAACATTTGTTATTGTAATATTCACCATACTTTTCATAGAAAAAATATATCGGTTAATTCATTACCGTATTAAGAGATGTATTTGAAAAAAGGGTTATAGTTAATAATAAGATATTATTTACATTTTATATCTTTGTAAAAATAGTTTTAAAATTATTATTATTATTATGATATTTACGCATTTACGTCAAACATTAAATTAAAAATAACAAATAATGCGAAATGAAAATATTCGACGAAGTCATTGCAAATAAACTGATTAAGGTAGAAAAAAGAGAAAAAAAATAAAAGAAGGATAATAGGCTGGGTAAAAACAATTTTTCTAGCAATATTTGATGATAATATAAGATGGAACTACGTAAATGCTTTCAATAGACTTGCGCTTGTTTGCTTGCACTCTATTTAAGCGATTGCATCGCTCGCGAGAAAGTAAGTCCCCGCTGCAACTTTCTCCCGCGAGCGAGTGAGCGAACGAGTGAGCGAGCATGGGTCACCGGGCATCGGCCTTTCCCACTCTCTCTCTTTCTCCCTGCCCCTGTCCGTGCCCTAGCCCCTGCCCCTGTTACTGTCTTATGCTCCTTACTGATTTTATACTAAATTAGATTCTCGGTGTACTCGGTGTACTCAAACAAACTAAAGAGTGATATTTTTTGATAAAACTATTGAACTATCTTCGGGATTAGTTTGAGTAAATTTACCTGGAGAGGCAGATAAGATTAGACGATTCTGGAGGTATTTTTTAGTAAATCATAAGAAATGCAAAAACGAGAACGAGAGAAAAGAGAAAAAAGTTGTCTACCACGAGACTTCGTGACTCACAAGAATGCAAAACACAAATTCATTTGTCTATTCTTTATTTTAATATTAGCCATAAAAACCTTTTATTTACCTCATATATAGTTATATACATATCATAAAGTTTGTGGTTTTATACTATTTTCTTTATTAAACATTATGTTCGTGAAATGGAAAAATTCGAAATCAAAATTAAATCAAATGAAATAAAATATTTTATATATATATATATATATACTAATACTAATACTAATTCTATATTAAAATTATAATATGTACAAAAAATTATGTATATGTTCAAGTGATAACACGAGCTTTTTTTTTTAGAGCTTTTCGAGATTATTATTTTATTTTATTCGAATATTTTTAAGATGAATATATTTTTGAAATATGTGGCATTTAATTAATAATACTGAAACGAGTAAAATTTAAAAAAATTTTTTTTTAATTTCATAGGTACATGCATAAAAACATTATTGAAGGAAAAGTACTATTATAAACAAGAAGAAAACTTCTCGAAGTAAAATTTTCTCGATTTTTTATGCAAGCTAATTGTAAGTATGGTTCTATAGTCAGAATTACTTTTCATTCGTCATAACATGGGTATAAGGTCAACGTACTTGTTTCTGTACAAAAACATCCGTGCATCAGTGATATAATAAAAAATATTTTTTGATTTCGATAATTTTAGTTGATTTTGTGATAATATATAATTCCATCAAAATATTTCAGATTTTTCTACTTTAAATATTAAGTTTTTCTAATTAAAAGTGGTATGAATAGATTTTTTTGAAAACAATTTATTATAAGCTACTAATTCAGCTTTAATTACATTTTCTTCCATAGTTATTGTTTTTACATGTTTCACAAACATTAAAAATATTGTTTTAATAATTTCACAATTCAAGGTTGCTTTTAAACAATTACTTACAATCAGTAGCTTTTAAATATAACTTTAATTTCATCATTTATACTATAATTTGTTTTAATCGGTTATTTCATTATTTATGATACAGTTATAATAAAACATTATGTTCATTTGATTTTACATTGTATATAAATATATAAATATATAAATATATAAATATAATATAAACTTAATTAAATATATTATAACATTTAATAATTCTAGTTTTGATTAAAAAATTATTTTATAAACATAATAATTTAAATAAAATAATTGATATAAAATTTAAATTATATTAATTAATAATAAAACACGTTTCTAATAAAAATTTCATTGTCTAAAAATTAGTGTTTTAGAATAAACACATTAAAGAAAATATATTATAAATTATTAAATGTTAATGTTTATTCAATTATCAATTAATTTAAAGTTCGATAAATTTAGAAAAATCTATAGATTTTATGATATTTTGAACATTGCTATTTCTAATTTATTCAAGCAATGTGTTTTGATTTAAAAAATTCACTAAATGCCCAAAATTATGAGTTTTTAAATTTTATTTTATTTGTTTTTAATTTTTGAAAAAATAATTTCTTTTAAATAAGAAGTTTCCTTGTAATTTAAATTGATATGAAATTCTTTATTAATATAACTATTTTTAGTTATATTAAAAAGTAATGTATTACAATTACAAAATTTTAATTGTTATAATACATTAAAATAATGCAATATTTATCGAAGATATTTAAATATGCAAATCATACTAATAATATTTTGAATATTTAACAGCGAAATAGAAAGAAAGATTGTATTATAAAAATTTTAAATAATAATATTTTTTAATTTTTTGAAAAATTATAAATTTGAAGATATTTCTTGTGATAATAAGATATATACCTGATAATGTAAATAATAGTGATTAAATTTTTATAATTGTTTGTTATATACAGAAGTTTTTCAGTTTGAATATTAAAAAAAATTAGAAAAGTAAGAAGAAAAAATTTTTTTGTAAGTAGTATGATCAAATAATTATGCAATTTGATATATTTTTATAATAACAAAAAATACTTGAATTGAATTTTAAATAAAAATATTTAATGTATTAATTGTAAAGAATTAAAATATGAAAGAGGAAAAAAGGAAAGAAAAAAAAATTGCTTGAGTTTCAGGAATAAAAAAGTTTATGTTTAACACTAAAAGTTACGAATTGGATTATGAGTGTCCTTTCAAATAGTGTTATTGAAAATGTTTTATATCATTCCGGGTTTATATATTGAAGCCTTGGTATAATTTTTTAATATATATTAGAAATATATGACAATAAAATATGTTATTTCGTATGAAATATCAAGTTCTATCCGTAAGAAAGAATAAGTATTCCTGTATATGAATGCATGTGAATGCATACATAGAAATGTGAACGATGCGTGTACATTCGCATACACTTTATTTTGTATTTGTATATATCTCTGTGCGTATGTGTGTGTTTGTGTGTGTCTATCTAAGCTTGTGTATGTATATAAGTGAAAGTGCGAGTGACGCTAAAAGTTGAGGTTGAGTGGAGAGTGGAGGTGTCGCTGTTATATGTGTCAGGGTTTGCGTCGATGCCATACGGCGCTCGACCTTGACTGCCGAGTCGGACGGCACAGCGTCTCTATATCACTGGGTGAAGGAGAGCCTTCAGGGTCGGAGAGCCGATCACTCGACTGGGACTATAACTGAACTTCCTAAAGCAAGCTATTGGAACAGTTCAAAAATCAAAACTTCTATATAAAAGAATAACCCCGTTATATAGTAGCAAATTGCAATATAAGTTTATTCTTTAGACTAAAATTATCAAACAAATTAATAAAGAATTTTATTCGTATGTATCAATGGATACAATCAGAGAACTATAATAATATTATATCGCATAGAACACGTCTTTTTCGACCTTATCTACGAGACGAAGCATAATACGAGATATTACATCAACGATCTTGCCCTTGAAAATATGTAAAAATTCTCGGTTATTTTCCGCATTTAGTATTTCGTAGCTCAGGAAGCCAATATATAAACTACCTTTATACCTCGAAGTCTTCTCAATTTTTTTTTTTTTTTTTTTTTTTTTGATATTTTCTAGTATACTTGCAATATTTTTTACTTTTTCTATTAATTTTTCTATTTTTCTTTTTTTTTGTTAAAATATTTTTGAGTTTTATCGAATACATATTTTAATAATAATTAATTATTTAATAGTTGAGATTAAAAAAAAAGAGTTACATAAAATTTAGAATAATTAAAAAATTTTAACATAATAACAATTCATTTTATAAATTTTAAGGATTTATGCGAATAGTCATACAAGTTTGGGTAAGCATAAGTTTTAACGGTATAAAAAGATTATAAGCTCCACATATAATTTTATGTTTATATCATTCTATATAGTTATAAAAGAAAGCGTCTTACTGAAAAAGCATTTTTGAGAAGAATTTGTAAAAAAAATTATGCGATTAAGAAGGTATCGAATAAACGAAATAAATGATAATTTACTTAGGTTGATAAAATGTTAATAAAAGTGATTCAAATTTTTAAATCAAATTAAATTATAAAAACGATAAAAAAAAGTTAGTATGTGGAAGAGCTTTTCAAGTCAACCGAACGAATGTGAACGACCAACAGCCGTGAACTTTCACTTGGCTCGTTCAAGATCACAATACACCTATCTTATTATTCACAGATCGTATAAAATCATAAAAATAGTGTTACTAGTAAGCCCTTTCTTTTACCAAAATCTTATTAAATATTGTTAATCGTTAAGAAAGCAACGATAAAATCGTTAGAATGGGCTGTTTGTTTAAATTATTAGTATTTGGTCGAACGGCTGGTCGAGCGTTTGATAAAGCTTCTTCGAGTCTTTTTGAATTGAACGACTCTGAACGTAATTGGTAAATATAGTTACTGTTTAATGCACAACATAAATCAATTTCGAAATCGAATAAAAACACAGCAATGATTCGAGTTGTGCACTCTGACGTGACGCAATGATGTAATCGGTTGGTCGATCTTGAAAAGCAAGAAGAGAGCAAAAAAGTAAGAAAGGTAAGAAACGTAAGAAAGCGTGGAAGCATGGAAGCGAGGAAGGGAGGAAGGAAGGAAGCGAGGAAGCGAGGAAGCGAAGAAGCGCGGAAGCGCGGAAGCGAGGAAGCGAGGAAGCGAGGAAGCGAAGAAGCGAGGAAGCGTGGAAGCGAAGAAGCGAGGAAGCGAGGAAGCGAGGAGCAAAGAAAGCTCCGGACGCGAGGGAAAAAGTTCTAAATTAAAGGTGAAGCATCGATTTTAGAGTGTAAAGTAAAATGTAAAAAGTAAAAGGTAAAATATGGAAAAGGTTCTGGAGGCGTTCGCGCGGCTGAACGAACAAGAGTCGAGCGTTCGTGGGGCTTCTCGATTCTCGAGCCTACAACGCATAGCATCGCTGGCCATGGCTATGGCCTTAGGTCCCCCTCCCGCACCGATTCGTTCGTACGAGCAGAGCGAGAGAGCAAGCGGCTGCAGCTAGAGAGGGAGAGTGTCTCTGAGCTAGGATAGCGCTAGGCTAGGCAAAGCCAGCCGCCGCTCTTGCACCTTCAGTCTGGGTATCGCGCTGCCCGGAGGACGTTCACCGCTTCCTTTACACTGGCACGCGCCGATGCTCATCGCTTTTTCACTCTTTTTACCCCTCGCACTCTTGATCCGTGTGCTTCCGTCAAGTAGCGCGCCAGCATGCAGCAGTGCGCGCCGAGCAACACGAGCACCAGAGCTGGACAAATGTAAATGAAAGAGTGACGCAAGCCGCTGCCGCCGCCGCTGCTTCGGTGCCGTGTTGCAACTTCGAACGCGCCTGCACGTGTCTACGAGTCGCGCAAGTGTGGAGAGGAGTGCGCAAAAACAATCGGCATTGGTGTTTCTCTTTGTTTCGGCAATTGTTTAGTCGCTTGTCCGGCTCTTCTCCGCTTCTTTCGGACAACAAGAGCCACTTGTTTGACAAATTAGTGCGCGAGTGGAAGCGTTCTTCCTTCGTTCGACGTTCATCGTTCGACGCTTTTTCTCTTCTCTGCTCTTTCCTTCCTGTATTCGCAGTTTTATGAGACGGGAGCAAACACAGAGACTTTTATTCTTCCCGTCTTTCTTCTCTTCGGCTTCTTCTTCCTTGCGCTTTCCTTCATCGTACCACCTTCTATTGATTAATCGATAATCAATTTGACAGAGATCAAGAGTGACAAGCACATTTTGCAATATCGAGGTGAGCCCAACTAAATCATTTATTTAATTAAGTCTTGGCTGATCGGCTTAAGCCCAAGCCAAGATACTTCCGTTACTTTAAATGATCGATACACTTTTCTTACAAATATTAAATTAACGTTTTAAGCTATGTGTGTTATGTTAAGAGATGGATGCATACCGCCCTGTGATAGACACAGAGGCGCGCGCATATACGTATCCTATATTCGTACGTGTACGAATCGTAGGTATGAATGCCTTTGTAAAAATACACGTTAACCATATTTAAGGTAGCGATTCGTAATTGGTAAAAACAAAACTTTTAAACGCTATGTTACATTTCTATGTTTCTAGGCTCGAATTTTTCTGTCACGTGTTAAAGTTGGTCAAAACATGTATGAAAAATAAAATTAATTTAAAGATAAATCTTATCAAGTGCTAAAACATAGCTATTTGATTTATTCCAAAGAAAAAAATCCAAGAATATTTGGATATTTTGCAATCGCAACTTCACGCGACCTTGTCCTTGAGAGCCGCGAGTCATAAGTTGCGGCAACAAGCATTTACCGACGAATAGCGCACCACGATTCGTTCGGTTTTTTATTTTTTGGATTTTATCAAAAATTTAGACTTCTTATATTCGTTTCAATTTTGCTAAAAGAAAAAAGTAGGGAATAAAGTAACAACGCGGATATATTAATGTATTTACCTTAAACGCAAGAAGCATGCAGAAGATGTGGCAAAAACAACATGTGTATTTTTGATCTAGGCTAGCCTTCGCACACCTCAAAATTCGTTCATCTCTCCCCTCATTCTCAACAAATCTATCATTTTCCTTTATCACTTCGTTGAATAATTAATTATTCTTTATATTCTGTTTTACAAGTATTTTAAGTAATGTGTTATTCATCATATTTTTAATTTCTATCTAATCTTTTGATGACTTTTTAGTTTGGTCAAGTATTACCGATGCTGCTTGTAATTTTGCTTCGGCCTTCGAATGGTCTTAAAGCTGATGGCCAAAACCATTCGATCTTTATTATTTGGTATCGCACTTAAAATAAAAAATTTATTAAATGAACCTGGAAATTTTCCTTTCTCTTTTTCTTTTGCATTATCTTACTCTTTTTTTTGCTTATAATTTATGTTTAATCATTATACAGTCTTTAAATCTTTAACATTAAAAAAATTATTAAAAACAATAAAAAAAAAAAGGAAAAAATGTTTCTAGCGCTTTAATTTTAAGTATAGTCCATACACTCGTTTATAATATGTATATTAAAGATATATTCCGATTTTTTTTAATACGAAGATAGGTCCTTGAGCTACGTGTATACTTGGTAAAAGTAAATGACCTTACTGAACTACCTTCCTAAATAATGCGTAATAAAACTTAGTATATTTTGCTAATGATTATTTCTATGGTCGGATTTGTTTAGAAAAATTATTTGGTGAATAAAAGCAGAACTGTCCAATAAATTTTTTGTTAAAAATTTCTTATGTTACCTATGATACTTACGATATTTTAATATAATCAAATTTTGTGATCTTAATAACATCAATTTTTTATGCAGTAATACATTGTTACAACTTTCATCAATTTTTTATTTATTTATTAGATAGTTTATCCTTTTATAAAAATTTCTTTCTTCTTATAATTCAGACAATAAAAATTATTTCTATTTAGGCTGTAATATTTTACTTTATAGTAATTTGTATAATATACATTTAAAAATATTGCTTAATTAATATCAGTAATAAGATATATGTATTGTAAAATAAGAGAAACATTTTTTTTGATTTTTAATTAATAGTAATTTTAAGTAAACTCATTAAAATTAGAAAGAATTACATTGAAATGTATATGTTTAAAACTTAAAGATTTTTTTATAAAAGTAATTTTCGAACAGTATCATATACAGATATATACTTTACAAACAAATAAGATTCTTTGAAGATCGAAAATTTTCAAGATTAGTATGATTTAACGAAAAAATATTGATTTTTCTAATATTTCTCAATTTTTGATTGAAAATTTTATTCATTAAGTGTTTAAGAAGATAGACAGTCGTCCTTGGTTCATCTTTGAAAAGGTTAACTCATAACCTTGGTCTCATACTAAGATAAAAGGGCCTGATAATTCGTTCCCAATCTTTTAGGAAAGTAATTCAGAAAGGGTACATCGAAAATAGAGAATGAATAAAAGAAGGAGAAGGAGATGTTACCCTGGAAAAAGCCGGTCATGGACTGGTTTGTCTTCTGATCAAGGTCCTATCGTACGCGCGTGCGTATGTACACACACGCACGCACGCATACAGGCAAATATAAGCAAATGTAAATAATTTTTTACAACGATCCCTTTGCGACTTTAGTTTCCTTCCTTGTTTCAAATTTTTTATTCTTCTATTTATATCGTATTTTTCTCATTTTATTCGTAAAGTTAATCAAATATAAAAGTTATTCATCGGTTAAGATCGATAGGTTTATGCAATTTTATTTCCACATTCATCGAATAATACAATTAATTATGATTATAAAATCTCAGATTGATAAAGAATTATTATTTAAAAATACTTTTAATAATAAATCACTATTTATAAGTTTATATAAAAATATTCAAATTTTTATAATAGATAATTTGTAATTATCCGGATAAGTTTTTAAATTTATAATCATTATAAAATACTGACATTGAAAATGTATAAGATTTGCTAAATTTGCTTCTATGTATGATTAAACAAGTATAGAGGCCTTAACTTTGGTACATGACGGCAATGTTGTATATAAAACAAGAATACAAGGTTAAAAACGACTTTGTGCAATCGCCCGGTAAACTTATATTACTAAATAAATTTGTCGCTCTGGTTGAGCGGCTCAATACAAATCAAATACAGCATATGCTGTACTCAGCAAACATATTTAGTACCGAAAATACCCCTTGCTACGCAATTATTATTCTCCTTGAAACTAAGAAAAGAAGAGGAAGAGAAAAAGTGAAAGAAAAAGGAGAAAACAAATATGAAATAAAAACATTGTAACTACATAAAAAAGGTATAAGATAAACAATACTTGAAAAAGGAAGATACGAATACCGATCTTGTTCATATTTTGATAAAAAGCCTTGAAATTTCGAGAATTATAAAATAAAACCGAATCGCGCTCTCTTGCATCATATTAGTGTAGTTGCACTTCGGAACGTCGGCACATCGGCACATCGGCACATCGCTTTTCAATAACAGGAAGAAGTTACCTCATTTGCGCATGTAAACGAAATATCACAATTGTGTATGAAGTTCGTTGTTACATTTTACTTTAGTAATGAGAAGGCATTTATGACAAACACACACAAAGGCACATACACCTACTCACACCAAAACACCTACACGCCTCCATATATACACACACATTTAATGTTGAGAAATTTTTGTTTTATTTTGTTTAACAGGAAAATGTGTAAAAATATAAAATCGCATAGAACAAAGAGTCAAGCAATAGATCACGTGGCAATTGCGCGTGGGTCGAGGACAAGCCAGTCGCGGCCTATCGTTTCTTATCTTGGTACAGAAGTTGATGTGAAACATTCTTTTATTTAGTTTCCTCGTCAATGATATATCAATATGTAACCGTTTGGTTAATTATAATAATATTAATTAAAACATAAACAATAACATAAATCCTTATTTTTTATTTAATTAGAGAAGGAACATGTAGTGTCATATTTTTTATTTTTTCAAGATATTTACTAATATATCTATATTATGTTTCTATAAATAACTTAATACAGAACACAAGTTTTATTTTAAGACTATATTTTAGATTTTCTATAAAAGTTTATTACATTATACTTTTCTATGATTTAATGTAATAGCCTGCAATTTCGTTAATTATATATTTCATTTTGTATTATATAATATTTCAATCTTAAATTTTTATAGTTTGTCATATCTATAATATTTACTAAAATTCCATATTAAAATTTGAAATAATTTGTTAAAATAATAATGTGTAGAATACATATTCATGAATACATATTCAGAAAATTACGTGTTTTCTTATTTTAATAATCTTATTTTAAAAATTTTAATTTTACAAAGTTTTTTTTGGAAGTTTTTTTATTTCTGTGAATAGATAGAAAAATATTTTCAAACAATTGTTATTGATAAGCTAAGGAATTAGTATTTCTTTGAAAAGAAAAAATATAAAGTATTAAGAAAGAATACCCAGTAAATCAAGTTTTTTTATATCTAAACAAAAATTGTAAAAGAAACTTCATTTATTAGAGTAAAATATTTAACGTTAAATAAAGTTTTCATTAAATTTAAGATATTATAAATGCGTAGAATTGTATACAGATTCTTATTAACGTATTTAATATAAATTTATTATTTTCATCAATAATATTCATACATGCTTACATACATACACACACACACACACACACACACACACACACACACACACACACACAATTTTAGGACTTTAAATTATAAAAAAATTGAATAGATGTTTTATATATATAATATAAAAGTATTTATAAAATAAAAGAAACTCGAAAAACGGAAATTCATGAAAACACACCTGTAAAGTTAAAAAACGGATATAAATGGTAAAATATACACCAATTAATATCTCTTATATGTCTGACCGGTCCTAACTTCTTTCTACTTTGAAGTTTTATCTGTAAATCGATATCATTAAGCTTCTTTATAGATTAAAGTTCGTAAATCGTTTAACGTAATTCATATTTCTTAAAGTTTTATTCAATTTTAGCCTTTGCAAAGTGACGTCTAACTTGTCATATTAATCCGACGTCACTTGACGCGCAATAGCGGAAGGCTACGTTGAAAAGGCCGTGGAAGGTCGCTTACTGCTGTTTGCTACTTGCTGCTCATTAATAACTAATACTGTACGCTAAATCAATCATCACAAAATAATCTAAAAATTTTTCTTTTTTATTATAACTAATAATTATTTACATATCAATGGATTTTTAACAAATATTAATTTATAACTAATTGAATATTTAAAGATAAGATACGAAGACCATATTTGCCCAATGTAATTAATAATTTTTAAAAAAATGTAAGTATGTTATAAATATCATGTACATTTATTATTTTTTTAATAAAAATAAATTGCACAAGTAATTTGATTTGATGGCAAAATTTTTCAAATTTTAGTACGTATAAAAATTCTTTATAAATATTAAAAAATTGGTTTCTATAATCTAAATACTTGATTATAGAAGTTTATTTATATTCATTTATATTAAGAGAAAAAGTAAAATTGTAGCAAAAAAAAATTTTTAAACAACGAATTTATGTTTCTATTATTATTTATAATTTGAGTTTAGAATCTAAAAAATCATATATTTACAAAAAAATTAATCAAAGAATAATGTTGTATAAAAAAGTAATTAATTTACAACATCGTTATGTATTTCATGGAATAATCTTTAACTATTTTTAATAATACTATGTTATTATTGTCTTATAATATAATATTAAAATAATTAAATCTAGAAAAAAAAAATTATTAATAACTGTTAATTCTAAGTTTTTATATTAACGTAATTTATAAAAATAAAAAAAAATAAAATTATATTTTTTTTAAAACTAATTCAAAATATTAAATTATTTAGAGAAAACACATAAAAAAGTAATAAAAAGTGTATTAATAAATAAAGAATTTAAAAAATATATTTTTGTGCATTTGTACTTATTGTAATGTAAAACTTCTGACGGCTACAGATATTTGACATACTTATCTATCTAAAAATTACAATATATAAACGAATAATATATTATAAACTATTTTCTTCGTTGACGGATTGTTTCATTTATGGATATGCAATTTAACATTTATCTTTTTGGTCATAAGAAAAAATATACCTTCAATAGTTTTTACTTTTGAAAATCAGAACTCACACTATAGTAAAAATAAATTGCGCAAAGCTAAAAATTTAAAGGAAAGAAGAGGAATATAAAAAAAGTTAATAAAATAAGTTAGCTAAATTATTTAGATTAGTTTAATTGAATGGTTTAGTTGGATTAGATGAATTTATTAGTGAGCGAGAAAGAGAAAAAGACGATGGGAATTTATGCCTTGTTTGGAGTGCGAATCAAGGCCCTTGTTTGCTTTGAAGGTCCTACATGAGTCAAGCTTATTATCGTCGGTATTTTATAGAAGCGTATGAGTTTGCTATGAGCGAGGTGAGCAAGCATAAAGGAAGAAAGAAAGAGAGAGCAAAATAACTAAAACGCGACAGACAAATGAAGAGTGGGATGGACATAGGAAAAGAAGATTGCAAACTCTTATTTGTCGTTTTTCTGCTTCTTTTTTCTTTTACTCGATCCTCCTTTGGTTGTACAAAATTTCTGTAGTCGCGTGTCAGTTCGAGCGAGGATCTCAATTTGCTATTCTGCATATATATACAAGTATCTACGTATGCTCGTGCCTAGACTGTCTAGTTTTGAAATTTTAGTACGTGCGTTTAGTGACAGCACGCGCGCATAATGCTTAATGAGATTTGATTGTTTTCAACAAGCTTGACTTTTTGTCCGACTATCTATTTTCAAGTAATTGGGCATGTGCAGATAAAAAGAAAATGAGGGTCATCAAAATTTCTATCGTTCTTAGGAAAAATATAATTCTGCAATTTAATATTCGAATACCTTATCGATAAAACAATATTTACATACCTTCGATATTAAAAATGTCTTCTTTAATGGTTCTATTTTTCATTATACAAGAATATCCGACTTCATATCCGAATACTTACATTTTTTTAATTTTTCAAAAAAACTTATTCATTCAAGTGTAATCATTAGGATTGAAAATTAGATGAAATGAAAAGCAACATGTACAAATTATAAAAATAGGAAGCGGAAGTTAATGGTTAAACGCATATAAATATAAAAAGATGATTTGTGTAGTTGTATAATAATTATCACTATCTAATCGAAGAAAAAAAAAATTCTTTTGGTTTAGCTAAACGATTAATGAGCTACTCTTACACGTACATCTATAAATGATCACACCTAATGCATGCATGTAGATATAATCATAGTTATAATATTGCGGGTTGTACGAGAATCGAATAGGAAGTGCAAATCACAAGCTAAAATGCTGTTCTTGCGGCAAACTTCAGCATAGTCAGCTCGTCAGGGACGCTTAAGAGGTTATTTTCAACTTTACAGCCCGACGCGCATTCAATGCTACACACTTTGTTCAGATTATTCAATACTATTGGAAATTTATGGCACATTATAAATAATTATAGTTAAATTATTCGTAGCTTTTTTTATTTTATTTGTAACAAAATATAATAAAATTTGACTCTGAAAGACCAATTTTCTTAGGTATTCCTATATGGTTTAATTTGTAATAATTTTTCATATTGGAATATCTTATATTTTATGGTTTTTCTTTTAGGACTCAAATTCTATTTAAACCACCAATGATTCAATCTTCTTTAATTTTTTATTTTACTAATTTTTTTATTTTACATTTATATTAATGATGGCGGGATCGTCGCTCTACTAATAGCTCTTGTTGATCAATCTACGCGGAAAATTATTTTTAGATCGATTTGCTCGCAACGTCCTTGCCATGGAAATACCACTCGCACGTGCCACAAAATGCTCTTAGTGTGTAATAATCTACTAACAAACTCAAACTTTCTTACAGAGCATCGTGCTCTTATAATCGTGTCTTGTTAATTATAAACAACAACAAATAACATAAAGAAATATTAAAATTGAAAAAAATACATCTTTTTAAATAATTTTCTTTCATTTAAAATATTTCATCTTTTTTACGCGTAAAATTCGATTAATCTTTTCAATTTATTGAAATAATTTATTGCATTTTAATTTAATTTCAAAATTTCCTTTAACATTTAAATTCTTTTTTTAATGTATTCAATGGCTATTATGATGTAAATGTTAAAGTTATCCAACTCTAAAGCTTGTGTAAAAATAATATTGAATTAAAAATCAGAGATCAAATTTTCCAACGGAAATATATTAGTTTTTTTATTAATTAATTTTAGTATAAAAAACAATTATTTAAACAAAAATTTTATATATATGCAAATATGTATTTATATATGACAGATTTAACCATATTTTACAAATCTAAAAAAATTTTTAAACGTTGGTCTAAAATTTTTCTTCCTATTAATATCATTATTAGCAATTTTATTTTTAAATATAATTTTTAAATGTAAATTAAGATACTTGTTTTTAAATTTGAAGACAAAAAATTCTAGAGATAGTTTATGATTAAAATAAAATATAACAAAAAATGTATAGCTTAATTCTTTCATATACATTTCGATCAAACTACTATTTTTTATTTTTATGTGAGTATGAAATAAAACAAATTATAATTTTTTTTAATAAATAAATTACTTATCTTAATAATTTTTTAGAATAATTTATTTTCTGATTATTGTACATTTATGGTTTTTTGAACTGTAAATGATTAAAAATAATGCATTCAGCAAATATTTATAATACTTACTGGTTAAAAATTAAATAAATCTATATTTTTTAATTAAATCGTAAATTTAATTAATTATATATATATAAAGAATTTATTAAATAAATATATTTTTTAAAGAATTAAAAAATTAGTATTTTTTACAAGTTTTATAACTTACTATCATTGCCTTTTTAATTTTTTAAGTATTTATAGATGAATAAATATTTATATATTTTCTTAACCTAACTCAAGATTTTTTCTTCTATTTTGAGTTTTAATTCGAAATTATTATTTTAAATCTTTATTATATATTACACATTATTGTAAGTAATAAATTATAAAATATTTTATCTTTCTATATTGTAACATATATTTATGTGAATTTTATAACTATTTATAACTTTTTCAAAATTGTTTTACAATAAGTTCTGAAATTAAATCGAGGTAATGAAAACATTTAGAAATCAATAATATTAAAATAAAGTTTGAGTTTAATTTAACGTTTATAATATAATTTATCAATTTTATTTTTTATCGTGTTTTCAAATCATATACAACTAAACAGAAAATATCAATTTAATATAATATAATAATAATAATAATATTAACAACAAAAATAAAAATAATATGAAATATAATATATATAATATAATTTCAATAATATATAAAATATAAAAAAAAATTATAACACGATTGAAACAAAATAAGATAAATTATTCAAATGTTAAGAAAAAATTATATCCAGATTTTGCACAATATGTAATTTTGGATTTTGTATTAAGGATCCGTAGTAATGAATAAAAATAATGTTATAAATATAATTATATTATAATTAATACAAGAAATAGAAAAGAAATATTTATATTTAAATGTCAAAAGATTTACATAAAAATTTCGTTATAATAAAACGAATTTTTTATATCTATTTTAATTTTCCTAAGTAGCCCTGTTTCACATAACATTGAATAAAATTATTAAATATGTAGATATTACCTTATCTTACATCCGAGACCAGTTTAAATGTTAATTACTTATTAATTATTATCAATCAAAATTCATATTTTCTTATTTTTTTCCTTTTTTATCTACATTATGAATTTTAAATACAATATTGGATTATATTTATTGTTTTATAAAAATAATATCATTTTTTACGATTTTTAAAATAAATTTATCAATTAGACAAATTTAATTATTTTTCTTTACAAAAGTTTGGTAGGTAAGAATTATAATAATTATTGAAATTATATTTAAAATCTTCAGAAATATTTAGTTTGAAATTTGATATTAAATTTTTTAAAGCATACAAATTTCTTTATCACCTGTAATTATTAATTATTTAGAATAAATTAAGTTGAATTAACCTATAAAATAAAAAAAATCATTAACTATACGTTCCTTTATAGAGAATAATAAAATTATTAATTTAATCAAATTATTATGGTAAAATATTTTTGTAATATAATGACGGTAAATGAATGGAAATTTTAGTATAAAATAATAGCTTTGGTAAAATTATGGAGAAAAAGAGGGAGTTGAAAAGTTAAGTAATTAGTTTATATGAAATGAAAAATGATCTTGGCAAATTATCACTGGAAAGTTGGCAAGTACGAAGTATAAGGTTATGGTTACCGAGTGCATTAACCCTGTGGCTGTTTAGAGAGGTTTACTATGTATGCATAGAGCAAAGAATAAACTTTCTCCAGGTTTCGAGCGAAAGTGAGAGGGTCCACATAGTGATTGCAACTGGCCCCTACCTTCTAAAAAGTCTTACTGCTTTCACTCAACGATCCAATTAGATGCACTTTTGCGCTAGGTAACTAAGGAAAAAACTTAACAAAAAACCTAGCAACAACTTTGCATTATAAGTGATCGATCCTCCAGGACTGGATTGGATGTGTAATGATATACATAAAACATTTCTTCAATTGATTAATCTTTATATCCTATTACTTTGAAATTGACGTACAAAATAAAAATAAATTCAACATTTTAAAAATATTAAATTATTTTGTAATCTATAATGTTTTTTTAAATACCTTTTTAAATAAAATTTTATCACAAATTTTTTTCTTATTATTCATATGATACATTATTAGTACTGATTTAAGTTTTATAAACAAAATTTAATACATTATTATACTACATCATAGATATATAAAGAAAATTTTATCAATACTACTCTATCATATAGAGAACTAATTTGTATTTTTTTTATTACTATACTATATGTCTTAACGTATGTAGGAAAAAATATCAATAATTCAAATTTATAATATCAAATTTTAGTAGTATTTTTTGAAATATTGTGAAAATACGAAAGTAAAGTTATTATGACGATTCAAATATCACATAATAATATTATTTTATTTACTAGTACCTAGAAATTACTCCGGTCATTATAAACTTGGTTTTTTTTAATAAGATGTTTAATAGTCATTATTACCTTTATAATATAAATAATTTTCTAAGAAACTATATGAAAACTGAAAAAATTTTAATAACTTACAAATAATAATTTAATACAAAATTCATATATTACTTTCATTTTTTTGTATCATTATATTTTAATTAATTTACTTTTCTATACTAAATATACATACTCATGCATATTATTGAAAATCATTAATAAACATACTATCTAAAACATTTAGCAAAATCATACATTTAACATAATAAATTAATGAATTTATTTTTCTCAATTGTATCAAATGTGATATTTTAAATATGTATGATTTCGATTAAATTATTTTAATAAGTTTAAATTACAAGTAAAAATTATATTGTAGATGACAATAACTCTCAATTACAATAACAGATTTCAAATTAATAAATTGATGGTAATAAAATTCCACTGCATGTAATATACATATTTGAATAGTTTAAATCCAATTATCCGTTACAAATTTGTTAATCAATTTTTACAATTAGAGCAACCTGTTCACCTCTTAACAGTAATTGTGGAACATGTCTTTCCAAAGTCTCTACCTTCCCATTATTTTGTTTTACAATAATTTTGGAATTATTATCTATGTTACATATTGCTTGATTTTGCAAATAACCTGAAACAAGTAACGATATAAAAATGTCATTATTTTCATTGATTTATTAACCTACTATTTTTTAATTTATATGCATCTATTTAGAAGGCTTTAAGAATTATTTTTTTATTACATTAATTATATATAAAACTATTTACAAGATTGCACATTAAATTATCTGACTAAAATAATATATACAATTATAAAATCAGTTTATAAAACCATAAGCGTAAAAATTACGTACCATTGTTCAATTTACTTAAAATTACATAAATATTTGAACTTTAAATATACTTCTTTTTTAATAAAGAATATTCTTGTATAAATAATTATAACATTGATCGAAACAAATGAGAAATAATATTAATATTAAGTTCATTTAAATTTATTATATAATTATTAATATCTTTTAATTATATAATTTTTTATAAATCATTATTTTAATATTATCAAAAAATATTATTGTTTATAAATAATAAATATATCGAAAAAAATTCTATACTCCGTTATTTGATAATTATCATAATATTATCTACTACTTTTATAGGATTAAAGTGCACTTAGTTTGAATGGAAATATATTTTATAATATAAAAATTAAGAATAAATAAGTTTCCATTTGAACTATTTTCAGTATCAAAAGAGTTTCGTGAAAATTAAGATTGATCTCATAATTTTAACTAATTTTATTAAATACAAATATTATATATTTAAAAAGTCGGTAAAAATATATTAAAAAACTAAATCAAGAACATAAAATTTCATTTGTAAAATAAAAGTTAATTAATTCATTTATACACAAAATACTGATTTTTGTTGCTATTAATAAAAATTAAATTTTTTTTAGAATAATTATAAAATGTTTTTTTTATAGAAAATTAAATTACTTTAGAGAAATAAAGGTAATGGTGTAAGAAGAATTTGTAGATACCTCGTACAGAATAAAATATTAATATTACTTAATAAAATTAGCTAATATTCGAATAAACGATGAAAGAAAAATGATTCCTAAGGAAAGAAATGTATAAATATCTCGTTAGGGTTGAGTTGGGAAAGCTTCAAAAGAGGAAGTGGAAAAACGGTAGGGAAAAGTTACACGTGCGCGCTTGGCAATCGATAGACACGCTACTCTTCAAGGTCGTTGCTTAGCATCACCGGTCACCGTCAGTTATACTAACATCACCTCTTCGTATCAACGACCTTTCCAGCCCCCAGTTGTTACGTCATTGGCATGCATAACTCTCAGTTGAAAAAGAAGAGAGAAAAAGATATATACATATATATATATATAGAGAGAGAGAGAGAGAGAGAGAGAGAAACTAAAATACGAATATACTAAATTTGTTTTCAAGTCATCTTCTAGTTCCATTTACATTTATTGCTTGTTTAAAAATATTTTTATTTTATAATTGAGTCAGTTTTTACCCTATACAACAATATTTTATACAAGAATTAATGCAATTTTTTCAAATTAATCCCTGTATTACTATAATATGTTAGGTTGAAATAATTTATTAACAAATACAATAACCCTTTTAATATATAAAAGAATTTAATAATACAATTATCAAAAATATTAATTTTTATTGTCTGATATAATGTATTTCATTTCATATATTTTGAATAATTATTATAAATATTCCATAAAATATATATACATAATTTGATTGTAAATATTCAATATAATGTACAATATTCTTTAAAAATGAGTAATGTAAATAAAAGTTCTATAACATTAACGATATCGTTTAAAATTTATATAATTTAGAGTTTAAAATTTAAATAATAATATTTATTCAGAGTATTTTGATTTTTGAAACAATCATTAAAAATTGTTGATAATATTATTCTTACAGATGTAAGAACGTAAATTAAATGAAAAATATTCAAGAATTTTAAAAACATATTGTTTTTTAATCTTATTTTATTTATCAAATAATGCAGGTATAACTAATTGTAGATATAGTTATTTGAATTATAATATTCATCGTATTGAGAAGAATTAATATATATAAGATTAAGATTATATATGATTTGGTTGTAATATTGTTAGTTATTTATCGTAGTAATTCTATCGACGAGTTTGAGTTATTAAAAAATTGATCTTTGATGTAATGCAACTATTATTTTAAAAGACAGGAAATGATCATTTATTAAAAAACAGTAATGAAATGAAAATAAAATAAAATCTTTGTAAATATAGCACAAGGGTTATAGTCTCTAGTGAATATAATAATAATAAAAATGACCTAAGAGGAAGAAGGAAGAGAAGTTTGAAATTGGTCAGAAGCAAGGACACGTGGAACTCGTATCGAACGTAGTGTCGATATAGGTAGTCAAGGTCGGTCTTTGCTCCTTGAGTCGTTGGGGGAAGTCTCAAGCACCTTCAATAATGCTTTCGATTTCGACCCCTCCTTTCTTGGTCCACTCACTCGCGCTCGTATTCTTATTCGAATCCTTTTAATTTTCCTTTACTTTCTTCTTATTGTTTTATTTTTTCTTTTGAATAATTCTTGCCTCTCTTTTTTCAAATGTGTACATTTTTAAAATTTTTGCTATATAGCAAATTTAGTTTTTAGTTTTTTTTTCATTTTTCAATATTTCATCGATTCTTGTCAGAATATTTAAAAAAATGTACTTTTCATAGTTGATTAAAATCACAATTTATAAGAATTTTGAAATTTAATTTTTATAAATACAAATAAATAATAAATATATATTTTAAATCATGTCGAATAGTCTGAATTTAATAAATATAAATATAAAAAGTATAACATTTGTGGAAATATTTACATAGTAATAATTTTAAGATTTTTTTATTCATAAATGTAATGAAAAAATTTTATGTTTAAATAATTTTGTATAATTACTTAATATTTCACTATAAAATATGAATAATTAAAAATAAATCAAATAATTAGTTTAAGATTTGTATGAAGATTAATGAAAAATATTAAATTATATATCAATTTTAAAGTTCGAAGATGGTGTTATCGATTAAATATATAATTAAATATATAAAGATATTAACTTTAATATATGATTATCGATCATTGAGTTTGTCATTGGCTGATTATTATAACTAGATAATATTTCATGTTATGTTTAAAAATATTTTAAACATAATTGAAAAATATTTTATTAATTAGAATTATAAATTACAATTAACTGATGCTTATTAATCATTCTAAGATTTAAAATTTTTAAAATATAATTTACAATTATAAAAAATAAATAGTTTTGAATCATTTTAGCAAATAAAATGACTTTGTTTATTTATTTATAAAGCTCATATACAGATTTATTAAAAAATATAAAAATTAAAGTCTAATATTAAAATGGAAATAAAAATATTTTTCAGTTATTATGTGGGTTATTGTATAGATATAAAATAGGATTATAATTAAAATTATTTTTGTTATCAAATGTATCAAATTTATAATTTAATAGGATATAATATATATATCACTGTATTTACAATTGTTACTACACTATAGATTACAATGATTTTCTTTAAATATTTTGGATAATAAAATAATTACTAAAATATACAATGAGTGTAACACGTAGCTTTTTTTTTCTACTACAATTGTTTATAAGAATAGTGTTACGAGAGCAAATGTATTGTTAAAGTAGAAAAAAAAACAAAATGTGCGACCCCGTTTTGACAACGACATCGTTTTCAAGTGGAGCGTATAAGCATAATATATGAGTCAAGGTCAGGCCTTGAATTTTTTAAATGTCCATCGCCACTCAATAAATTAATAAGAATTTATCACAATTCTTATTAATGGAACCGTAAGACTCAGTATTTAAAGTTAGTCGGAAAAGTAGTATAGGTGCACGTTGATGTTTATCGATAATTATTTACGTTTACGCATTAATTATTTACTTTATTTCTATATTTTGTTGAAAGAATTTGATTGAAATCTTCATTAATATTATAGTTTTAAAATTTATTTACGAAACATAGTAATAATTTGAACAATGAATGGCAGTATATTTGAATTCTATTGAAAGTTCAATAATATTATCTTCATATAATTAAAAGGATTTGAAAATTTTATCTTAAAGACATAAATGAAGTCTTGAAAAAAAATAATTTTATCATATAAGACATTTTTAAAAGGTAAGGAAAACAAAAAATAATTTAAAAGTCTTCTAATATTTTATAACATTCATTTTCTTCTAAATATTTTTATGAATACGAGTTTAATAAAATGCATATAAATAAGTTTTTTTATTAATTTAAGTAAACAGATACTGTTAAAATATGCAACATTTACGGTAAGTTGAAAATGTAATGATACAGGTTCGTAAGGAGTAGGAACCGTTCATGGTCAGACGCACATAGGACGAAAGCAGAAAATATATTTTGCATTGCACTCTAACAAATAGAACAATTGACATATAACGATTATTATTATATGGCTGAGTTAATATAAACATATATATGTAAAAAAAGTATATGATCCTCAAGACTTTAGCTCTTTTGTATAAAAATTAATTAAAATAGATGTAGTAGAAATTACTTATATTAAGTAGAGTCGAGTATCTGTATGTCCATGAACATGTTACAATAATTATAAAAAGATAGTCTAACATTATATATATATATATATATATATATATATATATACACGACTGTATATGACTATATATGAATAAATACATATACATAATTTTAATTTACAAGCAAAAAAATAATTAAATTTGATACAGACATTTATATAAAGCTGTAAATTATTTACCTATATTTATGTTTCCATTATGTTAGATATAACTGGATTATTTTCTTTCTCTCTTTATATTAATCAAAGTTGTATTTATTAATTTTAATATTTTATAAAAAAACTGCTCTATTTAACTCGATATATGTAATTTTATATTATATTGTAATATTATTGAATCTAAAATAATATTTATTAAAAAGTTTATAACTTTTTATTTAATTAATTTAACATTTTAGCAACGATTATCTATATTTATAATCTAAACTTTATTTAAATTTTTTTTATAACGCTACTATAGTTTTAAATATTAACGCGATAGAAAATAAAAATATTAATACTAGGGTTTCTGAAAAATGTGTGCAAGAGATAAAATACTGAGAAGATTAGTTTACGTATATATAAGAGAAGGTCATCTCACCCAAGGCCGGTGCTTTCCTCTTGACCTTTCTGCTCCAAAGCTCAAGGCAATCCTCGAGTGCGAGATTCCAGTGCCTGTCGAAAGCAGCCACGTAGGCCTCCACATGCCCTCTCAGACCGCTTGCGTTTCTCGTATAAACCTGCATAACAAAATGTACTATAAGATAAACTTACCGATACATCATTATATTTATTAATTTAATGGTTCTTTTAACGAAACTCAACAAAATCATTGAATACATATATTTTTTCAATGGCAATAAATTTGCAGATTGCATACGGCTATTGTCAAGATATAGGATTACAATGTGATAATGAAGAAAAACCGGAGTATTTCGTAGTGAAAATTAGGTCTACAAGGTCATCTAGTAGCTCATTACGTAAGACAAGCACAGATTCTTCTGATAGTCAAAGAATATCAATAAAAGAGCAGTTGAATCAGGCGCGTTGAAAACACTCGTCGAGAATAATCGAAGGCATGCCTTCAAGACTGCGCGCTCATACGCGGAAGTAGAATCGCCGTCGTATGTCGCCCTCTCCCCTTCACCCAGCTTAGCAAGGCCCCCGCCAATGCCTTTTGGCACTATACGTCTATGCAGTTTGTATGTGCGTACATATATACGTCTGTTTACGAGCGTTGCCTTCGTTATAACAAAGTCCAATGTTTGTAAGTCATTCTGACTATAAGTCACACTACTACTCATAATATTCATCCTCAAACTTTGCATCGACTGATCCAACAATCGTTTTACTTTTTTTTTTTACTCTTATTTTATTCTTACTCGGTTGCGTATTTTTGAATGTTTTAATGAGTATAGAGTAAATAATACTAAATAAAAATACAAGATAGTGTAAAAGTGAAAGTTGACCACACCTTTATCGGAACAATGACTTAGAGACTAAAAATTAAATATACCGTTTTAAAGAAAAAACAAATAGTTACTGATTATTTGTCAAAAGCTAGCGATGCGTCGGTTGAATGACACGACAAAAAACATGATTGAATAATTGAGGGAAAGCACTATGAGATTTTATACTGGAGAATGTCGAATGTCGAAAATTAAGTTTTTGGATTAAATATGTTAATTATGTGCAATGTTATTGATGTATAAAGAAAATTATATGTTTCTTTTCAATGTAGTATTTAATCTTTTATTGAGATGTAATCATTAAAAATATACCACAAGGACACCAATATTTTTCTTTTACTGCAATTTCTTAGGAAGCGAATTTCTATATATGCGAAGGGTTTCATTCACGGTTGAGTAAACGAAGGTTGGTGAATCAAAGAAAGCGTTTGCAATATATTTAGCGATGCTAATCTTTTCTGTAAGATAACCCTGTTCAATTCTGTGACTCATGATTTAAAAAATGATAATGAAATTCATCATTGATATAATCTTTATTATTTTTAATATAGCTACTTCAATTTTAAGCAGGTTTTACAATTATAATTAAAACAATTTTTTTGAAGCAGACATTAAAGAAATGTATCGATATACTCTTCTTTTAATTATCGATAATATCGTAAATATATAGTTATATTTTTTGTTTCAAATATTTAAATTATGTCTATAATTATCAATATTATATTTATTAATTTAATGTAATGAAAATATCATAAAACGTAAATTAAACCACACACAATAAAGTTGAATCGATTATTTTAACAATCCAATAATGCATTGATCCATGATTCATTTGAAAACTGATAAATACCTTAGAATATAATGATTATAGCCTTCGAAAAAAATTCGATGAATCTTTTAAATAACATAGGTCAAATCAAAGAATGATATAAAGTATTTCATATAATCTGAATATTGAATAATTATGTAATAAACATACTTTATAATTATTATAGAAAGAAAATGTAATTAAAAGAATTCTTCAAAGAATCAAGTACAATAAAAGCGAAAATTTAAATGTTAAAATTGAGATATGTAAAATCTGGAAGTAGATGAATCTATAGCATCTATTTGCTTAATTTTCCTTTTCTACAAATAATAAATTATTAAATAATTTGCAAAAAATATTGATATATTTCTTTTATTTTTTTCTTTATTAGAGTTAAAAGTGTATTTAGATCTAAAACTACACATATTTTCCTTTACTTGATCTACTTTCTTGTTTTTCAAATAATAAAAAGGGTCTATTTCATAAAAATTATGTAGACTGAGTGAATAATTTTGTTAATTATTAAACTATTAAAAATATATACTTAATAAACGTACAATATATACTTAATTTACGTACAAAATAAAATAAACTGTTTTTTAATTTAAGAAGATTAGATATATTACCTTAATTCTTGTTTTGTTTTCCATGTACTGATAAAGTACAGCTAATGGACCAAATGCCTTTTGCATTCTACTTATTACATTTTTTTCATAAAACTTTTGTTGACTTTGATTGCTCACTGATTTGATTGGTTCTGAAAATTTTAAAGTAATAATATATTAACGTTATCAGCTTTAGTACTTAAATTTCTTATTTTTTAATATATTCAAAGTTAAGAATAATTTTAATAATAAAAATAGTATTAAAATTAATAATGATAGTCATTTTTTTAGCCATTAATTTTATAAAGAAGTATATTTTTATGTTGAGTTTTATTTAAAATTTATCACGTTTCCATAACTGAGATTATTGTACAACATTAGCCTTAAGACACTTATGAAATTATGAATGAGTAATTAAACATTTAAATGTCACAATTCTTTATTAATATTTTTAAATAATAACATGTAATTTATAATTATATCATATTATATTCTTATTTAAAAATTTAAGTATTTCATAATAATATGTCATTTTATAATTATAAAAAATATTTTACATTTTTTTATATGATAAGGTAGAATATTTTAATTTACTAAAATTTAATTTGAATTAAAAATATCAAAATTAAAAAATTTTTCTATTAGAAAATTTATAAGTTTAACTAAATTGATTATATTTAATTTTATAAAATTATTTATAAATCACTCTTATGAATTATTCTTGTTTTGAAAATAATTAAATATTATTGTTTTTATAATAACAAAAATTCTTACATGTTTATCGTAAGTAATTAAAATTATCTTTTAATTTTATTTTTCTAATAACGCATTCGCTGGATACTCGATTAAATTTATAGAAAAACATAATACCAGTATCACACTAGTTAAAATAATTGAATTCTTACATTTTAAATCGAATACATTTCTTCTGGTACTTGATAATTTTGGGCAATTATTAATTGTAAATTTAATCTTAAATCCTATTATGTGTGTTATTCTATATATTATAAATTTTTAGTAAATTGTTATTTAATATATTGAAATTAATATATTATAATATTAATATACAGCTTATTTTACTGTAATAAAAATATGTTTTTATCGATCAATATTTTACACAATTATGTGATCGTAAGCTTTCTACTTTATTAAATAACATAAAAAAGAATTATTTATAACTTCTTTAATCAAATATATATTTAAAAATTATATTATAAATAAATATTATATTCTATATTAATACGTGTACATAAAATATAGTTTTATGAATTTTATGAATTCAAAATCTTGGTATGTAATTTATAGACAATAATTTAGTAATAATGTACTTCTTTAAAAAAAATCAATATATGGTAATTACATATATTCATGTATAATAATGTTTCATTATTTAAAAATAGGTAAAAAAATTTATTAACACTATAATAAATATTTCACAAAAATATAGAGAAGTTCCTTAATTACTTTTAAAAATTACATTGACATTAGTAATCAAATACTTAAGTTTATAAAGACAAATTTTTGACTGATTTTAATCATTCGTTTTCATAAGATATTGAATCTGATTTTCTAAAGATCTTTAAAAATTTTCAATTTATTTTAAATTCCAGTTCCTTTCGCAGTAATCTTCTAATAGTCATTTGATTATACTAACAAAAAACGTCAAAAATCATTACTCCGGTTAACTTGTTTTTATAATATGTCTTAATACATATAAAAAATATTATTCTATTAAAAAAATTCTGTTTTTATCCATTATACGCAATTTGAATAAATTGATTTAAGTATTACATTTTTTTTAAATATCACAGTTTATTTTATATTGTATATTTTAAAATATACAGTTAAAGAAATTTATTAAACAGAAATGAAATGAGAATTAGGAATTTATTAAAATTTCAACGTTACAGTAATGTTTAAAGTATTATAAAATCGAGTATTCATATATAAAATTTAATCGTTAATTTTAAAAAACTTACAGAAAAAATTATTTTAATAAAAGTATGCAGTTATAAAAGAATTTTAAAGAAATCACAACAAATAAAAAATAAACAGAATAATTAACGTCAGAAAACAAAGCTTAATAATCTATTCAACACTTTTACAATTGCTATATTATTTCAACGCTATTTTCATTTTTATATTATGTCTTAATTTTCATTTCAACTAAAAGTAATTAGTAATTGTTTATTTATTATTTTATCTCTCCCTTTTTCTTTTTAAATATAAATAAATGATATACCCTTTTTAATAATTAATTACGTAAATTATGTGTATTCATTCTATCGTAAAGTAGTGTAAGAGAAATAAATTCACAAATTAGTATATATAAAACTTAGTATGTAATAATAGTATTGTCTCGTACACACATTTCCTTGCATAAAGATAATTTCGGTACCGTATTATAATTGTCGGCACTGCTTTTGCCATATTACGTATACATTTTTTATCCTTGATTTAATTTTCAATTATTGCACAATTCACTATTTATCAATCGGCATAATATTAATTTGTTTATACTTCTTTTTTTAAGATACTTATAAATAAAATTGACGTCAGTAATAGTATTATTTTAACCATTATATTTTTACTTTGTATATTTTTATCATTATCATTTTAATGTATTATATTATTAGTATTGTTGTAATATTTTGCAATATGCATATATGTGCAATTATTTATAAGAAAAGTTTTTAATTTAATTTCGATGTATTATTTAAAAAAGTAAATATTTCATATCAAAGAAAATATTGAAGTTAAAATATTTTTGTTAGAATAAATTTCAAAATAAAATACATTTAATTTAACTTTAATTAATAATAATAGCCTTTACTTTTATAATAAAAAATTAAAAGTTGTTTAATTTTGAACATATTTTTTTAAAACTTAAATATTAATTACTAGAGTAAACTACATATTTTCTTGTAAAAATACTAAGAGCCATAATTACTGATAAAATAAATAACTAGATAAACTTATTTTAATCTAAAAAAAAAGTTATAACATAATTTTAAATATAAAACTGAAAGGTATAATTAAGATACAATTTATACATGAAATTCAAGATCATCTGATAATTGTAGATATTCATAAATAGCAACTTATTAAAATTTAGTTATTTTAAATATTAAGTATATAATTATATTTTATTTCATAGAATTTCGATAAATATTCAATAATAATATTTAAGACTTATGTAATAAATATTTAACATTTTCATTAATATTATACATGTTGTACATTTGAACATTTTATATGAAAAATCATATATATGTTTGTATATTTAAATTGCAAACATCATGGCTAATAATGGTAAAACGATTTAAGATTTTTGAAACAATTTTCTTTTAAATATTTTTAAGTTTATACTAATATTATGTTATTTAAGAAGGTAGTGAAGAGTAACCTATTTACTATTACATATATTGCGTTAAACTTTGTATTAATTATATCACAACTACTTATGTCAGATATGTAAATGAATGATGGTTAAAGAGATATTAATTTTTTTTAATTTAAATGTATATCGAGTAATTTAATCAATCTAATTAATTATAACTTTTATTAAAAATATTGCTTTTCGGAATAAATTTTGTAATGAATTCGAATCTTCAAAATTTATATTATCCCCAGCAAATACAATATTAGATATGATAAATGAGATTATCAGCACTACTATATTTTTGAAAGTTTGATTTATATAATTTATATTAGTGAGATCAGTAGTTAATAAAACTTTTCCCTTAAAATAACTTAATGTCAGGTTAAGAATTTAAAAAAAATTTTTTAATAATTATATATTTCTTTACATTTTTTTTACATATAATAAAAAATATTTTTGTTATTATTAATATTCTAAAGTAAATTTATCTTAAGTAAATTTTATAAAAAAAGCATAACAAAAAATTGATTGAATATTGTGACCTTTATATTTAAAAAAATTTAAATTACTTTATGAGTACGAGCATAAATCTCGAATAATATAATACTTGTTATAAAGTTAGTTATGAAAAATTAAAAAATAATCTGATAAAATTTAAAAAAAAAATTAATATGCTTTGCATCTGTAAGTTATTTTCATCGAATTAATTTTTAACAAGAAATCTGAAATAATTTTTATAATAGCTTCATAATTCTAAGTATTAACATTAGTTATTATTTTTTATTTGCAAAAAGGTGTTTTTTAATATAATAAATATGAAATTAGCAATCAAAATAGAGAATTTCAAATAGTAATTTAGAAACTTATATATTATTCTGAAAATTATTTTCAGATTTTAAATGAGTATCATTGTATCCCATCTAAAAGCATATTACGATTCGATATTGAATCTCTAATTATTATTATTTTAATAATGTTATAAAAATTAAACTTACTTTATAGCCTTCAATGAATGCGTCTACATTTATCTAGATATTAATTCCAACAATTTTAAGTTCTGAATTTAAATATATTGCAGTGATTCAAAATATTGTTTAATTATATTATTCTTCAAGATATATGTACAAAAAAATGTATCTTTATATCTGTTTGAATGATGCAAGAAGAATTACTATAGATAAGTACTATTAAATTTAAATTCCTCATAGCAATTTTCAATGTTTACAGGACAAATTTTGTCCTTAGAAATAAATGGTTAATCCTTCACTACAAATTTTTACTAAAAAATATTAAATGTAATTATTTATAGCTTATAACGTATAGCTTCAGAAGAACAAACTATTTGTTTGTAATAATCCAAATTTTTTAAAAATTCTTTTCTTTTTCGCAGAAACACGATTCCTTAAAAATTAGTTTCGTCGTCTCACTTTTCATTCTATTTAATTAATAAATATATTTTTTCATTGTACCTATAAACCTATTAAAATACACTCAGTCAACAATATTTATTTAATCATGTAACTCCTAAAAAATATTTTAGAAAAAATTACTTTTATAATGTAATACAATTGTATTGTGTATGATTTATTTTATACATAGTTTGAAATAGAATTTAAAAAATGTAATTAATTTTGCGTACATTAAATAATTCTTTATATTTATGTTCTTTTATTAACTGATTTTAAAAACACCGTATACAGACCTATTAATAAAAATTTATAATTAATAATAAAATTATATTTATTACAGTAATTATATCAGTCAATTTCTATTAGTATCTTACTCAATAATTGAATAATTTTTATAACTAGTTCTTAAACTTAATAAACAAAAAATAATTGAAACCATAGATTAATTTTCAAAATAGTTTTGTTATTATCATTACATAAAACAAAATGAACAGTTTTTAATTAATTTTTAGATATTAAATAAGGGTTCAATTAATTATAAATTTAACATCAAATAAATAAATAAATGTATAATTGATTAGTTAATTAAATAATAATAGCTTAATTTAATAATGATTAATTATTGTTCTATTCTATAATTTATGTAAAAAATAATAAAGAATCAAATGTAATAATAAGAAATAGAATAAAAAAGAATCAAATAATATCAATAAACCACAAAAACTAAAAGAAAAGAGACGAGGTTTATTTATTAAAACTTTCGTGGATCACTACTTTTTTATTTTCAGATCTTTATAACATAAAACTATTTATATTAAATACTAGAATCTTTTAAATTATTTTATAAGAATGTAAATATACAAAGAAAAATACGTAAATTCACGAGTAAAAATTTATTTTTAAACCCTTTAATCTAGAACACTATTTTTAAAATATATTAAGTAGTAATGTGTACCACAATGAGGATCTACAAATGAAAAAAGTTTTTAAAAAATGTTTGATTATAATTATAAAATTTTCTTTGAAACTATAAAATGTATGTGTATTCAAACACTATTTTTTGTGATGAATATAATACTGTAATATGCCAATTACTAATGTAATAAAGTTTCATTTTTTATAAAACAAATAATGCTATATAGTGATATTTCGTGTATAATAACGTTTCCAAAACATAAAACATATGTTACTTTAAAATTTAGACTTATTTTAACTAAATTTTTATACCTTGTATTTTAATTTATATTTATATAAATTTTTAATTTTTAAATTTTTACTAATATGTGACAGTTAAAGGAATTTAAAGTTAAAATATTAAATATTTGATTTATAATATAAATATTACACAGATACATCATAAAAGTATTTATTTTCATATTTTAATAAATAAAATATAAATTAAATTAAAAATTCTTTTAACAAATGATATATAATAATGTAAAATTGTAAATGATATCGATCAAACTTAAGCACATATTAATATTTATTTACTTATTAACACTATCAACTGAAATAACATAATATTTCTAGTAAAATAATCATATATAATTTAACCTTAATTTAAATCATTCTTATAACAAAACTTTCTATTATGTATATATAAATATATAAGAATTAGCAAACTCTACATTTCATGATTTTGTTACAATATTTTTTATATTATATCGTATTTTTATACCATCTTTTAAATATTATTATTCAAGATTTTATCGATCATTCTTCAGCATATATAATTTAAAAATTATTGGTCCTTAAATTTATTTGAACTTCTAAATCTAAATGATACTTATATTACATTTTAAAATAATGTATATAATCAGTAAATCAAACCACCTTTTGATACTGTATATCAGCAATGTATTCACATAATTTTTACAAGTTAATTTATCTTCTAGGATATACATTTAGAAAAAGCTATTTACAAAAATTAGAAGCACCCTAAAAAATAAAAAAAAGGTAGAATACACCTAAAACTATTTTTTTGTACCTAATATAAAATGTATAGGTATCAAAATCAATAAATAAGTAAATGAATAAATAATGTTGTATATTTTATTCAGTAAATAATATTTCATGAAATTTTTATAAAGAATACAATCACCAAAGGTAATATTTCTTGATCGACTAAGATCAACAGATGTTAAGTTGGACTTTGTGAAATGATAGTATAACGTGGTCTGCTAAGGTACACTCAAAAGCATGCTAGAACTGCTACAACTATAGTGTTCACTTGCCATACCAATTGGCTTTCTCCATTTCGTAAACTTTCATCCACTAGCGGCGGCATCATGGCAGCGTCAGTAGCGACGCCGCAACTCCCGTTTCTTTCCACCTTTTCTCGTCTTTCTTTCCGGAGAACGATTCAACGCCTCTCAGCACTTTCACTATCGTTCAATACTCTTCTATCCCCCCCTCCTCATTCTTCGTCATATCGTCGATCTTTCTCATGCTTTCTGCTTTTTAAAATTTGCTAATCATCTAACGTATTTCTAATATTGTTAATAAAATATATAACTGTACAACTGTTACGATCTGAATTTAGTTAAATATTTATTAGGATAAAAATTAAAAAAATAAATAGTTATTTAAATCTGTCGTTAAATAATATAACAAGGAAGCAATGATCCTTAAATTTTATTATATATATTATTGCTAAAAAAAATTTAATTGATGTAACTTGTCATTGGTATGTTATTTTCATCCCAACAGTAAAAGGTAAATTAAAAATTTACTTTTAGCGAGATACATAATCATAAAAAATATTAATATTTTTAGTAAAGTTTAATGAAATTCTGAATTTTTCATCTTATTTTTTTTTGCATAAAAATTTAGTTTAATATCATATTACTTCATAAAAAGTTTTTTTAAGTTATAAAATTTCTCTTGAAATAATTGTAATTAAATTATTGCAATATTATTATAATTGCATTTTTATTTTATAAAATGAATACTTTAAAAAAATTCAAAGTTTTTATTAATAATAATATATTTCGAATGTATAAGTACATCTATCTTTTACCTTTTATTAAACTTCCATTGAAATTACAAAAATTCTTAAATATTTAAGATTTTATAAAAAGTTTTATTAATTTGTTTATTGTTAATATAAAATTATTACATTTTTAAATGGCTTTATACTTGGATACATTTGATTATAATTATATTATATTTAAAATTTTTAATTTATATTGAAAGTTGTAACTACTGCTTTAAAAAAAAATAATTTAAAAACACTAATTATTCTTTAAAATATAAAAGGAAAAAAACTTTTATTTAATTTTAAGTTTAATCTGTGATTAGATGATATGATTAGTCCTAGTATGATTTCATGATTTTCACTTTCGTTTAGTGATATTTGTGGCTAAAATATACGTAGACCATAAAGAGTATAAAACTTGCAAACTGACTCACTTGTGTTCCTCTATATATAAAGAAAAACCGTTAGGTTCATACCACAGAAAAAAACCGCCCAGAGAATGAAAGGACGAAAAGGCAACGGAATCGCCTTGCTAAACAGAAAAAATATAAAACATTGCTTCAAGATTAATGAACCAGCCGGAATAGATTTTCTCGACTAATAAACAAATATCTTTTCATTCTAACTTAACCAACTCTCGACGCTATATACTTATTTTTAACCAATTCTAATACCAAGCTTTCTACTAAATCTTTTCTCTTCTTTTATAAACGTAATTGATTTGAATGTTTCTTAATGTTTAAATTTAACTATAAATATTAAATTTAATGATTAAAACTTTATAATTTAATACAAAAGTTTTTATCTTAAAATATGTGCAGAATAAAAATAGATATGTACATTATGGATGTTTGTTATATTTTTCTGAAATTTAGTTTTTTATATTTGTTAATTATAAACTTAATATAATGTTATCTAAATTATTAAGAAAAAATGAATAAATAAAAATTCATAATTCTTTACACGTTTTATAATTAAAGCACTAAAAATTTTGAATTAAAAACAATTGTATTTATCGTAAGTAAAACTAATTAATCTAATAACACATATTGTTTTAATATACGAAAATACAAAGTTCAGAAAAATGTTTATTGGAGCCGGAAAAAAAATCACAAATACAGACTATCAATTATCGGACATTAGTTTTAAGAATTAAAACAGTATAAGAATCATGTAATATGTAATTCTAATATGTTATATTAACACTTAAAAATAAAGTATTTTTAAAATACTGATTATGTATCTACAATATCGGAAGAAATTCATCCAACACGTTTAAAAAACTTACAAAGATATTTATACAGTTTATTTAGAAATAAGTAGATATAGATCCGGAGGGATGAAAAAATAATTTGCTTCGATTTTTGCATAAATGTTACTTTTGTAAAAGTGAAAATTCGTCCAAGACCGTGAAAGCGTACTTGACTCGTGGATGATCCCCAGGTTGAGAGTCGCGCTGGGTTCAACGTCCTGGCGGGCAGCGCACCCGAGCTACAAGCGAGTAAGCAAGCGAACGAGCACCTCTCCGGTACACACATACTCTTGCTCTCTTGTTTACTCTCTCGCACTCCCTTTCTCTATGATGCAGTACATGGCGCAAACTCTCTTTTGCTCTCTCTCTCTCTCTCTCTCTCTCTCTCTCTCTTTCTCTCTGCACAACAGCGGCACAACTACACGTTCGGGTACAGTTACTTCAGCAACTAGGGGCCCTTTGGCCCTCCCACACGGCGGTATTGTCCTTCCGTTGCTACGACGCGACGCGTTGTGCTGCCTCAAGCTAAGCAGGATAGACGTAAGATAGACACACGATAGACATACTATGAATTCAGTGTAGACTTGTGTGAGTTACAACATTTATAATCATCTGTACAACTATATGCGAACTATTGAGCTTGCGTTCTATCCCTTAAGGGTCCGAGTCAAAAACGAAGAAATGTCGAAAAGATTAACTTAGTTAAAAACCAACCCACGAATATTGAAATAGAACCAATAAATTTCATTTAAAAAGGAATCATCGACTTCTAGTACTAATATCTAGATTTCTAAGAAAGAGAAACTAACTTAATATGTTATGAAAAGTTGTAAAAAAAGCCAATAAAGTATCTTGAATTAGAAGTCCGGAAGTAAAGGCGACATCTCATTAGAGAAAATTGTCTCTAAGGCAACAACTTGTTGTGAAGACGGGCAAGTTGTTGATAGGCAGTTGATAGAACCTTGTGTCACCAGATTTACTTTTTCACTGATTGAAAACTCGACATATTGCAATTACGATTACAGTACCTGGTTTCCTTTTTAATTGAGATATTTTCATCACGAATTGGACAACTAACGAAAGAATATTTTCTATATAATATACTCATAACAATACGAATGTATATCTAGATTATTGAAAACATAATTTTAGTTTATAACCTCTGCTTCCATTTACATTAATTTATTGGTCAAAATTATTTTCTAATTTTTAATAATTGAAGATATGTAAACAAATAACATTAGATAATATTTTCTTATCATCAAAAAGGTTCAAAAATTATATTGAGCAAATTTTCATAATTTTTGAATTATCATAAGTTTTCATAAACATAAACTTGCGAAAGTTGTCCGGAAATGAGAGTTGACATCGTCAGAAGTTTTCCGCATTCCACAAACATTGAGTCCGTTTAACGTTTTTTAAAACTATATACATCGTACAATAATAAATACTGGCGAACACGATAATACGAGACTGTGACGAAAATAAAATAAACAAAATCATGATTCAAAGTGACAGACTAACAAGAGAAAATATTACTGCGGGGAGGTATTCCGTTAGTTCTAAAATCTGCTTTGCATTTCTAAACTTTACAATTGACTCATACGTACAAAAAAAAGATCAAATGAAAAATCAAATAAAAATCAAAATTTAAAACGTTAAAACGTTATGTTTATACATTCTTCGATAATACAAATTTTTTGATAAATTTAAAATCGAAAACCAATTCTAATACATTTAAAATTAATATAGTTTTTTTAATGAATTTTAGAAATAAATTAAAAAATTTTATCGATATCATGTTTTAATATTAAAAATTGTGTTTAAATTAAACTTCTGACTAGAATTAAATGAAAACCATTTATTGAATATTTATGTGAATCTATTTATAAATTTTTTTTATCAAATTTATAGACAATGAGAAACAAGACAAAAATTATAAAATTGGTAATTATATAATAGTGCTCACTGTATATAAATGTGAAAATTTATCGTTAATAATAAATACAGTATATAAATAATTTACATAGAAAACTACTTATGTATATTTTTAAGTTTAAAATTGATCGATATATATTTTAATCTTATTATAGAATTGCATTTAAGAAATTCATAAATTATATATATTTTATATATTTCTGTATTTTAAATAAAAATTTTTTCTATTCTAATAATTTAATATTACTCAAATATCTTTTCATTTGTTTTTTAAACAATTATTTCTCAATTTTTCCCCGTTGTTTAAATAAATATTTTTAATATCCTTTCGAAAAAGAGAATAAAATAAACAAAAGAAACAAAAAGAGGTATAAAAGTTTTATATAAACCCGTGTTTTCTTTTTGTTTTTTTTTATGATATGTAGCATTAATGTAGTCTCGAGAAAAGCATCAATGAAGAATCTTATGATGAGTGTTTCCGCATTTATTATTTGCATGTACCATTTTCCAGAAGTACGTCACGCGAACTGGGTTAATTGAATTTACTCTCATTTTCTTAATGCTACTTTAGGTTTATATAATTAAATATCACGCCCTTTATAATTTCAACGACTAGCTTTAAAATGACACTAAAAATATTTTAGAAATTATTTCAGTATGGTATACATTACACGCCGAAGCATATTTAAATATGTTTATTTCAAATTATTTAAAATAGACTAAACAATTTTTTATTTAATAAAATAATTATTATATATATATATATATATATCCAAATAATATAGATATCTTTCAATATGAAAAACGTATTATTTTAATTATATTGTGCATATGTATCCCACATTTATTATACATTATTAAAAAATAATATAAAATTACAAAAGTGAAAAAGTATTTACACTTATTTTCAATATGTTATTTAATGAAATATACATCTTTATGTACGTTAATTTATAAAATATACCTTACACATCAACAAGTAATAAAATAATTTGTAAAGTGACAAGAAATCTCATCTTGATTTAATCTATAAATATGATTTTATTAATTAAAAATAATATAATATTATTTATACAATTATATGATATATTTTTATCATATATTATATGAATAATTTAAAAAAAATTTAAATGAAAATAAAATAATATTTTTACTTTTTTGTTTCAATTTTCAAACAGTATTATAGTTAATTGTTCTTTCTAAAATGGTTTCACATATTTACCAAACGTCACATGAAAATTATTTTTATATTATTATATTGATTTTTTTATTTTATCTTCGAACAGTCTATATTTATATTTATATGTAAAATTTTATATATACGTGTAAGATAAAGTTGAAATTTATATAAATTTAAAAAAAAAATCTTTTTTGTTGAAAGAAATAGTAAAAAATGGTGTGATTCGACATTAAAATAAGATAATAGTATATAATAAAAGAAAAAAAGTAAAGAAAAATCAAAAGACGAAAAGAATCAACTCATAGTGTTGAATAGGGTGCGAATACGATGTACATATACATATAAAGGCACTTGTTGCGCTAGGGCGTCGACCCGAAGGTAGTAAGTCGCGGTATTTCTACTCTAAAGAATCTATATTATGTGTAAGTTTTACGATATTGCATCCATTGGGCGATATTTTTGAAGAGCCGCTCGAATAGATTTTTAATGTATTTTTGAGTATCTACAGTGTTCAAGAATATTTAAATGAAAAATTCATAATTCGTACCAATAATTTAATGAGATGCGAAAAATTACGAGATTGAATATGAATAAGAAGTGCAATCGAGAGTTATGAGGTTTGAGGAAAGTAGATACAACTAGTAGTTACTTTTGCGTTTACCAGAGATTTGCCGAGTACTCGCCTCCGAGGGTCCGAGGTCGACGCCCGGGCGTACAGCTTACAACCTGCAACAAGTGCTGCTCTCAGTTAGCGGCTGCATATGCTCGCCATCTCGCCTAACTTAGCCGCGCGTTAGAACAAATCTACACTGGGTCAGGGATTCGTGATTTATTTGCGCCTGTTAGTTGGCCCTCCGCCAATAGCTATTATCGTCAGATGCAAATTGATACTACACAATCTACCATCCACCTATACCCTTCCCCCTTTTGATATCCCTTTACCGTGTTCTTTTTTTTTAATGTCATTTACAAATATAACACATAATAATTCCATAACTTATTACACATAATTACAATTTTTTTTCAACTGGTTTTTTAATATTATATTGACAAAAGACTTGTAATTCATTATTTAAATATCTTATTCATTTTAATACCACAATAACAATATAAAGATATTACAGTAAATTCAAATTTTTTAAGTGCACGAAAATTGGCTAAGCTTCAATCATGGGGGCTTTTCTTTATATTACTATAGAAAGAAAATATACTCAATATGTATGAAAGTTTTTCACAAACTTTCGTATATTAGTATAGCCATACGAAATAAAAATCTTAAAATCGTTTTGATTAACGAAGATCATAAGTTAAACTTGGTCAATGATTTAACAGATCTACACATTCGGGTTGGTCATACAGCTATATCCTGCATACAACTTGTGTATAACAAATGGTCATTAAATAATGTGATTCGAATGGAAGTTACGGCACTGCAAGGGCAATGATCTGGTACTTCATAGGTCATAGGCAATTCAACGACATCCGGGCCTGATAAAATGTATGTTACAAGTCAAAGCAGAACCTTACACGGCGCATCTAATGAGACACGTATGTAACATACCGAACACTGAATCCGTTGTTTTGACTCGAACATTTCGACATTAATTCTACTTAAAAATCACAAGTATTAAATAAATATAAACAATATTAATGTATTCATTTGATTATTTATTTGAAAATTACTAATAACATTTTAATATATAATAATAAATTAAAATTTTTTTTATTTAAAATAAATATAATTTATCAATGAATATATATATTATTATTAAATTAATAATATATTATAAATTTTTAACAGTTTTATGCCCTTACTAGTTTTGTAAAAATAGTATCATTTTTAATTAATATATAAATACCGATTATTTACAATTTATAGATTCTAAGCTTTTTTCGTAAACTACGTACCCGTCTATTCGTATTAAAAAGTTGTAAAAATAATTTTTTTTAAATATAAAAGGATACTATTTCATACTAAAATTATAATTATTAAATTGTGATATTAAATATAAAACATATATTAATATAGCTTAATATTTCATAAATATATCATGAATAAGCTAATGATACAGTATACAAATAATTTTGATAATATAATATAATAACATTGAAATAAATATTATTCTTAATACAAAATTTTTTATGGTTCTTTATAAGTATACAAATTTACCCAAAATTTCATTCAAATATTATTTTCATTTTATATTTAAATCTTTTACATAGCCTAATAAATTTTTCTTTGAGAAAGATAATTAAACATCTGAATGCAGATCATTGATATGGATGTTGAATAACAAAACATTAAATGCAATACCATTGAACATTTTAATTTAAAAAAATAAAGTTGCATAAATATTATGTATCAATGTACGATAAAAATTTCCAATTTATAACAAATTATATAAGAATTTAGTTTTACATTTACATATATAAGAAATTTATTTTATATGTTAAAATAAAATATATAAGTTATAGATTTAACAATAGTTGTCAAAAATATTTATGAATTTGAATACATATTTACGTTTGAATAAAAATGTATTTATTTAAACAATATAAAATATTTGAGATTTTTTGTTGATGTGCTTTCTTTAATACAATATAATTTTACATTATAAAGAATTAATAATAATGTTATTATTTTAAAATAAAATATTGACTTCTAAAATATAAAGAAATAAGAAAACAATTTTTGTAAACTCAAAGAATGTAAGATTCTTATTAAAATAATAAATTCATTCTTGTATCAAAGCAAATTAATTAATGTATTTCATAACCAATGAAATTGTAATTAATGCACAATAAACATTTACATTTAAATTATTACACAATAAAAGTATATCATTATTTTTATTAATTAGTAATAAATAATTACTTATGATACCAAAACATCTGTTAAATTAAAAAAGAAAGTTTTTTAATTTAAAAATTTTACTTTCTGTGGAAACTCAATATGTATTAAAACGTGTTGAATAAGAGAAATAATAGCTGATAAGTAATAACAAATTAATCTCTTTACATGATTAATAAAGAGAAAAAATATTATTTACGATATTTAAGAGGAACGCGTTTCCCGGCTAGAGTGGTTAAGTATGGTTGTAGCAGCACCATCTGGTGAGAAAATCAAGCGAAAAACCGAGGTCGATCCCGGAGAAATAAACGCGCAAACAAACGCACATGGTCATCGATACATTCTATATTTTATCACGACTTCCGATATAAATTCTATAACCTCACTTTTCTTTACCTTGATGAGGCAAAAATCGTCGAGTTGAGCACTCTCCTTCCTTCTTTCGTCGTGGCTCTCTCTCACTTGCCTGAAATAATAAAATTAAAAAACGGAGAAGGACATAAAAGGGTGGGCGCATAATTTTAAATATTTTTACAAACTGAACTAAAATCATTTGCTCAAAGAATAAATTTAGAATTCATATTGATAAAGAGTTCTAAATTTATTTTACTTAAATAGGAATATTATATAAAAAAAATGCATTTGATCTGTGCCCGCACCTTTATTATATGACCATTGAGTATGATCGACTCAAATTTACTGATATTGTCGAAAATTGGTGCATTAGGAACCGGAACATGCACTTTATCAGAATATAATGCCTTCAAGGAATCGAATTTTTCACTGAAAGCGTCGGTACTATCTCCGGATGTATTATCTTCCTCTTCGGCCATTTTGCCACTAAGAATTTAAATTTGTGCTGCTTGAGTCTCGGTAGTAATAGTCTAGCACCATAGAATATTCAATTCCATAGAAAGAATGTTATGCCTTCGATGAGAGCACTTTCCTCTTATACTATTTTTTCAAATTCAAATATTTACTCACTATTTTAAGAAATTATTTTTATTATAAGTTTGCATATAAAAAATAAATTATAAGAAATAATTCATCAAGATTTAAAAAAGCATATCATATTTTCTAATTTAAAATTATAATAAACATTCATTTAAATATTAACGATTTTCCAAATATTAATTTTTGGACTCGTCTTTAATACTTTCGCTTTCATTTAGAAAATATATCGCGAACTTTATATATATATATATACACATACGCACATAATATAACAAATTGTATAATATAACTTTCGCAAAGTTCTAGATTGTACATATATTACAGTTTTCTCGTTTTTAAATTACAAATAGTTTTTTTAAAAAATATTCGTTTCTATTTTATAATATAATAATAACATATTAAATGTTTTCTTATGAAATGAGATGTATTAATTTATTTTCGTAAGTAAACCCATTAATAACTTGTGAATTCGAGATAAATTTATAAACAAATAATACAAATATACTTAATAATTTTATGTCAACAATTTTTAAAAATTATTTTCAAACTATTATATTATGATTGAATTTTAATTATTTTACTATTAAATTTATTTATGAAAGTAAGTGGGCCCATGCAATAAAATGTTCGCTTAAAGTGAATATATATTTCGTAATGAATACATAAATGAATATTTAGATAAAAATATTTTTAAGCACAGCATGACATCACGTTTAAACTTTTCAATGCAAAAATAATAAGTTTGAATTTTTGCTATATTTAACTTTACAATTTTACTTAATTTAAAAGCTAAAGCAATAAAAAGACGAACGAAATTAAATCGTTAAATAATGGAATATACAAAGATGATCATACGTGAATCAAGAGGATATTAACCTTCTTGAAATTTATTTGTTAGGAAACTTTCTTTCTCGTATATCCGCTACTACATACCCGATTACGTAAAGCAACGATCAGTTAGTAGCTAGCAGTTATTTTACAAGCAGCGTATCTATGTATGTACGTATGCAAATATAGGCTATATTATTATAATAAGTGTTTATAATTAATAATTATAATTAATAGCATACGCATACACTCCCATCTAGTTGCACACGTGCATTCGCACGCGCGCGCAGAAATGCACATTCAGGTACACGCATATTGTATATATAAAAAAATCATTTATGTGCAAGTGAAACAATCTACTTTAGAAAGAAAGTTTTCACTCGGCTGCGCACGTCGTCTTATTTTCACTTTCTAGGAAATTTTCTGAGACCCTCCGTCCCATACTTTTTTCGTTATTCATTATAATAATAATTTGTTTTATTATAATATATTTTTCAATTGATTACAGTTTTTCGGATACTTTTGAGTCGGAAGGGAAGAGGGGGAGGCGCTGGCTCAGAGGTCGTTTTGGATGTTAGGAGTTGCGCGGGTGGCTAAAAAAGCCCCGCCGCAGGCTACGGGTCCCGATGCCGGTCCCGATATCGCAGACGCTCACACTGACCTCGACCCTCGTGCCCAAGGAGGAGTCAAACATGCCCTTCATAGACGACGAACTGCTCTGGTGTCCTGACAATGATGGCAAGATGGTTGATCTCACGCAGTGTCTTCAGGTTAGTAAGTTTCATTAATCTGACTTTTGTAATTTTATTTTTCAATTATAGTTTCTAATGCGTATGTTTAGTACTCTAATATAAAAAAATTTAGAATATAGTTATGGATATTTCCAGAGACCAATGAATAATGTTAATTCATTCCAAGTTAACTTTCAAATTTGATTTCCTTCAAAATGCATTAGTCGGTTAACTAAATAATCAAAATTAACGTATCTTTTTCCTTATTATAAATAAAAGAAAATACTTGTATCTCTGTTTTATAAAATAATTTACATTTTATATATATTTCTGTTAAAAAATTTCATTTACTTTTACAAAAGATTTTAAGGGATAAATAGAAATAAATATTTTATATTAATTTTATTTCAAAAATTTAAAAAAGTTCCTTTGCATTAAATCGATTTAGTTAAAAGTTAAATAATTTAAATAAATATTTTTCTAATGCCATCAAATATAAATTACAATGCAAAATATATTTAATATTGTGTAGGCATAAAATAAAATGAAAATAATAAAAATTTTAATATTTTCTCATATTGTAAATGGAATTTATTATTTATGAATTTAATGTAAAAAATAAAAAACTAATATTATATTTTTGATAATGCTAATAGGATATTTTTGATCATTTTAATATAAAATGAAATATGATTAAGTATATAATTGCTGTATAATATTACACGAATCACGTATCTTTTTGCACATCACAAAAAATTGAATTTCATTCCGTAGGAATTCATAAATTTTGTTACAAATAATTTAATAAAGAAGAGCTTAATATATAACATAATATAATTGAATTTAACACGTTATAAAATATTATTTAGTGAATTTAATTTAAAAGAGTAAATTTCTTTAAATAAAAATGTCTCGAAAAAAACGGAAACATTTTGAAAAGTTGAAATACATTATTGTATTTGAAAATAAATTATACCAGCAATTTGAAATGGTAAATTTCAGGAAAGCAGCACAGGACAATCGGTAGAATTTTCGACGATGGAATTGAATGCACTAGTGGGTGGTCCTGGAGCGCCAAACGTTCCAATCGAAAATTCCGAATCTTTGCCCACTGTCAATACCGTAAGTAATGTTAATGCTGTGAACAACGTTAATGCCGTAAGCGGTACTCATAATGGCAATGGTGCCGAAGAACCCTTCGATACCCTCGATACGTTTTTAAGAGAATTGCAAGCAGACCTGGTTGAAGCCAGTCAACCAACTTCTACAACTGCTCCGTCAACCAATTGTTGTAAACGACAGAGGTACAATATCGCCGCAGCGAATCCTTTGCTCGCAGGTATAATCGCACGCGTTCTTGCTTATTTGCGTATGTGAATATGTGAGTTTGTCCATTATTACGTGTGTGTACGTGCGTGTGCATGTGTATTTACATGGTGTATCTAAATTCATAAATGCCCAATTAAAAAGTTAAATAATTCATCTCATAATCCTACATGCATAATATACGATTAAGGTATTTCATAATAATGAAATTTTTCAAATTTGTATTAAATAATAACATCAAATGTATTGTGTTGTCTTTTAATATTTTCATTGAATATTGTTTTACTTTTAAATGCAATTTATTATTTATTGCATATTGATTAAAATTAAGAAAATTTATTAAATAACTATAAAGTAGAAACCGAAATTTAATAAAAAGGAAATATGATTAGATAATATCTATAAATATTAATTATTTATTTATATCTTTATTTTATATCAAATAATTAGCTTATAGTATTTGAATAAAAATAAGATTATATTTGTATATTACAAAATTATATTATGTAAAATTTTCTGGGTTAAAATATTTTTTAAGAATCATAAAATATATTTAAAATTATTAAGATATAATAATTAGGATATAAATTTAGAATATAATAATTAATAATTATAATGGGAATTTAAATAGAATTTAAAACAAATGATAGTCTTCAAATTTTAAGGTGCAATTTTATTTTTATAGTTACGTTAAAAAAAATTTAAAACGAACGTTTTTTTATTTTACAGAAAAATTAGCTACACCTTCAACACAGACATCTTCCACATCGATTCCTTATGCATCGAGAGCAGAAATCAAAACGGAGAGTATTCATCCAGAACCAAGTAAAGGTATGACGAAACATACAACTAAATAAAATATTTATTATATCATATATTTGACGTTCAATGTTTTGAATTTTGTAGATATTGTCGGTAATACAGATTCTTTTACTATATCTTTAGTCGATAAAGTAGGTATTTGATAGTTGAGGGTAATGTTGTTAAAGAAGAAATCAATACATCCAACATAAAATATAATACTGAAAAGGGTTTAATACTAAAGTATTAAGATAGATAGCGCAAGAAACATTTTCGTTTTCAGATCTTATCGTAAGATATGCAAACGTTGAGTATTAAAAAAAGAACTAATTAACTAAACCCTATCTTATGAAATAAATTTAAAAGAAACATCCCTGTTTCGATAATATGATTATCATTGTTTTGATGTTCGTTTATTGTATTTAAAAGTAGACTCTTATGTCTTACCATTCCTTTTTCATAATCCCATATATTTTCGTTAAATCGTATGTAGCATTAATTGTTGGAGAAATCGATAATGTTTGTTTTTGTTATTTTAGTTTTATATCTTTTTCTATTGTATTAAATTATTAAATATAGTAATTGAAATAATTGGAATAAATTGATGTAGTGTAGATGTAGATAAGTTGTGAATACATATGTATATGGTACAAAACGTATTGGCAGAGTGAACAACTTATTAAAAACTGGTAATTTACTATTTATAATCTTGGTCACATTGTTCAGTGATAAGACTCACGATGACCATCATTATGAAAAATTTCTTGACTTGCATATCTTGTCGTTGCTGCAGGAAATACCACTGTCTCACTTTTCTATACGAACTACAAGATTCTTATGCAAGCTCGAATTTGTTTTCAAGTGTTTTGAATTTATTTTAAGATAATAATACATTTTAAATATACTTTGATACGAAATGTTTGTAATTTATTTCATTTATAGCATTTATTATTCTTTTATGTAATACTTTCGAGAGTTTTAATTTTAATTAATATGAATTAATTCATAAATGTTTTATTCTAGAATAAATGAAATATTTATATTTATGAATAAATATAATTATATTTAAATAATATTTTGTATGTAAGAAATTAAAAAATTATAAATTAATGAATAAAAAAATTTATTAACAAATAAAAAATTATATTGTTTCAACGATTGAATTAACTTAAAAGAGCTATTATTACAAATTTTCAATGTTTTACTTATATTTATTATATGAAAATTAAGATTAATTAAGTTTCCATGTAGTTTCTATACATAATTTTATACATAACATTAAGAATTTGATTATGAGAAAATGTTGGATTATAGAAAATGTATTGTATTTTTATTAATACTTAATTCACAAAAAGTATCTAAAATACTTATAAAATGTCTTCTGGCTTATGTATAATTTTTTAAGTTTAGTAAATTTTATATCTAAATAAATATTACTCAATAAATATAAAATATAATAAATAAAATAAAATAGAATTTATAAATAATAATACACTGATAAATATCAAACAAAATACGCTATTAAATTCATAGTATATTATCATAAAAATTCCGAAGGTATGTTATATATATGTACCTCTATTAAAAAGAGAATTAATATATGAAGTATTTTAATAAATATTTAAAAAACTGTTTGCATAAAAAACTCATTTATTTTAAACTGGATTATGTTCATACAGTTAACCCTGAATATTTAAGAGTTTAATTATAATTTATTTTCTTTTTTATCGTGTAAAACAATGAAAATGAAATCAATTGCAGAAGTTATTACATTTATATTTACAGAAAAATTGAATCACTGTATATAACATATGTTAAATATTTGGTTAAGACATCCAATATAAAAAATATAAATACTATACTATTTAATCACTTTCGCATTTTGTATTTTGTCTATCTTCACATGTATACGTTCTTTTCTTATACTTGTGCTGTATCGTGTTGTATTTAAATAAGTTCATGCCGCTATTCAATGTTTGTGTATAATTTTCAGAAAAGTGCTTTTTATATTTTTCATGAAAATATAAGAAATCATCATTGTTTTAATTTGTGGAGTCACGAAAATAATTTTAATTATATAATAAATTAGTTTTCATCTAGTTATCATGGATTGCAATAAAACTTTATATTCATTGTTGAAAAGAATTTTATTTTTAAACAATTATATTTACGTAGGTTATAGAATATATTTAAAAAATTTATTGTGTTATACATATTTGTATTAAAATTAAAATAATTTAATAAAATAATACGAATTAAATTAATTACTCAAAATAATTAAACAAATAAATAAGAACTTGAGATATATTCCAGTTTATTTTTTTATTTCACGGTAAATATACTTGTTTCTAGTTTTGTTCCCTTGACCCTTCTTGAACACATAAATTCCCTTGACTCTCGAAAATAGATTCTGTGCCTTATTCGATATTTGCAAGCTCTTGAATGTCGAAGGAAAAGTAGCAGCAATCAGTCGACACTCGAGGCTCGTTTAGACTTTTTCGCAAGAATCATGCTAATTTTATTCTTACTAAATTTTCTCATCTATTTTTATAACATCTACTTCTAATTCTTTATGTATTTTTTAACAAAATATAAATCAAAAATTTAATTGTCAAGTAATTTTATAATATAGTTTTATTTTATACATTTTGAAAAATTTTGATTATAATATTATAATAAGTATAATAAATTTCCTTCATCTTTTATCTTATGTCTTACTAAATTGATTATCATACTACTTTTTAAATTTTTTGTAGTTAATTGATTGATTGTAACATACAGAATATTGTATGCTAGGTAATTTTAATTTATTATTTGTATACGATTACTATAAAGCATTTTTATTTTGATATTGCTAAAAATTTTCTATAGTAATAAAGACTTAAGAATTTATGAAATTGATTAATCAAGTTTTTTAAACTATACAATACATAAATATCATCATTTCAAATGTAACATTATTCTATTATTTTAGAAATTCAAAGAAATTTTTTTATTTTGAAAGTTTATTTTTAAATAGATCATTAAAAATAAAATATATGTCTAATACATAGGTATAATTCATTAGGTAAAAGGGAGTTTCTTAAAGAAATCGAATTAAATATAAAGATTACTTATTTCGCACTGTTTTCAACATTGGAGTTTATTTCATTTTTTTTATTTACTATTATATTCAAAATCTTATTCTATTTTTTATTTTGAACTTTCAAATAAAATGTATATCTAACTAATAGTGCATATTATACTTACAAGTTTCTTAATTAACAAAAACATTAGGATAATAAAGTTTATAACCTTTATAATCATTATTAGCCCATTTTAATCTAACTATAGGTATATAATAAATAAAGGAAAAATAAAAATAGTGAAATGAGAATGTATTATTTATTTTTGTACTTATATTTTATGAAAAATAAAAATTTCAATTTTATAGAAATTATAATTATTATTTATTTTTATGAGATAAAGATATACATTATACGATTTAATTTCTTTTGAACATTTTAATAATAGGTACCTTTTAATTTAATGTATTAACTTCGATAGATTTTAAGTGTGCTAGAAGAAAATTGTAGATATGTATTGTATACATAATTTACTTTCACACTTCAATACAAATCAGTTGATCTTATTTATTAGGTGATACAGTGTCATAAAAAAATTTTAAGACACATTTGTTTGCTTTATAAAAATTATAGTATTTATAAAAATAATACAATTTCTAACTAGGAATAATTATTACTTAATTTATGGAAGTAAATTAATTATATATATGAATTATCAAATTTCTAAAATACGTACAAACGTTAAAACATTTATAATCTGTTATATATATGTTGTATACATGCAAATATGTTGTAGTAACTGAAAAATAATCAAATAGTTAACATGGATAGATTTATAAATTTAGAATAATATATAAAAAAACTAACGATTATTGAAGATAAAAAATTTAGTTAGTAGAACAATTAATAAAATTATAAGGTTGTGAAGAATCGTATAATACTTTTTTAATATTTTCCAGTTTTCATAAATTGTAATTTCATAATATTGTACAAGGATTAAATAAACACTTATAGTTTTTAAAATGAAGCAAATATTACATTAAACGTATATTTATAGATATTGAATTATAATTTAAGATTAAATGACTAGCTGTAATATGAAAAATTAAAATTTTTTTATAAATTGTAATAATAATTCAGAAATTTTTTGTATTATTTCAAAAAAAATATTTTTTACAAAAATTTCCTAATTTTCATTTATAAATTCAATTATTTATAATTATTAATTCAATTATTTATAATTTTCATTTTTCATTTTATAAATTCTTCTTAAATATCTCCATAAATTATTTTAAACATACATTTATGAATTGTTTAAAAAATTAATGTATGTATGTATACACAAATTTATGCATATTATTAAAAAAAAAAATGAATTTTATTATATACCTAGATATCACATTTCCGTATTACTGTTATTTTTCATTTAATTATTATATATTTTTTATGGCAAGTATTATCAATATATTCGATTTTAAATTGTAGATTACACTTATTTTATTTATATTAAAGATTTCATAAAACTATGCTCTTTAAAAAAATTTGATTTTATAGTAATACAAAAGGGAATTGTACTTATTATGATTTTTTTAATTCAGTTGTAAATTTCTCCTTGCAGTTGTAAGATTCTATTGTATTTTCTATTATTCGTTAAGTACTTAAATATAAAATTTTCATTGAAATAAACATATGATACATATTTTTTAAAAATTAATGTTTTAAATATATCCGTATAAATACTTTTAATATTAATTTATTATTCTTTAAAATTTTCATGTAACATTCATGCTTTGACAAATAATACCTTGATTTTGCGATTAGTGTTTACTACTTACACTTATTTTTAGTTGACATTATGAATTTTGTCAATATAAATTATTTATATGTGGATACATTATTATATGATATTAAATGTTATATATATATTTATTTATTAATAATGAAAGATCAAATTAAAAATAATAAAATTTCTATTTTCTTCATAATTGATTTTTAAAAAAATTTTCAGATAATTTATTACACAGTCAGTATAAAATATAATATATATAAATATACTGAAATAAATGCTTTTATCTTATATTATTGAATATAATATCTTGTATACGAATACAATATTAATATACTTTATTTATTTAAGTATTAATTATTCATGTTAAAACTTATGCATAGTATCGTAATTGTTTAAAAATCCCGAGATTCGTATTAATTATAAAAAGTAATTTTTTCTTAATATTTTTCTTAATAGTTTATAATTTCAACTAAAAATAATTATTTCATTATTTTTTTGATAAATAAATATGACTTACAATATTTTATTCTAATTAAAAGTACATAAATTCGTTTGTTTTGTATTTATTTTGAAATTATTACTTACAAAAATATCTAATATCATAGTCATAATTCTTAATTTTATAATTGTTGTTCTTTTTGAATTTTTATAAGTATATTATTTTATTTTTTAAATTAAATCAAGAAAAAAAAATTTTTTTAATTACAATTCTTTTATATCTATAAAATAGGAAATACAGAGCTGAGTTTAATGGATGATTATAATGGTTACATACTACTCCTTCTCCATATTATCTAATACGAGTATTAGGATTCATATCAATATTAAGATTCTATTAATTATATTCAATGTTTTTAAAAGTGTTGAAATTATAAAAATTTATTAGAAACGTTATAACTATAAAAAATATAACACAATTTTAAATGATTTGGAAACTATTACTTAATTTATATTATAATTTGTGCTAAAATTTATAAATTAAACGTTGTTTGTATAGAATTTTTGAATTTGAAAATATATAGCAATGCAAATATTAAAATATGTAATAACTTTACTGCTACAAGTGTAATACAATAAGTGTAATTCAGTAGTCATTGGTTATAGTATGTTTTAGTGTCTGTTCCTGTTTTTTCTTTATTGTTCGTATTGTAATTCCCACGTGTCTGTAATCGTGTATGGCACTGAGCCGTAGCAAAGATCTCGTGATAATGTTTTCCCGTGAGAAGTTTTTACAACAAGCATCAGTTATATTTCTCCCACCTCTATGGCTTACTTTTTGTTTCAATTAAAAAAAAAATTAAAATATCTCCATAAATATATTTATAAATAAGTATATAAATACTTAAGGATAATATCTCTATATTTTCTATATCTCTTCCAATTTTACAATTTATATTAAGTGAGTATCAATTATATTTTTAATATATTAAACTCAATATCTAATAACTAATCATATTTAATCAAATCATATTACCTTTTAAATGATTATTATTTAAATTCTAGAATTAATTACAATATGTGATCTTTTTATAAAAAAATTTATTTTTAATATATAAAGAGTTATAAATTATAGTTTACAAGTTAAGGAAAAGTAGAATAAAGTAGATTTCATTTTTTATTTTAATTTTACTTGAATTTTTAATTTACAAAAATTTATTAAAGCCACATATATGGCATATCACAGATATCAATTTTTAACTCTGTTGGATGAGATTCCGTAGCTGAAAAGAAAAATAAGAGGTTCAAATATTGGCTAAGTAGAATTTTTTTTAAAAATTGCATTTTATGGTTAAGAATACGTAATAAAATTATAATTAAACAAAATAAAATCTTAAGAATAATCATTTGTTTAAAAGTTATTTTTTTTTCACTTTACTTATTATTTAAAATAGAATAGTAATAATGAAGTCTAAAAATAACGATGTTAAAAAATTATTAATTTATATTTTCTGTATACACTCTTTTTATTAATATATATTTGTCAATTACATTCATACACTTATAAAAAGGTTCAACTTTCATGATTTATTATATGTTGTTAAGTATAAAAATTGATGGTATCATGGAAAAGTAACCAAATGCTCTATTGTAAAAGAAAGTCTAGCAGACTAATAAACAAAAATAATTTATGTTTTATTATTTATGTTTAGTTTATTTTAATAATTTATGTTTAGTTATTTCTTAAAATAAAGATTTAAATTAACAGAAAATTCATATTTAATACGATAAAACTTACAAAAAAAAAATTTATTTATTTATCACTTTTATCAATTACTTCATTAATTATACGTTATGTTTTATATTGGTTATGTATTACTATAAGTAATTTCATCTTATATTATTATTATTTAAAAAATTTTTTTCAATAACCTATTTTATTTTATCTTTTTTACGTTTTGAAAAATCTTCGATGATTTATCTTAAATATTCTTTTATATTTTTGTTTACGAATATTTTTTATTAAAAATTTATTTATTGAATTTATATATATATATATATATATATATATATATATCGCGTATCCATATATATTTTATTTCGTATGTAATTAATTATCTTTTTTTCGAATATATTGATGGAACTTAAAATAACTTCCATTATTTGACAAGTATTACTATTATGATAAATTTAATTAAATTATTTTTGCATTTTAGTTTAGTATTTTAATACAAAAGTTTCAAAAAGATATTTATTGAATTAAATAAAAAAATGATAAATATTTATGAAATATTTCAACAAAAACTTTAAGAGTATTACATAGAAACAGTTTCTTAAAAATGAAATAGCTATTTCTAATGTTCATTAGAATTCAGTGAATTTAGTAAAAACTTAGTAGTAAGCAGTCGATAAGTAAAAGTTTGATGAATACGTAGTTTGTAACTAGGAGCTAGAGGTGAGGAAGGCTCTCAGGTCTGTCGCGCTTGCAATCAAGTAGTTCTGCGGCAGGAGATTGGAGGGGCAAGAGGTAACGTTATACGCTAACGCAACAGTTTAGAGTCGAGTGTTACGTCAGTGAAAGTGTTATGGCAATGTGGGCCGAGGCTAACCTGTGAGTCGCTATAAGTCGTTTCCAGTCCTGTCTCCCCGTACAAAGAGTCTTAATACTCTGGTAGTGTACAAAACACGTCAACCACAAGTACGTATAAGTGAAATTCGGTAAGAGATTGTGTATACATTTTAGAAATTATGCACGTGTAGGAAGATCCAGATTCGAAAAATGTACATATACACTCGAGATATACACTTAAAATTTAACTGATTACTCGCGTCATAATTATCTCGCTTATGGAGATGAATTAAAAAACGTAAAAAATGAAAACTCAATTTTTATAAAAAAATTGGCAGTATTGTATGGTGTACTATTAATAATGATAATTAACTATGGAATACATAATATTCTAAACGCAATTGTATTTAGCTAAGAATTTTTATTATGAGACTAATTTTGTTCTCTTTTTATTTTGAAATTTAACGAAATTTCCACATATTTAAATCCTTTTTAGGAAAGTATATAAGTTCTTTATAAAATATCAATCTTTCAATATTAAAGATAAATGTATATGGAGTATTGATATTTTCAGGCTCGGAACATAAATAATTATACAATCTGAAGGTCTATATACTAAAAAATTGTATGAAAAAAGCTTTAGTTACTTTAATTATTACATTACTTTCTTACAACAATAAATCATCAATGTCAATATAGAAGGAAAACTAAAGGTTTACAATACCTTCTATGTTTGTATTAAATCAAGTTTTAATATTTAATACGCACAATTTTATTGTATAAGATAGAATCTAATATTTATCAGTAGTAAAAAAATCTTTAAAAACGTTTTATTACAGCAATATTTTTGAAAAATAGACAAATATTTAATTTTATTGCTGATATTTTATATATCATTGATATAAAAGATTAATTAACTTAGATAAGTGTATTACCAAAATTTAATTTACTTTTAATATAATTTACTTAATTATATTACTTATAATATTTATAAATTTACTTATTTATAAGCCTAAATTGAAATAAAATCTAATATTTTAACTTGATAACATATTCAAGAATAAATCAAATAAACCTTATTGTAGAATAGAATAACTCAAATTTACAAAATAAATTAGTCAATATTTTTTCTTGAATTAAAATTATCTTGTAATTATTATATAAAAAAATAAAATATATAAGGATATAGAAATTATTTAATTATATTTTTGTATTAGAATATAAGTTGAAAAAGATATATTAAAATTAAGAATTAAAGAAGAGAATGCTTTAAAACGGAATATGATTTTAATCATGCAATTTATGGATTCTTTAAAAATATTTTTATACATAATATTATATATACTTTACTGTTATTTATAGAATTATCTTCAAAAAAAGCACAAATAGATAAAAAAATAAATTTCAGAAATAACAAACAATCAAAATAATTATAAACATGAAATCGAATAATAATAATTACTCATATATTTTTTTATCTTTTACTCTATAGAGATTGGTTTTTGACATATAAAAGCAGTATGACTTGAAAATTATAATATAGTTCATTTGCATAATCCTTTTCTTATAAATTGTTAACTAGCATCCACTTCTCCTTCATTATTTTTTCTTTAAGTTCTAATTGTGCTTTCAATCTTTTCTATTAATTATGTTATTAGTTTTTATTTTTTATTAACCTGAAACAATATAAAAGAATTCAAAAAAACTATATAATAATATACTAAATAAATACTAAATTAGGTTAGTTTCAATATTTAAATTCGTAAATAATAAAATATAAATAATTTAAAATAACTTATGTATGTATTCATACAGTAATCATAATAAAAAAAATTTCAGTTTAGAATACTGTTATTTGAATCATTCAAAATAACATACATTATTATTATTATTTAATTTAATATTATTTATTACTTAAATATCGTAAGGAATTTATTAATAATTTAAATAATTACATTTGTTTGATAAATATTAAAAATTATGTTATAAGCCACACAATCATTGAATAATATCAATTATCATAAATTCATATAAACACACACATTTTAATCTACAGTGACATCTGAATTGATAAACTCAAAATCAAAATAGAATTAAAAACTTGATATTTATAGACAAATTTTCTTGGGTTTTATCTTTTTATTTATTAAAACATTAATAGCAAACACGCACTATACAGAAAATGCAAAATACCTCAATGTAAATAAATATTTATAATAATTAATATTAAATAATCAAATTTATATTTTTATTCCATTTTTATAAAATTTTTTACATCCAGATCAAAAGAAATTTGTTATTAATTTTAATTAATTAAAATATATAAAATTGTGTATAATAATGTTTCTATATCCATTGAATAAGAATGTAATATGATGTGTATTTTGAATTATAATCTAAGACAAAAAATCTATATAAGTAAGGAATACAGTATTTTTTACATTTAATAATATTATTTTATTCTTCTTTTCTAAAAATAAATATGTGTATTTATTTATAAAATACTGATAAGTATTACAAAATATTCATCATATTTTTGATCCGAAAGCAGATTATAGATAAATAATGAACTTGGGAATATTATCTTATCGCAAATTAATCTAAAATAAACAAACATTATTTAAAAATTAATTAAAACTGAATAAATATTAGATTTTACCATATTTTTATATCAGTAATTTTATTAATATTACAAAACATTGTCTTTTTAAATATATGCACAAAGATTTCATATAAAGAAAAATTGTCTGATTAAATTTATGTTAAATGTGAAAAAATTAACTGGAATGATTAATTATTATAAAACTGTTAAATTTTGAATTTATGAAAAATGTATACTGGAATAATTAAATATTATAAAACTGTTAAATTTTGAATTGATGAAATATGTATACTGGATTTTTTTATAAATTACAAAAATTGATAAAAAACTCAGTTAAAAAAAAAATATATCACTTTTATGTAATTATAATTTAGAATCAAATAACTATATTTTTCATTTTATTTATATTTAAATTATATGAATATCGATATTAATATTGCAAGTTATTATTTTAGCATATATTAAATTTTTAAATTGAGATTACATAAAAATTTAAATAATTAAAAAAACATACACATCTTAAATTTTAATATATTATTTATATCCATCGTTAAAATTTTAAGAAATTCATATAATCTAATTATTTATAATTGCTTTTTAAATATATTAAAAAAATTAATCAAAAAATTATGAACAATTAAATAATTATTTTTTTTATCTATAATAAAAAAAGGAATAAAAATAGTAATTCAAATAAAGTTAATTAAGTACAATAATAATATTAAATAAATTATTAGTTTATTGATATTATTACTCTGGAAATATAGAAAATTTTTTGTTATACAAAATAATCGATTATATAGTACAATAAAATGTTGACTAAAATTAAATTTAATTAGGAATGTAATTTACAATATTTTATTTTTTATTTTTTTCTTATTAAATATAAAACACAAAAATAAAAATAAAAAAAATAAAAAATAATTTGTGAAAATAATTTTTTAAATTACATTAATGAAATTGGTATAGTACATAATTGATTCAACCAAAGTTTTCAGATATATAGTAACTGAAATAAAATATTATGGTTTTTATATTTTTACAATATTATAACTTCAATAGAATTATTGTACTTTAAGAATATCTTATTTTCGACAATTGTTGTAAAGTTAAAATTAATGTGTCATTTAAATAATAAAAAACATGCTTTTTTTAATAAATATACTTGAATTAAAGTTTGCTGTCATTAGAAAAAAATTTAATTGACTTGAAATAATATTATAAAATATTTAAAACATATCTTTGAACAAATAAAAAGAATTTTCCAGAGTACTAAAATCACTATATATTTTAATATTAATAAAAATATAAATAAGATACATAATATACATAATATTCATAACATTACAGAAGAAATATAAAATATTATTTATTCCAATTCTGGGATACTTCTATTCCCTATTTTTAATTCTCTCTTTACTCAACAATGTTTTGCTCAAAAATTTTTTACTATAGAAGTATGATTATTTTATATTATAAAAAAGGTAATATACCATATAATATAAAAATAAAATTTTATTAAAATTCATATTTTTTTAATCAACATTTAATTTTAAATGAGTATGAAATAGTAAAGCAGAATCTATACTTTACTAAAATAAAAATCTGTTTTAGTAGAATGTAAATTTACCTCAAATACAACAATTATGTTTTATATTTTAGTATTCTTAGATTGAAATAATAATTTATCTAAATTTTATTTTAAAAGTTTATATTTTTACGAATTAAATCAAATATTAGTAAAAAATGGATTATTTAATATTTTATAATTTAACATTTTGTTATAAATGATTATCATAAAAGTTATATAAATATTAGAAATAAAATATTGTATGGATATTCAAATCGAAAAGAAAGAAATATCTGTTTTATATAGTAATAGGTATAATCATTTATAAAAAAAAACAAATTTATTTGTAATCAAATTTTCAAATAAATACCAAATTTTAAAGTTAAATATTAATTTTAATCAAAAATTTTAAATAAACTCATATCTTTAAATAATCACTTAGTTAATTTGAGGTGTAAAATTTAAATTTTTTACATTAATATAAGAAATAAGACTTAATAATTACGTATTTTACTAGTATACTATTATTTCTTTAAAAGAATTTACCTGAAATCTATCGAGATTTTCTCATACAAATTCCTATAGAATTATTCAACAAATAATTATTCTTGAAATTTTCTTTTAAATTATAAAGATTATAATTTATAAAGATTGTAGATATGTCAATAAAATCAATATGGATCTTGTGAAGTTTACTTGGTTAATTTACTTAATAGATATAAAATTTTTATAAAATAATACATGTATGTAATGTATGAAAGTATCAACAAAATTAACAAAAAAAAATTAAAATGGATTCAATTTATCTTTTATATTAAAATATGACTTATATATTACTTTTTATAAAATTCTTTTTCAATCTATTAATAAAACATTGTAAACTTTATTTTTGTAGTCGACTTGTATTTTATTCTAATTATTTTATATACTATTCTAGAAAATGATAATGGAAAGCTACTATAAGTTTGAAAATTAACAATAATAATAATTTAAATGTTTCTAAAATATTACAGTAGCAAAGAAAAACTCTTGATCAATTACTATTTGCATTTAGTATGAACGAAATTATTATTTGTTTTAAAATTTAGACTAATTATAAAAATCGTGATTTTATTTAATCTATAAAAAAGATTATTGACTCTTAGATATTTAAAAGTAAAATCACAAAAAACATATAATAATATTACAAATGTTATAAGAAAAAATGAAATTTTTATTAATATAATCTATAACATGTCGATTATAAATTATAATTTAAAAAAAATTATATTTTAGACTAATCATAATTAAAAAATTTTTGTTCTATTATTGCAATTATTATATCGAAATAAAATTTCTATAATTTTATATATTTATAGTGTAATTTATATTTAATATAAAATAATCAATTTTTTTTTACTAAACCATTCTAAAAATTCATATACTTTTTACAAGACCTTTTACAATAAAAAACCTGGAACAAAGTCCAGACATATTCTACTGAAAAATTAATAAACATTATTTAAACTTATTACTTTTAAAATATTAATGACTAGTAGTCTAAATAAAAATTGGCCAGCTCACTAATTTTCAATAATGATTAAGATATAAGAGGTTTTTATGTTGCATGAACTACGAGATTTTTAAATTTCATGTAACATCTCGCTTACCTTTAATATATTTATCTATCAGTAAATCGCAAACTGTGAATTAACAATGAAACTTGATATAGCTCATTTTTTGCTTCATACAAAAGCGAATAAATTATTTTTTTTTTACAATAATCATGTCAATTATCAGTATGACTCTAAGTTAATCAAAGGTATTTAATGTGTTTAAAAACAACCGTATAAGTTTTATCCATCCGATTATGTACATGTTTAAATCTTGAATCTGAATTTGCTGAAATATCTTAAATATAAGATATTGTACTCGTATAGAAAAACATAATATTCTTTCTATTAATTACTTTAAAACGTGAACTATTTTCTAAATGTATACATTTCTGTTTATAACTATATATGAATTGGGTTACATGAATCACTTATACTTACTGGTTTATATCTCGAAATAATAAAAATGGTTTCAATAATTAAGTATTCTAACGTATGTGCAAATTTTAATTAATCTTGATAATTGAGTGGCGAATTTTAATTTTATGCATAGATTTTTTCAAACATAAAAAAATCTATTTGATCTAATAATGAGTTATATATTTATATTATTATTTAAATTATAAATTTATATATTTATGAAAATCAAATAAACGTATGAAAAATATGTATTTATAAGTTTTTACACAAACCTTATGAACATTTAGATTGTTTCTTAATAAAAAGAATAGGGAATTAATCAGGCGATTTATGAGCATCCCATTCATGTGTATAAGTATAGGAAGAAGTTGTGAATTGGGTCGTTGGAGAGCCTTTGACTGCGTCACAGATTATATACTTTGCTTCTCTCGTACTGGTACGCAAACGCGGTAACGATGTAGTTCTATTAACCGTCAATGCAAATTTTTCTCTTTCCTTCTCTTTCTCTCTTTTTGTCCTTCTCACTAGTTTATCTATTCTCTCTCTCTCTCTCTCTCTCTCTCTCTCTCTCTCTCTCTCACTCTCCTATTCGCTCTCGTAGCTGTGGTTTGCAAGTATATTAGCATTAGCGCGCTCGCTTTGCTGGAGGGCCTTGACACAGTGCGTGTCGGGCATTTCATGTGATAGCGGAAAGCGCAATCTATTTATCGCACTTTATCGAGAATTTCTCGGCGCTTCTACACAGATGCTTATATATTGATCTAATGGTATTTAGTACAATTAACCTCAGCATATCAGTTAACAGAATATATATTCTCTAGCACCGTTTTTTGAAAATTTTTTATTTAAAAAATATCTTGAAATATTAGAGAGATTAGATTTAAGTTAAAGAGAATCAAAGTTGATTGCATAAATAAAACATTTAATCAGATAAATATCAAAACAATAATATAGCCCTTTATATTAAAAATTAAGAAGTAAACACCTTTTTCAATAAAAATTATAAATAATAAATAAAGTGAAATAAATAATGTAAAAAATAATTCATTTAGGCTTACATGATTGATCTTCATTAATATTAAAGTACGACATCACTATAAACTAAAAATTTTCATAAAAAATTGTTTTTAGTTGATCAAAACAACCTTCTATCTATTTTATTTAAAAAAATTAATATTATATAATACAATATAAAAGTACCAATAAACGTTATTTTAGAATCTACAAATTAAATTTAATATCATATAAAATGCAACTGTATAATACTAATATTATTTATAATACGTGATTTTTTATTTTTCAATATATAAATTTAAGTATTATATTTAATTATTATATATTGTTGCAAAATAATTTGAATTATTTTCAAATTTTTAATTTTATATTATAATTATGTTTTTTTAAACCCACATCGATATTATTAAATTTTCTATGAAAACTTTTTTTAAATTATTCAATAATAATATTTATCAAAAAATAAAATCATTATAATAATTTATGCAACAATATATGAAATAAATAAGAAATTTTTAACATCTATTTAAATTTTAAAGAATAAAAAATATTTTATACTTTTATTTGAAATTAAGCAAGTTTTATGTTTAATTGAATAAAAAAGCTTATTATTTTACTATTAATTTATTAAAATGAAATTTTATTACTTAAAAAAAGTTATAAACTTTTATAATTTGTAATCAAGTAATTTTGTAATGTTAAATACGTGTATATGTGTGCATGCATAATTATGACTGACTATTCTGTGTTACTACTACTACTTGAACGTTAATATAATTTTCTTTTTGTTTGATAAGTAATATCTATATTATTTTTCAATTTTACTAATCACTATAATTATTTAATTCATTTTAAATTAATAAATACAATTTAAATTCATGCGAGGAGAAAATATAAACTTTTTACTTATGGTACATTTTATATAAAATGTATAAAAGCTATATATTTACTAATTATTATATTCATTTCTTGGTATATATATTTAATTATATTAGTCAATATAGTTAATAAAGATCAGTAAAAGTTTAAATTTCAAGTTTTATTTTGAAATTATGTATATCGTAGAGATAATATTTTCATCTGTTTATTACGTATTGAATAATAAAAGAGAATAATCAGTGTAGTAATAAGTTTAGTAAGAAGAAGAGTTGATTTAACTTGGGAGATAGAATAGCCATTTTTTATATATTAATAAAATTATTTAAAATTGATGTATTTTATTTCAACACTATAATTTTCAATACTCATTTTATTTATAATTTACTTAGTTTTATTATTTTTAAAGTGAGATTAATAAAATACATAGATATACCATACTATAAATCTATTTACTTGTACAAAAATTTAAAAAATCTAAATAATTTGAGTACTTATATTTCTTTTATATATACAGATATTATTTAAATTAAATCTTTGAAGTATGCAAATAAGATAATCTAATACATAAAAATATATAGTTGAAAAATATAGCTATTCATGTATTACTCATTAAGATTTTCAATATCATAATTTTAATAATTTATAAAGTAAATAAAATTAATGATTTAATACTCAATGACGTTACATTTTTTTACAAACACACATGTACACACACACATATATATATATACTATAAGTATAGTAGCAGACACATCATCAAGTGATCAATTTGTGCGTTATATGTGATTATTAAATGTTATTATGTGTTTTCTCAAAGCGAATAAAATTTGACAAGAGAAGTTATGAATATTATAGACTTCGAAATATATAAATACGAAAATCAAAACGAGTTATTGAACTCAACAAAGACTACCAGAACCAGTTAATAACAACGAGGAAAAGTAGCTGAACAATATAAAAAGAGATTGACACTGCTCATAGTAAGCGCACTGCACATGCGCATCGGTTGATCGAATCGTTTCCAAGATCGCGACCTAGATCCTGTCTTAGCCACGGAATCCTAGCATGTTCTACCTGTTTTATTATCATCACATTCTTCAAAATTAAATAAATTAAAAGATTATTTTATTTTTTAAAAAAGTGCTAAAACACTAAAATAAAATTAAAAAACTCTAACAATAAAATTTATACATAAATACAAGATTGCTTTAAAACAGAAACTAAAGTTTTTGTTTCTCTTTTATATTTTTATATTATTTCTCTATTCTATATCCCTAACGCTGAGTTTATTCCTTTAATATTTTATTCGTGTGCATATATGTACTCATACTATATATATTTGTTCTTTCTTTTTAGATAATATCAGATAACATTCTGACCTAGATTTTAATATTAAATGTCAAATTTGTTATTTATTTAGGATTGATTTTTAAATTTTGTATATTTAATTATAATAATCTATTTTAATCTGACTATAATTTATATATAAAATAAAAAGTTTTTACACAAATAGATGATGTTCGTCAAAATATTATTATTTTTATTATTATTATTATTTTATTTTTATTACTATTATTATTTTAATATTATATTAAATTTAATTATTGAATATTTTTTCAAATTTATCCTAAAAATTACGATATAAATGTTATATTTTTTATTTATCATTATTTATTATGCAAACATTTATTATAATGCATAGATAATATTACTATTGAATAATGTGCATCAAATGCAAATATATTTAAATTAGTAGTATCAGAGAAATATAAGAAGGCCCCGTGTTTATGTAATTCAGTAAAAAAATTTATTTAAAAAGTTTGAATAAATGATAAGTGTTTATATTAATCTTTATAATAGTGAGATTAATATCTTGTCAATTTTATATCATTTTTGCAATCTTAATCGTAGCATAATAAATTGCGTATAAACTAATACAGAAGACTGTATGTATATCTTTAAAATTATTCTTTATAATAAAAAAATTCATAAAAAATTTATTATCGATAAACATATTTAGTTTAATTCTATTAAAACAAAAAAATGGAAGATTTTACTATCAATAAATTAAAATAATAATATTAATATTTCTTAATATTAATAGAATTTTTTTATGTATAAAATTATTTATTTCTATACAATATTCATTAGTTACTTTACCTAAAAAATGTAGTAACTGAAGCCTTTTGCATTCACTCTCTCTCTCTCTCTCTCTCTCTCTCTCTCTCTCTCTCTCTCTCTCTCTCTCTCTCTCTCTCTCTCTCTCTCTCTCTATCTATCTATCTATCTATCTATCTATCTATCTATCTATCTATCTATCTATCTATCTATCTATCTATCTATCTATCTATCTATCTATCTATCTATCTATCTATCTATCTATCTCTTCCTCTCTCTCTCTCTCTCTCTCTCTCTCTCTCTCTCTCTCTCTCTCTCTCTCTCTCTCTTATCTATCTCATCTTTCTCATCTCTTTCTCTCGCTATCTCGTACCAATCTTCAGAAAATATCGTTTTTTAAATTGTTGTAATTTCTAAGTGTATAGTTTCAAATAGATATTTTTTTATATTTACAACTAATTATTATATTGAAAATTATACTTTCTATTTATCAAAGTAAATTTAATAAATATTATTAAAAAAAATAAGTAGGTTAATAATGTTTAAATAGGTTAATAATGTTTAGATAAACATTGCTTTTAAAATATATAATTATTTGACTTACGTATTTTATTTGAATAGTTAATAATTTTAATTCTATGTAAGGAATTTTTAAATTATTTTATAAATAGTATAGAGTTTAGTGAAATGAAAATTTATTAAAGTCTTATTGTAATAAAGTGAATATCTTTCATGTAAATTTTTTTATGTTTCTTTTAGTTCATTAAGAGAAAACATTTTATCTTGAGTTTTATAAATTGAAATATTTATAGCTTGAAAATTGAAGATTATGCGTATGGCAAATTATCGATGATTGACAAGAAATTTGTTATTTTAATTATATACATATTAAAATATTTTTTATTTTTAGAAGAATATATTTATATAATATTCATAATTTTTTATTCAGTTATTAAATTACCTGAATAAGATTAAGAGTTTTCATACTTCTCAATAATGATGTTTATTAAATTTTTAAATTCTACAAAAAATTTAAACACAGTTTTTTAAAATGTATTTCTGTAAATTATTAATAATATAATAATTTTGGTACCATTTATGAATTGTCAAAAAAAAAACTTCAACATTTTTCAAGCTATTAAAAATACCCTTACATAAATTATATTTATATTTTACATTTTTCGATAATTCTTATTTTTATGTTATAAAAAGTTGATAATAATTTTAAACAAAAAATTAAATTTCAAAATGAATGTAATAAATAATTGAAGAATTTTGATTACAATCACATGATAAAATTTAAATAACTTGAATTCTACTATAACAAATATTCAATACAGTTTGTTGCTTGAGCATTAAAAGTTATATAGTTATAAGTTATTATAGTTGAAAACTTGCTATCCAATATACTTAAACGTCTTTAAAAGTTACAAATCAGTTAGATCATATTTGCTATTGAGAACATTCAGGATGAATATAATCGAAGAAGAAAAAATAGGAAAGTTATTGTCATAATTATTGTTATATCTTTACTTTAACTATTTTATCTTTTCTGAGATAAGCGAAGATGCAATTGATATCTGGTGTAATAATAATACAATAGTAAAACTTCATATAACTTTTACTATAAGAGAAATGTTGAAAAATTATCTAGGAAAAGAAGAGGTATATCTGAAGTATGAAAGTAAGGAAAAGCTTGTAACAACAAGGGGTCGGCTACCATTATTCTCAATCACTTTTTTCTGTCCTTTATTCAAATATATTTGTACCTTTAGAGTAGATGAGCCTTCTTATTAAAGCATAAAAACAAAGCGTCATCAGGAAGTAAGTATATCGACAGTACATAAACTATACTGCATAAAAGCTTTTTTACTTTTACTAAGAAAAATTTCTTTTCTAAAAATTTAAAACTCATAATATACAAAAATCATAAATATTCATTCTTTCAAATATCTACTTTCTGTGTATTAAATATCAAACGTCTTTATATACAAGATCTTCTAGTAATAAATTATTAAACATTCATTAAATGTAATAGCAAGATTTATAAATATAAATTGTATAAAAAATAAAAAATGCATTATAAAAATTTAGTATTTGTTATAAATTTATTACTTTATACAAAAAAATAATTATAAAATAGCTAAAATGCAATATCTTAAATAAAAATCTATTAAAACAATAGTGCATAACATAGTATAATTTATAATTATTTATACATTATTTAAGACAAATATTTAAGAAAAAAAAGAATACTGACTTAATTTTAAAAAACAACTTTACAACGAATTTAATATATGCTTAATAAATTCAAGTTATAAAATATAAGATGTATATTATGTAAATTAAAAATATTAATTTTTATAATTAAAAAAGCAAAAAAATCGCGAAAGAGAAAACAATAAACACAGTAAATAAATTTTTATATATTAATAGAATTTATTTGTTCTAATAATTAAAAAACAAAATGTTCACAATATTTCATAACTATGTCATAAATTGCTAATATTTAATTTCTTATAAAAATTATTGAATGAAAAACTGCATTGAAGTACAATATTGAATTGAAAATGTTATTTTGTAAAAATAATTTTTTGATATCTTATTAATTTTTATTTTAAATTATTAGTTAATATTATTTTTACATCATTAATAATAACAGAATAAAATAAAAGAACTATAAAAATCATAAATAATCCCAAAAGTCTAAATATCTTATTAAATTAAAGATTTTTATAAGTAGCTATTCAAAAATTCATAAATAAAATATTTGATCCAGGAAATATATATTTTAATATATAAGCTATTTTACTAAAATATTAAAATTTGATTATTTTAAAAAATGTTTTTGTTTCTAGGATTTTGTAATCACATTGTAATTTTCAAATAATCAGCTTAATATACATTATTAAAACAAACATACTCAGTTTTTTAAAATATAATTTAATAAGTTATTTTTAATAGTTTGAAAGAAATCAAAATGATTCTTTTTGTCAAAAATGCTAAATTTTTTCATAGATTTTATTAATATAATTACAAAACTATAAAATTAATATTTAAGTAGATAGTAATGTAAATTTATGTTCTAATTATTTTTCTCCCAAAGTTAGTTACTACAATTTAATGAATACAGATTATTTACTTTACGCTATATTATCAAAATTTTTAAAACAATACTTAAAGCCATAATTTATATTCGTTTTTTAGTCTCTATTTTTTAATGATTAATTGTTTATACTTTATGTTTGTATTGGCTCATATTTAATTGAATTTTTTGGATTTTTTTAATATTTTATCAAGCTTCAAATACTAGTTTAAAATATTTTTTTAATTTCGTTTATCTTAAATATTATTAAATTTATTATATATTCAATTCTTTAATTTTTATTCATAATCACTCTTTAGGTATATTTTACTGATATCATAAATTATGTAGAATAATACATTTTATTCTTAAATCATTATTGATAAAATTTTTATTTTATTTTTATAATTGATTTTAAAGAATCATTTTAAAAAAGCTAATTAAAATATTTCTAGATTATTTTAAATATATTTAACATATTAAAATGTTACAATTATTGATTTTATTTTAAAGGATTCTGGAAATTCTTTTATTATATTATTCAAGTTATTAAATTTATTATTATATTTTTAGTATTAAAAATTATAAATTTTTCAAATAATATAGAGTAGCTATAAAGAATCATAGAATCATAATATACATAAAGTTTCGTCTAATTTATGAGTATTACATATCTTAGTAGCTATGTAAAAATATTATTAGCTTAAAAAAAATTTAATATTATATCTTTACAAATACTAAACATTATTTTTTATAATAACTTTAGCATTAAAATTTCTACTGAAAAAATAATAAAGAATTTAAAAGTATAAACTTGAATTATATAAGTTAAATTATTTATAATTAATAAACATTGAATCATTTTTATTTCATTATGTATTATCATTCAAGTACATGAAACATACACTTAAAAATTTTAATTATTATAAATAATTGTTCATATTTTAAAAATAAAATTAAGTTTTTTGATATATTGTAGTTATTTCTTGTGATTAATTATATCATTTGAAATTATAATTAATAGGATTATAATTTAGTCAATTTAATTAGTTAACTTGATATTACTTGAATTATAGAGCTAATATTCTATTTTCTTTTAGCTCAAAAAAATTTTTTTTTTTTATATCTTTTGTTATAGATATAAAACTATAAATTTTCAATTATAAGATTTTTACAATATTATATAAAAAATGTATTTAGATAAAGAATGAAAAAGAAAGATATAATTTTAAAAGCTAAGAAAATTAAACTATTTTTATTTATTAAAAATTTTAATTATTCAAAAATACTACTTTGAAAGATTAATTATATTTCAATCAAATCTAATTTATAATAGAATAACTTGATTTCCAATTAATTCATAAATATCGCTAGTAATTACCATTTTTATTAATAAATTAGAAATATGTAAATATTATTTTTAACTGTAAGTTTTACTTAATAAATAAATAATGTAAAGTAAAAATATTTAGTCAAATTAATAGAAACATTTTGGTATACTTTGGTATCTGAAGGTTATGCACTTATGTCCTCTATTAAGTCCCTTGCCCTTTACAAAGAGGTTACGAGTTCTCGAAGGTCGTCTGGGGCGTTCTTATCGATTCACCGTCAGTATGTTATACATTATTTTGGAAAAGAATAATGATAATTGATTCAGTTCTTTTTATTTTTTATAAATTATAACTAGCTAATATTATTGATTTAGGTACATGTAATCAATTCAAAAATATTAAAAAACTAATAAAAATATCTTTAAGTACATTTATTAAATATTGCTGTCACTATTTCTGATAATTTCAGATGTACTTAAATGAATGTATTAAATGATTTAATTTTATCATTTTTTATATATGAAAATAACAAAGTTATTTTTGCAAATGAATTTCCAAATTCATTTTAGATTTTATTAATCGCATGTATGAAATAAAACATTATTTAAATTCACAAAAAATCATATTCTAAAGAATTTGTAAAATTGAAAAATATTAAAATAAAAAGTTTTTTAGTATTATTTGTATATAATAAACTATTACAATTTTAATTTAGAAGGTATTTTACCGATATATATAACAGTTTTCAAATCCAAAAAACATATTTTTTCAAATATTTAATTTGCATTTATTAAACTTATGATTTTTTATTCACAATTAATATTAATATTTATTTATTACAATAATTCAATTAACATTAAAAAATGAAATCTTTTTACATTCATTTTCTTTATAATAGAATTTTTTACAGAAAATTGCTATTAATAATACTTGTTTAGATAATATATGAGTAATTAAAAATAATTTAATTTAAGAACTTATATTTTATATATTAAATATTTCATTGTTCGTTATTTTTAAAATTATCTGAATAAAAAGAAACTATATATTGAATGTAATCATTATTTTATAATTTAAATATAATTTTTTTAACTTGGTATGAATGATTTTATGATTTATTAATAAATATTTAGTAATTATTATTAAATGTACAATACTGAATGAAAAATTTTAATACAAAATTTAAAAAAAGATACAATAAAAAATAAAGTTTTATGTAATTAACGTTTGAAAAAATTTAAAAAATTTTTTTATATTTATAATAATAAAAAAAATTAGATTTGTGTAATAAATTTTTAATATAAAAAGTAGTTAAAGATTTATTGTATTTTCATATAAAATAAGTAAGTAAATTTATTAAAAAATTGACAGAATTATATTTTAAATTTGAAAAAAAAATTTACTCTTGTACTTAAATTTACTGTAAAATATATTATTGTTATTTTATGATTAGTTTTTAATAAAATAAGTGAATTCTTGACAGTTTCTAGTCATCTAACTAGCCAGAAAGCTTATAGATACTGTCACGCTTTCTGATTGCGTTATAACTAGAAAATCATCAAATGCATAGGAAATGTTACAAAAATTAAATACAGCTTCATAAAAACCATTAAACTATTTGATTAATGAAATTTTTTTTTAACATAAAAACTTTCAAAATCATAAATACCTTATCATGATGTACATTTTTATATAAATTCATACAAATTTGTTGCAGTTTAATATTGATGCCTGTTATTTGTATCAAGATTTATTTGTTTCTTTTTTTATGAACAAAATAATAGCAATGGTACAATATCGTATTTACGTTAAACATTAGAAGAGATTTAATACTAATTATATATAAACTTATTAACTAAGTAAAAGATATTATTCTATCAAATATTATAATTATGTATATTAAAAAATATTTTAAAAATATTATTTGTAAAAAATAGTATTATTATAAAAACTTAAATTAATATTAATAAATAAAAATACTTTAAAAAATTTAGTTTGTGAAATATCGGATATTAGAATTTATTAAAAAATATTAAATTACTAAATTAACTTTCAAACAAATTTATAATTAAATTAAATTTATCATAGCAAAATAGAAGTTTATTAAGTATTTATAAAAAAATTTGTAAATTGATTCGTCAATAACCAATTTTATTCCAAAGATACTTCAGTTCGGTAATAGAATAATATATTATATGTTCACGTAAAGAATGATCAGTGAAAATTAGAAAATATGCTTAAATAATCAACTTGCTTCAATAATTAAGTGTGGTGAACCATTATCACAGATATATAAGGAGGAAGAAAAAAAACTAAAATACTGGAATTGCTGTAACGAATAATCAATAAAGCTTTGAATTTAGTTATCGATAAATTATACATAAAATTTGAACATAATACATGAAATTTAATTAGAACAAAATACTCTAACAATATGAAATACTTAACTAATAATTAATATTTTTCAATTATTGAACTACATAGTGCAAATTAAGTAAAATATTTTTAAATTATAATAATAGCACTTTGCTTTCAAAAAACAGAAATTATTCAAATAATTATCATAATCAAAGAAAGCATATTGTTCTTGTTTCAGTAATTTGATAAATTGATTCAGTTTAAAAAAGTATTCAGTTTTTATTGAAAAATGTACAAGATAAAAATATTTATTGTATATTTTGTGTATTTCAATGAAAATAAATATAGATACTAAATATATAAAATTATACTAAAAATAAAAAATATAAAAATAAACGTGAAATATTAATTAAATATTTCAATTATTATATATTTTTTATTAAAATTAGATATTATTTGATTGAAAATTGTTGGTAAATAATTTATTTTTTAAAATTCCAATATTGAATCATACTTCTTAATTTATACGATCTTTATATTTAAAATAAAAATTTATACTGTACAAATTGTAAAAATTTCGGACTTGCTTCGTATATAGGATAGTACAAAAATATTCGAAATTAAAAACAATAGAAGTAAAAAATAATGAAACAAAAAAAAATAAATAGAGTTAATTAAATAGTCAAAAGACTAATACCTTCAGCAAATAAGAACAAAATAATACTTAATCACAAACAAACAATGATAACAGACAAATATTTAATAATACAATACAAGCAATACAAAATTAAAAGAAAATGTAAATAATACTCAAATTTAACAGCAATCATAAGCTCAAGAAAATCATGAAGAAAACTTTTTAACAATATTTTTAACAATAATAGATTTCGAAATATAAAAAATTCACTACATAACAATACATAATCATAAAGAAATATATTAATAACTTCGATCAAAAAACATTAGGAACACTTAAAGTTATATCAATAAACGTAACTCATTAATATCAAACAAAAAAAAGATATAAGTTATTAAACTTAATAGAGAAACAAAATCCAGATATAACATTAGTTTCTGAAACTAATCTAGACAAAACACAAAATAAAATTAAAAAATTATAATATTATTAGAAATGACAGATCAAACTCAATTCAAGGAGGAAGTATAACCATATTAATAAAAAATAAATACAAGTATATCATAATCTCCAATAATGAAATAACTAAGTTTAATATTTAAGAAAAAATAATAATAAAATTACAAATGAATAATAAAAATAATCTATTTATAATATCCGCAAACGCTAAAAATGGAAATTAATTTAATGTAGAATTTAAAAAACTATTCCAAAATCTAGATCTAGAAAAAGAAGAAAACTATTACATAATAACAGATGATTCGAATTCAAAACATTTACACTGGAAAATTAACACAAATAATACAAGGGGTATAAATAAATACGAATTTATTTATATTATAAAACTATTTTCTGATCAAGGACTTATCGGACCAATCCTAATATATGGTTGTCTCATTTTGTACAATATAACAGCACACCATATGGAAAAATTGAGAATTTTTAAAAGAATATGTATAAAAGCCTGTCTTAGTTTGTACAGAACTGAAGCAAGCTTTTAAAAAAAATGTAAAAAATAAAATATCATTCAACAAAGCAAATCTACAAAGAATAGATTGCCATGTATTAAAATTAAACAGGAATCATGATGCAAAATTACACCACATAAAAGAAAATAGTTTAATTTCCAATACCATATATCGAAACCCAAAATATTTCTCAAAATTTTTAAAAACAGATTTTATCCCTCCAGAAACATTCACATTTCTAGAGAATAAACAATACCTAGAAGATAATCTAGAAGAACAAAGATTATATATCCATTTAATAGAAAATATTTAATACAAAAATAAGTTACAAAGCAAATTTAAATGGCAAAAGTAATAACCTGTTATGGAGATACAATATACATATATTATAAAAAGATAAATAAGAGAAATAACTAAAAAATATGAAAAATTTTGTTGTTAGCTAATATAATTTTATAATAATAATGATGAAAAAAATAAACATATAAACATACAAAAATTAATATATAATTATACAAATAAAAAAAAACAGATAAAATTAAACTACTATGTAATTAATCTTTAAAATGATTAAAGTTTAATAATTGAATATATTTATATGTAAATAAATATAAATTTCTAATTTCCCATATTAATTATAATATTCCTATATCCTTTCCCATGCAGATGTACAAAAATCGTAAATAAATCGAATGTTCAGTTTTTTTATATTATCTATTTTCTATATAAGAATAAAAATGCAAAAAATGTAATAAAAAAACATGTTCACCCGTAAAAAATTCTCATACCCAAAACAAATTTTAATTAAAACAAAAAAAAATAAAATAAATAACTAAAAAGTGAGCGATTACTTTATATAACAACATATTAGTCATAAAAAATTATTATATGCAAAATCATTGCTTATTATGAATGAATAAAAAATTATTGTATAAATATTGTATTGATTGGGTTCAAATAAATAAACATTAAAAAATCAAAAATATAATCTTTATAAATTCTTAATTACATATCAAATATTATTTAATTACAAAAATGATTAATTCTAAGCATTTTTTATAAATGTTAATATGATAAAATCAAAGATATCGAATAACTTTTACTAGAACTAAATGTAATAGAAACAGTAAGTTTTTTTACTTTTAGACTAAATATTTATTTAATCTTTACGTTACTTAAACTCTAAATATTTACTTAAAGTTTTAATAAATAATAATTACGGTACATATATTCTTAGACTTTTAATATATACGTATCTGTAGTTCGTAAAATATTCTAAACTTAAAATATTTAAAAAAAATTAAATTTTCATTTCGAGTTTAATTCAATTAGCCTAGTTACTCGCTGGAAAAGTCTAGACGTCTGGACAATTTCATTAGTCATATTTAAAATGCATGGATGCGTTATTATCGTCATTTCTTGATATTTCTGTCAATCTTATTCATAAATAGTTCAAATAATGGTTTGGAAAATATATATTAATATAATAATAGACGATTTTTTAATGAATATAAAATATGATCTATAAAAAATTTTATTTTTAATTTGCTTATATATATAAAATATACAAGATTTGTTGTAAAGAGTATGATATGAAATATTCAATTAAAAAAAAATTCGACTACCCATGTATTAAAGAACTGGATCAAAACACATTTTAACTTTCTAAAATTTCTAGAAATGCATAAAAATAGAAACCTTGAATTTATGTCAGCCAAAGAAATTTATTTATTTTTTCTTTACAAAATAAAAATTTTTTGAAACAATAACTTTATGATTAACATATAAATGTTTATAAATATACCTATAGGTATAAATTCTTGTAATCAATATAAAATATAAATAATTTTTCAAAAAATTTTCTATATATAGAAAATAATCAATTATCTTATGTACAATATGTTTAAAGAACATTAGTTCTTTTGTAAATAACTAATATTTTAAAATGAAAATATAATCCAACATTTATTGTATAAAGTCGATTTTATGCTTTATAAATGATAACTCTATATAAGATTTAGCTTCATAAATATTTTATCATAAAGAGACCGTTATTTATTATAAAAGAATCAGTCGCATATATTAAAATTTATTAAGTTAAATATGTTATCATCATAATTTTATCATTTATTTTAATTAATAAAATTAGAAAATATTATTTTAAAATATTTAAAGTTATGTTTTTGATATTATTAATAAATAGCATATTTTACATTTGGTGTTTAATAATGTATTAATATAACAAAAAATTTTTTATTTAAGATTATACGCCATTTAAATTGAGAAATATAAACATTTTTTGAAAAATTGAAATAAACAATACATTTTTCAGTAAATTAATTCAAAGTACTAAAAAAATAAGGAAAATTGTAATAATATACATTTTAGAAAAGAATATTTCAAAATTACTTCAATTAAAAACAAAAAATAGTTATTTGATTATACTAAATAACAGAAGTAAAAAAAGACAATATTGATTAGATACATAAACAAAATATGTGAACTTCTAGTTTAAAAAATAATACTGCAGATGTAATTAACAAAATATTTCACACAAAATTTAGTACCCAGTATCTATATTTTATTAGGATCCAAACATTAATTCAATATTGCTTGGAATAACTAGAATAATTTGAACAATACTAGTAATATAATCTAGACAATAAAAATTATAATTATTAATTTCTTGTATTTTAATAGTCATCATTCATAATAGTCATTCAATCTAGCCGATTTATTATTCTTTCATTTTACGAAGATCTATGAATACCACGAAACATCCTAATAAGTTTTTTGATCGTATTCCTTTTATATCCCTTTGTTCAAATTGAAAAATAAATGGATCTACATACTTAATATGATTCAATACTAAAATAAGTGACAGTATCAATAAATCCTAATAGAAAGAACATGCTTGTGCTTCTGACTATTTGTTTCTTATTTATATATTTCTTGAAAAACAACGATTTTTGTTAATCGAAAATATTTCGATTTTCAGATAATTTTCTTTTTTGTACTTTATATTTTGTGTTTGTGCTAAAAAAATTTAAGCTTACTAATATTATCATTGTCAAAGAAATTTCAAAAACTATTTTTCAATATTAAATAACATTTATAAGAAATGTCGATAAATTACATTGATTTTTTATTATTTCTTATATATACAGAGAATTATAAAAGTGTTTTGACAAAACAAATATAATATACGTAAGTACTCAACTTTAATAGCTCAAAAACTGAACCTAGGAACCTTTTAGTTTTGACCGAGATTGCTCTTCTCATTAAGTCAACAACATTGACATATTTTTTCTTTGAGTCGTCGTTATAACATTTTTATAGCGTAATATTCAACACTTTGCGCCACGTTAAATGTAAAGAATTAAATATTCCATTACAGTAAATATCTACTAATATATATTACTTTTTTTAGTTATTTCTACTATATTATTATAACTATAATATCTGAAAAAATTTTATGAATTGAAGGGCAATTTTACTGATTTTTCATATTATTATTTAAAGTTCAATATGCCTTACACCTTTTTATAGATAATTATTAATAAAAACTTGTTAAATTAGAGATAAAATACATTTTCATAACATAATTTGTTTCATATTTAGATTATCAAATAATTCTTTTGATATTAAAAAATTGGTTATTTTTTACTTTTGTTTAATTATAATCTACTTTGATAAAATATTTATAATTTATTTATTTTAGATATATAATTAGCAAAATTTATTACCTATTATTGCAATACTTTTATGATAAATATATTTAATTCTTTTAATCCATTACTGAATAAATTTAAATTTTTCTATTGGGGTTATTTATATCCCGAGAAATTATAAAAATTTTATATGCACTTGATTTTATTACTCGAAATTTGTTTATTTATTTTATAAAACAAACTTTATTTTTATATAAAACTAGATAATAATTTTATTTTCGTAAATTTTTCTTATATGTATATAATAAAAATGAGTATTTTAATAATTCTAATAGAGATTAAATAAAATATTTTTTATTTTTATTTTGTAATAACTATTGCTAAAATATATTAACAATGATTTCATTGAAATTTTTAATACTTTCAACTACACTCCAACCTAACTAAATTGCAACACATTAATTTTATTAATTGCTTCTATCTTTATATATTTGATTTATTCGACTATAATTAAATCTCTCGTATATTGTTTATAAATATGCTAATAACAAAAATGATTAAAATACAATTTCGTTTATATAAATATAGGTAACGTATATTTTATTATATTCTATTTGTATCAATTTTTCATTTATAATGTAATTAATTTTAAAATACTCTGTAAAAAATTAAACAATATTCTTTATATGTGTAGAAAGACCATATAGATTTAAATTTTTTTAATTAGTCTATCTTCGTTAAGTATTATTTAATATGTTCTTAAAATTACTATAATATAAAACGATTTATAAAGGAAAAAATGAATTTCCTACATTAATAGATATTCATATTTAGTTTAAGAGTATTTTTTTCAATAAAATATTTTACTAGGAATATTTTTTAAATAATTTTTCTTATTATTGTTTATCAAATATGTCTGAAAAAAGTTGAAAATTTTATGTATAAAAATATAAAATATTTTCTTGGATTTTGGTATATATTTAAGCAATATTACATTTAGTTTTTATAGATATAGCTTTACAAAAATTAGCATTAAGATATTAACAATATTGCCATTTATAAATAACAATATTTTCGAAGACTATTTAATTATAATATATTTAAAAAATTATTTTATACAAAAATCAATTGAAATAAATATTTAAATTTTAGTCATTTTCATCAATGTATCTACTGTATAACATTAAAAATATTTTGAAAAAATTTTAAATTATTTATAAAACTTAAATATTTATTGATTATATAACTATTCATTAATAATATATTATTAAATTGTAACAATTATTATTCAATATAATGATACTATAAAAATATAATTTCAGTAAACAAAGAAAAATGTACATATTCAAAAACGTATCTAAAGTAATGATAATATTCTAAATTTATATTTCGTTAATGAATATTTTTTATTATAGTTTCTATTATTATTTTAGTGTCATAAATATATAATTTAATTATTAATATTAAATAATTTCCTGAAGATATATATCAATAAAATATAATTAAATGAAAGAAAATATATAAAGTCAATATATTTATAAAGTTTGAAAATAAATACTTAATATTAAATTTATAGTTTAATTATTTCGGAATTTGATATTTTTTATAAATGTTACTTAATCTAAATACAATTATACTTAATTAAAAATCAAAACTTTCTAGTTTTCTCTATTGAAAATTACAAAAAAAGGTAATATATTTTTCTTTAAACAGGCTAATTACTATAAGGGAGTATGTGTTTAAATACATATTGTATTTTAAATAATCGAATACTTTAAAATTTTGAATTAAATTAAAATTTGAAATTCTTTCTCCTCTAATTTTTTTATTTGAAGTTCAACTATATTTTATATATCATCTAAATATAATCTTTTTAAATTTCCATACATAAATTAAAATTTAATATTCACATAGTAATAAAAATATTTTATAATATAAATGCAGATTTTATAAAATCTAATATTCATAATATTTATAATTTATAAATTATAATAGTGTTTTATATTTAAATTATTTTTATGTTTAAATTCATCTAAAATATTTAAATGATCTTACGGATATCTCTATCTATGTATATTATTTTAGATATGTTTTTATATAATCTATTTTTATTATCCATCTTTGATTAAAAAGTATTATTATTATGAAAAAAATTAATGATACTCGGTAAATTTTTTTACGTATAAATAAATTATCTTAATTTAAAAATAAATAATAACAAAAAACGATTTAGAAATTCATGTTATATCATTATATATGTACATTTCATTTAAAATTAATCTAAGGAAAGATATTCGAATAAAAAAAAAGTAAATCCTTATGAGTATATATATAAATATGCTCCAACAAAATATTAATCATGAATATTTAACAGATCCATGCATGCTTGCGTAATATTTTAATTTTCAATATTTTTTAATTTTTGTAAAACTGAATGATATTTATTGATTAATATTCTCAATTGTATGTGATAATATATTTATGATTAAAAATTAAATATCTTAAAAAGTTAATATATGATTATTAAATATCTCTTAAATTTTAACTAATACATATTAATGTTTTTTTTTATTTTAAATGTAACATATGTAACAAATTTTCATCTGATACTCTTATTATTTAAACTTATATTTTGATATTTATAATATAAATAATGTGAATTAAAAAGTTAAAGTAAAATAATATTCAAAATAAATTATACAAAATACAAAGATATATAAACGAAATACTTAAAAATATGATAAATATCGATTTATATCTTAAAAAGTTTATTTTCGAAATAACCAAGTAAAGTAATAATATAATTTTAGTATAAGGGTCACTCGGGGTTAAGATAGAGTGAGAGCGAAAGCGTCTAGACTCACCCACGCAAGGGTTGGTGTACTCTGAATCGCAAGCAAGTAAAAGAAAGTAAGAATAGCAGGACCGTTTTAAGGGAATGGCGCTAAGAGAGAAAGTATGAGTGTAGGCGGACGCTGAGTGGTGAAAGTCCTAACGCGCTCGATAACCCCTATGAAAGAGCCAAGGTCACGGTCACAGGCTCACACCCCATTAACTTGGATGGCCCTCTCTGGCTATTTCCCTTTTTCTCTCTTTCTAGTTGGTTCGTCGCCCTTATACCCTCTTCCTTTTTTTCCTTATTCCCTTTAGATTTTACTCTATTTTCTCATAAGTTTATTTGTTTTCCTCATATATCATATATGAAATCTATGATTTTTATGTTAAAAAATATTATAGTGAACACCAAGAAAATACTTTTAAAAAATTGAATTTTAGATAATAACATTAAACAATGTATATTAAGATTGATATTAATATAACATAGAAATATTATAAACTTTTGAAAGAAAGTTTTGGAAACAGTATGAATGTTATTATTTATGTGTAACTACCTATATCAACATTTTCTCGTATCAATTTCAATTTGATTCGTTTATTTTGAGCTATAAATTAAAAGTTTATAAAAAAAAGAATATTTTTAAGAAAAATTTATTTTAATGATAATATAAACTTTTTATTAAATTATTATTCTTTCATTTTTTATTTTAAATAATTTATTTTTTTACTTAATTTATAAAGAAATTTGCGTTATTTATAAAATCAATTTATAATAAATGAAGAATGTGTCTATTTACTACAATATATTTAAGTTTTATTGAATTTCTAGTAGATAATGGTCAATTCATTTTAGGACTTAACTTGGAAAAAAATTACTTTTACATATAATTTTTGACTATTTAATTAATTGATATAATATATTAAAAAATTTTTATTTAATCATTACAGGTTTATTGATTATAAAAAATTTGACACATCCTGGCAACAATTAAATATCCGACTACGACAAACTCTATTTAAATAGTATACTTGTATTACTAACGATATATGCTTTGACTTAAATTTCGAAAACTGTATAATATAAAATAACATAATATACGTATGTAGATTAAATTAAATAATACTTTATAAAATATCATTAGCTACTGATAATACAGAATATAATATCCAAGATGAATAGACAACTATAGTAAATATTTATATACCAAGAATTATTAAAATAATGAATTAAGAGTTAGGGTTCAAAAAATTCAATATAAAAATAGTAATTTGAGAGATAAATAAATTTAAATGAAATATATTATCTTAGAGGCTTTCTCTCATTAAAGGTTTGAAAATAAAATTAAATTCATTCTTAGAAATATGAAAAAAATATTATTTTAATTTTTGCACATCAGCTGTGGATAAACTCGCTAGAACATAATATTATAATAAAGCAGGTAACAATATTTTTATTTACAAATTCATTCAATATGAGAAAAATAGTTTCTTAAATCAACATTTTCTCTTAATATTAATTAATTTATTTTGGAAGTAAATAAATTTGTATTTTCAAGAAAAGAATATATCATCTTAAACTTAATTTCGGAATATATTAAATTTTATAACATTTAGAAGTTAATTGTGCGAAATACCTGTAATCAAATTACAAATTAAGTCTGTCGATTTAAAATATATATCGATAAAGAAAATAGAAGAAATTTAAATTATTTTTTCTTTTAAGTTTTCCTCGTTGAAATATTTAAATAATGCATTTCATAAACTATTACATTGATCTTATTACAACCTACGTTCAAAGCTTATATATTACAAAGTTACGTGAAAAAAGAATTTAGTTGTTAATAAAAACAGAGGTTACGCAAATTATTTGTTTTGTTAAAATTCTTTCCTAATGTTTATACAATTTATTTCTTATCTATGTAGAAATGAAAGAAAAAATAAATTTTCTCCTACAGTTATCAAAACCAAATACGAAAAATAGTAAAATTATAAATTTAAATGATTGTGTACAAGTTTGAATGGTTAAGTATATTATAGATTATGGTTAGTATGTGCACCTTAATTTATTAAAAACAGGCAAATTTTATTCTTGTTTTCATACGTGTCTTATTTTTAAAGCATTATTTGATGTTCCCTATTGTTCATTTTTCTGTTAGTTTTAATAAAACTATTTTTAATTCACTTATTCAATTATTTTATGAATACTAATTATTTTATATATTTTTTCTTGAAATACAGCAACCTTAGCAAGTATGACACATTATTATTAATTGCCATTGAAATTATCGCAACTTTATATTGAAAAATGGATGCTATAAGAAAACTATAGTTGAGTTAAAATAACACCATCGAAGATTATTATCAAAATAATTGATTATTAAATAAACTCAAACGAACAAAAATATTTGGCTCTATTGAGTTATATCTATTGAGTTATAATATTTTTTACGTTAATTTATTACTATTAATATTACTAATCTTCGTTTTTCTACCAAAAATAATTAAAATAATATAATCTAATAATTAATTTCAGGCTTTTGAATTATCTTGAAAGTAATTATAATTACCTTTTCTTTGAATAATAAAATTATTACTCTGATTAGTTATGAAAAGATTGACAAAATAATAAAAGAATTTTATTATAAATTTATTCAACGATTCATTAAAAAAATTTTTAAATGTATAATAAAATAAAAAAATATAAAAATATAGTTTTATCAAGATGATAAAATAAAGTTTAAAAACGATTCCCAGTAACTATGTTCAAAACAAAAATTAACTTTTATTAAACAAAGAATATAATTTGATTTTTATTACACTTCTTGTATAATCGGTGTATTATTTTACTGAAATAAAGTAAAATTATGACATATATATAATTAAAAAGAAAATAAAACTCATGTTACTATTTGATTTTATAAAGTATTCTCAATAATAAGTATGATTATTTCTATTTATTTTTTAACAAATAAAATAATTTGTTTCGATTAGATATTTGTCATTGGATTTATTTTAAGTTTTATGTTTATGTTTATTATTCTGATATTATTTCTATTTAGTAATAATATTTATACAAAAATAGAATAAATAAATAAACAATAACATTTGGTCCTATTATTAACAATAAATATTTTTAAAAGTAGAGTTTATTTTAATGTACATTTAGAAATTTTATATTTTTAGAATTAAATAGATCTTTAAATACAACGAACTAATTAAAAATTATTTCTTGTATTTTTTACGCCAATTTATACATAGTAATATGCACATAGACGTATAGTTAAATAAATATATAACCAATTTCTTATTTGTTGTTTAAAAAATTTTTTGAAAAAAATTATTCTAAAAAAAATACTTTAATATCTTATGGAAGAATAATTGGTTTAACTAAATTAAACTTTTTTATAAAATATTAGTTTGAAAATTTTAATAATCTTTCATAATTATAAAGAATATAAATCAATAAAGAAAGGAATAAAATCTTTACAAATTTTATGGTTATTTTATTAATATATGTATTAAATTTATATTGTATAATAAAGATATTTTACAAAATATTAAAATAGTTGTAAATTTAAGTATTTTAATATTCAAATTCAATAATTGATGATAAAGTAATAAAAAAAATGCTTACAAATGTTCTTGTAAAAATTACATTTACAATTATGTTCACATGTTGATATTTATAAATATATAATCATGCAATATATATTTATGTAATAAATACATAGATTTAATAACTATGGCTTACACTGTAGTATATTGCATAATTAGTTATTAAAATTTTATTTCTATTATTTTCAGAATTTTGTCAAACTTTTTACTGTAATAATTCTAAATGACTTTATTTTAACTTTATCTTTTTAATTTACTATTGATCAACTCTCGATAGTTATGATGAACTATGTCTACAAACGAATACAATCATTTCTCATTGGACAATTTAAATATACTTTATTTCATCTCACTATTCTTTGTTTTTATCTAATTTTAGTTTCTTTAATCTCATTTAAGTATACCCGGGGTGAATCAACGCTTTAATGGTAACCTTGACCGTAGTGGATCGATCTGTCCAATGAAAGTCGACAGTCACCATGACTACCGCAGCCCCTTTCTGTTTTCATCCCTGGCTCACACTTGTTCGTTTACTCCCGCAATCTTACTTGCCACATCACCTTGCATCCCCTTGTTTATTCTTCTTTCTTTGTCTTTTTCCTATTTTTTCTACTTTTTTCTATTTTTAATATTTCCATGAAATTTCTTTTTGTATGTTATTATTTTATATGTTCTCACATATACAATAAACGTTTTTCTTTTTTTTGAATAAAAAATTTAATCTTAACGAAAACTTCTGTTTTTATTATTTGAAAATGTGATATATATTGATATAATTTAGAAAAACATTTTACGATAAATTATTAAAGCCATCTAATCATAAATATTAATTATATCCAATAAAATAAAAATCCTTAATTATTTTAATCATTAAAGTTAAAAACAAAATTTTTTTAAAATAAAAATGTATTCAACTAATAATCTGAGTGTACATAATATAATATATGGGTGTTCATAACTGAAAAAATTTTAAAATATTAGCCGATCTACAGTTTTCCAAATTTAATTTACCAAGTTTAGACCTATGATTTATATTTGTAATTATATAGTTAAAATTAGAAAAAAGTAATGAATTCTATATTTTTTGTTAATTAATAAATCAATAATAATACATGATTATTGAACTATTATTTTTAAATGTTTAATGTTATATTAAAACATAAATTATATTATTACGACTATATTTATTACATTAAAAATTAATATTCAAGAGATTAAGAAAAGATATATTTATTTTATATTACGTTTATTTTGTAAATTTGTTTGATCATTCCTAAAAATCATGTTAGTGAAAAAAAAATTATTCAAACGTATAAAAACCATATTTTATAATTATATATAATATCAAAAAATGAGTGAATATAAATTTTCAAATTGTATCTAATATTTATTAGAATGTTTCGAAATTTATATATTTTTCAAAACTCTTATAATTCTTATTACTATATCTCAATATAATATCACAAATCAGTTTAATATGAAATTAATAAAAAAAATAACTGTAGTGATAAATAAACAAAAATAAACATAAAACTACTTTGATAAATAAAATAGAAAATCAATTTTATTTATTTAAAAAGAATCAAATTCAAATGAAAACTTCAAAAAATTAAATAATATTCTGAATACGAACAAGCATTGAAAATAAAATTTTTAAATTTATATTATACTTTAAACAAAATACTTAAGTGTATTCCTATAGTTTAAATAAAAATTCAATAGTATATATCCTTTTTATACATTTTTTTATAGAATTAAACCTATCAATTTCGTTAATTTCATTATTCAGAGTATATAATAATTTTAATTGATATTATTTTTCACTATTTTCCAAAATTTAATAAAAAAAATTCTTTTTTTGTTCCAGGTGAGTTGAAGAAAATAAAATATCTTTTTTTTATGCATCAAAATGAAAACAAAAACAACATTAGAAGTATCAAAAGGAGCTTTGGCGATTGATGTTAGAAAAAAGAACAAAATACGAGAATATGTAAACATAAACCGCTAAATAGGTAAATAAATATGGGGTGAACTAAAGATAGGTGGGAAGAAAGTAAACATCTAAATAAAGTAAAGAAAGTAGGGGAGAAAAGAGGAGAAGTTTATCGGTTAGGTTCAAGGACACAAGGAAAGTCGAGGAGAAGTACTAGGACGAGGACAAGGACGATGACGGCTCTAGCCACACCCGTCTGTATTTGGTGCCCTCACACCCTTTTATTTCTAACAAATCACGACGCCATTCCGATTTGCCTACTTAGGGAGTAATAATTTGAGTAAACACATTGGTCTTTAAAATTTCAATGCATCTTATAGTTAATGCAAAAAAACTCTCTCTATAATGTTTTTTAAATAATTTATTTGCTATTTTCAAACGTATTACGTTTACTAAAATATAAAAGAAATAAGAAAATTATGCAAATGCAAAAAAATGCAAAAATAATATTTTAGTTCCCGCATAATCACCATATAAATTAATTAAATCTTAAATTGACTGCATATAAAACTAATTTATATTCTTTTAACATTATATTTTTTTTAACGATGATTGTGTTATTTATTATGATAACGTTATGATAAGCTATTAATCAATTAAAATACTCTTAAAGTTAAATTATATCTAATCTTACTAATTAACTAAAAATTTTAAATACAAATATTTTTAAAACTAATTTTTTATAATTTTACAATAAATAAATTCTATTCATTTTTATCAATAATTATATATATGATGTAATATGATATAAAATAAAATTTTAATATTAAATATTACTGTAATATATGTTAGGAAATTATAAATCAAAAATTTAATATTATAACGAATTTTTTATTCTTTATTAAATTAATAACTCAATTCAAATATATACTTACTTATGAAAAAATTATTCAATTATTATTATTAGAATTTTATTAATGACTTTTTATATAATTATCTATATAAAATTAATTTAATATTATTTACAACTAAAATTTTCTCTCTAATCGTATTGATGATGCAAAATTTATACAGCTGTAAATTTTCTTCGTTTTGATTTTAAATATCGAAGATATAAAAGCTTATTTTTAGCGTTTTCTATATTTCAGATATATTTTTACGGAATTATTGATATATAAAATATTGTTAAATACTTTTTTACTATGTTTATTTATAAACGTATTTACAAACATACTAAAAATTATATAATTACATAAAAATATAAAATGATACCATATAATATATTTTTAAATATTTTTAAATATTTAAAAATACATTCAAAAGCAAATGACGATATTTTTTTAATTAATAATTTTTCCAAGAAATAATATGACATAGATTTAAGTATAATATTATTTTAGAAAAAAATAAAGAGCTAAATGGAAAGAAAATTAGTTAATAATTAATCTAATAATTAAAAATTTCAAATAAATTATTTTCTTCGTATATTAGTTTTAAATTAAAATTCTAATACATTAATAAATAAAGTTTTAAAAATGCAGTCTTATTGAATTTTATATATACAATTCAAAGAATCAGCGATTCCTATAAATAACAAAATAATATTACCATATATAGCGTAAGTAATTTGTATCTAATGTATGTATGAAAGAAATACATAAATGCATATTAACGTATTTAAAATATTTTTATTGTTTTAATTTTTTTTAAATAGTAATTAAATAAAAAAAAATTAAAATCTTTATTGAAATTAAAAACTTTGAAATAAAAATATTTATATAGCTAGATCATTTAAAAGTTATTATTATGATCAAAAATAATAATTCGTATTACCAAAAGATAATATTTTGAATCTTAAATTATAAATTCAAAATTATATATTTTTTGAAAAAAATTTAAATATCAGTAAATTTAATTTTGTTAATACACTATGTAATTTGTTTTGCAAATTTTTTATCTTTAAAAATATGAATAAAAAATAAGATTTTAGTATTATATTCTATTATATTTTAGAAGAAAAATAAAATAAAATTTTTAAATGTTTAATATTTATGTTTTAATTGAACTATAATATTATAAATATTCAAAATTAAAAAAACTTTTTAAAGATTATGAAGCCAACTATAAAATATAAAAGTATGATGAAAGAAATAAAATTAAACTTTCTGACACTCAAATAAGATTATTATAGTATTGATCACTTCTATAATCTATAGGCTTTTAAATATGTGATACTAATCACTGATACATGAGAAGAAACTAGATTTAGTAATTTATATATATATTAAAGTTTTATTGATAAATTGAAAATAAGTTGTTCTAAAATAAACAACCAGTACAATATTAAAAAAGTATTATGACAATGTATGAAAGTTACATTTTTAAATGAAATTTTCTATTGCAGTTAGTCGTAATGTCTGACAGATGGAAAATTGATTACAATGACATTTCTTGATCATAACTCATTAGCTGTCATTGTTTAAATCATTACTATGATATTTAGTGATACAGTGGTCGAATTTAAATCAGTCTGTTTCTAATAGATATATTTTATTACCATATAATCAAATATTTTATACTTATGAAAGTATGAAATATTTTAAGAACTTATTTTTTTATCACTAAAACAGATCACAAGTTTCATGCATTACCCGAAAATAGCTATTTTATATTCAGAATATTTATTTCTTAATGGAGCAATGAAATTGATACTTTTTTAGATCTGTTAAGCAAATTATTTCTAATAATTTTTTATGGAGTATCATTTTTAAAGCAAAAATTAATCAAATTACATAATTCATTGAAATAATTTGTAGTTTCTTTAAAAATGAATTTGCATCATGAAATATAATGTTAAAACCTACCTTATCGAGTTTATTAATCTACACTATTCAAAATCATAATCATCTAGTTGAACTTTGATCTACCGACAATCTTTATTATATCTGTAAAGATCTCTTTTCTTTTCTTTAAATTTGGTAATCAAACCATGAACCTAAAATACAAAAAACAGTAATTTGAACTAACTAATAAATAATTTATGGATTTTCCTACAGTTGAATTTTTCATTATCTTGCGTTAATTGATATTATATAGATTAATATTCAGTATTTCTTTTAAACTATTCATGAATTCATTAAAACTTTACATGATCAATTTTATTTAAATTGACCATAAGTCCATTAATAGAAACTTAAAATTCAAATATATTATATAGTGCTTACTTAGATAATTAGAATGAATATTTTTAAGATATTTTTAATATTCTACCCATAAAAAATTAATAGATCAGAAAAGTTTAAATTTTATGGTCTAAATATTTTTTTATCTAAATTCTACTTACTAATTCGATTAACTTGCAATTTAACTACATAAAATTTTTTTAATTTATACTGCATTGGTACATTACAAGGATAAAATACATAGATTAATATTTTATATACCATAAATAATGAAAAGTAATATTACTCATGCAAGTTCTTATGAAAATGCATATATAAATATTTATAGAATGAAATTTTTTTTTTCTTAAAAAATATTATAATATATTTTATAAAACCTTTTATCAAGAATTCACACGATTACATATTTTTAATTTTAAATATTCTTATAAAATTTCTAAAAGTTTATTTTAGTCTAACAGTACTCTTCAGTAGTTAAAAAAATTTAAAGTGACTATAATACCATAATCTTCTTAATTCACTAAATATACAAATAAACAATATCCCACGATAAATCGTATTTAGCAAGTAATGAATAATATAAATGTGAGCAAAATGAAAAACATCTAACGAATTATGGTTTGAAGGTTTGGTAATACATCAAAATCAATAACCATATTCATTTGATCTTCAAGGAAAGTAATAAATAAATCTGTATTATATTAAAGGAATAAATTTATGTATTAAGAGTAGATTTTTAAAAAATTTTTATTAAACAAGCATACAACTTTTTAATACATCCATTTATTATCATCGGAGAACTAAAATATCCAAAATATCCATTTGTTGGTATTTTATAAATAATTTAGCAGAAATATCCCATAATTATAAAGTTTTATCTGCATAAAATTTAATTTAATAGAAACCTCAAAATGATTACGCATTCATATACGTAAGGTTTCCGTAAATGTACACACACTACAATATATAATAGTAGAGTATATTTATCTTTATAAATTATTTCTAAATTATTATATTGGTGCACATTAAACTGGAATATGTTTATAGAGGATTGTTTATTTAAGCGTCAAATACTAATATTTATTTGGATGTATACAATATTTTTATTTCATTTGCACATAAATCTACGAATTTAAATAATTATTACTACTGATAACGAGATATATTTGGACATTTTATATATATATTTTATATACATAAATATAAAATTATCATTCATGTTAAATTATATAGAATATTTCAATTTATATAATTAAAATTTAAATAAAAAAATCAAATAAAGAATAAATCTTTTCTTCAAAATTGTAGTATAATTTGTTTAGTTTTTTTATAAAAATAATTTTATGTAAGATTAAATTGTTGAATAATTACAATTATTAAAACATTTATAAATATATTATTCTTTGTAAGAATTATTATAATGTAATATTTACTTGTAATATAATTATTAATTAATATATAATAACATTTACACATTTATATTTATGAAGTATATTAATATGAATTATGAAATTGATTAACATATTTTTCATTGAATTTACTCGGAAAAAATTTTTATCATGGAGAATAAAACAGAATATATTTGTAAATAGAAAAAGCAAAATCGGCACAATTATTTTAATTTTAATTTTACAAATAAAAATTAAGTCGAAAAAAAAGTTATGGTGTTGGAATAATAATTTAGACTATCAGCATATTTTATTTTATATTCTATGATTCGTAAAAATTGATTTATGACATCAGTTTTATTCAGAAACATACAAAAAGATTTTCCTTAAATCTAAAATTATAAATGTAATATAAATTGCAAAATGATGATAGTAATAGTATTCGTAGTTAAGAATAGATATCATCAAAAAATCTAAGAACAGAAGAATTTTCATAAGAAAAATTATCCAACTATATAAAAAAATGAAGTTAATTTTTGTAATATTTAGGAATATATGATAAGCCTTAATATGGTAGGTTCTCTTTTGGAAACCTTAAAATAAACCAAGATTAGAAATAAATTATTAAATAATAATATTTATTTAAAAGGATATTATAATATACTCGATAAAAACAAGAAAATTAGAGCTTTCAGTAAATTGTGATTATCCTGAAAACACCACCAAAAGAACTTTAGTAAGATATATAAAATCAGGAATAGATCAACAATTTACTGCCTTATAAAATATATCTTCATTTATAATATTTATTAATACACTTATAATTTATGCATCTATTTAAAAAAATAGATAAAGAAGCTGCTATTTAAATCAAGATAGAATAGAATAAGATTAGATGAGAGCAAAATAAAAATTCATATAAAAGTACCTATTTCTTAAGCTTCGTTTAATATTATTTTCTATTGTAACTCAATGTAAGAACATGTAAACTAAAGTTATTTGAAGGCTTTTCCCATATGATGAAGCAGTGCATTTTTGGTGTCGTATTCTCGAACCAGAGCTAATATCGTCACATGAACAGCATAGCAGGTGAGCAAGAAACCGAGAGCAGAAAGTAGAGAGGGAGTAGGAAAATTCAGGTCGCGCCTTGACACACTTGCACTCTTACCACGTGCATCAAGCAAGCAGCGCAGGCGCAGCTAACAAACTGCCTTACAAAGTGATTTGCTACTTTTCTAGTGAAAGATGCACGCGAAGATTCAGCAATTGATAGTAACTAGCAGAGGAGCAGTTTTATTTTAATGCAACAACCCATAATCTCCATTATTGAAAAATACTGTTACATTTAAAATTTAGCACCATAAAGATAATGATTAATTTTTAAAAATGAAACTTTTGTTAATCATTCAAGTATTTATCTATCTTCACATAATTCCAAGCTTTTGTATATTGTACGTTATTATAGCAATTATCTCCAAAGCACCTTTGAAGCTTTTTATTTTTACTCATGTACAAATATTTATCCATTTTTAATAGCAATAATAAATTATAACTGTTTTAAATGGTTAAAATTTAAAAAAATAATAATTCAAACATTAATTTAATTATTTAAATACTATTATATACTCGTATTTTGTGATTTTACTGTTTTCAATAAAATTATTTCTTAATAATTTTTATAATTTTTAAAATAAGTTAGAACATGTACAAAATTATTGTTCAAACAATTATAAAAATTTAATGAAAATACAATAGAATATAATATAATAATTTTATATTAGTCATTCAAATATTTAATATACTTATATTATCATGGATCTTAACCATTTTGACAACAGATATTTATTTAAAATGAAGTATACCATTACTAATAACATTATTGTATTTTATTATTAATTATTATTAATATTATCCATTATTAATATCACTATAAAGATTAATTGCTATATAAACATTATTATTGCACTTACAAAAATATGTATATAATAATTACAGGCACAAATAGGAAAAGCATTAATAACACATGTTTTTGTTTCATAATCTATTGAACATTACATATAATAAAATATAAGAATAAGAATAAGAATACAATAACAATATACATAATCGTATATAAATGTATATTGATAAAATAGCTTTATAATAAAAATATTTCATACAACAAAACCTGTATAAAGAAAGTAAGTTATGATAATATCTCTTCCTACATATGTCAAATAATAAATTAGAAAAAACATATATATATATATAATTAAAATAAACTTAAAAATTATATATTAGTTGTTCACATTTCAAAATAAATACTATGAATTTTGAATAAGTTTAAATAAATCTTTTAAAATATTTTCCATAACTCTTGAAAAGATATTTTTCTTATAAGATTATTATTTGTATCAATATACTTGATCAGTAAATATATAAATAATTATTAAAAAATTGATTAATAATATAAAAAAATGCATAAATTATAATGGATCCTCAATAACTGAAATTACAGGTAAAATATTAAATGTTTTACTAGAAATTAAATGTATCTTTATCATTACTCACATTCTTGTAAAATTACAAAAAGACTATTGCGAATAATATGAACTTACAAATAAGATTATAATTTGGATAAAAAAATAAAATAACATCACAATAATTTTTACATTTTATAAATTTTTTTTTCTATATCTCATTAAAACAGCTTTCAAAAAATTGAAAACCTATTAATTATCATTCTAACAATTTTTTTTCAGTACTATTGTAAATTTAAACAATTATTTAAAATTCATCTATTGTTACTTAAATTAAAATAAAAAATTACCAATATTTTCATTGTTTAAAATATTCTAAAAATATCATATTATTGATAGGTAGCTCTCAGTAGAAGCATTTTTAACTTGTATTTATCTCATTAAATATCAGAATTTCTCGTTGAAATTAAATAAAAATGATTAAAAAATAAAAATATCTAAATAGTCCTTCACTTTTCAATTGACTATTTAACGTTTCTGTGTAATGTTGATAATATATAACAAAATATCCGTTTAATAAAATCTAATAATTTCGGCGCACATACAATGACATGTGTCTAAAATATTCATGTAATAAAACAAAAGTATTTGAAGTAGTCATGAAGAGCTAGAAAAAAATCAATATTGCTATTTTAAATAAACTACTACGACACTATGAGAGTACATAAAATATTAGGTGTGGTTTTTGTGGCTTGGAGGGCCGCAATCAGAGAAAAACAGAAAAGCTCTGAAAGAAAAAAGATCAACGGAAATTAAAAAACATATTGGCTTTAATTTTTTTACTGCCTGTAAATATGATTCACGTGATAATGCCATGAAACAGGTGCACTACAATTTTTCTTTAAAAAAAAATTTAAAATGCTTATCATTATTCGATAAAATTAAAAGTAAAATATAAATAGTACATAGTGTGAATACTGCTTGGCTTTAGAATATTTGATGCAGCTAAATAGCAAAGAGTAAAGAGCGAAGAACGAGAAGCGAGGAGCGAAGAGCGAAAAACAAAGTCGGGCTGTGGCGCTTATCTAGGCCAGGGCTAGCCTGCACGTGTTGACGTACGTATAGAGCAAAGGCCTACGTGAACGTGCACAAGTTGTCTCTTAACTATAGTCAGCAGTAAAAATTATAAATGAAGAAAGAAACAACGCACAATTTACTCACTAAGGAAGCAAGTAGCCTTTACTAAATCTTTTTGTTTCTATACATGTTTCTATATCTGTTGTTATGTCCATCAATTTATATTTACGTTATTACTAACTTCATTTAGAATCTTTAAATTTTTTATTTAATACTGAATAAAATAATTGATATATTTTTATATCTACTGTCTTTCTTAAATTAATTCAAAACTACAGACCACTATTATATAGTTTTATTAATTTTTATAGGTTATAGTACTCTTTAACCGCTTATAAAATATGTATATATGTCAAATTTAAACATAACTTTACAACATTAAATAACTTTATCTATTCGCTTTATAATAAGAAGATAATTCATCCCGCTATTTGATAATAATTATATAACATTTTTGTCTGTCAAAAATAAATATATAAATATAATTGTTATATTTTCTGTTCAACAGTTAACATATTTGCATGGTATTGTGATACAATTGTCATTGAGATACTTGCATTTTACTTTGTTTTTACTGGTAATTATCATACGTGACAGAAAAAGAGTAATAATTATGAATATATAAGAAAATTGTTATTTCAAAATAAAAATATATTCAATAACACATGAAAACTTTTTCACCTTTCACTTTTTAATTCCAATTCAATTTAAAAATAATTTTCAGTCAATTCATTCATTTATTATATAATATTAATATTTATATAATATAAAAATATATATATATATTATAAATTCGACAAAGAATTCTTCTTGTACTCAAATCTACTGCAAAATTAAACATTCTTGTAAGCATTCATCTTATAACACACTTTGATACAAATACCAACGTACTTATATATCAATATCGAAATAGAGAAAAGTGAAGCAATGAAAACTTTAGAATAAGATAATCTTACTGCAAGTTCCTTAACGTTTCACAAACTTGCTAAAAAAATTTTAAACAAATAAATAATGTTATACTTTATTAAAGCAAAAATAATCATTGCATAGTGAGGCAAATAATTTTTATCAAACATTGAAGTATATTTAAATTGCAGAAATGTTTTTGAATATCAAATATTACGTATTTTGACATATTATTCAATATGGTGAATTTTTAATTTTATAATTTAATTAAAATATAAATTTATATATATATATAATGCATATATATATTTTACATTAAAGAATTTATGTAATAAAAAATTCTGTAATAAAAAAAAATTCATACAAATACACATTTGTATTTAATATTGGCTTTTTTTATGAAAAAAAATCTTGAAATTTAATAATTTAAGTCTAATAATCTAAACTTAGTGTGTTCTAAACTCTGAAAAATTTCAAATAAAATACGTAATTTGAATAAACTATAATACTTTATTATTTATTTATCTACTAAAACTTAAGTATTTTAAACAATCAGATTACTTTTTACTTGTAATAAAATTTGATATTTTTATATTCAAAGCTTTTATAAGTAATATAATAAAAATTTTAAATTAACTTATTAAAATTGAATAAAGAAACTAAGAATTCATATTGCTATATTAAAAAATTAATATTTATTATATTATGATATCAATCAGATTGAATTTTTGTAATAGGTTTACTTTGGTTTTATTTTAGATCTAAAAATGATGTAATTTTTACTTTAAGAAAATATTAATTTTTTAATTTTTTTAGCTGTCATAATATATTTAGTATTTTATATCGAATCGAATCATCATATAGAATGAAATAGGGATCTATTAATCTATTCATAGACATTTTTTCTTTAGTAGTTTTCTCTTCAATTAATCATAACCTATTAATCTGAACTTTCATTTTTAGTTTTTCTTTATCATTATGGATTAACAAATGAAATATCATATAAAAAAGTCGATATGACATGTATATAAAAAATGATAAAAATAATCTTATAAATGAGTTTAAAATAATTATAAAAAAATTAAATTTATGATAAAAATTTTTGTAAGTAAATTTTTATAACAATCAAACATGAAATTAAATACGATAAAATGTGAAATCATTTACTAAAATCATAAAAAATTTTATTTTATTTTTATATAAAAAATCATTATAATATTTTCAATAACTGAAAATATATATAATAGAATTCTACATTGATAAAAGTAGAATTCAGGACACGCATATTAGGTTACAAATGTAATCCGATCAGAATTTGTTATTTAAGGAATCAGATATTCTAAAAATTTTATTCGGTATAAGTACATTATTTTTAGCAATATTTTGCATTTTTTTAATAAAACTAATTGAGAAAAATTATAAAATCTTTGCTCTGTTAGAAATAGATCAATGGATTAAAATTACATCGAATACTCACAACTAATTTACAATAAAAAGATAAAAAACACAAATTACGTTACCATAGTGGGCTACGACTTATGTTGTAATTCGCAGTATTGCTACGCACAAAAGCGAGAAAAGATCCTAAGCAAGGAAAATGTATGGCCACGATGAGCACGCGCTGTACTTCGCAATATACCTACCTATAAGAGTGACAAAGAAGTCCTAAATGGGGAAAATACATAGCTGCGATGAGCGAATACACAAACTGCATACCGCGGTTTGACTATGTACTTGTATGAGAGAAATCCGTTACAGCTAACGATGCAGAGCACGTGTGTCCGAGTGATCAAATGCACGCAGCTCCTTTACTGTGTCGTAAGCAGAAGAATCAAATACGAACACGTAATGCGTAGATTACAATTCAGTTTGATTAAAGGTTCAAGTTTGAGCACAGAAAGTTTGATATGTAATAAAAACTTCCTGCATTCCAGATATAGCATTTAGTGTACTATGCGTTGTCCTGCACTTAAAATATTGCTCGCGAAATACAACATTACTAACATTTCACCTGCTTATTTCAGTCGTAAAAAAATATCTATATAAAGAGTGGGAATCGCTTTCCATAACAGAATTAACTTTGTAATGGATTTATTAATTTAAGATATCTATGATACATCCTTATGCTATAATGCTGGTAATTATTGTACATTTATAAGAAATATCTGTAACAAATTAACTTTGTAAATTGTTCTCTGTTTAAGGGTTTCAGTATAATCTATGCATGTGATATCAACGAGGTAGTGCTTTAATATGAAAGCTGTTAGATTATATAGATTGAAACTTACGGAGACGAATAACCTTCGATATAAATTTTGATAAAGAATAGTAACGTACGATAGCTACTCGAAAGTTAAGTAGTATTTCAATAATATTTTCGTAACTAATCGTTAAAATACTTGAACGTCTTCAGGATCTCCTACAGAATATATAAGATATGAGTTTTACGTTTTATATTTTACGGTTCATCGTTAATTTACTATCTTACTAAAATCATTCCAAATGACGACTTGAAAATTCAGTAAATCCATCGATACAATTGCTAATCTATATGGATAAAGATTATGAACAACACATTCATGATATTTATCATTGGAATTAACAAGAAATATTGTAGAATGACTTCTATTAACTTTTTAAAAAACTATTTAGAGCTGTGTTCAACTATTAAAAATAATATAAAATAAGACTTTATATGAAAATATCATTTATCTATAATAAATAATAATTAGTTGAAATATGCAGAAGGAAATTTAGAATAGATTGACAAACTTTATTCGGTTTGATGAAAAATAAAGAATTGAATTATAAACGTTTTTGTTTTATTTTTTAATTTCAAGGTGTATAGGACAACTAGTTAAGTATATAACTAACGCTATTTGTAGTGATATCGATCTATATTAGTAAGAAATACAACTTTTATCAGAAGTATAACATCTTTAAACAAATTTTTGATAAGAGCTTTCTAATTTTTACAATCACGAAAGCATAAATGAATTTAAATTATGCCAATGATGATAACAAAGAAATAAAGTTTATAACTACGAATAAGAAAATTATTACTTTGACACCTAAGACGCATTTCATTTTTTGTGTTTATATTAGAAATTTTGAAAAGCAAATGTGCCTTCTAAATACTTTCTTGGAGAATCTTGATAAAAAACTGAAGAGAATTATTATGTTAATCTTTTTAATTTCTATTATATCTTAATGAAATCTAGCATTTTTACATGTATACTAAAAATCACAATTACAATAGGAAACCCCATCATAAGCTTTTTGATAAAAATTGGATTTGAATCACAAATTTTTATATTTAAAAACTTTAGAAAAATAAAAATGTGATCGTATTTAATAATAAAGAAAGCTGAAAAGAAAGAAAAAGAATATAAGAAATCAATGAGTAAGAAATAAAATTGATTTACAATTTATAAATAAAGAATTTTTTTCGCGGCTAATTAAAAATAAGTAAAAATATAAATTATATTCCACAAAGAATTACATTCGTCATATGACGTGTTACAGCTATGCATGAAAGTGAAAGAAAAGTTTCGAGAAGGAAAAATATGTGACCGAAATGAGCCGCTGTTTGCATCCATGCTATAACTATATACAAGAGTAAAAAAAATTATTTGAAAAATACAGAGTCATGACAAGATGTAAAATGAATTTCGAAATATAAAATCGTAAACAGCAAAAATAAAATGTATTCAAATTATTGATTAGTTAAATGAAAAAATTTAATATTTATTTTAACGTTTTAAAATTAACGAAAATTCTAATAAATATAAACAATTAATTGATCTAAATAGTTCAGAAAATTAAATAATATAAATTTATTTCATAAACAAAAAAAGTTAATAAGTATTGTAAGAAAAAAGAACCAGAAATCGAATATTAAAAATTGAAATTGGTTTATGATAATTAGGTGAAATATAACATAGTATTGAGATGAAAAGCAGAAAATTAAATATTATTCTTTTCGATATATTGATAAATAAATAAAAATTTTATTGAATAAACAATAATGAATCTACCGAATACAGACAATCTATTAAAATGATTAATATTACAGTTTATAATTTATTATGTAATGTATAACTCGTAAAAAATAAAATTAAGCTTCTACTATTCTGAAACTTATCCCGATATTAAAATATTAAATGTATACTTAATTCTTTAAAATTAAATTGTAACAATGATTTTCAGAATACCTATGAAATTTATTTTTTTTTAATAATAAATTTTTATATAATTTATAAAAAATACAATTAAGAATTTGCATAAAACCTTAGAAAAACTAATATTCTTGTATTTTTTCACAAATATATAATATGTTATGGATAATCAATTGGAAACAACAGTTTTTAAATATAAATAAATAAGTAAATAAATATATATATGTATGGATTATTATTGTGCGTATATATATTTATGTACTACATTAATTGTCTTTATTATAAATATTGATTGATAATGTATACCAATTCAATATTTAATAAAAAGATAAAAAGCGAAGTACGTATACAAATGTAAATTAATTGATTGTAAGTAGCGTAACGTTAGGTGGAGAATCCCAAGTACAAAGTGCAAATACGCGCGTGTTCGATGTCCCCCTAATGATAAAAAATATGTACGTATATAAGACGCGAGAAACCGGACGAACGTTCTACGATGTTCCCAAGTTAATTCCTTTGACTGTTGCTCGTCTCCTCGGCAAATGTGGCGACTCGCATTCTTTTGCCAGTACGCGTCGCGTCACGTCTTTTCTCTTATTCTGCGTTGCCCCCCTCGAATGCTTTTTCTGCATGCTACGCGCTTTAAAAATAGGTCGACGCTCGTCGTCGTCGACGTCTATTACCTTCTTTCCTGCACGCTCTTTGTTTAATTCTTTACTTTTATGATTGATTTTTTAAAAAAAAGAAATTGAACAAAAATAATAAAACTTAAATCATTTTAAACACGGCAATATTGTTAAAAACTAAATTTATCTTCTTCCTTACTTTGTTATTCGCTTTGTATTAAGAAATCTAAATTTCCTAATAAAATTAATAATAAGATAAAAAGTTATTAATATTACATCTTGTCAAGTAGAATAAACAAGGGCCTGTAAAATTTACGACTATTTGATTAAGCAAGGAAACAACTAATAAATTTATCGACGTAAAAAGAATATTCCGATTATTTATTTTTATTAAACTAGGTTTATTAAAACAAATATCTTTAAATCCTTTTTAAAATAGACAATAATACACGCAATTGAAAAACTCTTTTAGAACGATTGAATATACAAAACGCTTCTTTTATTCAATCAAAATTCAATGTATACGGCTATTCTTATATATCAAATACATATTTTAACAAAATTGCATTAAAATTACGTATTTCGATACATCAAAAATTAAATATAATTAATTTCAAATTATAGAAATCAAAAGTATATTATACAATATTATTTTGAAGAATATTATATTCAGCGTTGATTTTTAAAACTAAAAGTAAGTATAGTTAGAATATATGTCTAAAATGGAAGTAAAGAGTAGACTAATAAAAATACTCAAATCCTGAATATTAATATAGACAAACTATAAAAAGGATGATTGAAAAAGTTAATAAAAATGTATGTAAATGAAAAAAAAAATCAAAAGTTGAACAATATACGTACAGAACGTAATGCTCGAGCCTACAAGAAGGAAGAAGAAAAAGGATTAAAATTGTATTAATAAACAGGAAGAGTTGTAAATGGTTAAATGATAAGAATAAAGAAAGTTGAGAAAAAGAATGAGAAAGAGAGAGAGAGAGAGCGAGGAGCGATCTCGGTGCGGCGAGGGGTATGGGGAGGGGGATGGAAGGGGCTAAGTAAAAAGCAGAAAGAAATAAGACAAGTGTCGATTCAAATCGGTTGCATAGTTTCTTGCCTCGTGTGGATGTGTGAGCACTAAGCGTGCGCGCCATAAAGGGGGAGAGGTCAGGCAGGCTGGTAGGGGTAGGCCTTGGGAGAGTTCGCTGCACCTCCCGTTCGTCCGTCTCTCCGTCTCCTGCAGCCCTCGCTCCGTCCCCCCCCCCATCCCCCGCCCCTCGTCACCTCTTCCTCCTCCTTTTTCTGCAGCAAAGTCTGAACAACTCGACTTCCCCTTTCCAAGTGGTGCGCACGTTCAGCCAACGATGCACATGCAACCGGCCGTAACTCACATAGCGGCAAGCAGCCTTGCGTGTGCTTATTATACAGTATACGCTGCTCTCTTCTCTTCTCCGCGCCCCGCCCCCTCTCTTTTCTTACTCGATCTCGCTCTCTCGCGCGCGCTCTCTCTCTCTCTCTCTCCTGGAGCTGGCGAAGCTGTAACCATTCTAAGATATCAATCCTAGCAAAGAACACCAGACACCAATGTTATGGCATCTCTTTTTCTCAGGCTAACTTTATTTGCCAATAAGAAATATTTCTCTCAATTCATCTCTTCTATTTAAGAAATTTACGAACTAGTTCATCTACTTACTTTTACGATCGGCATCGAAAGAAAGACTCAATTTATAAAATAGGTAAAAATGCGTTTATTAGAATATTAGACACAAAATTAAATGTAATAAAAATACTTGTATCATGTTTATTCCCGTTTTTTCATAACAAAAATTCATAAAAGATAATAGCACGTTCGTATAAGAAATGTTTACACGCTACAAAAAAGATATCATTCTCCTTTTCTTCTAATTCTAATGTCGTGAAAATATTAAAGTAATTTTTATATGATGCCCGACAGACGTAATAAAGATCCTGACTTAGAATGTTGCGCATTACTAAGAATACTTAATTGGACGCTTGCTTGAAGAAAATAAGGACTATGACCTTTTACCTCCAATACCCGACTTTGGAATTAAATATTCTAGCCAAATTCTTTCTCTCTGCTCCTTCCTATCTTTATTTTTGTTTTATCTTTTTGATCTTTCTTTTTCTTCCTTCCTCTTTCTCCATACCTCCGAATCGCTGCCTCAATTTCTATCTATCTCTATCTCTCTTACATTTTTTAGCAATATACTAAATTGAAAATGACGCGTGCAACCGATATGCATCATGGAGAACCTGTTTTTTACCAATTCTTGGATGAAACGAGTAATTCCGCTGTTTTGGCCGCACTGCCATATTGAAATAAGTACCAAAACTAACAAACTAAATTATTATGCATTCAAAATTATTTACTTAGCTATGCAAACAATAATAGTACAGTATATAAAAGCTACTCCATGTTTTAATAAATTAATCAATCTTATGTGTATTTAACTTAAAAAAAACTATATAATGGTATTTGTATATATTCTATTTGTATATTTATATTTATATATACTCTATTTTGTTATTGAAATATACAGTTATAAGTATATTAATAAGTTATAAGAAATATCTTACAATATTTAAGAATAATGTATTTTACAAAATCAAATGTATTAATGATGGCAAATGCTTATAAGATTAATAATATATTTACTATATTTTGCTGCTTATTAAAAATATGTATTGAGTATTTAATATTTTCAAGTTATTCACATAATACACACTAATCAAATCAGAATATATCTTGCATCAACATAAAGCAGGGGCAGAAAAAGCAAGCTACCTCACGTCTTACTTATGACCTTAATCACTTTCCTATGTATAAATATGAGCTTTTTACCTCATCTATTTTATTATTAATTAATTGCTCTATTTAAACTTTTAATTAAATTAAATTAAATTATAGCACAAATACAAAGGGTAAAAAATAAAAATGATGGTAAATTTACAAATAGTTGTTTAAATGTTAAATAAGTAAAACTTTTTGTTTGAAAATGAAAAAAAATATTCGTTCATTTTCTTGATAATTTTTAAATTTAATTCATCTTAATATTGTAATGTATATAAAAAAATAATAGCTTTATATCAATAGAAAAATATTAGACAATACTCTGAATTTACTCTAATATTCTTTATTTCAATTGTACAATATTCATAATTAATTTTTAGATTAATCTAAAAGAATATCGAAAATAATACATTTTTCTATTTTAAACTAATGTTTTCTTTTAGAAAATCACAGACTGTAAATTAGAAAACGTGAATGCATATTTAGTATGCATATCTATTTAAAAAATTTCATTCAACTAGTAGATAATACATAATTTAACTGAATAAAAAACATAATATTGTTTCTCGCCTCATACAAAGCCATGTAGAAAACATCAAAACTTTATTTATTACTCCATTGATAAAAAAAATTATTTATATTTAAAAAAAACTTTCAATTTTCATAAAACAAATCTTTTTGACATATTTTTATACATAATAATAGATATTAAACGTATATACATATAGAAATAGTTTATAAGTTCTAAACATTTAAAAAAATCAATTTTCATTAATAAAATTTTTCTAAAATATATCGATTTAAAAATATTTTCCTATTAATGAAAATCAAATGTTTTTATTTTAAAAACTAGATTTTTAACTATGCATAACCAATATTTTGTTTTTTAATTAATATTTTCTAAATTCGATTTTAATAATTTAACGGTACTTATCCAGATATTTATACTTATTACTATTATGCAAATATTTGTTGATAATTTTAAGGATATAAAAAATTCATTATTCTTAAATAATATCTTATATACCAAAGTTTTATATCTACAGCATGTATCTATTTTTTAGAAAAGATTTATTATATTATTGTTGATGTTACTATTATTCTAAATATTTGAACCTTTTATATAAATATTTATTATAATTTTTGAAAAGTTAAAAAATAATATTTTTTATCTTATCCTACTCTTCTAATTTAAAAATAAGAAAATAAATAATTATATATTAAATATTATGAAATTTTTCTTAATTAAATTTTTTTTTTATTTAAAAAAAGATTTTTCTTTCAAAATCAACTTATAAAATACATCAACTCAAAATATTAAAAATATAATTGTTCAATAAGTTTTTAACTTTTATTATCGATAATGTAAAGTAAAATTTTCTTAGATTATGCAAATTCTGTAATGAAATATGTATTAATAGCATGTGATTTATAATAAATTATTATGAAATTACTGGAAATGCAATATAATGTGATAGAATTTCAACTTTATTTTTATATAATATTATTAGTATTAAATACAAAATATAACTAATATAATATTTGTCAACACAAATTGTTGTACTTGTTTTTAATTTTTCACAGATATAAAATAGATTATATTTATAAGTATTCTCTATGACCTTCTTATTTAGTGATGTGATAATATTGATAGAATATGAACATGTTGATAGAATTATAAATAAAATAATGTGAACGATTTTTAATCATATAAAAGTTTATAGTATGCAAAGGTTTATTATGTTATATGGTTGTCCAAATAAGTAAATAGAGCAGATAACTAAACATGGTAATGTTAAATTTGTTTACAATTAATATCTGTATAAATTTCTTGCATAGTTTTTTCTGTTTGTTATTATGTTTTACCAAAATATTTTTTCAATCTGGTTTTTCAGATGTAAATACTTTATTTTTATAATTTTTTTAAATGACTAAATTTATATTTCTTCTATTATTAATATTTTAAGATCTAATATTACTTTTGTCATTCTTGTTTTTATTTTTTATATTGCTTATCAATCAATAGTTTTTTTATAAAATGTTTTGAATCATTTCAAGAAATTTGTTTTTATCGTCTTTTTCTTGATTTTTATTATATAAAATTTATTTACATCAATTAATTATACTACATATAACATTATTACTATTTTTATCTATCAACAAATAATTAGATTAAAAATCTTTATCTCTTGACTTTAAACATCAAATTTCTATATATCATACTTTTCATAATTATATCATAATTTTATATCGTAATTTTTTATTAAACTAAAGTACAATATAAAGTTTGCTGAAAATTCTATTTAGGGATATTCAAGATACATTATATATATCTGAATCTAAATACGTGCTTTCAATATATAAATTTTCAAAAGTAACAATGCTTATATAAATTTCAATAATAAAATCATACTTACTTATTTGATATATGAAATTTGTTATTTGATATATTAAAATAATATTCTCTCTCTTTCTGTTTGACTTTATATATATATATTTATTTATTTATATATATTTAATTTTAATATCTACTATGAGAAGTGTTTTATCGATTTATGATAAATATAGAATAAATTGTCTTGTACTTATATTATTTTATGTTCTATTTGAATAAAAAATATTTACAGTTTACTTATAGATGTTTATTAACCTTTTTTATGAAAAAAAATATGCAAGCAGTTATTTTAATTTAAATAATTTTTTCTTATTTTATAAAGCATTTCTTTTTTTATTGTAATAAATATACTATTACAAATATTTTAAATGAAACTATCGTTTAACATCTTCTATGATGGAAATAAACAATCAAATTTGAAAAATATCATATCGAGTTCTTATATATTTATATTTCTGAATTTCTTTACAAAGAAAAATGATTGTAATATTATTTTATTGTATTATACGTGGCATTTATTAATATCTTTTAAACTTTAAAACTATATATATATAACAAATTTTATACTATCATAAATTTTTTTAATTTACATTTTTTACCGAAAAAAATTCTAGGAAAAAAATACTTAATATTTCTATATGTTTAAAGTACAAAACGTGAATATAATATGTAACAATATTCATAAGTAAAATTGTTATTTTTTTCTTTTCAAAAAAAATATTTTACTCTAAAAGAGATAATCTTATCTTTGTTAAAATATTTTAAATTTGATATTATATAAATGACTAAGTAATTAATAATGTAAAAATAGTCAAATTAATTGAAACTTCACTATATATACATGTATTTATATGATAAAAAATATAATTTTTATTTGATGCTTACTGGATAATTTTAATGTTCTTAATAGATTTTGTGTATTATTTAAATATAACATCGTATACTGTATTAAATTGACGGAATTTCTAAATTGATATAAAATAATTATGTATATTTAAATTGACGTAAAGAAAAAATCTATTTTATGTAGAAAATGGAAAATAAAAAATAAAAATGGTCTCTTTATGTATCCAAGTTTACTAATTAAATTAAGTAAAAGTAGTACTCTTTAAAAGTATTTTGTCTGCATTATCCAATGTATGAGCTAGAGTCAGAGTCGGAGCCAGGATGTCGGTTTATAGTCGGAGATGTGTGTGAGAATCGCATAGGCAGACCTTGGAAGCCGTACGTAGCGGATCGAGGGAATCTTTCCGGTTCTCGCGCGCGCGCATAAGAGAGAAAGAGAGAAAAGAATATATATATATATATATATATATATATACGAGGAGAAGGGGATAAGCGTAAGAGGCGCGTTCCCCATAGGGCTTTCTTGAGCTCCGCTCTTCGCGCGTGTCCTTGGCAAGTCGCGCGAGTACGCGAGCGTGGTGGCTCCTTCATGGTTCTTAGCACCGGACAGGAGGAGAATATTCTACGGCATGTCCCACGCGAACTTACCTGCCTGTGCTGACTAAGACCATTTTACTGCATTCGCTTCTTCTTTACTTCTTCCTTCTTCTTCTCTCTTTTGTTCACCAAGCTTTCCTCTTATGCGCTTGAAATATACTTTAAAATTTTCTGCTTCTCAATACAATATATATATATTTTTTACGTTATACATATTATCACGTTTGCATCTACTATTCCAAAGTTTAATTATGTAAATAAAAAATTCTATAAACATTATGATTGTCGTAGTTGAAGCACCTACACGACTTATACTTTCGACACAGATTAACGACTACTAAGAAACCTCTTTTGATCTATTGACTTATTTACCATTTAAAATTTTTGTTTATTTTTCAATTAATTAATTTCATTACTAAATAGAATGAAAATCTTTCAAAATTTCTAAATTTACTAAAGTAGAAATTCGCAAGGACAATTTTTTTATATAAATTATCGATTTACGATCAAATTTTTTAAGGACACTCAGATTACTACGATACAAGATAAATATTAAAAATTCGATTATTTTCTTTGATTAATATATATTTTTATTTTGACCTCGAAAAATCATCGTGAAAATGAAAATCTCTCGATGATTTACTTGTTGAAATTTTGTTAAATACTTATAAACTAGTAAAGAAGAAATGGTACGCAGTAATTGGCGTCATCAGTTTTCACCAAATGAAGATGAAAGGAGAAAAGGAAAAGCGAGTATCTAACCGCGAAGTGAAACGTGTCGAAGAAAAGTGTACGCGTTAGTCTCGGCCTGAATCACCGGTTAATGCTTCAACTGCACACTCTCTTCCTTTAATTCTGTTAATATTCTACTTGAACCAAAGAAACAAACTTTGTATCTCTTAATAAATAAAAATACAAAATTTCTAATAAAAATATATAGTTTAAGCATATTAAAAAAGCAAAATTTTTTCATTCTTAAAAATTTTAATTAATAAAAAAATAAAATAAAAATTTACTTCCTTAAAAAGTATAATAACTGTAAAAATGACTACATTCATATAAATACTAATAAATTACTAATAATAATACAATTACTAATAAATAAGAACAATTTATAAATTTTATAATTTTTAAACCTTTTTTAAAAAATTAATTTTTTGAAATATTAAGATTTATATCATTGAAATTATTTTAATTAAATTCAAAAATAGCTTTTGTATCCAAAGTTAAAAGTCTTGTGTGAAATATTACGAGATACGATAATAGATTATCTTATCAATACTTACATGTGATATCTTAATTCTCTGTTCACTAATTGGTTTTGCAATAAACTATATATACATATATGTATATATAATAAATATTTAAATCATCTAATAAAGGTAAAATTTAAATTAATTGGATTAAGAACGAGTAGTTTTGAGTTAATAAATTATTAAAACGATTTAAAATTTAAATATAGTCTGATATATTCATTTATTTATATAGTTCAGAATTAATTAATTTTTTAGTCATTTTAATCGAACAATATTTTGGATAAAAAAATTTTTTGTTAAAAAAATTGAAATATAATTATGTATTTTAGTGATCATATTACTAAACTTGAATCAAATCAATATTTAATCTAAAATTATATTAAGAACGCTACGTTCACTTACGAATTAATTTTATTTCAATTCAAGACAAACTATTGTTTTCAAAAAAAAAGAAAAAGTTTTTTATGGAATACAAAAAAATACTTAAAATTATTAAAATTATAACATACTAATATTTAAATATATTTTATTAATAAACATATCAACATATAATTTCATGCTGTTGATTGTTACTGGATTCTTTTATAATCAAAAATACTCCTTTAAATCATTTAGTTTATACCAAGTTTTTATAATTCTTAACAAGTATCTTTAAAATCATATCTTTATAGCTTATATTAATTATGTAGTCGTCTATTATATAATATCAAGAAAGTTAAAAGCATTTTTAAATATTTTTTTTAACTTGATTAAATAATTAAAATGAATTATTGATTGATAAGTATACTTTTTAAGTAAATAATTGCATTAACCAGTAATGTAGAATGTTGATAAAATTAAACCGAAAATTTTAATTCTTGATAAAGAAAAATTGAAATAACTTATATAAAATATTTTTAGAATATTTGTTGTGAATTCTTATAATGATATATTAATGATAAATCAATATTTATGTTTAAATTGTAATCCGAATTATATTTTTAGTATTTTACAATCAAAAGTAAAAAAACAAAAATGACACAAATGGTCAAAATTTGATTAGTATATGTAAAAAAATAATTAAATAATAATATACTAAATACAAATGATTGTGAAAAAAATATAGGATTAATTAAATATTTTTTATTATTAATTATTAATTAAATTAAGTATTTTTCATCACTTCTATACACCTTACTCATGTTGTAACTTTGGATATCTTAAATGTCAATGAATATTGATATTATCTAACGTATTTCAATTCTTTATCAAGTTTAACATATTTTTGCTTTCTACCTTTGGATATGCTTATGTAATTATATTACCCACATCTATATTTAATAACGTTTTTACAATTAGTATATATAAAATTTATAACGTGTACATTAGTATACACAAACATGTTTCAATTTTAATTATTTTACTAACTTGACATTGTAAAAGTTATACGATATTCTTTTTCTACGCATACATTAGGCGTGTATATTGTGAGTGCAAAGTAAGGAGTCTGACTGGAATCGGGTCAGCCGAGCGTCGAGCATAGTCATGGAAAAGTAACGGAAGTGAACGTCGATTACACCGTCAAAGAATATTCACTTTAGAAATCGTTTTCTCCCTCTCTAGTTGTTGTTTGAAATTTATATACCTTTCATATTTTTCTCGATGTAACTGTCAAGATATTGCCTTATTCAAATCATCTCCATTGCATTAACTATCTTTAAAAATCAACAAACTTAGCCTACTAATTTATAAATAGTTCTTGTATTTCAAGGAACCCTTAAAAACTGTGTAAATATTTCCATAAATCTCTTTTATATTATTAAATTATGATTGTACAAAAAGAGAACAGAATTATGATTTGTCATTCGACTGCACTGTTCTTACATAGTTGTTCTACAAGAAATAAACATAATAAAATTTTTAATATTTATCAAAAATTATTTAATTTTAAAGTTATATTTTTTAATTGTGTTTTCATTATATTATATTACCGTTTTATTAAAATAAAATTTAATGATTCGTTATTTCACTATTTTAATTTTGAAATTGTTTTCATACTCATTTATACCAGTGCTTTGATAAACTTAAAATATAATAAGTTTTTTAAACTTTTTATTACAAAAAATAGATAGAATGATTAGTTTTATTATAAAAATGATTTCAAAAATTCTTACTGATTTAAAATCTTATAATACAAATACTATATACAAGTACAGAAATCAAAATGCAATCACCAATGTATCATCTTTTGATACGTTTATTTTAATTTCAAACTCTATAAATATGAGAATACTCTTACTTTTTACATAAACAGTCAAATTATAGGCGTGAAAAAAAGAGAGAGAGAGACAAATTAACTATTTTAAATAGTAAATCAAGATATTTCAAACGAATATGTTTACATTTTTCGTTAAATCCCGTGAAATTATGAGAATAAATGGAAACTCTGTTATACTCATACAAAACAAAGATATTTCATTGAATAAATTTTGAAATAATCGAATATATAATATTTTCATTCAATTGATTTTTTTTTTCGTAATCATAATCTCTATATAACCATAAATATTTTAACCGTGTTTTATCTAAGTAGAAAATTATTTAAAATTTTCATGTTTTATTTAATATTTTATGTCAACTTTAAAAATAACTGAATGATTTTTCTTATATCAGTATTAATGTGTCGGGTTATTTTCAACTATGTTTATATATCATACTAAAGATACTTATCAAGGCAAAATATTATTATTATAATATTTGTAAGTTTCTTAACTCGCGAACAAAATGTTAAAAAAAATAAAAAAATGAAAAGTAAACAAAGATACAATTCTTTATTTTCGTAAAATTTAATAATAATATGATATATCTCTAATAATTAAATTATTAAATATATAACAAATATAATTATGAAATAAAGATTAAATTTAAATACAATTTTATTTATCATACATACTTAGATTGATTTTACATAATTTACGATTTTTTTGTTTAAAGAATATTCTTTTTAAAATTTTGTAATAAAAAATATAAAGCTTTAATCTAAATTTTACGTAAAAATTATATAACAATAGTTTTAAAATTAATTTAATTATTAAAAAATTATAACTTTATAATATCTTACAAATATATTTTTATATACTATCTGATTTTTCAAGTTAAAAGTTTAATGTATTGACTAGAGAATCATAATTTAAAATAACTTAAGCTGTAATGAAATTAAAATTATGTTAAAAAGCGTACATTAGAACTATATGTAGTAAGGAATAGCCCTAGATCACAATTAGCAAACAAAAGTAAAGATGAGTTTTAATATATTGATGTTAAAATATGCAATATAATTGTAAAAAGATAAAAAAATTTCAAATTATTAAATTATCCGCTGTTTTTTTCCAATACCGATAGAAATATATTTTATACCAAAAATGTTTGCAAGCAGTTTTAAAAATAAAACTAGCGATTGCAACGTCAATATAAAATTGCAATCTAAAAGTCAGTTTGATAAATTGAGTTATAACAATCTATGATCTCCATTTAAAAGAGTTAATGATTTTATACTTTGTGCTGAAACTGCAACGAGAAGAGTCGAAGTAAGGAAAGGTAAGAAGGATGCTAGCGAACGCGCGAGTCTGAAAGGTAACGTCGACGAAGAGTCGGCGAGGAGGCGAAGAAGCAAGGAAGCGAGAAGCAACGAGGGTGAAGCTCTTGCGACGATTTTTGCAGCTCGCCCATATTGTGGTAGGCTCTTTAAAGGCGAGAATTCTCGAAGCTTACCGAGGGCATCCGAATGCCGGCGAACCGCGCGACGTGTGCGTGGACTGTTTAGTTGCTTTCGTCTGCTTTCGTCGCACCGCCGGCTCAGTTCCACTCAGCTCCACTCGGCTCCACTCGGCTCGACTACAATATCAGAGAGAGGGAAGAGTTTGCAAGCGTGTCTGGAGTAGTGAGTGCCGCGTGCGCGCGCGACCAAAGAGAGGGAGAGAGCAAGAGAGTGAGAGCGAGAGCGCGGGCGCGCGCGCCTGGACTAGCGGACTAGCCCGGTTTCGAGTCAGTCAGTGTGCCACCGGCGAGCGTCGCCCGTAGGCCTTCCGCACGGAGTGAGAGGGAGCGAGTGCGAGAGCGAGCGAGATATGGCAGTCTGCCGAGCGACGTCCAGACGTGCCGCCGTCGTCGCCGCCGCCGCCGCTGCCGCCGCCGCCGCTCAACACAACCGCGAATTTTGAATCTTTCGGTTCTTCCGTCTGCATCCGCGCAGCTCCTTATGCAAACCCAAACCTAATACACTATACATAAACATATACATAAACATAAGCATAAACATGAACATGAGTATAGACATAGACGAAGACGTAGGCTTAGGCATAGACATAGGTGTTAACGTTGACGAAGACGTAGAGAAACACAGAGACGAGTATATAAACGATCACAAAAATTAATGCAAGCTGCTTTGATTGAGCTCAATCGTGCAGTCAGTCGCAGGTATAGCGATATTTTCATATTGCAGCTTACTTAGATAAGTGCAACGAGTGCGTAGTGTGAGATCGAATAAATAAGTGTCGGTGGCTCGGTAGTGATTTGAAAAACACAGCAAGTTCTACGTGTGAAAGTGAAAAAAAAGAAGGAAAGAAGGAAGGGAGGTAGGAAGGAAGGAAGGAAGGAAGGAAGGAAGGAAGGAAGGAAGGAAGGAAGAAAGAAGAAGAAGGAAAGAAAGGAAGAAAGGAAGAAAGGGAGGAAAGAACCAAACAAATAAAGAAAGAGAGAAGTAAAAAGAAAGGAAAGAAACAAAAAACGTTATGTGGTAATTGATAGAGGATTATTATTAATAGAGCGAGCAAGTGTAAAGAAAGTGAAAATAAAAGTTAAAAAACGAAAAGAAGTATCGAACAAAATGCTCGAGGAACAACCACTAGATTTGAGCGTCCGAATGGGCGACTATGCAGAACTCGCTCCTCCTAGCAAGGACATGGACGAGGAGTCGGCGAGCCAAAGCTCCAGCGAGCAAGAGCTCGAACGACCGAATTCGAGGCTCTGTGCACTCGTAAGTACGACGGCAACGACAACGACCAGTTTTTCTACCAACGAAGAACGCGATCCCGACGATAGAAGTTGTTCCGAGGATTCGGACGATTCTAGCTGCAGTCACGAGCATAAGGATGGTAGACCCAGATCCAGGCCACCTGGTACCAAGCCCTACAAAAAAAACCTCATTAGAAGATATCGTGAGTTATTCCCTAGACCTACGATTCGTGATTTTACTTTTCTTAATACTTTATTAAAACTTACTCGGTGTAGTAGTCAGGTACAAAATTTAATTACGTAACATTTCGTTTCATTATTTATATTTAATATTGATATTATTAGATAAAAACTTTAATGGAATTTAGAAACTTTTTTTCTTGCACAGCTGTCAAAATTATTATTTGGTTTATTTAAATTTTGATACAAACTACATTCATCTATTGAGGAAAAAAAATCAATAATTATTATATATTCTTCAAATAAGAAAATAACAAAAATCCAAAGAAATGTAAAATATTAATTACTGTTAGCATCGATACAACTGGCGTATTCCAACATTAAACTCTCTAAAATTTTGATTTTACTGTACAAGTCTGTCTATATCGTTATTATCTAAAAACATATTAAGCGTAAGCGCTTCTCGGTTTATCGCAAATACTGTCAATTTTGGCCAGCTCTTATCAGTCATTATGCAAGCGCTCGCGTCGTACTTAAATAAACCGGATCAACTTGCGAACAACGAAAGAAAATGACATGCCACGTTACACAGTTATATAAAAATCGCGACGATTCAACTTCAAATTATTATCGTTTTACAATTTACGTTAAAATTAAACTTGGTCAAAATCAATCTTAAATAAAAATAAGAAATATTCATCGTATGACCAAGATCGAAAAGGTTCGCAATGACCTGTGATAATAAATTTAAAATATCTTACCATGTACCACCCACATTGACATACATTGGTGTGTGTGAAATCGTGTTATTAAACTAATTTAATCCGAGTGTTAAATAAATACAATATAATTAATGATTGTCGGAAAAAAAATAAAAAATCTTTTTTACCATCTCTATATATATGTATGTACTTACATTTCACTTTCACTATCTCCGGCTTTGGTTATTCTTCCTTTTCTTATGAAAAAATACAAAATTTGCCAAACTTGGATATGTAATAATATGTTTCAATAAAGGTAATAAACAATAAATTTAACATTAAAGATTACTTTTTGAAAGAAATAAATTAATCTATTCGGGAATTCGGTGATCTGTGTGCAAATAATGCTATAAATTATCTTTATATAGAGATCAAAGATCAAGTTGCAATTTTCGGATAACTACTATTGATGCAATTATAATACTTTGAAGAAGATTTTTTCAATACGCATACTGATTTAATTAATATTTAAACAATTGATTTAGAAACATATCTATTAAAAAATTTTTATTTTATAATAATTTTTTTTAGTTTGATAGTTACTTATTTATTATGAAACTTTTAAAAAAAATCGCTATTAAATATACTATTATAAAATCTTCTTAAACGATTAGATAAAAACATTATTCTAAATAAAATTTTTTGTGATCGTTTGAAACAAAATTTTGTGGATATATGCATTGATGATCATTTTATTTCGACAAACAGACAAGATAAAATAAAAGAAAAAGTGTGAGAGAAGAGAGAGGAGAGAGAGGAAAAAGGGTGTATAAAAGATGGAAGAAATCTTGTTGAAGCTGATATTGTTTAATCTACGAATTCATATATAAACACTTATACATCAATAAAAAAAAGCTAAAAAACATAAGTAGGTGTCTGCGATTGTAGATGTGTCTGTGCGCGTAATTTTGGCCGATAAAAATATTACGCAAGTCGTTTTGCGAAGGTCGAGTTTGAAACCAGACCGAGCTATCGACCGTCGTTTGCATAGTTAGTGCGAAGGAGACGCAACAGAGAAGAAAGGGAAAAGAGTGAAAGAAAAATAAAGAGAGAGAAAAGTTAGAGGTATATTTTGTATAGAAAGCGAGAGTAAGAAAGTTATCCTTACACGATAAAGAAAAATAATATGTAGTGGTTTAAAAACAAAATTACCAAAGAGTTTATCTGACACATTACATTACAATATAATTTAAATAAGTTTACTTTATTATTTTTATTATCAATATTAATATTTCAATTTTTTCAAATTATTAATAATACAAAATCTTTAAAATTCAATATATTACATAAAAAACAAGAAAGAAGAATAAATATTTTTTAATTTTGTGTCAAAGTAATAAGAATTTTTTATAAATTATTATTAAAAAATTTGTTTAATTTACAAGACAAAAAAGCATATTAGGACATAAATTATAAATAAAATTAATTGTATGTACGATGTATGTAAGTAATTTTCAGATATTTGAAATAAGTAGCTCTGGATTCATTAGTTGATTCAAAACAATCAGTAATATAATACGGAATGGTGTTCGATGTGCCCTTTGAAAAAGCGCACAGAGCATTCTTTCCGGGTCTCAAAAGTATGAAACACTAAGTAGAAAGTTTGCACGCCGGGGGCACATTTTCTCAATCTTTTTCGTTTTTCGTCACAACTACCGACAGTGATTTTTCCAACTACGTATTTCGGTTACTAGTCGACTCACTTTCACTTTTTCTTATTCTTTTGTTTTTTCTCTTTTCTCTCATTCTTTTTTCTACAGAAGAACGTAAAAGAACTAAATAAGCAGAACCACCGAATACTCTTATATTTTCCTTCATTTTCAAACTTCGTTATGCCAAAAGTAAGAAATCCCTTTCACCCAGTAACCTTAATACTTATAATATCTCTTTTTCAAGCTTTTAAGAAATAACATCATATTTATTAACATCAATTTTATTTAAAAATTTTGTATTCCTTTAAAATTTAATAAAAATTTTATTTTTATCTAACTACCATTATTTTATAAATTTATTTTCCTTTTATTTTATTTTATTAAAATAAATTTATTTTATTATATTTGTTGAAATTAGTGATAAACAAATTGTTTGGCGAATTTTTTATATTTAATAAGAATATTAGTGAAATTTAATTCATTCGGTAAAAGAAGAACTATATGTAAATATATCCAATAAATGAGTTATTAATTTCTCTAATTATGCTATTTTTAAATAGTATATTTAAGTACTGTAATAGAGTTACTAGTTAGGAATAAAGAAAACAGATTTACCTTGACCTCATAAAAAATATCTGTTCAAATAGGACAGGGGTCTTGAATTCGATAAGCAAAATTGCTCGAGTCCATGGCCTTTGCTTGTGAGTATGGAATAACTTGGCACATCAGTGTCATTCTTTTAAACAAATAAAATTACTACCCTGTCAAAATAAATGAATATTAATATTTAAATACTTAAGTATATCATCAAAGCTTATAGATTATATATTCGATATTCGTAAACTAATGATCAAGTATATAAATTTCATATATTCACTTTCTTGTCAAATCAGTACATAATTTCTTAATACTAATAATAAAATTTATATATAAAATATATTAAGAAATAAAAAATCCTAATCGTTAGTTTTTAAATTTAATTGTTGCATTTTTTTTTAATCATATTTACTGGAAAATAAACAAAAATACTTAAAGAGTTTTATATTAAATTTGTTTTACTTTATTCATAGCTATAAATTTCTTCATTAAAACTTTTATTTGTGTATAATAACTTACAAAAAATATCAATAAATAATAATTTTTCAAAGTACCTTTTTGATGCCTTTTAATAATACATATAATATTTAATTTATAATAATGATCATCTTCAATTGTAAATTTGTTACAAAAGATCTAAATATTATTAAATTATATTTTATTCTTGCGTAACCGACAAAATGCTATTTAATTTTAATATTTTACTAAGCTTTAACAAATTATATTCACTTTTCGTATACAAATCTAATTATACGTATGGAGATATTATTTCATGCTAATTATTGGTAATGCAACTTCTTTTATTTGTTTATTAATTTACTACATTCAAATGTAGGTATAAATTAAAATAGTTATTGGTTGTATGAAAGATATAATAAATGATTCTGTATTAACTTATTTTGATATATTTGGTACAATCTATTCAGTTTTATATACTGGGACTCGTGCAAGTTTGTATATATTGCAAGATATAGAATCGGGGCAAGTTCATCATTTGCGCTTGCGCTTCTTAGCTACTAGGGATGGCTGAAATCCATCGCCTAGTTAACTAGAGAGAGCTCCCATTCTCAAATAGTAGTCATGTCAAGGCCGACTCGAACAAGATATTCATCTTTTGAGAGATCGATTTTTTTAGATTGTTTTTCAGACTGATCGCTAGATGCTCAAATGCGGAACTAGGTTATAGAACGACATTTGAACAATTGTATTTAATTGAATAAACCTTCGAGCCTTAAATATTTTATCATTCATTTAATTTTTAAATTGAAATACTTATTTCAATGAATAAATAAACTATTAACCAAAATCTGTAAGTCGAGAGTTTAACAAACATAATATTGAATCTATATCTATCTTTGACGAAAAATTCATATTATATAAAAAATATTATTCATCCTGTGCGTAAAATAAAAATTATACGCAAAAATTCTAAACGCATGAAATATTAGAATTAATATTTCAATAAAAATTTAATAGTGCAGTTTAAATAAATTTACGTAATAAATAATGTTTGCAAAAATAGATAGTAGGAATAAAATTAAAATAAAAAAAGTAAAATAAAAAGAAAAAATGGAAGTGTCAGCTATCGTTGATCGATGAACATGATAGGAGCCTGTGTAAAGAGCCGGTGCATAGAGGAAGAGCAGTGTGCTCGTTGAATGCAACAGCCCTGACCTACATAGTAAAGCGTGTTGTCGACTGGGCTAGTCAACGCTATCTACCCAGACTATTATAGCAACAAGGTATAGATATGTTGCTTGCGCGTAAATCCCATTACACCTCAATAACCTTTCGCCTTTTTCATCTTCGCTCAATACTTTATTATACACAAGCTTCTAATTATCTTAAGCGTAGTTCCAACATATTTCAATTTTTATTTATTAACAATAAACAGGTACATTGTTGGTAATATGAATCGATGTGAACTAAATCACTAGCGTGCCAAGTGAAAATTGAGATCAACAATTAGGAGAAACTGAGGAAGTGGTTCATTGATTAGGTGTGTAAGTTTCGCGATCCGCGACTTGGGCGGAACTTTCCTTTGGAAACTTTTTGCCTGTTTGTGTGAAAGTTATCTAGTTTCTGCGCGCGCGCACGAATATGTGTCCGCGCGTGAACGCGTGTAGCGAACTCGATTTCGCTCCTTCAGAAAATATGTTTCAGAAAATTAGTAAAAGATGGAGTCAGTGTACATCGTCTTTCAATCGCATAATCTCGTTACGTTGACGCGTTCTTCATCCTTGACACCTTTTGCGATTTGTCTCTCCCTCTCTCCCCCTCTCTCTCTCTTTTTCCCTCTTCGTTTCTCGTTCCCTCACTCTCTTTGTTACCTGTCTGTCTATATTTCTGTTTGTATTCCTTTCTCAGCCCTCTCGAGTATCACGTGCTCGTTCTTTACAAGTATAACTAAGCCACAAACGATGGCAATGTGGACCTCGGCCGACAAATCTGTAAACCGGACACCGACCCCACCGCCACCAAGTAGTAAATCTCAAATACAACAAAGCCATAGATAACTTATATAAACTAACTACTTATGTTCTTATATTTTCTCATTATCTGATATGATCGATACTTGTAAATTTATTTTAAAGGCGATTATTAAATACCTACTTATGAATAGCTTGGATAAGCAAAAGGTTAATTAATATGTTTAGTGATATGTATATTAGCATTCTTATTTATTTTTTTTAATAATTTTTATATTTTTTATTTCTTAAATAGTATAAAAAACGTATTCTAATAATACGATATATACTAAAAATGTATACGTTTCAAATTTGAATTCCTACGTAATTTTGTCACAAAAAATTTAATTGGTTATTTCAAAGGTAACTTCGAGAATTCATATATCTTGAGAACCTTTAATTTTACTTTTTTTCGTTATTGTTATTTGTTTGCTTGATCTTAACGGTTAGCGATAAAGGAAGGAGAAGAGGGAAAGGAGTCTCTTGAATCGGCTGCTTGGGAAATAGGTCATGGACAAATATTATATTGCGCTATCCTCACTTACGGTCCCGCTTTCCCTTTCGACTTGCTTTTTCATTTCGCTTTTCTTGTTTCAGAGATTCAACTTGTCGAAAAATCTTTTTCTTTCTATTTCAACGTATTTATTTTGAAACATAAATTACGTGTATTCAAATATTATATTTCTTTATTATTATAAAATATTTTACGTAACATTTTTTTATTTTAAATATAATGTTACAAAATGAACATATTTGACAAATTAAATAATATATAAAATTTTTATTCATACATTCATATATATTGAATTATCTGATATCCTTGATATTATTTGAAACTAGGAAATGAGTTACTAGATCGTTCAAGTTTCTATTCTCTTGAAATTCTCAGATTTGGAAATAATAACTCAAATCGTGGTTTAATATATTAAAAATTATTATTTATTATTTTATGTAGTAATATGTAACAGCTTGAAGTATATTAAAATTATAAATATCAATTATTAAATTTAAATTAAATTATTAATATTTAAATAATATAAAATTAAATATATAAATAAAGATTCTGATTTTTCTTTAAAAGATGAAAAATACTAAAAATACATTTTTTGTAATAATACTTTGTAAAGAATAAATTAAAATTATTTTTTGTATAAAGTGATAAATATAGCATGATATATAATAAAACGTTATATATCACAATAAAAAATTAAATAAGATGTTCAACATTTAAAAATTAAGTAAGTCGATTTTAATTATTAAAAATTATTTGTTTCCATTTCGAACATAAATATATATAATTTTTTATATCCGTGAATCGTATTGTCTATATTATGACTAACTATAATAAAATATAATTCATATTTCATTATTGAATACATATTTTTAATAAATATTCTTTACGTTACGGTATTTACAGTCTCTAGAATTATTATTGTTGTTGTTATTGTTGTTGTTATACTGATGTTATTCTATTATAAATTCAATACTTATAAATATTCCTAAGTATTTATAATATATTAGCACATATAAAATAGACTTTAAAGTTAATTTAAGAAATTTGTAAAATCCATAGTGCCACTATTTTAAAAAAAATTTAGTTATTAAATTGTAGTCTCAGGTATTTTACTATCTTAAAAAATTCATCTAAAAATATTCAAATACATAATAAAAAATATCTAAAAGATTAATAATTACCTAAATTTTTATTTTTTTATATATCATTATTTATATATCGACTGTGTCTAAATTATATTCTAACTCTTAAGAATTTAAAAAAATGTTTAAAAAATTATCATAAATTTCGATAATATTTTTATCCAAGTATGAACTTCTCTTTTTCTGATATATAATATTCTTTAACTGTTCTTATTATTATTAAAAATATCATATAGATTATTATTATAAATATTTGAAAATATTTAAATTTATGATTAAAAGAAGAAGCAAAAATCAGTTTGACAAAATATTCTCTTATAAATATTAAAGATAAAAGTAAACAATGAAAATAAAAAATATACTTGTATCGTATTCTGACATACGATTTTCAAGGTTTTAGCAATTGGAAGCTAAATTAATTATGATCATTAATATTATACTGATTTTTATCAAAAGAAAAGAAATTTTATGTAAAATATAAATGATGTAATTATATAAATTAATTTAAAATAGAATTAAAAGTGCATGTAACGATAATAGAATTCAGGAATAATGACAAGAGAATACAAGGGAAAGCAAAAACGATGGAGTTGGGAAGTTATAAGTTGATGTCACATAGAAAGAGAGAGTCGTTACCGTTACGTAATATCGTGCGGGCTGCAGTGTACCAGTACCGTACGATATACGGATGACGAGGACAAGGAGGACGAGAAGAAGGAGAAAGTTGCATGGTTCGGGCAAAGGCTGACAGCACTTACACATGCTTGCACGCTATAATTCCTCCTTCCAATCGCTCACTACTAACAAAAGATTCGATCTCAAATATGTGATATTTATACGATTACATTGTCTCTCATTAACAATTTCCTACGGACATTTTGATATGATATCAAGGGCACGACGATAAATAATGGAAGGGAAAAATAGGAGGAAACACGGGTGCGAGGGTACAAGAGACGTGTCGTCGGTCGATGAGGCTAGACGAGCTGATGGCGTAGTCGACGCCACTCCCTCCGAACTCGAAAGGATCAAGGTTAACCAAGGTCAACGGCCAAGGCGCCTAGCGCTTAATCGACTACGTAGCTGGCACGACACCCTTAATTCTTCTTTCCTTTTTCATTAAGTACTTATTTTCTAATAAACCCAACATTTTTCGTTCGCGTTAGTTTTTTACTAAATGACAAAAAGAAAGAGGGAAAAAGCAGAATTATGCACCATTTATTTAAAGAAAATATTTCATTAAATGAGTATATAATTACTATGAGTTCTGTCAACGTGCTTTTTTTGTCAATAATTTTGATGAGATAAGATACAAAAGAAGTTGAAAAATTTCATATACCAGAAAAAAATGTTTTAAACATTGACTTTTCTCACCTGTTGAACGTATTTATAGGTATTATTAAAATGCGTTTTTCAGAGTATGCGCACTTATGTATATGTACACAAAATTTATATCAAAATTTACATCAAAATTTACATCAAAATTTACATCAAAATTTACATCAAAATTTACATCAAAATTTACATCAAAATTTACATCAAAATTTATATCAAAATTAAAATTAAATTGAATACTTAGTCATTTTGATAAATTAAATTTATCTAACTCAGGCTTTCGCATAATTTTTATCTTACCAATACTCGTTATGGCCTGCGATCTCATCGAAACATTTTAAATTAATTCCTTATCTACATATTCTCACTTTTATGAAGTTTTTGCCTACACATTTAGAAACAAATGATTCAACCACTTTCTGTCTTTTGATTCAGTTATTTTCTTTTAATTTAACAGTTGATTTAATTTAACAATTCATACCTTATTAATAGCTTATACTATTTATCTTAATTTAAAAAAAATTTTAGTTTTATATATTAACACGAACCATTTTATTTTAGATGATAATAATAATAATAATAATAATAATAATAATAATAATAATAATAATAATAATAATAATAATAATAATAATAATAATAATAGTAGTAGTAGTAGTAATAATAATAATAAGAAGAAGAAGAAGAATAATAAGAATAATAATAATACGATCGTGATTTAATTTCGATAAATTCTAAAAGATTAATTTGAACATTTAGAAAGCTTAAAGGTTAAAAAGTAATTCGATCGTATTTAAATATTGTATAAAACTTCGCAAAGATTGAAAATAAATAAGTTGTATAATAGTTTCAAGAATAAAAAATGATTCAAGTACAAATTTTAAGCAACAAAAAAAAATTTAATTGTTTTTGACATTTATATCGGAGATTAAATTACAAACATAACTTGCAAGTGATTCTTTCTAAATTTTAAATGAATTATAAATAAAATACTTTATTTAATTCACTGAATTATAATAAATTATTTAATTAATGTTTAGTTATATTTTAAATCTAATACCAAAAAATAAAAACGAGGTTTGTTAAAGAAATTTTATCAATATATTATTTAAAATATGAGCATTATTCTAATTTTATATTCTATTAACTGAAAATATATTTAATTAATGCAAGAAAAAATTTGAATATCTATAATGTAATAAAATACTATATATGATGTCGTTTATTACATTGTAAATAGTAGGAAAAGTTAAGCTATTTCATAGGTTATTAGTACAATTAGCGACATAAAATATTGATACATTATAAAAGTATTTATAACTCTTGAACAGAATAAATATCGATAATAATAAAATAAAATAGTGAATACTTTTTATATATATTCCATTAATTTGTAAAATTTGAAAACTTTATTACAATAAAAATTAATAAAAGATGAAACGAAATTTAAATTTTATCAAAAAAATATATTTTCTCTTATAAATGTGTGTAAAATAACTTGATATTACTTTTAGTAAATAATTTAAGTAGAAGAAAGCATCGCTTGTTATAGATTACATAATAGATACCAGATGTTTTTTTCTTATTTATTAATTATTTTATAAATTAATATATATCTATTATTTAATTAAAATTTTTTTTCTAGCTTCCTTATTTTCTCTCACTATCTCAATCTTTCATTTACTCATCCATTATTATAATTCTTAAACAAAATTTTTTAAAAATCTAAAGTAAGTTTTCATTTATTTAGTAAAACCTTTTTGTCTACCAATAAATTTAATTAGAACATATGTTATTTAATTCATTAAAAATTTCTAAAATTACTATTGATTAAGAAAAATTTTAATTATTTAATTATTGTTTTTTCTCACAGAAAAATAATAAATTTTTCTTATAGGATAGTTAAAATTTTTTTATATGAAAATATTAAAATTTCAACGACCACTAATATATGAAAAGATTATCTATAACATTTATTATAATATAAATAAGTAAAATACAGTTTTATAAAAATATATTTTTAAAGAAACTTTTGTACTAATGTATAAAATAAATATTTGTAACAGGGTCAAAAAATTTGTTTTCAAATAATTAATGTATAATTATTTAACATAATATGAACTAAATTAGAAATATAATTCTTGTTATCTTTAGATAAGAATTCAAATTTCTATATAATAAATTTCTAATTCTATCTAAAGGAGTGAAAAAGTAATTTAATATAAAATTTTAAAGACTTATATATACAACTCTGAAAATCTAATACATAACAGTAACATCAATATTAATATGTGATTAAATATTAATTTTTCAAAACTAGTTAAATATATAAGTATTAAAAAAAAGAAGGAATACGAATGATGTATTAGGTAATCAATTATATTTAAAAATACCAATATTTGTATCACGAAATGTTAATTATAAAATTATTATCTAACCTTGTTTTTGTATATTTAATATATTTTAAGTACAAAAACTACTACTCTTATAAACAGAACTAGATGTCTTATACATCACCAAACTGTATCCATGAATTAAAAGTATATAACATAAAATATTTACATGCATGTAATTAAACATAATTATATTGATAATTATATTCATTACTTAAAAATAATCATTTTTAATTTTTTTGGTGACAATTGTAATAAAAAAATACTGAATTAATACAAAAAATATTTATATCTTACTTATAAAATAATTGTGAAGTATGCGATTGTATTCATTATTATTAGTACAATATTCTAAGATTCTTCAAGAATTTGTCTTTATGAAGAATACTTAATATAGTTATACAAATTTTGCTCTGATAAATATAATAAAAAAATTGAGAAAGTTGAAACTTAGAATAATACTACACCAAAAAAGTGTAGTTTTTATTGTTTAAAAATGAAAAATCTAAAAATATACTGACAAGATAAAACATTTCCGGTTTCTGATTTCATATTGTATTTTCTCTTTAACTGTCTCCCTTTCTCTCTCTCTCTCTCTCTCTCTCTCTATATATATATATATATATATATATATTTTTTTTTTTTTAATTTATTGTCATAATTTGATTTCCACCAAATACGGCCTTATGAGTCGGTTGATCGAAATTGATCGATCAGAATTTTCTTCGATAACGTCGATCTCTTTCCTTTGCTACCTTGGTATAACTATACACTTCATTGCGCTCTTCAAAGTACATATGTGCTTGTGGCTGGCTCTCTTAAGAAATTGCTTAATGAACCTGGTGGCGGTGGCGGCGCTGGCGGCGCTGGTGGTGGAATTACTCGCTGTGCCTGCCTGAAAGTAAAGTAGAAACGTTGCAGTGGGTCAAGGAGAGACGATGGAGCGGCGCGCCACGGCTTTCACTTCCTCTCTGGCAAATATGTATGCACGAGCGCTCTGGCCTCGACGCGCTGGCTTCACAGTCTATTCCTTCCCTTTATATTTTTTTCTTTTTTCCATTTTTTATCATTCTTCCTTGCAGCGCCAAATTACCTTCTACTATTAACTACTATGTTTTTTTAAATTCTATTTTTTTCAATAAAAGAAAACGCCTAAATCTACCGATTCTTCTATATATATATATATACACCATTTGTTTTTATTTTCTTCTAAAGTATGAATCATCCATAATGATTATAAACAATTAAAAAAATTACACTTAATTCATCTTAAACTTTGAGTATGTATCTTTTAATTAATTTATTTCGTAATAATCATATTATTATTTACACAAAAATAGCAAACGACCGATTTTCTAACATCAAATGTTTTCATTTTTATAAATTATATGCACGTTCTCTTTAGTTTTTGACGAAAAAAAGAAAGGGGTAGGGCACATTTTAAATAAATGGTTCGGATATTTTATAAATATTCGTTTGGCAGCTCAGTTTCACTAACAAAAAATACATTAGATTTTGTAAAACAAAAATAATAATCTTCCCGATGAAAGTAAAAATATGAATAAAAATTTTTAAATTATTAAAATAAATTTCATTATATTTACATACATCATTGTTTATTTTTAAATACTATCTAATTTGATTTGTATGTTATTATAATATTTACAAAAATATGCTTAAAATAATCTCTTACTTTTTTAGTTATTTTAATTCTATTTAAAGTAATATCGTTCACATCTTTATGTGCAAGATTGTATATAATAATTAGATCTAAGGATATCAAATGTATTGTTTTAGAAACTGTATTTTGCAACTGTAAATGACTATGTAACTTAAGCATTTTCAAACTTATGGTCATGTAATACATATTAAGTAATTCATTAAATATTTTTAATTTTCATTGATGCACTTTTAAAAAATATTTTGAAATTATAAATTTAAAAAATTTTTTTTTTCATCTTCAAAAAGTATGATTTTTTTACTACAAATTAAAATCAATTCTATTTATATAACGAATAGTTATGGAAAAATAAAAAAAAAAATTTATTGAAAACATGAAATAAATATTTGCAAAAAAATTAATTTAAATTTTATTTATATATAAATAATAGACTTGAAATTAGAAAAAGTTGTGTATTTTATTCGAGTTTATAAATTTTAAGACGCTTCGGTGTAGAAATATAGATTATAAAATATAAATAATTTATATATTTTTCATTCACATATATAATTTAAAGACACTGATATTTTTAAATCTAGGTACTAAATTTCAATTGTGGTCTTTTATCTGGGCTATCACTTGTAAAAAAAAAATTCCAATGATTATTTTAGAATCATCTGTTACAAATGAAGCAGTTATTATCGCAATAGGCTATAGTTATGATAAGAGTATATAAATGTTACACGATAATGATTAGATATACTGTTTATATGATTTTAGTGGATGCAAGGGAATTAGTACAACAGGCGCGAGATCCAACAGAAAAAGATGTATTATCTTTGGCTTCAGTCAAATCAGAGCCAGGTTCAATTACAAGCAACAGGCTTCTCCATGGCATTCTATCACAGCATCATTCACATTCACAACATCAACATCAACATCAACAGCAACAACAACAACCGCAGCAACAATCACATCATCACCATCATCATCATCATCACCACCATCACCAGCATCAACACCAACAACACGGACTTGGTGCCTTACAAAATAGTTATGGTCGACATCTCGGTAACCAACCACCTTATAGTACTGCCGCTATACCACCTACTAGTACACCAGGTACGCTTTACTTCTTATATAAAAAATTTAATGTTTTTTTATATTTGATCATTAAAATTCTGCGATAAAATATGATATTATTTATGACTCTTGAAAAATAATTAATACTTACTAAAGTTCTGATAAAAGAATGGAGGAAATGAACGAGTAGATTTACTTTAAATATTTACAAATGTAACTTCTCTAAATTTATTTTTTATATGTATTGATTTCAACATTACGATAAAAAATATATATTATATTATTTATTGAATTATTAAAATTAATTCTAGTTTATATTATTAATATCAATATAAGAAAAAGAAAAATTTTATTGTACAATAATATTAATATCTATATAAAATACTATAGAAAAAATTCTAGCTATATCATATTTATAAAAAGTTTTAGTTATTTATTTATATTTTAATTTTTCTTATTCAACGAATTTTTATAAATATTTTACGCGTGATAACAAGTTATATATTTTTCAAACATATCTATATTTGTAATTTCTAATATTTCTTTTAAATCGTTGGATTACTTTCATTTCAAGTACTTAAAGGTCATCAACTGTATTCTTCAGTAATTATTTCAGTATTTCTGGAATAATAAAATAGTAATTTGTGCCTAATGTATTTACCACTGATAATATTATAATATAAGTTTATTTAAAGTTTTTTAATTTATATTTATAATTTAATTGTAGCACAATTATCAATAAAAAATTATCAATCTGTTTAATTTATAATAAAACATTTTAGATTCTATATATATATATTTTTTTTCATTTGTTCATTCACAACGTAATTATATTAAATATTCAAACCAATGAAACATTAAATTTAATTTAAAATGGTTATTGTTCTTATATTTTACAATAAAAAATTAAAAATTAAATTATATATACTATAATTTATCGAATGTATTTACTAAAAATATTTATATATTTTTTTAAACTTGTATAATATGTAGTATTAATAAAGTGCGTTTAATAAGATATACATATATATATACCTCATCTTATTGGTTAGAGGTTAGCAGCTGAGATCTCGCTTTGCTTTGCATGACGCGAGAGAAAGAAAAAAATCACGCAGCATTTCGTGCAAAAACCTTTTAGGACTGGTTTTAAAATATATAGCGGAGCTTTGGAAGAAGAAGGGGAACAGTAAGACCGTGGGAAGGGCTTGTGTGCATAACAAGTAGCCAGATGAGCTTCAATTTTTCAAATTTTAAGCTTCTAGTTAACTGTTTATCAATATGTGTGTGCAATAGAATTTAATTCGTAAGGACAAATAGAAATTTTGATTTCAATAAGCAGGAAGCGGATCACTGCCAGCTAGTCCTGCCGATAGTGGAGTTAGTGATGTTGAATCAAGCACTTCATCAGGCGGTAACGAGGATGCAAATCTACTTTTAAAAGCGAGGCTAAATCCTACTTCATCCTTGCAGCCAAGCCTCAGTGCCTCTCATCACTCTCACCTCACAGCAGGTAAGATATCCTGAAACAACAAACAATGATACTGCGAGCGTGATGAAAACTTTTTTATTACATCAGCTAATGACTAATTTTGTTAATAAATTTGAAACTTTAATGATAAATTTATGAAATTAGCGCTTGGGAGACCAGCTTGTCACAGCCCGGGAGTATACGGGAGCTCAGGTGGCTTTTTACCTCCATCGTTCCACCCCCAGCAGCACCATCAACATCATCAGGCTGGTCAATATCAAACTCACAGAGGTAGTTCACCTCATCAACAACATTCTGGCCATGGAATGCCAACATCAATGGGACCACCGCATCATCATCATCTGCATCAGTCTCCAAATCTTCAACATCTACATTATCGGCAACCTCCTACGCGTAAGTATAATTTTAAAAAATTACCATATCATTATAAAGAAAATATAATGAATAAAATTGAAACAATAATATGATTCACTGGATTTAAAAAAATAAATTGCATATGTCTTTTATTTTGTTAATTTTTTTTTAAGGTCATTCAAAGATTTTATGTAAAATCGTAGCTGATTATAAAAATTTATTATATTTTTCATTTTTTATATACTTTAAAGTAATTATTTACTATATAGTATAGAATAGAATTATTTGGCATATTTTGATTAAAATTTTCTGTCAAATAACCTGTGGATTATTTAATTACTAAAAATATATTTTATAATATTTTTTATAGTTTTTAATTTTTAAAAATTAAAAAAAAAAATAATTTTTAATGAAATTCTATAAAAGAAAGTGACACTTGAATATGATAGTTAATAAATAAGGGTTAAGATATAAGTTCGTTAAAAAAATATTGCATTAAAATGTGACATAGGTAACAGGTGAATGTCGTTGACCGAAATTCGCTTGTCATTTCATGAAATAACGATTGCAGCACCTCGTGGATGATTAATTCACAAGCACATGATAAGTTCGTATTAGCACAAGTAGCCGTAATATCAAAAATATTTGTAATATAAATATGTTATATCTACTTATATTTATAATTTATAGAAAATTTTTTGAAATATTATATTTTTATTTTATAATAGTTTATATTTTTAAATTAATTTTATATTTTAAAATTTTGTACCATAATGAATCTATAAAATAGACGTGTTTTCTAAAAATTGAAAAGTTCAGAAAATAAAAAAATAATTTCACATATTTTTTTATAATTCTATATTAATTGTCACCATATTAAAATTTTGGTAACAATACCTACTAAAAAGTCATTTTTAATTATTTAAAAATCAAAATTTTTAATAAATCATTTTTATTAATTTATGTTAAATAATCAAAATTTCATAAGAATATATCATAATTATTTTTAAAATTATTACATACATATAAATTAATAACAGGGATTGATGACTAGGCGTAAATGTATGATTCAGTAAGATACGATTATTGACCGCTAACAATAAGTAGGAGCGTAAAAATGCATTTGTGTTTGAATTGTATTTACGACTGTGTTCTCGATAGTAGCTGCGACTGTTGACCTAAATTGCTTTCTCTTTCGCCCTCACTCTCTCTCTCTCTCTCTCTCTCTCGGTCTCTCTCTCTCTTTACCTCCCTCCAGATTTGTTTCAAACATTTGTCTATCTATCTATCTATTTATCTTTTTATCTCTCCATGTCATTTTTTCTTAACTTCGCCGTCAACGGAAGGAAAAACTACAACCAGTTCAACTGTCATTACATCTGTATCTTGAAAAGAAGTTAAACTTTAATTGTACTATTTTACAACTAAAATTTTCAGATACTCTTTACTTTCACTAATTTTTTGTAAGATTGTAAGTCTTTTATTTTTTAATATTCATTACATGTATTTCGATAGTTTATTATTCTATTGTTTTTAAATGAGTATATATAATTAGTAATATGACATAAATTATTTAATATTTTCAATAATTATTTGTTAAAAAAATTGCATTACATATTCGTTTCCTACTTTAAATAGTTAATATAATTTTTAATTCTTATTTATTGATACAAATATTACCTTCAAACTTGTAATAGCTGTTTCAAATTTGATGAGAAATACTAATTATTTTTATTAAAAACATTAAAATAAAAATTTATAATGACTATATTAAGGTCATTTAAATTTTCGATATATAATACTAACATTTAAGAGCTATATTTGTTATGCTTTAAATTATGAGAAATGAAGAAATTTTTAAAACAAGCTTAAGCAAGATATTAATGTAGGCTAGATAAATACGTGAAAAAACATCAAAAAATATTTATACACATAAATATTGGAAATGCGTTTTATATGTATTCAAAAACCATACAATAAATAAAAATTCTTAAATTTACTACAAAACTAAATTTTTATATTAAAAGGTGTAATTATTAATTTTAATAATATCCATCTTTCTAGTAAAATGGGTAATTAAAAATTTACAATGTATATCATCACAGATTGTGTATATATTATTTATGCAAATTTTAGAAGATTGGGTTATTTTTCATTAAAAAATTCTCACATAATCTTTTTTATTACGGTTTGAGGAAATAATGTAATAATAAAAATAATCTCGAATATTTAGATATTTTTAAGCAATGTAGAATGCTTAATTATTGTTTGAAACAATATAGGTATTGAACGTATTCTGCTGGAGGTACTGGAAGTGTCAGAAAAAAGGCACTGTTGGCATTTGCAGTAGATAATTGGCTAAGCGTTGATCGTCCTCGTTTCCAGTATGGCCCCGGGCAGCGCATTCGTATTATTAATCGCGCAACATCACAATGCCGAGAACTCGAACTCGACAAGCCAGCAACGCCAAGTAAAAGTGTGCCGGATTGTATAATCGAACGTGAATAAGCAAAATGTTACGCCATAACGATTTGGTAACGGGGCAAACCCCACTCTCCTTACTCATTCGTACTTGCGTTCTGTATTCCATTGCAACTCCTATACTACAAGTATAGCGTCCTAGCACAACCTGCTACGATGGTCAGAAAGAAGGCCAAAAAGAAGGATGGAAGCACCAGAACTTTAACATACAAAGATTACAAAATACTTTTATGTTTATTTTTGTTTTTAACATTTATTTTTATCAAGCCACGCCTTAAAAATTTTAAATTATATTCCCATTGACATATTGCCTTCGTGAAAAAATTATTAATAATATATTTAATTCATTTTATATATTTTATATAATTTCAATGTAAACTTGAATTATTAAATATTATAACATTTTTTATAATAAAGGTCATCAAAAATATGATAGAAAATAAATATATATTATAAGATCTTTGATCTATTGTACAGGTGATAATTCTTTCTTATTATTTGTATGATATTTGCCTTTTTATGAACTAAAAAACATATTTTAGCAGATTTGGCACAATTAAGAATAAGTTATTTAAAGAAAATATTTACTTAAATAAAAATACTTATAATAAATTTTATTTTACTTTGAGTTAATTTTAAAAGAAACAAATTATTTTACACTGGAAAAAAATTAAGACAACTATAAAGTAAAATTAAAAATTATTTAATCGTTAAAAAAAATCGTATAGATTAGTTTCTTCAGAATTATTTCGTAAAAATATTTGACTAAACAGATTCTTAAACTTAAAAATGCCAACTGTCACTTGACTTTTACGAGCAAAATATTTTCAACTGATTTTCAAAATTAAAAATTAATATAAATAATAGTACATAATATTGAAAGAAAAATTAAAATCATTTCATTTTTCTAATAACATAATATCAAGTACTAAGAGTAAATAAAAACGTTGTAATTATGTCAGTAAAATTTATATACTAAAAAAATTAAAAAATTTATTTACTTTTATTTTTAATATTTTTATCAATTTAATTCTTCCAAAACATAAAAATAATTTCTTTATCTTATTTTTATTTTAAAAACTATTTACCCTCTTAAATGCATTTTTTTTTTAGAAAATAACTAATATTTTAAATAAATTTTAATTATATTTATATGTCCATCTTTATATGAGTTTAAATTGTATTTTCTTAACTTAAATAGAAATAATGAAATTTTCTTTAACACGTTTGTGTTTTATTAAATATCAAAAATTTTTTACTTGAAAACTGCATACAATATTATGTAATCAAGCTTACCTAATTTTTGCAGTAAATATAATAATAAAATAATTTACTTGAACTTTATTTATTTAAATTTAATTGACTTAATTTTTAACAAATTATTTTTAAGTTGTTTTAAATAAAATTATATTATAAATTCGAATTTTAAACAAATGTAAATATTAATAATATTTATAAAAAATTTTTTTAAACCATTATTGCTTCTTGTAGAATAATTATATTTTATGAGGAATAATTCCTTTTATTAGTTTAAACTTGCAATTTTTATAATAATTTATTATTTAATATTTTATTATTTACTTTGTTCATAAATTTTTTTTAATTTATATAAATTTGAGTAAATAAATTAAATACGTAAAATTATAAGAAACTAAATTTTAATTACAAACTCTTTTCTTTTCGATTTAATATAATTGCTATATAATTTTATTATATATTTTGCACAAATATTACAATATATATTTTGTTTAACTATTAGTATTTGAATACTCTACATATATATATATATATGTGTGTGTGTGTAAATTGACTTATAAAGTTATTTGTTGATAAAATAATTAAATATTAATAATATATGAATTTAATTTTTTTAATATAAATTATTACAAATATTTATATACAAGCAGTATTAAACTTATTTTTTCAATTAAATTTTGAAATGATATAAAAAAAATTATTACTTTCTGTAGTCATGATATAATTACTAAATTATTTAGTATAGATTAACTAGTTTATAAAGATTTTTTCTACAAAAATTCTTATAAAGCACCATAGAAAAGTATAATATAAAATATTTTGTACTAAAACTTATAACTAACATATCACCAAGAGTATGATTTTATATAAATAAAAAAAATTATCTATAAAGTTTGGAAAAGAAATAAAAATTTTTTAATTTTAAATTTTAAATTTAATGTAATAAATTTAATAAAATCTTAGAGTAAACTTGTAATTCTTGATTTAAAAAATAGATTAAACCGAAAACATTTTTAGGAATTAAAATGAATAGTATTTAAAATCTGTTTTGTATATATGAATTTAAAGAGTTTATATCATATCTTAGAAAAAATTTCTTGAATATTTTTATAAAATTTTATACTTATAAAATATTAATATTAAACCTATAAAAGAAATATTATTTAATGTTAAAATATATATAATAACAAAATTATATCATTGAAGATACTAAAAAGAACAAACAATAAAATTTATTGGTGTTGAAAAGATATTTAAAAACAAATCTTATTTATATAAATAAATAAATAGATAATTAGTAATTGAAAATAATTGGTAAATGATGCTATGAAATGGTTTAATAGAATGTATTAAAGTAGATGATATAAATAATCGTACTTAGATGTACATACCAAAGACTCATATAAATATATAATTATAAATAATAAGTTTCAAGTTTTCATATTTAATTAGATAATATGTGTCTATGTATATATGCGAGTAAATAAAACTTTTCATATAATACAATAATATTATTAAAAATATAATCATTTGATTAAATAAAATTATTACATAAATTTTTTAATTAAAAATCTCAAGTAGTTAGAATAATACATTATTATTAATTAACACATTTTTTTAAATTTTATTTGGCAAAATATTTTATATACGCTAAAGATCTTTTTATTTAAAAAATAATTTATATATTTTGCTATTAAACATTTTTAACTATAATTTATTCTATATAAATAAAAAATAAATAAAAACCATTTCTATGTGAAATTTTTCAAAACATTTGCAAGTTTTAACGAAAATTTAACATTATTAGTATAAATTATATAATATTAAATTAAAGATAATGAGAGGTATTATTAATAATTTTTTTCTAGCAAACTTTTTAAGTAATGTAAGTTTAAAAAATATTTCTTCAGAATGATTTAAAATTGTACTTATAATCATATCAATTCTAATTAATCCAATATAAATGTTCTGTGCACGTATAAATCAACATTAATTTATTGCAGATAAATTAAATACAACATGAAAAAATTAAAATAGTATCAAAATAATCAAAAATATTGACTACAATATATTTGAAATCGAAAATCTTTAAACGCAAGGTTCAATAATAAGTTTGATTCAGTTAAATTATACAGGTTATTGCATGAACTAATTATTCATCTTATCTATAATAATTTTACATATGTATATTACGAAATCACACATTAAATTATTTTATACATTTATTTTATCAGACACATTGTCGATAGTAGATTGCATTAGTGATGGACAGTGAAACTTATAAAAGTGCTAACGTAATTTTATATTCTTTTATGAAATTTGTCTCCATAGATACTTGATAATAAAACAAATGAATAGAAAGATTGGCCATTAAATTTATTCGTTCTTATTTACTACTTCGAAAATATTAATTTCTTTACATCTAATTTATTTGTAATCATTAGAATTTTGTGATTTTTTCTTTTAAGGATCATTTATAATCATTTATAATTCTACACGAATAATAACGTTTCATTATCCACATGGAATTTTATTTTATCTTTTATTTCTTACATAGGTACGTGTATGTTCATAGGTATAAATTGACACTCAACTTATCGCGATAACGCTGCATTTATTCAACTCTTATTTAACGTTCAAGCACTTGATACTCGTAGATTATTGGTTCATTAGCCTTTATCGGACATTTAAAAAGTAGGCCTTCACCCTAATCTTTGCCAGCTTTGTTCATGAACATACCTACTTGTATAATACGAATACAATCTTACTGAGACGATATACTTGTTTTTATAGACATTACACAATTCAAAGCAGAAAAATTAAATCTTACTCGTTGCCTTGACATGTATACAATGATTTTTCCGTTTTTAAAGTTATCTCGTTACATTCGGAAGTCTCAAATAAAATCGTTATTTGATTATTAATACAAAGAAGAAATTGAAAATTTGATAAATTATTTATCTATACTTCGAGGTAAACATATAAAGAGTTGGCAGGTGTCCGAGTCGCAATTTTATACTTTTCAGTTTTTTCTTTCTAATGAAATGCTTGCATCATGGATCTTAAATATCGATAAGTACAATGGTATTCATCAGAAAATATCTCTCAAAAAATCAAAATTAATATGTACAAATTCAAATACCCTTGATCAGCAAAATAAAGATAATAATAACGAATTAGAAATGATGGGACAGAACAAGAAAAGTTAAAAAATATTGGAACGCTGATAAGTCTTAAATTACGTTCAAAGAGTTTAAATCATTGGCTCGCTTAAAAATTGGTAAGCAATTGATCGGTCTTTGTCAAGCCTTGGATCGTCTTCCTTAAGTGCATCCGGCCATAGTTTAACGCGGCATCTTTCGCCGCAGGCTACAAGGAATGGAAAAAGAGCAGAAGAGAACGACGAAGACGTAGATGAGAAGAAGGAGGAGGAGAAGGAGGAGGAGAACGATGAGCACGAGGAGAAGGAAGAGGAGGAAAAAGAATAAGAAGAAGAATAAGAAGAAGAAGAAGAACAAGAACAAAAAGAAGAAGAAGAAGAAGAAGAAGAAGAAGACGAAGATAGGGAGAAATGAAGGTCTTAGGTTTTTACACGAGTAATATATAGGAGTGGGAGCGAATGAGGCGATGTGCGCGTCCTTCCTGGGTCTCTGCCCCTATACCAAGAGCGAGACCGAGAGCGTTGCAGCACTTCACATTTGCAGTCTCTAGTTGTATGTGTTGGAACTCATTGCGTGCACGCGTCGCCGCAAAAATGCACGGCTTCCCGAGCTCCCTCTTGCTCTATCGCGAATTTCCGAGAGAGAGTGCGAGCGAGTAAGTGGCGGTTCTCAACCAGTATGGTGGTGAGCGAGCCATTCTCAAGGTCTAGCAAACGAGTCAGCTCTTATTGGAGTTTCTGATCCAGTCTCAGCGTCCATTTAAATGAAAATCATTGGTTTAGTTTAAAAAATTATTAAAGCTTGAAAAATACTACTAGTAACAGTATGGTATGAAAAGAAAAGAATAAGAACGGTAACAAAAACAGCAGCAATAACAAAAGCATCGACAAGAAGAATAAGGTAACTGCGAGTATTAAGACAAAGAGCATGCGAATGACAAGCACGGGCAGCGGGGGAAGGGGAGGAGAAAAGGCACGATGAGAAGCGAGAAGAACAAAGGAAGGCATGCAAACTCGTCCACGGAGAAGGCTCGAAATACGGATGGAGGCATTGGGCTAGCGTGCAGCAGAGTAGATGTTCGAAGATCAATATAATATGAAAGAATCTACTTGCTATAGACTTTTGCTCTAAGTACTGTCATACTAGTACAATGTTGCTCCGATCGTATAGACGGTGACCTTGGCGCCGGCAATTCACCCCGTCTGTCCCCCACTCGAACGTCCCCTCCTCCCTCTCCAAGTTTTCTGGCGCTCAGCCCGTCCGCGACGACCCCCTTCCTCCTCTTCCTCCTCCTCCACCGCCACCTCCACCTCCTCCTTTTCCTCCTCCTCCTCCTCCTCCTCCTCCTCCACCTTCGTCGCCGCCTCCCCTCCGCCCTCAGCAGTCGTCGCTCGTCTGCCGGGCTGCCCCTCCTCCAACGATTCTTCCTTTTCCTTGTTCTCGTGTCTCGCTTCCTCCCTCCCTCTCGCCTCGCTACCGCAGCGTGCGTCGTTAGTGCGTTATGCTGCACCAGTTAGAGGTTAAGTGTAGAGCTGCAAGCTTTCAAATTCAAACGTACTCTTCTTTACTTCTCGCCCCCTTTTAATCTTTGTTTTCTTCGTTTTGTTCATTTTCTTCTACAGCTTCTACTTTATTTTCCATAATAAGCTTTGGTACGAATGTTGCTAACTTATGTTTAATATATATCAATGGAATAATCCTTGCAGTCGAAAAGATATACTCTCACACTTAAAAAAAATGAGTATTTTCATATGCCCATAGATTATTAAAGCAAAGAAAAGGTGTCATACTTAACCAGAAGCAGAGGATAAAAAGTTCCAAGCTTAGCTCGTTCGATCGTACTTAACATCCTTCATGCATAAACAATTCTGAAGCTGCAAAGGGAGAGAGAAGGAGATAGTAGGGGACTATACCGCCTTGAAAATTGACAATTTCAAATGATTCATTTCCGGTCGTGTAGACCGGTTGCAGGTTCGCTCGTCATGCTATGCGCTCGTATTGTACACATTGACATACAAGTATGTGTACATTCGTCTGGGGACAACTTGCAAACCCTACTGCAAGTATGTGACAAGCTTGTGTTAGACCAATGGCTATGTGTGTATATATATATATATATATATATATATTCACTCACTTTTTCTAAATATAATTTTCAAACTTCAAATTTGTTTCGGTACCTTATCAACCTTTCTTCCTTAAAAATTATAATCTTTAATCATTCGTTTTATATAGTATTTTTATAAAATATTTGCTTCATTAAAAAGGATAAATACATGATATATTAATATAAATATAAATAACTATATATACATGTATGTATATATATAGAGAGAGAGAGGGAAAGAGAGAGAGAAAGAGAGAGTGAGGAAAATAAAGCTAGTTCTAGACCTAGACCTAGTGCGCTGTTACTCTAGCCTAGATTCACAATACACGAATAGAGGGAGAGAGAAAAGTGGAGAAAGTGGACAAGTCTCATTATTTTGCTTAACGCACAGTTGGAAGGAGAGACGAAAGAAAGTGCATCATACGTGCAATGGCGTCCATTTCACGCGGTTGTGGCTGTCGTCAATGCATTCCAAACTGTCTATGACCTTGCACTCTTTTATCTCCATTTCTTCTTAAGCTCATATATCTGGAACCTTTTATCTACTCTCTTAATGTTTTATTAAATACGACAAAAATTAAAATTTTAATTATACCCAAACGCAGATTAATATTATAAGTAATAATTCGTTAAAATTTTGTATTCTTATAAAATAAGATAATTTACTTGAAAAGTCCTAACATATATTAAATAAATAATTATTCATCTAAAGTTTTTATTGAAAGTTCGCGAATAAAACTAAAATAAAAAATTAGGAGATATGAAAATATAAATATATGTAAAAAAGTTACCTATAAAGGACTTCTTTCAATAATTTATCTACATTTTTATGAATATAAAAAAACTTGAAATTTGATAGATACTGTTTGAAATTTCATTACTTAATAAAATGGAAAGTATTTATCGCTTGCGCATTTCTGTTAGTTCTCAGTTTTATTTTTGGTTTTGAAAAAATATTATTCTAGATTTTTATTTATTCTTCTTACTAATTATAAAACTATTGAAAAAGTATTTCTTGTAATAGTTTATTATAAAATTGTATTAGAAATACATGTTATAAATAATTATTGGGAAAAATATATTCGGTTTAATAAAACGAAGAATTAAAAAAAATTGTTATTGATTATTTTACTAAAAATTAATCTGAAAATAATAAAAGAGGAGGAATTTAAATAAGTTACAAAATAAATTTCTAAATACATAATTAAAATTAATTAAAAAATTCTATAATATTTTAAATTTTTTAATTTGAATTTAGAAATTTTATAAAGGGTTTGGTTAAACATTCTATTTAAAATTACAATTATCAATAAGCAAGTACTATATACATAATAATTTATATTTTATAATTTTTTTTTTTAATTTGATAAACAACTTAGAGAAAATGAAAAGTTATAGCTATAATAATGCGTTCGAATAGAAAATTACTTGCTCACATTTTTATATAGATTCAATTGCGTGTCAGTATGTAGGTAACTATATCCTCTTAGTGTTGATTATGTATTTATATCTTGGCAACGAGTGTTGCCAACCAATCTGGACACAGTAAAATTTTTTAAAAAATTCTTAAATAGCATTATTGTTTTTTAATCTTTTCAAATGAATAAATAATTACATATATGGAATTACTGAAATTTTTTAAAATTTATACTTTTATATTGAACGAGGTGAACTTTCAGCTTAATGGTAATCGTTGAAATCAAATTTTTAAATTAACAAATATACCTACTTTATTGGCATTAATTTTTATTTATAAAGAATTTAATATATGATAAAAACATTGAACTATTATCAAAAGTTTACGAATAATACAAAAAATTAAATAGACAATCGTCCTGATGTTAGTTATACAGTTGTATTTATAAATAATTGTTAAAATAATTCTTTGTATCAAATATTGTTTAGAATATGTAAGATATAGTTAATATAGTAGTGGGAGTTGATAAAGGATAAAGCAATGTTAAGATGCAACAGGCGGCTTTTCAGTTAGCATACGTAATGGGCCTGAGACTCTTTTGGGGGTCTGCAGACTTGTTTGATTGTAGATGCGGTGAACAGGAAATCCTGTAGGTAGAACGTAGGCTCTGTTTTGCGTTGAGAAAAAAATGTGCAAATTGCAAAGAAGAGTGAGAAGAACAAGAAAAGAGAGGGCGAAAGAGAGAGAAATAAGAGGGGAAGAGGAAGATGACTTGATGGCGGGAGCTCAGAGGAATGGGGAGAAAGAAAGAAAGAGATAGAGACAACGGTCCAGCGCACTAGAAATGGGTAGGGATAGAGAGGGAGGAGCCCAGGAACAGAAAGAGAGAGAATGACGTCGTCGCCAGTCGCAGTAGTTGCCGGTCGTCGTCATTGCACCGGACTAGTATAGAAAGAAAAAGTTTGTGTGTGTGTGTGTCGGTGAAAGAGAGAGAAAGAGAGAGAGAAGGATAAGTTAGTCTGTCGGTCAGTGACTGCCTGACTTTCCCGACGCAGCTGAAGGTCAACTCTCCCCTTCTTTCCCTTTCCTCTCATGTAAGCTGCTACATTGCTACTGCTGCTGTCTCTGCTACTGCCGCTGCTTCTGACGCTTCTCTTGTCGAGTCGTCTTTATCCCACACTATCCTCTATCCACTTTCAGCTATCGGGTCTTCTTCCGTGCGTTGCGTGCAATAATATGAGCATACAAATGTATGAGCAAGCTGCAAGTAGCCGCTGACTACCATCGTATAATAGTACAACACCTTCACTTGTTCCTGTGGTACTCCCCCCACCAATCAATTGTCCGGTTGCTATACTTGTACTTCCGGTTTAACCAACAGACTTACTCTCTTCCCCTCTTTTTCATCTGCTTTTCTGGCTTGCTAAATAAATCTCACTTATTTTCACTTATTTACTATTTTTGTATTTAAATTCGTAAAATAATATGTAACATTTAAGCTTATTATAATATCAATTCATGAATAATTATTTAAACTTTTATTTAGTATGATTTATACTTAACTAATTATTATTTGTTTCTAACTGTAGTTTTTTATAACTTAAGATATTTGATTACTTCATTTGCAGAGTCAATCAATATTTGAATTAAGGGAGTAGAGGACTTTAAAAATTTTTTTTTATAACTTAAGATATTTAATTACTACATTTGCAGAGTGAATCAATATTTGAATTAAGGGAGTAAAGGACTTTAAAAATTTCTTTAGTGTATACATACAATCTTTCAATAACTAAAATTATGAAATTATTTATCTTTAGTTACTCCAATGATTTGCAAACAATAAAAATTATTCTTTACATATCTTAATTAATGTTAATAATAATAAATCTAAGTAGAATAACTATTTAAAATTATTACTCAAATACAGATCGTTTAAGCAATCAAAAAGCACTACTGAAATACAACCATTGATTTGCTTCATATATTGGTTAAAAACACTATGAATGTAAATACAAATGTAAATAGTTCGATAAAGTTATTTTGTGCTAATTTATAAACATATTTAGTAGATTCGTTTAAAAATTAAACAATTTCATTTTGTACGCGTATTTTTCAATAGTTGCTGTATTTTACTTCGTGAAAAAAAATAAACACCTAGAAACACATTCTGTAAAGTATTACGAATTACTATAAATAAAAAATATTGCAGAAATAAATATGATTAAAGTATATATATATTCGATAAAACATTATTTATATGGAAAATAATGTACTAACGAATTGATAGATGTAAATCTACAATCATTGCCATTTGCCAATACCATGAATTTTTACGTCAATCGATAAATTAGAATTATCTTAGTATAGATCGTGTAAAATTTTAATTAGACATAATTTCATTTATTAATAATAATGATTAATTTTTTCTGAACCGTTTATTATCTACATATTAAAAATAAAAATTTTAAAATAAAATACAAGAATTCTTTATAAACAATTTTTCTATTCTTTTAGTTTTCTTTACTTAAATAAGGTAAATGTTATTTATAAAACTAATATTATTTTAAATGTAAAATTTTTTATTTTTCCTCTCTCTTTCTTTCTCTTTCTTTCATAAAAAAAAATTTAGAAAATGTAACTTATAAATTTTAGTAACATTTTTAAGAATATATCATAAAACATTAATTTTTTCAATTCTTTCGGGTTAATATCATTTTTAAAACATACAATGTAAATATTGTAAACATTTTCATTTTTTTTCTTTCGTGAAAATTTCAGCTAATATTTTTATTCAAATATTTAATATTTTTCTATTATTGCCAGGAGCCTTATTAAAGTTTTAAAGAATTTAATATTCACACTCATGATATAAATGTAAATATCACCCGTACTCCACTGTGTTTGCTCGAGTAAGCTTTTCCTTATTTTGACACTTTTTACTTTCAACCACTTACACAAGAGGTCGCTATTGATGTAGCGGCAGAATGGAGTCTGCAAATAAACGTGCATTGTTGTTCAAGCTCACAATTATTGTGTCTCGGCAGCTGTAAGAGTTGCAACGGGTTAGGAGTTACATATTTATAGAATCGAATGGCCTGTAACTAGGCGTCAGTCCACTGCCCTTTCTAAACTCATGTGTGCATACAAATGCAAAGCTGAGTAGACGATGTACGAAAAGATAAACACTTGTTTACTCCATATATATTATTGTTGTTATTGTCGTTGCTATTATTATTATTATCATCATCATCATCATCATCATTATTATTATTATTATTATTATTATTTGTGTTATACTTTCAGTATCGGAGAGCTACAGTAGTTATGTTTCATCTATGTACGGAGGAGCGAGCTTTGCAGCACCATGTACACCTTCTCCTCCACGAAACAATGGTTCCGGACCCGGAACTACTGCTGGAGCAGGAGGTGTTCCTACAAGCGTCATCCAGGCAGCCACATCCTCGGTTTCGGACGATCTCTATTTGCTAGAGCTGGGCTTTCCAGCCCGGCCCAAAAAAAGCAAATTAAAAAAAACACGATTGGGCACGACCCAGGAATCAACAGGCCCCGGCCAAGCTTCACCCGTCAAACGAAAATCACGCGAGGGTTCCACAACATACCTTTGGGAATTTTTATTAAAACTACTCCAGGATCGTGAGTATTGTCCGCGTTACATCAAATGGACAAATCGCGAGCGTGGAGTCTTCAAGCTGGTCGATAGTAAAGCCGTTTCAAGACTTTGGGGCTTACACAAGAATAAACCAGATATGAACTACGAAACAATGGGCAGGGCTCTACGTTACTATTACCAACGCGGAATCCTCGCTAAAGTTGATGGACAGCGACTCGTTTACCAATTTGTAGATGTTCCCAAGGACATCGTTGAAATCGACTGTACCGGCGCGTGAGACAGGGCTCGCCCGTCCAGGGCCCGACCATCAACAGCGTTCGACCGAGGAACGAGACGAGCAAGCGTTGCCTGCGGGTCTAGTTGGCTAGAGCTTTAATGTCCCGCTGCCCGTCGCTACTTGCATTTACTCCTTTAGAAAGCTCCTTTTCGAAGATCCCCGGTGCGCTTTGCTTAACTGTCCTTTATTTTCTTCTCACTCCTTCAATCCCATCAGAGCCTTCTGCTCTCTCTACCTTGTCTGATCGAAGAATCTCTCGAATTGTCTTTTACTTCATTCAAGAATTTCCATGAAATTTATACTTTATGCAGAAGCTGTGAGTTAGCGAGAAAATTGATTGTCAGACACGTTGAAGCCGGACAAGCGGAAAATCATGAATAGAGATACAAAGAAGGAATAGGACAGATGGGCGAAATATTGGCGCACGGAGGAAATCTCCTTCAGCGATTTACTTAAATGTCGAACATTTAATAATGTAAAACTTATACGTAGCTACTAAATTTGTATATTTTTCGAAAACGAACTCGGCTAATTATTTATATTGTACATTTACATTGGAAAATTTGCGCATACCTAAACCCAGCATTTTCCATTTTTTAAAAAGGAGAATCGTCGTTGGCTTTACAATTGTATTGAACAAGCGAGGAAACATACAACGCGAATTGAGGGCTGTGAAAAACAAAAAAAATTAAAAAGGTAAATAAGTGGGTTTAGGTGCAATGATTAAGTAGAAATGGATGCGCGCGTTTTCTCTGTGTATTTGATAATCATAAGATTTCTGAGATAGACAGACAAAAAGGTAGGCATATATAGAGAAGAGCGAGAGGGAGGTGAGAAGGAGAGAGGAAAAAAGGGAGGGATAGTTGAGGATAGAAAGAGAAAGTGAGGGGGGGAAGAGAGAGAAAGTGATTACAGACAAACAGACAAAGACTCAGGCATGTACTCACGCACTATATATTTTTTTATAAATAAGAAATGGAGCAACAATTGTTTTTATTTGTGCTGAGGTGGTGACTAAGGTGCTGGCTATTATGAAACAAATCCACACATGTACACTTGCATACACATATTACATACGAGATCCAAGAATGTTATTTAGCGTTATAATGTTACTGATTCGTAAAAGATTATTAAAATAAATAGTATATCACTGTATATAATCTAAATCGTTAGTGTATAACTGTGTGTGCGCGTGCATATGCGCATACGTAGTATATACATGCGTGTGTGGGTACGCTCGCCCGCATATGTATGTATGTAATATTTGTAAATTGTATATAATATATTTCTATATTATATATTATACACGCATGCAAATGAACATGTATAAGCGCGCGCTCTTGCTTACACACATGCATGCATGCATGCACACACACCCACACACGCACACATACATATACAAACACGTACACACACCATACACACATACACACATGTTATACATATTACGTTATGTAGTGAAATCATGCAATTGTTGTGACTCTGTGAGATTACGTGTCACGTTGGAGAGGAAGGGCCTCGTTATACCGTGTTACGTTTGTACTGGCGTTGCCTTTTCAAGTATCGAAACTACCTATTATTACTGTATAATTAATCAATTATTTTTGCTATCAGTTATTCTAAAATGTTTTAATTCTATTGAAACATGAGTACGCACAGAAAATAACTTCCATTCTATATAACAATACACATAACTTGTATCAAATAATGAAGGCAATGGCAGTGTCAAACAGTTTAAAAAAATTGCCCTTCCTGTACCCAGGGTGTAAGAATAATAATAGTAATGATTATCAAGATAATTAATTTATTAACGTTCTGGGTCGTGATGTGAAACTGCTTCAACTTTAGATTGAAGATAATTTTTGTAAATATTATTGAGTGGAGTCACTTATAAAAATGCGTTATCGTTCAACTCTAATATTATAGTAAATATACTGTAATTTGAAGGGGAAAATAGACATTGTAAATGTGTAAATGTATGCATGCTAACGAATATGAATGAGCGTAAAAGTGAAATTATTGTAAGACTCATCAGTGCTCTCTGAACAATTATAACTCGAAGAATAGCCTCGACAATTTTCTTAAAAAAAGAGAGGGGAAATATAGAAAAATAAAAATGAAATACAGTAAAGTACAGTTATCCAGTGCTGCCAATAATGCCTGTAACAGTCCCGAATGATGTTTAAGTGCGCCTAACGATGGAAAAATCTTCTTTTTTTGTACACTGTAGTCCGCGCTAGACATCTTGGGACTGCAGACATACCGATGATACAAAACGGATTGCCTTTATGCATTAACAAAGTGTTGCCTTCTAACAAAAAAAAAAGAAAATAAATATAAATAAAAGACAAACAAAGAAATACAAAGTATAAGCGTCCCATTTATGGTAATAATTATATTTGTACCCCGGTACTTAAGGGAACAAAAAATAAATGATATATCACTGTCCTCCATCCTTATCGGCTCTCCCTATATATACATATAAACAGAAAAATACAAATCAACAAACACAAATATAAACTTGGCATATGCATCATCAGGGAACGAAAACTTCAAACCTTTACTTTAAAAAGTTAAAGGAATGGAAAAATATTGAATATTTTTACAATGTGAATCAATCCATAAAAGCTTGATCGAGAAACAAAACATATATCTTCACTACAAGGATTGTATAGATTTCACTTTTATCATTGTATTATTTTATTTGCCACAAATAGAAAATATAATAATAATAACGATTGATTGAGGTAGATTTTTAATTTTATCGTCCTATTTTCAAAACAAATTAACCTATAATTGTAAACAAAATTGTATATTAAATTAGAACATTTTTGAAATATATTTTGAAAAATATTCCAGAGTTTTTTAATGATTTTTAAAAACTGTTAAAATATTCATTTGTTATATTCTTTAGCATTAAATTAATCCATCTGATAAAATAAATAATAAGTAAAAAGTTTTGCATAAATTGATATACCTAATTATTCAAAAAATTATTCTTTATTTTATAAATAATAAAATAATTCAATAATAAAAGCAGGTATATACTTTCTTAATTTTTTTTGCAACTTCTATACACAATGACATACATTTTTAAAATATGACCGATCACACTTCAGAGGTCTTATTTTTAGGGAAAGTAAATTTACATATACATTCATAACATTTGACTACATTAGAGCATAATTTAATGAGTAAGACTCTGTTATAATAGGGATAAAGTATATGAATATTTACCTGTAAAATATATGAAATGCGATGAATTGAGGTAAGGAACTCTAATGTAACGTTCTGTGATTCGTTGTTTGTAGGTGAAATTTAATAAAAGATAATGTACGACAAAAATTTAATGGTTTTCTTAATTTCTTTTATACGATCTATCCAAATATTACAATTTCACTAACTCAATTTATATAATTAAATAAATACATTAAATTTTAACAGTACTAAATGTATAATAATTATGAGTTTCATTCGTTTAAAAATTACAATGTGCTAAAATATTGGATTTTATATGAAAACGTATTTGATCTTTATTTGATATATACATTCGTTTTTTACTCGTGATATTTAGTCGCGTACTATTAAACTAAATATTTTTTAACTTGTAAATTTAAACAGTAGGTCAAATATTCAAAAGATCTTTAAAAATATATAAATCTATAGATGTAGAGAAAATATAAATTAAATTTTAATAAATTTTTTAAATATAATTAGTAAATTGAGCATTAAAAAACTGTAATAATTAAAAATATTAACTACTATATTATAAAATACAAACTATTTGATAAATCTTGTTTCAAATAAATAATGAATTCAACCGCGAAATATAAATATTTTGTATTTTTTATATTACTTATACACAGTTTGTTTCTGAAGAAGTTTGTGTCAATTTTTTAGTAAAGATTTTAACATATCTTAAAAAATGTAGAAAGTAAATATGATCAATATACCTAAATAATATGTCTTACAAATATTTAACATTAGTTTAAAAAAACGATATTTAATAAAAAATAAAAGTGCAAAATTTCTTAAATACTTGATGGAAATTTTTTAAAAATAGAACCAGATACTGTTCATTCAACTGTCTAAATAAATATTATTAAAAAATAATTGCAAAAATACAGCATTAATCTCAAATGTATATGAATTATGTTAAATAAAACAAATCAAGATATTATAAAAATAATCATACAAAAAAAAATATATAAAATAAATATTGAATAAATAAAAATTTCAGATAAAACATTAAATATATAAAAATAGAGAATTAATTGAAATTTATTAAAATAAAAATAGTTATAAATATTTCATAAATATACTTAATTATAATTAAAAAATCTTACGCAAAAAATCCTAATTTAAAAATCTCAAGATTGCACCTTGCTTTTTAAAAACTTACATTAAATTTATATAAAGATATTTTGTTACTTAAAATTTATAAAATCAATTTATTTGAGCAACATATAAATTTTGTTTTTTTCTTGACAAAATACTTGCATAAAAAAAATAAAATATTCTTAAATGCATAGAAAATAATTTTCAAGAAGACAAACAGTTTTTTCTGAAAAAATGAAATTATAAATCTTTTCGTATTTATAATATCATGAAATTTATTTCATATTATTTTATTTTTTATTAGTTTTTAAAAATATCATGAGAACATTTTTATAGATTTGTTAAATTAAACAAATAGTATTATATTATATAAAAATAATTATTAAAAATCGATATTTTATACTTGTAAAAAGTACCTTTAAAAAATATATGTAAACAAATGAAAAAATTTTCAGTGATACATAAAAGCTTAATTTTTTATTATTAAATTTTAAAAAATAATTGTATAAAATAAAATATTAAAATTAAAGATATTGATTATTAATGTTAAATAATTTAATAAAATTATGGAAAATGGATACTTCATTTTTTTAAGTATATCAAAATATCAACGATTGTGAATACTTGATTAAAAAAAATTTATTAAAAATTTAAAACTAATTGAAACTTAGAAAGATATAGACTTATTGTATTTTTTAGAAATTTAATTGCATTAATTTGAAATTTCACAAATAACGTTTTTTAAATAATTTTGAATGTGCTACCATCTAACTTGTATATGAAGAAATATAAGTAGATTTCTATCGACATGGTAATTATAACTTTTAAACCTTAATTTATTTTTTTAAATCATAATATTATTTTCTATAAGTTTCAATTAGATAAAAGAAGTAAATTTGTATATTAATTAAAATGGGATATCATCAAAAGATATATAGGTATTGACTTAAAAAAATGAAAATAAACCTTATTTCGAAATTAAGTTATTTTTATTCATAAATAATACAAAATTTAAAAAAATTTAAACTTAAAATATCAATGTAAAAGACTAATGAATCTGTTTATTAAAATAATATATTTAATGCTTTTAAGATTTTTATAAATAAAAATTTGATGAAATGTTCATTTATTGTATTTATAGAATTTAAAAGTACATATATCTAGTTAAAATACACAGGATTACTGTGAATTAATAAAATTATGATTAGTCGATAAAGTCGAAAGAAAATTAATAATTGCAGTGAAATAAGAATAAGGGAACGAAGATAAAGAATGAAATGTAATGAAAATTTAGTTGCTGTATGCAATTGCATGTCTATGTATTACGTAGTATGAGTATGGAATACCGTAGACATAAACTGAGTTGAGCAAGTAAGTAAACTTATTATAAATCTTACAAAAATTGTATAAATTGAATTGACAAACTAGTTATTTTATATTAATGTATCTAATAAAAGTGAATTTTTTTATATATTTAATTATAGAATTGATTTTCGAGGACATTGTATACTTTTGTGCCACACCCGTGCGGCCATTTTGGCCTAACAAGTGTGAAGAAAGATAAAATTTAAAGGGCGTCTGAATAACTATAAAAATCTAAAAATGGATCAACAAATTACACCAAAGGAGGTGAAGATTCTTGAGAATCCTGAGGACATTCAAGAAAGAAGAGAACAAGTATTGGGTCGTTATGCCAATTTCAAAGCTGAAGCTCGCAACAAACGTGACAAACTCGAGGACTCTCGCCGTTTTCAGGTATAACTATAATTTTATTTAATTTTCAATCAAGTTAGTAATATTGTTTATTAAATTAGCAGTTTTATTCATACTTTTATATCACATTTTTATTCTAGTATTTTAAACGTGATGCAGATGAACTCGAAGGTTGGATTTATGAAAAACTACAAGCTGCCTCTGATGAGAGCTATAAAGATCCAACGAATCTTCAAGCAAAAATCCAAAAACATCAAGCTTTTGAAGCAGAAGTTGCAGCTCATTCTAATGCAATTGTTCTACTTGATAATACTGGATCAGAAATGATCACTCATCAGCACTTTGCCAGTGACATAATTCGTAAAAGACTTGGTAAGTGTATATCAGAGACTTAGTAATATTTAAAATTAATAAAGATAAATTATATTTCTTTTAATATCAATTTATAAAACTATAAAATTCAACTGTACATAGAAAATTCCTTTTTTATTAGTTTAAATTACTTTAAATTGATATTAATAAAGATTTGCACATGGAAAAGAATTAATTTGTCAGGAAGAGCTCTTTATGTAACATTAAAATAAGATAAGAAATACTGTATTTTTTATGCTATTTACTAGAAAAATAAAGATACCGTATAATTTTAAGAATTTAGATTAATTAAAACCAAAAATGTATACGTTTTGTAATTATATAATAATGATTTTAAAAAGTACACATTGATAAGTATTTTCATAGTTTGGTATTTTATATATTTTCAATAAAAATTTAAAATAAAATATAAAGGTATTGTATAATGAAAATTATTTGGTTCAATTTTAAAGAGGAGCTACATCGTCTGTGGGAGCTACTTCTTTCTCGACTGGCTGATAAGGGCTTAAAACTTCAACAGGCTTTGGTCCTTGTGCAATTCATTCGACATTGCGACGAAGTAATGTTCTGGATCCATGATAAAGAAGCATTCGTTACAACTGATGAGTTTGGCCAGGATCTTGAACACGTGGAAGTATTACAAAGAAAATTTGATGAGTTTCAAAAAGATATGACGAGTCAAGAATATCGTGTAACCGAAGTGAACGAATTGGCTGATAAATTATTACTCGATGGACATCCAGAACGCGATACCATTCTTCGTCGTAAGGAAGAGCTCAATGAATCTTGGCAACGTCTCAAACAGCTAGCAATACTTCGACAAGAAAAACTTTTTGGCGCTCATGAGATTCAGCGTTTTAACCGAGATGCTGATGAAACTATGGCATGGATCGCTGAAAAGGATGCTGTTCTTTCATCTGATGATTTTGGACGTGATCTAGCTAGTGTACAATTATTGCAACGTACTCATGAAAATGTTGAGCGTGATCTTGCTGCTCTCGAAGATAAGGTGGCTACTCTTGGGGCTGAGGCAGACAGACTCGCCGGCGTACAACAGCCTGAACATGCCCAACAAATCCAAACTAAACGGGCTGAAATTCTCCAATCATGGGAAGGCCTTACTCTTAAAGCCAAAGAACGACGTCAGAAACTTGATGAATCTCACAGCCTGCACCGCTTTCTTGCCGACTACCGTGATCTTGTTTCATGGACAAACGATATGCGAGCTATTATTTCTGCGGACGAGCTTGCAAAAGATGTAGCTGGAGCCGAGGCTTTACTCGAGCGTCATCAGGAACACCGTGGCGAAATAGACGCGCGTGCAGATAGTTTCGAGGCCAGTGCTCTCGCTGGTGGTCGGCTCCTCGAGCGACAGCATTATGCCGCTGAGGAGGTTGCTCGTAAGCTCGAGGCTCTTGGTTCCGAACGTGCAGCTCTTCTCGAACTTTGGGAACAACGACGAGTTCTCTATGAACAATGCATGGACTTGCAGCTATTTTATCGGGATACGGAACAGGCCGATGCCTGGATGGCCAAACAAGAGGCCTTTCTAGCTAACGAGGATTTAGGTGATTCGCTGGATGGTGTTGAGGCTCTTGCTAAAAAACACGAAGACTTCGATAAATCACTCGCTGCTCAAGAAGAAAAAATACGCGCACTCGATGAATTCGCGGGTAAACTCGTCGAAGGAGGCCATTATGCAGCTGACGAGGTAGCCCAGCGTCGCGCGCGTCTACTTGAGCGTCGTGCCTCCTTGCTAGAACGTTCAGCACGGCGACGATGCGCCCTCGAAGACGCTTATAGACTTCAACAGTTCGAGCGCGACTGCGATGAAACGGCCGGATGGGCTCACGAAAAACTTAAATTCGCTACAGATGATAGCTACCTTGACCCTACTAATCTTAACGGCAAGTTACAGAAACATCAAAATTTTGAACAGGAACTAGTAGCTAATCGAGCGCGTATGGAAGAACTCGTAGCACAAGGTGAGGCACTGCGCGCTGCTGGGCATTACGCTGCGGAACGCGTGGCCGAACGCATCGCTGAAACAGCAGCACTCTGGACGGAGCTGGGCAGAGCGAGTGAACGTAAAGCTGCTAAGCTTCAGGAAGCGGCGCAACAACAGCAATTCAATCGAACGGTGGAAGACTTGGAGCTGTGGTTGTCAGAACTTGAAGGTCAATTATTGAGCGAGGACTTAGGCAAAGATTTAACTAGTGTGCAAAATTTGCTAAAACGACAAGCGCTCCTCGAGGCAGATGTGACCTCTCATCAGGAGCGTGTCGAAGCGGTAGCTCGAGCGGCGGAGCGCTTCGTTGCCGGGGGTCATTTTGACGCGGATAATATAAGAGCAAAGCAAGAACAATTGGGAAGCCGTTATGCGGCACTAGCGGAGCCGACTCGTGCGCGTCGTCAACGATTGCGCGATTCATTGCGCGCCCAGCAACTATTTCGCGATCTCGAGGACGAGGAAGCATGGATACGGGAGAAGGAACCGGTGGCAGGAAGCGCGAGTCGCGGTCGCGATCTTATCGGTGTACAAAATCTCATGAAAAAACAACAGGCTGCCCTCGCAGAGATCGGAAATCGTGAGGCGCGACTAACCGCGGTACGCGCTACCGCTGAAGCAATGCTCGCTGAAGGTCACTTTGCTGCCGAGGAGATCAGCCAGAGACTCGCTGGTCTCGAAGAACGTTGGGCGCAGTTGAAAGGACGCGCTCGACGACGACGCGCCGATCTTGAAGATTCGTTACAAGCTCAACAATACTTCGCCGATGCAAACGAAGCCGAATCTTGGATGAAGGAAAAACGACCGATTGTAGTAGGTGCGGATTATGGTAAAGACGAAGACAGCAGCGAAGCCCTGCTTAAAAAGCACGAAGCGTTACTTAGCGATCTCGAAGCATTCGCGAGTACGATTGGAGCATTAGCGGCCCAAGCTGCTGCTTGTCCCCAACAGGAAACACCTACCCTCGAAGCAGCTGGTAAAGAGTGTGTCCTTGCACTCTATGATTACGCGGAAAAATCACCGCGCGAGGTGTCAATGAAAAAAGGCGATAGTCTTGCGCTTTTGAATAGCAGTAATAAGGATTGGTGGAAAGTTGAAGTAAACGATCGTCAAGGCTTTGTACCGGCAGCCTACGTTAAACGAGTCGAGCCAGAGACTGGCTTGGGTGCATCGCAACAGAGTTTAACTCGTGAGCAGGGCTCGATCGGAGCCCGTCAAGCACAAATCGAAGCGCAGTACAGTGAGTTGTTGAGAGTGGCACGTGAACGCCAAGAACGTCTTAGCGAAACCGCCAAGGCGTATGTATTAGTGCGTGAAGCGGCTGAGCTCGCAGCCTGGATCAAAGACAAGGAAAATCATGCCCAAGTTCAGGACGTGGGTGAAGATCTCGAACAGGTCGAGGTCATGCAGAAGAAGTTCGATGATTTTCGGGCAGATTTGAAGGCAAACGAAGTACGCCTAGCAGAAATGAATGAAATCGCGGTGCAATTGGTGAGTTTGGGACAAACGGAAGCTGCACTTAAAATTCAGACACAAATCCAGGAGTTAAACGATAAGTGGACGGGACTTCAAACGCTAACGGCAGAACGAGCAAGTCAATTGGGTTCAGCACACGAGGTTCAGCGTTTTCATAGAGACGTAGATGAGACCAAGGATTGGATTCGAGAAAAAGATGCGGCCCTCAATAACGATGACTTGGGCAAGGATTTACGTAGCGTGCAAGCACTGCAACGTAAACACGAGGGTTTGGAGCGTGATTTAGCGGCTCTCGGGGATAAAATTAAACAACTTGACGAAACTGCCAACAGACTGATGCAATCGCATCCTGACACAGCAGAGCAAACCTACGCCAAACAGAAAGAAATCAACGAGGAGTGGACTCAGCTCACAGCTAAAGCTAACTCTCGCAAAGAAAAGCTCCTCGATTCGTATGACTTACAGCGTTACCTTAGCGACTACCGAGATCTTATGTCCTGGATTAATTCAATGGTAGGTCTTGTTGCATCGGAGGAACTCGCTAGTGATGTTACAGGTGCAGAGGCATTATTAGAACGTCATCAGGTACGTAATATCCAAATGTTTTTATTAATTTACACTTCCTTTACTTAAACCTATTTAATATTTAAACTTTAAATTTAATATATATGTATACATACATATACGCATGAGTTATAATATAATTTAATATTGTATATCACATTTATTAAGTGTTTTCAAATAAATTCAAATTATTAGTAACCAGCTTTATTAATTTTTTCAGGAACACCGTATGGAAATTGACGCACGGGCTGGAACCTTCCAAGCCTTTGAACTTTTTGGGCAACAATTACTTCAATCCAACCACTATGCCAGCGTCGAAATACAAGAAAAACTTGAATCAATGAGCGAAGCTCGCCAAGAATTGGAGAAAGCCTGGATTCAGCGACGTATGCAACTTGACCAAAATCTCGAGTTGCAACTTTTCTGCCGTGATTGCGAACAAGCTGAAAACTGGATGTCAGCGCGCGAAGCTTTCCTCGGTACTAGTGGCGCTGAGGCTCTTGAGGGTGATGGCCCTGATAATGTTGAAGCTCTTATTAAAAAACACGAAGATTTTGATAAAGCTATTAATGGGCACGAAGAGAAAATTGGTGCACTGCAAACCCTTGCTGATCAATTAATCGCCGTTGAACATTATGCTGCTCGGCCTATCGATGATCGACGCTGCCATGTGCTGGAGCGCTGGCGTCATCTCAAGGAGGCTCTTATTGAGAAGCGTTCACGCCTCGGCGAATCACAAACACTCCAACAATTTTCGCGCGATGCCGACGAAATGGAAAATTGGATCGCCGAGAAACTACAACTCGCTACTGAAGAAAGTTATAAAGATCCAGCTAATATTCAATCGAAACATCAAAAGCACCAAGCATTTGAAGCTGAGCTTGCAGCTAATGCTGATCGCATTCAGTCAGTGCTTGCCATGGGTGGTAATCTAATCGATAAGCATCAATGTGCTGGCTCAGAAGAAGCTGTACAACGACGCCTCGCTTCAATTGCAGATCAATGGGAATACTTGACTCATAAAACTAGTGAAAAATCAATGAAACTCAAGGAGGCTAATAAGCAACGCACTTATATCGCAGCTGTTAAGGACCTTGACTTCTGGCTTGGTGAGCTTGAGAGTTTACTTAGTTCTGAAGATGCTGGTAAGGATCTCGCGTCTGTCCAAAATCTCATGAAGAAACAGCAGCTCGTCGAAGCAGACATCGCTGCACACGAAGAACGAATTCGTGATATGAATGCTCAGGCGGATTCGCTTATCGATAGTGGACAATTTGAGGCTTCCGGTATTCAAGAGCGTCGGCGTAGCATAAACGAACGTTACGAACGTGTGCGTAATCTTGCCGCTCATCGACGCGCACGACTCGCTGAAGCCAACACATTGCATCAATTTTTCCGTGATATCGCCGATGAAGAATCTTGGATTAAAGAGAAAAAATTATTAGTTGGGTCAGATGATTATGGACGTGATCTCACCGGTGTACAAAACCTAAAAAAGAAACATAAACGTTTGGAAGCCGAACTTGCTAGTCATGAACCTGCAATCCAGGCTGTTCAAGAGGCTGGAGAAAAACTCATGGATGTTTCGAACCTTGGCGTTCCTGAGATCGAGCAAAGACTTCAACTTCTTGGCCAAGCCTGGGCCGAGCTCAAACAGCTTGCTGCAACGCGTGGTCGCCGACTCGATGAGTCTCTCGCGTATCAGCAATTCCTTGCGGAGGTTGAAGAAGAAGAAGCTTGGGTCGCAGAGAAACAGCAATTACTATCACTCGAGGACTATGGCGATACTATGGCCGCGGTACAAGGCCTTCTTAAGAAACACGAGGCCTTTGAAGCCGACTTAGCTGCACATGGCGAACGATGTCGCGAGGTACGAGCTGCAGCCGAAGGCCTGTTGGCTGCAGGTAATCACCGAGCAGAAGCTATTAGTCAGCGAGGTCAACAATTGGCATCGCGGCTTGAACAGCTTGGAGCCTTAGCCGCGAGACGTAAGGCACGTCTCGCCGATAATTCTGCGTATCTACAATTTATGTGGAAGGCTGACGTTGTAGAGTCGTGGATTGCAGATAAAGAAACGCACGTGCGGTCGGAAGAATTCGGCCGAGATCTATCGAGTGTCCAGACCCTAATAACAAAGCAAGAAACTTTTGATGCTGGCTTACATGCCTTTGAACACGAGGGCATTCAGAATATCACCGCATTGAAAGAGATGTTACTGGAAGCAGGCCATGAACAGGGACCTGCTATTCGTAAACGTCATGCAGATGTAATTGCTCGCTGGCAAAAACTACTCGCTGACTCACAAGCACGTAAGCAGCGATTATTGCAAATGCAAGATCAGTTTCGTCAAATCGAGGAGCTTTATCTGACCTTTGCCAAAAAGGCCTCAGCCTTTAATTCATGGTTTGAAAATGCAGAAGAAGATCTTACAGATCCGGTACGTTGTAACAGTATTGAAGAAATACGTGCACTGCGCGAGGCACACGCTCAATTCCAAGCAAGTCTCTCTTCGGCCGAAGCTGACTTCCAAGCACTAGGTGCCCTTGATCGACAAATCAAGGGATTCAATGTTGGTCCAAATCCTTATACTTGGTTCACTATGGAAGCCCTCGAAGATACCTGGCGGAATTTACAGAAGATTATTAAAGAACGTGATGTCGAACTAGCAAAAGAGGCTCAACGACAAGAAGAAAATGATAAACTGCGTAAGGAATTTGCTAAGCATGCTAATGCTTTCCATCAGTGGCTTGCTGATACGCGAACCTCTATGATGGAAGGTTCGGGTTCGCTCGAACAACAGCTTGAAGCAACTAAGAGAAAGACACAAGAGGTGCGAGCACGCAGACAAGATTTAAAAAAAATCGAAGATTTGGGCGCCATATTAGAAGAACATCTTATTCTTGATAACCGCTATACTGAGCATAGTACCGTTGGTCTCGCTCAGCAGTGGGACCAACTCGATCAACTGGGTATGCGTATGCAACACAACCTTGAGCAACAAATTCAAGCTCGAAATCAATCTGGCGTATCGGAAGGTGCTCTCAAGGAATTCTCTATGATGTTCAAGCACTATGATAAAGATAAAAGTGGACGTCTCAACCATCAAGAATTTAAGTCCTGTCTTAGGGCCCTAGGTTACGATTTGCCTATGATGGAAGAAGGACAACCAGATCCAGAATTTGAGAATATTCTTGGTTAGTGAACATACTTTCAGTTATTTTAACTCTTTCTTTATCATAATATTCTATACTTGTTAAATTTAATTTTTCAGATATCGTTGATCCAAACAGAGATGGATTTGTTTCTTTACAAGATCATATGGCATTCATGATTAGTAAGGAAACTGAAAATGTTCAAAGTTCACAGGAAATCGAAAATGCCTTCCGAGCAATTACAGCTGCCGATCGTCCCTATGTTACAAAAGAAGAATTATATGCTGTAAGACTTCAAGTCAACATTTTTATTAATAATTTATTATCTCATAAGTCAAATTATTTTATCCTGTAATTACAGAATCTTACGAAGGAAATGGCAGATTATTGTGTTGCAAGAATGAAAGCATATGTCGATCCTAAAACTGAAAGACCCATCACCGGTGCTTTAGACTATATAGAATTTACACATACTTTATTCCAGAATTAATATATCTTATTTTACCATAATATAGTTGACAAGGTACTTACCAATAAAAAATATTGCGTAATTTATAACTATATAATTATAGCATGTTTATTATTGTTTCAGAATCAATTTTTAAAAAACGTATAAAATAGGCTCATTGGATTATTATTCTTGACGAGGTTTCAGACTATTTACGCTTTAAATATATTAATTCATATTTCTATAGCAGTTAGTAATAAAAGATAAATATTACTATTTAAGTATGATTTTAATATTTTCCTTTTTATATCAATACCTTCCTTTCAAAAACTGAATCTAATTTTTAATGCTAATTTTATGAATATTCTTATTTGAATGAAGTAATTATAAAAATTCATAGTTAATTCATTTTTTTTAATTAGTATTTTATAAATCTGATCATACAATTACCAATCTTTGTTACTATCTTTAAGAAGACTTAATTTTAAAAAATATTTTATTTTTTATTTTATTGTATCTATATTTCGTTATATATATATATATATATGAATAATATTAATAAATAAGGTCTTTTTAATCAAGCTTTCTATAAGCAAATAATCTCAATACACTGATAAAATTTTTAAATTTCAAGTTCTTTTTAACTAAATTAAAGAAATTAAAAAAAACATTTCAAGAAAAAATAATGCAATAATAAATTACTATTTAAGTTTTGTTACAATATTTTTAAAAACTTGTGAATATAATATGAAAAAAAAATTATTTTTTATTACTGATTCTCTTAAATTTTAATTTTTAAATGTATCTTATTTGTAAAATTGGAAAAACAAGGAAACATTTTTTTTCTTTATATAATATATTGAAAAATATTGAAATATTCATCAATTTTATAAAATAATATTCATTAACTGAACCTAATTTTGCAACGTGATTCTGAAAAGAATTATTTCTCAATTTCCTTTTGTTTGTGTTAATTGTGTGGAAATTAAGCAATACTTCGTTTTAATAAACGTTTGTATTTCTATCATTACCTGCAACGGAATGAATGAATATTTAAGTAGGTGCATGTATTTTATTTTTATTAATAATTTAATTCTTGTTGTTAATTTTTATTACATTATATTTAGCATAGTACAAAAGTTTTCAAAGTATTATAATTGCATATATTTGATATAAAAGTTTTTTAAATTTTAATTAAATATTCAGCTGCAATGATGGTAAAATAAACAGCGTTAAATATTAAGCATATAATTTAATAAATTATAAGAAAATTAAAACAATTTATTTGATAGGCATAAAAATTTGGAGAAAAAAGGCATAGAAGTGCCCCACAGGGGCAAACGATTGCAGGATTTAAAGATCATAAGATCTTGGGTAAGGAACAATATGGTCACAGCAAGCTTCGTTAATTATTAATATTAAATTGAACTTTTAAGGTAAAGAAAATCGATCGCTAAAAATACAACATATACATATATTAAAACATCCGAGAATACAATATGAATTATCTTTTTGAAATAATTTGTTTATTAGATCGAGAGAAAGAGAGAATAAAAAATATTTTAGAAAAATATTAGATATATTTAAAAGATTATCTTAGTTATATTGGTGTTAGAAATTAAATAAATAAAATAAAATTTGTATTTACCATATAGCCAACTTGTTTCTGTATGACTTAGATAATTCATAGCCAAACCATATTTATTTTGGAGAAAGATGTGATTAAATAAAAATTATAATTAGGTAATATTTTTGTTAATAATAGGAACATATATTCTATTTAATGAACTTTTTTAGTTTACTTGCTAATTATAATATTTCATTTTTTTAAATTTCCAAAATGCTTTTACGTTTAACAACGTAAATAACGCTTATTTTATGATAAATTCGTTAATAAGTAAACAAAATATATAAATGTTTAGATACAGCTTTCTTGATTGAATTAAATACAATACAATGGAAAAAATAAAATTATTTTTAAAAATTCAAAGATTTTCTATATGAGAACTTAATCATCGAATAACGCAACCAAACATGTATGTATTTCAACTATTTCGTTTTCATATAAGATTTTCAGATGTTTAGAAATCAGATTTGTCAATCAGCGATTTAAGCACATTTATCTCAATTTTACAAATATTTTACACAAATGTTCATAATTTGTTTTGAAACTTTATAAATTCTTAATATCTTGTGTGCATAATTTATTAACGTACCATTAATCAATTATGTTTGAAAGTTTATCAAGAGTTATTATTTTGTGGATAATAATGGATGTTGCTTAGATTAACAATCAAGTTTTTATGATGTTTTGAATATTTTTATGAATAAGTAATGACGGTGTGCAATGACTGATATCATCACCAAGCTTTTTATGAATTTCCTTACATTGACGAAGTACTTTCGCGTTTTTTATGAGCTTAACTTTTAATCATTATTTTTTAAATCTATAAATTAATTTAAATACTCGATATCAAATTTATTGCAAAACAAATTACCTAAAATGTATGTATCTATACTTTATTGTAATCAATTAAATATCGATACGAATCATTTTGTAATTTAAATAATTTTTTTCCATCGTATTTTTGAAATCTTAAGAAATAAAAAAAACTGTTTTTTCTTAATAATTTACAGTAAACAATACAGAAACCTTTGTATTCTATCTTAATAATTATTTGATGAATGTAGTTTTCTTGAGTAAACGTTACAGTAAAGTATACGTAAGACTTTTTTTCTTTTTAAATTAAGCTAACAAAAATTAATTGTCATTAATCAAGTGTTGAAAAAAAAATTTTTTAAATCAATGAATGATATAAATACGTGAACACATAAATATTTTATATTAATTTACAGTATAGTTTATCTGATAATAGTTGATGTAGATAAATGATATCATCAATAATTTATATTCTATTGAAAATTTTATCCCTGACACATCGATCTTAATTACGAATTTCTAATTTATTAAGATTTATTTTAATTTATATTATTTTAATTACAATATTTCAAATATATTCTAATATATCTACTGTGTGTAATGTTACTAATAATTTAAAATTGATGTTTTATTTAAACTTAATCTACGAACATGTTTAGCTAGTTAGAGTATAAAAATAAAATGACTTCAATTCCAACAAAATTTATTGCTTTTATTAAAATTTTAAATAGAAAATTACTCGTAAAGTATTTAATACCTTACAAAAATATTGAAAATGATAAAAACGATATAATATTATTATATATATTAATTCATCATATATTTTTCAAAATTAATTTTTAAGAGAATGTATAATTTTAAATTATGATATCATTTAAATAAACCAAACCTATTCTATATTTGAAATAGCACTTACATTTTTCATTCTGTTAACTTCTTTTTAATCCATATATTACAGCTTAATTATTTTAAAAATATCCAAGTTTGCATTCTTTAATATTGTTTCATATTTACTGGAGCTGGAAATTTATTAAAATATATAGAGCAAATAAATGTATTTTAATGGGTCAACTAAAATATTAAAGATTGTATTTAAAAAAAAAATTGAACCAAAAAATATTTATATTAAAATAATTACAAATTATATAAAGTAATACTGTAAAATATATGTTAATTTTATAAACTTTAAAATTTTCAATGACAAATTTACAATAATACATAACATTACATTAATAGATTATTACATCATAAACAACAGCCTCAAAATTTGTATAAAAATAGATAAATATAAAAATGATATTACTTTAGATAGTATAAATATCACTTATATAGTAACTTTCTCAGTCTTTTACTCATATAATATGGTCTCTCTTTAGAACCATCATTACGCTCACAATCTTCAAGAAAACAAAGAAAAAGTGTATCGATGGCTGCCGCATGTACTTTAAAGAAAACAGTAGCTATTAAAAAAGACGAGATTGCGGTCATTGTGGCAGGTACTGCCCAAAAGTTAACTTCAGCCTCGCCATTATTAGTATAATACCACCAAGTGGCAGCCACAGTTACCCCACTGATTAAAAGTTTACCCAATAATAAGAGCCAGCCTGTGATCTGAAAATTTAAGAATTTATGCATTAAATAAACAATACAATATATAATGGATAAATCAAATAAATTGCACTAATATATAAACTTCCATAAAAAACCAACCTTATTTATGACAACAACTCTTACAACGTTTCGCATAAGCAGATCGAATGCATCTTTAGCTGAGCGACAAAACCCTTTACCATGAACAGCACACATGATATATGCGTTATTATTTATAAATTTCAAAAAATTTTCTTGTAAACGAAGAAAACATGAGCAACAATATTTTATTCTATCAACAAATTTATTGTTAGCCTTTTTCAATAACATCTCTAATACAAGCCGAATGATTCTACAGATAGTTAAAATAAGAGCACCAAATGCCAATGTTCCCAAGTGATACCTACATAAACATGAATTTTAATTTTAATTTACATTGACATTTATTGTTTTTAATAATTTCAATTCACTTAACAAACCTTATTGTTCTCCAAAAACTAACAGTAATTGTAAAATAAGGAATATCTCTTTTTCTGAATGTCCAATACCATGTAGCAAATGTTGCTGCTAATATCATTTCTCCAAAAGCCGAAACAAAGAAAAAAAGCCAATATAATCCAATAATATTAACGGCATGAAAGTATTTAATAAACCATGGTCTGTCTTTGCTAACTAAATTACAAGCTGATAATGTACATGGTCCACCAGACAACTGACTACATTTAGCATTAAATTTATCTGGATCACATGTTGAGTTAGTAAAATAATTTAAAGATGGTTCACACAAACAATGATCTTCGTCCATCATTTCTACTCGATAATTTGGTTTCCATATTGTCAAAAGAAATAGGAATATTGTTACACCATATGTTAAAACCAACAAATGTAGTATCCATGGTATAATTGGAAAAAATAAACTTGATAAAATACACGTTACAGCTCTGAAAATATATAATATTATATAATCTACTATTGATTAATACGTTTTGAAAATTTGCAAAGGATCAACATATAATACTGGCTTTAATAAGAAAACTTTAATGTTTTGTCTCAATAAATTAATTATTCATATAATATATTAAAGCTTAGCATCATTTAAAAATACGCATATAAATAATATTATCTTTATTTTAAATATTATAATAAATTAACGTAAAACTAAGCTATTTCAAATCATATTGAACTTTCATAATTTAATAAATTAGTATTATAGACCAAGATCTAAATATACTTTATTTTATATGTATATATATAAATATGTATAGAAATAATTTGCAATATAATAAAGAAGATTGACAAGTATTTAAATTATATTATTATTAGATAGTTTTCACTTAAATAAAATGAGATATATTATAAAAACACATTTTTATCAAATGTAGTCTAAAGCTATACATGTGTTGATTCCAGGAAATAATTATGCAAATTACTTTGATACCAAAAAAATTCTAAATTATTGAAAATATATTTTAAAAAATTTATAAAAAATTTAAATAAACAATATGTAATAGATTATGGATATTTAGAGTTTCAAAAATATAAAATTCGTATCCATCTCTTATTAATTTGCCAAACATATGAGCATAGTTGTCATCAAAACATAAAATTATATACTGATAGCTATGACTAGACATATTTATAATATAGAGAAAACAATTTTATTACAATTTCAAATGTTCAAAGATTATCTAAATATTTTGGACACCCTTCTTTCTATATACAATACAATCTTAAAAAAGTATATTCATTTTGCGCTTTTCTTATAAATGTCACAAAATATACTTGTCAGCTTTTCAATAAATTTAATTATAAAACAGTTTTTCTTTTATTTTAAAAAGCAAATATAAAACAATTTATTCATTCAATTATTTTTTTCTTTTGCGATTGTTATAAGATTCTTCTAATATACAGTTTTTTTATCTGTTATTTTTAAAATACCCATGATTTTAATAATTCACTTACACATAATAAAACTAAAAAAATAATAATAATAGTATAACATTAAAGAAAGTTCAGAGCAATTAATACATTTATGAAAGATATAGATCAATCATATCTCAATTTAGATGTAATATTTATAGTTGATCTGGTTAAAGCTTAATACTATTAGTTTTTTTGCAATTGCTCTAGTAAAAAGAAAACGTAATGTATATATATATAGTTAGATAAGTTTTTTAATAATTTTAATAATTTTTTAAATAAATATTTGTTATAAAAGAATAAAATGCCCAGGAAAAAGATAAAATATATTTTCTGTAATGTTTTTCAATTTTTTTAACATATAAAAATGCAACAAGTTTATATTTTCAAATTACTTTAAAATAAATATTTAAAATAATATTAATTGTGAATATGTGTATAATGTCATAATTTAATATTTAAAGAATAGGATTATATAATATTATTACATCACTTACTTGCTGGATTCTTTGATCAATTGACAAGCCAAATAAATTCTTTTACGTAGGAACAATGTTGCTAATATTATCAATGATAATAATATTGCACAAATACTGAGAAGAACTAACCATTCTATTGATCGATTATTTAGATAAATTAAAGTTGTTTCATAAGTGGCATATCCTAAGAGTCCACAAATGATTAATATTGTTAACCAAACGCAAGGAGTTGCTAACCACCTTAATATAACAATATAGAAAAGAGATACAAATCCACTAGCTATGGCAATTCCAAGCACTGTATACCTATAAAATCAGCAATAAATTACTATTATAATTATTAAAAATATTGTATATTTAATTTTTATTCATCTTTCTTAATAACTTAAGCATTAAAATCAATTACAAATTGGTTAAAAATTTAAATATTCAGTTAAAAAATAATAAAATAAATGTAACACATTTTGAATTAACAAGAATTTTTATTGAATAAATAGTTATTTTATATTGTCATTAATTGACTAAATTTTGATACTAAAATTATTTTAAAAATTTGTCTTTGAATTTAATTAAATTACAAATGTAAAGCAAGTCTTAAAATAAACAAAATTACTTTATTTAATTTTATATTTTAATAAAAATGATTTGTATAAAATAATCTGTTTTGTATTGCATTTTAAAAATTTAATTTATTAATAAATGTGTTAATAATTTTTAAAAATTATTCGAAATAATCATATGAAATTCATAGTAACTCACTTGGTCATTTTAATATCTTGATAAATTTTTTGTAAAGCATCTTCGATGTAAGCAACAGCTACAACAACTTCTTTGGCATTCTTTAATTGTGGTTTACTGATAGTGGCATTCACAAATTCATTCCAAACTCCTTTTGGAAAACATCGACGGAAAATTGATGTACTTTCCAAGTACCATCTAGCACATTTTTCATGGTTTATTAAAATTTTTATTTGCTCTAATCGAGTGATTTTATCCAGTTTAACGTCAGTCTTGCAAATTAATTGAGCTTTCAGTTGATCCAGTCCAATGTTTTTAACATCATCATAAAGAAAATTCTTTTGTGGACATTCTTTAATACAAACTTGTGTTGTAGGACATGAACGATACTCTGGAGAAATTCTAGCACATTTTGTTAAATCAAAAAAAATTAAATATGGTTTCTCTTTTACAGGTGAGTCAATACCACATTTTCGTCCTTCACTGTCACTTGGGTGAATAAATTTTTCAATGTTTCCATTTTTCAAAGCTATAAATCAATATTTCATTAAAATAAAAATTATATTCAAAAGTAATATAAAAAATAGTACTTTATGTGTATTATTTCAGTATAAAAAATATAAATAAAATCAACACTAATTTTAATATTTTATCAATCATTCTTAATGATTGATAATATTTTTTTAATGTACAATTTATATATATTAATTATATTTTTATTATGATTTTATAATAAATACAATAACATTCTTCAGTTAATTAACAACCTTGTTTTGAAAAAAAACATGTAACTATTATTAATATTTATATTTTTCCACTTGAATTTTTTAATTAAAAAATAAATGAGCTATAAATTTTTTAAATTATAATAAGATATATTAATATTTTATTTTGACCATACATATATAAAAAAATACTAATATTTCAGATCCATTAATTTTATCAATATATACATATTGTTATATTATCATTAAATAATACATTTTTTTAAATATGTATATATAAGTCTTATAAAATAAAATACATTCAATATATTTTTTTAATTAAAATTTTATTATATAAATTTAGACTAAATATAGTATTTATATTTAATAAAAATTATTAAATTTTTGTATACAGTAATTCAAACGTTAACAAAAAATTATAAAATATATTACCAAAGAAATTACTGAATAATATATCACAAGGAATAAATGATATTTTTTAAATAATATTTTAATTTTTTTAATAATACAAATTTTTTTTAAATACTCATTAACTTTCAAAACAATTGATATTTTTTTAACAAGTCTATTTACTATTTTAACTTTTTTATAATAAGTAATATTAGGATTAAAAAACGTGACAATTAAAATTTTCGACGAACCAGTTACCACTAAATTTAAACCAGAACGCGGATTTTATAAGAGATTACAAAAATATTGATACACTTTTCGGTTGAAAATAGAGCTGTTTATACCCATCCTCGAGCAAAGGTATTACACGAAGGGATTGAATCCGTCGTTTTAGAACTGTAAAATTGCTAGAAGTGAACAAGGCACAATCACAATAAACACAACTGCGAACCTGCGAATAACTAATGTATAATTTCTGATGGACGTAACATACAACCGCTTTAAAATTTTTTTGCAAATAATAGAAAATTCATTTGATGAACGTGTGAGATTATTTTAATTATCTTTAAATAACGATGAACGTAATCGATGTAAATAGGTAAGTTAAGTAAATTCGAATCCTACATTTTTTTATAAATATTAAGAAATTAATCCAGGATTAAGATAGTACTTAATTTTAAGAAATTTTTTCGTATATAAATCACTTTGTCAAATATTTAATTAAGAATACGAAACATTATTACATATATAATGTACTGAATTTTTTTAATACAATAAAAAATAATTCTGCTAATTTTTCTAAATTATATATTTTCAGTAATGTAATAATTTTTATTAAAATTGTAATAAAAAATTTAAAATATATTTTTAAGTTAATTATTACCATAGTAGGCAACTGAGCTCCATCCAGACAGAAATATTACAAAAATAATGAGCCAAAAACAATCGGTACATGATCGTTTATGTAATGGTCCTTTCCATGAAGAGTCATAATTCATTTTTCGTCCTAAAAGTAAATATAATGCATTAACTTATCAATTTTATAAGATACATACGAATATATCTATAAAGAAAATTAAAAGGCATTGGTAAAACGAGGAAAATATTTCTTATTAATCAAGAGTTTGGAAATAAATTAGTTGCATATAAGTTGATATCTATAAGAAAAAAAAAAGTTATATAATTTAAATTATATGATTTAAATTTTATTGGTAATGTATAACCAATAAATTTAAAACTAAAATCATGAAGCGTTCCACTGATTATAAGGTGAACGGATTGATTCAAAATACCTCCACACGATTAGTAATCAAAAGTTATGACTTATGTAGATTCATTGCATCGGTAATTCATTAATTCTTTGTGTATCTAAGTACATAAATTTTCATCGACTAATTGTATTGCGGGTATTTTCTTCTTGAAAATATCAAATAGTAAGACAACGGCTTCTATACAAATTATTGGTATTTTATTGCATAATTTTGATGAAAAGATAAAGTTTTTACTTTTTAATAAATATATCATCCTTTGTCGCAATATAAAATCAATATTGTTTTCAGTAATCTTCATAAGATCGTATAGAAGACCTCATACTTTTCTATGTTTAAATGGTTGTTTCGATTAAATGCTGTTTTACCTTTGTTCATCGAAAAAAAAGGTTTCATGAAATTGAAATCGTTTGTAAAAAGCAGATTATATTTTATGTTTACTATTCATATTTTAACGGAAATAATTTCACTTTTTCGGTAAATTCGATAACTAAAGTTATTTTTAAGAATTTTTGGTTTTTGACAAGTATAAGTAATTTTAATGCGATAAAAAATTTATAATGACGATTGATATACATGTGGTCAATGATAATTAAATTGAATAAAGAAAATTACGAGGTACTAAAACTTAGGTAGAAAATTTTTTTATTATCATATTATTGTATTTAAGAATATAAGTGCTGTTGCTGTCAAATGAATTTTATTCTCAATTTCGCTTTTGTAAGTATAAAATGTAACATATAAAATTTCGTAAAATGTACAAATTAGATAGTATAGCTCATATCGATAAAAACATTTTAAATTAGAATTTATATTCAAAATAAAGACGTGACAGATTTTGAGAAAATTGGATTCAATCTTTTCGCTTACTTGTTCTTGCCATTTTTCGTAAGCTTTCAAATACATCATCTAGTATATTTATAACCGTGATGCTCCAGCTAAAATGAAATCAACATTACTCGCGATTACATTTATACTGCAATTTCACGATCATCTTTGCAAGTTTTGACGTTAGTAATTATAATTAAGTAACTTCTGTCATATCGCCCTAAGTACATTAAGCTGTACCAGTATTCGATTCATCTTCTCGAAAACTTACAACGAAATGTTTGAGAAAGTTATGTGTCACATTATTGTTTCGACATCTCTGATATACCAGTATGTAATAATTATATGTAATTATTAGAATTCGTTGTACTCAATAAAGAAAACGCTTTAATTATCTACCGACAAAAATTTATCAGACATTGCGAATTTTTTTACATTTTTGAGACATCAAATAATAATATGAAATAGTATAAAAGTAAATTTTGAAATTTATAAAATTTAATACATTTTTAATCATTTTAATTTATTAATTATTTATTAATTCTGATCTATTAATTTATATAAATTCATCGGCAGAAATAACAAAATGTAGAAATTTTTACATGTATAATTAAAAAGGTATATAATTTACAAATGACCGCAACTGTAAAAAATGTTTTATAATTGAAAATCACAATAAGGTATTGATGATTCAATCAATGTCTAATATTTTTAACAAAACTGAAAGTTTACTTGGGCAAATATAAATCGATGCAAACAACGAGAATTAAAATTGACTAGTTTAAACAATATAGAGCAAATTAAGTTCTCAAATCGAAATACATAGAACGCAATCGTTGTGAGGAAATAGTTTTTCTAACAAAGTACTTTTGATTCGTGATATCTATCATAATGCAAATATCTTCAGAAAATGCTACTAGGTATATATACCACAGAAACCGTCTAAGTGTAATGTATGAGAGAATTTATTATTTCATATGTTAGATACAAACAAATACGAGTAAGAATAAATTTATAAAGCAATGATGAAAATCTATATTATACTAAATAAACTACTATAATTATTTTTTTAGGTGTTTGAAATTTTGTTACTGTATTATGTTATAAAGAACGTTATGTTGTATTTTATTTATGTGTTGCCCATATTTCTATAAATTATATATATTTAGTGATTCTGAATGCTACTTTTACTTTGTGGTTTCTTTTTCTGACAGAAGCATAAATAAATAATTATAATCAAGCGAATAGGAATTACAATATTTCTTGAAAGTAAAAAGAAATATCAATTAAAATAACTATACAATTAACAATTGTTGCACTAATTAACAAATTTCCAAGAAAGTTAATACAGAAAGAATTTATAGTTCAAAGTAAAATTAATAAATAGTTAGAAAATGGAATTATACGACGTATTATGTTTAAAAAAGAAATATAATAGTAACAGTATATATCGATTATAAAAGATTTATTAAATTAATTTTTACAAATCAGTTACTTTATTTTTAAAGATAATGATCAGTAAAATTAAAAAACAAATTTTATGAAAATTAAATTTTTACGACAACATTTATCATATTCAAATCATGGAAAAAAGTCATAAGTGTATTTATAACTAATGGTCAATATGAAATTAAAATTTTTCTATTTACTTTACATATATTTTATATTTCAACTTCAATTTTTATCTAACATATTAAATTTTTGGAAGACAATGGATAAAATATATAATTGGTCAAGTATAAACAATTGTAAATAATTATTTATTTTTACAAATTTTCCAATAAATAAATAAAACTATTTAATATAATCTCGTAACTTACTTATTTTATATTTGCTATTTGATTTGCAGATACCTTATATTATAGTACACAATAAGCAACCGGTTTCACATCAAAGGAAAAATACGTGAAATGGTTCACTTTTTATATTTATAAAAAAAATGCGAGCTCTTATGCACATTTTCATTAAAACGAATTTCAAGAAATTTTTATACGTTAGGTATTGAATTTTAGTAACATATTTCAATATAAAATATAACGCATAATAATTTTAAGATACAATAAATTAATATTTTTATTGTATCAATATTCATCAAAAAAATTAAATTAAAATATTTTAATTTAATTTTTCTTATTTTTAAAATATTAATAAAAATAGTTTAATATTCAAAAAATTAGACCATGTAAATTTTACACTTTCCGAATTACATCGTTATAATTAAATTTTAATATTTGCAAAACTAGTATTACTAATAAACTAATAAGGTAATGTATCTACAATTATAAGATTAAAAAACAGGAAAAATGAAACATGTACTCTAAATATAGATATTAGAGACATTTTTAAATTCATTTACAAAAAAAATTATTATAAGTCTCCAAACACGAATTTACTATTGTTTTATAAAATAATTATTTAATTACTAATTTTAAACATATTATATATATTTTTTTAAAATGTGTTCAAATTTTATAATAAATATTTAATAATAAAATTAATATATATAAATGGATAAATCATGAAGTAAAATCGCTCGTGGTTTCATAATGTAAAAAAAATTTATATGCCGTATATCTATGTTAAGGAAAATTAATGTTAAATAAAGTTACTTATAATGTTAATTTTGTTACATTTTAAATTATAATTACAATAGCACTTTTGAAAATATCATAAGTAAGTATAATAGAAATATATTTTTTATAATATTCAAACTAATTATACTATCCTTAAGACGAAATTTGAAAAACAGACAAAATTATAAATATTTTTCAAATAATTATACGTAACCCTTAATAATCGTTTATTATCAAACTTATATAGCTAATTAGAATATAAGTAATTTTTGTTTTTATAACAAATTATAAATATTTATAAAACTTTTTTACATAATAACAAATATTTTTACAATATAATATTTTTTTTATAATTTTATCATTTAAAATAAGAATAAAAAAATGATTAATTTATGAATAAAATTACAAACGGTAACAAAATGCAAGAACGTAAAAATGAATTTCGTTAAATTTTTTAAGTTCAGGCTATCAAGATAAATTAAAAATTATAAAATTTTATCAAAATCGAGTTTAATAAATAATTATAACTGCTGCATTATATAAAAAATGTGAGATATATATATAGAAAATATATTATTAAGATTTTTAACTAAACTTATATTGTTAAGTAACTTAAAAGCAGTAATGAAATTCTACAGTGCTGTTCAGATAATTATTTACAACTCAAGTAGTATATTATATACGCGTATTTTTCGAAAATTATAACCATGCATATGCAATTTTAACACATTTGTGTACAACTTTTTTAAGAAGTTGCTTGATTTTAACTTTGATAATGTTGAGCTTAATTTCCTTTAAATTTGTTGTTGGTTTTTTCTCGTAAAAGTTTTCTTATTGAACCGATCAAATTTTACTTTGTGTAACTCATCATAATAAAAAATTTATATGTGTAATCTTATTAATATTTAAGGTTTATTATCTTTCTGACTTATTTTATTCGTCATTATTAGGAAATTTTTCAATATAATTAGTTACAAAACAATATTTTGAAAAATCAATTTATAAGCATTACTTAACATTACTTTATTTTGAAGATTATTTTATTTCTTTCACGAATTTTTTTTATAAGTAAATAAAATAATTTTATTTCATAAGATTTTTTAATGTTAATTAAATACTCATTACATATCTGTAATACATTTCTTGTTAGAAGAATGATTATAGTCCTGTGTCAACGTACGTATTAAATAAAAAAATATTAGAAATAAAAAATTTTTAAAAAATATTTTTTAAATACTTTAATATTAAAAAAATTTACAATATATGTATTTAAATATATTAGAATTGAAAAACTAGTTATAAAGCTGTGAAATTATTCATTTTATGTACTAAATTCATTTATGTTAAATAAATATGAATTATAACAAATTCATTAATTTCTGAATAATGTAAAAATATTTTTAAAATATATTAAGCCTTAAACTTTTTCGAATATATTAAACATAGTACTACATTGGTGTTAAATTATAAATTGAGTATACAATTAATATAAAAAATTACTTTTTTATAAATTTCTTCAACTACCAAAATTTTATGCATATTATCTGTACATAAAATATAAGTAACTATTTAATTTTTCTTTTTAATTTTTACATCGAAAAAAAGAATGATGTAATATCTTGTTTTTAAAAATACAATCATTATAATATATATTTAACTATATTACATATCAAAAACTTAATTTGTTTGCACTAAAAACTATAATTTTAGTTATTATATAGTGGGGTAAAAGTTAAATTTATTTTTGTAAAATAATTTTGAAAAGTTATTTGTTTAATTTATAAATATGAATTTGAGATTTAATATACAATTACATTATTGCATATACCTATATATTAATGATTATGAAATTATTAATAATATAATATTCGAGATTTAATATGATATAAACTATTTTACATTAAATAAATAAAAATTCAATTATTCTGTCATGAATATTAAAGAAATTAAAAAATACAATTTCGATCTAAATATATTATTCTTTTCTTCAGATTCTTAAATAATTTTACCACGAGAATAACTACTTACGTCTTTACAAGAAACATTCTATTTTTATCCCTTCAGTTACATAATTGACACAGTTATTATCCTAACTTTGTAACTGAATAATTCCTATTACTCGTAATAATATTAAAAGAATTAAACATTGTATATTCTAATTCTTCTAGGTTATTCAGGTACTCTATGTTTAAAAATTGTAATAACTTAAAAATTGAGTAAAAATTTTTATTTAAATTTTTTCCAAAAGAGGATAAGAATTTTATATATTTTCAAATACATTGAATTTTATAATAATATAATTTTTTAACCTTTTAGCTAATAAAAAAAGCGATCGAAATATTTTAACAAATGAAAGCTACACAATTGTACATTGTTTTCTTAGAATGTCATCGTTTCTGTAAATTAATTTTGGCTGAAACTTCTTTTATATTGAAAATTTTTTAGTATAATAACAAAGAATAAAATTAATAGTATACTTTATAATAATCTTAACATAAAACAAAATACTTACTTATTAATAGGGAAAATCTTTAGAGATTAAAACGATTGGATATATTAAATGAAATATTATAAAAAATATATATTCTTGTTTTAAATCAAAACTATTTTATTAATTTTTTCAGAATGAAATAAATAAATGCTTTGCTTTTTTGACTAAACTCGATCGTTGTGATTTTACTTATAGATATTTATACAATAATAATATTATATATACAAAAATAAATATTACCATGTTTATTTTTATGTACTTTAAAAGATAAAACAAAAGATTAAATTATGTGCATATCTTAATTGATACATTTAAAATTAAGGTAAACACACCGAAAGTAGCGTTAGACGGTTCATACGCAGCAGCTGTAGCAGTCAAAACTGTTGAGAACGCTAAGATGCGACTATTAGAAAGAGAGGGGAGTTCAGAAAAGGGAAGGGGGCACAGGGCGAGAGAGATAGAGAGAAAAAGAGGACTCAACAGCAACTATAGTACGTACTGGTAAACACTTAACATAAAAACAATAGCGTCAACGACACAGCAGCGCACGACAAATAGAAAGACAGCCAATAAATTCTACTCTCTTATACAACCCATGAAAGCAATAGCAGAAAATAGAGAAGCAATTAGCGTCATCCAATGGTAAAATAAGCATCATAAGGTGGTTCCCCGCTCTTATAATTCACTCACCGTACTTCCCTTCCATTGTGTTGTACACCGATACTCTCGTCTCTTTTGGTTTTTTTCATAGAACTTCGATGTAGTTTGTAGCATCTACAATGGAATTCTTGCGGAGACTTCACTCGGCTGAATAACGATTTAATACGAATTCAATCGTAGTTCATGATAGGCGATGGTTGTACGGATGTAGTTAGGTGTGTGGAAGTACGTATATGCGCTATGCGTACCATGAATGTGCGCGCGAGGACATAGAGAAGAGAACTAAAGGAAAGTCGAGACAAACGAGGCCCAGGAGATATAGGTAAGGAGAGCGTAAAGCGAAGGCTACAACCTCGTACAGGTGCACAGTAGCTGATCTGTTGGCTGTAGACCGAGTGCACAACAGGCTTGCAATGGCAGGGCGTGCCTTCTTATACACTTGCAGACACCGAGTAAACGCAGCAAACTGCCGACCGAGCAGTGATATCGTACTGGCAAACGCCGAGTGATTTTACCGCGACTACCGGTAACGATACGCCTATGGTATACAATTGCTCATATACATTAAGTACACTAAACGACAGTTTTATCTCAGTAAGAAAATTTCTTTTGTGTCCAAGGCCAAACAAAGGTCATTGAGCCGTATGATATCACGCTAGACACGCTAGACTCATCGACTCTGCATCTATGCATCCGTAACCCAGGAAAATTATGGAGTTATTTATTATATTGGGAAATACGTGGCGTTGTAGGATTTATTGATATATTTAGGATCGTATCGATTATTGCCGGAATCGTGATTTTATACAAAATTAAAATAATATTTACATTTATAAAAATAGAGAAAAAGGCTCTTTTGTTTATAAGCTCGCTCCTATATTTTATTTTAAAAATTAAATACAACGCGTTTAAATTATAACGGAGTAATTTGAAGCGCAGCGTTTTGTATCGATGCTTATTTCGTACAACATGCATTGACATTGTTATATTATTCCATGAGTATGCAGCATTTCATTGAAATTTTTTACCGTAAGGGAATATATTATTTTTTTTAATATGGATTAATTTAATACATCAACAAAATATATTATTGATTATCAAATTACCACAGCAGATTTGACTATTATTGTAAAAAATTACTGACATTGTAGAATATTTCTAATTAATTTAGTATTTTATTTGAAATATTCTTGTTATTAAATATATTTAATTGAATTATATATTAAAAGAAATATATCAATTACTCAAATATTATTATATTATATTAATGCAACATAAAGTATCTATGGAGGAGATAAGGATTGGAGGATGCTATGCAAAATGCACGGATTACCAACAAAAATAAATTGATGCTTTCAGAATTTTAAGCAAAACAATTTATATTTAAATATCGCTTTTTGAATAAACCTATCTTTTTACAAGACTTTTATTTGAATGCATATTTTTTCATAAAAATTTTATGTCTTTTTAAAATAAATTAAGTTTTTCTATTATTATTATACCTATCGAAAATTCAATGATATTTTTTATTTATATATTTATATAATTTTGATAACTACATTTGATAACCAATCTAAGAATTACTATCATTACTATCAATTTCAACTCATACTTTGAATTGCAATATATTTTAAATAATTATTATGCTATTGTGCACCAATCGATTTTTTTAACTTGAATACAATTGGTTATAAAAGAAATTTAATCTTTCAGTTCGATATTTTCAAAATAAAATTATTTATAATTTTTATCGTGAATTAATAAATAACTTTTAATACGCCTTTATTTCTTACGTGAAAATTATTGTTTATTTATAAAATAAATTTACCAAAATTTGAATTTTTCATTCTAATATTAGTTAATAATTGCACAGAATTAAATTTAATAAAGATTTTTTGTTGAATTTTTTTTAATTTTATCAATGAAAGTATTAATATAAATCATTCGTTATTATATGTCTAAAAAAAAATGTTTAAAGGTGTATAATTTTTATTTACGTGTATCCTTTTTTAATATTATTAACCTATTTAAAACTACAACCAATTTCTTATTACAAAATCTAGAATATAAAATGGAATTACACAAAACACATTTCTTTGATATAAAATATAATTTGTAGAAAAATCCTTTATTTGAATTTATAAATTAATGCACAATTAGAGCTTTGTGAACAAGCCTTGTAAATTCATCAGGCACAATCTAATGTAACTTTTTTTTGTTACAGACACGAAAAAAATCATAAAATTAAATTTTAGTAACACTTAAAAATATTAAATGTAAAAAATAACTTGAAATTAACAATAATTATTAACGTAATAAATAAAATTATACTTTATAAAAATCACAAAAATTAAACGATTCGTGTGAATAAATTTTAAACGCGCGCGCGCGCATGTATATTTTTCACTTTCTAAATGTGAATTGTTTGTAATATCAACAAAAAAGAAATATTTAATTAAATCAAGTTTTATTACAAAATACTTTCTAATCTTAAGTTAAAAGTAAAAAATTAGAAATTTTTTAATAAATCGTTCTAAATAGAATTTTTAGCAGTAAGTTTATAATATTACTTTTTAAGCAAAATTGACAAGTCTACATATGTAATAGTTTAACGTAAAAATTTTTTTTTAATTTAACGGCAAAATATTATTTATTAAAAATGAAATGCAAAAACATGAATACCTTGATATTTGAAGAATAAATAACATTATTGATTCTGTATAACCTTGTCAAGAATTACACTTTTACATTACGACTCCATCATCATTTTTTTATTTCTACACTAATTTTATAACATTTTCTCTAAGTTTTTGTCCATTCATAATACTTATATAATGATCCAATACAATACACAAATGCTTTGTTTTTAATAGTTAACTAAATTCACGCATACGCACCATTTGTAATTTATTTACTATATTATTGTCAACTCGTTTGCTAATGTATATAATATAATTTTTTATGTTGCGTATCTAACAATATTTTACAATATTTCAATATTTTATTATTATAAACAAGAATTCTAAATAGTATCTTTTGAATTATAAGTTTTCAAAACATAATAATTTATAACAGAATATCAGTTATTAACTGTTTTTTTAATTAATAAATACGGAATTTTTAATTTATAATTCAAAAATACGAATAAACACGATGATTTAATAGACATATAATATCATATGGTTATATTATCCAATGGTATACAATTCCTTTGGTATCTAATGCTTCTGAGTCCTTGCATTTATAATGTATTCACATTGCGCGCGTTTGTAAGAGCCAATAAGCTAAAATTTTTTACTGCGCACGTGAAACGTTTGTGCACAATATCGGCTTACATTATTGAATCCCGATGTGCATACAAGAATCTATTGCGACTAAACTTACGTATTAAAAATTAATAATAATTTCAATATAAAATAAAATATATTTTTTAATAATATTTTCAAAGAAATGGATATTTAAAAATTATGGTTTAAATGATACATTGAAATACAAATATTTTCAAGGCATTTTCAAATATATAAAAAGTGTTCTATAAAATATTTTTAATCGGTGAGTAATATATTTTTATACTTAAATTATAACAATATTATTTCCTTATTTTTATTTACTTATCAATATTGTTGATAATAAATTATTTATATCCCTTTATATTCATGTTAAACTATTAATATTAATTATTAGAGACAATAAACTTAACATTTTAATATAAAATATCGTATTTGTTTTTGTATTAAAAATCATGAAATCATTCATGATTACATATAAATATATTTTTATAATGATAAAAAAATCAATTTTAATTACATTGTGTAAGGAAATAAATACTAACACTGGGGTACATATATCTTTTTGACTTAAACATTTTTAAATATTTATTACAATATTAAAAAATAATCTAATTTTTTATATTTATAAAGAAAAGTGTATGAGTTGTTATTACTTCAATATTTAATCTTTTCATTTTATGTTTTATCGTATAATTATTTTATAATTACTAAATAATGTGTTAAATTATTTAATTTTTTAATTAAATCTGTTATAGTTGAAATTGGACTAAGGTTTTTTAATATAAATAAAGAATGGCTAATGACTTATATGGTAAATATTTTTAATTGTATATATTAATGATAAATCATATTACTTCATAATTTGTTAATGTTTTATTGATTATAAATATAGGTACGTTTCCTTCATATACAAAAATTTCTTATGATGAAACATGGAAAGGTCCTCTTAAAATTAACAGATATTGTACAAATCGGATTTGGCTTGTTACTTTTTTGACTTGTATTATTGTTTGGACAATAATAATAGTTTACGGTACATTATACATTTCATTCTTAAATTTTCTATTAAATATTTAATCAAATTTTATTTTAATTCAAACGAATATTTTTTAGCACTTTCCAATGGTGATATACAAAAATTAATTGTACCAACTGATAGCGAAGGACGCAAATGTGGCATTGATTCTGATGTAAAAGATAAGCCTTATCTAATGTTTTTTGATTTAACTAAATGTACGAATGGAACCTGTGATACAATACAGGTTTGTCGTGAGACTTGTCCTAACGAAAACTTTTTATATCAGAATCATTCAGATTTGTTAGAAGATGTAAAAAAGAAAATAATTTGTAAGATTGATATCGATATAAATCTAATTAATAGCTGGGATCAGCTAGATTACTATGTAGCTCAAAACAAATGCGTAAAATGGTATCTCAATAGTGAATCTGTACAAAGACGGTGTATTCCTAAAACTCCAGTACCAAATGAATTCCATTCTATAATTTCAAATGATCAACTAAATAATTCAAAACAAATAATTCTACAAATAGCAAATCTAGAAAAAACATTAGAAGATATATATCATGATATTATAATTACAGGGTATATTATACAAATTACTTTTATTTATCATGTAATAATATTTAATATCATTAAAATTTTATTTTTAGTTATCCTGTTTTTGGTTTTATTGTTTTAAGTGGAGTAGCAGCATTTTTTTATATAATTTTATTAAAGTGGCTAGCTAAGCCAGTTGTATATACTTCAATTTTCATCATATGCACTTTGTTGGTGTACTTTATTTACGAGTCATCAGTTCAGTATACACTAAATAATTCTTCAAATTCGTTATACATCCTCATTTTTTGTATAATAATATTGATCGTTGTTGTACTATCGATAATATTACTTCACCGGAGAATTGACTTGGCTTGTGAAATAATTAAAGAATCTAGCAAGTAAGATATAATTTAAATTAAACTTTTAATTACCTTTGGTGTAGTTATTAAAAACTTTGATATATTTACAGAGCTGTAACTTGTATTTGGTCAAGTTTACTTTTTCCAGTATTGCCATGGATATTGCATTTATTTGTTATTTTATTAGCTGCAGCAGTTTTATTTCATTTGAAAACAATAAAAACACCAATTTATCAGGTTCTTGTTCAAGAAATGGTACCTAATACATGTATTTGTCCATTACAATTGAACTACATTAATAATGTAACTTGTAATCCTGATATATTTAAATCAGAATGTAAAGATATAAATGGTGGCCCGTGTTTGTCATCAGGCTGTTACTTAACCAGTACTACCGAACCAGAACATATATATATTTATCACTTGATTAATGCTTTAACCGTTTTGTGGCTCTTTTTCTTTGTGTCAGCATTTGGACAAATGGTACTTGCTATGACATTTGGTACTTGGTACTGGACATTCACAAAAAAAAATGTTCCAAACTTTATTATTATAAGAAGTTTTTGGATTACATTTAGGTAAATTCCTTTTTACTTATTTTACAACTTTTTATGTAATGTTTACTATTTTTAATAAATTTTAGATATCATGTGGGTACTTTAGCATTTGGTTCTTTGATTACATGGATTTGTGATATTATTCAAACTATTTTAAAGCCTATCGATAGAATCACACAATATAATGGCTTGATAAATAATTTATCAACAAATTATATCAAATCTTTAATTAACTTCTTTATGAGTTTCTTAAAATACATAAATCATAATGCATATATTATGTGTGCTATTCATGGAAAAAATTATTGTAGTGCTGCCAAAGATGCGTTCAATCTTATAGTAAGAAATATAATGCAAGTTGTTGTTGTTACTAATGTAAGCATAATAATTTCATTAATTTTTTTTCATATTATTTTACTATCGATTACCATTATTAAACTAATTTGTAAATATTATCAACTATTTATAGATTATTGACTGGCTTCTAAGAATTGCAAAATATTTCATTGTTATTTCGACAGTTGCTTTAACTGTAGCATATTATAGTAATAAAGAATCAGAAATTAACAATATACAAATTCCAGCAATAATAGCACTTATAGGATCTTATTTAATAACAACAGTCTTCTTTACTGTACATAAAATAGCTGTGGATACGCTTTTCCTATGTTTTCTTGAAGATTGTGAATGCAATGATGACAGTCAAGAAAAACCATACTATATGAGTATGAAATTAAAGCAATTATTAAAAAAATAAAATATATACCCAAAACGTTATAATAAAAAATTATTTTTATTTGTTGAAAATACATTATCTTTATAATTTGTATTAGATAATTTATAAGTATACTAGTTTAATGCTTTTCAAAAAATATATAAATCAAAATCCTGTAAGTTATGTCTTAAATTACATTATGTAAAAAAATAAAGTTGTAGCATCAACATCCTTTACATCTTAAAAATTTAATTTAAACAAATATTTCAATTAATTAATGCTTATATTAAAAAGATAATTTTTAAGTTTATATATTTTCTTTTATCTCTATAATTAAATATTTCTAAAAAATATTTTTTTGGTATTTTATCAAACATTTTTGTTTCAAGTAATTATACATTAGTCACTAAACTGTTCTTACGCAGAAAACTACTTAAAATTTAAAATAAAAATTATATTTTTATAATGAGATAATTATATCATATAATTTTAAACTTATTCAATTATTTTAATAAAATTGAAAAATTCATGATTGTTTAATGATTTAATTATTATACATATGTTATATATGTATGATTATATATCTTGTACACTAAAATTGAAATATTGTTTTTCTATATTACATTTTCAAACAAATATGAGCACTTATCGTTGTATTTTTAACAAAATTTTAAAATAATTTGAAATAAAAAATTATACTTTCATGTATTTAAAAAATAATTTCATTAATACATAAACATACGTATTAACAATTATTTAAAATATTTAAATATTCATATTTTATACATTTTCAACAAGTTAGGTAAACATATAGATCATTATACAATGAGTATTGATCTTACTAACTTCTAAATTAACAAAATCATTTCTAATTACATATATTTCTTACAAAAATTAAAATTACTAAAATATATTTACTAATTTAATATTATACAAAAATATAAATAAAAAATTATATAATAATGTTTTTTATTCACAATAGAAGTTATATAGTTAAAATATCTTATTTATATTACTACTATAATCCAATCAAAACAATTACTAATTTTAATATTAATATCGATGATGTTCATTAATACAATATCTTTTTCGCGATAATATAACTTTCTCTATTTTATTATATAGGTAATTAATTTAAAAATCTATTAATTTACTTTCTTAAGTAATAATTAAATTAGAGCTCAATCAAGGCACTTGAACCTTTGGGATATAAAGGAACTATAATTAAAGTCTTACTAATACTTTTTTAGTCATTACGCTTAAATCCTATACATATCTTGTCTATCCTCTATGTAATATATATCTCTAGTTGCATTTATTCTATCTTTCTCTCATAATATTTTCATCATGAGTTTTAAGCATAGCTCGTGTAGTAAGGCAAATTTGGTTTAAATCCCAACAAAATGGTTTAATATCACTAATGTGTCGTTTTGTTACCTTTGCCATTCCTCTTCTTATACACTGATCGAGTAACTGTTCTTCATAAGCATTAAGCTCATTACTTTCATCAATTAAATAGCTAATTTCATTATTTGATTGATCATGTGGGAATCTATTTTGTTCTGAAAACTTTTGTTCTTTATGTCTTTCACATTTGTTATTTCTACCACATTTATTTCCAAATGTTAATTCAGCTTTGTTACAATTATTAAATATTTGATTTTCTTCATAAATATTATTAAATTTATCTTTTACAATATTTTGAATATATAATTCATTTCTAAAACGATTTTCCTTTGTGCTACCTTCAGCTTCACTACGAATACTTTGCATATTTTTGAGATATTGATTGCTTGTTAAATTCGAATTTGATTTTTTTAAATCACTAATGTTGTGATCTGTCCAAATAATTCGTTTTTTATATTCCTTTTGATTTTGATAAGAATCAGTGGATGAATAAATATTTGAAATTTTATTTGTAATTTTTTGTTTATCTACAGAATTTTTTAAAAATTCATCCGACCGAATATTAAATATTTGTTTATTTTCAATTAAATTAGAAATTTTTGATGGTTCATATGCGCTACCAATTGGATCTTGACGCCAATATTCTTGAGCAGGAGACTTTTGTACTTGCGGTATATCTATTATGTTCAATTTTGTTTTAACTAGTCCAGCTTTATTTGGATTTACATTATCACTGTAATCATCATCATCAATAGTCAAAGAACTTAAGCTACTAGCAGCTGTTGAAAGTAAATTGGGTGAAGATTCATCTTTAAAAGAAGCTATGTCATCGTCAAAAAAGCTGTACCTCAAAAAATGTGGCTTTTTAAAATCAGAATCATACGGAAGCGAATCAAGTATACATATTTTTTCCAATGACTGTAGCTTTTTCCTTGAAGGATAAATGTCCGATTGTAGATCTCGTTTAATTTCTAAACCATTACAATTACTTTGAGACATTTTTAATTTAGGAGAAGACTCTGTTAATTCATTTGAATTAAACAATGAGGACTCTATTTTTTTACATTTAGGATTAAATACATTTGCATCAGAATTAGAACTAGTATTTACTGAATGTTGCTCAAATTCAGAAATAGAAACTAGTAAATTATTAATAGATTTTTCACTATTTTTCTTATATATTTTCAACTCTTCATTATTGTGCCCTTTTCTTTGCATATCTTCTAAATCTTGACAAACAGAATTGCTACTATTTTCCATTTTTTGAAACGTATATTAAAAATTAAATAAAATCTTGTTATAAATTGTTAATATACTCATTATAAACATTTGTCATCTATGTTTGATTCGGCACTTTATGCATGCTTTCTAAAAAAAATATTAAACATCTGATTAAATACTAAATAAAATAAAATTTATATAAAAATCTTATAAAAACTATTTCAGATTGATTGTAAAATCTAATTAATCAACATTACATCCGCATATTAACTTATTTAATCTAAAGTAATATTCTTTGATTAACTGGTAAAAAATAAATCACAATACAATTTTATGGAAACAGAAATTACTAAAATCTGTTTATTATTCATTTCATAAAAAATTAAAAAAAAAACAAATTATAACATTTTTCAAAATTATTTAAGAATCAACTAGAATATGTGGTATAATTATAAAAATTCTACAAAGGCAAAATGCAGTTTACTTATATGTAACAAACGTACAAGTACATTAAATATATTTAAAAAGTTCATAATCAAACAAAATATTGTGAAAAACGCTATAAATATTCAAAACAAATTTAGCAAAAAATCCTAAAAATTCGCATATGTTCAAAATAAATTTAATTATAATTCTCATTATTAGTTAATTACGTTTTTTCTCAATATCTATTTATAATATCATACCGAATACTCTTATAAAAATTTATGCAAATCATAATAAAAATTAAAATAAAAGATAAAATAAGATATTTTTGAAAAAGATGACTGATTCAACAAGTTAAAACATATGTAATTACAAATCATAAAATAAATAAAAACTTTAAATACAAACTCACAAAAGATAAACAATAAATTAGTATTGTCACAGGCTAGCAAATAGCAAGAGATTGATTTTATTATTTCATGCAACTCAAAGGCTAAGGAATTTTCTCGCATGCGCAGTAGAGCTTGTCAATAATATTAGAAAAAATATCCTTAATTTAAAACAATGTTTTATACTATAAATACAAAAATCTACATTGTTTTCTTCAAAAATTTTATTCTATATATTTTAATATAATTTTGTACATTTTTTCTAATGCCTTTCAGTAATTTTATATAATTGAGTATTATGTAAAAATTGAAAAAAGTATTATTTATAAATTTATATTTACCTTGATAATTATAAGCATTTCTATAATATTTTTATAAATATTCTTTGAAAGTATTTTTATTAAAAAACTTATATAATTTTGTATATAACTGTTTTAAAAAGATGATAAATAAGTTAAAATTTTATAACGATAAATATATTAATTTTAAATTATTTTACAATTAAATATCGTTAAAAAAAAATTATAAAATAATAGTATCATAGAAAAAAAAATAAAAATATTAATTTACTTATTAACGGATTTGTGATTTTGGAATGATAATAATAATTGCATAATGTTTTAGACAGATTAGAACAGTGATCTAATATCGTATGTTTTATTATAATTTGATAATATGATAATTTATTATATTATCTTATTTTTTAATATGTATATCTATATTTATGTTTAATTTCAATTTTCTACAAATATTTTTTTGTATCATGTAATATCTATTCGCAATCGTATATTTGATACGATTTATGAATTAATTCAAATTAATTTGTCATATTAGAGAGTTATATAGTAAAGAAAGCAAAGATCTGTAAAAGTTTTTTGTAAAATTTTTCTTTAATTAAACTTTTATAGATTATTTTTTAAAGATACATAGTGATTTATGAAATCTACAATTGCTATTTTGCAAGCAGAATTTATTTAGCCTGTTATTCGTTTTTATTTTTCCTGAGTTTAAATTTGAAATATTTGAACATTAATTTTCTTTGAAAATATATTTTTCAAATGATTAACTTATAAACGTATGATTTTTATTATAATATCTCTAAATAAATAAAGTAATACACAATTTCTAGATTTTATATTACAAACTTATATTTATTATATATTCTTGTATGTATAAGATAAATTATAATATATAATAAAAAAGTATATGCTAAATTTAAATAACAAGTATTAAGTAAAAATTTAAAATGAAATCTGTGTATTCGTTTTTTAACTTTTTTAATGTATTAATAGTTTATATATTAATTTATAAATAATTTTTTCGATTTAATAGATGTACATTATTTATTATGAAGATTTATTTACAAATTATTTTCTTTTGTGTTTGAACAATATTTATTTGTATTCAATCATTAAATTTTATCTTGAGTTTTTATGTATATTATATCTTTTTTTTATTTTATTATTTTAGATAACATAATTATTTAATAATTTACTTTAATTTATTTATCAATTTGTATTTGATATATTTATTTAAAAAATACTTATAAATTATTAGAACTAGTTTCAATTGATATTGTTACTAAATAGTTAAAGATAGTAGGCTTCTTTAAAGTACCTTATAACAAAATTTGTTAAAGTATCTATTGCAATCCGATATTTAGAAATCACTTTAATTACTTAGAATATCACATGAAAAACCATGAGTGAATAAAACTTATAGTGGTATGATCATTATGCACGGATATGTAAATAATTTGTTGTTGTTGTATTTAATATATGTATATTATATTTAATATATTTATATTATATTTAATATATGTATATTCAACAATATTTGTTCAACAATATATGTTATATTTTTATGTAAAAAAATATTTATATATTTACATCTTTTACATACATGAACGTTATTTAAATATTTTTTTTAAGGCATGTATAAATATTTGAGTAAATAAATACATTATATGTATATTAAATGTTTATTTTGTTATTTTGAAAGAGAATTATTATGCAGTCTATGAATTATGAAAACACTGTGTCACGTAATTACAGGAATAATTTTATTATGTAATGAAAAACAATTAACGTGATTTTTTTAGAAATATCAAATAAATTATATAATAAATATAAATAATTGTTAGACTCGGAATTTATATAATTATCTCAATTGAATTAATTTTTATTAAAAGTATGTGAAAGAAATATATTTTTAAATATCAAATACATAATATTTACGTATAATTAAATTTACATATAATAAATACTCAATTTATGACTTTAGTTATGTCCTAATGCAGTCTCTAAATAATTACAGATGAATGAATTATCTAAAAATTAAAAAAATTATAAATTACATGCCATTGAAACTTTTATTCTTTGCTTAAAGAATTAAAAAGTTCAAAAAATAGTTTTCTTGGAATTACATTATAAATTATGCTATCAAAAAATTTTATTTTTTATATTACAACTATGACTAGTACAATATTCTATAGTTGAAATAAAATTATGAATCAATGCATAGCTAATATTACAATATAAAAACATGATTAATAACAATCATAGAGTATTCACCTGTAAAAGATTAATTTTCATTTTTATAGTTGCGTGTAAAAAAAACTTAACTAAAATTATATTTTTTTCACTTTATATTATACGTACAATATTTATGGGCTAACAGCCTAAGGAAATGATACTCATGACATATTCCTTATGACAAGGAGGAAAATACATGGGGAAGAAGTGCTATGCATTACCCTACAATTACGATTGGCAATACAATTACGTTACACATCGTAACGCTTAAATAATAGATTTAAATGAGATACACATCTCTTTATCATTTTGCGGATTTTCTCTCCCATATTGAATCAAGAATAGTATCAATCCAAATGGTTGAACATCTTCGCCATATTTGAATATCGCACATTAAAATATTAAATCTAAACGATTTACAAGTGAAAATATATTTTAATAAATAGATATTCAAATTTATTATTAATCATAAACAAATTATTTCGAATCTTTTTCTCTTGTGTGTATCGATGTGTACTACACTTTAAAAAAATTTAATCAAAAAGCAGTGTAATTTAAATGCATGTATCGATAGTTCTGATTGTTGGATCGTTTAAACATTAATAACATTCCTTTAATTATAAAGTGATTTTTTTTATAAAACATAAATATCTTTCATTTCTAACGAACAAGTTGTTTTAACATAATTGTTATTTTCAAAAGAACTGATACTAAAATTACGAACTTAAAATAGTTATTTTATTCGAAAAACATCGTCTCCTTAAATAAGCATTCAATATTTATTAAATTATCTAGAGATTTGAAAGTTGAAAGATAATTTTAGAACCACCTTTTACCTTCTTTATCAATTAAATACATAAGCAAATATTGAATAATCACAATATTCTAATTCATTTTTCATAATAAACCAAATTTTTAACATACCGTCTTTTATTCCAAATACAGTTTATCATAAAGATAATGTAATTTGTATCTTATAAAGTATTTATTATGTACTTGAAAAAGATTCATTTATATTTTATTAAAATTTAATCTTCTTTTAAGCTTTAAAAAAATCCTAAAATTTCATTAAAATATAATCCCTATCAAGTATTAAAGATAGCATCAGCTAACAATAAATATCTAAAGCGATAAAATTTTACGCTAACGAGCAAAAGAATGGTTAACGCGAGAGAATGATAATCCAGCCCAATCGAAAACAAGTTTAATGCATTCTATATCCATCCAATTACCGATAAATCACATTATCCCTTCATCCGTTCACTGAAATATCAGTTTATCACATTATCCAGCTATCGGCACAACCCTTACTATATTGAGTACACGGTTAAGTTATTGGATTATTGTGTTCTTAAGTTGTTGGTAAATTAGGTTATAGAATTTTAGGGTTATGATTACATAGTGGAGCTTTCGATCATTGCATCGTTTGGTCATTGAAATATTGGGATATTTAATTGCAGAGTTAAAACCTTACGAGGCTGTCCAGCTATTGGCATATTCAGTTCCTAGCTTGATAAGCATTGTCGGGTTATTCTGTTGTAAGGTACTTAGATTATTAAACACTTCCGTTATGAGCATATCGGGTCATTAGTTGTTCGAATCTCGGATTTCTGGTCATCGGTTCATTTGCTGATAAACTTACATGATTATCGGATTAATAGGTTATTATTTTACCGAATTCCCGGGAAGTTCTGTTTTAAAGTAACAAGATAATTTGGTATTTAGGTAACTGACCTAATGGATCCTTGCAAGACTTATTATATAACCTGGTTGATGGGGGATATGGGGAGTCTCGTTTTCGGAATTTTAGGATGTTGGGTTATTGGGTTATTGGGTTATTGGGTTATTGGGTTATTGGGTTATTGGGTTATTGGGTTATTGGGTTATTGGGGTTATTGGTTCTTGGGTTATTGGTTATTGGGTGATTGGGTTCTTGGGTTATTGGGTTTATTGGGTTATTGGGTTCTTGGGTTAATTGGGTTATTTGGGTTGTTTTGGGTTATTGGGTTATTGGGTTATTGGGTTATTGGTTATTGGGTTATGGGTTATTGGGTTATTGGGTGATTGGGTTATTGGGTTATTGGGTTATTGGTTATGGTTATTGGTATTGGGTTATTGGGTTATTGGGTTATTGGGTTATTGGGTTATTGGTTATTGGGTTATTGGGTTATTGGGTTTATTGGGTTATTGGGGTATTGGGTTATTGGGATTGGGTTATTGGGTTTATTGGTTATTGGGTTATTGGTTATTGGTTATTGGGTTATGGTTATTGGTTATTGTTATTGGGTTATTGGGTTATTGGGTTATTGGGGTTATGGGTTATTGGGTTATTGGGTTATTGGGTTAT